>OZ016497.1:12500-1421666 GCA_963966615.1 Tenthredo amoena | reverse complement strand
AGCAGTTGCCAGCATGCAAATAAAATTCCAGAAGAGCAGGATACTCATAACGAATCAAGTAGCGACAGTGAATCGAGCATCGAAATTGAAAATGATATCGAAAATATGAGTGTTGATTCACAATCGAGTACAGAGCATGACGAAGTGCCTGCCCAACAAAATCTGGTGGGCGCAGAAGAAAATGATACAGAAAGATTACGCAAGTGGGTGGTGAATGCCAATATTCCTCATGCTCAGATTGATAGCTTGTTAGCAATCCTTCGCAATAGATGGTCATCTAAACTACCAAAGTCAGCGAAGACATTTTTGAAAACAACTTAATATTCATAACGAAGCAGTTTTATATTTACAATTCAACATTGACGGAATGCCACTATTTAAATCAAGCAGCCAACAGATCTGGCCAATACTGTGCAAATTATTCTTCGATCCGGATGTTTACAAGCCGTTTCCTGTTGCTATATATTTGGGCCACGAAAAACCTGCTGACATAAATAAATATTTCGAAAAATTTGTTGCCGAGATACTAGTTTTGTTACGCGACGGAATTGTTATAAATGAAAAGTTTTTTCAAGTTCGTATCAAAGGTTTTACATGCGATCGACTTGCTCGTTCACTGATTAAGTGCATAAAAAATCACGGCGCATATTATGCTTGTGAGCGTTGTGTAGTCTCAGGTGAGAGATATGAAAATCGAACGATATACGTTCCAATATCTTGTCCGAAAAGAACCGACGAAAGTTTTAGAAATTTTACTCAGCCAGAGCACCACACAGGTATCTCACCGCTTACTTTGATTCCCGAACTCAATATGATAGATCATTTCGTATTAGATATCATGCATCTCGGTTATCTCGGAATAACAAAAAAATGTCTCGATTATTGGCTGAACGGTGCAAGAGCAGTAAGAATGAGCCAAAACAGCAAAATTCGACTAAATCAATCTTTGTTGAGTTTGCAGTCGCAAGTTCCGCAAGATTTTCAGCGAACAACTAGATCATTAGCAGATATAGCAAAGTGGAAGGCCACAGAACTTCGTTTATTTCTACTTTATTTGGCTCCGGTGATTCTAAAAAATACGTTGCCTAACAACTTATTATGGAGACACTTTTTACTTTTCCACGCAGCTACTAGAATTCTATGCTCAAAAAAACTAGCGTCAAAGTATCATGAGCACTCAAAATTATTTTTACTTTCCTTTGTTCAATTGGCAAAGCATTTATCCGGTTCAGAAAGTCAAATCTTAAACATGCACTCGCTCATCCATTTAATAGAAGAATTCCAAAATTTTAACTGTTCATTAGATAGATTGTCAGCATTTCCTTTCGAAAACGCGTTGGGAAAACTTATGAAGATGGTGCGAAGTGGTAGGCGTCCTTTATCGCAAATATGTCGTCGATACAATGAACAATTTTTTGCGAATGTTGAAAATGTAAAAATCAAAGCGGACATCGAAATCGTAAAAGTAAAACGTGTGCGAAACGATGAGAATACGAGTGTACAAAAACTCAGGTATAAAACTTGGATTTTAACAAACAAGCGTCCGGACAACGTCATACTGCTGTGCAATAAGAAAATTTTAATGATAAAAACTATGTACATTTTGAAAGATAATCCGCCGAACGCGTTAAAAATAGTTGGCAAATTAATGACAGCAGATGCAGCTGTTTATGAATATCCGTGTGATTCAAAAATTCTCGACATTTGGAAAACAAAAATTACAAATATTAATAAGACATGTACCCTCGATGACATTGTTTCCAAAATGTTTTTTTGTCAACTTGATGATGGTCAGGGACTTAATAAAATGTACGCAATGTCGTTGCTTCACGAATAAATTTCTGTTAAAAAAACTCTCTTCACCATGCCACAACAAGAACGCCGGAACATTGAGAAGGGGTACCTTCTAGTAAAACGGCCGTTAGATGATTTCTTTTTCTACTCTTAGAAGGCAGTTAATTATAAGAGTTCTACACAACTCATTAAACATATGTTTTTAGTTATTTTAAATAGAATTTCTGTTTTAAAGTTACTTTTATTTGTTTGTAAAGGTTCTTAGCAACCAAACGATTGAGCACTTGGTAATTAAACGTAAAACCGTACGAACGTGTTTTTATTTAATTGAATTCTAAATCTTCTTTTCTATTAAGTAATATTCATAATTCGTACTATCAATCGGCTAGATCTTTTCCCCAAGTCGAGATCTAGTCAACCCGAGAGTTTTTACTGTTGTAATTCAGTTTTTGGATAAACCTTCTCCGAATATCTTGAATCGGAGCCGTTTTACAACACCTCTCATGAACCTCGTAGAAGATTGAACTCCGGATTTATCTTAAGAACCTTGCCAAGATCTTCAGTCCCGACAGCCTTTGCACTCATTCTCTCCTGGCGAATTTTTGAATTAATTCTACATGTGCTACTGGAAATCAAGTCCATAAGATTATTTACATATCATCTCAAATTAAATCGACGGCGGAGATTTTCTCGAGGATTATATCGAAGCCTAGATTCCAGTCACAACATGCGCAAAATTTGACGGCGATGAGCACATAAGCGCGGAACAATAAGACGATACGACGAAATATAAGGTATAACAAAAAATTCTATCAATTAATTAATTTTATATAAAAAAAAAAAACGGTAGTTCCAATAGATCGAAGAATCGTGTGTGACAAGGGTATCGATTAAATAATTATAAACAAGAGATTGTACGAGATATGTTATTTTGAGGTTAAGCGCGGTGCAAACCGCATAGACTTCTTAATGTTCATTGTTTCACTTTTTTGTACAGAGATGGATCGTTACAAAATCGTTGAATTCCACGAGGAATCAACGAAAAGGTTTCGAAGTTTAGATTTCGTCCCTTCACATTGGATTTCTTTCGATAGAGAACTTGTGTGCAAGTCTCAACCGCCACCGTATAACGAAGAAAACACGGCATACTTCCATTCCCTCGTGGAATGCCATGCCCCGGCACCAGAATCCTGGCCGTCGTATCCTGTGACGATACGAGGGGTTGCAAGTAATATATTCATTGATATCAAGAGAGATTATTAGCGAATTCACATATAAATATATATTATTCAATAAAAAAAAGTATTGATATATTATATTCGTACGACCAATCTAAACTTTACAGAAACATGTGCAGAGGCGGCGGCGAAAATAATCGAATTACGAGCGAAGAAAAAAGAAAATGTTTTTAGCTCGGATTCGGAGAAAACGTCGAAGGAAAAAGCAGAGTTTTACACGCAGGCTTATAAGAAAACCGAATCGGACGACTTGTCACATCTATGGACAATTCCAGCATTATTTGGCATAGACGATAACATGAGTGGGTGTTATTTTTTTCTTTTTTTAATATTAATTTTTATTCCATCTTTGTACATGAGGAAAGATATCCCTCGGCATGTTTAATTACTGTATATGTGGCGAAGAGAACTATCTTCGCTGACATTGTACACTTTCGATTGCCAAGTATGTCGAAAAATTTTGTCCACTGTAAAAAAATGAATTGAGAGATGTTTACAGTGCAGAGAAATGCTCTTCGACATACTTGATAATTAAATCTGTGTATTTGAAATGAAGAGAAATCCTCTTCGATGTACATCACAACGAAGAGCATCGTTCAAAAAAATAAATTAAAAATTTTTTTTAGCGAAGAAAAATGATAATCCAATGTGTGTCTTCGCTGCGAAGAAAAATTCTCATCAATACATTTGATTGACATGTGTCGAAGAATATTTTTCTCCATTATAAACTGTGGCGACTATGTCTTCACATACGCCTATGCCGCTCACACACACACACACACACATACACTACACACTCATTTTCTCCACACCGAACATAACTGTATATACGAACATACTGAAGTTGTAAATATTCTCCTGTTCTTTCTACTTTTCCACTTTCGCTATTGTTCATAGTTTTCTACTTTCGCTACCCGCGAACCTTTTTCGGGTTTTTCCAAATTCCGCGGTACCTGGAAGGGTCGCACTCGACCAGCACCAAGAGGTCATATAAAATCTGGCGACCAGACATCGCTGGCGAGGCGGGTTTTTCCAGGTCCCGGTTTTTCCGACTTCTTCATCATTCTTTTCAAAAACCTTTTCTATCTTTTTCTATTATTACTTTTCGGCACGTATGCACCTATCTACTTGCATACCGATGCCACAGTCTCTAACCAACTTTCGTGCAGAGCAGTTCGATCTTTTCCGCTCAACTTGAGTACTCGACCTCTCACCTACTAAGTTCTCAATTCTGTGAATATCGCTTTAAAATAGACTTTTTATGTAAATAATCATCCGTGTAAATAAACCTATTACATGTACATATAAGCAACCGAGTCATCATTCGTATTCACCCGCACAATCACCACATAAACAATTCTCAATTCAGTTTTTGAACAATGCGTTTCGACATGTTTAATTGTTATGTACATCTAAGAGAATTTTCGCACTAGCAATACACACATTCAGTTGTCAAATGTGCCGAAAAATTTATCTGATAATTAATAAATTTCCATTTGAAATTAATGTATAATATAATATATTTATCGTATCTTAATTCACAGACGATTCGAGTATATCGAATACCAAGACTTGTGCGAGAAACCAACCGAAACATGGGGAAGATATAAACAGCACACAGGGAACCTGTTTATTCGACGAAACTCTGCCAGTCATCGATCCTGTGTCGTTAAGCATACAAGGTGAAAATTAACATTTAATCATTTTTAGGAATGAAACTTTTACTCTCGCTTTTACTCAACGCCATAATTAGATATGAACTTTGTCTTGTATTCAATTTATCGAAAAGTTACATAATAATTTTCTAATTGTCATTGGAATTTATTCTTCAATATATTTATTTTACTTCGATTTTCAAAAGGACCGAGTACGTCAAATAGTTCGGCTTGTGAGCAACAAAAAAAGAAACGCAAGAAAAATGAAAATACGATTGATGAAACTGGATCTGCCACGAACACTGTTCAAATATCAAGTTTGCAAGGTGCGAATCAACATTCAATAATTTTTATTACTATGAATTTCATTATTTCCATATATATTTATTACATTATAAAAAAAAGTTGTTTCTGCCGTTTTTCAGACTTTAAAAAATACATTGATACCAAGTTCTCACAGATTTTGACCAAAATAGGAGATCTGGAAATTGCCGTCAAAAATGCGAACCAAGATAAGACACTACTGAAGCGAAACTTCATTTCAATGAGCGATGAACACAAAATCGAGTTTCCTCTAAAAACGGTGGACGAATTGAAAACTTTCGACGAAAAATTATCCACGAATGAAAAGTTTTGCGAAGAAATGGTAAGAAATTGCAATTCCCATTAATTCATTTTTTATTTACCTAATTAATTTGTTTCCTTCTTCCTTAGGTTACAAATATGTGGCTAGTAGCCAATTCTTCGTACCCCGTTATTCTCACCGTGCGAGATATTTTGAAAAGATTCATTTCACGAGAGGTTTTATTGACTTATACAGCGGTGAAGGATACAGGAAAAAAGGCGGTCTTCAAAGACACTAAATTTTTTTCAGTCATGCAAAGTACGCTTTATAGAAGATAGTCAAAAATTCTATTCACGCATGTCATTATGTTATATTAATATTTTTTATATTTCTAGGTGCTATCCAAGCGAAGTTTACTGATGACCAGAACAGACCCACTGTGACCGTAAAGGAAATAGAGCAAGCGATGGGCAAAGTGTTCAACAACGTTAAGGATTGGGATGGAAATCGCGCCGTACGCCGAAATAAATAGTTTAGTTGTAGTACAACTAAAGTTTTTGTCTTATATGGAAAGTCTTTGATTTTTGCAGTGTTCACTGTTTATTTCATTTTTATTCATTCTTTATTTTATCTTTGTTTGATCTGTAAACTCCGATCTTTGAAATCGAGCGAGCGATGAGCAAAGTTTGCAATGTCAAAATAGTGCAAGTAAAGTTTTTATCTTATCTAAAAAATATGTTATCTTTAAGTCTTTATCTTTGCAGTTTTAATTGTTTATTTAATTTTTATTTTATCTTTATTCGATCTTTGTTCATTTTATATAAATTCTAATAAAATACTCGTCATTGAGAAATAATAAATGTCAAAATAATTCTCAGACAATTTCTCCAAATGATTGCTTTCAGCATTATATTACTTTTTCAACCAAGGACACATATTTTTGGTTGAAAAGACAATGTACACTGAAAAAAGCTTCGTTGCCCTAACTAAATGCACGCCTACGTTCAAAAAAATATTTAGTTAGTAAAACAAAATCTTTGGTTGACTCACATCTACGTTTGTCCACTGCGGATCTAATCTTTTTTAAAAGAATCAAAAACTTTGTTCTACTAACTAAATATTTCTTTGAACGTATTCAACCGTGTATTTAGTTAGGGCAACGAAGCTTTTTTCAGTGTACATTGTCTTTTCAACCAAAGACATTAGAAATGGCTATCATCGGTCAAACCTGTATGCGCCATGATATGGCACCAGTGCAGGGACCCGATTAGGCTGGCCTGACCACAGCCATGTGTGCTAATGCGTTACCAAACCTGGCAGGTTATGCTCAGGTTGCCATATCAGAGCCTGAGCGGGCTAGCGAGGGAGCCTGATCCCAGCCTGACTCGGCCCTTTTTTTAATTTCCAGCCGGGTAGTTATCGTATTCAAGCAAACGAAAATCGAAGTAATCAGCAAGGGAACAGGAATTTCAACGAGAATCGGGAAAATTATGAGCGCGGAAATAATACCTAATTCGCGACGCGAAGAAACATACCATTCCGCACGATCAACGTTAATTTGCGCTTATTGTAAGAAACCGGGGCACGTCATAAATGATTGCCGAAAAAGGGATTATAATAATTCGTTAAGAAATAAAGACCAAGATAACCTGGGGAACGTGAATCGGGAAACGAAGACGGACCTTCGGGGACGTGGGGCGAACCCCGAGAGTCCAATCAGAACTTTTCCGCCCTACCTATACAAACAGAACAAGCCGTATCGCCGCAGTCAAACTAACCGCCCACGAACAAGTGCCTTCGGTAAAAATTTTGTCAAGAGACCTAAGTGACGATGTAGATATGATGATAGACACCGGTTCCGAACCAAATCTTTTGAAAATCAATACGTTAAGAAACCAAAATAATATAAATCATTCTGAAATTTGGAAACTCACAGGAATAACTGAAAATTACGTGAACACATTGGGGAAAGTAACGATACAAATATACGATATACCGGTCTCTTTTCACTTAGTCGATGATGATTTTCCTATATCACAAAAGGGTATATTAGGGTCAGATTTCTTTCGTACACACAGAGCCACGATTAACTATGCACAGGAATGCGTCGAACTGAATAACGACCAACTTTATTTCAACTCCAGGGAAACCGCGGTAGTCCCGGCCCGCACAACTCGTAACTTCCCTATTAAAATAAGAAATAAAGAAATGAAGGAAGGATATGTACCCAGACTCATAGCAGGAGATGGAATATTCTTAGGCGAAGCATTAGTAAAAAATTACGCAGGCAGGGCCTACATTAAGGTCACTAATACACGGGACGAAGACGTTAGATTAATAATACCTACTATTGAGCTAATACCCTGTCACGACGCGAAACCACTGACAGACTCTTCGTTAGAACAAGAGCTACAGCCAGATAACCTAGAAGATTCGGTAGAGCCATTAATTAATAACGAAATCCCTGAAATAAATCCCGTGATAGGACATGGAACAGATGAAGAGATAAGTCAAGAGCCGCACGAAGAAATTCTTGCACTAAAGGAAAATCAAAACCAAAATCGAAATCAAAATCAAAACCAAAACCAAAACCAAATTCAAAATCAAAATCAAAATAAAAATCTAAATCAAAATCAAGGAAACCCTCTAGGTCGAGATCGAGAAATAACACTAAATCATCAACAAATTTCAAATATCACACCCCACCATTCAAGCACGAAAGATAATAGGATTAGGACTAGAATCCGCACAATATATGGTGAAGAAAGGTACAAAGAATTAATAAGGCTTTTGAGGTTAGAACACCTGAACATAGAAGAGAAAGAGAGCGTTAATAAACTCATAAAGCAAAATCAAGATAGATTCCATATACCGGGAGAAACGCTTGGGACCACTACAGCCATAGAACATGGTATAAATACAATTGACGCGGTGCCAGTAAACACCCGACAATACAGGTTTCCTCCTATCCATAAAGAAGAAATAACTAAGCAGGTAAACGAACTTTTAGAAAATAAGGTAATTAGACCGTCCCTTTCACCATACAACTCGCCCCTGTGGATAGTCCCTAAGAAGCCTGACTCTAAAGGAAACAAACGTTGGAGAATGGTCATAGATTATCGATCGTTAAACGAAAAGACAATCGGTGACGCCTATCCATTACCGAACATAATAGAAATACTGGATCAATTAGGCAACGCAAGATATTTCTCAGTTTTCGACCTCGCATCTGGTTTTCACCAAATCAAAATGAAAGAAGTTGACGCGCATAAGACGGCCTTTACCACACCCTACGGCCATTACGAATTCGGTTGTATGCCCTTCGGTTTTCAAAAATGCACCAGCTACTTCTCAAAGACTAATGGATCGGGTCCTCACAGGATTACAGGGAATAGAATTGTTTGTATACCTCGACGACATAGTCATTTATTCCAAATCTCTACAAGAGCACGAACAAAAATTCAATACCTTGATGAAACGTCTAAGGCAAGCCAATCTGAAACTACAGCCAGATAAATGCGAGTTTTTAAGAAGGGAAGTAATGTATTTAGGTCACATTATCAGTAAGGACGGATTAAAACCAGATCCCAAGAAAATTGAAGCCGTCAAGAAATTTCCAAAACCAAGAAGTGCTAAGAACATAAAACAATTCTTAGGACTAGCAGGATATTATAGAAGGTTTATACCCGATTTCTCAAAGATTGCTAAGCCTCTCACTAATTCATTAAGGAAGGGGATACGTTTTACTTGGACTAACGATCAAGAACTAGCATTCGCGGAACTACAAGATAAATTATGTAGCGAACCTATTTTGCAATACCCTAACTTTAACGAACCATTCGCGATAACTACAGATGCATCAGGGTACGCTATAGGGAGCATACTTAGCCAAGGACCTATCGGAAAAGACCTGCCGATTGCATATACCTCTAGGCTTTTGAATACAGCAGAGCGAAATTATTCGACAACTGAAAAGGAACTGCTTGCAATAGTATATTCGGTAAACCATTTTCGCGCTTATATTTATGGGAAAAGATTTACACTCGTTACGGATCACAGGCCCTTGGTATGGTTACATTCGGTGAAGGACCCAACTTCGCGTTTGGTACGCTGGAGATTGAAATTAGCGGAATATGAATACGAAGTCATATACAAGGCTGGAAGAGTCAATGCTAATGCAGATGCATTATCCAGAAATCCGGTAGAATTAGACCAACAAATTTTAGCTATAAAACCTAGTGACGAAAACGAAACTATGTCTCCCATTGAAACCCTCCCAGGAAGCTTATTTGATTCAGGCAACGATTATTCATTAGCACACTGCGTAGCTAAAGATTTTGGTATGGGAGCAGGGGTAGCGTTAGAATTTGAAAAACGTTTTGGAGAAGTAGAATCTTTATTGAATCAACAACGGGAAGTGGGCGAAGTAGCTTATCTGCGTACTGGGGAGAGATATATATTTTATCTTATAACCAAAGAACATAGTAGCGACAAGCCTACACCCCGGACGCGTTGGAAGCGAGTCTGAAAGCCTTGAGATCACTTTGTATTGAGCTAGACTGTTACAAAATAGCCATGCCTAAGATAGGCAGCGGTCTAGATCGGCTTCCATGGGAAGAAACCGAAGAGAAAATTCAACGAATTTTCGAACCCCCATTTTCTATTAAAATATATACAAATAAAGAGACCTTGTCAAATCACCGAGCTAGCAAGGCAGGGGAGACCTCAAAGACGATTAACATCACAGAAAAACGGAATTTACGGGATAGACGAAAACTACATATGCCTACCAAATACGCAGAGTACGACTTAAGGAACAGACGAACTAAGAATGCAAAGGATCGTGATAAGGTTGTCAACTCTTCAACGCATTCAAAACATGATCCCAACGAAAATTCAATACATATGGGTACCACAGACCACAAAGATACGATAAGTTACCAGAGCTTAGAAAAACCCCGAACCCAAGATTCATATCATCCGGGATATCCTGGGGTGGTCGACTGAAACGGTATCGGTGAAGAAATAAACGTACTAGAACCACCCAGCGATAATACTCAGGATATACTAAGCCACAAGATTAAAAACGGAGGGAACTCACGACAACAAATTAAACCAAGTGACCTTGAACTTAACGCAACTAAGCGAACGGAAGTGAATAAGTTACCCAGAAACCTCAGCTTGACTTCTGAGAATTCCTTGCACCAACCTCGAACATCATCATGTCAAATCCAAAATCTAGAATCGATACTAGAAGAAGAAATAATCAACTCAGAGCGAAACCTGGAAAATGATACACCAGCAAACCCGTCCCTCATGGATCTAGATACTTACCTAGGCCAAATAGGAGCAGACGCCATGGGAACGGTGCGGGAATGCGACACGCCCACCATTTCCGAAGTTCATCCTCCTTTATACATTTATAGAGACACACACACACATTCAAACAATGCAAGCGACAGCGGAGAATCTAACTCAGATTCCGACTCAGAAGACGAACATCAACATTGCCACGATATAATATGTCAAACCGGGTACAGATATCTGAAACTAGAGATAAATTAACCATGCAAAAGGGAAATATAGCATTTTTTATAACCTTAAGGAATGATCCCTGCGACGAAGGATCGAAAGATTTACAAAATATAAATAACTTACCCCAATATGTGGACCTAATGCTAGGAAGAGCTAAAATATTCGAGACCGGAAGGAAAAGGTATATAGGGGTACCCATTAAGGAAAATTTGCATACACCATTAGATCACGAAATATTGATCGAAGGATTAAAATCCCTGTTAGACGTTATAAGAGAACTTCAACTTGAGACAATAGCATTAGCTAAAACAGCAAGTATTGATAGCACAGATTGGAAAGAAATCCTCAACCTAATACGTAACATATTTTCCAATACCCCATGTAAAATAATCATCTGCAACTCGTTGATAAAAATTCCTTCCATAGACGACCGAACACAAATAATACAAGAATACCATTCATCCGCTTTAAGTGGACATAAAGGAGTCACTAAAACATATCACAGAATCAGGCAAAACTATTTCTGGGAAAATATGAAAAGTCAAGTTCAACAATTTATTTCAGAATGTACAAGTTGTCAATTAAAAAAATTAACTAGAGTCAAAACGAAACAACCAATGATTCTAACCGATACGCCGGGATCAAGCTTCGATAAGGTATCTATGGATATAGTTGGACCCCTACCTATGACCAGACTAGGAAATGAATATATATTCACCGTCCAAGATCAGTTAACGAAATATTCACTGGCTATTCCACTAAACGAAACTACCTCTGTGAGAATAGGAGACGCTCTGGTCAAAAACTTCTTTTGCAAATTCGGAGCACCTAAACAGATTTTAACAGACCAAGGTGCGAATCTAATAAGCTTATTAATGAGAGCAATAGCTAAACGATTTAAGATAAAGCAATGTCGAACAACCGCATTTCATCCACAGTCAAATGGATCCATAGAAAGATCGCATCACGTATTGGCAGAATATCTCAAGCAATTTATTAATAAGGAAAACAATTGGGATGAATGGCTAGATCTAGCTATGTTCTCATACAATACCAGTGTACATGAAGGTACACGTTATACCCCATATGAATTAGTTTTCGGAAAAATGGCTAGGTTACCTTCTAATCACGCAATCATGGAAGAACATAATAATAGAACTTACGGTGAATATTTAACCGAACTATTTACAAAAATTAGGGATCTACAAAGTCAAGCTAAACTCAATTTGATGAAGGCAAAGGAGAAATATAAATTTTATTACGATAAAAAATTAAAACCAATCAAACTGCGTCTGGGAGATATGATCTACTTATTGGAAGAACCACGAAAGGGCAAGCTAGGAGATCAATACACGGGACCACGCGAAGTAATAGAACTATTAAATAACCATTACGTTAAAATAAAAATTGGTAACAAAACCAAGATAGTTCACGAAAATAAGTTAAAGATTTCTAGATAGCTATTTAAACAATATTCCAAGACAAGCTTCACCATACTTACCTGAATCATCGTCTCCTTTTTTCTTTTCACTAAGACCCAATAAAACTAAATGAACTTATGATTTAATTGACTATCTTAAAGAACAGTTAAAACTTACTAACTAACTTATAGAAACTAAAGGGTAAATAACGAGTCATGGAACGAAAATGAATTCGAAATAATTTTTTTTTTTATTCAAAAGAGGGGGAGATTTATCTCCCCCCTTCAAAACTTACACGTATAAATTTTTGTACACGGACATGATGCCCGCGGGGGACTGCCAGGCTGGATGAGCCCAATCTTCGATCGGGTGGTCTTCCCCCCCAGCGCCCCTCGAATAACCACCGCAGGCCAATAAAAATCGAAGTCATCGTGGGGGCCAACCCAGCCCTCTTCTTCCATAAACCACTGGGCCATCGCCCGCCGCTGGGCCCTCCGCCACCTCCTCTCCCTCATCTCCCTCCCAATACCAATCTATAAAGAAAAGACGGAAAATGTATATATTATATATACATAACTAATCATGAAAACTATATCAAAACCGTTCATAAACAAAAGGAAGAACCAATAAATAACGAACTGATCAAGGTTTCAAATAAAGAAACATAACGCAAACAAGAATCAATAGAAAAATTGTACTCTCACTTCCTGGACCATCTGGTCCACCAAACGATAAATAAGCTGATTGTTCATTATTGCTTCCTTTTTCTTTGCGAACAATAAGCAGAGTGAACAATTTGACACAAAATCGACTGTTTTATACGAAAGGAACGACGATAAATTACCGATAAAAAAAAAAAAAAACCCTCCCCAATACCCCAGTTAGATCCACGCCCATATAACACCGCCCCTGAAAGGTGGGGAACTTTATCACCACTCCAAATATTCCAGGATACAAAAACCTATGTGAACACAGATAAAACTACTATAATTAATTATCATATCATGCCATTTTTTTTTTTGGGAACATCATACTAACCTTTGAACTTGAGTATTTTCGGCTCGTACCACAAATGGACAGTTTAAAATGTCCAGACGATATGAAACCCACATTTACATACAACTACTTATACCCAATTAACTACAAAACAGATAAACGAGACATCAGAATCAGATCACTCTTTTCACTCACCGATACACATGGAACAACAAGATCAATAGATTCCATTCCTTTTTGTTGTAGACTAATCACGCGATGCCTGGTATGCAAGAACTATGGTACGCTTTAAACCCTCAGCAAAAACAGCGAATGATAAGTGTAGAGATTACAGGAAATAACGCGGTGATAACTACAAGAATCACCATACCAACCTTAATGAAGACAATCATAGTAGATCTGCTTGTCGACGGTATTCCAACCTCCGGGGATTATTATTGTACGATAGCCGAGCACACCGAAACTAGAGATATAATAAATGGTTTACATTTTCCGCACGAAACTCACACGAACTCATTGATAATGGTTAAACAATTATCAACTAATAAAATATACGCCAGGATTAACAAAGCCGGGGAAAATTATTACACTCAATACGAATCAAATAAAAACAGTCTAATTTGTTGTCCCAAAAATAATTATATGATAACGGTGGACGGAATAAAATTATTCAGGTACAAAGACTATGATTCCAATAAATCTGTATAATTAAACGTAAGGAACACCCGACTAATCACACACAAGAGCGCTCAGGCCGAATTACTTTATTCCCCGAATAATAGCATAAAACGGGTAAAGACAATGTATTATTTTCCCCTTGTTTCAAAATTTTGGTAGAATAGACCCCACCTTACTGTAACAAGTAGGGATCTTACTTTATCGAATTAAAGAATAAAAACCGAACGTCTAAACCTTGGGGAAACTTACAGGCTAATTAACAATGCCACGAGAACTGGAAATCATCTTCGAAGGCCTCAATTACGGCGGACGAAGATTTATAGAAATTAGTCGTGGAAAAGGAAGAATCAATGTAGAATCGAATGGAGAATTTGTTGCATGGGAAGAAAATACCCTGACCTATCTGATTAGACAAAACCTACTGCCAGATGGGCGATATCTTTACGGACGTTTTTTCTCATTTACCGCAATAAATACTATCTTAGCAGACGGGACCGAGTCGCAACCATTAGGGAAAGTTATAATGGCAAAACTCCCTTACTGCGTTACTGTTACCAAAATCACCACAGAAGACTATAGCATTTATCAAGAACTCACAACGATCGATGGAATTGTAGTACCCCTTTAACCAAATAGGAAGATATAAATCACACGTACATTTACATACAACAAAATAAAACACTTGTGTACTCTCACCTAATATCACACCCTATTGAAACCTTACGACTGTTACAGAAAACATATAAAACCACGGGACAATGTTACCGGCAACACAAACATGGTATGGTGATGAGTGCGATTACAATGCACCAAGACATCTTACCATAAAAAACAGGGATTATGACACAGAGATAGGAGTAACAAGATGTTTGTTCAAATTTGAACGAGAAACATTAACGCATGTATTATCACAAGTATACTTACCCAGCGGGATGTATAGATATGTACTGTCAAATGAAATCGAAGATAGAATTAGACCATATAATGTGAAAAATGAAATTGCACTTATTAGAACTATGGACAACAAAATCTTTGTCATAATTACAATAGAGGAATTATATGTTTATAAAGAATTCCGCTGGCATAACGGACGATTAGCCTCAAGATACGAATTTAAGCAAATCTTATGAAACAAAAGGAAACATTAACCCATACCGTTCTAGAAAGAATTAATCATCAATAGAAAATGCTTTCGAACTACCGGATACTCTCTTCCACGATGACAAAACACGACAAATGCATCAAACCATTCATGAACCTCAAATACGTATACGTAACAACCTAAAATAAGGGAAATGACTGATGATAACAATTTATAACTCTATCCATAATTTCATTATACACACACACATATATATATATATAATTATCTTCTAATTGTTAAATTTAAATTCTAATTTTAAGGGGATTATCAATCCAAGAACGATGTTTAAATATTTGATCCCATTACTACTACTACTACCACTATCATGGGGTCTGGTCGGTTACGATTGCGGAGGCGGAGCCCTGAACATCACCACGATAAATCTACTAGACACCCTGGAATGCGATATACCCGAGACTCAACCGAAAACCGAATCTACATACACACAACTACTGCAACTCTCAGAATTTCGACATACCGAGGTGAAACAATGCAGGATCGAGATAGACCGTACGGTTTATGTACTCACACGTTTCCATAATTAATCAAGGGAGACGGTCTTACATAGCCCCGATTAGCCGGGAAGCATGTCTCCCGTGAACGCTGCATGTGAGCACTTTTACTCCCTCCTATACGAGTCTATTGAGGCGTCGGTCCCCAAGCGTGCTGCACCACGCAGATATACAAATTTTCCGGAGTGGTATACTCGCGGCGTCATTGACTTACTTAAAGCTGGGAACAAAATGCATTCGAAATATTTGCGCTCCGGCTCTTCTGCTCACCTGGCACAATTCAAGGCTCTCCGTGCCGAGTTCAAGACCGTGCGCGATAGAACTTTCTCTGACTACGTCTCTGCGCGCGAAAACGCGATAACTCGGGATCCATCTGCATTCTGGTCTTACATTAGCAGGCTTAAGGGCAGTTCTAGGATTCCCTCTGTCATGACCCATCTCGGAGTCAGGTATGAAGGCACTCTCGATATTGCCAATGCATTTGCTAGTCATTTCTGTACTGTGTTCGGTAACTCGTCCCTGCCTTGCAACCGGGGCGCTTCGAACCGCTCCTGTTTTGTTGCATCGGGGCGAGCTTGCCTTGAGGTCGCTGAGTCTGATGTCCTGCTTGCTCTCCGCTCACTTAAGCCTAAACTCTCAGCTGGGACAGATCAAGTTCCCGGCCTGGTTGCTCGTGACTGTGCGCAGGTCTTCGCTCAGCCGCTGTGTATTTTATTCAATCTTGCTCTTCGATGTGGAACATATCCCGATATCTGGAAATCAGCTCGGGTTTGTCCCGTGTTTAAGGGCGGCGACGAGTCTCAGGTCGGGAACTATCGCCCCATAGCCGTTCTGTCCGCGTTCTCAAAGGTCTTTGAATCGTGCCTGTACGGCTACATTTTTCGCCAGATCTCGGGTCTTATTACCCCCCTCCAGCATGGCTTCATGCCTGGCCGGTCTACCACTACTAATCTGGCAGCGTTTTCTCATACCGTATGCACGGCGTTAGACAGCGGAGCGCAGGTTGACACCATATATACTGATTTCTCGAAGGCTTTTGACAGAATCGATCATGCCGTACTTCTGCGGAAACTCTTGGCTTGCGGCTTGCATACGTGTATTGTGACGCTCCTTGAGTCGTACCTCGCAGATAGGCGTCACGTGGTCGAGCTGGATGGTCATCGGTCAACCGTTTTTGTTCCTACCTCCGGTGTCCCACAGGGATCTAACCTCGGGCCGCTACTTTTTAATATTTTTATCAACGACATTGTGTCATCATTACGTTGCAGCGCGCTGATATATGCCGATGACCTCAAGCTCTTCCGCGTCATAAGTACCCCAGCTGACTGCACCGCTCTCCAAGTCGATCTTGATCGTGTGACTGACTGGTGTGAGCGAAATTGTCTCTCGCTAAACATCGACAAATGTAAAGTTGTGTCCTACTCCCGCGCCAGCGGCACTATCCTCTTCGACTACTCCGCGGGGAGTGCTGTCCTCACCAGGGTCCGGACAACGTCTGACCTAGGCATTATCTTTGACTCCGAGTTCTTATTTCCCCAGCACATCTCATCAGTCGTGGCCAGCGCCAATAAAATGCTGGGCTTTATTCTGAGAACCTGTAGGTCGTTCAACTCGCCTCTCGCTTTTAAATCACTATACTTTTCGTTTGTTCGGTCGAAACTCGAGTATGGCGCAGTTATCTGGAATCCGATTCTCGCACGTGATATTAAGCGCATTGAAAGCGTACAAAAAAGGTTCCTTAAGTACCTTGCGTTCAGGGCTGACTCCATCTACCCCGCTCGTGGGTGCGATCAGTCAGCCCTGTGTGCCAGATTCGGGGTCCCACTACTGGCGGCGAGGCGCAGAGCTGCATCTGTCGTGCTGCTTTTTAAAATCCTGACGGGCTTGGTGGACTGTCCTGACCTCCTTGCCTCGATTGGCTTTCATACGCCTAGACTTGCAGCTCGCCATAATGCGCCTTTCCATCTGTGTCGTGCGAAGAGCAGCGCTGCGCTTCGCTCCCCACTTAGGGTTATGTGCGCGCATTTTAATGAGCTTCCAGCATCTTGTGACCCAGGATCCATGAGTCTTGACTCGTTCTGCGCGGTCGCTCGGGCGTTCTTCTGCGTGCCTAATATACCGTAGCTCGTAAACGCTCTGTATTTTCATTTTTTTTAAACTTTTATACTTTTTAAGTTTTATTGTATGTACCCACTGCATTACGTTGCTCTCTTTCACATTTTTGATATGGACTTTTATTGTTTCTCCTGTATTGTGTGTGCAATCTTGCAACTTTCTGTATTTTCTATTGCCCTTACTGGGTTCGCCTGTTGGGCTTGTATTGAATTAAATAAATAAATAAATAAATAAATGTCTCGAGCTGCACGCGACCGATTCACCTGCAGATGACTGTAAATTTGATTCTTACGACGTACTCTACGAAGGACCGGCAACCATAATTAAGGAACAGGAAAACACCTACTCAACTCCAGATGTATTTACACTCTCTACGGACGACATAACCTTTGCCCTGAGTAGAAAGGAAATAACCAAAACCTGCGGGCACACGCTCATAAAAACCGAACACCCAAAACTCTTCATCTTCGAAACGACGAGAGGAAACACCGTCAAAAGCAAGTCATCAATCTTGGTAGAAAATGTTGATATATTTTCATACATCAACTCAAAATTTATATATGTAGAAAAACATATTAAAGGACAATTAACCAGCCTTTACCGAAACATGATAAAACAACGATGCGAACTAGAAAAACAAGTGTTAAAACATGCCCTAACTCTCGCTACGTTAACCCCAGACGAATTTGCATATAACCTAATGAAAGGACCTGGCTACATGGCAGTTACAGCAGGAGAAGTAATACATATAATAAAATGCACACCCGTCGAATGCACACTACGACCGGCGAAGGAATGCTATTCGGAACTACCAGTATCCCTCAGAAACGAATCATTATTCATCATACCGAAATCAAAAATAATTGTTAAAACTGGGACTCAACGAGAATGTAACCCATTCTTACCGACGATGTACAGAGTAGAAAATATCTGGTACCGATTCTCGCCAGTTCCTGCGGCGGCACTGCCACCTCAATCAATTAAGCCTACTACCACACTAACATGGAGATATATAAACCCGAGTCGATTGGGAACCAGCGGAATCTATAGTCAACAGGACCTCGAGAATCTAAAAGAACACTTAATGTTTCCGGCAGAAAAACCAGCTGTACTAAATGGAGTTGCAAGAGAATTCACGGGACATGCGAACCAACAAAACACAATATCACTTCTTAATTTGTTGGACGAAGACACATTGAATCGCATCGCTGAATCAACAGGTAAACGCCTATGGAAAGGATTTCTGTCGTTTGGCACGGCTGGTGCCGCAATTCTCGGTATTGTTACCATCATACAAATCATTGAATACATCATCGATACAATAATTCATGGCTACGCCTTGCACTCCATCTATGGTTGGGGAATCCAAATACTAGCAGCAGTATGGCACTCCATCGCTAACCTACTACTACATTCTAACAACCGACGTGGTACTCAACCCCAACAGGAACCAGAAAAATCGCAAGAGTAACGAGATCACGAAATAGGCACCCGCCCTTCCGTAATCGCATCAACCTCCAGATCACCCATAACCTATAGGAAATTACAAGAAAAACTTCACTCTCCTCAAAAGCCAAACCCAGGTTTGACTTTTGAAAATGAGGGGGGAGGTGTCACGTCCTCTGGACCTAGCGCTCCGAACCTACACAATCCATACGAACACTAGAAATAGGAACCTATGTTACCTACAGCTACACCAACAGGACAATCAAGCTATGTTCTTTCCCTTTTACCCATTACCATATGTAGGCCCCACGCCACAAAACAGAGTTACCATAGACAAGCATTGTTTAGGAAAAGGTATTGCAGAGCCTGCAAGGAAACGAATTGAAAATACTGTCTGATAAATTATGAAACTTTACGCATCGGGCAGTCAATAGAAACTCGAAGCACGAATCTTTCCTTCCAGGTGAAGCAACCAATAAACCATATGTTACCAATAGTCGTAGAATTTACTAACCTTAAATGATCATCAATGTAACACTAATAATTATAACAAACATTTTAAAATATAAGAATTTGATAAAATATTGGGGAAGCAATACGATTATAACCGACTCTTACGCGGTCGTACATACATATATATACGTAATAGCATCCGCAGTTATACCTAAGTACCAAAGTGAGTCCCTTCAACGATGCAATGTCTATTAATGTTAACAAATAAAACCTATAACTTGATTAATAACAATATACATTTCCAAGAAGGAGGCATAGAGTAGAGTAGCCCCACAAAATAATTGACACACTAATGTAAACGTCTTAAATCTGGAAAGGAAGCAATGCGTAATAAACACAGATTCAACGAAAATATAAAATATATCCATGTCACCACAAACTAGAGACTCACAGGCGGGAGAGACGCCTGAAAGAGGGGGTCACCAATTGTTTGATGCACATTGTTTCCACATACCGAGATCCTAACGATTGAGCGTTACTCTGACTCTCCTCCTCCATTAGTTTATTATATACATATTTGACCAATGAGATTTAGAGAGAAAACCCCACTCTTAGAAATTATTCATATAAAAGGGTCAACGGAGCCATCAATCGCTCTCTCGATCATCGGCTCCGTACTTCGGTTCTTTTTCTTAATCGGCTCTTAATTGTCACACTACTGTTCCCCCTGATCGGTTTCCATTTTGATTTTCTCAGTTTCTTGGACTCTTACAGTCATAAAAATCTCTAAAGTCCACTTGGTCGAGTATACAAGTACTAAGTAATTAACCAATCTTAAATTGTGAACTTGATAAAACCGAATAAATCTTAATATTCGAGAACGAGCCTCTTAATTTTCCCAAACGTAAGTAATTTTATTCACTCTTCTGGTTACTGACGATATTTCTTTCCTTAATACGTCATCCCCCGACATCCTCAAATACATTCCCCAACCTATATTCCCTTTACTTCCAACTTCGGCTCGGACACCTGGAGACAATATCTCCGGCAACGGGGTAATTATCTCGGAGAATATCCTTGATTGTGCCTCGAGTTGTCGCCTGAAGTATCCCCTTTACTTCCAACTTCGGCTCGGACACCTGGAGACAATATCTCCGGCAACGGGGTAATTATCTCGGAGAATATCCTTGATTGTGCCTCGAGTTGTCGCCTGAAGTATTCCCTTTACTTCCAACTTCGGCTCGGACACCTGGAGACAATATCTCCGGCAACGGGGTAATTATCTCGGAGAATATCCTTGATTGTGCCTCGAGTTGTCGCCTGAAGTATTCCCTTTACTTCCAACTTCGGCTCGGACACCTGGAGACAATATCTCCGGCAACGGGGTAATTATCTCGGAGAATATCCTTGATTGTGCCTCGAGTTGTCGCCTGAAGTATCCCCTTTACTTCCAACTTCGGCTCGGACACCTGGAGACTAGTGATGAGCGAAATTGGTATTGGTCTTGCAGTCTTGGTCTTGGTCTTGCATTTTTGCAATACCAAGACCAAGACCAAGATCACATGGGACTTATCAAGACCAAGACCAAGATTGTGTGCGCAAGATCAAGACCAAGACCAAGACAAAGTCTGCAAGACTCGAGCAAGAACAGGACCGAACTGCAAGACTCTTGCTCTTTTTCTATATACTTGTGTAATGTTTGAACTACGTAAAGATAAAGGAGAGTCTTTTCATACATTGGTTTCAAAATAACCACTACATCTTGCTTTTCAAGTTGTTGAGTTCGAAATTATTGGTTATTGGGGTACAAATAAGAATACGCTTTGATTATTCTAGTAAACTTCATATAAAGACTTTATTCGTTTCACTCGGAAGGTACGTTTACTTTCTTGTACTCATTGAAGAGGACTGACTCTTTTGAGGGACTCTGGATACAGAATGCATCCCTTACACTTATCCTTATTACTCTACTATAAACAGAATTATATAAACAGTATCGGTGCAGCTGACCGTCATGAGATCTCTACCCATCATATCTATTTAGACTACAGGATAAGATAGAGGTTGCTTTTTGTATATCAGTGTGGTATATTCCAACAGAAATATTCTTAAGTTCTAATATTCAAGCAACACAAGATCGACAAGCAACGTTAGTATAATTCTAGTTTCTATTTTTTCGTTGGCCGTCATTAGAATTTACATGTTCCTTGTAGCCGTTGCAGTAGTCGCAACTTGCGTCGACTCGTCAGTAGTGATTCCGTGACTCAATCACCTAGCATAAGCGAGTTACTTTGCAGTCTGCAGACACAAAGTAAGCAACACGTATAGTCGAAATATGAGTGACGAGGACGTCATGGATTTTTCATCTGCTAAAAGTAGCAGTGATACTAGTGATAGTGAAAGTGAAGTTGAGAGAGTGAGAAAGGAAGGTACAAACGCTAAAAGACACAAACAATCGAAACAGTCGGGTAAAAACACTACGAAAAGTAAGTTCAATGTATTTTTCGAAATAGTTGACAAAGGTAAAGACGTATTTGGCTCGTGTAAATTGTGTAAGGGCCCAAAGAAAACTGAAATAAAAATGAAAAATCGTAACACTTCGGGACTAAAAAAACACCTCTTATCGAGGCATAAAAATGAGGCGAAAAAACTCTTCCCACGAGACGAAGTAACGCCACACGTTCCAGATTTCTTTAAGTGTACTGGACAGGTGAGTACTTATCGATCAAATTTACTATGTAGAAGATTATTGATGTCATGGTAATAATGATGTTATTTTTGTATAATCATTATTTTTAATCATAATTATCATAATTATTATTTTGATTATCATTAATTCAATCAATTCATATATTGTTTGTGTACCAAAATACAAATCATCGATTGCCATATCTTCGAAAGAGAAAAGACACTTCACAGTTCAATGTTCTCGCCAATGAATTTTTTTTTAATTTCTTTAAACGAGAAACAAGACTGTGGAAGACTTTTTGTTGATTGCTATGAGCTAATATCGCATTCAAAAATGGATTTTTTTTTTTAATAAAATTTTTATCTTTTCTAATCAGACAATTAAGTGAAACGATACTCAAATTTCACATCACTAGTACCAGTCTGTATTTTGTGAAAATCATGTCTGATCTTTTTTTCATCGATCTCAAAGTTGATCGAATGTTGATTTGAATATGACGAAAAAAATGATTTTCCAATCGGTGTAGTAGACTCTAAGCCAAGAATCAAGATTAGCTCATGCACGAATAAACTTTCCTTCCCAATTGTATTAGCGTAGATGGTAAAATTATAAGCCCATTGTTCATTTCAGGGGGCACAAAGAAATAAAGATTTTACCACAGCTACGGTGGATTGGATTACTAAGAAGTATCTTCCCTTTTCCTTTTTTGATGATCAAGAAACGCGCGACTACTTTCGTACGATTTGCCCAAACCTCAAGTTTCCCAAGAGGTTCACTCTCCGACGACAAGTTAAACAGCGATTTGAGGAGCTCCAGACCTGTTTGAAGGATCAGCTACAAAACTGCACGTCCAAAATGTCATTCACAATTGATGGATGGACGTCCATAGCTGGTCGGACTTTCTACGGTGTGACAGTTCATTTCATAGATAATGAATGGAATTATCAGTCAATGGTCGTTGATTTTGTCCCTTCCCACGGTCGACACACAGGAGAAGATATTGCAAAGATTTTTCACAGATCTTTGGTAGAATTCAATTTAGAAAACAAAGTACAAGGCATCACAGTTGATAATGCATCAGCAAACACCAAATTTATGACTGAACTTAAAAAACTACTCCCAAATTTCGATTCGGAAAATCAGCACTTCCGCTGCATGGCCCACATCTTGAACTTGGGCGTACAAGATCTATTGAAGAGCCTGACATTGCAAAGTGATAGTGATAGTGAACAGGAGATGAACAGTGCTGATGAAGACGATAACGACCTGGACCATATACCACAGATTCACGACACAACCACGGCCATCATGAAATTGCGCTCAATCTTCAGTAAGATAAAAAGAAGCGAGGTGCTGGGTAACAAATTTCGATCAGCATGTGAAACAGCTGGTGTGCCAATAACTTTAAGTCCCATACTGGACTGTCCAACTAGATGGGGTTCTACCCATGATATGCTTGGCGTAGCCTTGAAACTGAAAGGAGGTATCATCACATTATGCGGTATTATACCTGAGTTGACCAACTTCCGAATCTTCGAAGGAGAATGGTTGATATTTGAAAAAATATACAAGTTCTTACTCAACTTTAAAATTCTTACGACGAAACTTGGTGGAGATAAATATGTGACTGTTCCGCTCGTCATTGTTTCGTTTAATCTGTTACTCGACAAGATCGAATCTACTATAAAACAGTTGGACCAGAAAATCGATCGCACTGAAGTAGATGAAAGACTCATTTTGGGTTTCCAAGCTGCGCGAGATAAAATGCTAAAGCATTATAAAATGACCAACTGGATTTACTGCACGACACTTATCCTCGATCCAAGACACAAGGCAGAAACCTTCGATCTAACATCCTGGGGAATAGATATGAAACATGAAACCCTGCGAAAATTTGAAGCGATATACGGAGAATACCGAAACGGAGAACCAGTGCCAGAGTTACCGGTTCAGGAGTGTCAAGACTGTGAAGATAGTGATGAAGACATCGTAGATTTTAATACGCTGTATGCAGCTCCATCGGTTTCAACAGCTTCCCAAGCTTCGAAGAGAGAGCTAGAAGAATATCTGAGCCAGTCAAGGGCTGCAAGCACAGAAGATATTTTACACTGGTGGAGGCAACACCAGTTGCAATTTCCTATCTTGGCCAAGATGGCTCGTGATTTTTTATCAATTTCTGCAACCTCAGTTCCTGCTGAGAGACTTTTTTCAAAAGCAGCTTTGGTAATTCGCAAGCACCGCAACAGATTAAATAACGAATCCGCGCGATGGCTACTTTGCATCAACTCTTGGGCGACGAAAACACAATAAATTTATCGTGTGCATAATATCTCGTTTTCTACTCTTTTTTTTTCGTGTACTATAAAGTTTATATTATTATATAGTTTTGTTTGGACAAGGATGGAGATGTTTTTCAGTAAGATTTTTCAGTTGATTCCAAAGAAGTTGTGTAAGTTTTTTTTTAGTGAACGATTAAAAAGTTATATATTTTTTCGTTTAGAGAAAAATGTAAAGTTTTTATTTAATTTTGCTGGCAAAAGACTGGATGAAAAGATCCAGTTTTGAAATGAAATAACGTTTTCATGTGATGTGAGGCTTGCTCCCCCTCTTTTCGTAGTCCACCTCATGTTTTCCATTAATTGGCCCGTATACGTTAGTAGTGAGAAGAATTTCTTATTCGTACTTTGGTTGGACGTAAATAATAGGTCTAGTGTGAAAGATATATATTTAGGTATTTACCACATGATCAATCAACTAACTTTCTATTTTTTTCTACTGTTTACATTGTGTAAGTAGTTAAAAGCCTATTGCTCTCGTTACTTGCGGAAGCTATCGAATATGTGTAAATGAGCCATCAATTGCCGTAGGGTGAAAAAAAGCAAGACTGCAAGAATCTTGCAAAAAATATTCTGAGAGTGCAAGACCAAGACCGAGACCAAGACGACATGCGACTTATCAAGACCAAGACCAAGACGACATGCGACCTAACAAGACCAAGACCAAGATTGTGTGCGCAAGACCAAGACCGAGACCAAGACTTCCATAGTCTTGGTCTTGGTCTTGTTTTTGCTCATCACTACTGGAGACAATATCTCCGGCAACGGGGTAATTATCTCGGAGAATATCCTTGATTGTGCCTCGAGTTGTCGCCTGAAGTATTCCATTCACTTCCAACTTCGGCTCGGACACCTGGAGACAATATCTCCGGCAACGGGGTAATTATCTCGGAGAATATCCTTGATTGTGCCTCGAGTTGTCGCCTGAAGTATTCCATTCACTTCCAACTTCGGCTCGGACACCTGGAGACAATATCTCCGGCAACGGGGTAATTATCTCGGAGAATATCCTTGATTGTGCCTCGAGTTGTCGCCTGAGTATTCCCTTTACTTCTAACTTCGGCTCTGACACCTAGAGACAATATCTCTGGTCACGGGGTTAATATCAAAGAGAATATCTTTGATTGTACCTTAAGTTGTCACCCGAGGTGTCCCCTTTTTTATCCTACGACCATATCAAATCATCTAATGCCCAGAAAACCGCCAGTCACTAAGGGAACCGATGATAAAAGACCTAAACGCTCCAGACTACCAGTAGAAACAAGGAAAGCAATAATACAACTCCATAATAACCTTCGCAACGTTTTCCAAGCCCTTGACCGTATAATTCAAAATACTGAAGACTCATTTCCCTTTTTATCAACGGGCGATCATACAACCAAGAAATCCGTGACCCTAACCCCAACCTCATTACTATTGCCTCAAGGTGGAGATACACGAATAATAGTCGAATTCCCGTCCCTCAATACACCACCTTCATCTAACCCAGAACTGACTCCTCAAAGTGGTCCTCTAGTTCCTAGCACGTCAACCCGATCTCCTCAATCTCTTGAGGAGAATAACCATTCAGTAAAAGGAACTCAAGGCCCACTCAATAATCGTGCAGACAACTCATCATTAATCCAACAACCCGCTACGCCCTTAGTGACCCTCGACCGTCCCCCCAGCTCTGAAATTGAACGGAAAGACTCACTCCCAACGTACCCAGCTCTATCTATTCCCGAACGATCACCCTTTGAGGAAATCAATTTCTATCTGGAGATAGCTAATTCAATCCTCAGTTCAAAAAAACAACCCCTACCGGTACTTTCTGACGACATCCTCGCTGTACTGGGGGACCCTAAACATCTGTAAACTCCGATTTCAACCGAATCACTCAACTGCATAAGGTAAGAGAAAACGTTATTCTACAAATTTCCCATTCGACCATCATATTTTCCTCGATAAGGAATCTTTCTCTATTACTCCCCGTATCCCGATACATGTGTATTTAAAAGGGAGTCTCTTGACGCTAGGGTACGTTCGCCGCGATTCGTAGACCCAATTTCACTGATTCGCGTTGCAAATATAACTTCCCAATTCACAGGAGACTGACTCGCCAGGACGTCACAAATGACTTGAACGCAATTTAAAGAACTCTTTTTGGCTCGGTATGATTCGATTGAAACTCCGGCCGCAGTGATAATTCGCGTGAATAGTGGAAAGCAGAAGGAAGATCAGTGTTTGTCTGCTTGTTACATCCTGGATTAGAATTTTATAGAGTTTGCGAATCACTAGTTAGATGTGTTGAGGTTCTGATTCATATTTGGTAGAGTTCTATGTTTCTTACCGTGTCTTGGACAACTAGTTCTCCTGTTTGACGTATAACTCGTATCTGTTGAGGTAATGGGTTGTTATCAGTCACCACTATGCGTGGGTGAAATAAATGTTTGTAGATTTCACTTTTAATCAACAATATTTATTTAACAAACTGCTTACGATATTGGTTGTTGATCTTACATTTGCGTGTTGATTAACTTTAGTTTATGGTTTATTTAGTTTATTATTGCACTTGGTAAATTTATATATGAATCAAATACTTCGAATCTTGTATTATATTCAGGGTTCTAAGATTTATGTAGATTCGATCTTTAGGGGAGAGCGGGGTAATGCCGGACGGCGGGTAATGCCGGACACAATTGTTCAGGTCCGCGTTGATAGTTAAAAATCGCAGATCACGTGTTACGTGCATCACGTGACATGGTGTGATGGCTGACTTTATAATATCGCCAGGGAAGGTTTCGTTCATCACATATCAGGTTTGATTGGTTTTTGTTTAATTTTGAGTGCATATATATCGATGTGTAGTGATCAGATCGTGCCGGTAATATAATAACTGAATACCCTGACGTCAAGTACTATTCATACCCTTTGAAAAAACATGTAAGTAAAATCTATTTCTACTTGTCGAAAGCTCGACTATCAGATTATGTAAAAACCGTATCGTGGGGCAATTGCGGACACAATTGCTCTTGGTGTCCGGTGTTACTACGCAATATTTCATTTCAGTTTATTTTCTAGTATAATATAACTGCTCTGATTACAGATCAAAATGGTCCGTAAATATGTACGGAAAACTGTAAGAGCAACATGGGAACCTGCTACGCTAAATAAACATGAATGACAACATGAATCGCTGGACCTGTATTTTGTGTGAGGAATTGTTTGTACATCCCCCAAAGGAAGACTGGATCCAATGTTGTGCCTGCGAGAAATGGTGCCACGAGAGATGTGCAGGGAAAAATATCAAATCGCGTTCTTTTGAGTGTTTTATATGCAAAAATACCGATTAGAAAATATGTCCGACATTACCCCGTGGTGTGTCCGGCATTACCCGCCACTGTCCGGAATTACCCCTTTCCACATAAAAATTTCAATCATTAATACTACTTCAACCATTAACATTATTAATTTTTTGATTATAGTATTATATGAAATAAAGTATGTTGTTTAAAAATACATTTTTGTTTTTTTATGTAAAATTTTATTTTTGCGTAGGCGTTGGTAAATATGAAAGTGTCCGGCATCACCCCGCTCTCCCCTACTCTTTAAAATCTCGTGACTAACTCTGGATGTTCTGGAGAAAAGGGAACTCTCCTCGCGGTTACGCGGGGGGGAAGTTTTTGGAACTCGCGGGAAAGCGAGTCTTTTCTCGTTGGTAAAAGACACATTAAATTTAAGAGGGAAAAAATATGGTTGACTAGAATAGAATTTGTGCGAGACGATTGGGTCGGAGGCCCAAGCGTCGAGATGCTGAGAAGGGATGTTTTTGAACGTCTATGATCTGTCTTCTTTGAAACAAAACTGTCTTTGTCTTTTGGGTTCTCCGCGTTTGGCAGTAAAATTCTAAAGATCTTGAAGATTTATGTTTCCTGAATAAAGAAAGTTTCTAACGTTTTCAAAGTTTACGTAAAGTTTGGGATTTCAAATTTATGAGTTTTCGAGTATGAGATCCCCTCCACAATCGAGAGGCTGTACACGTCTTGGGATTATCGACACGAATTTTTCAGATGACATCTAAATTGGTAGCTATATGGACCACACAGATGTGCCGGCGGCATTCCGCAAAATCCAAGCGTTTCGAATCGCTAAAGTGGGTGAAAAAATTCCAACGTTTCGAGCGACATTTTATTGCCCCATCCATTAGGGACTGGCCGATTTATCTAGGAACCGTCTAAATTGCACAGAAAGCGTACAGCAAAAAATTAAGCGTTTGGAATCATATTTGATGGGGTCGGTTTCTTACCTAGGTCTTAACCGCTTCTTGGAAAATTGGTTTGTATCTTAGGTTTGACTCCCTCCGCTCGGGATGGTATGTACCTAGGTTTCACCCATTTCATGAAAAAAATATTGTCGGAGTTTGCCATTGGGCAGCCTCACCAATATTGGGTGTGTATTTCGGGTTTCTAGTTGAATATAAAGTGTAAGTTTTACACATTCTGCAGCCGGTCGGAGTAGTGAAAAGAAAAATTCGGAAACGTTTTAACCATTTTTCAAGACCAGAAGGTGCGAGAGTAAGAAGTAAGTATCATTATTCTTTGATATTATAGTTTTCATGATGAATATAGTTTGTAATCAATATTCAACATTGCAGGTATGAACATCAATATGTATTGGTTTGACGACGAGCGTTGGCAGGGGTGGGACGATGACGGTAGAGATGATGGATATGAGAGCTTGTACGAGGAGAATGAGGAGGTGAGTAGATATAATATAGCGGTTCTGGATTTCTTTCCTCGCGCCGCCACCAGAGGCGCCGCGGTCTATTACCGACCGTCGGTAACTCGCCGATCATCGATTGTTTATGTTATCATCCGATTTTACGCCACTACCGATCACCGGGGTGGATATGTTATGATTGGATGTTCTACCATGCAACAGCGCCACTACCGATCCGCATCTAGATGTTACCACCCGATTTTTCCGCCATGCAACAGCGCCACTACCGATCTGCATTTAGACGATCGCGTATCTTGCCGGCTGACGAGCGGGTATGTTATTATCCGATTTTCTGCTATGCAGCAGCAGCGTCACCACCGATCTGCATTTCGGTGTTATGTTATTTCGATTTTTTCCCGTTACGCAACGATGTCACCGTCGATCTTTCCCAAATATGACCCCCGCTCTTTCAAGAAATTAAAATCTAAGATGGCGGTGTGATTTTTTTTCTTTTGAACTGCAAAAGCCAAGATGGCTGCTAATGACGCGAATCTTTTAAAAATATCTAACCTTTATTCAATATAACCTAACTCTAGCCTATGCTCAATAATAATAATAATTAATAATAAATAATAATAATAATAACAATAATGATATTGAGATCTGAAACAGAGAAGAGAAAAACAAAGTTAGGCATGTCATTGCGATTCCTCAATCATAAAAATCATACACACCATTCCTCGCTGAAACCCTCGTCTGGCTCATCATCCGTAGCTTCATCATCCATAGCTACATCTTCATCGTCACTCTCATTCTCCAGGCTTTCCTCTATCCGATTCCGAAGATCATCACACATTGAGTATTCATCAAAATCCGGGTAATATCGATCATCAGCTACTTTTCTGAACCACCAGCAGAAAATCTCGGAGTTCAATTCAATTATCGCGGTGGTGTTATTTATCGTTATATGAGCACCCAGCGCTCCGCTAGGTCTGTCCCTATATGGACGCAGCAGCTCCACAACCAAATCGTCCAGATGAGCTCCAACGGATGCCCACTCCATTGGATATGCCCAATCAAACCGTGCAAAGAAATCTACGATGAAAAGAGAATGTTAACCAACTAAATGTAAAATGAGATTGTATCAAGACATTGGGTTATACTTACGGTGGCGTATGTTTGCATAATTGCGAGCCATCACGTTGACAATTTTTTCACTGATTCTATGAACTTTAACTAATCGCCAGTTTTCAAAACTGAAAATCGTCTTCTTCTTTTCAAACTGAACTGACAGGGGCTGCATCCCATAAACTGCACAACACGCCCAAAATCAGGTCTTGCCAATCCGAAAACAACCCTTAAAATACCGCCCACCATGAGAAATGATTCGAAACGCTTGAATTTTGTGGAACGCAGCCTGTGCATCTGTGTGTGTGTGTGATCCATACCGCCGCCAATATGTCGCCTAGATGAAAATCGGTAAGTCTTGATGCACAGAGCAATAAATGTCACTCAAAGTTTTCTTCACATTCTTTCGCAATTCGAAACGCTAGAATTTGGCGTATCTCTGTGTGGTCCATGCCGCCACTAATTAAGATGTCGTCTATAAATAAAATCGGCATTATGGCTAGAACAATGAAATATCGTTCAGAACACCAAATTTTTTTTCCACATTTTCCCGCAAGGCGCCGTCTACACACCTGCATGCGTACCGGTTGCACACAATCGGCGGTCGGCTCGGTCAATCCATGTCTATACTCGAGACCACACACGCGATTTGTCAATATGGAGCTAATATTGGATCTACAAGGTTTCGGTCGATTCAGTGATAAATTTGTGATAAAAGAGCTGGCTACAATAAGTATTCGCGCGCATGAAGAATATAAGCAGGGTATTACACGCATCCTCTTCAAAGCACCACGCTCCTGGGTGACTCTCTCAAGCGAGTATAAAAATCTCAATTCGTGGCTAACACGATTTCATCATGGAATACCCTGGAATTCTGGAGAAACACCGTATAGAGATGCAGCGACAATTGTGAGAAAAGTTGTGCAAGATGCGAGTTGCATTTATGTGAAGGGATTGGAGAAGAAGCATTGGCTGAACCAAATCCTTAGTGACGATTCAAAGCTGGTGATCGATTTAGACGAGCTGGGGTGGCCAAATTTTCGATTATTACGTTTAGAATCGCGTGTATTTCATTGGCATGGAGACTGTCATGGCGATGTACCTGGAGGCTACCATTGCGCCTTCGAAAACGTTCAGCGGTTAAAAAACTGGTATTTGGAAAACCATAAAAAATGTGCTGGGGATGATTGGTTAAAAGTCCAGAGCTCACGGGAAGCTGCATTCGTGCATCTTGGCTCCTCACCATTGACACATCTTCCGCATATCGCCGAACCTGCATCCCTTTTTTGAGCAAGGTAAGAATATTATCACGCGATAATCATAATCAATCATAATCAATCATAATCAATCATAATATAAAAACTAATTCCAGATTAGTCATTTTCCACAGATGGACTTCAGCAAACTGAATAGCACCAGCAGCCTAGAAACTGATATGCTCACGAAAAAGATGTCGGAGCTGCAGATTGGTCAGAAATATAACATCACTGGGCTGAAGCCTGTGAAGACGAAATTTGGCGCAAGAATTATAGCAACGATAGACGATGAATACAACACATTTCTGCCTGCGAGAATCGGAAAGGTCTTGGAGAAGGATCCTGCCCAGCTGGACCAGCTAAACACCGAGGTTGCCGAGAAACGTCTCCAGATCCACTATCTCAGCGGACCGTTTAGTAAATTTGAATTTTGTGCCAAACAATCTGAATAAGTTTACAAAAATGTAATGGGATGGGTTGGGTTGAATAAATGACGGTGAAATTGCTAATACATTCTTTATTTATTGACCCTCTAGTTTACAATAAGCTTATTCTAGTTCATACATACAAGCATGCTTAAAATGTGGCTAATTTTCTAACGTTACCGCTGATGGGGTTATATTCAACAATACGATCATGTATAATCATACAGTGGACCGAAGTGTTTGTCGGAAATGCGATGCTAGTTTCAAATTCTAAACGAATATCTACCGGCCCGCTCTTCAGCGATTCGTTTTGCTTGGAGCAATCTATGGCAATAAGTGGGGCATTTTTCAGAAAATTGCTCTTTGACAGAAGAGGCTCGGGTTCTGTATCACAGTATGAAGCTTGAAAGTTGGTGTACATATCGTAGAGAATGGCATATTGATTGTGGGCAATGTCAAGATTCAAATTTCCATATGGATAGCACTGTGAGTTGAGGAAAAGTTTCACATCTCTAATCATACAATGATCGAATTCGCTAGCGTTCTTCTTCGCATCGTTTCGTCCTGCAGTTTGGAATCCGAGTATAACGTGTCTAGGCTTCTCCAGTTGCGTCGATGTCTTGACCACCCACACATGCCTCGTTGTTGCAGGTAGCATCGGATACTCGTACATTTCCCACGAGCGAAAACTCATAGATACAGCCGGATCTTTGGCGATATAGTTGAGCATCTTAATCTTTGCAGGATCCGACAGTCTGATGTATGGTAATAACCATTCAATTTTCTCGAGCGAAATTTTAATTCCCTCCACAGCAGTTTGGTGTATGACATTCAAATCATTGTTCGATCGCGTCAAAATCAGCTCATGCTTTGCATTGACAATGATCCGATTATAATCCTCGGCACATCCAAATAGAAAATTCAGCGGTACAACAACATCGAAGTATCCGGATCCGTTGGTTAGTTCATTATCATTCATCAGCCAGCCTGTATTTTCCAAGAGATGTTGCTGCCCCGGCGTGAGTGATAAGTATCCCTTCATAACACTCGTGATGCCCACATTCTTATTCTGATCAATCTCATGTCCATTCAACTCGTAACGCATCTCACCAAACATATGACATATCGCCATATTGACCATTTTCGTAGTCGCGCCAACAATACTGCCATCCGCTTTCGTAATCCTACCGAAAATGTGGAGCGAACTTTTGTTGGGTAATACACATGAGTCTTGATTCTGTACAATGATGCGAATCTCATCGTTATTCTTGAAGGTAGATGATGCATACGATTGATGTGCGTGTATTTCACAGTGAGCAATCGACTCATCGAAGGCCACGGGTGTTTGGATTTTTATCATTTTCGGCATGGGAATATGCAGATATAACAGCGAATTCTTATTTTCCACCGCGAAGTCGGAGTCCTAGGCTCTGGAGAAACTGAGCGTTCTGATGTGTCACTCGAATCGGAGATGTTCGATGACTGATGATGCTTGGACATGTTATCGAGCTTTTATAGCCACCACCAGATTTCCTTGTCCTCTCAAATACTATACCCATATTATTATTATTATTATTACAAAGTTTTCATGTGTAATCGTATTGTTATGGTTTCACCACGAAAATTGACTAATTTTCCGTCCTGATCGACTATTCTCAATTGGATATCATGTATTGACCGCACGGTGATTGGGTGATAAATGACGTTTGTCGGCACTTCCACAATCTTATATCCGGGTGGAACGGTTGGAAAAAATTGATGAATCGTGTGTACTCGATGCTCGTTTATGTATGCACCCGTGGTGATATTACACTCAACTCGCAATGCGTTGACTTTGATTATACGAACGGGTAACTTGGACCTATGGGTAACACCACCAGCGAAGACATTGGAGGTAAAACCAAGCAAACGGGCAATGGAGTCTTTGAATTGAAAGTTCACCGCATGACTGCATCTAAGCTCACTGACTAACTCATTGTTATTAGCTTTCAAGCTGATATTTATATCCTTGGGAAGTGCTCTTTTCAAATAATTTCCAATATCCTCAATTTCGTAGCACCCGGCGGGTATTGTAATTATTGTTTTAGGTATTGCAACGTCATTCTCCGATTGCTTGGAGTGTGAAATATAAAACTTATTACACCCCTCATCAATATTGGGAATTGAGTTGAATGTCAAGAGCTCTATGAGACCGAGAACATATGTCTTTGTCGATGATAACTCAATAGGTGGAAAATATTGAGTCCTCAACACCGATGATTCTCCGGAGAGTGTCAACGTGAACGAATCAGCCATGACTAATATTATATCCGCAATACGCAGCCATTTTATAGCTGCCCACTGAGAAACTTGAGACACAAGTGTCCGCAAATTACCGTATTATAGTCCTGATATCTCTTATGGTTGTATTTTACGCTACCAACACCAAGATATTTCATAAGATCTCTAGGTGGTTGTAAATCGCCAAAACTGTCGAAATACACCGCATCGTCGCCGTTTTTCGTGTATGCAACCCAATGCGTCCCCGGGCCGTTCTTATCATCAAGATTGATAATTGCGGATCCACGCTTTCTAGGCCCCAAACGGGTAAGTCATTTCGCATAAAAACGCCCCGAAAATGTGGAATTTTCATAGCTCCGGCATAGTTGAGCAAATCGGCATCGGTGAGGGCTCGGTGTCGTAGCTTTATTAGTTTTTTGCCGGTTTCAAGTACAGTCCCATACCCTTCTTATATGGCTTCAGGTATAAACCCTTTCCCAAAGCAATCGCCTCCATCGATGCATTATGCCGTTTAGCCTCTTGTAATTGCTGCTTGTTGGCATTAGCCTCGTTAACGACTTTTGCTATACCTGCCGCACTGCCCGCTAAAGCGCCAGTGGCGCTAAGGACAGCGAATATTGGAATAAGAAACGGTAATAAACCACCAATTTTCTTTGGGACAGGTAAAATACGAGGCACGCGCACCTTCCCTTTAGCCACGGCTGAACGAGCACCCTCCAACGCCGACTCAATAGCCCTGGCGCCGGGTTTCATAGATTTCTTAGCCGCTCGTATAATAGATTTCAATGTTCTTGTCTTGTTCTTGAGCGATGTTTGCGACTTACTCTCCCTCATGCCCATACCTAGTTTAGATTTTGCTTTCATGGTGTTAGCAACCGCCCAGGCGACAGCTTTTTCACTCACACCCGCGTCTTTAGCCAAAACCCGACCCCAAGCCCTCTCAGCTAGCACTTTATCAGCCTTATTACGCTCTGCAATATTATTGTGATTCCTTGAGTATGCGATGTCGTGTTCCTTGCATGCAGCGTCTAGAGCATTGACGCCTGGATCACCGCGAGCTAACCTCTTTGCCAATTTTGTACCAGGTCCACAGTACTGATAACCCGGAACGTGTAATTCAACTGGCAAGGGAACCCCGCCAAGTGTCCCCCTCCGATTTCAACGAAACTTTGGGAGATTGTAGAGGGGGTGAAAATATTCGACACGTATTTTTTTATATCTGCGGAATTCCACCCCAAGGGGGTGTAATCAACCCCTGAAAATTGCGGATTTCGCTATTCGATAGCTCGTGAAGAACGAACGGCCGAGGATTTTTGGCTGACAAGGTGCTACCGGGGGTTTTCGGGGCCGCTGATTACGAATCTGGCATCAGATTTTCAAAATTCAAAATGGCGCATCCAATATGGCGAACGTCGAAACGAAAAATGGTACCAATTTTCCCAAAATTCTGTACCCGGGGGTTTTCGGGGTCGCTGATTACGAATCTGGTATCAGATTTTCAAAATTCAAAATGGCGGATCCAATATGGCGAACGTCGAAACGAAAAATGGTACCAATTTCCCCAAAATTCTGTACCCGGGGGTTTTCGGGGTCGCTGATTACGATTCTGGTATCAGATTTTCAAAAATTATAAATAAAAGACCCCACAAACTAATAACAGTTTTATGACTGTAGAAAAAAATACGGTGTGGTAAATACCTCGCTAATTCATGATTAAGCTACCTTTGGCAATCGTTTTATTCACTTTTATAATATAATGGTGTTATAGTATACGAATATAATATACGAATATAGTATACGAATAAAGGTCTTATGTATACGAATATAAACCTTTAGATTGAACCTTACAATATAGCTTACATCATGCGTATTTCGTCACGGGTGATAGTTTTGACAATAGTGATATTCATGAAAAAAGTGTTTTAAACATAGCGACTTTTTACACCACGCACACTTGATAATAGCAACGTCGCCGCATATGTCACACGTTGGAGAACTCTCGGTAAAACAATATTGAACCGGATTTTCGAATTTCGGTGGTCTTGCGTCTATGTATCCACTTTTATACCATGAATATTTAAAAAGATCTGTAAATCTAGGAGACGAAAATTGATTGTGAGTAAGACTTTGCAGCTTGACGATATTGTCTCTCAAATGAAGATTCACGTCGTAATCATACAATATCACGATATCAGAGAAATGTTTGATATAATTCTTCCATATGCGAAATCCGTACACGTCCAGTGGCTGTATCATTCCAGTTGTCCCTGGGGGAATGGTTAGAAGTTCTACTTTTTGTCCATTGAAATTCATCGTTTCAAATACGCCCGGACATTGACCACTCCATGAATCCAATAATATAACCGATTTCGGACTGGTGTGCGGAAGGTATACGTCTTGAAACCAATGTTTAAAATGTTCGGTTGTTAATTTCCCAGATTTCGAAGCCATAAGATATACATTCTGTGGTTTAAACATAGTCTCTTGCACTCGAGGACCAAATCCTCCACTAGATTCTTTTAAAACAATTAATAGAGGTGACAATAATTTGCCATCGGCCGAAATCAAAGGCTGTATGGTGTAGCTGTGCGTTGTTGATGACTTTGATTGTATTATTGATTCCACTGTTTTTTGCCCTCGCAACGCTAAGGTTCGCCCCGCATGTAGCTCCAAATTGAAACCGCTCTGATCGGAATTGTAAACGTTTTCGACTCCGATATCGACGATGTGGGTTTTTACTTTCTGAATGAAGATGGCAGCCTGCTCTTTTAAAGATTCCTGTGTTGCTAATGTATTTTTTGTTATATGTTTCGTAATTTTCCGCGACACGATTCCGTGACGTTTCTTAAATTCTAATAGCCAGGTTTTGGATGCCTCAAATTTTGCTGGTGCCATATCAAACAGTTGTCGCGCTCGTATGGCCCAACGTCTAATATCAATATCGTGAATTGGCAATTTCCTATTTAAAGCATCCATTACATTGTTAAGAGTATACTCACAGATCATTTTCAACTTTTCTCTGTATGTCCCACCTTGATTAACTTGATGTGCCCAGCGCCGTAATTGTCGCACAGACTGAACTTTTCTGAATTTTGATTGAACGGACGATACCTTTCTGTTTCCCGTTTTTCCGGACCTCCAAAATTCTGTCGCTTGTTTTTTGTAATCATAATCCAAATCTTCATCATCGATGGTGCAAACTTGGTCCGGTGCATCTATATTGGGATTCAGAAATCTTTGATGATTCCAGTCTTCTGTTCCATCGTTGTCTTCTATAATTTCCGATTCGTGCACTGCATTTGGATGTTCAAAATCCAAACTCCATTCAATTTCAGTTTCCATTGGCTGTATCATTGCATCTTTGATGATGATTTCGAGCTCTTCGCTCAACTGCCTTTCGGATTCCGTGACTGGAGAATCGAGTAATTTAATAGCATTGAATGCTAGAGACAAAAGCTGAATGACGTTCAACGGATTGACGTGCATTTTCCTCCAAGTCTCTTTAGAGGGATGGATGAACTCAACTCCATACGTAAAAATACACTGAACAACAACAGATTAAACCGTCTTATGTAAGTTCGGTTTATAAGATAAAACGCGTTTCTCATCACCGAATATTTCTACTTCTGGTTATCAGCACAGCATTTCTATCAGAACTATTTATTATCAATCATTCATTACTCATGATATGTCAATAGAAATACATTTACCGTACATATTTATGAACCAATATTTTTACGCAATATTGCATAAATATTTATGGAACATTCAATTTATGAAATTACCAGAATATTGGCAATAATTTTCATGAAAATATTTACACTGTTGTTTAGAAAATACTTGGAAATTACAGTTTTTGAAGATTTGATAGCAATTTCTGGAATTGAAATCATATTTTTATTGAACAAAAAATCATTACGTCATATTCTTGTCATCTCTAACGATACAATGTCCGTCTACTCATCTACTCGTAATTTTCCAATATCAATTTTCCAATTCTAACCTCAGATTTGTAATCAGCGACCCCGAAATCCCGGGGATACCGAATCCGAAGCAATCCACACCATTTTGGAAGAAGTCGGTCCGCCATTTTGTGTCAGTCATGTTGAATTTTCCAATTTCGACTACACATTTTCAATCAGCGACCTCGAAAACCCCCGGGTACAGAATTTTGGGAAAATTGGTACCATTTTTCGTTTCGACGTTCGCCATATTGGATGCGCCATTTTGAATTTTGAAAATCTGATGCCAGATTCGTAATCAGCGACCCCGAAAACCCCAGGGTACAGAATTTTGGGAAAATTGGTACCATTTTTCGTTTCGACGTTCGCCATATTGGATGCGCCATTTTGAATTTTGAAAATCTGATGCCAGATTCGTAATCAGCGGCCCCGAAAACCCCCGGTAGCACCTCGTCAGCCAAAAATCCTCGGCCATTCGTACTTCACGAGCTATCGAATAGCGAAATCCGCAATTTTCAGGGGTTGATTACACCCCCTTGGGGTGGAATTCCGCAGATATAAAAAAATACGTGTCGAATATTTTCACCCCCTCTACAATCTCCCAAAGTTTCGTTGAAATCGGAGGGGGACACTTGGCGGGGTTCCCTGTGGGAGATTGTTGATGATTTTATTTATTAAGCCGCGACCACTCTTTCGCTTACGTGTGCATCCAACCATTGTTAACAATGAACTAACTTGAATTCTATAAAAGCAGACATTTTATACACGAATATATTAGTTCCCATTGCGACGTCTACCAGACATCATGAAATTTCAGGATCAAGCGATTAAACTACCTATAGCCAACTTCGATAAATTGGTCGAGCGGAAAAAGAAGAAGGGGAAGCGGCATGGGACTCTACTACCGAATAGTGTGAGGGCTGTTTTCTGCGGGCCTTCGAATTGCGGTAAAACTAATGCCCTCCTCACGCTGCCTACCCATGCTAATGGTCTACGATTTGAGAATGTATACGTCTATTCAAAATCTCTCAATCAGCCAAAGTATGAGTTTTTGAAGAGACTACTGGAGCCAGTAGAGGGGATGGGTTATTTCCCATTTGATGAGCACAAGGAGGTTGTAGAGCCGAAAGATGCACACCCCAACTCGATTATGATTTTTGATGACGTAGCCTGCGAGAAGCAAGATAATATCAAAGCCTATTTCTGCATGGGTCGGCACAGAGATGTTGATAGTTTTTATCTTTGTCAAACGTATGCTCGTATTCCAAAGCATCTGGTGCGTGATAATGCAAACTTATTGGTTCTTTTCCGTTAAGATGAAATGAATTTGAAGCACATTTACGCTGATCATGTGAATACAGACATGACCTATCAACAATTCAAAGATTTGTGCCGGGCGTGCTGGAATGATGGTAGATACAGTTTTGTAACCATCGACAAAGACAGCGAGATCAACGAGGGGCGATATAGGAGAGGCTTTGACTGCTTTATAAGTCTAAATCATTAATAAGTCGCATATAGTTACAGCAAATCAATCAAACCGGCAACATGGAGAGCTCGAAGATGCGTCAGCAAAACGATGTGTTGCGAGAAATAGCGAGGGCTAGCGATATCATTCGGCGTAAACACAAGATGATCAAAATGGGGAGAGACACCAGTGAGCAGGCTATTAGTGAAATTCTTAAACCTATAGTAACACCGCTACATGAATTGGTTGATCCGTCAAAGCGACAGCAGCAGCAGCGACAAGCAATAAAGCGGGAAGCAAAGACTGAGCCAAGTTCGTTGAAAACCGAGAAAACTGTGGATTTTGCGAAAACATTGGATTATGCAAATGATACTAATGATGATGATGATGATGATGATGATGATGATGATGATGATGATGATGATAATGATGATAATGATGCGTATAAAAGTGCGGTTGATGAGAGCTTTGCAGCCATTAGAAGCAATACCACATCCTCAACCGCTATCGATGATGTGGATGATGATGATGGTGATGATGATGATGATGATGATAATCAGGATGATGCACCTGCAATCGCTTCAACAAGCACACCGCTGCCGAAAAGGACGGTTAAGACAGCACGCTATTTAAGCATGTTTATCTCGGCCAAACAACGCAAGAACTTGGATGAGAAATATGGCGTTCGAAAGTTGGCGCGCGGGATGAAAATCGGCGATTCGGCTATTGAATTTAGCGATAATTTGATACATGTCGGTGATAAAAGCTATGAAAACACACCAGGCTTGCTCGAATTGTTATTCAAAAAGTCACCCGATCCCACGATTGTGAATAAGAGCGACAGACAAAATTACATAAGAATCGTGAAGACAACGAATGCATATCGAAAGTATTATAAACCCGACAGAAGCCTCCACGAGGACAGGGAAAAAAATACCAAATATCGAGATTTTATTGCCCCATACATCAACCTACCGGCGAAAGAAACGGGGGAAAGATCCGGTAAAGGTTTACCCACTCATAAGATTGCACGAGGGCAAAGCATGGATTATGTATACTGGGATGATCCTAATGAGCTTGTCGATCGTCTCCGACTGCTCATGGCATCTCAAGCAGCCGGTAATACTAGTCATACCAATGAAATATCCGCCATTATTGAAGAGTTACGCGAAGCTCGAATCATTTATTAGTGTGAGACCACGAGCGAAAGACATCATTCCATCGGCAGTCATCAGACAATGAGTATCGATATCTTTGGCCGGCAGCTAGCGGGCAACGGTGGTGGTGGAAAAAGTGTTATTCGCAGGCCTCCGGGTGTTGGATTCAAGATCACAGCTGATAAGCAGTATGATCTAGACGGTAAACGATTGTGTAATATCGCCGATCCGCTGACCCCAGATGATGCCGTTTCCCTTAAAGTTCTCGAAAGAATTATAGAGGAAAAACTTGATGCTCATCGTAATTCCATCAGCACGAAGATTGAGAATAATGATAAAGAAATTCGTGAGCTCATAACACGCATCTCAACGAATATTGCCCGATTGGAGTATGTGGTTGATTTATTGGTAAAATCTCCCGCGGGTACAACTACCGTGTTTACCGACCCCCCTGAGAATGATAAAATAATCAGCGATACGTGGACATATCTGAACTTTAACAATCAGCAACATGCAGAGACCCGCTAGACGCAGATATTCCAGACGTTATGTGGATATACGCGGTTTGGATGAGACCTGGCAAGCTGATCTTGTCGACATGTCTGCATACTCATCCGTCAACAAGGGCTCAAAATTTTTGCTCACAGTGATTGATATATTTTCAAAATTTGCTTGGGCCGTACCAATCAAAAGTAAAAACGCCAAAGACGTAACAGCTGCGATGAAATCTGTGCTAACTCTGGGTCGTGTACCGAAACACTTACACGTTGATCAGGGCAAGGAATTTTATAACAAAGACTTTAAAACTCTTATGAAACATCATGGCATCAACATGTACTCGACATTTAGCAACTTGAAGGCATCGATATGCGAACGCTTCAATCGAACGCTGAAATATAAAATGTGGAAGCAATTCACACTTCAAGGTTCTCATAAGTGGATTGGTATTCTACCGGATTTAATTGCATCGTATAATAACACCAAACATCGTACGATTAGAATGAAACCAAAAGATGTGACTACGGTTAATGAAAAACAAATATATCGAAGTGTGTATAAGCCCAGGCAGATCAAAAGAAGCAAACGAAAGCGAAAATTTAAAGTTGGCGATAAAGTTAGAATTAGCAAATATAAGAATTTGTTTGAAAAAGGGTATACACCGAACTGGACAACTGAAATATTCACAGTTAATGAGGTGAAAAACACCAACCCTCCGACATACAAACTCACTGACTACCTGAATCAGCCCATCGAAGGCGGCTTTTACGAGGAGGAGCTCAGCGGGGTGCAATACCCTGATGGTTATCTTGTAGAAAAGGTGTTACGCAAACACGGTGATCGGCTCTATGTAAAATGGTTAGGATTTGATAGTTCACACAATAGTTGGATAAATAAATCAGACATGTAATTTTTTAATAAAGAAATTTATTATCAACATATTCACACTGTTTCCTTATTCGCCTAATCTTAATGTTAGTTTAATGCTAGTTTACATGATCTGCAAGGTGAAAATTCTTTCTCAATCAGTTTTCTCAAATTTTCTCACATTTTCTCACATTTTCTCACATTTTCTCAGATTTGCAAAAAGTTTTCGTCTTCCACACGTAAAGTAAATGGGGAAAGATTTTATTTATTATTTTTCCAAATGTGAGAAAATGTGAGAAAACTTTCTGGCAACTAGAAGAATCTGCTAGTTTACAGAATCTTGGTAACCCCAGGGTAGAGTATCGGTTTCTCCACGTATCAATTTTCGCTTGTCATCACACCAGCTTAAGGCTAACTTATTTTGTACAATAGTGCTAACCGTATACCGACTACTTTTTATCATACACTGTTTTTCAACTAAATTTTGATGATCAAAAAGACACCGCTTGTAATCATCAAACGTGATGGATTTCACGGTGGAACCTTTTACACCCTTTGCACGTTTCTTATCGACATCCCCTCGAGTCTTGAATGTATATAATTTCGCTCGCAGTCCGATAAATTCAGTCATAATTTTCCCATTATTCTCATCCTTCATCAGACCAAGGCGTTTCTTATTCATTAAGGGAATACCATAGACATTATCCGGTGGGTAGTCTGATGTATCGAACATTGTCGCAACATCACGCTTGATGATTTCGTAAATGTTTGGTACGGTAAATTGATATATCAGACTATCTGTATCGGTATACATTAATTTCGCTTCACCATTTGAAAAATTATTTTTAACATATTCATAGTGAAAGTCGTACAGAAATATTTTAGAAAGATCAAGAATTGCAGCACCAATGTATATGGGTTTATTGAAATATACCTTGGTGCGATTCAGTTGAATTATAACCAAATCTTGATCGAATATGGTACAGCTATGAAATGTTGGTCTTGCAATGAGAGCGCGTGCACCACCCCTACCACCCCATTTTGTGATTAGTTTAACGGTCTTATGGTTACGCACATTCTCCATAGTCTTGCCGAATACCGCGTTATTCATAAGCTTGTAGAAATTTTTTTCAAACTCATTTCTCGACTGCTTTCGCATATTTGTATTGAGATCGATATATGGTTTCAACCATGGGGATTGTGCAAACCTGAGAACTCTATGCACCTTCACCAGCTTCAGACCAAATTTTATGCATTGCTTCAAATTACGGTAGTGCAGTACATATTTTTCTTTTGGTAGAAGCGTTGTCGCTAGCTTTCTAATTTTACTACCAGGCGGTATGAAATGTTGGGGACAGAGTGGTAAGTCTGCGTGTTGTTTATGGAGCTCTATGGGATAATCCAAATCTACCTCTAGAATATAACCGATTGGTGCATCATCCGGATGAGATATTACATCAATGGCATCATTTTCCCACGCGAACGATCCACTAGGCAAATGCTCGCTCATAGCCGCACCATACAGATTGTTTACATCGAAATACATGAGATATGATTCCTCTTTGCCGGGATCAAAATCATCACCCATAAATCGGTTATTTGCTTTACCATAGCGATTTGAGCACTGTGCCACACCGCCCCTTATGCTTTTCTCAATGGATAATATCATTTCTGGGTCATCCAGAAGTTGTAGGTTAACTTTCGTATGCTTCAACATCGCATCAAAAGCGAGTCCCGGTGCTGTATAATAGTGCAACGGATCTAAATTGTATGTTTTAAAGCAACTGTCGCGGAAATTCTGAAATATATCGGCTAATAATAGTACATCGGTTTTCAGGTACAAATCCGAATACTCGCCCAAGGTTTCCAAATTAAACTCGGTCCACACATTTTTTGCGTGCTGATAATCATCATCGGAAATATTGGAATCGCTCAGTCTCGAATAAAATTCTTTTTTAGCTGGTAATTCAGACTCATCAAGTTTTTCCCAAGAATCGATGTACTCGTAGGGGAATACACCTTTGCGAATCATTAAATCAAATTTCCTCGCATGGACATAGAATTTTCGTGTTATTTTTTTATCCGAATCGTTCACGTATGATGCTAATTTCTCAATGCTGCTAGCCATGAATCGGAGTGAATCTATGAATCTCAAGCTAATTAGAGTACCGTCAACCTTCTTTGTGAATGATATGTATTTTTCCTTATTGATGGGTAGTAGTGTGATGTCACCCGGAAAAGTTGTGGCTAAAGATTTTATGATAAAGTGAGAATCATAGCCGGATAAATTGTGGAACACCACCGGAATCGTGTGCGACTCTTGAAATTTCAAATTGCAGCGGTTGTATGCAGCTCCACGATATTTACCCGTAAAATGGCAATGGTCGCGACATTTTTTTTCCTTAGGTAAAAACGGTTTCGCGCAGATATAACAATTTTTTGCGCGCATGTGACGATCCCGTTGCGCTTGATTCAACGCCTCCATTGGAATTAAATTTTTTATGCGCGTCTCTATTTTCACAGATAATTCGCGAAGCTCCTCAATAAACCATTCGATGCAATCAGGCCCGCGGTAGTTCTTGTATTCTGATAATGCATCATCATATGAGCAATGCATATAATACGCTACACTGTGTGGGATATGCTCTTGAAATTCTTTTAATCCGGGTTTCATCATGCATTCAAGATCGGCATATACGACAAACGATATGGTGCCCTGATTTTGAAAATTGGAAAATTCCAAGATTTTCCCCTCGGGGAACACCATTCGAACTTTATTCAAGTGCTGACAGTCTTGTTTGTGATTTTCATAGGCACTCTGTACGCTAAAGTGACACAGGCATCTATCGCACAAAAATTGTTTACCCTCATAACGCGATAATTGCGACCCAACCAAACGCGAAAGATTCTTAATCCAAGCAAAGTGAAATCTGGGCTTAAAATTACCCAAATCATCTAGCTCGCTCATACTTTCAATCATAAGCAGGTGGATGGTATTGCCCCCTGTTACATTTTTACTCAAATAAAGCGGGGTGATCACACTGTTTTTGGACTTTTTCTTACTCTGGAAAGTTTCCGATTCGATTCCATATACGTTAATGCTCAAGTTATTTAACTTTTCAAATTTTTCCACACATCGCAGTGTGGTTGGAAACTTTATACCTGAACAGTTGAGTTTAGAGATGTGTCGCTGATAGCTCCGCGTATTGCCAGCATTGCTGCTAACAGGATGCAGGGCGGCTGTGACGGACCATAAGAAGCATCGGTTGTCATTATTCTGCACGTTGATCACCGCTTTCTTCAGTTGAATATCGTGGGGCAGCGCAACGTTTGCCATTGGGCAGCCTCAATTGAGTGGGTGTATTTTACGGTTTCTAGCATTATACAAAAGTGCTCGTTTGAACCGAGTTGACACATTCTGTGACTGTTCGACAACGTCGTGATTGAAAATCTGTGCGAGTGTGAAGAAAAGTTTTGAGATGAATAACTCAGCATCATTCTTAATCACAATGATTGATCGTCATGGTGCTGTAAGAGTAAGTACTTGTTTTTCAAATTTATTACAGATTTCCCATTTCTTGTTTCCATCTAACATTTCAAGTTTCTATTTAATATTTTTTCTTTGAATATTTGATTGGTACAATGAAAAGATTTCCATTTCTTGTTCCCATTTAACATCTTATATTTGTGTTTAACATTTCTTCTTTGACTATTTAATTGATGCAATGAAAAGATTTCCATTCCTTGTTTCCATTTAACATTTCATGTTTCTGTTTAACATTTCTTCTTTGACTATTTAATTGATGCGGTGAAAAGATTTCTATTTCTTGTTTGCGTTCAACACTTTTTATTGGAATATAAACAATTAATGTGTCTAACCTGTTTGTTATAGCCGGCTATTCACGAAGAAATTTTTCAACATTTTTATGTCAAAAAAGTTATGCGACCCGTGAGGATGGCTCGAGTCGAGCATCGCGAACATTTGAAGGCGTTTGCCCGGGAGGAGGCCGGTAATACCCCGGAAGATAGATTTGATGTATATGGGATCAGGTGGATGTTAGAGGGGCGATGGGGTGACGATCACCCTATCGATGATTGGTTTCACCCGGCGTGGACCGCGCCGCGGGGTGTGATGTCGGTGTACGATGAGGAATGGTGCGTATGACTTATCATTGAGAAATCGTAATAGCATACCTAACTCTGTTTTTCTCTGTTTCAGATCTCAATATTAGTATAATCATTACTTTTATTATTATAATTATTATTTTCTTATTATAATTATTATTTTTCTTATTATTATTATTATTATTAATAGTATTGTTTTTAGAATAGATATATTGTATTTTAGAATAGGCTAGATTTAAGTTATATTAAATAAAATCAATTGATATTTTTAAAAGATCCGCATCATTTCTCACATATAATACCCAGTCACTCTTCAAATATTTCAGCTAATGTTAAGATATAAGCTAAGAGTTTAATATTTCAGAGCAGCCATCTTGGATTTTTTGCAGTTTAAAAAAATCACACCGCCATCTTAGATTTTAATTTCTTGAAAGAGCGGGGGTCATATTTGGGGGAGATCGGCAGTGACATCGTTGCGTAACGGGAAAAAATCAAAATAACACAACGCCGAAATGCAGATCGGTAGTGACGCTGCTGCTGCATAGCAGAAAATCGGATAATAACATACTGGCTCGTCAGCCGGCAAGATACGCGATCGTCTGAATGCAGATCGGTAGTGGCGCTGTTGCATGGCAGGAAAATCGGATGGTAACATCTAAATGCAGATCGGTAGTGGCGCTGTTGCATGGCAGAAAATCGAATCATAACATATCCACCCTGGTGATCGGTAGTGGCAGAAAATCGGATGGTAACATGAACAATCGGCGATCGGAGAGTTACCGACGGTCGGTAATAGACCGCGGCGCCTCTGGTGGCGGCGCGAGGAAAGAAATCCAGAACCGCCACATTATATCTACTGTGGTGATATGGACCACACAGATGTGCAGGCGGCATTCCACAAAATTCAAGCGTTTCGAATCGCTAAAGTGGGTGAAAAAATTCCAACGTTTCGAGCGACATTTTATTGCCCCATCCATTAGGGACTCGCCGATTTTATCTAGGAACCGTCTAAATTGCACGGGCACCGTACAGCAAAAAATCAAGCGTTTGGAATCATATTCGATGGGGTTGGCTTGGTACCTAAGTCTTACCCCCTTCTTGGAAAATCGGTTTGTACCTAGGTTTGACCCCCTCCGCTCCGGATGGTATGTACCTAGGTATGACCCCCTCCGCTCTGGATGGTATGTACCTAGGTTTCACCAATTTCATGAAAAAAAACTTTTCCGAGTTTGCCATTGGACAGCCTTAATTGAGTGGGTGTATTTTGCGGTTTCTAGCATTATACAAAAGTGCTAGTTTGAGCCGAGTTTACACATTCTGTGACTACTCGTCAACTCAGTCTTTCGTGAAAATTATTATAAACACAAAATTTTGGAGATGGATAGTGTGGGGAAATATTTGATTGAGCTGGTGCGCACGCGCATCGCTGAGAGAGTAAGTACATGTTTTCAAATTTATCATAGATCTTCATTTCTTGTTTTCTGTTTGACATTTTCGAATACTAATTTTTGAATATTAATATGATTGGAAAATTTTCTTGTTTCTGCCCAACATTTTTTCTACGGATATATTTGATTAATGTGATGAAAAGATTTCTATTTCATGTTTCTGTTCATCAACATTTTTTCCCTCGAATATATTTCATTAATATGTTTACAACTGTTTGTTATAGCCGGATTTTGCATGTGAAATTTTCCGCCAAATTTATCCAGAACATGTGGTTCTCCCCACGAGGATGGCGCGGGTGCTGCTTCGGGAGCACCTGAAGGCGTTTGATGCCGAGGCATCGGGCAACGTGCCCGAAGCTGCGTTTGACTTTTATGGTATAAGATGGATGTTGGAGGGGCGATGGGGTGAAGATCACCCTATCGAAAATTGGTTTCACCCGACGTGGGCAACGTCGAAAGGTGCGATGTCGGTGTACGATGAGGAATGGTGCGTATGACTTATCATTGAGGAATTGTAATGACATATCTCACATTGTTTTTCATCTCTGCCCCGGGCGCCACTTCGTGGGGGCGCTAAAATTTTAGGGCGCGAAAATCCTGAATCACGCGTGAATAGCGTACGAATAAAAATAAATTAAATTTTTTTGCAAATAATCTTTTTTTCGATGAGCTATCTATAAATAAAAACGATTAACACATGAGAATTTTATAATTGAATTCTGAAACGTTAAAATTCCTCGTGAGGATAAGCTTTTCAAGACGATTAATGAGCCTAGATGCTCAAGGCCCTAGATATATCATAGCAGTGTGTTACGTGCGTAACTACAGCCATCCACAGGATACCTATCATTTTCCAAAGTTATAATAGTATATCACAAAATACAAATTGAAATAAATATCGATTCCGTTCTTGATTTACGAGCAGCAGTGCTTAGCACTTCGGGGTACCCTGGCTGCTCTCAAATTACGAAGAACGTGGCCCAGAGTCAAACCCAAGTCAAATCACACTTGAGAATATAATATTTCTTTGAAGAAAATAAACATCCTCCTTTCCTAAGCAGCATAAGTCACGCAGAAACCGATAAGGAAACCTGCATAGTCTCAGTGGCTTGGAGCCCCGTGGTGAGGGGCGAGGCAACGCTGGAAACCCCAGTTTTGCTGACCCCTCATTATCACACTACCATATATTAGTTCATAGGTGTAAATTCTCTTTCTCTCTATTTCCCACAGAAATAGGAAAATTGAGCTACAAATCTATTGAAATAATGTAATAATAACACCATAAGCTATCTGAAATAAGGAATGAGTGAATGTGTGATCATAGAGTGTAAAATACGGTTATAAAGATAACATAAGCATACTCAAATAAGCTAGTGTGAGTTGACTATAGGTGAGGCATGGGACGGCATGGAACCACACAGCGAAGCAAGGGCCCGCGCGCCTACGCTCAAGTAAATAAGTTCCTAAGCCAATGAGATGCTCGTTAGCCACTAAGTAGGCTCCTAATTGGTTAATCCATACGCGCAGTAATATATGCATCATTGCAGCCGCGGGAACCTCGTCACCTCTGAACTTAAACTAGCGTCTTTCATCTGTCAAATCGCGAAGCGCGTGGACGCGAAGAACCGTGTACATTCATTGAGCCACGAGTTGTGTTCGATCTCGTCTATTAGTCAAGTGGTAATGCAAAGGACTCTGTACCCGAAAATAAATCTATCTTAAAATTATTAACTTCAGTGCAAGGACACATTATAACTAAATATTAACGCAGCTTCACGCCATAGATCCTTCTACGGGTTTATGTAGGTTTAAGACAATTTAACGTTTAATTAATTAAAATCTTAGTTTTGTTCTCTAATACATTTTTGCCTATCCTAATTATAGTGTGCTCGAATCTGATTCAAAAGACTATTCGACGTTCGTGCTCCTAAACTATCCGGTCCTAAACACTCTAGACTCATGTCAGTGAAACTCAAATATCGGTTAAATACAATATCTAGTTAAAAGACGTTCCAATCCATTTAAATACCTTAAATACATTTGTGGTACATACGAATTGGTGGCAAGGTTCCTGCGAAGGTGAGGGGCTATATAAAATCCGATTTACTACAAATTCCATGCCGATCCATGCCACACCAAGTCAACACAGCTAAGTTTCCACGATCGTTCATCTTAAGTCGTTATTAGATCTAATTAACTGTATGCATGTTTAAAATCCAGAATTCCTACGGTTATCTCACCAACTAGATATACATATGTATTTTCATACTTCTCGTTGCATTCAATAGCCGCAAGATAACTCAATCACAGAATACTGCCCCCACCGAGACAATACTGTTCTACTGTATTTTGGGTTTATCCCTAATCTCGGTCGGTGTAGTTTTATGCTTTCATTCAGCTAGGAATAAAAGAACCTATACGAAAGGTTCACCCTATATAGTGATCCCTTAACGCGCGCTATAATTTTCTAGAACTAAGGTTACTTTACACAACAATAGCACATTCTTTTATTTTTACTTTATACAACAATAGCATTAATTCTTTTATTTCTCTTGCTGCACTCTAATATCAGCATCTTTCATTCACCAACAAACCTCCACGATCCCCACGTCGGTGAACCATTTCATTATGTCATTTTATTTTGTTAACCATTTGTTCAGGTGACACTTCGTTGTCAGTCCCTTGAACCCCTCAGTATTATTATTTTCATCTAATCGTTCAAGAATATACTATCGTTTTTACCAGTTAATCACTCACTATCATTTGGTTCACCTCATCCCCATTCGATTATACATTAACTAGCCTCTAAAATAGTTTAAGCATTTCAATTGAGACCTGTATAGGACTAGACGGCAACGATCCCATTTACCGATTTATCGATAGGTAGATCCTTTATTTTATTATTTTATTCAGTCTGTGACGGGACTCACCCAATTAGTAAAATTCATTTATTAATCAACCGCTCGGATTAAACAACCATACCGCGCCCGTCACAAGTGCAACGGAGCTCTGAACGTTCATGTTACATTGTATAAACGATGCCGGGATATGAACATTTGGGCCAGGCGGAGAAGAGTCAAGACCTATATATTTTGATCAAGTTACATAATTATCGTCGTGGCTTATAGACTAATAATTCCTTCCATTGTGATTTCTGAATGCAAAATTTGATATTCTTCCAAAAATACTTCTTATATCTGAGAAATTACTTTGTACCGGCGGTCGTCCACTGCGTGCAAGCGCATGTTTACGAATCGTTGCGCCGCCTTTTCATAGAATCAGTTTGTTGCATCGCTTTGCTCGCAATTGCCGCCTATTTAAACTTTCAAAGGCAGTGTTGCATTGAAAATTATTGTAGCAGCGACTAGCCAGCAGGTATGTATATTCTTATAGTTTTCATCTCCACTTATCGAAGTTTCCGATTAGCCTTATTTTAAATACATGGCATATACAATTATTTTTTTCGTCCGTGTTTGCCAAACTAGACATGCCAAAAAAATCGGGGGCGGAAAACCGGAAGCTGAAAAAGAAGCGAGAGCAGGAAACAAAACAACTTGCCAGCGTTTGGCAAAAATGGCGAAATAAAGAAACAAATGCAGAGGCCGGATGCTCTTCGTCAACTACTTTTCCTGCAGAAGTAGAAACAAATGTCAATTAACAGGATAATGATGATGGGCTGGAGCTGGATATTGAAGAACAGAAATCACTTAATCATCCAGAGACTACTCAGGAAACATACATTCTAGAAGAAAACCTTATCGAAAACACAAAATTACTGAATTTTTTGGATCCAGCCACATGGAAACGTCCTTACAGTAATTCTATGATTAGTGCTCTTGTAGAGAGAGGTCCTGAACAGGATGAAGCTGCCGATTATTCAAAATCTGTGGATAATGAAGGACGGCAGTTTTCTATCAGGTGGTTTCATAAAATTATGCCAAATGGAGAAACGGTAAAACGTGATTGGCTTATGCATAGCAGAAATAAGGGGTCATTATTTTGCTTCGCGTGTTTATTATTTGGGTAATTTCACAATCACCCTCCAAAGTTGGCCGATCCAGATTATGGATTTTCTAATTGGAAAAAGTTAAATCCTAAAATTCCTGACCACGAAACTTCTCAAGAGCATAAGAATTCATACATCCGTTGGAAAGAGCTTGAAAAACGATCGAAGACAGGTCAAGTGATTGACTCTGAATTGGAGAGAAATATCCAGGCTGAAGTGATTAAATGGCGAAACATATTGAAGGCAGTGATACACACTATTCTTTATTGCGCTGAGAATAATCTGGCGTTAAGAGGCTCGTCAAATGATATTGACAGTAAAGATTGCGGCATTTTTTTAAAAACTATTAAATTAATCGCAAAACATGACCCAGAAATACGATGTCACATAGCGGCCGTGAAACAACCGGGAAAACATATCTCTTACCTCTCAAATAATATACAAAATGAAGTCATAAACTTAATGGCCAATGAAGTACAGAAAATCATTGTGAGTGAAATTTTAAAAGCGAAGTACTATTCCATTTCTTTCGACTGTACTCCAGATATAGCTCACAAAGAGCAAATGACTGAAATTATAAGGTATGTTAAGGTTACAGAGGAAGGAAAATGTTCTATTGAAGAAAGGTTTCTTGATTTCATAGAATCGAAACAAAAAACTGGCGAAGGACTGGCACAAGAAATCTTAGAAAAATTACAGGCCGATAACATCGATATAAAAAATTGCAGAGATCAGTGTTATGATAATGGTGCAAATATGGCTGGTAAATATAAAGGAGTGCAAGCCCGGATTATCGAAGTAAACGAATTTGCCTATTTTTTACCATGTTCGGCACACTCCTTAAACTTAGTTGGAGTACACGCCGCCAGCATATCGCCAAAAATGATGACATTTTTTGGTATCATACAAAATTTATTCGTTTTTTTCTCCGCTTCGCCTGAAAGATGGGATATACTCATGTCAAATTTAACAGTTTCTTTGAAGAAATATTCCGATACTCGGTGGTCGTCGAAAAAACAAGCTATATCGGCAGTGTACAAACAGTTGCCGAAAATCTTGAAAGCTCTGGAAGATATTTTACAAATCAGGAGGAATCCGGAAACATATTCAGGAGCCAAGAACTGCATAAAGCAGATAAAAGACTTTCACTTCATCTGCAGTTTGATAGTGTGGAACAACATCTTAGACGAAATAGAGAATGTTAATATTCTTCTTCAGAAAAAAACGATTACTGTTTCGATTGCCAGCAAACTCATTGAAAGCCTAAAGAACACAATGATAGCAATAAGAGATGAAAAGTTTCCGACTTTTCAGCAGCAAAGTGTAGATCTGGCTAAGTCCATGAATATCGACTTCACATTTAACGAGGGTAGAAAACGGAAAGTTCGGAAACAATTTAACTATGAAACTTCCGATGAAGGTGCAGATTTGGATGAGGCCGAGAGATTCCGTATTACATACATAGAGGCTCTTGATACAATCATTGGACAACTCAACTGGAGATTCGAAGAACTTCGAAAGGTGGCTCAAGATTTTGACTTTCTCACCGGGTCGAGTTTAGTAGCGATGGATGAAAATACTATAAGTAAGCATTGTATGGACCTGACCATCAAATATGCGGCTGACTTGAATGGATCGGAGCTTCTAAGTGAAGTCTTGAGCGCGAAGAAATTGTTTCCGGCTTTGGCCGAAAATTTTGAAAAAAGGAACCATTTAGAAATGCTTCAACTAATTCATGATTTTGATTTGACAGCAAATCATAAAAATATGGAGACAGCTTATAGGATCTTTCTGAGTATTCCTGTAACCTCCGCATCGGCGGAAAGATCCTTTAGTAAACTCAAATTGGTAAAAAATTATTTAAGGTCTTCAATGGGTCAGGAGAGACTAAGCGGTTTGAGTTTACTTTCCATTGAATCCGATGTCACGCAATCATTAGATTTGGAAAAGATTATTAATGATTTTGCCTGCTTGAAAGCTAGGAAAGTGAAGTTAAATTGATTTTTGTCTATTCTTATAAGAACAAAAAAATACACATGTATACATGTGTTTCAACTTGTGAACATTAAAGGAAGCAGTCTTGTGTATATTTTCAGTCTCATAATTAAAACTGATGTTTGTATCAACTTTCTGTCTTTGTTTATAATAGAACTGATTTGTGTTGCATGTGTTTAACGTCAATAAAATGTTTTTTTCCAACTTGGACTTGTTTCTTCGAAATCTAATTCTATCCACCCGATCACTGACAAAGGAAGAACACAAATTTTATATTCTATCTGTCGGGAAATTTGCGTATACGTACGTAATTGCTCAATTTCGATTTTTTTTTTTGCATAAAAGGGGGGCGCCAAATTCAAGTTCAGCCCCGGGCGCAGGTTTTCCTTCGCACGGCGCTGATCGGTTGTCATTATTCTGCACGTTGATCACCGCTTTCTTCAGTTGAATATCGTGAGGCAGCGCAACGAACGTAGAGAGGCCACCACAAAGAGGCTCGTATCGGTTGATGCTGATCACAGCGTTAATGATCTCAATCATACTCCAACCAGAGTCACGCTGCTCGAAATCCTCCATCTTGATTAGCAGGGGATTCGTCACGTTATCGACGAACCAGGTTTCCAGATCTGTCGATGGGAGAATCGCTGCGTTACGCGTATTGAAGGTCTTTACTTCCAGGTTGACCTCATCGTTTTTGACGTTCTCAAATTTACACGAAACTCCCACATTCACCTCAATACTCCCCTCATCGCGAAGCACATTTTTTAATTTTTCAATTGTTACTACACCAGCGTCAGCTAAAAATCTTGCCAAATCTTTGTGGCGGAGATTTGTCGCGGCTCCGGTGCGTATACGACAGTTGAAGGCACTCTCCATATCATTCCACCGAACACGATTATGAATATCATCACCAATATTACCGCCGACAACACCCGCACGTTGTCGTTCGAATTTCGCCAGGCATGATTGCATGAGTGAAATTATATGCTGGAGCTGCTGTTTTTCACTCACGCTTAGTTTTGAATGCATCAAAATGTTGTTCAATAATCTAATATTTTCAAGCCCGATATCACACCAGCGAATAATATTCTCATTCACATGCTCGGGGGGTTGAGTCCGCAGCAGTTTGTATGCCTCCTCCATCATCTCAACGAGATCCATATACCTGACGTTGTCCATTATTGGGGAATCTCAGTTTCAAGCTAACTCAACTTTCGAGGGTCAACACCACACGAATGTTTCCACCTTTCAATGGCTTTGTGGTTTTATATGCGCTCATCCCCCCACAATCGAGAGGCTGCACACGTTTTGGGATTATCGAGACTAATATTTTAGATGGCATCTAAATTGATGGTGATATGGCCCACACAGATGTACAGACGGCATTCCGCAAAATCCAAGCGTTTCGAATCGCTAAAGTGGGTGAAAAAATTCCAACGTTTCGAGCGACATTTTATTGCCCCATCCATTAGGGACTGGCCGATTTTATCTAGGAACCGTCTAAATTGCACGGGCACCGTACAGCAAAAAATCAAGCGTTTGGAATCATATTCGATGGGGTTGGCTTGGTACCTAAGTCTTACCCCCTTCTTGGAAAATCGGTTTGTTACCTAGGTTTGACCCCCTCCGCTCCGGATGGTATGTACCTAGGTATGACCCCCTCCGCCAGGGATGGTATGTACCTTAGGTTTGACCCCCTCCGCTCTGGATGGTATATACCTAGGTTTCACCCATTTCATGAAAAAAAATTTACCGACTTTGCCATTGGGCAGCCTTAATTGAGTGGGTGTATTTTACGGTTTCTAGCATCATACAAAAGTGCTAGTTCGAACCGAGTTTATACATTCTGTGACTAGTCACCAGCCTTGTGAATTTTGTAAATCGAAAATTGAAAAAGTTAAATAATGGATAGTGTTGAGAAGTTCCTCATCGAACTGGTGCGCGCGCGCATCAACAAGAGAGTAAGTACATAGTTTCAAATTTATCATAGATCTTCATTTCTTGTTTTCTGTTTGACATTTTTGAATACTGATTTTTGAATATTAATATGATTGAAAGATTTTCTTGTTTCTGCTCAACATTTCTTCTTTGGATATATTTGATTAATGTGATTGAAAGATTTCTATTTCTTGTTTCTACTCAACATTTTTTCTTTGAATATATTCGATTAATGTGTTTGAAAGATTTCTATTTCTTGTTTCTGTTCAACATTTTTTCCCTCGAATATATTCAATTGATATATGTTTACAACTGTTTGTTATAGCCCGATTTTAAACGGGAGGTCTTGCGGCTGATTATCGACGATTTATTTGTCGAGCGAAGGATGGTGCGGGCAATCCGCAGGAATGATCAGCAAGGATTTGAGAGGCAGCAGACCTCCGACGGGGTCGACGAAGCTGAATTTGATTTCTATGGAATTCGGTGGATGTTGGAGGGTCGATGGGGTGAGGATCACCCCATCGAAAATTGGGATGATCCAGCGTGGACGGCGCCACGTGGGCTATTTTCAGCCTATGATGAGTAATCATCGATGGTGCGTATGATTTTTATCATTGAGGAATTGCAATGACATACCTAACTTTGTTTTTCTCTTCTCTGTTTCAGATCTCAATATCATTATTATTATTATTATTGTTATAATTATTAATTATAATCGTTATTATTATTATTATTATTAATAGTGTTATGTTTTTAGAATAGACATATTGAATAAACGGTGGATATTTTTGAAAGATTCGCATCATTTCTCACATATAATACCCAGCCACTCTTCAAATATTTCAGCTAATATTAAGATATAAGCTAAGAGTTTAATATTTCAGAGCAGCCATCTTGGATTTCTTGCAGTTTAAAAAAATCACACCGCCATCTTAGATTTTAATTTCTTGAAAGAGCGGGGGTCATATTTGGGGGAGATCGGCAGCGACATCGTTGCGTAACGGGAAAAAAAATCGAAATAACATAACACCGAAATGCAGATCGGTATTGACGCTGCTGCTGCATAGCAGAAAATCGGATAGTAACATACCAGCTCGTCAGCCGGCAAGATACGCAGCCATCTAAAAATGCAGATCGGTAGTGGCGCTGTTGCATGGCGTAAAAATCGGGTGGTAACATCTAGATGCAGATCGGTAGTGGCACTGTTGCATGGCAGAAGATCGGGTGGTAACATCTAGATGCAGATCAGTAGTGGCGCTGTTGCATGGCAGAAAATCGAATCATAACATACCCACCCCGGTGATCGGTAGTGGCGGAAAATCGGGTGATAACATAAACAATCGATGATCGGCGAGTTACCGACGCTCGGTAATAGATCGCGGCGCCTCTGGTGGCGGCGCGAGGAAAGAAATCCAGAACCGCTATATTATATCTACTGTTGCACAATGCTCAAATCGCTATGCTAAAGCAAATAATCGATTCATGGGTGAAGATTTTGATTCAAGCAAAGCGGAATCTTATCTTATGAATTTCGATGTGAACAATCTCTACGGTGCAGCTATGAGCCAGCATCTGCCGAGCGGATCATTCGAGTGGGAAAATGACACCATTGATGTAACGTCTCACCCGGACGATGCACCGACCGGCTATATTCTAGAGGTAGATTCGGATTATCCCTGGAAAAAAATTCCAACGATTCGAGCGACATTTTATTGCCCCATCCATTAGAGACTGACCGATTCTATTTAGGAACCGTCTAAATTGCACAGACAGCGTGCAGCAAAAAATTAAGCGTTTGGAATCATATTTGATGGGGTTGGTTTTGTACCTATGGTCTTACCCCCTTCTTGGTTTGCCATTGGGCAGCCTCAATTGAGTCGGTGTATTTTACGGTTTCTAGCATTATACAAAAGTGCTAGTTTGAACCGAGTTTACACATTCTGTGACTACTCACGAACCTCATACATTTCGAATCAGTGAGTAGAACGTGAAAAAAAAGCAGTTTTCAAAAAAATGGATACCGTAAGCAAATACTTAATTGAGTTGGTACGCGCGCACATCGCTGAGAGAGTAACCACATGTTTTCGAATTTATCATAGATCTCCATTTCTTGTTTTCTGTTTGACATTTTTCGAATACATTTGATTAATATGATTGAATGATTTTCTTGTTCCTGCTCGACATTTCTTCTTTGGATATATATTTGATTAATGTGATTGAAAGATTTCTATTTCTTGTTTCTATTCAGCATCTTTCCCCTCGAATACATTTAATTCATGTGTTCAAAACTGTTTTTTATAGCCGGCTTTCAGACGTGAAATATTATCTCACGTGATTATTGATGACATATTCATTGAGCCAAGGGAAGTGCGGGCGCTCCGCAGGCAGGACCTGCGGGGTTTTGAGCGGCAGCAAAGCTCGAACGCCGTCGATGAGGCGGAATTTGATTTCTTCGGCATCAGGTGGATGCTGAAGGGGCGATGGGGTGAGGATCACCCCATCGAGAACTGGGATCATCCGGCGTGGGCGACACCGCGGGGTGTAATGTCGGCGTACGCCGAGCAATGGTGCGTATGACTTATCATTGAGGAATCGTAATGACATACCTAACTTTGTTTTTCTCTGTTTCAGATCTCAATATTATTATAATTATTATTAATCATTATTTTATTATTATCAATAGTATTACGTATTTAGAATAGGAATATTGTATTTTAGAATAGGCTAGAGTTAAATTATATTGAATCAACGGCAGATATTTTTGAAAGATTCGCGTCATTGCTTGCATATAATACCCAGCCACTGTTCAAACACATTTCAGCTAATACTTAAGCTAAGAGTTTGATATTTCAGAGCAGCCATCTTGGCTTTGTTGCAGTTGAAAAAAATCACACCGCCATCTTAGATTTTAATTTCTTGAAGAAGGGGGTCATATTTGGGGGAGATCGGCAGTGACATCGTTGCGTAACGGGAAAAAATCTAAATAAGATAACACCGAAATGCAGATTGGTAGGGACGCTGCTGCTGCATAGCAGAAAATCGCATGATAACATACCAGCTCGTCAGCCGGCAAGATACGCGGTCGTCTAAATGCAGGTTCGCGGTTCGATTGGGTATATCCAATGGAATGGGCACCTGTTGAAGCTCATCTTGACGATTTGGTTGTGGAGCTGCTGAGCCTGCATAGGAACAGGCCAAGTGATGCGCTGGGTGCCAAAATAAGAATAAACGACACCCCTGCGATACTAGAAATGAACTGCGAGATTTTCTGCTGGTGGTTCAGAAAAGCGGATGATGATCGGTATTACTCGGATTTCGAAGAGTATTCAATGTGCGATGATCTTCGGGATCGAATAGAGAAGAGCATAGAGAATGATGAGCTTGACGGAGGTTTCAACAAGGGATGTTTTATATGGTTTATCATTGAGGAATCATAATGACACATCCAAGTATATTTTTCTATTTTCAGATCCAATTTTCGCATGGAATGATGCCCACATTTGAGGGATGAATGTTAGAAGTGAAGATGCGCGGGTGGCCACCTGCAAAAATCCTAGCGTTTTGAACGACATTTTATTAGTCTATTCATTAGGGGCTGACCCATTTTATCTAGGCACCATTTAAATTGCACAGACAGCGTACGGCTACTACTATGTTGGAAGGCAATTGTAACAATCCTCTCCAGTTATGTTTATCAGAAGCAACGTGTGCTTTCATTAACATGTTTGTTAGAATTAGGTTATGAAGTTACTATCATGATGAAGTTACTACCATTGTTTGAATGAATACAATGGCATTTGCCTCGTCGCACAACGTATTGATGTAATCAATTCATTATTGCTCCGGTGCCCTTGATTCGGAGAACCTAAATATTTATACATGCATACACCGTAATTGCCACATGGCTTCGAGCCGTACCTTTGCATGAAAAGAACCTGCGAAATCCATACCGCATGAATGAAATCGATCTGCAGGAGTTACTCGCGTTAAGCAGGTAGACTACGTACCTGATTCTAAAACATTACAAGCATTTTTGCCAATATACCCTTGACCGTGCTCTTGGAAGTAAGCGGCCGTGTCCATCGAGTAAATGAAGTCTACAGTCTAAAGGTCACCGATGTTGACATTACGCCTGATTCTGAGTTCTGTCGTGGATCTAATATTTAGAGAGTTTCCTTATTTGCAAAAATTCACAATCTTTCGCACATTACGTATAGGCCTGCAGAAATATCTATGATATATAACATAAAAAATACAAACTTAAATAAAAAATTCTCCGACAAAAATTTTTGCAAACCCCTAACCGAAATTATCGCTGTGTAGAAAAAAAAACAATCTTATCAGATCAAAAATATTTTACATAAATTATTTTACTATCTATTAATAAAAGTGTTATGTATATAAAATTGTTAATGATAGTCATATCGCTGTTTTTGTGACATACAATTTGATGTATTCTCATGTGTTTGTAATATTGTTAAATTTTTGTTCTTCTTTAGTGACAAAATATAATAAATATTGAATAATGGTATCATTTGTACACACGAATATTGTGTAATATTAGTTGATAAAGATGAAGAATTTCGAAATGAATCACCCTTAATAAAGGTTCAGGTTATATATTATAAGTTAGTTCGAAACACTCTATGGCAGGACTTCCCAACCAGTGGGGCGCGCCTCCCTAGGGGGGCGTAGAGAGATGGCAAGGGGGGCGCGGAATGCTTGGCATTTTCGAAAAAAAAGTCAATTCAACGCGTAGATATAATATCATAATATAATAACACATTCTTTGATACAGTCGGTCTCTGGCCTTCTGTTGTAAAAAATTGAAGGGGGCTATAAAAATATTATTTATCTTTCGGGGAGGTTCGACGCAGAAACGGTTGGGAAACCCTTCTCTATGGCATTGTCTCAATGCATGAGCTCTGCATGACTATTTGATCATGAAGTTTTCGGCCCCATCTAAGGCTTAACGACATCAGACTTGCGAGTTTGATCTTACAAATCTTTTACAATTATAGATGAAATGCGCTGGAGTTTAAAAATGGTATTGTAAAATATTGATCGTTCGATGAAGAATGCAGTGACTCTATTCTTTCAAGGACACACTCCATCTAAAATATCACAAATACTATCTTTTTTTTTTTGTCTTTTGAATGACTAAACAAGGTCCAATCGGAAATTGAGTCCTACATTCTTCAGATTATGTAATGTATGTGTACTTGAACAAGTAATTTAATATTCTGTACTGCAAGTATATGTTCAGGGAACCTTCTGCTTGTGATTATTGAATGAACATGAAATTAATCGTTACGTACTTCGATTAGCTATGTGTGAGTAATCTTCAATATTTCTGAAACTTAGGTTGTTAAACATTCGAAACGTTCTGGATACGTAGATACATCGCCATAAAGATCCTACAAATCTATATTGGAAAGTCCTTTTACACTTATCGATCCTGATCTACATGACGGATTATTCGAAATTGAGTATTTGAACAGAAAAAAATTATTGGATCGAAAACTGAAAGATCTTTACAATTCGGGTTTGGACGATCTTTGCTATGGTGTATCTCGAATGCAATGGGTTTTTAATATCCTGTATAATATTACATTGCTTCTGCTATATTGTAGACATATATATGTCATATTACATAAATATTCATGAAATCATCCTGCAATATGGAGAGAATATTGACAATAATAAGAGCTATAGCCATGTATGTGAAATTACAACAAATATTTACAAAATATCGCAATAATATTTCTGGAATATTGCTGCGATCGATTTTGACCGGACATTTTGTATTGCAGCAATATTTATGAATTAATACAAAGTAATACTCTGACAACATTACATATCGCAATGTAATATTCCTGCTATATTCTAGGGATACTCGGTTCTATGCGGATCAAACAATAAACTATGATGTTATTTAGTATAGTAGACGATTACAACACTTGTCAAACATCTTCAAGCGCGAAGCTGCAAGTTCTGCCGAGTGTACGTGTGCAACAAGAGTTTGTCTAGTCTGCTTCAGTCTCACACTGTCTTTCAGATTCATGTTCTGATGTGATAGCCGATTTGATGAGTCCTGTGATAACCATGATGAACCTGTCCACCAAATAGTTGATGACACAAGTGTTGCAGGTTTGAGTCCTTTTCTAATGATATCGGCTGTATTATCCGCTGATGGGTCACGGCGTCAATTCCCGTTAGTGAGTTCTTGAATGTGTACCGTTGGGTTGACGACGAACTTTTTTCATTTACAAGTTAATGGGTCTCTTGCGGGCAATAAATTTAATCTAGGCAAGTACTATCGTGAAGCCACACCAAAAATGTTCGCAGTGTATTATTAGTTTCAAGGCTGTTCTCGCTCTTTTGAAGAGTTTTGCAAGGAGCAAGGCCCCGCACAATTCCAGTTATGGAAGAGCTATTGTTTCCAGTAGTGCTACGTAAAATTGCGCACACACCGGTTGTGCAGTCTTTGCTCTCGTCAACCGAGCGGAAGTATGTATATGCAGGCTCCATATACCTTTCGTGAAGTGTTAGAGAAACTATGCTGTTTTACTCTCGAAGAGTTTCGCAATAATGATTGCCTTGGAATTGATATAAGGTTCGATTGAGAGAGCTCTACATAAGATGCTGTTCACGCTGAATGTACGTTTTTTGCAGTGTTTCATCCCAGGTACCTTGTAGTAGCCATAAACGTTGTTGGGTCAGTTTTACCTTGATCGTTACTTGGTCCACCGGTCCTAGGGGGTCGTGAATCTATGCGACCGGGGAGAGTATAGTCGTCTTTGTGAGTATTGGTTCCCCCTGATTCGTACTGATGAACTTGTCCCAACTGGCATCTCCGTTTACAATATGAATTCGCGTGTCATTTCAGGCCCATCTTCTCTTCGTGGCACAGGCCTGTAGATCCCAGAACATCTAGCAGTTGTTCCCTTGATTTCCGAGCTTTGGCGATGAAGTTGGTGCCGGTAAGCAAGCCATAGACATAGAAATCATTGATAATTGCATTGTTCGCACCTGCACACTGATCTTCTTCTATAGTTTGCGAAGTCATCGAATGACCAAGAATGGTGCTGAAGCGGTGCAATAAGTCACGGTATTCAATTGGTATATTTCAATGGGCTGTGATTGGCTTGATTTCCACAGTATTCTTTGAAGTCCCCGCTATTCTATCGGAATGCTGGTCCGGTTGTACATTTTTGCTGTATCCGCTGATATGACGTAGAGGTACTTGTGAAAACGATGTACAACGTAAAACCAATGATCTTGTATAGACGGTTCGACTCGACACACGTCGTTCAGTGATGATCCCGAATCCCGTCGTCTTAGATGGTGTGTCAGAAACGACTCTAACTCGTGTCGTCGTGCTCTCTTCATTTATCTTCACCTGTTTATCATGGTCGTCATGCACCTTGGCCATGTGTCCGAGCTCTTCGGATTCGTTCATATAGCCGATATATTTTCTTCTCAGCTCGGGTTGCCGATTGAGCTTATTCTCCAAGCAAAAAGAAATCATTCTTCCAGTATCTTCCATAAGTCGCCTGGGTTGACCTTCTGGCGAATGAAATACTAGCCGTGAATCGACCATTTTACGTTTGTCCTTATCGAAATGCTTGGCATGTCGTCAGTTATATTCGGGAATATCAGATATATGAGAGATACCCCGAAACCGTTGCATCGCGAGAACAACTTTACCTTAGTTTTTTATTTTTATAATATTATAAAATATCATTCAATACTGCGTATCGGCTGTTGAGTACCAGAGACTGTGGCGTTGGTGTTTGTGCACGATAGGTCTAGCCGATGCGCGACGGCACAAATCTTGCAAGAGAAACCGCGGTTGTGGATCCGAATCTAAAACTGCGCGACACTCATGCCTGTTTCCTTGACGGTCCCGGAGAGAAATTATCGCAGTAGACAATATTACGTGAGGTTTGCTAGCTTATTCCGTCTTCGCTACCATTCAGAACCTTTGAATACTATTAGATGTAGCTACTAGTAGGTGTCCGATTGTTGACTCCAGTTCTGTTATTGTGTGTGTTGGTGCAGCAGAGTCGTCTTCAAATGAAGTGGCAAGCCTTATTTCTATGGCCCAGCAGATGAGACAGTTAGCTTTTATTACCTCCGCAACTCGCATTGAAGATGTAAGACTTAAAAGTTATCACATTTATAAAGCGGCTGTTCCGCCTTGCATAACGAAAATGTCGATTTTGTAAGAGGACATTTTTACTTTTAGAAAATAAATTGGACACAGATCACATCGTTTGAGAGAGAACGAATATTTTGTTTTGAACCGCGCGTCATGGGTTGACGATGTTCTTACATAATCATTGATATTCACAACTTGTATTTAAGGTGTAGACACATTTCTTGTAGAATATAAAAATATCAATGATTCGAACAACTTTGGTCTTTAATTTCCTCTCATTGCTTATAAATGATTGTATGAATGAAGTAGACTAGTACACGGAAAAAAAGGAACAATAAAAACAACAGGGGCTCCGGGCTACACAGTTCGCGTTGGACTCGAGCAATTGCACAGCGATATTTCCTGAAATACACTACCTAAAATACAGTGTGCACAGAAAAAGTCGTCATTTTTTCAGGAAAGGACGTAAATTACTCTGTTGCACTGTAAAATCAAATGGGTCACCCTGTTTTTTTATGCAGTTTACACTATGATTTTCGCTGTTTCTGTTTTCCCGTGTACGGTTCAAGGATGTCAAAATTCTCGTGGTGATTGAAAATAACTATATATAACTATATATAATAATACTACCGCTAACTTCGATTACGGACAAGGGATATTTACAAATTAAGATGACACATGCGGTATCATGAATTATACGAACAACAGATAAACAATTGTCTAAAAGCGGCAATTTCATGTGGCAATAAAACGGAGCGACCGCATGGTAGCTATATAGTGTATACTTAGGTCTTCGTCTTATATTCGATTTATTTGGCTCTAATTCCATTGACGGAACGACAGGAAGCGTTGGTCCGTCCCGGGCGACTCTATGATAGGGAATAAAAACAATAGCTTCAAAACAATAGAGAATTCGCGAAAACCTGCTTTGTATAATATTCCTCCAGTAGTGACCAATGATCACGGCTTTCAGGCAACGAAAATTAAATCACGTATGCGTACGTATTTGTTACAGCCACCTTTATCGTTGAGATCTTCTGTGGCCACATCACGCTCTGTCTCTGCATCAGGAACCCGAATGATGCTGAGGTCGTCAACAATGTACGACGTAAGTAAGAAATCCCTGTCAATGACTAAATGAACGTTGTGTAATCAGAACCCAATGCATTCGTATGAAGATGAAGATAACTTATAACGATTAACTAATCATGCACCAAGTGTAAGTTTCTATATCTCTTGACATACATATGATTCAGTCTATTATTTTATGTTTTCTGTTTTATTCAAATTTATTTCTATTTGATAATTTTTGAGATAACTATTTTCTGAAAGAGTAAGGTCACTTGTAATGTCTATTCAAAGTAAATTTATTTGTTTTCAGGCCAGACGTTTCACTGTGGAGCAGAGACTCTTCTGTTTATCGTCACATAAACAATCCCCCAGCTGCTATCGGTTTCTTTCAAGCTTCTTCCCCCTTCCTAGCCGAACAACTTTAATGAAATTGCTGTGCAAGGTCCCGGTGAAGACTGGGATCATTAATGAAGTGAAACAACATCTTCAAGCAACGTGATTCTGCAACGATGATGAATCATTTCGAGCAACGTGATTCTGGGTGGAGCATGATTGAAATCATCAATGTCATGGTCAACCTCAACCGCCACGAACCTCTTCGCGATGGGCTCTCTACATACGTCATGCTACCCAAAGATATTGAACAGAAGAGGGCTGTGGTCAATGTGAAGAACGACGATGATCGATGCTTTTTGTGGTCCGTCGCAGCCGCTCTCCACCCCGTTGAGTGCAACCCGAGCTGGACGATAAACTATCAACCATATATTTCTGAGCTTATCTGTACAGGTATAAATTTCCCAATGACTTTGCATGATGTGAAGGAATTTGAAAAATTAAATAATTTACGAATCAATGTATATGGCATTGAATCCGAAACTTTTTCACATCATGCAGAGTCGGGGAAAAGTATTATCGTTCCTCTTTATCTTAGTGAAAATTTGATGAATTCAACCAATGATACGATTCACTTGCTTATGGTTGAAATGAATTGCGATTTGAATTATGATGGTGACTTGGATCGTCTCAAGCCAAGATTTCATTTCACTTGGATCAAGAATCTTTCGCGTTTGGTGAGTAGGCAGTTATCGAAGCATAACGGCATACAATTTTTGTGTGACAGATGTTTGTGTCACTTTGCAAGGCAACACGCCTATGAAGATCACAAGCTCGATTGTGTGAATTTAAATAAAGTGCGAATGATGTTTCCTGAGAAAAAAAATTTGGAATTTTCAAATTTCATCAATAAAGGCACAGTACCATTTGTTGTTTACGCGGATCTGGAATGCATATTAAAACCCGCGAGAAATGAATCTCAAGAGCATATCCCACACAGTGTGGCGTTCTATGTACATTGCGCATATGATGATGAATTATCGGAATACAAAGACCACCGCGGGTCTGATTGCATCACATGGTTCAACAAGCAGCTCTGCGATTTATCAATGAAAGTAGAGTCACGCATGAAAAATATAATTCCTATGGAAAATTTAAATCAAGCACAACGTGATCGACATGTGCGCGCGAAAAAATGTTATATCTGTGAGAAACCATTTTCTGCGGGTGAGAAAAAATGCCACGATCACTGTCATTTCACTGATAAATATAGCGGGGCTGCCCATAATCGGTGCAATCTCAATTTCCGTGAGAAAAACACCATTCCGGTGGGCTTCCATAATTTGTCGGGTTATGATGCACACTTTCTGATAAAATCTCTAGCTACAAGTTTTCCAGGTCATGTCACACTGTCACCAATTAATAAAGAGATATACATATCGTTCACCAAGAGAGTAGGCAATAGCAACATGTGCTTGAGATTCATAGACTCGTTCCGCTTTATGGCAAGTGGGCTGGAAAAATTGGCCTCATACATTGATAACGCGGATAAAAAGATAACCAACAAATTTTATGGTGATTCGGAAAAATTTCATTTAATGACGCGTAAAGGTGTTTTCCCGTACGAATTTATCGATTCTTGGGAAAAACTTGATGCGAAAAAATTACCTGACAAGAAAGATTTTTATTCAAAGCTCGGCGATTCGAATATCAGTGATGCTGATTATGAGCATGCAAAAAATGTATGGCATAAATTCAACTTACACACCTTGGGCGAGTATTCAGATTTATATTTGAAAACGGATGTGCTCCTATTGGCCGACATATTTGAAAATTTTCGCGATAGTTGCCACAAAACATATCATTTGGATCCGCTTCACTACTATACAGCACCAGGGCTTGCTTTTGAAGCGATGCTGAAGCATACAAAAGTGAATCTGCAGCTTTTGGATGATCCAGAAATGATATTGTTTATCGAAAAAAGCATCCGGGGTGGTGTGGCGCAGTGCTCAAATCGGTATGCAAAAGCGAATAATCGATTCATGGGTGATGATTTTGATCCAAGTAAAGCGGAATCTTATCTTATGTATTTTGACGTGAATAATCTTTATGGCGCGGCTATGAGTGAAAATTTACCCAGTGGATCATTTGAGTGGGAACACGCTCATGTTGATGTGTTGTCCCTGCGGGATGATTCACCAATTAGGTATATTCTTGAGGTCGATTTGGATTATCCGGCAGAGCTTCACGCGCACCATAAAGGTCTACCCCTCTGCCCCGATCATTTCATACCACCTGGGAGTAAAATCGCGAAGCTCGCAACGACGCTTTTAACGAAAGAAAAGTATGTGCTCCAGTACAGAAATTTAAAGCAATGTTTAAATTTGGGTATGCGTCTAATTAAAGTGCATAGAGTCCTAAAGTTCGCACAATCTCCATGGCTAAAATCATATATCGACTTGAATACCAACATGCGAAAGCAATCAAAAAATGAATTTGAAAAAAATTTCTACAAACTCATGAATAATGCGGTATTTGGCAAGACCATGGAGAATGTGCGAAAGCATGAAGAGGTGAAACTAATCACCAAATGGGGAGGTAGGGGTGGCGCGAGAGCTCTGATCGCACGACCAAATTTTCATAGCTGCAGCGTATTTGATGATGATATGGTGATCATAGAATTAAATCGTGTTAAAGTCTGCTTCAATAAGCCGATATACATTGGTGCTGCAATTCTCGATCTTTCCAAAATCTTTCTCTATAAGTTTCATTATGATTACATTAAGACTAACTTTACAAATAGCCAGGCTAAGTTATTGTACACCGACACAGATAGTCTAATTTATCAATTTAATGTGCCTAATATTTATGATATCGTCAAACGTGATGTTGATACAATGTTTGATACTTCGGACTACCCAAAGGATAATGTGTATGGGATTCCATTGAAAAACAAAAAACACTTGGGCTTGATGAAGGATGAAAATAATGGTAAGATTATGACTGAGTTTATAGGGTTGCGCGCGGAACTCTACACATTCAGAAGTATTGGCGAAAGTGATAAGAAACGTGCCATGGGTGTAGAAGGTTCCACCCTGAAAACCATCACGTTTGACGATTACAAACAATGTCTCATTAATTATAAGAATTTAACGAAAACACAATGTTTAATTAGAAGTAGACAACACGTTGTTAGCACCATCACGCAAAATAAATTAGCGCCTAGTTGGCGTGATGACAAGCGAAATTTGATATCGGGTCAAACCGATACACTGCCTTGGGGATTTATTGAGCATTTGTAGGATTTATTATAGGAAAAAAAATATGTAAAATAAAATGTGAATATATGTTATTATTATTAATCTTGAATGTTTCGTTAAACATTTTCATTAGATTATTTGTAAATGAAACAAAAATGTGAATATGTTATTACTCTTGTTATGTTTACGCATCTAAGATTATTTTTGTAAATTTGTAAATGAAACAGCAACAACACACAAATATGTGATTGATAAATTTTTTATTTATTGACGATAAAATATATTCTAATTTTTTACATGTCTGTTTTATTTATCCAACTATTGTGTGAACTGTCAAATCCCAACCATTTTACATAATACCCTGTCTCCGCGTTTACGCAGAACTTTCTTCACGAGATAACCATTGGGATATTGTACTTTGCTGAGCTCCTCCTCGTAGAAGCCACCTTGGATGGATTGATTCTGGTAGTCGGTGAGTTCGTATGTCGGTGGATTGGTATCTTTCACCTCAGTCACAGAGAATATTTCCGTCGTCCAATTCGGTGTGTAGCCTTTTTCGAAAACATTTTTATACTTGCTAATTCGAACCTTATCGCCAACTTTGAACTTTCGCTTTCGTTTGCTTCTTTTGATCTGACGTGGTTTGTAGACACTTCGATATATCTGTTTCTCATTGGTTGCCGAGACATTTTTCGGCTTCATTCCAATTGTACGATGTTTAGTGTTGTTATATGATTCAATCAATTCAGATAGAATATCAATCCACTTGTGAGAGCCGCGCAGAGTAAATTGTATCCACATTTTATTTTTCAATGTTCGATTGAAACGTTCGCATATCGATGCCTTCAAGTTGCTGAACGTAGAGTACATGTTTATACGGTGATGTTTCATGAGAGTTTTGAATTCCTTGTTAGAAAATTCTTTGCCTTGATCCACGTGCAGATGTTTCGGTACGCGACCCCGAGTTAGCACTGATTTCATGGCAGCCGTTACATCTCTAGCGCTTTTACTCTTGATGGGTACGCTCCATGAAAACTTTGAAAATATATCGATAACTGTGAGCAAAAATTTGTAACCACTGTTGATTGACGAGTATACCGACATATCGATAAGATCAGCTTGCCAGGTCTCATCCAACCCGCGTATATCAACATAACGTCGTGGATAATTACGTCGAGCTGGTCTATGAAGCTCGCTTGCTATTACAGCCTTCATGTTTTATTCACGATGGCTTCTGTTGGCTTGATAATATTTCCGATCCACATTCGTTCTCTTTACAATTTTAACATAGTTTCTCGTCTCAATCGCTTTCCCAATGGTGGGATTCGGTGACTACAGGCTTTGCGGGTCTATGCGAACGCTCTATTTTTTTTTTTTTTTTTCTCTCCCCAACCCAGGCTGATAAGCTGCTGACAGATTCTTCCAGTGCTTTCAATTGGGCGTTCAGAGGATCGAGCACCAATTTTATCTGACTGTCAACGAGATGTTGAACCATTTGCATGGAGGCGGCATCATTGGGATGCTGAGGGTCTGCGATATTACACAACCGTTTATTTGCTATATCATAATGATTGTCAGGTGTAATTTTAAACCCAATACCAGGAGGTCCACGAACACTACTTCCTTTTACTAGCTGTCTACCGAAAACGTCTATGCTCATCGTTCAACGCTCGATGTGCGAATGAAAATTTCATTGTTAATCTCTTGCTAATAAATGATTCCGGCCTCACGCAACTCTTCAATAATGGCCGATATTTCATTGGTATGACTGGTATTACCAGCTGCTTGAGAAGCCATGAGTAGTCGAAGACGATCAACAATTTCATTGGGATCATCCCAGTACACATAATCCATCTTTTGCCCCTCTTTTCGCGCAATCTTATAGTCGGGTAAACCATCACCGGATTTATCCGCAGTTTTCCGCAGCGATATCGGAGGAATATCAGCTAGGTCTGACGCGCATTCTTTTTAAGCCACCCTGCTCGCAAATGATCTTACCGAGGGCATCTAGAAATCAAAATCTCTGGTTGACGAGAAATTATCACGGAATCCCGTGGAATGTTGGGGAAACGCCATACAGGGATATGGAGAAAGTTGTGCAAGGAATTGTGGCGGATGCACGTCACATCTACGTAAAGGGGGTAGAGAAGAGACAGTGGTTCGAAAGAATCATCAATAACAACTCAAAACTGGTAATTGATCTATCCGCGTTGGGCTGTCCAAACTTTCAAATGTTGCGACACGAGTCGAAAATGATCCGATGGTATGGTGATTGTCATGGGGATGTGCCAGAGTACTGCTGCGCTTTCGAAAATGTTCAACGGTTAACTAGCTGGTATTTGGAAAGTGGGATAATGGATGTATATGAACCCCAGAGCTTCTTTGAACCTCACACACCTCTTGAGTGCACACCGAGTCCTCAACAACAACAATACCAATATAAATAACAAGCCGATTTATCGAAGTTCTTGAGAGTTGGAAGACGTCGATTGGGAAAAGAAAAAAAGGTAACAATATTTTTTTTTTGAATCGATAATAATAAAGCGCAGATTTACTAAAATTATTGTCTCATTCAGAAAGGAAGAAAAAAATAAAAAACAATGGACTTTACCAAGCTGAACAACACCGCTCGTATGGAGGACCTTCAGGTGAAGAAGATGTCTGAACTTGAGGTTGGCGAGAAGTATGACATTACAGGGCTCAAGATGGTCAAAACGAAATTTGGTCCGGGAACCGTGATAACGATTGACGACGAATTTGTCATCTTTCTGCCCGGACGAATCGTCAGATTTCTGGAGGAGAATCCTGAACAGTTGTCGCAAACGGTTGGTGCGCATGTATCTCACAGTGGGCAATCGATTCATCGAACGTCACAGGATTTTGTATTTTTATTATCGACGCCATGGTATTATGCACAAAATACAACGAATTTTCATCCTCCAAGATTTCGGCGAAGTCGAAGACCTAGACTTTCGAGAAACTGAGCGTTCTGACGTGTCACTCGAATCAGGGGTGTTTGACGACTGATGGCGTTTGGCCATACTTTCTCACTTTTATAATCTCCACCGGACTTTTTTTTCGTTCCAAATACAATTCCCATCTTACTGAAAAGGCGAAATCAGGATCAATTGCCTAATTGCACCCCTATTTCAACTTATGGTTTTAAGCTACTCTCAGACCCTCATCACCACAGGTTTCATGTCGATATTCGGACTTCTAAAATTTTTGATGCATGAATTAATGGATAGATGAAAAGAATGACGATTTGATGATTCAATAACGTCTCAGTTATTTCAAATGATGCACATTCACAATCGCGAAAATAGAAAATTTACAGTTCAGAAATTTCGGCGACCATTGGCGCTAATTTTTCCTAGTACTATGAATAGGCCCATCAGAAGTGGTGAAAATATCAGAAACTAGAGTGCCAGCTGTCCATCAATTTTCATAGAATCCAAAAATCCAAAATACAAGAAAAATGCCTGGCGAAAGCGGATTCTACTGTGAAAGCGGCGGGCTAGAGACCCATGAAGTGGGTAAGTCTGATTAATAAATATCATTTGTTCTGAATTATGTTGAAACCCTCCCAACCACCATCACTTTGTTGAATTGGGGGTAATACCTAATGGTTATGGTGCAGTAATTGGTTTGTGATATCTTGAATAATTTTTTTTTCGTCTAATGCGAACCCCACATTGTCATTATTGCAGAAAGAGCCATATGGGAGGAACATGTCGAGGGGATTGTGGGACGGTATAATGGAGAAATGGAGGTGAATGGCTGGGCTTGCGCGATGTCGATTTCGCGATGACCGTGATTCAATGGTGGCTCAACGTGTGGAGCGAAGTGTTAGGGTGGAACTTCCTCGACCGCCGCATGGTGCCCGGGACATGTCTAACACGCAGTAATATGGTGCAGGAGGCTGTGGTGCACCTTCTCGCCAGACGACGTGAGCACCCACTCACAACTCCACATGAGACGGATTAATTTAAAATAGAAGCAATCAAATCAATAGATGAGACATATTTTGTTATTCACCCTGAACTGTACTCTCCCCTCCTCCTCCACACTTTCCTCTCAACATCTCTCACTCTTGAGTTGTTGGTTTGATTGGAAATTCATACGTCGAGGGAAGTCAAGACTGTCCGGATAGCACACCGGAAGAACAAGTACGTTGGATGTTTATATTATTTCACATTTATTTCCTGGCTGAATGAGCATTTAGAGAACCCCCCATACACTATACAAAATGAGTCATCAATCTATCACAATGTGAAGAATAATAAATAAATTTCTATAGAGATTGATTGACCGCTTCGTTGCTGGTGATGACACAGCATTACTCGAGCTACCAGCAGCGCTCTCGTTGTTTGAAAGGAACCTCCGCCGGTGGTGGTGCGTGGTGCATATACCATGAGTGGATTGTATCACGCAGAGGGCTCGGTTCTTGAAGTGGAGATTCAGGGTGCTCCAGGCATTCCCTTTCGGTCAACTAGTAAGAGAAGACGTCTATTTGGGTGAAGGAAGGCTCTGTGCGATACACCCCACTAGCATTGCTATCGGGTCGTTATTTGTATTACAAATCGAATATTGTTTTCAATAATAAAAACGCTTGTTAGCCGTGTCACTGCGGCAGTCAGTGAAATAATTATTTGTTTATCGATCATCGGATGCGTGACACACGTTTCCGTGTCTAGATCCTGACAAGCCCATACCTAGCTTTTACCCAGACGTACTGCCGTATCTCACATATATACATAAGTTTAATAAATTGTCAATGATTAATTTTTTTTGTACATTTAGAAATCTATCTTCAGATACAAATGATTAATATCAGTCATTGCACTAGAATAGGTAATCGAACGAGAATCAGCACGGAGCTTCGTAACTCCAAAGAAGAGTTCGCACAGATCTCACTCCAACACGCGAACGCAATGGAGGTGCAGTAGTTGATACATATCGCGTCTCTATTGCCATAAAGGTTGTGACGTTGCATTTTGCAACCGTCCCAATACCGCGCGAGTGTCGAACGACGTGAGGACGGACAGCTCCAGAGAAGTAGCACAGGTCGTAAACTAGCTTGATTACTAATTTGCTAATTAATTTGATTATTATTTCTATTGATGGTTTTATTATTGGTACGATTAGCCTGATTTATTATGTAACTCCCTTTGCTTTATATCGAGTCTCTATAATAGCGGAGCTCGGGAGGACAACGCCAGGACGTCGAGGGACTACTTCCGACGTCTGAAATCGAGGTCCTTCCCGAACTACAGCTTCCAGCCAACACGTCTCTCTTTCCCAACTCCCGGTCGTGGATGCCGCAGGAGCGGTTGAATAAGGATGACTCCCGGAGTCAAACCCTCCCGTTCCCGCAGACTGATCAGCCTGGTGCTGAACCACTCCCGTCAACCAATTCTGGACGTCTAGGCAATGGTTGAATAGAGCAGGGCGAAATTCCAGTAACCCACCAAAGCTTCCCGTTGCCAATGACTTATCGACCTGGAGTCGAGCTAGACCTTGTCATCGGCATTCCCGGTATCGTCCCGCTACCGGTGTTACTCCCGAAAAGTCCCGGTAGAAGAACTGCAACCATGTGAGGCAGGCCTGCCTGTAAGCCTTCCACATCGCTCATGGGGAATTCTGGATGCAGATCCGGTCATTGGGGCATCAGAACTTCCGCCAGATCCTCTGACTGGTCCGTTTTTCTTGTTAAAACGCAGCCAGGGTGCACTTCGTCCCGACGATAATCCCGAGGAGTCCCGCGACGAGAACCGAAGTTGGAAGAGAAGACGCAGAGATCGAGAATCACGTACGAGTCCCGCTATACCAGCTTTAAAATATCCCGCCGTACCGCCATGTTGGATGAGCACTTGGACAAACGTCTACTACCTGAGCGTCCCGGACTACGCGTCCCGAAACTCATGCCAACGAGGACGACTAACTGCTGAGTCTGACGACTAAGGTTTTGACGAAAAATCTAAGTAAGACGATTCAAATCACCTAGCAGCTAGGGGATCCCGCAGCTATAAAATGTGGGGTAACGCAGGACTCGGCCTACTTCTACGCTTGTTCGTCCTCACGTCAAGACCATCTAAATCCCGAGTTCCCGTTACAGTGCTGAATAGTGTGTTAAAGCTTTTGTTAATTATCTCGTTACCGTTATTGTTAAATTTATTGTTAAAGTTCAAGTTATAGTTTGTTGTTTTTTTTATATTATTCCCGTTTTGTGTGAAGCCGACTTATCGTCAATAAGGTGAGGCCTATTTTATGTAAAACCACGAGGTCGCTCATGAATCCCGTTTAGTTATTTAGTAGGTTATATTTGGTGTGGCGTAGGCCACGATTATGGTTCGTTAAGTCCTTCGACTTCGTCCCGGTTATATTTTATTATATTTAGTATTGTTAAAAACGGATTCTCGAGTCGCCTCGTGTTTAGCGACTATTTGTGGCTTTTCTCTTGCTTTAGCATGCGGTAGATTCTATTAGATTTTCTTCTTTTCTCTGTCTTTCTCTCTTATTCTATTATTTCGATCACAAACGACCTGTAACGACTATTTCCCGGAGCTAGCGAGCGTAGAAGCCAGCATTTGTTATTTAGTTTTTAGTTTCTTAGTTAGTAATTATTTGATTGATGTATTTTCATATTTTCTTCTCTTTAACTCCTGTAATTTGATTAATCTTGTATCAAGACGATTTCTGCGAATTTCCTTATATTTTGTTATATTGTGTCATATATTTTGAGTATTGGATTGATTAGTCTGTTCTAGTAAATTTCCCGAATTTTGTCTGAATCACGAAACATAATTTTGTAAATATTGTATCACTTATTCCCGTAATTATTGCGGATTGTGCTTTAGTTTTTCCCGTACCGATTCAGTACTTCTGAATAAATCAGTCTAAAATATAATTGGTATGGACTATTAATTGGCACCCTGCCCCTCTACCGTTTAGTTACTATTATATTCTGAGCTATCTGGCAATTTCCGCCGTCAATTTCTATATTTTATAGTCTTTCGAGTGACGTGGAAACGTCTGGCGCCCAAATCTTAGTCTTATAATTTTATATTAAATAAACGTTGACGCCGAAGTGCGCGGTTCCCGGGTAGACCCTTCCCGTTAGAAGTGCACCGTTGCAAATTGGCGCCCAACGTGGGGCCACGCCAACAAAAAACAAGGGTATTTGCCGTCAAAAATCCTTACAAAATTAAAATATCCAGTGATTCAGATAATTTACGGAAATTCCGTTAAATTCGAAAATCACAGCAGTCTCGATACAATTATAAGAAAAACCCACCATCCCGAGAGAATAGATCTCTACAAAAGAAATTTTTCACTAAGGTTCACCATAGCCTCTAATAATCCATACGATAAGAACAATAGGTGTTATTGAATATCAAGCGTTAGCGAACAACAAGGTATTAACAACGAAGTATTAATACTAATCCCGATAGATCACGATTTTTTTTTCCCGTGTGTTATGCTTTTGTGTTGTCAAGCTAGCAAAATCTCGATTACAATTTAAGTTGACCGTTATATGAACCAACCGTCCTCTAAAGACGCGTGGATTTATTTACTTCGTGCGACCCAGCTACGCTTTGAACTCGGCAAGCGTTCACTCTCACAGACAGGAACAGTACCCACGTTACGGTACCGATTATTACGATTCCTCATGTCTCAACGAGGAGAAAATATCGAGAAACCGTCTACTCCTACAGAAGATATTCCCGTACAACTCGATCCTTCCCGACTTCAAGCGAATGATGCGGCGTACGACAGTCCGCAGTCAACACATGTAATCCCGCCTGACGACAGAGAAAACCATACGACGCACTCGGAAGACGTAAACATCCCGAGATCTACCGGAGATCTATTACCGTTAAACGACAATCAACCAAACATTCGTGATACTTCCCGATTCGTTAATACGCAACCACCTTACAACAACGATCCACTACCGGTTCCGGATGATTATCCACCTAATAATTACGGTCATTCTAAATTCAATCCCGATGCTCAACCGTTTACGAATATTCGCCCAGGATATCGAAATCCTTCGGGGCCTGAACCAGACTTCAGGCAGGGAGCCAGCTTTTCACCATATAATTCCCGTCCGCAAAACTTCCCGCGTAGCAATTTTAATTCGCACGCGCAACAATACCATTTTTCGCCGCGGCCGAACCAAAACACTTCTCCGCACGCCGCCTATGAAGTTATGCGAAGGTGGAATTTAAAATTTTCCGGTTCCCGTACCGAGGATCCCGAAGCGTTCCTCCTTCGGCTACAGGAAGGTAAGCAGTTGTTTAACATCCGAGATACCGATATTCTAAATTGTATCACGTTCTTTTTATCCGGTGTCGCTTTGTATTGGTTCCGTTCCAAACGCAACACCTGGCATACTTTCAGGGATTTCGAATTTTCGTGGCGCGATAGATTCGGTAATCCTAACTTACAGTTCGCGTTACGCGAAGAGATCAGACGACGTACGCAAGGCGAGCATGAACTCGTTGCCGATTACCTCACTTACATGAGGGCGTATTTCGATCGCCTGAGTCCCGTTTGGCCAGAAGAAGAGCAATTAGATTACGCCTATCGTAATCTACTCCCGCGTTATCAGGTTTTGATTAATCGTGACGACTTAATGGCCTCAGATGAATTAGAGCATCTCGCTCGTCGCCTAGAGATCAGTTTTCAGGCTGCTAACAACTACCAAGCACCTCCGACTCCCGATCGATCTCTAATGCCAGAACTCGCATACCGCGGACTGCGTAACGCGAGTCGACATAACCGTCTTACCTTGGCTCACCTCCACCTGAACGACGGCGACTCGTCCGACGAATCTCCCGAACGCGTAAACGCTGTACAGCCGCCAAATGATAAGAGCAAAGACTCGGCTAAAACTTCTTCCCGTAATGCTTCCCGTAAAAATAGGAAAAACGAATCCAAGGCTAAAGATCAGCCGGCTACCGCCGCCATCACTAATCCCGATTTACCGTCAACTTCCCGTGCTACATTGTCAGCCGCGAGTAACCCATTCTTACCGACTCCCGAAGCAAACACCACCAATCGTAATACTACGTGTTATAACTGCCGAAAACCCGGTCATCGTTGGCCCGAGTGTACCGAGCCTCGTCGCATCTTGTGCTATAGATGTGGGCGAGACGACGTCACGAAACTAACATGTCCCCGCTGTTCGGGAAACGCTTAAAGGAGCCCTCTACACGGGCTATTGCGGACTCCCAACCAACGCCCGGAGAAAAAGACATAGATAATGACCTCGAATTTTGTAGTCCAGTAGATTCACGCAGTAAAATTTCGCGTTTATTCATCACGATAACAATTCACGGTATTCCTCTTAAATCTTTATTCGACTCTGGTTCTTCCCGTACTTTCTTCAATGCGAACACGGAAAATTCATTAAAAAGACTAGGCTTCGCGACTAATACATCCCGTTCCACTCCCGTATTAATGCCCGCTGGACAAGAAGCCGAAATTACCGGTCAAGTGACGATTCCCGTTGAACTGCAAGGAATAACTCGCGAAATTTCCGCGCGAATCATTCCCGATTTGAATTTCCCGTGTATCCTCGGATTAGACTTCATTAAGCTCTTTCAAATAACAGCTGATTTCACGACTTCAACCTGGCATTTTCGAGACAATCCTTCCCGCGAATTTGAATTCGAAACTTTATCATCTACGTCTATTTCGCACTGCAACGGCATTGTAACATTAACGGATGAGCAGTCGATCGAATTAAAATCTTTATTAACTAAAGAAATCCCGCGTACAACCGACGTTATAGGAATTACTCCGCTAACCACCCATACGATCGATGTAGGAGATCATCCTCCAATCCGACAGCGTGCGTACCGTGTTTCTCCCGCAATTCAAAACGCGATTGATCTCGAAGTAGATAAAATGCTTAGCGCCGGAATAATTGAACCATCCCGCAGTGCATGGGCTAGTCCTATTGTCATGGTAAAGAAACCAAACGGATCGTACCGATTTTGTATTGACTTTCGCAAAGTCAATAGCGTATCTAAAAAGGACGCGTACCCTCTCCCGCGGATGGATACCATTCTGCACTGTTAAAAATGTTTGTGAATTTACTACGCATTCCCTACACAAAATACTCGTAAAATTACAAATCCAGTGCAGTAATAAATAATTACTATACTTGTTTTATAAATTTGCGAAAAAATATATGATTTCACTCTACTTTAACGGAATAATACGTGACCGTATCCGAAATTTGCTAAACTTGTGAGGCAAATATATTGTGATTCTAAATTTACTATACATTGCTTGAAATTTACTGGAATATTTGGTGAATTTACCAAACATATATGGTTGTAAATTTCAAAAATAATTTGTAAAATTATAAATTCATTGCAGCAAAGTTAATTACTTTACATTTACATGCAATTTGCATACCATTTTCTGATTTCTGTACATCTGATAGTAAAATAAGTCAACTGTTTATCAAATTCGCGATACCTGTGTGGTAAATGTATTGTGATCATAGATTCACGATAGATTGCTTGAAATTTGCTGGAAAATTTAGTAAATTTACTAAACACATACGATTGTGAATTTAATAAATATTTTGTGAAATTACAAATTTATTGCGCGAATGCGAATTAATGTACATTGCTGTGCACTTTGCAAACAAACTTCTTATTTCACTATATTTGATAGCAAAATAAGTGAATCGTTTATTAAATGAGCAACACCTGCTTAGTAAATGTCTCGGATTCGTAAATTTACTGTGCACTATTGAAAATGTTTGTGAATTTCTCACTCAATTACGATGCAAACGAGACGCACATTTAGAATTTTCGTGTAAATTTGCCACAGAATACCTGAATTTTTCTAAACATCTCTCCGGATTTAACTAACAAGCCCGATAAGAAACGTATATTATAAAGTATAATACGCAACATCAAACTAACCTAACCTAACCTAACGCGATCATATTAGTTTCATATCTTCGTGTTTGGTATACATATACGTCGCATGACGTCTCCAACTCTGCACTCTGCACTAGCATTTACCCCGCGCGGCATCCGTAACTCTCAGCACCATAACCTATAATTTGATAGACCAATAGACCTCATTTCTACAAGTGTGAATGAATGGAGCGACGACTTACACAAACTGCGAACCGATGTAATTTTTTTCAGAATGAAAGGATCTCTATTAGTCGGAGAGCTGGTAACGAATTTGGAGACATTATTTTAGGCACTATGAAATATCAAAATAGTAATATATGAATGTTAGTTGAATATGGAATCGAGAATTGGGATTGGCGTTTGCGGTTATTTTGTTGCACAAAAATTAATCGCCAAAAATATTCTCTAAGCACTTTGGAACTTGTTTTATCTCTTATTTTAGCCTTTATAGAATCCGAAAATAAAGATCCGACTTTTTGAGCGATTTTTTAGTATGGCCCGACTGCCCTAAATTTGTATTATTAATATAGGAAAAAAATATACTTTAGGCACTCTGACACTTTTATAGCATATTTACTATATGTATATAGGACTATATTACTAATTATTATTGAAAATCCATGCAAAAAGCCAGACTAGCGGTTCAAGTACTCGGAAGACTTACTTCAATATAAAAAAAAAACATCGTCATCAACCGCTCGGTACGAATCCTACCGATCGGTAGAAATGTTATGAACCAATAAAAATCTCTAAAGATGCAAATTTGAAGAGATTTCTGAGGGCGGTATCGGCAGTTAATTTCTCGGACATGAATTGATTGCCTAAGACAAGACCATTTTAACTTAAGAATTGAATATGAATGCAGCCTAGGAATGTACTACCAAGAAGCCATAGTCAATTTCCCTCTGTACCCACGTGCAGCTTAGCGAGGGTCGACGTATATGTTTTGACATTTCGACTTCCTGTTCCGTTCCGTTTTTGGTTTTCACGTATACATATACGAGAAACATGATATTATTCATTTGCATTGCGTATTCAAAATTACCACCTCGAAAAAATTGTTCAATTATTCATAAAGAAATTAGAGTTTTTTTTGCTGTGGTTGCGTAACAGCTGAATAATATTTCTACGCGTGCGCAGTTTCCGTATTTGTTCCAAATGCGCACTTCCGCCGTTTTCGCGCATCATCCCATTTCCCTCGCATTTTTCGCCATACTTGTCGACCACGTGCAGCAAGCGTGCATTCGTTAGTGAAGATTCTGTGGCGGTTCATCAGCATTTACACGCAGAAACGAATTTTAACGGTAAGTAAGGCTACGTTTAATAGATATATTTAATTTCTACGTTGTGATATTTACGATAGATTTCCATGAAAAAATACAACAGTACATTACAGTATCAAAACATCGAGTTCCATTTAACCTCACTTTCGTGGCGTTAGCCACGCTATTCAGCCTCATTCTTTCACCACTCCGCTTGTTCAATTTCACCGATAGCTCTAGGCTTCCAGTAACGCAGGCATTCTCTCACACGTATTCGCATGACTGTATGATTCGTTCTATATATAGCTACTACGCGTCTCTTATACACCCACCACATATAGTAACAGTTACGCTAGCGAGAGATTTGATATCGCTGTGATCTGAATTTATTTGTACATATTGAAGAAACAGTTGGTTCGCGTATCAGATAGGTTTGTATTGATTAAGTAAATGATTAACTTTCGAACAAAAACTATTTCGTAGCATAGCTTCATCAATTTTGATTAACCATAATTACACAGCACAACAAAATCGAACTTTTTTTCTGTTGCATGAAATATTTTAACGGTTGTTTACTAATTCGAGGTCGCTGATTTCGAATCTACCCTCAATTTTATTCTAGCAGCTCGTGTTTTTCAGACCACAGTGTATAGTTTTTTTATAATTAAATATTTTTGTACAGTTTAGTGCATCTTTTTCTCAAAAAACATTTTCTCCCTAAAATTCAAAAACTAGAACTGATACAGAAAACTGATGATATATTCCAATCAGCGTAAAAAATAAGCTCAGAATCATTATATACATAACACTGTTGACCAGTGTTATCCTTCAATCGATCTGTTACTGGTGAAAATAAAAAACATACTGCAATTGTACATATTTTAAAAAATAATATGTTTTCCAGCACCCTGCATAGTTCTGTGCCATCATCAAATTCGACAGTCTGAATTTCATCCATCCAGCCCCTGCTATTTTTATACACTACGAAGGTGAGTAATGTACAGCGGAAATAGTAAGTTGATCCAAGTTAATCTTCTAAAGCCAGGTTTCACATGTACACAGTTACAAATTATTATCCCAACATATGGGAAAGTTACACTTTTCCAAAGTTACTTCAGGATTAGTTATGAAATAGTTTTTCAAAAGCTGCTAGTAGATATCGGGTTCAATTTTCAGGCCATCATTATCAAAATAACTTATGAATATAATTTTGAGTAGCGTAACAAAAATATCTGTAAGTAAATTATTTTTTGTAGTCTGTTCATTGTTATTTATTTCTCTTACGATTGATATTTGTGAAAAAAATGTTTTATTGCCGGTTTTGTACGTTTACCACAAAAAATCTGAAACAGCACTTACATCATCGCAAACTTCATTCTAATTTGAGCTCAAATATATTTTGCGGATTTGGTCAATGTAGAAAACAATTCAAATCAGAGGGGTATCTAAGAATCCATTTGATTCGGTCACACAGTTTTCGGATTAAGCATGCGGAATCAACTTCACGGGCACCACCAGTCAGTAGACTTGAAAACATAAATGCCAATTATATGTGTAGTGTAAAATTGTGCAAGAAGGTCCTCGATACGCAACATACTTTCGTGAAGCATTTAAAATATCATATTAGAGATGGCGCAAATGTTGAATGCCCATACCAGAACTGTACAAAATTGTATCATAAATTAAATTCTTTTACCTCACATTTATCTAAAAGTCACAAAAACCTACCGATAATTGATTCAAGTGTGGAAATAACTGCAGGTTCATCGAGCGATCAAATTTCAGTTGTCGATGACAATATAGAAGTCGATCCATGTTGTGACGGACAACAAAATGATGGTCTAGTAGAGGAAACTTTAAACATTTTCGCTGATGATTGCAAACATGATTCGTCAGTCGATCCATTTCTTTTACATTTGGGACAGTTTTTTCTCAAATTAGAAGGACAGTTCATGATTCCTGTGTCGACGATCCAATATATTGTATCGCAGATATGTAATATACATGAGCATGGCCAAGAAATCGTAAAAAACAATCTTCTATCGCGTTTCAGTCAGGAAAATATACCCCCTAATCAGGCTAGTGTCATATTGCATGAGGTTTTCGATAACAATCCCTTCCAGAAGATTCAAAATGAATTCGGCACATCGTATAAACGCAGGGACTTTTACAAGAAACATTTTCCATACGTAAAACCAATCAAAGTTTGGCTTGGTGATAAAAGTGATGGGAAATTTTTTTTTCACTATGTACCTATAGAAAAAACGATAAAGCAGCTGTTCAATAATAAGTCCTTAGAGGATGAGCTGCAGCGTGGTGGTTCTACACAAAGCGAAAATAACACCCTCAGAGACTTTGTTGACGGATCAGTTTACAAACAAAATCCTTTTTTTCAAAAAAATCCAAATGGGCTGAAACTGATTTTATATCAGGACAGTTTCGAAGTTGTCAACCCTATAGGTTCCGCTAAAACCAAATATAAAATACTGGCTGTGTATTTGAATATTGGAAATCTCCCAGATCACGTTCGTTCGCAGACGAATTCGATGCAACTTGTCGCTTTGTGTAGAGAAAAATTATTTGACCACAAAAAAGTTTATGGAAGAATTGTTACCGATTTGAAAAAAATTGAAACAGAAGGTGTTGAATTAGCTTCCGGAAAAGTCATAGTTGGGACCCTTGTATTCATTGCTGGAGATAATCTGGGTAGTCACGCACTCGGTGGATTTGTCGAAAATTTTAGTACATCGGCTTATTTTTGTAGATATTGTTTGATGAAGAGAAGTGAATTTTATAGCAAAGATGGCGTGTTCAAAACGTATGAAAATCGAAGTGTTGACTCTTATAATCAAATTATTAAAGCTATTGAAACCGAGAGAGTGACCCCAGCCTTCAATAATCAAGGAATTAAATTTAACTCTGAATTTAATAAGTTACAATTTTATCACGTGGCTGCTCCTGGGCTGCCCCCCTGCCTTGGGCATGATGTGCTAGAAGGTATCATTGCATACGATGTGAAATTATTTATCGACTATTTTGTTAAAATGAAGTGGTTTTCATATGAATTTCTCAACAATCGAATCAATTCATTCAAATATTCAGAAGTTGACCGTAGAGATAAACCGTGTACAGTATCACAAGCAGCAAAAAAAATTACAGGCGGAGCTTGGCAGCTTTGGACGTTCCTCAGATTATTCCCCTTATTGATAGAAGATAAAATTGCAAATGTTGATGATGACGTTTGGAAGTGTGTCATTTTACTTACAGAAATAATAGAAATAATTTGTGCACCAGAAATACATAAATCTTGTATTCCATACCTTCGGCTAGTGATAAGTGAGTACATTGAGTTGAGACAAAAATTTGAGAAACCACTCCGTCCGAAACATCATTTTCTCTTGCATTATCCGGAATTAATTCTCCAATTCGGGCCTTTAATGAAAGTCTGGACCCTCCGTTTTGAAAGTAAGCACACTTTCTTTAAAAGAGTGATTAGGTTCGTTAAAAACTTTATCAACGTAACAAAATCGTTGAGCATTAAGCACGAATTATATCAAAGTTTTATTCGGTCTGGTGGGGATATTAGGTGTGACATTGAAATGATAGGAAACACCACTTTTGTAGTGCAACTCTACAATGAACAAATCCTGGAAGCAGTACGAACTGTGCATTTGCCTGACAATATACAAGAATGCACGAAAATAGTTGTGAAAGGAGTCTGCTATAAAAAGGGTGATGGTCTGTTTGTCAGTCAAGAGGGCTATCAGTATAAAATTGAAGTTGGTAGGGTTCTTATATTATTGTGTGACGAAGACAATATATTCATCATTCTTGAAGTACAAGAAACAGTGTTTCGACCCCACTTGCGTGTCTATGAATTAGGCAAATTCTTGAGATATGAATGTGTACAGCTTGGTTCATTGCCTAGCACAGAGAAACTTCATATTTATAACATAGGCAATCAATTATGTGTCAAACCCAACTACGGATTGGTTCGCAAACCATTATAAATTGCTTATTTCTGAATTCAATCATGATCAACTATATGAATCAATTATTTATCAAACTAAATTATTATCTCGATGTCCCCTATTCACGAAGTCATAATTCAGAAAATCATTTTACGAAATTTCAATACATAGAATCAGTTTACAAACTCAGATAGCCGATTCGAAAAGTCGTAAGTAGTCACTTTTTATGACAAATTTTGGCGAGGTAATGCAGAAAGTCGTTACTTAGGTAATCTTTTTACGAATTCGTAAAGTCATAACACAAAACATCGGGTGCAAAGGTCCCAAGTTCTTACATTGTGCACACTGGTTGTACGATGTTTCAACCAGATTCTCTGAGTGAGTTATGACTTCGTGAACCGTTCCCTGGGTTACGACTTTATGAATACGGGACATCGATCTCAAAACTCATAACGCACTTTAGAGAATACGTAACCTTCAAAATTAAGATCAACACACCTGAGTATGTCCAATTTTTTTTGTGTTTTGTTTGTTTATGGCCAGAACTGTTTGCACGATGTCGGTGTTCAAGGTAGTCCCGCATGACCGAGCAAAAAAAGTAGCCATTAAAGCCTCGACAGTTCAAGAGCTAATGGACAAGGCAATTGTTAAATTAGGCCTTGCCGTAGGAATCTATCAGGTCATTAACATTTTCCTCAAATTTTCTGTCGACCCTTTCAATTTCCCAGCAGTTCACAAATATTTTTTTCCCAACTAATACATCTCTACTAATATTCTCCTAATTTTCGTACATACTTGTTACAAGATTAGTTGTCAGTCATGGTATCAGCATGGTATTTTGAACACAGGTGGCTTTAGAAGAAGACGGTACAGAAGTGGATGAAGATGATGTTCTTTTGGATATGGCAAAAACTGCCACTTCGACTTTAACGTTAATGTTGATACCACAGGGGAAACATTGGCAAGATGTATTGGCTGGAAAGAAGGCTGAACTGAAATCATCGACCTTAATTAGTAAATTTGATTGTGTTTACTGATCTCTTTGGGCTTACATCTCATTTCAAGATACTTGTATATTTTTTGTTGGTTTATATATTTCAGCTGCACAAGCAGAATCAACTTCGACTCAACCCGCAACTAGTGTCCCAGTGACCAGTCAGCCATCTGTTAGTGAACCCAATATGGCTTCTGGAGCAAATTTGTGGTATCGATTTCCACAACGTCTCGTCCAAAGTTGCGAGAACCAACAGTGTGTTAGAGATGATGACCGACGGGCCATGGTAGCCGTTATTGCTGATTACATGTTACAAGATTTGAAAGATTCGTCGAGGAAAACTGCTGAAAGGATAGCCCGAGGAATATTCGAGAAGTATCCTAAAAGTTTCAGCGATATGATTGGTGGTGAAATCATAGGGAGTGGAATGGAGTCTCTACGCTCGCAGATTTATACTGCAGTACACTATCGAAAAGAAAATCCTACATCTAGTAAGAGACCTGCTGAAACTGGCTCAGACGACAGTGACAGTGAAAATTCATCCGTGGCATCATCCGTTTCTCGGAAACAAGATGAGTACGGATGCGTTGACTATCAGCCTCTTCTACCTTCAGATGAGACTAAAGCTTCTCAAGAAGAAAAGCGCTCGGTTCTAATCCAGTATTATACCTCACCTGACTCAAATACCGAAAAAATCGAAACATTATTGGACGATACCTACGCAACTCAGAGAGCAGAAATTAACAAAAAATGTCGTAATCTGGTAAAATTCTTCATTGAGTGGCCCTTTTTCAAGGAGGTGAAGACTCTGATTGCACATGCCTCTCGGCTACTCGGAAAACCTGTGTTGAATACATGGAACAAGTCTTTAGAACAAAAGACAAAACCTATTTTGAAATATTTAAAATCTATGGAGGTTGTAAAACAGCACAAGAACAGAAAGCTAAAACCAACTTCAACTGAGGTACAAGAGAACTATATTCTGGACATGCTGCGCCTTGCGAAAGATCATGCTTGCCTCACGACACGATCTGAAGCTCCCTATTATGAAGTCCTTTTTCCCTTGATTGTTTACTATATGAAAGAAGAACTAGATCTTTTGTTTATGGTTGTTGATGTGAGATATTGTTTTATTTTATTAACACTTTTAGTGAAGGGCAATTGTCACATTTGTTGATCATTGTTACAGTCATTGATCAGTTTCACAGAAATTCACCCAACGATGATACCTTACCGGGTTAATAATGACATTATATCCATTCATTTCACATTTCTATTGTCCTCATTTACCCTTTCATCATTTTCAGGATACCTTGACAACTGAAATAATCCAACTAAAAGCCACAGGCATGACTCCAGTTCTAATGATCAGAGGTATAACTGCAATATTCATATCCTGTTTTCGATAAATTTGGCCCCGTTTCATACTTCATTAAACGAAAGACGTTTTTTTTTTCCCATATATTTGAGTTCATTAGAATAAACTTGATGTTATTGCATCTATTTAAAATCTGATTCAATAATTCTAAATTTTTGGTTCTACAGGAAAGTCATTTTTTGACGAAAATGCTCAATATGTTGTTGTGATGGAACAAAAGTTTACAATCACAACTGTAAATCTATTGCAAGGTTTATTAATAACATTCTTGTCGTACTACATATTTGGATATGCTTACCCAGAAAAACTAAGCAGTACTCTTGAGTTCATACAAAGGTAACTATCATCGTAATTATAATCTAAATTGATATCAATTAAGTAGATTGATATCAGAGATCCCTGAATTGAAAAAAAATCGGTGAAATAATTGATGACGCTATATTTTGAAGTAAGAAAGTTTCAGATATAAATTCGCCTAACTTCGTTTATCTCGATGCACTTTGATATGAGCATTCTAAAATGTTTTTTGGTGTGTCAATAATTAATCTCAAAACTCGTCGGATATATATGGCAAGTATTTCTGTATTAATTATAAGTTTGGTTCCAGAGTGATCCTTGGTGTTAACCCGTTGAAAGGAGACAAGAGAGATGGTAAAAAACGTAGAGCACGATCGTATGACCCAAAGGTTTTTAAATTGACTAAGGAACTGAATGACTTCACAAATCAATTTTAGAAGGCCCCATGCTATCGACGTAGGACACTTGTTGCAATGTGTTCCATGTTTCCCTTCACTATATTAATATTTCTCTTTACTCTGCAAGAACAGTCATTTATAACTCATAATGTGAGTTCATTTTTATTTGAATCGTTTAAAAGTACCTAAATACAAAGAAAAAAATCTTTGACATTGATATGCCCAAAAGCATGAAAAAAAGAAGTCTACCTAGATACGTAATATTCGATAAATGAATGGTGATTAGGGTGGTTCAAAAAAATTTATTATTTTTTTTTATCTCTTACCCTCCCAAATATTTCTGTTTGATGAGAAAAAAATCCTCACAAAAGAGAGGCGCTGTAGCTCAACTCTAAGAGGTCGCTATTTTTATTTTAGTTTCCTATTCATTTAACATGAGAATTTTCGTTTTTTCATTAAAATTGAAATTACACCTGATCATTAAAATTTTTTGCAAATAACCATTATATATTCAGAAAGCTGACTCTTTGGGCTTTTCAAAACTCTATAATAACTAATTTTTGTATCTCATCGATACACGTTTGGATCTCAAATTTGGATCGATTTAATGCGACTCATATATATATAACGTAATATAATAATTCATTAAGAAAAATAAGTTCTGCAATGTAAACAATGCAGGCTACTATAGTTTTAATCTATACATATAATAAGTAATCAATCACTCATTATAGGCTCATTTAAACTTAAATTGTTAAAACAAAAAAAAATTAGAAACTACGTACTTACCTATTATTCGATAAATGAAAGTTCGACTCTGTCCAAGTTTGGATTGAATAAATTCAACTCAAATATATGAACAATAAACAAATATATATAAATAATATAAACATTAAAAATATTAAAAATAATCCAATATATGTATGTCATGTCTTGAGGCGCCGCTTACCTGGTCCGTTGTGTTCAATTTTCCTCGACGAATGAGTACGTCGCTAACTTCTTAGTCATTCTTGTGAACGATAATAAATTTTGGTATTAACTATTATCCCAGTATTCTAGATTTAATACCCTTCCATGAAAGATACAAGTATACTAGTGTATCAAATATACAGAGATGTTTCTCAGTAAAACTACTCAATTGCATTAAATCCAATACACAAATGGTGAGTAAAAATACTATACCGTTGTATTAGATTTCAGAGATGGTTTTGATTGAAACTACACAATTGTATTGAATTCAATACATGAATGAAAAGTAAAAATACCATACCAGTGCATCAGATTTTCAAAGATGGTTTTTAATTGGAGAACTCGTGTAGTAAATTCAATACACGAATGGTCAGTCAAAATACTATATCGGTGTGCCGGATTTTCTAAGATGGTTTTTGATTTAACAACTCACGTATAGTAGATTTAATAGACGAATGTTTAATAAAAATACTATACCGGTATGCTAAAATTTCAGATATGGTTTTCAATTTAACTACTCATGTGTACTAAATTCAATATACGCATGTTTATTAAAATCACTCGACGGGTACATGATACGAAATGCACATATTTATGAAAATTCAAGTACTTATGTGTATTCAATTTGCTAACCCTGACTTTGATAACAGAACTCAAGTTTATTGAAATTAGTGCGTCATTGTACATTGAAATTAGTATGAAAGTACATTGAATTTGCAAAATCGGTTTTCAAAATTACGGGACCGATGTATAGTAAATTTTACTATCCCGTGTATGTAAAAAACTTCCTACAATTTTTAGTAAATTTGCAGTCGAAATTTTTAACAGTGTGGATAAATTAAGATTAGCTCGTTATATATCCACCATCGATTTGAGCCAAGCCTATTTTCAAATTCCTCTGGCTAAAGAAAGCAGAGAAGTTACCGCTTTTATTGTTCCAACTAAAGGTCTCTTCCACTTCACGCGTATGCCTTACGGATTAACCGGAGCTCCTGCAACGTTTCAGAGACTATTAGATCGATTAATCGGACCAGCCATGGACCCCTATGCGTTCGCGTATTTGGATGATATAATTATCGCCACGAGAACTTTTGACGAACACCTCCACTGGCTGCGCCGCGTGTTACGCACTATTTCTCAAGCACGTTTGACTATAAATCCCGATAAATGCGAATTCTGTTGTTCCGAAGTTAAATATTTAGGCTTTGTCGTAAATCAAAACGGTTTACAAGTGAATCCCGATAAAGTAGCTCCCGTCTTAAATTATCCTGTCCCGAAGACAGTGAAGCAGATACGAAGATTTTTAGGAATGGCTTCCTGGTACCGTCGATTTATCCCGAACTTTGCAACCACTACCGAACCTTTGAACCGTCTTCTACGGAAAAAGCAATCATGGATCTGGGAGAAAGAGCAGGCCGACGCTTTTACCGAAATTCGTCGATGCCTATCAACAGCTCCGACCCTCGCGTGTCCCGATTTTTCATTAAAGTTCGTTTTGCAAACTGATGCAAGTATCGTTGGTCTAGGTGCCGTCTTAACGCAATCTCCCGGTGATGTCGAGCACGTAATAGCCTACGCGAGTAGAACATTAACCGATGCAGAGCGCAAGTATTCAGTTACCGAACTTGAATGCCTTGCTGTCATCTGGTCGATTCAAAAGTTTAGACCTTATATCGAGGGCTATCATTTTACCGTCATTACCGACCATAACAGTTTGAGGTGGCTTCACGGCCAGAAGAATCCCACTGGCAGATTAGCCAGATGGTCACTGGAATTACTAGGATATGATTTTGACATAGTTTATCGAAAAGGTGCTCTTAATCACGTACCGGATGCCTTATCGCGGATTCCCGAACATGAAGTTGAAACCAGTGCAGCGATAATCCCGCCGCGAATCCCGTGGTATGATAAAAGAAAGAGCGATGTTGAGACTTTCCCGACACGTTTCCTGGATTGGAAAATCGATAACGGCCAGTTGTATTTTCATCGACCAAATCCCGTTATCGGAACCGCAGTAAACGATCTAAATGCTTGGAAATTGGTAGTCCCGAATAATCAACGTAACGAAGTCTTAGACGAAGCACATAACGTACCGCAATCCGGACATCTAGGCACCGATAAAACATATAAACGAGTTGCTAACACGTACTATTGGCCAGGAATGTTCCGTGATGTTTCCCGTCATGTTAGATTATGCGATACTTGTCAACGAAGTAAGGTTGAGCAAACTGCTCCCGCCGGTCTCATGGGTAGACGCGTTGTCGAAGAACCATGGTTAGTCGTAGCTATGGATATCATGGGTCCATTACCTCCTAGTAAATCAGGTTTTGCGTATATTCTCGTTATTCAGGATTTATTTACCAAATGGATAGAATGTATCGCTCTTCGGAAAGCTACCGGTAAAAACATTCGCGACGCATTCGAAGAAAACGTCATCAATCGATGGGGTGTCCCGCGAGTGTTGTTAACAGACAACGGTACCGAATTTAACAATAACACCCTTAAAGAATTAGCGCAAACCTTCCACATTAAGCATACGACGACTCCTCCGTATCATCCACAAGCCAATCCCGTTGAAAGAGTAAATCGCATACTAAAAACGATGATAATAGCCTTTCTCGAAATGGACCACCGTGATTGGGATCTTCATCTATCCGACTTCCGATTTGCTTACAATACCGCCCACCACTCGTCATTGGAGACAAGTCCCGCATTTTTGAACTTAGGCCGAGTCCCGCGAGCCGTAAACGCGTTAAAATCCCGACTCGAACAAGATCCCGAAATTGAACCGCAAGCTCCGAAGCTATGGGCTGAGCGAATGCAACGCATGCAACTGCTCCGAGACTGGGTCACCGAGAACCTCGAAAACGCTCATACGCGACAAGCTGGATACTACAACCTTCGCAAACGACCCGAACGATTCGCGCCAGGGGATATTGTTCTGAAGCGACAACATGTTCCGTCATCTGCTACTCAACATGTTGCAGCGAAGCTTGCGAAGAAATTTCATGGACCATTCCGAATAATTAGATTACTTTCTCCCGTCGTTTGTGAACTTGGTGATATGGGTAGTAATAAAGTAGTGGGAACTGTGCATGTTAAGGATTTGAAAATGTATCATGACACCGCCTGATTCGTCCCGTAGCTTCTGTTCCCGGCATCTAACGATGTTCTTCGCGGCAGAAGAAGATCTTGCTGTCGCATGGCCGTATATCGCGCGCCATGAGCGGCTGCTCAGAGAGCTGGTCGACCAACATCCCGACCTGCAACGAGACCTGACCGCTGGCTTAACCGCGGCCAGGGAAGCACGCCAACTACGGATGCAGGAGGCCGAGCGACACGGTCGAGTACGGGAGATGCCGCCAACAAGAGACGGTAGCACCCAAACCGATCGTCCCGCAACCTCAAGTCAGGGAACGCAGTGCCATCGTCCGGTGATGTGCGACCAGACCACCCAAGTTCGGTTGGTCCCGAGAAAGGAGACTAGGGCCACGCAGACACACTGGCAACACGTGTCGTTTGCCAACAGCGTCACGTATTTCCCGCCAGCCCCGACCTGGTCGGAGGCTGAGGATGCACCAACCGCATCAACGTCGGCAGCCACCTCCCGAGGTGCCTACCCACGTCGCAGGGAAACTGCCTCTCCCTATGTTCCCGCTCGACCGGCCGCACCCAGGCCCGCAGCGACCGCGAGCACAGCCGCCGACGCGCTGTGCTGGAATTGCGACCAGCCGGGGCACGAACGCGGAGAGTGCCCGCTGCCAAAACGCGCCGTGTACCACCGCTGTGGCCTGAAAGGGGTGAAAGTCAGCGAATGTCCGAATTGCAGTCATGACTACTCTCCCGATCAAGTCATCCCGTCCATCGCGAGACGCCGAGCGTGGAAACAGCCGTCCCGCTCTACAGACCCGTACCACATCCCGGATGACGATTTCCGCTTCAGGCCGCCATAATTCCCGTTCGTCTTCTTAAAATCCTTTCTTCTCTTTCGGCTCACCAACTCAAAATTTAGCTTCATTTACCGTTCATTCTCCTATATTATAAAATTTTAAAACATTATTCCCGCCAGCCTAGCTGAGAAACTGCATTGCAGACAAATTTTTAAAATCCAATTTCGGCCATTATAACTCAAAATTCTCTTTCGATTAACTTCACCATTTTCCGTAACGCTTAATTTCCGTTACGATGATTAAACATGTAAATTGCGTAGCGAATTAAAATCGTAAAAACTGTAAACGCCTAATACCGTCTTCGACCATTCAATCACCTATTCAATCACCTATTCAATCACCTTAGCATACGTAGAAAATAAAACAGCGCTTCTGTGAACCGGCGTGAAAAATCTTAGCATTCCTTTAGTTTAGTATATTTTATAGTCATCTTCACCTTGTTACTTGAGTAACTTTGTCAATTGAGATTGCGAAATGGTGTTACCAGAATTTCTTTTGTTTTGGTCCAGAATAGCTAAACCAAAGATAAAATACGTCGAGATCCCGTACGCTAACACATCTAAGCGTCATATCAATTTTTATTCCTTAGCTTAAGCAAAGAATTCGAACTTGATTCAATCAGCTTTCTGCCTCGCTTGCTCGCAGAGATATTGTTAACTTCGAGTCAACCAGATTTTGAATAACAGCTGGTCAAAATCCCGATCAAAGACGCCTCGCGTCAAAAACAATAACCACAAAAAGATCGCTAGGGTTAACAAGAAACAGGTCTTCAACAATACGGAACTCGGAGTCAACCGACTCCCCTCTTTAAGGAGGGTGGGGTTGTGACGTTGCATTTTGCAACCGTCCCAATACCGCGCGAGTGTCGAACGACGTGAGGACGGACAGCTCCAGAGAAGTAGCACAGGTCGTAAACTTGCTTGATTACTAATTTGCTAATTAATTTGATTATTATTTCTATTGATGGTTTTATTATTGCTACGATTAGCCTGATTTATTATGTAACTCCCTTTGCTTTATATCGAGTCTCTATAATAGCGGAGCTCGGGAGGACAACGCCAGGACGTCGAGGGACTACTTCCGACGTCTGAAATCGAGGTCCTTCCCGAACTACAGCTTCCAGCCAACACGTCTCTCTTTCCCAACTCCCGGTCGTGGATGCCGCAGGAGCGGTTGAATAAGGATGACTCCCGGAGTCAAACCCTCCCGATCCCGCAGACTGATCAGCCTGGTGCTGAACCACTCCCGTCAACCAATTCTGGACGTCTAGGCAATGGTTGAATAGAGCAGGGCGAAATTCCAGTAACCCACCAAAGCTTCCCGTTGCCAACGACTTATCGACCTGGAGTCGAGCTAGACCTTGTCATCGGCTTTCCCGGTATCGTCCCGCTACCGGTGTTACTCCCGAAAAGTCCCGGTAGAAGAACTGCAACCATGTGAGGCAGGCCTGCCTGTAAGCCTTCCACATCGCTCATGGGGAATTCTGGATGCAGATCCGGTCATTGGGGCATCAGAACTTCCGCCAGATCCTCTGACTGGTCCGTTTTTCTTGTTAAAACGCAGCCAGGGTGCACTTCGTCCCGACGATAATCCCGAGGAGTCCCGCGACGAGAACCGAAGTTGGAAGAGAAGACGCAGAGAACGAGAATCACGCACGAGTCCCGCTATACCAGCTTTAAAATATCACGCCGTACCGCCATGTTGGATGAGCACTTGGACAAACATCTACTACCTGAGCGTCCCGAAACTCATGCCAACGAGGACGACTAACTGCTGAGTCTGACGACTAAGGTTTTGACGAAAAATCTAAGTAAGACGATTCAAATCACCTAGCAGCTAGGGGATCCCGCACCTATAAAATGTGGTGTAACGCAGGACTCGGCCTACTTCTACGCTTGTTCGTCCTCACGTCAAGACCATCTAAATCCCGAGTTCCCGTTACAGTGCTGAATAGTGTGTTAAAGCTTTTGTTAATTATCCCGTTACCGTTATTGTTAAATTTATTGTTAAAGTTCAAGTTATAGTTTGTTGTTATTTTTATATTATTCCCGTTTTGTGTGAAGCCGACTTATCGTCAATAAGGTAAGGCCTATTTTATGTAAAACCACGAGGTCGCTCATGAATCCCGTTTAGTTATTTAGTAGGTTATATTTGGTGTGGCGTAGGCCACGATTATGGTTCGTTAAGTCCTTCGACTTCGTCCCGGTTATATTTTATTATATTTAGTATTGTTAAAAACGGATTCTCGAGTCGACTCGTGTTTAGCGACTATTTGTGGCTTTTCTCTTGCTTTAGCATGCGGTAGATTCTATTAGATTTTCTTCTTTTCTCTGTCTTTCTCTCTTATTCTATTATTTCGATCACAAATGACCTGTAACGACTATTTCCCGGAGCTAGCGAGCGTAGAAGCCAGCATTTGTTATTTAGTTTTTAGTTTCTTAGTTAGTAATTATTTGATTGATGTATTTTCATATTTTCTTCTCTTTAACTCCTGTAATTTGATTAATCTTGTATCAAGACGATTTCTGCGAATTTCCTTATATTTTGTTATATTGTGTCATATATTTTGAGTATTGGATTGATTAGTCTCTTCTAGTAAATTTCCCGAATTTTGTCTGAATCACGAAACATAATTTTGTAAATATTGTATCACTTATTCCCGTAATTATGGCGGATTGTGCTTTAGTTTTTCCCGTACCGATTCAGTACTTCTGAATAAATCAGTCTAAAATATAATTGGTATGGACTATTAATTGGCACCCTGCCCCTCTACCGTTTGGTTACTATTATATTCTGAGCTATCTGGCAATTTCCGCCGTCAATTTCTATATTTTATAGTCTTTCGAGTGACGTGGAAACGTCTGGCGCCCAAATCTTAGTCTTATAATTTTATATTAAATAAACGTTGACGCCGAAGTGCGCGGTCCCGGGTAGACCCTTCCCGTTAGAAGTGCACCGTTGCAAGGTATGTCGTCGTTATATGCCTTTATGGCATACTAATACCAGAAAGGCATATAGTTTTCTCAAACTTCGCCTATCGCTTTGAAAACATGAAAATCGCATAGAAAGTAAAAAAAAATCAGCTTTCCTAAAACCAAAAGGGCCTGTGGTCAAACAGATATGCCTTTTTGGCAATAATTTTTTTTTTCTGAGCTAATGCCAAAAAGGCATATGAGTAAAAAATGTACATGCCTTTTTGGCATTAGGTCAAAAAAAAGAAAAAAAATTAATGCCAAAAGGGTATACCTTTTTGGCGATAGGCCCTTCTGGTTTTAGAAAAACTGATTTTTTTTTTTTACTTTCTATGCGATTTTCATGTTTTCAGAGCGATAGGTAAAGTTTGAAAAAACTATAAGTCTGTACAACGACGATATGCCCATATGGTATTAGAGACGCGATATGTGCATGCTTGAAGAGCAATGTTATCGGTCTCACTCACAGGAGTTCGACGTGTGTCTCTCTCGTTCTCTTGTAAGAACTCAGTGGTTGTTCCTCTCTCTATCTCGGCTTATAAGAGAACAATGAACTTCACAAGCATCAAAGTTAAATCTCGAATTTATCCTAATCTGAGCAAGTTACTTCACAAAATCAGACGAAAAGAACGAACCGATTCTCCTTTAACTTTATTATCAAAATACGTAATTATCGATAAAGAGTAATAAATCTGTACTCATTATTCCTTGTTATTTTTCCCTAATCACAAAACCAGATCGAAGTGCTGCATCTCAAACACTCACCTAGAGTACCAAGAATGTATAAATAAATTAAGTAAGTATTAAAAACAGTCGAATTTTCAAAAAATTATAAGAGACCTTTTTCGTAGAGCATTCAATTCTCTATAAAAATATATCATGGGATTGTCCGTATGATATGCCATTTTATAGCAAAATAAAACTTTTGAACCTATGTAAAAAAAAATAAAAAACTTGTTTGTTTTTCTTCTAACCACTCTAATAGACATCCGCCCTGCAATGTATACGTAGCCCATCTTAATGTTAGATTACAAATGTTTAAACTTCAGTTCGGATCCTAACTCATGAAATATCTTTCCTTCGAACTGCAACCTTATCTTTATCCTCAACAAACCGAATCCACTACTTTTATGAACTCTGAAAACTCCAAATGTCAATTTTTCTGACTGACTTCTAATGAATCTGCAATGCAGCTGCGAGTTCTGGACATCCGCATCTCTAAGACAAGCCTACCCCGAGAATTCTTGACCTTCTCCTAAACCCTGAGTGATTCTCTCTCATTGTAAGCTCGAAGTTCCTCCCACGACTCTCATCGTCCCTTTTCCAAATAAATTTTTTGACAGAGTATTCGTAAAGATAGAGTGTCCTCAAACAATCCTGAAGTGGAAATTATTCCTATTGCGTTGCAAGAGCGATGGAAATTTTGAATGCAAAATACATCGGTTTGTTACATATTTCTTTCAATTCTTTTTTCATCGGTAGAAGAAATACGTTAGAAAAATGAATTTGTTGCTCGATAATTGTTCAGCCCCGTATACATATATCTTATTCTTATTTTTACAGGCAGTAAATAATTAACGGACTGACTCATGGAATTTCCCATGCCCTGAGGGGAGATAATCCCAGGCCAGGTTTGACCCTTCGAGGTTCTTAGTGCCATAAAGAGTGCACATCGGTGTTAGCACAAATAACCATGCCTGGAAAGAATAGCGAGAAAGACAAAGGCCAGAACTGAAAAAATAGAGGTGAGTCAGGATCGTTAAGTCCTGACTACACTCACGATTAGTTCAAACAATAATAAAGTTTATACCTTCTACCAAGCGTACTAAAACAAATCACGTGTCTAGAGCATGTGTACTACTTTGAATCAGATCCTAAAAATCACACTCAGGCCGTGAAATCATACTTTACGGCCTTTGTACGAAAACTACTATTTCGGAATTGAAAATTCAGATACCTGATAGCATGAGGTCGTTTGCGGGCGGATGAGACCTTCTGCTTCTAGGTTTCCACAACAACAAAAGAATAAACCTCAACAGACGTTATTTCCCGAACATAATATGATCTTCTGCTTTCAAGTTTCCATTTTTTGAATTTGAACTTTTTTTTTCAATGTTTTCAGGCGGATACGACCTTTTGCTTTTGATTGTTAAATTAGTCAATCTTTAAGTATATCCCAAAATTCACGGTCGTATAATGGCGCTTACGACTTGTGCCACCAGACACGCGGCGTATTTACAAATATGTTACGTTCTAGAACCTGAGCCACCTCTAGATCTGTTTCGCTAACCTTCGTCTCTATTTGTATTCGTATAGTATCAAATTTGTCGTATAATGGAATACTGCGATCGAATCTCTGGAATGACGTAGTAGTAGCGGATGTACCCGAATTGTCGAAATCCTACTTGAAACGATTCAATGCGGACTTCAAATATATCCGCGTTCTGCAACGTATGCCTGAATGGCTGCATTCATACTCATAATAATTAACGCAAATCGAAATCTGGAAGGATCAACTTACAGTTCGAGAGCGCTGGACGGTTCTCTCTCGTACATTCTGATACGATCGTACGCCTTCTTGAGTGCCACACAGATTTGCTACGTAGTCCCAGATGAGTTGCGATCTCCGCTGCGTGCCTTATCTAGTTGAAAGTCACTAATTCGTATAAAATTTCAGCACTTGAGTCACTGCAACTGGTACTATTGAAAATCACTGCTCCGACGCGATCTGCACTAGTTAATATTTAGTCACAAGTCCGATTCAAATTACCTATGTTACGGTCGTAACGTTTATGATCGTCGTGTTTTGTAGTTTTCATAATTCATCGAGAAACGTGTAACAGACTTTATACAAAAGCATTAATAAAAATATGAGACTCGGTGGATCTCGCAAGATACATGGATATCGTAATAAGTTGAGGGGTTCGCGGTTGTGAATTTCAGTAACGTTAATACAAGTTCGAAGGTTCGTGTTCAACTACTCGATTAGCGAATTGCTTAACGTCCGATCAGTTCGAGATTTCATTGCTAACTGCCACTCTTGCGCCTAGAGTTAACCGTTGAGTCGGCTGGGGCGACCCCCCACCCCACCAACACACACGTATGCAGAACCGTTGAGGTAGTCGTCTTCTGAAACTAAGCCTCTCGTCCCTCGTGTCTTTCGGTTTTTGCTCGAGTATTGTCTCGAGCTCTGACAATAACACTCGTCCCCTTTTTGCGGATATAATATGCGAATGGAGTTTCTGGACTTTCGGCAACGACTTTACCACGTTGTGAAATATTACAGCGGAAAACTAATTTGGCTTCGGGCATAGACACTCGACTTTGCAAGCAACATATAAACTAACTTCGGTGAAATGTTCACGCGTCCGATTCTAATTATGAAAGCGTAGGTGATTATTGTTTGGTTGATTAAATCGCACGGGGATACTATTTACATGTATATATGTACTAGCGTGGTTTAAAAGAAGTCGATATTTCATTTTCTTTCTATTACGTGAAAAATACTAATTCATGATCAAATAAAAAAAATTGCTTCGAATATGAGCTCTATAGATTAATTCTTAAAAAGAACTCAAGCTATTTCTAGCTTATTTTTCTAATTTTGATAATATAATTTTGATAATTTTGATTTCTCATATTATGGTTTTCACATTTTCAATAAAAAGAATTATTGTAAAATGTGTTAAAAGATATTTATCCCAAGATATATAGTAAAAATATATATAACCATGAATCAAGTCAAATTAGGAAAATAGGCTAAAAATGACTTAGCGTACTTTTAAAATTAATCTATAGAGCTCATACTTGGAGAAATTTTTTTCTTCGCCATGTATTAACATTTTTCATGTAATCGAAAAAAAAATATATCGACTTTTTTGAACCCCCCTAATACGTACATATTGTGGATTTAAATGGTTTTTGAGGTCACAAGGTCGGTTGACTTACAATTTTAGGCTCCAGATGGTATTGACGAAAGTATAAGTTGAAAAGCAGCGAAGTGCTTCCGAAGCGTACACTTCTTTAAGTTTCAGTTTCAGGATAAGAATGCAACTGCGTACAACCGCGTAGATCGTATTAGACTGACTCTAGTTCGGTGAGAGATTTTCAAGGTAGGCGATGGTAAGGGTAGAATAGAATTTTTGAGGAAGGTAGGAATTTGTTGACTACAAGTGATTGGTTAAGAAAATAGAGTGGGGGATTTATTTAAACGTTTGGATTGGTCAAGAAGTTGAAGAAGGGATGTCAAGGGTTGGAGTTAGGCTTAGACTTCTTAAAAGAGGTGCGAAGAAGGTCGGTTTTACGATGTACAGTTGGGCAATAAAGTTCTTATAGGGTCGAAATTTAGGCTCATGCGTTTCTGTGTCTACGCTGTTGCACATACCCTTCACACCGCATACCCTGTTCCGCAAGCCCATCTATGCGTTACGGCCGATCGGTCAGCTAGCCTGGCCCGACCCGGCCTGTGGATATTTCGCAAGTATTTCTTACTCTACTTTGAGTAGGTAATCTGCCCGATTTGCCTTCTCGCCTACCGACTCGTCAAACGTCGTCGACAAATACGTACAGAATATATCGTCACCTGATTTCAAACTTTTTTATTTTAGTGAAAAAGAGTTAAATTCGAACAGTTACACAGATGTAACTTATGTAATGAGTTTAAAAAAATGTTATCTAAAAATATGATGCCCAACCGATCGAAATTCGCAATTCAGATTTATAAGTTTTCGATCACAACAAATTTTCAATTTCTTGCAGGTATTATTCTATGCAAGTTTTCTATTAAATGTATATCTACGTTGAGTGAAAAAATGAAAAATTGAGTCACAGGGAAAAGAATTGAGGTAACATACTCAGTTGGCCGTTTATAAATTTGGATAACATTGTATATTTTTATTAAATAAAAAAAACAAAAATCCAAAATTAGAATTCAACAGTAGATAATAACAACAGAATATCAATGAAATATAAATAAATTATAATAGAGATGATTTGTAAAATACATAAATATAATAATATGAAAACTTAGAGATTTATAAAAGATTTTATTAATAAATATTTCGTTGTATTTTCTTACATAGAATTTTAACCATTAACGTTAAGATTTTATTCAAAAGTAATTAATTGTTTCTTGAAATATGAATATGATGTTATGTGATCTACCCGCCTTTAGTATTTATTGCTTCCGGAATATATTTAGTGGATAATTATACTATTATAAATTTGTAAGTTTTCATATTATTATATTTATGTATGTCACAAGTAATCTCTATTATAATTTATTTATATTTTATTGATATTATGTTCTTAATATCTACTGTTGAGTTTTAATTTTGGATTTTTGTTTTTTTTATTTAATAAAAATATGCAATGTTATCCAAATTAATAAACGGCCAACTGAGTGTGTTACCTCAATTCTTTTCCCTGTGACCCAATATTTCGTTTTTTCACTTAACGCAGATATACATTTTATAGAAAACTTACATAGAATAATACCTGCAAGAAATTAAGAATTTGCTGTAATCGAAAATTTATAAATTTGAATTGCGAGTTTCGATCAGTTGGGCATCATATTTTTAGATAACATTTTTTAAAACTAATTACATAAGTTACTTCTGTATAATAGCAAAATCGAGTTCGAATTTAACTCTTTTTCACTAAAATAAAAAAGTTTGAAATCAGGTGACGATATATTCTATACGTATTTGTCGCCAACGTTTGACGAATTAGTAGGCGAGAAAGCCAAACCGGGAAGATTACTTACTCAAAGTAAAGTAAGAAATACTTCCGATATATCTACAGGCTGGTCGGGCCAGGCTAGCTGACCGATCGGCCGTAATGCATCGATGGGTTTTGCGAACGGGGTATGCGGTGTGAAGGGCCTGCTCAACAGTGTAGACACAGAAACGCATGAGCCTAAATTTCGACCCTACAAGAACTTTATTGCCCAACTGTACAAAGGACGCGGCAGGCACAATGGAGAGAAAAGTGCTCAAAGTCAGGTATGAAAAGTCATAAAGTAATTGCAGATCGAGTTTATGACCGCAAATTTAGTCGTCAATTGTTTCGGTAGAAAGCTGAGAAGGTTCGTTAAAGTTTTTATGACTGAAGTTAGGACCCCTTGGTGAACAGGGTTTCCGAACAACCGTTTCACCTGCGTATAGTTTACTAATTAAGGGGCCACATCTACCTAGAGGCCCGAAAAAAATGTCCAAATTCGGAATATTTTGTTCGGAGAAATGAATAGTGAAAATGAAACGCATTTTTTTTAACACAAAGGCACATGTATTGAGAGCCTTTAAAAAAAAATCACCAAAAAGTATTTAAAAAAACCACAAAAACATGGCCCGTGCAATTTTTGTCCAGCTGAAACGATCCATCTGCAATCTGACGATTTTACTTTTTTTTTAAATCGATCGTAATTTCCAATAGTTACGTAAAAATGACGACCTTTTTTTTTATAGTTTTTGGTTGCTCGAGTTTCAATTCGTCGCCAGTTTGTAAAAAAAAAAAAATGATTTTCGAAATCGCCGAATTGGAATAGTCTGGAATATGATATCGAACAAATCATTTATCACATCAGAGGGAACTAAAACATCTAGCAAAGTATCTGCAGTAGAAAGCTGGCTTTAGCAAGACACTGTAAGTTCGCCCGTACTTTTTAACATATTTGATAGCGGTGTTCTAAATCTGTTTGACCAAAGCATATCCGCTTACAAACGATCGCTAACTTTTCAAGACGATATTGTTATTTAAATAACAGGATACAATAACAAAAAAGTTAGAACAGATATACCGTGAGAATCAGGTGAAACTGAATGGTCCATCCGCGCAGGCGCCGAATATTTGGTATTTTTAGGGGGATAACCACTCGCTGCGCTGAAAAATCCCTAGGGTGATCTTGGCGCGCGATCGATCTGCCGAGTATCATCGACCACGCGCCAAAATCACCCTAGGGATTTTCAGTGCAACGAGTAGCTATCCCCATGAAAATACCAAATATTCGGCGCTTGGGTGGATGGACCATTCGGTTTCACCTGATTCTCACGGTATACGAGAGTTATTTTGAAAAATACTATTACCACACGCGCCGGGACTCAAAAATTGATTCCAGTGAATGCGAGGCGATACTATTCTGACCAAAAATGAGCGGAATAAGCCATGCAGATAGAAGATTCTGTATAAATTTTAGCACAAAGGAAACGAGTGATGAAGGTCATATCATACTGCATAAATTACGTGTAAAATATTTGGACGTGCGACTAGACAAAGGACTGCACTTTGAGAATCACATCGAGAAGCTATTAGTAAAAGCCAGAGGCTCGTTCTGAAAAACCAAAGAATTGTTTTACTCGAAACCAGTGTTGAGCATCACTAATTACAAATTGTAATTAATTACATTGAAATTACTAATGACGTGAGTAATTTGTAATTAGAACAAGTTTAATTACTAATTACATTTTTAATTTGTAGCTAGGTAAATTTCAATTACTAATTACATTTGTAATTTGTAATTAGGACAGATTCGACTACTAATTACAATTGTAATTAGTATCTATTTTCATCCAAATTACAATCGCGAAAAATAATTACTAGTTATTTCCGTTCTAATTACAATTTTTACAAAGTAATTAGAAGAATTATAGAATCCAATTACAATTGTCAAATGTAATTGGAGTGATCATACACAAGTAAATATCGGTACATACGGTAATATGTACAAGTTATCTGTGGGTAAATGAAAGGTTATCGAGATTCGCGGCAGCGAATCGCCGCCAAGTACCCGTAGGCAGGCGAGCGCTAGCCGGGACTCTATTTTCTCGGGGGAACTCTTTATACCTGTAAGCAGGAGGTCATAACTTCGGAACGCGTGAATATTTTTCGATCAAATTCACAGAACAGATATTCCCCCACCACACGACTTCGCTGTACAAATTTGATCGGAATCGGTACACTGGTTTCTGATATATCGGTCACGAAAGTTGATGAAAAAGCATCTTCTTCTTCTTCTTCTTCTTCTTCTTCCTGGTCATCAAATTTTCGCTAGACGCTTGCTTGTCCTCACGTTTCTGAACGAACGGTGAAACGGATCGACTTGATCTTTGAAACGTGGGTACAAGCCATCCAAATCTCGCCCCCTATTGATTTTGGCATGAATCTGAGTCCGCACTTGGTCGATATGTAATAATGAAGTTACGAAGTGAGCTACAGAGGGTCGACGAAATCAAAATGGCCGTCGGAGGGCTGTCGGATCGCGCTATTGACAGTTAAAATATTCATAATTCATATATAATCATATTATATAGTTATATATTTATATTATATAATTATATAAGGTGTTACCGGCCATGCCAATGGTTTTTTTCAACAGGTGCGTGTAATAGGCCCTTTTTCTTGCATGTAAAACGAATGGAAAATCGACCATTTCTAGCGTGGACTTTATTACCTCCCTGGGGAATTTCTAAACTTTCCAAAAGTTCCCATAAATTTCCAAAAGTTCCCATAAATTTCCAAAAATTTCCATAAATTTCTATAAATTTCCAAGCCTTCCGAAATTTCCAAAATTTGTGGAAATGACCCTCGATATAAATTACCCATCCCCCCCCCCCCCCCCCCTCCCCCCTTGTTGTACAATGTACTATTATATCAGTGAGTCAGTAAATCAGTGAACAATAATCAGAATGAAACCGTGCAACGACCGTGGTTTCACGCCGATGACTGTTATTATTTAATAAATCTGCATGATGGCCTGTTGTAATTGCACGGAACGGATCGTCTGAGCTGGGTTCAAATATAGATAGAGAATAAACCAACGAACCTGGCGAAATATTATTTCACTACTAACCGGAGCAAATGGCAGTTGACAATTGAAATGGATGTGCTTGTCTTTCACTGAATATTTCTTCCCTTGCCCAAATTCCGAATATACTTCTTGTAATGACCAAAGGATAATAATGTTTAACCCAGCTGAAATTAAATGAGCAATCCTTCTCAATTCTCCTACTTGCAAAAAGAAGTGAAATCCCACGAAAAACATCCAAAGATGTAAAAAAAGCCGCCAAGTACTCAGACAAAAATCACAATTGCTTTATAAGCGAAACGGTTCGCCAGTCTCTGTCGTGAAATCAAGAAAAATGCCAAGCACCGAACGTACCCTTGCGATTTCTCAGCAATTTGTTAAAAAAAAATAATATAAAAAGAAAAATGAAAAAACTCAAACTCAAACTCAAGTCTACGTTGTGAAGTCGGAGTTTCGTGTGAGGATATCGAAGCATCATTCCAAGAGCTACGTACTTGGCGGGCACATTGGGTTCCTTAGAGCTATACGGACATCCCGCTTCATTTTACGCGAAAATTAAGTTTTCAATGCAACAGCAATTGAATACACTGAAAAACTAGTTATTCAAACCAATCAGCGTATCAGAAGATAATTCTACGTGTCCTTAACTATGTGTATGACTTTACAGACATGAATACTATAATCAATAAAAATCGTGGTCGTTCCATTGTCATTGAAATATCAGATCAGACTCGGAACTCTGGAATCACATATCTCATTGTGGAGCTAATGAGCGATGTACTACAGTGAGTTTTCCCATAATAGGTGATATACCGTAGAGCTCGAGTATGTAGTAATAATTATGAAAGAATAAACTTCGGCATGAAACCTAAAACTTGCAGCCACGGATATACGTGTATGTTATAAGTAGCATATAGAGTATGACATTTTGTTCTAATGATGGATATGAAATTACTATTTTCCATCCCTGCAACGCGGACGGAAAGAATTTCTGACCAAAGGGAAGAAAAAGTTATTTTTCGGTCAAAAAAGTAAATTTGAAAGGCAGAAAAAAAAACTAAGTTTGACCGATTCTAGGTTTGATTGATTAAATGGCTGTGTTTGAATGGTGGATGCAATATGGACATTTTATCTAGTCGGGTAAAAAGTAATATATTATTATTCCACACGGAAGGAGCGAATTTTCACCTTGTGCTCGTGCTGAACCTCGCACTCAGCAAAAATCACGCACTTTCCTCCCTAGTAGCATAATGTAGCATTGTTGCTTATTTGCAACTACACAATCGTGGCAGTTGAAAGATTAGTAAACTAGCAAGCGCTAATCTTTCAACTGCCACGGCATAGTCGTCCGGCAAGATCGAAAGATGATGGATTTTCAATAAGTGTGTATGGAACTAATGTTATCTGCGAATCTGACATTCGTCAGTCGATGCAAAGTTCATGACATGTAAATAACCAGCGACCGGAAACATAGTACTTTAAGACATTCGTCAGCCACCAAGTGCCGATGCAAGCAACTGTTTGCAGTTTGGAAGAACTGTGAGACAAACAGCCAAACACAAAATAAAACTGCAAGGAGTCGTGTTCTATCAATCGATGTATTTTAAATGCCAGATTTGATGAATGAACATTATGAAAAACAGTCGGAAAAATATGGTTCGCAAAATACGATAGAGTCATATTAATTCAACGTGAGATCAACAAACACAAAGAAAGAAAACGAATGTGCCCGCCAAGTACGTAGCTCTTGGAATGATGCTTCGATATCCTCACACGAAACTCCGACTTCACAACGTAGACTTGAGTTTGAGTTTGAGTTTTTTCATTTTTCTTTTTATATTATTTTTTTTTAACAAATTGCTGAGAAATCGCAAGGGTACGTTCGGTGCTTGGCATTTTTCTTGATTTCACGACAGAGACTGGCGAACCGTTTCGCTTATAAAGCAATTGTGATTTTTGTCTGAGTACTTGGCGGCTTTTTTTACATCTTTGGATGTTTTTCGTGGGATAATACATACCGCGAGGTTTGGAGGTACGTAGGCATATAGGCATATAATGAGTATATTAGGATAAATAAATGTATATAGGATCTCCATAAAAAGCACCTTTGGTGCAAAAACCTTTCGCCTGGTTATATAAATGTTATGGTTATATACAAAAATTCCTTCCTCGTAAAAAAACAATTCGAAATCAGATGCTATTGCCTAGTTGCCTAGTACCGACATCACGTTGATTCTTTTTCGAATTGAGAATTAAGCTTTTCATAACACCGTATTGACCGCCTTCTTGTCTTGCCACGTAGAATCATAGAGGTAACGATAGGCGATTGACACCTCCATTGGTTCAAACAGAAAACATACAAAAAATAATAATTAAAAAAAAAAAAAATTAGAGTACGTGGTATACTAGGCGGGCCAATATGTCGTTTTATTATATTAGGATTATTGACGTGGTTGGAATCGCCGTATACTTGTACTTGTATAGAAAAGGCCCGCCTAGCACCACGTAGTACTCCAAATTTTCTTTGTTTTTTAATTATTATTTTTTGTATGTTTTCTGTTTTCTGTCTGACTTGTCTACAAAAGGCCCGCCAAGTACCACTACCTCGAATTTTTCTTTTTCAATTTTTTTTTCAAATTGTTAAGAAGTTCAATTTCCGATTTTCTCATGAGTACGTATGTGCTTGCTTACATCAGCACACTAGCAAGTTATACATGGGACATATGCGTACATCAAATATTGAAGCCTTATTTCGTGCTCGAAGAAAAACAAAAATGACGCTGTACGTACTTGGCGGTAATGTCAGATTTCAATACTTTTTTGAAGGAAGTCGTTCTTTTCAGGTGATGATGACATCAATATACTTGGCGCAAGGTTTTTGCACGTGAGGTGCTTTTTGGGGGTAAAACTGTTCAAAAAAGTTATCACACTTAGACGACGCGGCTCGTAGAGTCCGAAACGACGAATAAAAACTATAACACTTAAATCTACGATATATTTAAAACTGTTCGATAAAGTTATCACGCACACTTGGACAACGCGGCTCGTATAGAGTCCTAAGCGACGAGTTAAAACTATGACACTTGAATCTACGGTATATATAAAACTGTTCAAAAAAGTTATCACACACACACGATGCTGCTCGTAATTTGAAGCGACGAGTATTTGTAATATATAACACTCGAATTTATGCTAGATTTGAAACTGTTCGACAATATGTGGAAATTCAGACCATGCTTGTCGAAGGCAGTCGATGCAATGTCGCTCTGCATTTTCCAACGGATGGGGGATACGCTGCGCGGCCACACTCTTGCAGTGTTTACTCGTTGTATTTAGGGACGCACCGACAATTTTTAGTTTTTAAAAATGACAGTTAAAAAAGAGTATAACGCATATATCGGCGCGCGCGGGGCGGGCGGGGGGGGGGGGGGGGGGGGGGGGGTATGCGCCGCTTGACGCTCGGCCGACATTAGCTCGTCGACTCTCAGCAAGTTAACATCGAACAGTCGCATTGTGGATGCAACAGACAAGGACGTTAAAAGGCATTGTTCTTTACTATTATTTAGCTATCGATCATTCGTGAATTCCCAAACTCACCCACCATCTATACCGAGAGAAAGATATCGTTGAATTTATCAATGTGCCGTTACAGGTGGGCAAATAAATATTCGGTACTTTTAACCGAGAGTATTGTCGACATGATTAAACGTCGTGACGAACGAAGTTTATAGCGAGAACAATTATTCAATTCCAACGATATTCCGTTATATCGAACGAATATTTAGTTCCTCGCCCGTGACAGCATATTTAGTGAATTCAACTACATCGTATGCTTAGTGTACTATAAATAAATAGAATGATAATATGCATTAAAAAAATTAAAAAGTTTAATTATAGAATCAAAAAATGTTGAAGCAAAAAAGTAACAGTCAGAATAGAATCACCGATTTGTCATTCGTCCGGTATCGCTCTGACATTGCAGTTTTGTACATTCCTCATTTCATTTCGCATTTACGCTGTATTTCGTTTCCCTTAACCTCTCAATCATGCTTTATTTTTTGTATTTTCTTCGACTCGGTATTCCTGTCACTTGGTGTTCCTCTAGATTGGTATTAGCTTTTAATTTGTAATTTTTTTACACCTCGTGCTATTCTTCACACGTGCAAACGTTTATTCTTCTTTACTTGTACACAGGCAAGAGGGTGAGTCGTCGCCCGCGGCTGCAACCCCGGCTCCTCCGGCGCCCAACGCAACGCTAAGCCCGGGCAACGAGACGGCGGTCTCGAATTTTCATCAGAGCGCCCCTTCGCAGCGAACGAAATCGGGTTCGGAAACATCCAACTTATCCGAAGAGTTTCCCGTGTCGCAGGTGCGTTACATGCAAAGAAAAGCAGACCGCATGCCGTTGCAGGCGATTGCGGAGGTCAAAATCACGCCGAAGGAGGAGCCGGTTCGAGGCCGGGCCGTTATCACGGAGAAAAGTACTTCAGGCTCAACAGCGATACCATTATTGCTGAATATTTATTGCCAGTCTAACGAGAAATCTTATTAATTACTCAATATCATATTGATTCTGTGATTATTAGATATTGTTAAGAAAACCAGACAAATATAACTGAAAGAGTTTAGGTGATTCAACTATCCTTTTTGAAACCGAAGATATACTTCGTTGAGCTGTGTTTTCCAGCTGGCGATATTCTCGAATCTCAAATAAACATTTCACAGCAATGACAAAATTATTCTGTAATAAAGCAATGTCGAGGTCGCGGTGATAGCAAATTGGTAGTGATCCTGCTGCTGCTAGTACTGTTCTGGTGTATCAGCAACACAAGTTTTAAGTTTTGAGCAAATCGCACGGCTATGCACTATAAACGCGTTGTGTAGAAACTAGGCGACCCGTAGTTTTAACGTAGCAATACTAGTATTGCTGGCGGGCTAATACGAATTCATCATTTCGGCCCAAGTTCTATTCGTATGTGCCTATAGTTCCCTAAATATAGATCAATCCGTGATAAACCAGTTAAAGAGTTGCAATCTAGAAAACTATATTCCTGTATTTGTAGGTGGATAATATTTTTGAAATAATAATAACGTCGAGTCCTCTCGCCGATGATAAGCCGCACCGACATCTGTATCTTTGTAACGGACATTGTAATTCTTTTTCTTCCGACGATGTATGGCTAACAAAAGTCAAAAGTACAAGAAAATGATATTTGTTCGAAAAAGATTAAAGTTAGGAGTTGTGTAATTTATTCGAACATCGATTTAAAAACAATTGGTAATTTTCAACCTCATGAAATCCATCAATAATGAGTGTAAACTATGACACGAATAATTTTCATAATAACGTTGAATTGATGCAGGTATCGTTCAAATATAAGCTTGATATGCCCGCCCTATACAAATAAAAGAAGTGCGCAAGCCATGATACTATTCTGAAGATATCGGGTTCAGATCTGGACAGATAATTTCTTCAGTAGCTGTCAGTTTAGCCCAGTCAAATTAGGATTTGACCCGGAAAAAATTGTAAGTAGCGATTTTTCTTCGCGAATCGTTGGGGGGGGTCACTGGCAGTCTACATTTCAGTTTTCGGGAATCGCACCCCCTGGCTTCAGCCGGAATCTTGAATTTAAGGGTGAATTTTTATTTATTGAATAACTCGTTTATTTTCAATTTCACACGAAAAATGGTAATGACCAAAGTTATTTGGAATTACATTTTTTATAATTTTGGTTCTTATCATTTTGTCCCTAGGATCAATATTTTTAGATTAAGACCCGAAAGAGGGTGTGAAATTTAGTTATTGAATTATCTCGTTTATTATTGATTTCAACGTCTAAACGATAATTAGCAAACTTGTTTGAAATTAAATTTGCTACAACTTTGGTCCTGATTGTTTTTTCCATATGATCCATATTTTTTTATTTAGACTCCAAAAGAGATTGGGGTGAACCTAAATATTGTATTATCTTGTTTAATATCGATTTTTTCGTATAAACAATTGGAGACGAACTTGTTGAAAATTGAATTTGCTACAACTTTGGTTCTCATCTTTTTTTCCCTAGGACCGATATTTTTTCATTTTTATATTTTTTTTTTAAAGTCGATGGCGCGCTTTGCATATGCCACCATAGATCGCGCTGCAAAAGTATTATTATAAACAATTTAAAAAAAAAAAACGAAAATCGATTGTTTTCATGTTATTGACCAAATCATCTGTATAGGCTCCCCGTTAACGTATAAACGATAATGGAGAACTTGTTAAGAATTAAATTTGCTGCAACTATACGGTAAAGTGAAAGAGGGGTGTAGATAAACCGTTTCCATGTGTAAATACATTCTTTGGTGAGCTTACGTATTCAATTAACATGGCGAACTGTTTTGTGTGCGTAAAATCTACAAGTGATGAGAATGAGTTAACGGTGAGAAATCGTGGTGTTCAGACACTTTTAATGACAAGCATTATTAGAGGTGATAAAGAACACGAGCAAATGCTCCAATCTGTGAATAGCGTTACTATGCACCCAGCGTGCTATAAAAGTTACGCTGATAAAAGATCGGCAAATTGTAGCAAATTTAATTTCAAACAAGTTTGCTAATTATCGTTTAGACGTTGGAATCAATAATAAACGAGATAATTCAATAATTAAATTTCACACCCTCTTTCGGGTCTTAATCGAAAAATATTGATCCTAGAGACAAAATGATAAGAACCAAAAATATAGAAAATTTAATTCCAAATAACTTTGGTCATTACCATTTTTCGTGTGAAATTGAAAATAAACGAGTTATTCAATAAATGAAAATTCACCCTTAAATTCAAGATTCCGGCTGAAGCCAGGGGGTGCGATTCCCGAAAACTGAAATGTAGACTGCCAGTGACCCCCCCCAACGATTCGCGAAGAAAAATCGCTACTTACAATTTTTTCCGGGTCAGCACCTTTTTTGGTATAATTTGTCTGGGCTAGTTTGGTGTTAAGGAAATTAAAATAATAGGAATCCTGAAATTCCTAAATTGGAGTGTTTAAAACGCTATAAATTGCCAACGACTACTAACTTTACGAAACCAATCGAAATTTTGGCTGTTTCTCACACAAACAGATTGTTCACAGATTTAATATTTTATTTCAGAAATGTAGTGTGAAAATTCATATTCTATTCATAATACTAGTAAGTTCATACATTTTTTTTCGTGAGTTGCAACGGGTACGTCAGTTTTATCTAATGCTTTTATTTGTTCGATATTTGTTTTGATTTTCTTTACCTCATCCGTGCCCTCAGTAGCGGTAATCTGAGGTTTGATTACGGCTGGGCCTGACCGTTTCTCGAACGCGTTGGACAGTCTTCATTTACGTGGCCTATAGTACGGCAGATATAACATACGATCTGACGTTTGGCCACACAGATGCGTGCGGTGTGCCCCATCGCACCGCAGTTATAACAGAGTGTTTTACTGGGGTCTGGAACAAATCGGGAACTTCGCGTCTAATGATCGACGGTAGACGTAACTTCGCTCGTTTATATAATGCAAAAATTCGTCATAACTATTAATTTGTAGATTCAGAATTTCGAATGTTAATCGCGGATTGAATTTGACGAGGATCTGTTTTAGCTGTTCCCGGAAAGATGGAGGATGTCGCATTCTTTCAAAAATGAGTCGCGTACTTCCAAGAAAAGATCGCCATCTTCCTTCCTTACTCCCCATCGGAAGCGAAAAGCTCGTGTGAAATCTCTTCACGTTCGCCAATATTGTTTATTTAGCAAATACCAGGCTCTATGTACGGGCCTTCAAAAATATTCGACAAGCAAGGTATAAACAGATCTTTACTTATTCCGCTCGCGCTCAGCTGATCTTTCAAAATTAATAGGAACTGATCAGGATCTTTTTCAGTTTTAGGAAAAGTAATTTTCCAATTGCTAACGATTTGCCCGATATTCATTGCCGAATCCAGCTCGCGATCAAACACGGATTGATTAGTTGTTCTATCTCCGTAACGGCTTGTCGAAGGAACATTCGTTCGACCCCGTGAACTACGGTGTTCATTGTGGCGTCGCGTTTCATATTCGCTGTCGCTTGATTCGCTGCTATGCCAGGATAAAGTCCCTTTTTTAGACGGTACGGGCTGTTCTTCACGCCTCTGACGATAGTTAGGAATTGTATTAGTAGCACGCGTCATTTCCCGTTTCAACTTGTACTGTTTGCTCAGATAGTACGCAATTAAATTTACTTTATTTGATAGGGTTTTCCTTTATTTTATCCAGAGCTCAAGTTCAATATCATTTGTTCTTTGTGAGGCTATGTCAGGGCGCTTGGAAGAAATCCTTGGGCCTCTTTTAAATATCTTTTAGGTAGGCAGGGGTTGTGAAATCATTCAAGTACAAATTTTATATATCTAACAAGGTAACTCGTCTCTTTTTATTTAGGATGAGTAGATATATTAACGCTATTACTATAGGTTGGTGTTTTAGAGCTGACTTGACTATATTTATACAATTACAAAACAAGCAGTCTTCTTACTGTTTCTCTTAATTAGGGATGCGCGATCTCGATTCGATTCTGCTAGGATCGATTCATGAGGCCGAAGAAATCGATCTTTTGGATCGATTTTTTATTGTCTCGATCTTCCATGAATCGATCCTTCACGCTTAGAATCGACTAGTGGTGGCAGTATATAGTCCTATAAACGGATCCGCGGATTTCGATTTGCGAGGCTGCGGTCCATGCGGTCGCGGTTATGCCCGGTTCTCTTATACTTTCATCTAGTTCCTAACGACAACGAAGTTCAACCTTTTAACGCTCAGACTGAAATTGTGACGAGTGATTCATATTGCATTCATTAGGTACGTATAGAATTATAAGACTGCATTGTAGAAATATTGTGTTTGATATGCATTGGTGTGGTACTTTTGTTTCATCAGTCATCTCATGCACTTTCATTTACTTCCCCGCACAGCATTTTTTTTGTCGTACCTGCTCCCGCTTGCCAATTATTACAAAAGCCTTAAATTTTGATTGATGAGTGGAGTTGGTTTTCAGAAGTGGAATTGAGTATTGATGTACATTTTCACTAACCTTAGAAAAAAGTAGGTATATTGTTCACCCTACTTTCATAAACGTCGAACATAACCTCAATTAACCTAATTTTTTTCCAATTTCTGATTTTTGTATTCGAAAAACTTTTATAATAAAACATAAATATGTTTTAATATTCTTTTTTTGGTGGCACCGACATCAAAAAAATCAAGTCCTGTATGGCATTTTTTTATAAAAAATCCGACTGGCAGCGTGTGTAAAATTTGTTCTACCGACGTAAAATCTGGTGGATCCGGTGGCAATACGACAAATTTAAAAAATCATTTGATTCGTAAGCATTCAGGTAATCCTGAAGTCAAAAACAATTTCATCAAAAGTGTATCTACTGAAACTGAGAATACGCAACAAACGAATAATTTGGTAAATGAATATCTTAAAATATTTATGTATACATATATTCATTCATTATTTTGTGGTACTTTTTCCTGAACTCTTTTCATTTCAGAATCTTGCAATTGATAACAATCTAACTGTGGGCTTAACCTCACCACTGTTAACGTCATCTATCCTGTCACCAGTATCAACAATGCCTTTATCAGTATGGACATCCATGGAATCAGATCTAATGACCCGTAGTTCCGGGGCTTCTTCGCCAGCAGCTTCAACGACAGAGTCAGAAATCTCTGGAAGATTTTCTTCGTTGGATAGATCATCGTGTTTTCAGCCAAGAATTGACTGCACTTTTAAGCAAACGAAATCATTTGAAGGTAATATAACTAAAAATATTCTTATTACCTCGTATATGAAAGTATGGTAAATACACATTTTAAGAATATAATTTTTTTTCAGAAGGAGGATCAAAGGCTGGAGGAATAACAAATGCCATACTATTCATGATCGCGAAAGATAATATGCCGTTTAATATTGTGGAAAAAGAAGGTTTCAAATACCTTTTGACGACAACAGTCCCTCTGTATAGTGTTCCTGGAAGAAAATCGATCACTACATACATGGAACAGAAATACGACTACCTATCATCTGTTGCAAAAGATAAGCTTAAAACCGTCCAACATTTCTCACTCACATCTGATCTCTGGACCGATGTACTGAACACCGTGAGTTATTTGGGAATGACAGCACATTACGAGTTTGAAGAAGAACTGCGATCCACAACGATAGGTGTAACCAAAATAACAGAACGACACACAGCTGAGGTTTTAAGTAGATGGATAGAAAATGTAATGGAGGGTTGGCACATTGATAAAGACAAGGTTGTCGTGATGGTGACAGACAATGGAGCAAACATTGTGAAGGCAGTTCACGATACATTGGGTTCCAATGAGCATCTACCATGCTTTGCTCATACATTAAATTTAGTTGCTACATATACTATGGACTTTGATAATGGAAAAGTTTTAGTGACAAAGATTAAAACGATTGTAACCTTCTTTAAACAATCGTTGATTGCTGCTGCTGAGCTACGAAAGGTCAGCGTCCTCAAGTTAGTCCAGTGCATCGATACTCGTTGGAACTTTACGTATTATATGTTGGAACGCTTCATCCTATCGGCGGAACCAGTTGGATCAATTTTATTGAAAATGCCAAGCTCACCGTCGATGTTGACGGCAGATGAACGGCTACTGGCGAAAGAAATTATTGAGGTATTGCGACCAATTGAACAAATGACGAAAGAACTGTGTGGAGAAAAGTATGTTACAATCAGCAAAATGATTCCGATGATCTATTGCGTGAAAAAAAAAATCGAATCGCTCCGCACACGCTTGCACACGCCAATCGCACAAACTTTAATCGATCGTCTCCAGTTTCAAATTACGAAAAGATTCGGAAGCATAACAGCCGATCGAATAATCGCAGTTTCTACGATACTCGATCCTCGATTTAAGCGACTGCATTTTCAGCCACAGGATCTTGTAGCATGTGGGCAATCAGTTAATTACATCACTAAATGCATGAGAGAGATTGACCGGGCGAATGTTTCTGCCGGTGACGTGATGGTGACCGAAAATAATATTGAGAGTCCTGAAACGTCCGATGATCTCTGGGCGTATCACGAAAACCTTGTTAGAGGACAAGTTGCAACTGTAGATAGAAGAAACGAAGACGAAATGCCATCTGAATTGAGGCATTATTTAAATCAACCATTGGCAAAGCTTAAAGAAAATCCAATTTTCTATTGGTCTAATCAGTATAAAATGATTTATCCAACACTCAGCGAAGTCGCAAAAAAGTACTTGGCTGTGGTTGCAACGTCGGTACCTTCTGAAAGATTATTTTCACGAGCTGGCAATATTTTAACTGAGGAGAGAAACCGACTTTCTCCAGATCACCTACAGCAATTACTTTTTTTGAATTCGGTGACAGCCAAAGAATGGCAATTGAAAGATTGAACGTTCGCACTGAATTACCATATATTTTTTACTTGTTTTATCGTATCACTATTCACTATTGATTTAAAAAATGTATAAAATGTAATGCAAAATATAATTATACAAAAAAACGTTTCGAAATTAAATTTATTTCAAATTTGAACGATTTTTTTAGATCGATTCATACTAGATCGATTCATTGGAGCCAATTTTTAAATGAATCGATTCTAGTGAAGCCGATTCAAGATCGATCCAAGAATCGATTCTTTTGTCTTTTCTCGTTGAGCGCGGCACTTGGTCCAGCTTGTAACTTGACAATATAAATTATGTTTATTAATTTTCTATCCACAGGGTTAGTGTCGATTATTATAGTTCGGGGATTGATTGAGTTCTCGAGGAGTCAGTTCGAGTTTTGACGTCGAGGAAGAACTTTATTTTACTGTCACACCATATATACATAATTTTTCTGTCTCCTCTTCTTCCTATTCCAAAATTCGATAGAACCAAATTGACTTATAAATTGATCAATTATCCCGAAGGAAATTAAAACTTAATCAACTAACTTATAGAAACTAAAGGGTAAAAAAAAAAGAGTCATGGAACACGAAATTGATTTCAAACAAATTTTTTTATTCAAAAAAAAAGGGGAGTCTCTCTCCTCTTCCTTCAAAAATCTGTCTACATATTTTCATTTTTATTTCTATTTATTTATTTTTTTCTTTCCTCCCTTTCTCTTCTTTCTCCTGTCCTCTTCGGGTCAGTCCCGATAAGCGAATATGAGATACCGCCAGGGGACCGTCATGCAGGGTGGCTCCAATTTTCCACTCGGTGGACCTCTCCCCATCTTCCTTCCTGCATCCACCTGATCCCGTACAGATCAAAGGCTTCCTCCGGGTCGGTCCACTTCTCCGCATGCTCTAAGCTGCCGGCCAGTGCCCGCCGCATCGCTTTCTCCCTCTTTCTCTCCCTCATCTCCCTCACACCCCCGACCTATAATGAGGAAATCAAAAATAAAAAAAAATTGTAAATCAAAACCGTTCGTAAATAAAAAGGGAAACAGCGTATAAAGCCCCGATAAATAATGAATTAATCGGGTCTCAAACGGGAAATGCAATACAAATAAAAATTATTAGAAAAACTGTACTCACTCTAACTTCTCATAATCACTTGGTCCACCCAAAAGTCGATTTTCTCAAAGTTCACGACTGACGTCTAGCAGATATATCTGACGATAGTAGCAGAATGAACATTTCGACAGGAAACCGACACTTCTATACTACCGAAACAACGACTAGAAAACACACCCCTACTTTAGAGTAACCAATAGCATTCGAAAAGAAATCCCTTCCCCAAATCATGTTCAGTATGACGCGAGGAAATACCCACACTCGTTGACCACCTACCCTGGAATCCAGGGAATTCCATTATTCCCCTAACCACTTCAAAATACACAAAACTTATTTATTCACAGATAAAATTTATTATAATTAGCTACCATATCGTCATATATTTAACCTATTATCATATCATTTCAATAATGCCTTACCTGCATTAAAAAACTTGAATATTTCACCCTATCGTAAGATTACAAAAATGACTATATATACGAAACCTATGCACGGATTCAGATGTCTAAACGTTACAACGTCCACATTTACATGTGGCCAGTTATATTTAATTAATCGCAAATAAGGGGAACGAGACATCGGAAACAAATCATTCTTTTTCTTGACGTTTCATTACATTTCCTAGCTCTTTAATTCCCTAATACGTACAAAGGTATGAGATCAGGCAGACGCAACAGACTCCAAATTTTGGTTTTAGACTGATCGCACAATGCCTGTTATACGAGAAGTACGGTTCTGCTTAAACCTTCGGCGAAATCTGCGAACGATAAGTTTAAAGATCACAGGAAATAAGGCAGTGATAATTACAAGAATTACCGTACCAACTTTAGTGAAGGGAATCATAATAGACTCGCTTAACGATGGTATTCTAGCCCCGGGAAATTATTATTGCACGGTATCCAGGCAAAACGAAACTAGAGATGTGATAAAGAGTTCACATTTTGCGCAGGAAACACACGCGAATTAAATGATGATAGTTAAGCAACTATCAACTGATAAAGCATACGTCAAAATGAACAAAGCTGGGGAGAATTATTACATCCAATCGACGCTGCTTACGAAAAGTAGCACGTTTCAAATTTCTTACGAAAACTGGCACGTTTCGACTATCCACGAAAACTAGCACGTTTAAATTAATGCCGCGAAAACGTTTAGTTTAACAAGGAACATCACGACAATCCATGGTAATTTTAGAGCATTTTTTAATTGCTGAAATTTAGGTCAAAAACACTTTTTTTTACCGTTTTTGCTCAGATACCAATTTATAGTATAAAATATAGTAGATTTTGTACTGAAATAATCATGGATTCTCATTCTAGAGGGATTCAAAAGTATACATGAATTTTTTTAGATTTTTCAAAGCGATTTAACACGTTGCATACTGTAAGTGGACGTTTTCATCCCAGTGCGACCGCGGAAGCAGCGAAATAACAGTGATATAATAGATAGAAATATAATTCGTTTCAGTGAAATTGGAAACATGCTTGTCTTCGCGGTGAATATCAAAACGTGCTAGTTTTCGCGGTGAAAGCCGAAACATGCTAGTTTTCGTGGTGAAAACCGAAACATGCTAGTTTTCGTAAGAAATTTGAAACGTGCTACTTTTCGTAAGCAGCGTCGCAATACGAATCGAATGAGAAGGGTCTCATTTGTAGTCCCAAAAATAATTACACGATAACGGTGGACGGAATAGAATTATCCGGGTGTAGAGATTATGACTCCGATGAACCAGTATGGTTGAACATAAAGGTACAGAAAGGCTTGACTAATCACACACGAGAACGCTAAGGACGAATTATTTTAATTCCCAAATTTGTATGATGCATGCAAATAGCATAAAACGGGTGAAGACAATGCATTATCTTCCCTTTCTTTTGAATTTTGTTATAAGTGTAATGTACGAACTCGATTTCAATGCTAAATATTATGTTAGAAATGTTTAAGTTTGGGTTGTAAGCCTATACATAAAAAATATCCTCTTTCAAAACTGCGACCTTATCTTAATCCTAAACAGACCTACCCTCAACCCTAATAAACTCTTGAAACTCCGAATACCAATTTTTACGATCCTCTTCCCGCGCATTTGCAATGCAGCTGTAATTTCTGGACGTCCTCATCTCAAAGACAATCCTACCCCAAATTTCTGACCTCTTCCTAAAACCCTCATCGGTTCCCCTCCTAACACGAAGTTCCCCGCACAAATGTCATCAACCCCTTTTTGACTTGAGCATAGAAAATTCTCAGCGCTTGGTCAGCAGATAATTTCCAGAAACAGTTTGGATCTCCAAAATAGAGCAATTTACACAGCTAAAGATTTTTCACCGAAAGAAACCTTCGTAACCATCCTTAGGGTCCGTTACATAAGAATCGATCCCACAATGATCAGCATGCGTCAAATACGTTTTTGTCTGACATGAGCTCACTGCAATACAGTGGAATGTTTAACCTAAAAATCACAGGGAATACGACAATACTCACCCCCCCCCCCTCCCCCCCCCCCCCCCCCGCCCCTCCTTCCCCCAAAAAAACCCTAATCCCAGGAGATTATTACTATTCCCCAATCGGGAAGACAATACACGGATAACGAGCCAGGTACTTCCCCAGACACAATACACATGTATCAGGGACTTTCATCAGTTTAATGGACGGAAAACCCGAACGTCTTAAACTTTGGTCACTAACATAAGGAAAACTTACAGGCTGATTAATAATGCCACGAGTACTGGAAATCATCTTCGAAGGCCTGAATTATGGCGAACGAAGATTTGTAGAAATTAGTCGTGATAGAAAAATATATAAAGATCACGGGACGATGATACCGGCCACGGAAACATGGTTTGATGAAAAGTGCGATTATAACGCGCGAAGACAACTTCCTGTGAAAAACGGCACTTATGACACAAAGATAGAAGTAATTGGAGAACTATTCAAATTTGAACGAGAAGCCCTACGGCACGTAATATCAAACGTACACGTACCCAGCGGTTGTATAGATATATGCTATTAAACGAAATTGAGGATAGAATTGGCCCTTGCAATGCAAAAAACGAAATTGTCATTATTAGATCAAGATTTTTGTCATAATCACGTGGGAAGAATTGTATGTTTATAAAGAATTCCGCTGGTACAATGGACGGTTAACCTCAAGATTTAAATTTAAGTAACATTTATGACATCAAAGGAGAGCGACACTATATATATACATATATATAGGATAAAGGGGGAATGACACTATATATACATATAAAGAGAAAAAATCTATATTGAAAATGGATACTAATAATAACAATTTGTAATTTTATCCATATTTCTAAAATTATGTTCTAATTCTTAATTTTAATTCTAAATTCAAGGAAATGATCAATCCGACAATGATGCTTAAATATTTGATCGTATTACTACCATTACTTCCACTGTCATGGGGTCTGGTCGATTACGATTGCAGTAAAGATAACATTGAGGGGGTATTACCGTCTAGAAACTTCCAAAAATCGATTTTTTTTTTCATTTTCTTATAGTTTGGGGTTCTGAGAATGTGTCTCGAAAATATTAATTTGACATTCGTAGAACTCCCATAGTTACAAGGCTTAAAGGTTTGCGGTGCGTTGGGGCGCGGCAGGTAGTCATCCCCTCGACCGTTGCATCCATTGTATACCGGCTTGGGGAATCCCCTGTCCTTGTTGACGTTACCGTTACGAATAGTCAGTATACTGGCTGAATAGAGGTAAGTTACTCAAATCAGTTATTATGCACCGTAAGTTCAGCCGTATCGGGCTAAATGTATGACAAACTTTAAACCCGTTTTTCTCGAAACGACATTCTTCAAGTCGGGCGAACGGTTTTCTCAAAAACTATTGGACCGATTGACTTCGGATTTTGCACACATTTTTAGGGAACCTTCACCTATAGTCTGAACTAGAATGATACCGATAGCTTGAATATTTTAGCCCCGCTTTCATGTTTTAGTTGATAATTTTCCGGGAAAATTAAACCTAAATTTTCAAATAGCTGCGATTCCGATACAAAATTTCGTACTTACTTAGTTCTAGTTCAGACAATAACTACGTTCATATAGATTTGAAAAAAAAATTTGTTTTTCTGTTTCAGACGACTAGGATTGCCGCAACCCGTTCGCCCGATTGGACGAGCGTCTCACACCACGACCTGCATAACAGCGCATAACTTGTGTAGATTTCAATAAAGTATTTCATGAAAATTTGTGTTGCTCGTTGAAACATGTCTTAATATGCGTCAAAAACCCTGGCACTGTAGGTTTGGTATTTTACGCAAAATTAATTCCTAAAAATTTCTTAAAAAACAAGCTTCTGGATGGTAATACCCCCTTAATGCATCAATACGCCAACTCTCGCTATACTGACTCCGGATGAATTTGCATACAACTTAATGAAAGGACCTGGCCATACGGCAATTAGAGCGAGAGAAGTAATCCGTGTAACAAGATGCATACCTATTGAATGCACATTACGACCAGTCAAATTTGTGTATATCTCGATATATACCGTCATATCTCGGTATATTACATAACCATATATCGGTATATTCGGGTATATCTCGGTATATATCCATAGATAATTTATTTACATATGTATACATATTATATTCCCGTATGTACCGATACCTACTCATTCGGATCACTCTAATTACATTTAAAAATTGTAATTAGATGGAAAGTAGCTACTAATTACTTTCTACGATTGTAATTAGGATGAGAATAGATACTAATTACAAATGTAATTAGTAACTAAAATTTCCCTAATTACAAACCACAAATGTGATTAGTAATTGAATATTTGCTAATTACAAATTACAAATGTAATCAACAATTGAATTTCTTCTAATTACAAATGACAAATGTAATCAGTAAGTTGTAATTAGCTAATTACAAATTTGCCCAACACTGGTTGTATACTACTCTGACATTTTTTTAACGAGTGCCTTTGATTCTCATCCAAAAGTGGAAAGGATGGCGCTTCACACCCTTGTGCGATTTTCTGAAGAGGCAACATTCCTTTTCTTTTTTACGATGGTTTCCAGTTTTTGGACTAATCGATGAGGGTTTGTTCAGACTTTGCGAGGACATACAGTAGACCTTTTAAGTACGCTCAGAGCCTCATAAATTACAAAATATATGACTCTCTCCTTTTTGTCAAGGCACTCGCTGCTTGCCACCCTCGACGTTAAAGACTGAAGTCCTCGGACCTTACAATAATAAACAATAAGTTTACTACCTACCATTAGCAAATTATTCGGACGCGTTCATGCTATCAGAGCTGATTTAGTGAAGCGTCTCATCGGACCGTCGAGGACCGTCGATTAATAAAAAAACAGTAAGTATCTTCACAAATGAGAACACAGCCGATGACCCGAAGCAACCGAACGACCGAAACTCGTACTCATACTTTTCGTCGTTTCGCGCGACTTGCAAAATATTTAGCAAACTAAATAACAAAACTTTCTCAGGTCTGGACGGCATCCCTAACATAGTTCTGAAACATCTGCCAGAAAAAATCATTTGGTATTACACAATTCTCTTCAATAACGCATTGAATAACATATACTTCCCAGAGGAATGGAAAAAGGCTAAAGTCATAGCGATCACAAAAAAAGGTAAAGACGGCTCTTCGCCCACGAACTTGAGACCCATAAGTCTCCTTCCAAATATAAGCAAAGTTTTCGAAGTAGCGATAAACGTTCCCTTAGTGGCATTCTGTACGAAAAATAATGTGATACCGGAGAACCAATTTGGTTTTCGACACAAACACTCGACCCTACACGCGATAAATAAACTAACCTCGGATGTCTGCTGGGCTCTCAACGACAACCAGCGGGTCGGCGCCTGCTTAATAAATCTCGAGAAAGCCTTCGACACCGTATGGATAGAAGGCCTCGTTTATAAAATGATTAAAAAAGGTTTTCCCAAATTTATAATCGGAATAGTCTGGAACATGATAACCAACAAATCATTCGTCACAGCCGAAGGATCGGAAACATCCACCAAAACGTATGCGGTTGAAAACGGCCTACAACAAGGCACGGTAAACTCACCCCTCCTTTTCAATATATTCAATAGCGACATCCTCAATTTATTTGACCAAAATACCTCGAACCACAAACGGTCCCTAGCTTTTGCGGACGACCTCATTATCTATATAACTGGCTTCAACATAAAGAAAATAGAACGAGAATTGCAAGTATTATTTAGAAAGATACAATCCTACTACAGCACATGGAAACTAAAAATTAATGCGAGCAAATGCGAAACGATACTGTTTAGACGAAAGATAAGCGAAATGAGCCACGCGGATAGGAGACATTATAAGAATTTTAGCATCAGAGAAGCTGGCGTCGATGGCCAAGTTATAGCGCACAAATCACATGTAAGATACCTAGGTGTGCAACTCGACGATCGGCTGCACTCCCACCAGCACGTTAAGACGCAATTGGCAAAGGCAAGAAACGCCTTTTGGAAAACGAAAAGATTATTTTATTCGAAGCACTTGAAACCTAGAGTCAAAATACTTTGCTACCAAGCACTGATAAGACCCATTATCACATACGGCTGTCCCATATGGTTTAACATCTCCGCCTCCCTTATGGAAAGGCTCAGAATTATGGAAAGGAAATGTATCCGAGCCTGCCTAGGCAAATACAGATCAGCGGATACGGAGTTCCGAAACTTTGTAAGCAATGTTGTGCCGTATAGTACGTCGATCGAAGATGAAGGGGGTTTCCTTCAAATACACAGGATCAGTGTACGTGAGGCTGGGTTTTTGAGCTATGGAAGATTTACTCAACAAACGAATCTTTCTTTAGGATAACGTAAACTTTTATTTTGTTAACAAACTTAATTCGTTAATTTTGAAACCTTGCAGTCCGTATAGGTTATCTGCGCCAGGACAGTATATTGTTACTGAACGGATTTGGAGTGTGAACTACTGACTGAGGATGTTGGGCTTATTTATATGTTGGTTTATCTATTGTGTTTTACGTCAGAAGCGACAGCTTCTGTTGAATGACAAAGTTCACGCGATTTCCTTATTATTATCTAGACTAAATACTTATATATATATTATTTGAGAAGTGCATAACAGCAATAAAAAAATTTACGACCTGGCCAATATACACCGAATCGATTGTCATATCCTGAAATTAATACGAAACCAATTTGCGCAAGCTTCGACGATAAAAGAAAACAGCTTAATTTTTAGTGCAACATATCCTAATCCAATGTACCATGCGCAAACTTTAGAAACAGGTTTTATACCTCCGGAAGCATTTTTATATCTAGATAAGAACAATTACCTGCAAGACCAAAATAACATACCAATAATATACCATGTAAACAGGAGAATACACGATAAAGCAATAATCTACGAACCAAATCTGGACGGGCTGACCGTTAATACCATATGGAGATTCAGCAGAGCTATTTCCCAAAGAGATACCAAAGATAGACATAGAGATAGAATAAAGCACTTCTGGTGGCTAACCAAAGAATAATCGCTAGCAATTAAGTTGCCAATACTGACAACACTCCTTGTAAATATTGTAAATACACTTTTGTTTATATTTTTAATACCTTACTCTCCCTACCCCAAAAACGCCAAACCAAAAAAATATGTAATTGTATATTCCAGTTTTTCTTTATACGCCTATTTCTGGACATAAGATCAAAATAATGAGAAGTAAAAGATTAGTCGCTACGGACTAATAGTAGTCACAAATTATAAGATATTGTAATAAAATAAAAGTGTAACCTTCAGTACGAAAAATGAAAAAACTATGGTGCCCTGTTGTGACCAGCGCGTTAGTTAATTTAAGAAAATCATGTAAAAGCGATCTCGTGTTTATTGGAGATATACCCTCAACAATTGAAATTGTAAAATTTATGGCAACAATAAACGCTTATATAAAAAAAAAAAAAAAAAAACACCGGTTCTCGTCCGATCACCGAAGTTAAGCAACATTGGGCGCGGTCAGTATTTGGATGGGTGACCGCTTGGGAACACCGCGTGTCGTTGGCATCTTTTTTTTCCGTCATTCTTCTGCATGTATCCTCTACTTCTTTTTCGCCAATGGATCCGAGTAGCAGCTCTCGACTTTCGGCAACGACCATACCACGTTGAATACACCGGTTCTCGTCCGATCACCGAAGTTAAGCAACATTGGGCGCGGTCAGTATTTGGATGGGTGACCGCTTGGGAACACCGCGTGTCGTTGGCATCTTTTTTTTCCGTCATTCTTCTGCATGTATCCTCTACTTCTTTTTCGCCAATGGATCCGAGTAGCAGCTCTCGACTTTCGGCAACGACCATACCACGTTGAATACACCGGTTCTCGTCCGATCACCGAAGTTAAGCAACATTGGGCGCGGTCAGTACTTGGATGGGTGACCGCTTGGGAACACCGCGTGTCGTTGGCATCTTTTTTTTCCGTCATTCTTCTGCATGTATCCTCTACTTCTTTTTCGCCAATGGATCCGAGTAGCAGCTCTCGACTTTCGGCAACGACCATACCACGTTGAATACACCGGTTCTCGTCCGATCACCGAAGTTAAGCAACATTGGGCGCGGTCAGTACTTGGATGGGTGACCGCTTGGGAACACCGCGTGTCGTTGGCATCTTTTTTTTCCGTCATTCTTCTGCATGTATCCTCTACTTCTTTTTCGCCAATGGATCCGAGTAGCAGCTCTCGACTTTCGGCAACGACCATACCACGTTGAATACACCGGTTCTCGTCCGATCACCGAAGTTAAGCAACATTGGGCGCGGTCAGTACTTGGATGGGTGACCGCTTGGGAACACCGCGTGTCGTTGGCATCTTTTTTTTTCCATCATTCTTCCTGCATCCACTACTTCTTTTTCGTCAATGCATCCGAGTAGCAGCTCTCGACTTTCGGCAACGACCATACCACGTTGAATACACCGGTTCTCGTCAGATCGCTTCTAACCGGCATGTCATACGGACCATCGCTTGAACATTCCGCTATTAATAATATTTAGCTTCAGTCGCGCGAACGAAACGTGGTGTAGTGACAAGGAATTCCAAATAGTGAGTGTAGCCGGCTGGAGCCAACTAAGAGTTGAAAAAAACCTGTGGGGGGTCCTCCCCCTCACCCGGTAATGCACAAGGTACTAAAAAAGAAACCAATGAAGGCAACGCTGCCCAAAAAGCAATCGCCTAGTGCCGGGAAAAGAAAGATTGCTGACTTATCAGGCGAATCCCTATCCCCGTCTGACCGAGATGAGGCTGTGGTGGAGGAGGATGCAGCAACAGCTACTTGCAACACAACTTTGGTGCACAAAACTCCTGATAAAGAGAGCCTGGACAGGGGCTCACCGTGCAATGTACAGCTTAAAAGCACCCCGCTAGAGAAAAAACCAAAAAATGTTAGATACAACCCGAAACCCAACTTAACAACGAGAAGCAAAGCTACGTCAGAGATGAATAAGGCACGTGCTGAAACGAAAGCAACTGCACCACCCGATAATGACAAGGATATCATACCCGAGGCAACTCGGAGCGGGCAAGACAAAACCGGACCAGTGCTTTCAACGGCCGAGCAGCACACGTCTGTCTTACAGTCGGATCCCCATGAGACCGAGGACGCCAAAGCGCTATATCAAAAACTGCTGGAGGCCCTACACGAAATCCAACAGCTTAAAAAATCTAACGGAAATCTTCGAGCCGAAATTGACAATTTGAAGAGGCCGTTATCGGCCAGGCATACAACAGAAGGCAGTGAAAACAAAGTCGCTCCAAAGGCTAAGGGAAAAAACCTCCCAAGCAATATTATCAAGTCGAACGCCAAGCAGACAGTGGGGACAAACAATAGCGAGGCAGTCAACAACGACAGCCAAAGGAGGGCGACTTCATCGGACACCACCAGCACAGCACCAGGTCCAAACAGCGCGTCATCATCCTCTGCAGCCACGCCTTCCCAAGACAATCGCCACGTAGGTGTGATGGAATCACAACAGACTGACCGCCAGTCAAATGAACAGCTGAGTGAGTCTGTCACTGAGGTGGCAACAGAAACCAGGAAGTCTAAAATACCACCAATAATAGTTTTAGATCAATCTGCGGTAGTCTTAGCTAATTTTATGACTAACACGATGCACGCAAAGAATTATCACTCGAAACGTATTAGACACAATAAACATATAATTTTTGTCGATAGTCTGACCGACTATAGGAAAACCTGCACAGCTCTTCGTGATAGGAAATTCAATTTTTTTACTTTCACTCCAGCGGAGGACAAACCCAAAACAATGATCCTCAAAGGTGTCGACGGGGGCTTTGACCCCGAAGATATTTTAGAGGAACTACAGTCCTTCAATTCCGAAGACTTAGAGTTTTGCGGTGTTTCCCACTTCACAACTCACAATGCTAAAAAGCTAAAGAGAACCCTGCCCATCTTCTTGGTCAGACTGTCTACAAACAGTAGCTTAACTAAATTATTCAATATTAAAAATGCTTCATCAAGCAGTAAGTTGGGAATCGCTCAAGAAATCTGAAAAAATACAATGCAAACGCTGTCAGAGAATAGGGCATGTCGCAAAAAATTGCAACATGGATTACAGGTGTGTTAAATGTAACGAGGCTCACGAGCCCGGGCAATGTAAGATCCCAGCCTCTGTGGATTTATCAGATAGAAACAAGCTATTTTGCGTGCATTGCAAACAATTTGGTCACCCGGCTTCATATCGTGGCTGCCCGAAGCTCGTAGAGTTTGATCAGTTAATTAAAAATAAAGCTAAGGAAAGTAGAGCTAGCAGAGCGGCCAAAATTAACAAAATTGCGAAGATTGTGGACCCAGCCACCTCCTACAGTTCGCTCGTATCGGGTAGGCCCAATTCCCAACATACTGTTACTAACAAACTTTCAGACTCGGACAAGGAACCCACCAACGGTGAACAATCGGTATTAGATGTAAATTCTGTGGCTGACGCGAATAGGGTTTCGTTCATGAGCGGTCAACTCCTAAAAATCCAGGAGGCGGTCAATAAAAACTCAGACAACATAGAAAAGCTATTCCATCTAATCGGTCAATTGTTTTCCTCTGACGATATCTGATGGTGGAAAAACGCGTGACACCCGATAAGCTTAAAATCATAGCTATTAATGTTAATTCGATTATATCGTTGCAGAGAAGAATGTGCTTGAAGGATATGATTGATAGCCAAGATCCGGATTTCGTTCTACTTGGCGAAACTAAGCTCAATAACAAATATAAAATTGCTATTGAAAACTACGCGTTCATCAGAAATGATCGGCCGAACTCCTTGCAGGGGGGCGGCACGGCCATCCTAGTAAGAGAACAATTCAATTACACTGTTGTTAGCCCGGCGTGTCTGACCCAGGCGAAATCTTTAGAGGCGTCAGTTATCAAGCTTAAAGTCAACCGGGAGTTCAATCTCTTTATAATTTCTGCATACGCGGCGGGCAATCACAAAAAGGAATTCATCCCCGAATTAAATCTGTTGTTCCACGAACTCAATTTAGCGAATCCCCGCAACTTATACATCCTGGCGGGCGATTTGAACGCGAAACACTCGGCATGGATGAACGCAACCAACAACCCGCGAGGAGTGGCCTTAAATAAGTGGTATCGCGAAAACGAGCTGAATCTAAGAATGAGGTTATTTTGCTCTATGTTACCCTCATATCCAAGAGGAAGCTCGTACTTGGACCTATGCTTAGCGGACCAGAGACTTGAGTTTAACGTAATTGCGGATGACATAAGACTGGACTCACTACCGTATGACAGCGACCACAACGCTCTTAAATTGGTGGTTGCGTTCACGGACAACCTGCCGTTGGCGCTCGAGGCAAAACCTGAAGCGATCAAGTACAACTTCGCGAAAACAAATTGGGTCTCATTCGAAAAATATATATTGAAACTTAAAAACAGTAACATCCCGAACAATAGAAACCTATCGAACGGAGAGATTGAGGCGGCCCTGAAAGAGTTGGAATACATTACTAACAAAGCCATCGCTAAAAAGGTGCCTAGATTGAGGCGCGAATATTCCTTAAATGAATACTCGTCGCAGGAAATCAGGGACCTTTTTAAGCATAAAAACTACCTCATTGGACAAATTAACAAACTACATAAAAGCAACCCGCGAGGCAATTTAGTCAGGCTTAACATTCTTAAAGATCTCTTAATAAAAACAAGGAAAACAATTGAGGAAGAATTAAAGAAACGCGTCAATGGGTATTGGGAGAACAAAATCCGCAATATTTCCATTAGCAAGCCCGATAAAATGTTCCCCCAAATAAATAGATTGTTTAGAGCCCGAGGGCTAGCGGCTATTCCATCTCTCGCCGTCTCTCAAGAAAAAGGCCAACTACTAAAGGATGCGGGCCTAGCCCCGGAGTCTATTCATAGGGATAGCGAGAACAATTTTATCATTAACGGCCAGGCTGACAAGCTGAATGTGATTGGAGCCCATTTTGCGGCAACAAACATTCAGAATGTGAACCTAGGCAAAGCCCACCTATCCAGATTGATTTCTAATAAAATTGAAGTGTTAAAAAAGGAAATCCAATCTGATAGGGTAATTGGTAGGACGGTTACTATCTTCTCTAACCTGAATCCAGCTTCAGACCCGACCAGCAACGACATTGACGATTATTTCACTTCCGAAGCGGAACTACTTGCTATATTCCGAGGCCTAAATAACAAGAAATCGGCAGGCTTCGATGATATCCCTAATATTATTCTGAAACATCTGCCTCGGATAATTATCAAAGAGTATTGCATATTATTTAATAATCTGCTAAATAACACGCATTTCCCGGTCAGCTGGAAAGCAGCTAAGGTGGTCGCTTTGCTGAAAAAAGATAAAGATGGGAAAAATCCTTCTTCCTACCGCCCGATAAGTCTGCTGCCAAACATCAGCAAAATATTTGAGGTACTAATAAACAAAGCACTAACCAAATTTTGTGATACGAATAATGTTATTCCGGAGTCGCAATTTGGATTTAAGCATAGGCATTCGACGATCCATGCTGTAGGTAAATTCACCTCCGACATTTGCTGGGCCCTGAATAACAACGAATGTGTGGCTGCATGTTTTATTGATTTAGAAAAAGCTTTTGACACTGTCTGGCTCGAGGGCCTGTTTTTTAAACTCCTCAAGAAAGATTTCCCTAGGCAACTGATAAGAATGCTGTGGGTCATGCTACAGGGAAAACACTTCCGCGTGACTGATGGTTCAGCCACATCTACCAAATGTTTTGACATAGCAGACGGGCTCCAACAAGGCACTGTCAACTCGCCAATTTTATTTAATATTTATAACAGCGATATTTTGAGCCTGTTTGATCTGAACCAGACCGTTTCAAAAAAGGCAATTGCCTTCGCCGACGACCTGTTGATATATGTAATTGGTAAAAAACCATCGCTCCTGAAAACAGAATTACAAAACCTTTTTATAAAAGTAATAGATTACTATAAGTCATGGAGATTAAAAATCAATACAAATAAATGTGAAACGGTCTTATTCAGACCAAACCTAAAATCTCTGACAGCGGATGCAATTAAAAACTGGAAAAACTTTCGTATTTCTGACGGTACAATTGACGGGCACCTTGTGCCCCACAGGAATAGTGTAAAATACCTAGGGATTCAAATTGATTTCCAATTAAAATACATTAAACACATAAACTCTCAACTAGCGAAAGCGCAAACTGCATTTAACTCTGCGAACCGTCTTTTCTACTGTCGGCACCTAAATCCGAAAGTTAAATTGCTATGTTATTTGCTGCTCATTCGTCCAATATTAACTTACGGTTGCCCCATCTGGTACAATATAAGCGCCGGATTGATGGAAAAAGTCAGGGTTTTTGAGCGCAAATGCCTAAGAGCCTGTCTGGGGAAATGGAGGTCGGCTTCGTCATTATTTGTTAGATTGATCAGCAACGAAAAAATCTACAATGAGGCGAATGTTCACCGGATAGATTGTTTTATGCTGAGGCTGATACGGGATCACTTTGCTAACGCTGCGACCATTCAGAATAATAGCCTAATTTCTTGGCCTATTATTGTGAATGGGCCGTACATTGAAAGAGCGATGGTATCGGGTTTTATACCACCGGAGGCCTTCATTTACCTAGACGGTAAGGGCTTTATACAAGATCGCGACAACGTGCCCACAATCTATCATGCGGCTAGACGTAGTCGCGATAAGAAAATAACATACACCCCCATGCTCAACTGTAGGGACAGGGCCAATGCCAATCAATTGAGATTTAATACCGCGTTACCTAACAAAGATACTAATGATAAGCATAGGCTCAATAGTGATAAGTACTGGTGGATATGTTAGCACCTATTGTGCTCTCTAGTTTCCGGAGTTACCCCCTGCGGGTATCTCCAACTTCTGACGACTCCGTCGAGAGCGCTGGGGATATTTAGTCTTAAGCTATTATAATAAGAATTAGGCTAGTCTCCACTTCCTTTGTTTCTTACTGACCGATCAGTTTTAGAAGCCTTTTCCTGATCAATTTGTCCACATATACGCCGTTCCTGCTACAGCAGTGAATTTTTACAGATGTTACTGTTTGTATGAAAATACAGTCACCCCCAGTCCGTTGGGCTAGGTAAAGGAACTCTGTTCAAATAGTGGTTAGTCGTGTAGTTGCTCGCTGCCGAGCCATAACGACTAGTTAAAGATGATTTTTATGTTTAACAGGTTTTTGGAAGTTTCTTCCCTGTGTATAATTATTATATATTGTTTCTGGTATCACTGTCTGGCTTCAATAAACTTCTATTAAAAAAAAAAACACCGGTTCTCGTCCGATCACCGAAGTTAAGCAACATTGGGCGCGGTCAGTACTTGGATGGGTGACCGCTTGGGAACACCGCGTGTCGTTGGCATCTTTTTTTTTTCCATCATTCTTCCTGCATCCACTACTTCTTTTTCGTCAATGCATCCGAGTAGCAGCTCTCGACTTTCGGCAACGACCATACCACGTTGAATACACCGGTTCTCGTCCGATCACCGAAGTTAAGCAACATTGGGCGCGGTCAGTACTTGGATGGGTGACCGCTTGGGAACACCGCGTGTCGTTGGCATCTTTTTTTTTCCATCATTCTTCCTGCATCCACTACTTCTTTTTCGTCAATGCATCCGAGTAGAGTCTCTCGACTTTCGGCAACGACCATACCACGTTGAATACACCGGTTCTCGTCCGATCACCGAAGTTAAGCAACATTGGGCGCGGTCAGTACTTGGATGGGTGACCGCTTGGGAACACCGCGTGTCGTTGGCATCTTTTTTTTTTCCATCATTCTTCCTGCATCCACTACTTCTTTTTCGTCAATGCATCCGAGTAGCAGCTCTCGACTTTCGGCAACGACCATACCACGTTGAATACACCGGTTCTCGTCCGATCACCGAAGTTAAGCAACATTGGGCGCGGTCAGTACTTGGATGGGTGACCGCTTGGGAACACCGCGTGTCGTTGGCATCTTTTTTTTTCCATCATTCTTCCTGCATCCACTACTTCTTTTTCGTCAATGCATCCGAGTAGAGTCTCTCGACTTTCGGCAACGACCATACCACGTTGAATACACCGGTTCTCGTCCGATCACCGAAGTTAAGCAACATTGGGCGCGGTCAGTACTTGGATGGGTGACCGCTTGGGAACACCGCGTGTCGTTGGCATCTTTTTTTTTCCATCATTCTTCCTGCATCCACTACTTCTTTTTCGTCAATGCATCCGAGTAGAGTCTCTCGACTTTCGGCAACGACCATACCACGTTGAATACACCGGTTCTCATTCCGTACGGTAGTGACCACAACGGAATCAGAATGTCGGTATCATTTGCTGTCAACCGACCGTTCGTGCCAGAAAACAAAGCTCCCTCAATAAAGCGTAATTTCGCCAGGACCGACTGGGATAAGTTCAGCACACATCTGGGGGAGTTTATAGACTTTGAAATCCCCGCAACAAGGAACTTGTCTAACATGGAAATAGACCAATATTTCGAGATAATTGATGATCGGATAATAAATTCAATGGATAAGATAGTTCCTCGTTGGCCTCTTATATCACCCGAGATTAGGAACAACTGTTTAAGCACAAACCATTCATCATATCCCGGATTGACAAACTGCACACAAGCAACCCGCGTGGCAACTTAGTACAATTAAACATATTGAAAGATCTCCTGAAAGAAAATAGGGAAAAGGTCAATGAACACCTAAAAAAAGCGGTAAATAGGCATTGGGAAAACAAAATACGAAATATCTTAATTACTAAATCCGATGAGATGTTTCCTTAAATAAATTCCTTACTTAGATCTAAATGCTTTACACCGATACTTACGCTTTCCATCTCTCCAGGTAGGGCCCAATTATTAGCAGATGCCAACATACCGATGAGCAATACCGAAAAAGACGAGGAAGAGAATATTATCATATCCAATCAAACGGATAAACTAAACCTTATCGGTGCGCATTTTGCAGCCACAAACGTGCACAACGCTGGTCTGGGTAAGGAACGGCTTTCCAGGCTCGTGGAGAGTAAGCTTGTAGGCCTCAAGGATGAAATACTGAAAGAGAGGGCTGGGGGTAAAGCGGTCACTGTTTTCTCCGCTCAAAACTCGGCGCTCTTTCTTCAGAGCGATGAGGGCTCCAGGTATTTCATACCCAGGGGGCCGAGCTATTCGCGGTCTTTAGATGCTTGAATTACAAAAAATCTCCTAGCTATGACGGGATTCCGAACATTGTCCTAAAACATCTGCCGAAAAATTGTATAAGCTCCTATTGTATCCTATTTAATAATGCACTAAATAACACAAACTTTCCCACTAAATGGAAAACGGCGAGAGTCATTGCATTGCTCAAAAAAGACAAGAACAGTTCGAATCCCACTAGCTATAGGCCGATGAGTTTGCTGCCCAACATAAGTAAAATTTTTGAGGTCGTAATAAACAAAGCGCTGACCCGATATTGTGAGGAGAATAATGTTATCCCAGAGGCGCAATTCGGGTTCAGACATAGTCACTCGACGGTGCACGCCATAAATAATTTTACCTCAGACGTATGTTGGGCAGCAAATCAACAATGAATGCACAGCGGATTGTTTGATAGACTTGGAGAAGGCGTTTCATACGGTGTGGCTTGATGGCCTATTTTTCAAATTGCTAAAGAAGAACTTTCCACCACAACTAATAAAAATGTTATGGGTTATGCTTCATGACAAATGCTTCACTGTGTCGGATGGTCTTCAAAAGTCTACCAAAACATTTTGTATTGCTGCCGGCTTGCAACAGGGGATCGTGAACTCTCCCTTACTATTTAGTATATATAATAGCGACATTCTTTCTAAAAAACCTTCCCGCTTAAAAGCAGAACTACAAGATCTACTCAGGAAAATCACAGACTATTTTAGCTTATGGAAGTTAAAAATAAACATTTTGAAGTGCGAAACCATATTGTTTAGACCGAATTTGAAGTTACTTCCAGTTGATGCAAGCAAAAGCTGGAGGGCTGGGTAATCATCTTTTCTATTGCAGACATTTAGAAGCCAGAATAAAGATCTTATGCTATTTAGTGTTGATAAGACCCATTATTACATACGGTTGTCCTATATGGGCAATTCCACCTCAAATCGGCCAATTTTTTATGTTTTTTGACGTCGTATTTTTTTAATCGCTTTAAACTTTTTTTACGTGAAATGTACCTGAAAAAAGTATACCCGTATTTTCTCGTTAGTCCAAAAATTTTTTTTTACGCGAGTCATGAATTATCGCATTTTACTGTAAATGGGGCATTCCACGCCAAATCGACCACTTTTGACTCCGCCCCTTTTCGATTTGGCTGAAACTTTTTCATCTTTTTCTCGCCCACTAAAAACGTTTCTCAGAATTTTTTCAGATTTTTTCAACCAACCGAAAAAAAATGGCTCTTTTTTTCAAATAGCCATAACTTTTTTAAAAATTGACTTATCGGGACGTTTTGTTTTGAAAATTTTTGCTTTTAATTGTACTTAAAAAAAAAAGATAGAATGTAATTATTCAGATCTATCTTCAACGTTTTTTTTTTAGATTTTTGCAAAAAAACGAAAATTTTTCGATGATTACCATTTTTAATTCTTTTTCGCTTTTTCTTAGAAAAAACTTTGACATTTTCTGCAAATTCTCTGAAATTTTCAAAGTGGTGTTTTTACGTTTTCTATTTTTTTTTAAACAATTGAAAAAAAAATCTTTTTTTCATCTCAGCTTATTTCTTATAATACCATTCTGGGGATTTTTGAGGATGTACAAAGAACCTTAAACTTTGAAGAAAAAATAAAAATAATAATAATTGAAAGTAGTAATCATCGAAAAAATTTCAATTTTTTTTTTCAATTGATTGCCATTCAGCGCAGGATTTACCTCGCTTGCCTATTAGAATCTCAGAAACCGGATTTTGTCCTCCTGGGCGAGACCAAGCTTAGCAGCAGATTCGAAATCACATTCGAAAATTATACGATGATCAGAAGCGATAGGGTAGAGTGGTGCAAGTGTGCGCGGTTGATAAGTGTGCGCATAGGCAATTTACAGCAGACGACTTGGCGGTTGTTGCTAACTTCATTCGTATTATGTTTGCTACCAGGCACAGTGCCTGCAGTCAAAAAAATATCGATATACGAGTGAAAACCAAGTGTTCAGGTAAGTTTGACGATATCTAGCTATTTTGTTAAAATTTTTGCATTGTTCAAATGTCGTGTCACGCAATAATTTGGCTGAATTGTGATAAAATGATAGAATCTTTGGTTCACGGCCACTGCCGTCTTCTCATTTATGCCATCGAAGTTTGCTTCGCCCTGATAGATGGCGTCGGATGACGAATTATTCACACTTTTGCCAAATTTGTAAGTGTACGCACATACGGGGTGTGTAAGAGTGCGCGCGCACACTTACACGACACTTTTTTATTCTTGATACTGTTTGTTCTTAGAGATGTCCAGACGAGAGAGAAAGACGGGAAAACGAAACCATTCATCTTCGTTGATCGAAGAAGCCCGAAAACGGATTTTTGAAGTCGGCGAGAGTAAAAGATCGGTGGCCTCATCACTTGGCATACCAGAATCTACATTGAGGAAATATCTAAAATCTGATCATCTTCCCTCACAATTAGGGAGATATGACACAACCTTCACAAGAGAAATCGAAGACGAGCTCTGCGAATACATACAAAAGATTGATGGCATGTTTTATGGCATAACTGCTAAAAATTTGAGAATTTTAGCTTATGATTTTGCTGTAAAAAGTGGAATTCCACATCGGTTCAATAATGACTCTAAAATGGCCGGAAAAGACTGGCTACGTGGATTTTTGAAGCGACACCCCAATTTGAGCGTACGACAACCTACTTCTACGAGTATAGCCAGAGCGATTGGTTTCAATAAGCCACAATGTGACAGATTTTTCAAAAATCTCTCAGATTTAATAAAAGAGCATAATTTTGCCCCTCATGCAGTCTATAATATGGACGAAACTGGCATCTCGACGGTTCCAAATAAACCCCCGAAGGTTATCTCAACAAAAGGAAAGCGCTGTGTTAATAAGATATCCAGTGCTGAGAGGGGCATGAACATAACAGCTGTCTGTGCGATGAGTGCTAGTGGAAATTTTATTCCACCTGCTTTTATATTCGCGAGAAAACGCATGAAAGCCGAACTGCTGGACGGTGCACCACCATCATCGATTGGGATGGTGTCAGATTCTAGCTTCATGAATAGCGATCTTTTCTTGGACTGGCTTTCGCATTTTAAGAGCCATGCGAAGCCCTCTGCAGATAGCCCGGTTTTACTCATCATGGACAATCATGTGTCTCACTGTACTTTGCAAGCTGTTCAGTTCTACCGCAAGAATCATATCTATGCCTTAACCCTGCCTCCACACAGCAGCCACAAGATGCAACCATTGGACCGTTCATTTTTCAATAGTGTCAAAAAATTCTATGCCGCTGAATGTGAAAAATGGCTCCACAACCACCCTGGACGAGCGATTACTCAGTACCAGGTAGTGCGCATATTTACACCAGCTTATCTCAAAGCTGCCAATGCCACGAATGCTGTTCAGGGGTTCAAAGTCACTGGCATTTCACCATATAATCCAGATGTCTTCACTGAAGAGGATTTCTTAGCAAGTGCAGTGACCGAGAGATCAATTCCTGAAGAGAACGGTGAAGATATTCCAACTCTTGATGGCAATGTAACAGATAAAGCTATGCCTAACCAAATAGACGTAGCAGCTACTGCTGTGAGTTCGGCACTTGAGGTAGTGTCCAAACCAACCGAAGCGGCACCAGATGATGATCGTGTGACCCCGGATGCCCAAGAAAGCCATATTAAAAAAAATAATGATCCAGAGGTTGTTCAAGTGACTGATGTCGTTCCATTTCCTAAAGCAAATTTGGCTAGATCAACCAGAAAACGCAAAAGATCTGAAATCTTAAGCAGTTCGCCGTTTAAGAAGCAGCTAGAAGTGCAAGACACGGAACGTACTAAGAAGAAGAAGGTGCCGCCGAAAAACACCAAAGCCACTAAAACTTACAAAAAGCCCAAGGAAACACCAAGAAAAAAAGTTTGGGCATGTGGACTCTGTAACGAAGTATACGAAGAACCCGCTCAAGAAGATTGGCTAGGCTGCGCTAAGTGCAAGAAATGGTGGCATGAAAAATGCACCGATTATATGGGTATTGGTGCTTTCGTTTGCGATCGGTGTGTCAAATAACATGCGCACACTTATCGACCCCAGTGCGCACTCTTACACACTAGGGTGTGTAAAATTGCGCATTTGACATGTTTTTCTAAAATCAAAGTTACACCAAAGGTAAATATAGTCAAGTTAAACGACTGTGGTAATCTTGTTAACCCATAACCAGAGTTTGATAATAAGTATTATTCGATTACTTACGTGTTTTATTCGTTCAAATATAAATAAATGTTTCAAAAATGCGCACACTTGCACCACTCTACCCTAGACCTGACGCAACGCAGGGCAGGGGAACCGCAATACTCGTTAAAAACCCAATAAAATGCGAGCAAATCATCCCAATCTGCTCAGCACGAGCGAAAGCTCTGGAAACATCCGTTGTAAAGCTCAAAGTGAACACCAATTACAACCTCTTCATAATAGCAGCTTACGTGGCCGAGACGCACAGAAATAAATTCATTATCGAGCTAGCACACTTTTTCGAAGAACCGAAGCTATCCGGTCCCCCGAATCTGTACGTCCTAGCGGGGGACCTGAACGCCAAGCACACGTCCCGGCAAAATCCTAACAACAACCCCAGAGGCGTGGCACTGGACAAGTGGATCCTAGATAACCAGATTACTTTCAGAGCCGAACTACATAGCACTTACCTGCCCTCGTACCCGAGAGGTAACTCCGTCTTCGATTTGTGCTTGACAGATCATAGATTATCGTTGCTTGAGCTAGCTGAGAACTCCAAGCTAGACTCGTCACCATACGACAGCGACCATAATGCGGTCAAGTTTGTATTTTCTTTTACTCCCGCGCTGCCATTCATCCTACACGCCACCATACAGCAGTCGATATCTCCGCGAGATATTTCACATCTGAAACCAAATTAGCATCCATATTCCGTAGCCTGAGCAACAAACAATCAGCGAGGTATAACAACATACTTGATGTACTGAAACACGTACCACGTAAAATCGTAACATATTACAGTATTCTGTTCAATAACGCGCTCAATAACACGTACGTTCCGAAAAGCTGGCGAACGGCTAAGGTCATCGCGCTGCTAAAAAAAGATAAGGCCGGCTCAGACCCCTCGAGCTATAGGCCTATCAGCTTGCCGCCAAACATTAGTAAAGTTTTCGAAGTCGTGGTGAACGAAGCCCTTTGCGATAAAAATGAAATCATACCAGAATGCCAATTTGGCTTCAGGCACAGGCACTCAAGCGTACATGCTATCGGCAAGTTCATTTCCGATATCTGCTGGGCGCTGAACAATAATGAATGCGTGGCGGCATGTCTGATAGATCTCGAGAAGGCGATCGACACCGTGTGGCTAGACGGCCTTTTTTATAAATTGCTGAAAAAGCAGGTCCCCATCCATTCAACCAAGATGCTCTGGGTAATGCTGCATGACAAACGCTTCCGGGTCTGCGACGGAAAAGAGCAATCTGCAAAAGTATTTGATATTGTCGACGGCCTGCAACAAGGATCTGTCAACTCACCGATCTTATTTAACATAAACCTATAATATCGACATCCTAAATCTTTTTGAATTAAACAGCGCCCCGTCAAGGAAATCGATTGCTTTCGCTGACGATCTAGTAATATACATGTCAGGCAGAAACCTTCGTCCCTGCAGATCGAACTGGAAGATATGTTTATAAAAATAATCGATTATTATAAGACGTGGAAGCTGAAGATAAACACGTCAAAATGCGAGACTATATCATTTAGACCCAAGCTAACGGTCGCACCACGGGACGCTAAGAGATACTGGTAAAACTTTGCAATTCACGATAGTAAAACAAACGGTCTCCGAGTCCCGCACAATGACTCGGTCAGATATCTTGGCATAAAGTAGGATCATCAATTGAAATTCAATGAACACATAGAGATCCAGCTAAACAAGGCCCAGAAGGCTTTCAACGGAGCGGACCGCCTATTCTATTGCTCACATTTAGACAAACGGATCAAAATACTTTCCTACCTACTTCTGATTAGACCCATAATTGAAAGATCAAACGAACTTACCTAAAGTGAAGTTCGATCTTAATTGTATGAAGCGCCATGCCCGAGATGATGATCATATGTAGACTTTGTTTTCGGTAGGTGTCGTCACGTATTTTTAAAGCTGTACAAGAAACTTGTTTCACTCGGTCTGGTACTCTATGCTCTGGTGGTCATGTTCATTTATTTTTAAAGTATTCCTTTGTCGCATTCCGGGATAACGTCGTTTCGACTGGGAATGGGTGGGAGTTATCATCTCGGGCATGGCGCTTCATACAATTAAGATCGAACTTCACTTTAGGTAAGTTCGTTTGATCTTTTTATTGTATTGTGCGCCATGCCCTTCCATGATGATCATATGTAGGTATTTAAGGTATATTGCGACAAGAATTATCACACTTTGTTTAATCAAGAGCGAGTATTGTCAATACAACAAGTTTGAAACATAGATTAACTAATAATAATATTTCATGGATTAATCCCTCATAGTTAAATTACTACTGCTTGGGCAAAAATAGCTTTAGTGCAAAGTGGTCTATTATAAAACTTTGCGAACGTTTGAGATTGTTGAGACCAGCCTGCGGTTTCCCTAATAGTTTCAACACTAATGCCCTTTCTTAACGCTGCAGAGGTACTTGCGTGTCGTGTGCTATGTGCTGAGAATATTGTGGTATCTATACCACTTTTACCTAATACCGTCTTGATCCATCTGCTTGTCGACTGTGTAGATGCGACATGACACGGTTTTTTGAAAGTCAGTAGAAGTCAAATTTCGTTGGCAGGTCTTAGATTCTTTGTTCTCTTTACATATTCTTTCATATTTTTAGCTGCACATAAACTTGGGTTTTTGCTAAAGTATGGTAAATACAAAATTGGTTGATTTCTATTTAATCCGGTCGTTTTAATTTTACCGGGTATCTTAATTTCTATTCCATTTTGATCTACGGTGATATTATCGATTTCAATTAGAGATAATGTTTGAACTCTGTGTGCTGTTACCAACGCTAAAAGGGTTACTAGTTTGAGTGTGAGGTCTTGTAACGTTAAACTTTCATTAGGATACAATTTTTCTAGGTATTCTAAAACTGTTTTGGGATCCCAAGTATGAGAATATTTGGGATTATTTGGTCGTAAGTTTTGTACCCCTTTGAAAAATCTCCTAATTCTAAAGGCATTTCCAATCTCGGGTCCTATGATCAATGCAATAGAAGACCTGATAGTGTTTATTGTGCCATATGAAGCTCCTGTTTTGAATATATTCGTCAGAAATTTAAGAATATCTAAGGTAAACTTATTCAATAGATTTTCTCTGTTACAGTCGCAAAACTTCCACCATAACTTAAGTCCGGAATTGTATTGTTTTAACGTCTTCTCCGTTACTGAATCAATTAATATTTCTATGGCATCTTCTGGTAGACCTCTTTGTCTGTAGGTCTCCCGGATAATTTCGCGGCCACCAGAGTAATTGTTGATGTCTATTAGGACAATATAATAAGTTTTGATCAGGTGGAAAAAAGATTGGTTTTGTCTTGGTATAAGAAACATGAATAGTGAAAACCATGGCTGTGTGGGCCAAAGAGGTACAACTAGAACTCGATTGCAAATCGATTGCAAATGCTTCGGGGTCTCTGAACCATGATATGAAGATTTTACATTTTGTGTTCGTTTCACTCCGCCACTGCCACTCTGTTTCTTTACTATCTTTCCTTGATTCTGCATCAGCATCTTCATTATCCGATGATTTGATGTATGAAGCATATATCCAAATCTTCCAAACCTCGCACCATTGCTAAATATGACGTGTGAGATTGTTTAAATGTGGATATTGTACTCCACCCATTCTGTTAATGTAAGATATCGCCGTCGTATTGTCGATACGTAGTAATATACTACTGTTTTTGACGTCTTTTGCAAAACAAAATAACCTAAAATAAGCTGCTTTCAGTTCTAAGTAATTTATATGACTTTCCCTCTCTTTATCGTTCCAGAATCCGTGACTCTTTTTTCCCTCATCAAGAGACTCGGTAGAGTCTCGCGCCTGGTTATATAAAAAAAAAAATTGTTTTGCTGCGCTGCGCGAGACTCGACCGAGTCTATATACCCGAACGAGAGCTGAACGGCCGTTAAGGCAATTTATGATTGTTGATTTCTTCCGTCTCGCTTTGAATACGGAATTGTAATATTTATCGCAGGATGTGGCTAAGAAGAGCTTTCATTTAAGCCCTATTTCGATTAAATCGGTGATCGCAGAGATATGATTATTCGACGTTTTAGATCAAGTAATTCGTACTTGTTTTCGTCGAGTGTTCATCTCCTTCAGCCAGTGTGGCACTAAACCTATGTGTATAAAAATTAGTATAGAGTGGCCTCCGCTAGACTGTGTAGAGAGAAGAGACCTACCAAGTACGGACGTGAGTAGCCAGATGGCGCTTTGGTTAGCTCTTTATGTTCGCCAACAAGTTTTTTTTTTTTAGATTCCTTCCAATGGCTTATATCTGATAAAGAATGTAGCCGAACCACCAACTACAGTACGGTATCATACCCCATCTTTTATTTTCGTTTTTATTATGTCAATTCATTTTTGGTCGTAATGCTATGTGTATAATTCAGCAAACGATCATGTAGGGTATGGTACGATTTATTTTTTATAAGATAAATTAAAATTTTTTTTTTTCCTCGGAATCAGGTTTAAAAGTTTCGTTCAGGTACTAAAATAGGCCTGTAAAAATATAAGCTCTTAATATTAATATTAAGATGGCCCGCATCGCACTTTTCGATTTCCCATAAGAATAACACAGGAACAACTACTTTTGTTCCTTCTCATTTTTGTAACTAACGAACGATACGTCGTACAGTAAAGTTCTTGGCATGTTTTTCTAGAGAATTAAACGTTCTACAAAAAAGGTCAAAAGTCATTTTATGGTAAGTCAACTCGGTCAAAAGTTATTCAAGGAAAAGTTATTCATTTTGACCTCCATTATGCCATTTTAACATAAATAATGTCAATGAATAGAGATTATTATTATCTATACTCGTATACCAAGATTCATGAGTAAATGTTTAGATATCTTTATGCGAAGGCAATAAACACTATATAATTTCTGCGAGATACTTTTCTCATGTAGAAACTAACCTCTTGCTCAAATTTTTATTCGACGCAATAAGCTGTGATATTATTACATTTGCTTAATTCATGTCGCACTAACTTGGAAATTTCCCATGCGTTACAATCACAGAGCGATTGACTTTTCATAAGAGGGATCCAGTAGACAATAGAACGCCAGAAGAGGCACGAAATTCTCTCTCTCTCTACATAGGGGAGGGTGGGGTAAAATGGACCAGTAAAAAAAAAAATGGTTGATTGAAAAACTTGAGTATAAATAAGAACTTTATTGATACAATTGATGTGGAATTGAAGAAAACTCGAAGAACATTCAATATCAGTGTGATTATTGTGTGCAAACTAGAAAGCCATAATGAATTATGTTGCTATTTTTCTTTATTTTAATTTTTTTGGTCTTCAGTTTCTTTTTTTTTACGTTCTACATTTTTCGTCAATTTCACATCAATTGTATCAATAAAGTTCATATTCATACTCGAATTTTCCAACCATTTTTCTTTTTCTTTCTTACCGGTCCATTTTGCCCCACCCTCCCCTATATATAAATATAGTATATATATTTCATATAGAGAGTGGTCGACAATTTATGCAATATATTACGGATACGAGAATAATTATACTTAATTAATCAAATTCTACAAAAAGTAGTGATATCCCCATAAAAAGCACCTTTGGTGCAAAAACCTTTCGCCCAGTTATATAAATGTTATAGTTATGTACAAGAATTCCTTCCTCGTAAAAAAAAACAATTCGATATCAGATGCTATCGCCTAGTTGCCTAGTACCGACATCACGTTGATTTTTTTTCGAATTGACAATTAGGCTTCTCACAACACGGTATTGACCGCCTGCCTGTCTTGCCATGTAGAATCATAGAGGTAACGATAGGCGATTGACGCCTCCATTGGTTCAAACAGAAAACATACAAAAAATAATCATTAAAAAAAAAAACAAATTTGAAGTACGTGGTACTAGGCGGGCCTTTTCTATACAAGTACAAGTAAACGGCGATTGAACCACATCAATAATCCTAATATAATAAAACGAAATATTGGCCCGCCTAGTACCACGTACTCCAATTTTTTTTTTTTTTTTTAATGATTATTTTTTGTATGTTTTCTGTTTGAACCAATGGAGGCGTCAATCGCCTATCGTTACCTCTATGATTCTACGTGGCAAGACAATAAGGCGGTCATACCGTGTTACACTGTTGAAAATCTTGCGGTGTGAAACGGTCCGGTGTTCGTTGTCAAAAAATTCGGTGTCGATTTTGACACCAGCCACAAGGTAGAAGAACACCGGTGCATGTTGTTAATTTAAAATCTGGTGTTGTTTTTACTGGCACCACACCGTTTCCCCTCATTGGAAAAATGTATCACCCTTTGGAACATAATTGACACCGAAGACAATGGTGCTCCACAGATACACCGTTAGGAGTCTATAATGTTGCGCCATTTGGTGTAACTTTATTATGACACCGATATTATGCAAGTTAGTTATCTTTCATGGTGTTAGAAATCGCCCTATACCGAGAGGAAATCTTGAAAGTATACAGTCGACTGCGCATGTGCCAAATAATTGAATTTTATTGGTCGGTGAGATCGTCCCGCGCTGATATTTTAACCTACGAGGCATGGGTGCCAACTTGCAAGAAATGAAGCGAGAGGTGTCGAACTCTCGCGCGTAAAGTAGTCAATCGAGGTTATGTTGTTTTTTATTTTAATTTAATTTCTACTGTATCAAATTAACACGATTAAATAAACTGTTTCCACCTATCTGCTTGGGTTCTTCCAAGCACTCATCATTTACAATTACACCTCTGGTTTCCAATTGCAATTGGAATAAACAAATTCTCTAAATAAACCGATACATCGAATCGAAACAAGCAATCAGCTGTTCGGAATAAATCTCGACGGCTCTTTCAGTACGTCAGGTTTCAATCTCAACAATAAAAGCTTTCCAAGCCTTTCCGAATCACTACCGCAATTCATTGAGATCCTAACCTCAAAAGTTCGTATCAATGACATCGGCGCCAAAAAAAAAATTTGATAGCTGAAACTCGGGATGGCCAGCCTGCTTCAGCAGACGACAAAACTCGCGCATGCGCAGTCGACTGTATACTTTCAAGATTTCCTCTCGGTATATCTTCGCCACCGGGTCCGGTGCTGAAGTTGGAGGAAGTTGAAGGTGTCATTGAATTTGAAAGCGACCGGCAGTGACTTGTAGTAACTGGAAGCGACACTCCAGCCGAATTTAGTTGCAACTGAAACACGTGCCGGCTCAGACAACGATGCATAGTCAGAGTCTCGAGGTCCATCAGTTGAGTGAAATCGAACTTGAAAAAGCCAAATTTTTTGGCGAGACGAAATGGTTAAAAATTCAAACGAAGAACAACGTAATATTGGGGAATATCAAAATATTGGGACTTTATAGCGGCGGGTGAGTACTCAAAATATAAAGGATTATACTTTCGCCATTTCTTCTCTCTTTGTTAGGCATTTCTCTCAAGTACATAAGGGGTTTCCCAACAATCGGGCTTCGTCATTCGAATATATATATAATACTGATTTTGTTCATTAATTTGGTGTACCTTGATCAAGTCTAGTTTGTTGCATTGTTGTCTGCTTTCAAGTGACTTATTAATTCGATATTTTTAAGAATCCTACGTTTTATATTTCAGCAAAACAGTCGTTCAATATTGCTGATGACGTTGACATTCAAGTGCGGGACGAAGAAGGTATTATAATTGACGAAGACATCTTCCCAATATTTAAAAACATCACTTTTATGATTACCCTAAAGACTCCAGTTATTTTACCCCCTCCGCCAAGTATAACTTCTCTATCGTCAACATCATCAGGTATCCATTCGTTCTGTAATTTAAAATCAACTTATACAGATTTGTTCTATATGCAAATTTATCTCGAACCTAACTTATTTCATGCTTTCTATATAGCAACAGGCGATGACATCACTATCCTGTCTGAACTATCTAGCGGGCCTCATTTGTCAGAGACCTATATTGATGAACCTTTGAATAACATAATTCCTCATAAAAAAACCAATTCGAAATCAGATGCTATTGCCTAGTTGCCTAGTACCGACATAGGATCATGGAGGTAACGATAGGCGATTGACGCCTCCATTTGTTCAAACAGAAAACATACAAAAAAAAAATAATTTAAAAAAAAAAAAGTTTGGAGTACGTGGTACTAGGCGGGCCAAGATTTCGTATTATTATATTAGGATTATTGACGTGGTTCAATCGCCGTTTACTTGTACTTGTATAGAAAAGGCCCGCCTAGTACCACTACCTCCAAACTTTTTTTTTTTTTAATTATTTTTTTTTGTATGTTTTCTGTTTAAACAAATGGAGGCGTCAATCGCCTATCGTTACCTCCATGATCCTATGTCGGTACTAGGCAACTAGGCAATAGCATCTGATTTCGAATTGGTTTTTTTATGAGGAAGGAATTTTTGTATATAACTATAACATTTATATAACTAGGCGAAAGGTTTTTGCACCAAAGGTGCTTTTTATGGGGATATCACTACTTTTTGTAGAATTTGATCAATTAAGTATAATTATTCTCGTATCCGTAATAAATAGCATAAATTGTCGACCACTCTCTATATGAAATATATATACTATATTTATATATAGGGGAGGGTGGGGCAAAGTGGACCGGTAAAAAAGAAAAAAAAATGGTTGCAAAATTCGAGTATGAATATGAACTCAATTGATGTGAAATTGATGAAAAATGTAGGACGCAAAGAAAAGAAACTAAAGACTAAAAAAAGTAAAATAAAGAAAAATAGCAACATAATTCATTATGGCTTTCTAGTTTGCACACAATAATCACACTGATATTGAATGTTCTTCGAGTTTTCTTCAATTCCACATGAATTGTATGAATAAAGTTCTTATTTATACTCAAGTTTTCTAATCAACCAGTTTTTTTTTTTTTTTTACCGGTCCATTTTGCCCCACCCGCCCCTATGTAGAGAGAGAATTTCGTGCTTCTACTGGCGTTCTATTGTCTACTGGATCCCTCGTATGAAAAGTCAATCGCCCTGTGATTGTAACGCATGGGAAATTTCCAAATTAGTGCGACATGAATTAAGCAAATGTAATATTATCACAGCTTATTGCGTCGAATCAAAATTTGAGCAAAAGGTTAGTTTCCACATGAGAAAAGTATCTCGTAGAAATTATATAGTGTTTATTGCCTTCGCATAAAGATATCTATACATTTACTCATGAATCTTGGTATACGAGTATCGATAATAATAATCTCTATTCATTGATATTATTTAGGTTAAAATGGCATAACGGAGGTCAAAATTAATAACTTTTCCTTGAATAACTTTTGACCGCGTTGACTTACCAAAAAATGACTTTAGACCTTTTTTGTAGAGCGTTTAATTCTCTGGAAAAACATGCCAAGAACTTTACTGTTCGACGTATCGTTCGTTAGTTACAAAAATGAGAAGGAACAAAAGTAGTTGTTCCTGTGTTATTCTTATGGGAAATCGAAAAGTGCGATGCGGTCAATATTAATATTAAGAGCTTATATTTCAACAGGCCTATTTTAGTACCTAAGCGAAATTTTTAAACTTGATTCCGAGGAAAAAAAAAAAATTTCAATTTATCTCATAAAAAATAAATCGTACCATACCCTACATGATCGTTTGCTGAATTATACACATAACATTATGTAGGATTGATGATTAGGAAGGATTAAATAAATCGGAGACAAATATCAAATAGGTGTGTGTGTGTTTATTTTCCTTTTGTTTATGCCTTTCGGCGTTACAAAGTATTGTACATCTTCTTCCCTCCTTACTCTCTACCTTATCCCATAATCTAACTCTCCTCTGACTAAATCCTTGTTTTCCTCCCGTCTCTCTTCTTTCTATTGTCCCTGTCCTACAGCCCGCATCTACCTATACCCTCTGTCCCACCTTACTCCCAGCACTTTCGTCAATACAACTAAACTATAATTTCGATTAATCTGAGTAAGCCAATTGGAGATAACAAACACAAAAATAATAACTAAATAACCAATTTGATATTAGCTAAAATGAAAATAAAATAACATACTATATCATAATGTAATCCAAGTAACTTAAAATAATTTCACTCGCCCATCTTACTTAATGTTGTAGTATGACTTCCATCCCATACATTGACTATTATCCATACGTGCTACTTATCTAATCCCTTCCTTCGATTCTGACGACTTTTGCGCCTCTCTTCTTCCCCTTCTCTTCCTTCCTTGTCTCACTTCTTCTCGTTCTCTTTTATGCACCTCCACCCCTCTTTGAATTCGTCCCACTGCCATGTGTCTCCTCCCGCTATCACCTTCCCTTCTTCCCATTCCGCCACTATTTCCTCCTTTCCTTTTCTTCTCTCCTCTCTTACTTTCTCCTGCACCTTCCACCTCTTAAGTCTTTCCCTATACGTCAGGTCCTTGTCTATTCTCACCTTTTCTTCTCTCCAGATCTTCTCTTTTTTCTTTAGTATCCACTCTTTCTCTTCTTCATCTGCTAGTTCCACCACCCATATTTTTTCCTCTCCTTCCCCTCTCACTTCCCATTCCTTCACTATTCCAACTGTTTTACCGCACTGCTTCTTCAACCATTGTCCTCCGGTCTCTTGTTTCTCCTCACTTTTTATCCCTCTTATTGTTATATTCCTGCTCTTCTTCATCCTCGCTTCTCTTTCCCTTTCCTTTATGTTTTCTTCTTCTTCTCCCTTGTCTTCTTTTTTCCCCGACTCCTCCCTTTCCTCTCTCCTCTCCTTCCTTGACCCGCTTCCCGACGCGCAGGGGGTCGACCCCTCGGCCTCCGCGACGGTGCCTAACATCCTTTCCCCTTCTCCTCCTTTTCCCTTCCCTTCCTGCTCTTCCCTGTTCAATACCAGTTCCCTTAGTATTGCTTCCGTTATCGCTCTTATCCCCCTAATCTCTGCCTTCATCCCCCTCAGCTCCTCCATTACCTCGCGCTTCCACTTTCCTTCTTCCTTCCCTTCCATTTCACTATTGTCTGTTCCTGCGTGGTTTCTACTTCGGTGTCTTTCGCTTCACTCTATCAAATAGGTGTATACAACTCTATTGCTCTTAGCTAACTAACAGGTACAAAAGTACAAGAGCAATTCTAGCCGCACACTACAGGTGGCACTTATATTTCATATATGAATTTGAATTCTATCCCTAACACTCCCTTAGGATCTCAAATTTATATATTATTATTATTATTATTTTTTTTTTTTAATATAATGTTTCGGCCTTTATCTTCTGGAAAAACATCTTGTTTTCAATGAACACGACATCTCTGCTGGAACTGACCTTAAGAGTTGTAGGATCAATCAGCTTATATGCCTTCTTGTTTTCCGTGTAACCGATGAACATTAGTCGTTTGGACTTCTCGTCCCATTTTTGCCTTCTTTCTTTTGGTATATGCACCATGGCTACGCATCCGAATACTCTCATATGTTCTAAACTCGGTTTGTTGCTGCTCCAGAGTTCTTCTGGTGTGAAGTTTTCTACTGATTTTGTTGGAGATCGGTTCATTGTGTACACTGCTGTGTGTACCGCCTCTGCCCAATATTTCTTTGGCAGGTTGGCTTCTATCAACATACTTTTCGCTTTTTCTATGATTGTTCTATTTTTTCTTTCTGCTACCCCGTTCTGCTGGGGTGTATAGGGACACGAGGTTTGACAAATTATACCTTTATTATTCAAGAACTGAGCTACCTCACTATTTATGTATTCGCGGCCGTTATCTGACCTTATTATTTTTATCACTTTATTGAGTTGATTCTCCGTCTTGTTTACATACAGTTTAATATAGTCTTTCACTTCGGATTTCTCTTTTAGGAAATACACTGTAGTATGTCTACTATAGTCGTCGGTCATTGTCATGAAATACTTAGCGCCGCCTATTGAAGACGTTTCCATCGGTCCACATAAGTCTGTGTGGATTAATTGGAGTAATTCGTTCGTTGTACGCTCGCTTTTCGGAAATGGTTTCCTTGTTTGTTTACTTTTCAGACAAACTTCGCACGGATCCTTTTCTAGGATTTTCACTGAGTAACCAGTAACTAAACCATTTAATTTGAACATGTCTTTCCTGTTTAAATGCGCGAGTCTTTTATGCCATGTTCTACGCTCAATATTTTCAGTCTTATCGTCTTTTACTAAGTTCACTTTGTCTGTATGAATGTTCAAACGGAACAAATTTTTCACTTTCATTGCCACAGCCACTACTTTATTGTCCTTGTCCATCACTTCACAATTATTATTTTCACGGACTATTTTAAATCCTAAACCAGTCAGTTTACCAACAGATATAAGGTTTGTCGCCAACTTTGGGACATACAGCACCGATTTTAACACTATGTCTTTAATGCTATTATTTGCTACCACTTTTATTTTAACGTCACCTTGTCCGTACGCACTAACCACATGGTCATCAGCAACGCTCACTGAATTTTCTGGTAATGATTTAAAGTCTATGAAACAGTCTCGATGTGGAGACATATGATTTGTTGCACCCGAATCTAGATACCATGCCTGTTTGTTGTTCTCGGTATCTTCGTCATTCGCCAACCATGCAATTGCTGTCTCACTTTCTTTAGCGTTATCCGTGTCAACATTGTTGTTAACACTACACATGTTTGTTCGAGGGTTGGATTTTCTTGGCTTTCTACAATTTTTAGAGATGTGTCCAAAACCGTTGCAATTATATCATCTCACTTTGTTAAATTGTCTTGGTCTAGTGTTATGACGGTGCGTTCTAGAGAAAAATACAGCTTCATCATCTGTTGTTTTACTCCGACTATGATGTACGTCCTGGAGTATTCTTGTTTTGACATTCTCTGATTTCAAAACAATTCCTGAGCTTTCCATGGCCATAATCATTGGTCTATACTCCTCCGGTGGACCAGTCAATGATAGAATCCCAATCCATTCCCTTGATGATACTTTGAAATCTAAGGTGTTCAACTGCTGAGCTGTGTTTGTTATTCTGTTTACATACTCTTCTGTGTTGGAGCAATCTGAGAGTCTCGTTGTGATGAGAGTCTTCAATAACGTGACTTTCCTAGTCAGGCCAGTATCCTCAAACGCTGTTTTGAGGTTATCCCATATCTGTTTAGGTGTGGTGGCATCGCGTATGTGTGAATAGTTGGATGTATCTACTGACAACACCAACTTTGCTTTGGCTTTCGCCACATTTCTAGTGTTCTGTATGGCCGTCGGGTCACCTTCAACGACTTTCCAGAGATCTTCATGCTCCAAATACGCCTTCATGGCAAATTTCCAGTCTATATAATCCGCCATACCTTTCAATTTTTCAATCGGTGGCAAATTACTTGCGGTTGCCATCATTTTTCCTTATTTTTAATTTAATTACTATTTTTCACAGATCCCTTCAACAGGCCAGTGCACAATTAGTGTATTCATCAAAAACAACCGGCGCGTTTCAACTCGGAGGTTCAAAGAAAATTTTTTTTTTTTTTTTCTTCAACCTATCGTACGCGAAAAGAAGAAAACGAATCAGAGAAAAATGTTCATTCCACTAGAATTCACTTAACGGAGACTATACTTTGTTTAACGGTTGTGCCTGGGCCCATAACCTGTAGGATTGATGATTAGGAAGGATTAAATAAATCGGAGACAAATATCAAATAGGTGTATACAACTCTATTGCTCTTAGCTAACTAACAGGTACAAAAGTACAAGAGCAATTCTAGCCGCACACTACAGGTGGCACTTATATTTCATATATGAATTTGAATTCTATCCCTAACACATTACGACCAAAAATAAATTGACATAATAAATCATACCCCGTATGATGGGATATGATACCGTACTGTAGTTGGTGGTTCGGCTAAATTCCTTATCAGATATAATAATAAGCCATTAAAAAGGATCCAAAAAAAAAAAACTAGTTGGTGAAAATAAAGAGCTAACCAAAGCGCCATCTGGCTACTGACGTCCGTACTTGGTAGGTCTCTTCTTTCTACATAGCCTAGCGAAGGCCTCTCTATGCTAATTTTTATACGCATAGGTTTAGTGTCACACTGACTGAAGGAGATGATGATGATGAACACTCGACGAAAACAAGTATGATTTACTTGAATCTAAAACGTCGAATAATCATATCTCAGCTCTACGTTTACCGATTTAATCGAAATAAGGCTTAAATGAAAGCTCTTCTCGGCCACATCCTGCGATAAATATTACAATTCCGTATTTATAGTGAGACGGAAGAAATTAACGATCATAAATTGCCGTAACGGCCGCTCAGCTCTCGTTCGGGTATATAGACTCGGTCGAGTCTCGCGCGGCGCATACAAAAATTTTTTTTTTTTTCTATATAACTAGGCGCGAGACTCTACCGAGTCTCTTGATAGACACCGGGTTCGATCAGAGAAAATCAAGTCAAAAGCGGTGGATAACAGAAGCTGATCTCAATGCTTATTTTGAAGAATACTCACCATTCAAAAGACCTGCTTTCCAGGAATTGGTGAATATAAATAGCCTTAAATAATATAACGACCCCCTAAGAGTATAAGATAGAATTGCATCGGTATTTCGGTTTTGCCAGCTTTTCTCTGAAAGGCATAATTTGTGCAATCCAAAAAAAAAAACAACGATTTAGATCCCATTCAGCTCATCTATCAGCATAACATTGATATATCATTTATGATGTGTGTTTCAAGCCATATTTCCTAATGAGACTTCATTTCATTTATGAGCCATATCTTATATATATTTCAAGTTATAAAAGTGTGTCATATATCCAAATATCTCTCTGCGCAGCCATGTGGAGATAGTGTACGAGCACCGTCATCCGAAGTCAACATCATGAGCCCAGCACCAGAGTCATCCTTGAAAATTGTAAGTTTTTGACGAACCAAGGTTTAGTCTGATAAACTATAATTTCACTTTCTTCACACCTTGATTTTTTCTATGCACATCGCAGAATGTATTGAAAGAACTAGAGCGATCTTCTGCCGGACAAGTTATTATCACCGAATATAACAAAACGAGAACTCTCACTGCACATAGCCGTCGCAATCTAGTTAATTTGATTGTTAACATACTGGTCGAGCGCTATGGACACCACCCATCGAGAGAACAAAAAATTGAATGTGCTGAAGGAATAATCAATGCATTCCCGAATCTCAAAGACCCGGTGTCTAATCTGGGATATGTTAGTATATCAGACTGAAATATTTTCAACACATGAATAGATGCATCCTTTTTTCTGCTTTTCTTGCATTCAAGATCAAACACAATGAGTGTGTCCAAGAGATAGAACTTGCTAAAACTTTGATTCATCGTGTGTACACTAGGATGGCCGTTAGGCCACCTGTTTAGGAATTTTTTACCTTCCGCCCCCCGAATACATCCAAAATAAATATTAAAAAAATACCCTCAAAATCTCAGCTCTCTAGGTCAATCCTAAAAGCGCCCCCCAAGGGCCTTACTTTTTTCCATAAGAATAGCACGGGTTCTGATAAAGAAAAAAAAAAATTTAGAGGATATTTTTTTTATATTCATTTTGGATGTATTCAGGGGGCGGAAGGGGGCTAACGGCCACCCTAGTGTACACGTGTAGAAGTTTCCTGTACAGTTACATACCGTTATTTCCGACTAAGAATAATTGTGATCTTATCACATTACCTAATCGTTCAGGGGCAGCTAATATTATGAGAACCATTACTAAATAAAACTAGTCAATGGTTGCGATAAAAAAGACTATGTGCATAATTACATAGAATTATACCTCTCATTGTAGGAAGCATTCTATGAGCCACAGTCTCGTAGTGGCTTTATCGCTTGGAGATTGAGAACCCTTTGGAGATGAAGAACTGATAAGGAAAACTTGAAGCCTCAAGCATTAAGCAGTCCGTCACAATTACAGGCAGTGAATGAAATCGAAAAAGTAGATGATAAGACTGTGCAAGAGAAACTAGAATTTCTGAACTACGCGTGTTCAAAAACGCAAAGGGAATTGATACAGTTGGCCATGAAAGACACGTTTCATTATCGCAGATCTGTCACAAAAGACATCTTCAAGGATTTTCAAAGATTTCTCGACATTCCTTACCTGGGTAATTCATTAGATCATTTTTTTATCACAGATGGCAAAGAAAACCTCAATCTTCTAATCTATACAGTAATGCTATATGACATTTTCCTAGATTGAAGTGGACTTTGCTCTAATGTTTCCGGAGGTACAAATAACAGATTTCTATGAAGATACAATACTTGGAGTGGCTAACAGAAATTCGATACGCATTTCTACTCCTGCAGGAGATTCTGATGGTGAGTATGTTATTTAAAATAATAACGTTATACAATTCAATGTCATGTTCCAGTTACAGATTGTATTTTATTTTTAGAATGGGACAAGATAACTTTGGCTTATCTATGTCTTCTGAAACTGCTCCCACTGACGGCTAAGGGAAAGAAAAAAGCTAGGCGTGAAAGTGTCCACAACGTAGTAGACAGGCTCATTTTGTTCCATAAAGTAAGTAAATTAGCATGTAACCCCGATATGCCAATAGTGAAAGAAATATTATCATACCCTGTAACAAAGCAATATAGTCGCTTAGAGTCGCAGTAATTATGTAAAGATTATGTCGAAAGTAATAATCAAGTTAGAATAAAACAACTGAACAAATATCAAGTAACAATGATTTTATAATATTAATAGATTGGAAATCCGTTGGAAAATGCCATGTAGCTGCTTTATTTTATGTTTCAGATTTAAAAGATTTCGGATTTGACATGATTCTAAAGCCAATTGTTAAGGATATAAAAATTCTTGAATCAGACGGTGTGGATACTGGTACGGTTAAATTGAAAGGCTCAATAAAAGCTTTGAGTTTTGATAATTTGGGAGGGAATATATTGCTTGGCTTACCTGAATCATTTTCAGCAATGCATTTTTGCAGAATTTGCACTGCGAGTAAAGATCAAGCTAGAGTTATGACACGTGAAAACAAATTATTGATAAGAACTAGTGATCCTGTCATCGGAGATTTAGGTATAAAACGCAATTGCCTACTCAACGAATTGCGATACTTCAATGCTTTCGAAAGTTTAAGTGTTGATATTGGACACGATATATTAGAAGGAATTGTGCAATGTGAAATTAAGTTATTTCTTCAGTTTATTATTGAACTAAACCTAATTACGTTATCCCAAATAAATGAGAGAATCAAAGTTTTTTGCTTTGGAAAGCTTGAAATGTCTGACAAGCCTAGCCCAATTTCATTAGACAAACAGGGATATTTAATAGGACAGCGAGCGGTACAAAGTTGGTGCCTTATAAGATATCTTCCATTGATCTTGAGCGATATAGTGAATGAAAATAGCAGTCTCTTCACTAAAATAAAAAATAAATGGAGAGTAATAACATTGCTCATCCACATTATGGAAATAATTTTTTCACCAGAAATAACTACTGGAATGAATGCACAACTACGGGTTTTGATTGAAGACCACCATTCTTTGTTTCAGTCCGAATTCAGAAACTTATTACCCAAACGCCATTTGATGATACACTACCCCACAGTGATTGAGCTTATGGGCCCGTTGATTTTTTTGTGGACGATGAGATTCGAAGCAAAACACAATTATTTCAAAGATCTCGCTTATAAGTATAGAAATTTCATTCATATTACTAAAACTTTGGCTGAGCAATATCAGCGTAGTATGTATGTAGAATTGGAAAATACTCGGGAAAATATTACATAAAAACGTAGCGCCTGAGTTACTACCGGGAATTTGTACTTCTATGACATTTGAATGTCTTGTAGAACAATATTGTTTAAATGAGGAAATGCATCTCTTTGATATGTCTAGTAAAGTACTTGTAACTAATAGTTTGAGATTTCATTTTCAATATGAAGTGGGATTTTTTATTGCTACAGAGATTAATAAGAGTACTGATTTGCCAGTATTTCGAAGAATCAATACGATTTTCATTTACAACAATCGTCCTCATGTAATATGTTCGACATGGAGCACACAATATTTTCATGACCAGTATCGAGGCTTTTCAGTTTCGTCACCGACTGACATACAGTATTCTGTGATCAGTGTCAAATTATTGAATTATAAACCTCCTTATGAACTCCACCAAGCGTTCGACAGTACTGAATGGTTCATAGTTCCTAAATATCAAATAATATAAACGGGGCATTCCAGCTCAATTCACGGCATCATCGGTCAAACCGCTTTAGATTTTGGCCATGAATTTTTTTCTCCTTAGTTTAAGAGTCAAATATCAGAAATCACCCTCGATTTTTATCACTTTCTGAATTTTCATAAAATAAAATTTGGAATTCATGTTCAAAATCGAAAGGAGTCCGGTCGTATGACCCCGTGATTTGAGCAGAAATGCCTCGTCAGTAAATATAATATAATTTTTTTTTAAATAAAGCTACATGTAACTCGCATAAATGTTGATACATTTATTTATTGATATATACAGGGTGATTCATTTTAATCGCCCCAGGCCGATTTTTCCGAAACTAAGCAAGATACGAAAAAAAGTTTGATATAAAATATTCAAGGTTCAGAGGGGGACAAAACTTGGTGATATCAGTAATTCCGTGAATGGAGCCGCCGAGGTCAGGGGAAGGTCAACTTGTTTTTTTTTAAATGGAATGACATATTTCAGGTCTGTGCCTTCGGCTTGACCTTTCGGAGATTACCTACCGTACCTTTCATGTGTATCAGTTTAAACTTTTACTTAAATTTGCCATTAGAGGGCCTCAAGAGAGCTCCTTGCCCTCTCTTCTGCCCCCTCTAGACAATCTGCCGGCTGGTGCGATCGGTTCGCGAATTTGATCCTCAGTACACAGTTGAAAGAAATATGTTAATTTTAACAGTTTTCACCTGTCCCAAAAAGTCCACATAAATATTTCTGTCAATTCAACAGAACCCATCGCTGTTAAACGTTTACGGATAAAACCTGTTAATTTTTTCACAGATTATCAACAGATTATACCGTTGATACCGAAACAATATAATGTTGATTCAACAATAAAGTAGTGTTATTTCAACAATGAAGTAATGTTATTTCAACAAAATTAACGCGTTAAAATCCAAATGCAATAACTGTTACGAAGTGAAACTTAACATCTATGAAATGTTCATTCAACATTATTGTCTTGTTAATAATAACATGAAATTCTTGTCAATTCTTTCAGTTCTACTAGAAATACCTGCCGGTTTTATTTAAATTTCCTGTTGAAAATAACAGCTAATTACCGTTTGACTTACTCATTGTACTAGTACATCATGTTAAATTAGCATGTTCATGATGTCAGATTTAACAATCATAGAATATCATGCGACTCATGGATTGGTATAAAATACACAAATGCAGAATTGTTAATAATATGTATTGTAATTTATTTCATCATTGCGCAATTTTTTGCCATACAGCCTTCTACCTGGTTATGATTATGCAGCAAGTCACTAGTTAATACAACATAAGTACTCTGCTCAACATACAAATATATATACTATTTTATAAAAAGTAATCAGTTACTATCACAAACTCATTTTCGCAGAAAGTGTATACTTCATGACACTTATTATAATCGAGTTCGTTAACGTTAACTATACATAAGTCATTGCATTGTTTAGAGATCGAATAACCTAAACATTCTTCTGAAATCATCAGAGTTTTCCATTGTTCAACAATCGCGTAAACAGTTGATTGGAAAGAAAAATAAAATAATGTTTTTCCAAAATTAGGGAGAGTATTTGAAAATGATACGCATATAAATTTATCTAAAACCAAGGAACTATCTCGGTGTAGTATACTTTTGCCGATAAAAATATTTGTGTCAGGTGGAATACCTAAGTGTTCTGATATGAAAGAGCAATAAACGGTACTTGTTAGAACACACTCTTTATAGTGGTTTAGTTTTGGGGGTGTCTCAAATGATAACTGATTTTGCCAGCAGTAATACTCATTTTGTTGATGGCGCATTGCTAACATATGGCATGTATCCTTATAATTTTTTAGTTTTCTTGACAAATCAATAAAATAACCGTGTTTACTTTCGTATCTCATTGCCCAAAGTGTTCTCAATGGTCCCATTTTTTTAATTATCATAGGGTAGTGTGTGATGAAATGCTGTTTTGGCGTCAAGTGAGTGCCATATACTCTAATGTACGTTGAGTGATGTTCTTGTATTAGATCTTTTAATTGTCGCCACATTTCTTGAGTTATTTTAGGAGCAAGACAAATCTTAACAATTCTTATTAATAGTAGAATAGACTTCCATTTATCGTGGGTAACTTCGTCGAACTTAGTTATTACGTCTTGCAATATGAGCGGTAGGAATACTAGAAGACACCATGTTTGAGCAGCTCCCTGTCTGATTTTACCCCCCACTCCGTCCAAACGAAGGGTACTTGGCTTATCAGCCCGATTGCACAATCCATAATCAAAGACATGGATCCTATCATTAAATTCTTCCAGTGAAATTATTTCATTGTTACTTATAGTTTGGGAGAACTTTTTTATTTCTTCTTGGACAGTGCCATCTAATAAGTCGTGCATAACATCAACGGTATGATTTTTTCCAAAATTATAATACTGTAGTTCATCAAGTTTGCTCTTGCTTTTTATTCCATACACATTATTTACGGTCTTTCTTCTCTTAGCATCTGCCATATTTTCGATTTCATTTGAATGGTCAAGAAAAGACTCGCTGTTTCTAATTAATCCCTCATTTTCAGAACAACTTGTTCGAGCGATATTTTTATGCATGACGCAAATTTGGCAGTAATAGTCTGCATTGAAACACTGAACCATTCCAAATAACGTGGCGCCACCTAAATTGTCATGACTTAATGATACTAATGTACCCTTTATGTTAGCGTTCATTTGTTCACAAAAAATCCCTTTTTTTTCTAATACTTTTAAATCTCGAACAATTACCTCCAATACAGGATTAACTCCAAAATTTTTTAGATCCTCGTTATAGGTTAAAGCAAGTAAGTGAATATTTTTCATGGAGGAGTTTAGATGCATGGGTAAATTATTGATTGTGAAGTAAAATGCTCCGATCTTATGGTTACCTGCTCTACTACCTAGCGCATTGCAGATTTCGAATTCATCGAAATATATCTGAAGTTGAATTGTATGAGTATTATCTCTGAAGAAACTATTTTCTTTGTACAATTCTCCATCGACAAAATGAGTATATACTGAATCATTCGGTTGGTTATTTTTTAAAATGTACTGCAATATAATATCGTTTCTTAAAATGTAACTTAAATTTTCCAAAATGGGGACATATGAAAATGTACAAGTAACAGGTACTTGTTTGTATGTTTTTGATAGTTTATCATAAACTGAGTCGAATCTGATTCCATGTGCTTTTTTTACGGGCTGTACCATTTGTTGTGCGAGGCACTGTCTTCTTTTGTATTTCGTTAATTGCTTCGAAAATGCAGAACGCAATTCATTAAAAATAAATTGGCATTCTCCCGATTCTGCAAGTTCTACAAGAGCGTCATCCAAGAATGGAAAAATTAATTCTGTTGTACATTGCAGTATTGTATTGATCGTTGTATCGGGAAGGCTTAATGAATATAAAGTTGAAATGAAACTAGATACTTTTTCCGCAATATTGTGAGCATTATTATCAGCTACAGAAGGTTTGCAATGATTATGATCAATTTTTTCAGTTATATTTTGATGTATACTTTCGTCCAGAGTTTCACTATTTGAACTTGGCGATGCATTCTCAAAACTATGAGACAGTGCTGTTTTGTTACAGTAGTGTGAAAGGTGTCTTCGAAAACCACTGTACGTTTTACAAATAGCAGGGCAGTTACAACAATTTAAACTTAAGTGACGTCCCTCGAACAACAAATGGTCCGATTGTAAATGTTTACAAAGTCCTTTTATGCTTGGAAAATCCAAGTTACATTTGAAGCACCTTAGACTCATTTTTCTCAAGTCGTGTCGTGCGTATAATATAATATAAGATATAAGATATAAGATATAATATAAGATAAATAAAGCCTGCTGTCATTAATAAAAAAAACTGGGAGTATAAAAATTGGAATAAAAAAGTAATACAAAGATCAAAATTAACAAAAATGATGTAGGTACAAAAATGTGAAGCTTACACATCAGTACTTGCGTTCTGAACGATGTTTTCAGCGTTTTCTTTCATAACGCAAATTCTACAGTAAATGTCTATGACCTTTGGCGTTATACTGCAATCAATCTTGTAGAATCTATTTTGTAGAAGTAGCCAAAAACTTGATAAATCTTTATCAAATTTCGTGTCAAACACAAAATGTGCTTTGAAGAGGAAATCGATCGCTTCTATAGAATCCAGTGAAGGCAGTAGAATATAAGCCGCATCGACTGCCAAAAAATATTGGCTGATAGCATTCTTATTCGGTCCTACAGCGATCAATTTTGGCTGCTCATTTCTGTCTCGTGTAAGGGATTCTAGCGGCGTTCCACTCTGAAAACAAAGATTTTTCTGTTAACCATACCAAAATTTTTTCCTGTGATTCAGTGTGGTCTTCAACAATATTTTCATAACTTACCGGAAGGAACGTGATCAGATTGTTTATGTTATTTTCTTTTTTCCTCCTTGCTGCACCTTTTCGTCCTTTTGCAACTGGTGACAGCAATTGTGTTAATGCCAGCACTGCATTCGTCAGCCTATCCCAGTCTGAAAAGATCAAAGAAATGATAAAGAAAAACTAAATGTGGAAGACGATTTACATTATGTATAAAAATATGAAGATCAATTTACCAAGCAATTTTTCGTTGCCTTTTTCTACTGCGTAAAGTTTCAATATGGCATTTGCATAGCCTGCGAAATTTTTCGTGAGGCCATCGAGAACACTCTTCGGATGCAGTAATTCGAATTCAATGGTAATCTGTAATTATGTACAACAGTAAAATGAGTTTATGTATTTATGACATTCAATTATGTGGTAATAAGTTCATGAAACTTATTATTGTATCATTGAACGAAAGATTGAATCAAAGTATTCTTACTAGTTCTGGCATGTCCATGAATCTTGGGAATGTGGTGAAGAACTTATCATTGAGACACTCGGCTCGTCGATACGCAAAGGTTAGTTTCGTTTTTTCAACGATTTGGTCTTTTTGAATAAGTGGAACGGCACTCTTCATGAAGCTAATCGCATCATCGATACATTCCTGATCAATTGGCTCTTTGTCTGTACTTGTAGAAGATCGATCATTTGTATCCTCGGATTTCCTCTTCTTTCCTCGTGTCTGTCGAGAAGCGTTTGCAAGAGCTGTTTCTATATAGCCAGTTGATGTGTTCGGGTCATAATAATGTTCCTGTAATGTAATGTAAAATTGGATTGGAAAAATATTTGATTACATTAAATGAAAATAAAGGTCCATTTATATCGTATGAAGGAAAGATTGAAATTGAATATGAATTCGACAGAGTGTAAAAGTTCCCCTATGGTAAAAAAATCTGTCATGCAAACCAAACTGAAGATGTCGTGAAGTTATGTATAGACTGCAATTTTTCGTTTCAAGTCTTCGGTAAGATTTTTCAGACTCACGTGACCCAGGGGTCCAGCTGGATTCCTCAATTTGGGAAATATTTCTATAATAGCATTAGCGTAGCCACATTTATCGACTCTGTTAAGTCGTCGCTTTTGTCCAATCTTAATGTTCAACAACTCTTTAACTATAATTCTGACTAATAGTTTCCTTGTTGCGTTGGTCAATGTATTTCCTTCACGATACTCTTCCATAATGTTCGATCCACAAGGATTTTCGTTAATCAGGGTTATTAGTCTCTATACACAAGGATACGGAAAATAGGAAAGTATATATTAGGGTGGTCGTTAAAAAAAAAAATTTCGGGCCGCCCTTCAAATCAACTCCAAATAAATCAAAACTAATCCTGTCATTTTTTCAGATTTTTATGTCAACGCTTAGCCTTTGACCACAGAGGATGAAATATTCCATTTAAAATCCGTGGGGTTTCACGGTATTTCTAATTATTATTTTATTCTAGAACTATTATGGGCCTGAAAATTTGAAATTCTCAGGAATTAACGAGCACCCTAGTATACATATTGTGCTAACAAATTTATACTCACACGTTGAAAATATTAGGTTCTTAATTTTGTAAATATCGAAAATGATTTAAGCCAATGTGTTAGGATATAATGGCACCGAGTATTAAATTCGTATTCACCTGTTTCACTGAAGTGACCACGGTTTGGATTTCTGTAATTCTTGGGACCGAAATTTCTGTTAGGGCTCGCTGATGAGTATCATTACGATCCTTATCATTTGTGAGCGAACCTCGATCGCTATCTTTGTCTCTACTATTTTCGTCAAATTGCGAGCTTATGGAAACAGTATCACTCGTATCTGAAGTTTTTGAAGAGATTGCTCTTGCTACAAATGATATGAAAAATTTCTTTACACTATGATCATTGCACTGATAACGATATTTTAAATTTCTGTGGTATGAATAATTAGCATCTTACGAACATCTGTCGAGTCAGATTTGGGAAGGCATATTTGAAGGAGAACGCCTTTTGGTGACATTTGTATGTACTCGATTATGAAACTCTCCCCTAACTTTGCATCATTTGCATCAGCAAACGTGAACGTTTTATCAGCCAGTGCAGGAAACAAATTAACAGCTACAGGAAAACATTACGTATGAATTACTTTGATAAATATTCAAAATTTCTAGTATTAAGCCTGAGGTGTATTCACACAAAAATATCGGGAAATTTGCATGTGGGGGAGACCGAGACAGAGTGGGCATCCCTGGGCTAAGAAAGATAAAAATGTTGATCTTGGTGTCAGCTACGCCACGATTTCCTATTTTCACCTTCATCTGAAGTGCTCACTTTACCACGGTCTCCTCCCTATACAACACCCGTCTGCTTGTACCCTACGTCCGCGCTATACAAATTGTAAGTGGATCATATACCTTGTGCAACAATATCAAAGTACTTAAATGGTGCAGTGATTTTAGCCCACTCTCTATCTCCTTCAAACTGTAGTACGAAATACAGCGCAGTAACCGCGGGGATTCCAGTGTCTACAAACTGGTCCATCTAGAAGATGATGGTATAGGGAATTGTTTACAAAAAAAATTAATCTGCATTTATTCAGCCTATATCTATGTTTTGTCAACAAAGTGGCACGTAATTAGGGTCTTGCATGTCCATGACGACAAATGTAGTAGAACCTCGATTATCCGAATTAGTTGGGATCGAGCCTAGGTCGGATAATCAAACGTTGTAATAACCGAAAAAATTTTTTTTATCTTGACGGACATTAAAATATTATTACGGTTTATGATTCGTGACCCGTGTGAATCATAGTGAATAATTCGTGTAATAAAGTCGGGGAAGGTCAGTGAGAACTCCGTTGATTTGTTTTGCGACGACGACGTTTCGGCTGGGCCAGCCAGCCATCTTCAGGCGCGCTCGAGCATGCTCGAACACGTGCGGTTCTCACAAAATCATAGCGAGTGACAATGTATATTTCGCGTCAACAATGTATTTTTTTGAGCCAATGTTCAGATAAATCAATTCATGGTTCGGATAATCGAGATTCTACCGTAATAAAACGTAACGTGTTTTATGAATCGATAAATTTGGTATTAATTGAAGACAAATAATGCAAATAAATAATCAAGAACAACAAATTCAATTGCCTATACCACTTGCTGTCAATATTTTGGACCAAAAAGTAAAAATACGACCTAATTATTTCAAATTATATCACTTTTTACAGAGCAAAAATTAAGAAAACTCTCAATTAATTTGTGAAAAATATCGTCACTCTGAATGTCGACCGAATAAAGAAACTAATACGCAGCCGATGCGGCATATCCGTTAATATTCACTACTAAGTTTCTTCCCCAACATGATTTTAACAAAGTGGCTTTTTCACGCAAGAATATGAGTTTGGTAAACAATCAGTAACGTTAAACTTACCGTGGTAATGATGAAACTTGAATATTCTTCCACGACGTCACTGATCACTCCGACCACTATGCCCGATACCCAACGAGTGAAAACGATTCGTGCGAGGGCCCGTCGGTTGCACGCCAAACTTAAACGAATTTTGCCGAATTTTGCCGAAACGCGTGACTTACAGATGAAACATGTTGTTTTCAACAGTACCAAACTGTTGAAAGAAAACATTCACATGTTTTGACGTTTAATTCCACGAATTAGACAATGTTATTCAGTTAAAGCACAGGAATAAACAGTTAAACTAATTGTTTTAATCTGTAAAATTACTGTATCCATTTTCCCAATTCGACATAAGGTTTCTGTGATTTTTCACAGAAAACGTATGTCATTTTAACACGTCAAAAATGTTATTAACAACTTTACATCTGTTAACTGTTAATTTTAACACTGTGCAGTCACTTGCAAAATTTAACAGTTATGAAGATTCTGACAGGAACGTTTTCTGTTAAAACTACACTCCGACCTTGTTATTTTCAACAGGAAAAGCAGTGACAGAATTTTTTTTAACATTTACAGAATTTATTTTCAACTGTGTACGCTGTCGTTTACCGAGTAATGTGTACGGTTTAAAACATTGTGAATGTTCGCAAAAAAATTGGGACAAAGAAAGATTGTAATAAGGAAAAGGTAAAAAAATTTTGATTAAATTATTGTTTCAGGAAATTCTAGGACTCCATTCTGAACATGAGCGAGCGGCACTGGCTGCGGCTCACCAGCCGCAACAGCAGCCGTACAGGCTCGCGAGGCGCAGCCGAGAAAAGCCTGAGAGACGCAGCAGTATGCTCTCGGCTGAAAAACAGCCGTATCGGCTCAAATGATGGCCGTAACACATCTATAAGCCGAGAAAGGCTATAGGCGGACGCCGTACAGCGGCAATGCTTCAGTGTTGCGGCAGGCTGGCTAATCAGCTCGGCCCGTATGGGCACATGTACAGTTGGGCAATAAAGTTCTTGTAGGGTCGAAATTTAGGCTCATGCGTTTCTGTGTCTACACTGTTGAGCAGGCCCTTCACACCGCATACCCCGTTCGCAAAACCCATCGATGCATTACGGCCGATCGGTCAGCTAGCCTGGCCCGACCAGCCTGTAGATATTTCGGAAGTATTTCTTACTTTACTTTGAGTAAGTAATCTTCCCGATTTGGCCTTCTCGCCTACCAATTCGTCAAACGTTGGCGACAAATACGTATAGAATATATCGTCACCTGATTTCAAACTTCTTTATTTTAGTGAAAAAGAGTTAAATTCGAACTCGATTTTGATATTATACAGAAGTAACTTATGTAATTAGTCTTAAAAAATGTTATCTAAAAATATGATGCCCAACCGATCGAAACTCGCAATTCAAATTTATAAATTTTCGATTACAGTAAATTCTTAATTTCTTGCAGGTATTATTCTATGTAAGTTTTCTATAAAATGTATATCTGCGTTAAGTGAAAAAACGAAAAATTGGGTCACAGGGAAAAGAATTGAGGTAACACACTCAGTTGGCCGTTTATTAATTTGGATAACATTGTATATTTTTATTAAATAAAAAAAACAAAAATCCAAAATTAAAACTCAACAGTAGATATTAAGAACACAATATCAATAAAATATAAATAAATTATAATAGAGATGACTTGTGACATACATAAATATAATAATATGAAAACTTACAAATTTATAATAGTATAATTATCCACTAAATATATTCCGGAAGCAATAAATACTAAAGGCGGGTAGATCACATAACATCATATTCATATTTCAAGAAACAATTAATTACTTTTCAATAAAATCTTAACGTTAATGGTTAAAATTCTATGTAAGAAAATACAACGAAATATTTATTAATAAAATCTTTTATAAATCTCTAAGTTTTCATATTATTATATTTATGTATTTTACAAATCATCTCTATTATAATTTATTTATATTTCATTGATATTCTGTTGTTATTATCTACTGTTGAATTCTAATTTTGGATTTTTGTTTTTTTTATTTAATAAAAATATACAATGTTATCCAAATTTATAAACGGCCAACTGAGTATGTTACCTCAATTCTTTTCCCTGTGACTCAATTTTTCATTTTTTCACTCAACGTAGATATACATTTAATAGAAAATTGGCATGGAATAATACCTGCAAGAAATTGAAAATTTGTTGTGATCGAAAACTTATAAATCTGAATTGCGAATTTCGATCGGTTGGGCATCATATTTTTAGATAACATTTTTTTAAACTCATTACATAAGTTACATCTGTGTAACTGTTCGAATTTAACTCTTTTTCACTAAAATAAAAAAGTTTGAAATCAGGTGACGATATATTCTATACGTATTTGTCGACGACGTTTGACGAGTCGGTAGGCGAGAAGGCAAATCGGGCAGATTACCTACTCAAAGTAGAGTAAGAAATACTTGCGAAATATCCACAGGCCGGGTCGGGCCAGGCTAGCTGACCGATCGGCCGTAACGCATAGATGGGCTTGCGGAACGGGGTATGCGGTGTGAAGGGTATGTGCAACAGCGTAGACACAGAAACGCATGAGCTTAAATTTCGACCCTACAAGAACTTTATTGCCCAACTGTACGTCTAAAAGACAATTCATGCATGGTTATGATAGCTCGCAGATATTCTATCTCGAGCATATACTTCCAAGTTGGGGTTGGAATACCTCTTAACAAAAAAAAAAAAAAAAAAAATTTCAGATGAGCATGGATTTAGGCTGGACAACGATGGAGGAGTTACTGGAAGAGGCAGCAGCTACGGAAGAGGAAGATAGGATTTTGGACAGGCTAAAACTGGTTGAGCAAGAATCCTTACCGGAAGGTTGGATGAATTGGAAGACGCTGGACCTATCTAAAGAAAATTTGCTTGGAAGTGAGGATGCGATCGATCCACAGATATTAAATAAGTTGCGATTTGCATTACCCACAGTGGGTATGGCTAGAGCTTTCAATCCCTCGGCAATAGACCTGCCGGAGAAGCAATATAGAGATCTTAAGGTCAGCATGCTAAACTGGTCCTTTTTCAGAGCGCTCATCATGAGTCCTCCGGCTCTGGTAAACAAACTTAAGGGTTCGGTTAGCCAAGCAGAGATTTTTATGCATGCTATTCAATCAGTTAAACACCTCTGCATTACGCGCAAGCAAGCAGCGATACAATTGAGGCCGAATGTTAGTGAACTCTGACTCATGGCTTGCTAAGGCAGAGGCAGAAACTAATGGAAGGCCTGAAGTCCCTAGCGCATAAGCACCCAGAGGCTTACGAGGATATCAAGGAGGCATTTCTGGGCGAATCTCAATTTAAAGGAATCTCCGATGACCTACTTCAGTTTACATGTGCTAGAAGGGCTGAGATAATAGAAATGCGCAGAAAAATTTTTAAACCAAAAGAGCAGCATCATGTCGCAAAGCTTGCAGAAATCCCTCCGTCAGAATCCCATTTATTTGATGAAGAGTTACCATCTAAGTTCCTGGATCAAAGGGGTGGATTGGCCAAGGTTTTTTCGTCAAATCGAAGGCCATTCAAAGAAAGGCCCTTCTATGGCTCAAAAAATAAACCTTCTCGACAGTCGGGTGGTTCGGGAAGTACCTTTCTTCAAAAATCGAGACAACCATCAGCAAATAGTGCTTCCTTTCGAAAACCAACATCAAAAGATACAAAGAAAGACTATAAGAGAGGAGACGCTGGTAAAAGAGACCGTAGGTCAAGTAAAGCATGACTGCAAGTTCCGAGCTGGCCAGTTAAAATACTATATTCCCCAATGGCGCAAGTTAGGAGCCCCAGACCTTGTCTTGAAGACAATACAAGGCTATACCATCCCGTTCATAAAAAAACCAAGGTCAGTTCCTTTTTCAGAAAAGAATATAATGAAGTTCAGCACAAAAATATCTCATCGGATGTCGGTAGAGCTGGAGGAATTATTGGAAATGGGAATTCTGGAAAAATCCAAATGGCCCACAGGGTTCCTCTCTCCGATGTTCCTTATCCCAAAGCCAGACGGCACTGCTCGCCATATTTTCAACCTGCGTCAATTGAACCGATATTTACAACCAAACAGATTTCACCTGATCAATCAAATGAAAGTTCTAAAATTCCTTCAGAAAGGAGACTATTTGGTCAAGTTGGATGTGTCTCGGGCGTATTTCCACGTAGCAGTAAGAAAAAGTCACCGGAGATATCTTTGCCTGTCTTAAAAAGGTCAAGTCTACAATTTCACATGCCTTCCCTTTGGTCTGGCAACAGCACCTCTGACGTTCTCCAGAATAAGCAACTGGTTAGCGAGTGTTTTCCGTCAACAAGGAATAAGGGTGCTGGTGTGCTTGGACGACTTCCTGTTTGCCCACCAGAACAAAGCCAAGTTACAAAAACAGATAGGCAAAACAATTCATTATCTTCAAAGTCTTGGATGGCAAATAAATTTCAAAAAATCAGTAACAAAACCAACGAGAGAAATAGAATTCTTGGGAATCAAGTGGAACACAGAGCTGAACATCATGTGGCTACCAAACGACAAGAAGAGTCGAATTCTAGAGATTATCAATCAAATAAGGTCATCAGAGAAGTGGAACTGGTCAACAGGTGCATCCTTACTGGGTCAGCTGAATTTTGCAGCTCTAGTAACTCCGTTAGGCCGGCTGTTCTCGCGCGAGTTACAGAGGGCATACAGGAAACTGCCGCAAGAAAAACCGAAGAAATACATATCGCCAACGGCATTGGAGGACTGTGTATGGTGGCAAAAAAAAATATTCACCAGGTGAGCCCAATATTCGAGAAGGATCCGGAGATTTTCCTGACGACGGATGCATCAGAAATGGGTTGGGGGTTTCACCTAGACGAAGCGATGAACGCAGGTCTTTGGACACCAGAACAACTGAATTGGCATGTAAATCGCAAGGAGCTCTTTACAGTTCTGATAGCAGTCCAGAAGTTCAAGAGCAAATTGAAAAACATATCGGTTTTGTTACAATCAGACAACAAGACGGTGATTGCGTACATTCGAAAGCAAGGAGGAACTCGTTCCCGGGTTCTCCAGGACTTAGTCAAGCAATTGTTGATGATAACGCAGCAGTCTCAGATCCGAGTGATTCCATTCTACCTGCCAGGCCAATACAATTGTCTAGCAGACCGGTTGTCCAGGGGCCTACCATTTAACGGATTGGCACTTGAAGGGCAGTCTAACCAAGTTAGTCTTCAAGAAATGGGGAACACCTCAGATAGACCTGTTCGCCACGAGCAGGTCGAAGGTAGTGCCAAGATATGTAACAATGGAAAGCAACGATCAGGAAGCATGCTTCATAAATGCCTTCAGCAGACCATGGGTGGTGGATCTAGCATGGGTATTCCCTCCTCCGCCACTAATCCCCAAAGTTTTGCAACACCTGAACACGGCGAGAGGTCTATTCCTAGTGGTAGCGCCTCGGTGGGAGAAAACCTTTTGGAGAGGGGACCTGAAGAGCAGAAGTATAGATATAGATGCTCCATTCCTGCTATTGAACCTGGAGTATCATTTGGTAGACCTTGCGACGGGACGACCCCCACGGAATGCCAAAGACCTTTGTTTGGAGGTCTGGAGAGTACGTGGTGGAGCAACTTGATTTCAGGCTTGAATACTCAAGATATAAGCCTTTTATCATCAGCATGGAGAGATTCGACATGGAAAACTTATTCCTCGGCATGGAAACAGTGATTACAATGGTGTAAAAATAATAAGGTAATACCAAATAAGCCAACACCGCAGCATCTGGCAACCTACTTTGGGTACTTGTTCAGGGATAAGAAGTTGACGTATAAAGCTATCCTAGTCAGGAAATCAGTAATCAGCACCTTTGTAGATCCTGGAGGGGAAGAAAAATTGTGCTCTCATCCACTGGTAAAATCAATGTTAAAAGCAATCAGCACCAAGGAAGCAAAATTGGCGACACCGCGTAAAGAAATATGGAACATCGAGTCTATCATTAACTGGCTTGAACAAAATCCACCGGACGAGAACAGCATCTTCCAAGTCTCAAGGCATACGGCCATTCTTTTAATGTTAGCGTCGGGAATAAGAGTCCATGATCTTACTCTTTTGTCTACTGATCCGAATGATATTACCCTACAAGAGGATTCGGTAATTTTCTGGCCAGTCTTTGGGTCAAAAACGGATACTCTGAGCCACAGACAGTCGGGTTGGAGCTTGAGCAAAGCGAGCCAGCAAGAATTTGACATGGTGCACTGAATAAAGCGATTGATAAGCTTATCAGCAGACAGAAGAAAGGCAGTACCTGGCTTAAGGAGCCTGTTCATAACAACTAGAGGAAGGGTGAAAGCGGCATCGAGGGCAATTATTGCGGGTTGGCTAAAAACCATCTTTGCCGCATCAAAGATTAAAGCGAGTCCGGGTTCGGTACGTTCAGCAGTGGCTTCTTATAATTTCGATCAAAACGAGGATCTGGAGGAAATTTTAAAACGAGGTAACTGGAGTGGCCCGACAAATTTTTTCAAGTATTACTGTAAGTTCGTTAAAAAACCAAAAACTGTATCAAGGAATATTTTATCTACTTCATTTAAGCAATTATAGTTTGAAAATGAGATTAAAGCATTATTAAATAAAAGGAGTTGCAGAATCTTCAAATCCTGGGTTTCTTTTCCGCAATAGATAATTAGGTTAGCAATCTCAGGTCACAGTACGCTGTAGGTGCCGGCAGAATCCAAACACCTCTCCGAAAGGTCAAGCCGAAGGCACAGACCTGAAATATACACCGTTTTCTACCCCGAAGGGAGGAAAACGATTATTTCGGGTCTTGCCGAAGGCTTGACCTGAGTAAGGCCTTGCCGGCTTTCTTCGGAGCTGTACTGAGGATCAAATTCGCGAACCGATCGCACCAGCCGGCATATTGTCTAGAGGGGGCAGAAGAGAGGGCAAGGAGCTCTCTTGAGGCCCTCTAATGGCAAATTTAAGTAAAAGTTTAAACTGATACACATGAAAGGTACGGTAGGTAATCTCCGAAAGGTCAAGCCTTCGGCAAGACCCGAAATAATCGTTTTCCTCCCTTCGGGGTAGAAAACGGTGTATATTTTTTCCTCCAGAATCGGAAAGAGCATCAAATTCGGCACCAAAAAGTACTAACATACATATGGCCTAAGATCAATGAGTAACGAGGTAGAGCCGATCGAATCAGTATACATGCGGTCGCGGTGCAGCGCCCGCCAGTGTATCAATCTACAGATAGCTCATCGATATTGTGAGGAGACTTTAGTATCCACGTTTTGAGGAATATTAAGGGGTTAGATTATTTTTCACGTGGAGTTGCTGAGGGTGAATAAAGTGTAACTAGTTGATTTTGATGTTGTTTCATTAATTAATCAAACAACAAATTTTTGTTCAAAATTATTTCATTGCGGTAATGACAAAAATCAATGAACATTACGAATTTGATGTTAAAATAAAAAATAGAGAGTAAAAAACTTTATTCACCCCAGCAACTCCACGTGAAAAATAATCTAACCCCTTAATATTCTTCAAAACATGGATACTAAGGTCTCCTCACAATATCGATGAGATATCTGTAGATTGATACGCTGGCGGGCGCTGCACCGCGACCGCATGTGTACTGATTCGACCGGCTCTACCTCGTTACTCATTGATCTTAGGCCATATGTATGTAAGTACTTTTTGGTGCCGAATTTGACGATCTTTCCGATTCTGAAGGAAAAAATATGTCATTCCATTTAAAAGAAAACAAGTTGACCTTTCCCTGACCTCGGCGGCTCCATTTGCGGAATTACTGATATCACCAAGTTTTGTCCCCTTCTGAACCCTGAATATTTTATACCAAACTTTTTTTCGTATCTTGCTCAGTTTCGGAAAAATCGGCCTGGGGCGATTGAAATGAATCACCCATATACCGTGAGAATCAGGTGAAACCGAATGGTCCATCCGCCCAGACGGTGAATATTTGGTATTTTTATAGGGATAGCCACTCGTTGCACTGAAAATCCCTAGGGTGACTTTCGCACGCAGAGTTCCATCGACCGCGCGCCAAGATCACCCTAGGGATTTTTCAGCGCAACGAGTGGTTATCCCCTTAAAAATACCAAATATTCACCGTCTGGGCGGATGGACCATTCGGTTTCACCTGATTCTCACAGTATATATATTCCTATTCCTATTTCTTTTTTTGTAACACCTGTTGGTGCACTAATTTAATAAAGGTCTGGTGTAACCGTAAATAACCTCTTCGGACTATTATACCACCTCATCGGTGTTATTCTAATTCAACACTGATCGGTGCTACGGAAGAATACCGTTCTAGGTGTTGAATCTCGGATCCACAGGATGGACTGCTTCATCCTAAAACTGATAAGAAATCATTTCGCAAACGTGGCTAAAATAAAGAATAACAGCTTAATTTACGGTCCAACCCTCCTCAATCCAATGTTTTTCAAGAAGTCTTTATTATCGGGCTAGATCCCCCCGGAGGCCTTTACTTACCTGGATGAATACGGATACATCTAAGACGGGCACAATATCCCGATAATTTATCATGTGAACAGAGGCAACCGCCAAAAAGAGATTCTACTCACATGTAGTAACTATTTTTATTCAATATAATGGTTTTCTTGATATTGGTGATATAATAGTAATAATAGGTTCTCTGATATAATATGGATCTCAAAAGTGTTCTCTTCGAACGTCTGACTCCGTCTGCCTGCACATCTCGCTGCAGTCTTTGGGGCCACCCATTTGTTTATGTCTGGGCCCTTAAGATCAGCAGCCCCGTTCTCGGTATTCAAGTCGATAAGTCCCGAAGTCCTCTAAATATTTACATCATACATGGTCCCAATATCAATTGTAAAAATGATCAGACCAATAGCATGAGGTTCGATGTAAGTCTGCCGGTGAAAGACGCAACGGAGAAGTATAGACGGAACACGAAAAAATACTGGTAGTTAAATCCCCAATAACATAGGTAGACCACTCCTGAAATCCTACTCGGATGGCCAAACAGCTTTGCCATCCAATTTGTATACATAATACCGTGATCGACTGTTTGATCCCGTGTGCATCTAGTCCTGATCTTAAGATTTCTAGTAACTGTATCGCCTATCTATTGTTAGCGTCAACGGTCATTAATTGTATGTATGAGAAAATGTATGAGAGAAGGATTATCTGTGCGCGCGAGGTTGTGTACTATTTAGGATTAGGCCGAAAGGGCAGTGTAACGTGAAACGTATTAAGATACAGACGTGTATTCGCGACGACCGATATCTAATACGCGTGATATAATTAAAGTAAATTAAATTAATAATAATGGTTATCCTAGTTAGATTAATGTTCCTTGTAGGGCTAAGCCCTTGTGCATATAATCAAGGTTTCTGTCGTGACGTCCAAAGTAATTGTCAATAATAAAAAAAGAAAATAGCTGGCTGGCAATCATTTCGTTTTTGTTTCCCCGTAACCGATAATTTATACCTAACACTATTCATTTTACTTTATTCTTTTTTCTGTTTCCACTTTATGCGCTGTCTCTTGTTTTCGTACTTCGTTGCCTTGTTTCTCATTCCTTTCGCTCTTTGTTTTTCCCGCCATCTGCATAGATTTCAAGCTACATATAAGATAAAAAGTGATCAGTTTTTCGAGGCCGTTTTTTCACCAATGTGCAATCCTAGGAAATTAAGAATCAAGAATTGGTATCCACGATATACTGTATGTACGAAAGATTCGCGGCGCTGAGTCGACCGACGTTAGACAAATGAAGGGAAATTTTTCATGGCGTTGCACGGGCCTAAGGCTATATCACAAGAGGCCTCTATTCATCCTATGGCAAGCAGCGGCACTCTAAATGTTTATATGAGGAATAAACAATATGAGCCAGAGACGCAAACATTTGGGTCTGGATTATCGGGCCCAATGCCGGGGACAGCATTAGGAAACGAGCCTTAGTACGGACTAGTCGTGCTCTCAACTGTTTTTCAAGTCTAATATTATACAGCATTTTAACTTTGAATGTCGATCCTTATTCCTTCTTAGAAAAAAAAAAAAAAAACACCGGTTCTCGTCCGATCAGCGAAGTTAAGCAACTGATACGTTCTCCGTACCTCTCACTCTCAATACTTGATATATAACACCCTGCATGCATCGTATCCCATGACCCTTAATCAAAGGAAGTCTTAACCTTACGTTCGAAGAACCTCACCCCTACCTACGTACCTATAAAACTGCAACCTTGCATTTAACACGCTTACGCCCAAGAGGCAAAGAGCTTGCTCTCCGACCGATACCATTGCATCATTAGCCAAGCACTCTTCGGTCAACTCTCGAACACTCAACTCATAAACCGATCTCTAAATAGTTGATACCTAAATATCTAACTCTAGAAGATTATAGTTATCGCGTACATGTCTTCAATCATCGATATAACTATGTATCAATAAATAATTACCAAGCGATCATATCAACGAGCACATACTATTCACTGCAACTATCTCGCACTTATATCCGGTTATCCTCAGATGTAAAAACAAGGCACCAGCTGAACGAACTCAACAGACTCACACATTCACAAAGCATAATCATAACATTAGTGCTAGCGGAACCCCTTGTTTACCAAATTGTAGTGATAAAAATAAGCGAATTCTACATCATTACATATTATGTGACAAAAGTAATACGCAATTTCTGAACACACAATTCTTCACAGAAAACTTTCCGTACTTCAAATCATTGTGACGAGTTATAAGAACCTATCGAGAGTAATTATACTACTCCGAAAACCATAAATTCAAACACAGAAACACTGAACGAATGCATCATCTACGAATATACAAATCTACATAATACAAAGTGCATATATACATATATATCAAAGTGAAAATATAAAACTGTATTCCTCTGAATACTTCTACAAAATCACAGAAAATAACCCAGCAATAAGACCAAAGTTGCTAAAAAGAAGTTCCAACAACATCCTCAAAGGCATCTCGCCCCACAAAGATTCACCTGAATCCACCAATTAGCAACCTCGCTACAACGAAGTCCGTACTTCCCAGCCGACGGCAAGACATCTTAACTCATCACGACATCCTAGATCCAACGCAGTTCTACACAACAACTTCATCCCAAAAAAAACACCGACGTAGATTCGTATCCAAAATGAAAACCATTTTAATTTTGATCATCAGCCTGTAAGTTACTTTCGATTTTACACCAGGCAAACAGTTTTAGATCGAAATAATCCAACACACGAATCGCCAAAATGATAGACGATGAATCCCCATCTGGGACGTAAACAGAAGTCCGATATTGGTCTCTTAAGGGGGAATATACACCTTTAATTTTTGAAAAAATCGATTTTTCGTTTTTTGCGTTTTTGGAACGCTAGGGGTCTAAACTATCTGTAAAAAAATCATCATGTGAAAATACGTCAAAATGAATAAGTTACAGCCATTGAAATCCCGAAGTACAAAAGCGCGCCGCACGGCACGCTATAAGCACAACTGGCAGACGGATTTGATGACGTTTTACGCATCCCGCCTGGATCCTGTCATTCTCTTGTTATCTGCTAACATCAGCTAACATTATTGCATCGTCCATCAGTAAGATCAGCGATGACGGCTACAGCGAGACCGATGCACAGGAGTATATGCTTTTTGATTTGGCTATTCTTTTTCAAAGTTTTCAGGACAACCTAAGCTGCAACAGATGTGGGAGTGCTATCCGCATGAGAGAGGTTAGGATTCACGGCTTAGGTGGAACCTACGGAATCAATTGCGGTAAGTGTCCCATCAGCTCTAAGTTCAACACCTCCAGAATGGTCGGAAAGAAAAACAACGTCTTTGAAATAAATCAACGATCTGTATTGGCGAGCAGGAGCGTGGGTCTGGGCAGCGTCATCTGGAAGCTTTGTCCTAAGACTTTATTTTCAGGTCGTAACGTTCTTCAAGTTGGAGCCAACATTGCAGCGATCACCTTACTCAAAGGTAAGCGAGGTATGTTGAAAATTATGCAAAAACTTTGAGTCGAGCCAAGACGCCACGCCTTCGCTGCGGCAAAACTACAGGACTTGGCCCGGATCAAAGGTGCTGATAGGCGAGCGGAGCAGAGGACGAAGGAAGCTCGTGTTGCTCTGAGGCAACTACGGATGAACCAGCAGGAGGAAGCCATTGAGATGGAAGGTTGTAGCTATGAGCCAGGAGCTTCCTAGAAATAGGATGGCTCGCTACGTAAGCCACGTCGCAAAACAAATTTTAACTTCGCCCGTGTCGCTCCAAAGCCCGGATTAAAAAAAAGGATGGAAATTTGTTTTGCATCATTAAATGACATGATAGATTAACATAGAGAAATGTCACAGTAGTTATCGGAATCCAAGACCCTCAACGTAGAAAAAAAGTTTAAAAGTCAATTTCTGAACAATCACTATTTTGACCGGTTGTCGTAAAGAATCAGGAACATCGTTGGACCGATCTTCGAATTTATGGTCCTCAATAATTCGTGAGAGATGGCTCTATGGAATGAACGTAGAACTTTTTGATAAACCCATTTTTCTCTGAGATATTGAAAAAATAAGCCCACAAAATTTGAAAATTCGAAAAAAAAATCGAAAAAATCGAATAACTCAAGTAATTTTTGCAATATCAAAAAGTTCTCTGTTCATTCCATAGAGGCAACTCTTATGAACAATTGAGGACCAAAAAATCCAAGATCTGTCCAACGCTGGTTCTGATTCTTTACGACAACCGAGTGATTCTGTATTTTCCTATCTTCAGCGCAACTACAATTAGACTGAAAGTAATACATGATGTAAAATATGGATAATGAGGGTCAAACCCTCCCCAAACATGATGATTTTTTTCAATTCGTTCGGAGTGTTCAAGTTGCAGAAAAACGTATATATATTTTTGAGAATTTCAACCAATTTAAAGGTGTATATACCCCCTTAAAGACATACCAGATACAATCCCATACTTTGATGATGGAAACGTGAATATAAATAACTTCATTAGAAGCTGTGAAAATGCGAAACATCTTGTCAAACCATCACAAAATCCGATATTAACGCGAATGGTAAGAACTAAAATCTACGGACCCGCAGAATCCTATCTAGGCTGTAAAGAATATAATACCCTGACGAAATTTTAGCAGTTCTGAAAAGAGCATTCCTACTTAAAAAGACTATCTTCGAATGGCAAACTAAGTTGAACTACGTTAATCAAAAGAGCGACCAACGTGTTCTGAATTATAGCACTAAATTCGAAGATATCTTGTACAACACAATACAAGCAATCAATAATTCCGCGGAGGTCACACGGAAGATATCTGTTACGCCCAAGCTCGCTGTAAAAATACTGTATATATTGCCAGAGACAGGGCCACACTCTAAACGAGTGCCGCTCTGCCAAAAATCAACAACAACGACCAAACCAACCACAACAGTCTAACCAATCAGACACGTAATATTCCTCAATATTCCTCCGGTCCGCCGGGAGAACGCGCCGACGGACCCGGAACGAACACAACAGCGTTCAATGATGAGTCATTTGGGACAAGAGTGCGCATTTTTCCTTTAAATTGTTATGAAGTTGAAAATTTGAACTGCGATTAAGGGGGGGCTCCACTCTAAAATTGACCTTACTTAATATCGGGCATAGAGAGCTGTCGATTTATTTTCTGGCTATGTTTCTTGATAGAAATAACCACCTGAAATGGGAAATTGATTCCATAATGTTTAGGCTGTTTGCAAAATGTTTATTTTTGAAAAAATGAAGATATCGAAAATACAATACGATTGCTTTTCCGAAACCGTCTTCTCAACATGTAAAAATCTCTTTATCTTGAAAATTGTGGAAGGAGATGAATTTTCAAGGAATTTTTTTTTCGAAAACACTGTTATAATTTTTACGTACCGCTTCACATTGTTCAAAATTTGTATTTTAAGATAATACCGATTTATCGGAAATGATAGTCAACACTTCGGGTTTTCCTGGGAACTTCAAATAAAACCCGTGAGAATACTTCAAATGCAGTAAATTATAACCACTATTTCTTAAAGTTTATCAAAACCCCCTCGGCTTAAAGATCACGAAGTCACGTCGCGAAACCTAAACCTTAGTCGTAACGTAAGAGATACGGTGTTGAGGGTTTTTGCTGACCGCACATCGTACGGTCGGTTCGATGTAACTCCTCTGATCATTAACACAATTATTCAGGAATAAACAGAGGTAACCGTTAAGAATAGAAACCCTAGATTAAAGTAGAGTGATTGAAGAAATGGATGGATGTATATGTAATAGATTTTGTTAAAATACCGAGTGCATGAAATTATAATGTTATTGCGAATCGACTGTAGTGAGGTTGGGACCGCGTAGCACTGTCTTGGGTAAAGTGACCAGGAGCGAGGAGAATCCTCATCCGCGGAATAAAGGAGAATCCTGATAGGCTAATTACCTAGGCGCAGTAATACATACTTTGTCACAACTGCGGTTTCGTGGCTGCATCTGAATCTAATGCAGCGTCTTTCGTCTATCAAGTCGCGAACCACGTGGACATTTGCCCCGAGTATCATAAATTGAGCAATAGTTAGTGTTTGAAAATCTTTCTAAGTGACAACCTAAGGACTCATTTCACTCGTTAAACATAAATATAAAATTCTTTAAACAAGCTACAATTAGTGCAAGGACACATTTTCAATAAATCCAAATCAAACTCAACTTAAAAATTATAAATACCTTAAATACTATCATAGATCAATTCCAGTTATACCAAACATTTCATTTTTCAAATCATTTAAATTTTAAACCGAACTCTCATCGTTTCATTAACTTTTGAACCATTAGCTTCAGTTCCTTCAATAATTCCGGTCAGTTACAAAATTAGACACAAGATATAGTGATAGATTGTGGTGCTGTGATACCGTGGTTGTAGTCAGGTGAGACGCGGTAGCCTAGCATACCTTGGGACAGACCTAAACATCATCCGACGGGACCCTGCACTACAGTCGTACAGCAAAGCTAAGTTTTTATCTGTTTCAAACAAATTACTTGCCGAAAACAGGCAGTGATCGTAAGATATATTTGTGTATAAGTCTTTCATGCGTGAATTGGTCCTTGCCTAGAGAATCACCCGCTAATATTATACTCCAATTTAATCATAAGATATTATTCGTTTCACATATTTCAACCAATAGTAAAGACAGAGCGAGATTGCAGGGGCTCATCGACCGATCATAAACCCCTTTTATTTCTCAAAACCTGTTCCATAAACATATATATATATGTATATACTTTTATATTCATAACGTCATATTGTTTACTCATCAATTAATATTTCGTTCTTGGGGCTAGATTCATTTGATCTCCTTTTGTTAATCATTTGGATCACATTTAAACAGAATCGTTTGCAGAATATATTTCAGTTTTTACCTATTAATTTATCATCACTAATTCATTTATCACCCTCATTCAATCATATCCCTACTATATATATATACTATAATTGGCCTCTTTAATACAACAATTAAACAAACGTACGGTTCTGTATAGAGCTAGGCAAGTAAGATCCCATATACCGACTTATTTAGCGATAAGTAAAATAAATAATTATCTTTTTGCTACGTGAACCTATTTAACATCCGCTCGGGCTTTACCCTCACGTAACATAATTGTACTTTTTCATTTTACATCAACGTTCCACAGGTTATATGACTTCAAAAACATAATATATTACCAAAATATCTGTCATCAACAATATTGTCGATGGAAGGTTAAATGGCCCCTGCCCTATGCAGGGTGTTCGAAAAGTCGCGAGACAGCTGTATTTCTCCAAAAACACGCATCGCATAAAAAAATGTTTGCAATAAAAGGTTTATGATTTCAAAAAATCTATTCGCTGGCGGAAAAATGAAACTCCCCACGGCCTCTTGGGGAGGGAAGGGGGGCAACTTTGAACTTTCAAATAGAAACCCTCATTTTTTATTGCATATTCAGCTTTTACTTGCGAAAATGATAAACTTTTGTTCCAAACAGTTCTTCCGAATCATGCATTCAACGGAAGTTATAAGCATTTCAAGTTGTGGGTAGTAGCTCACCTGATTTGACGCCTCCCGATTATTTTTTCTGGGATAAATAGCAAAATGTACACCACAATGCTATTACCCACAACTTCAAACGCTTATAACTTCCGTTAGAAGTATGAATCGGAAAAACTGTTTGGAACATAAGTTTATTGTTTTTACAAGTAATATGCAAATATGCAATAAAAAAATGCGGGTTCCTATTTGGAATCCCGAAGTTGCCCCCCTTCCCTCCCCAGGGGGCCGTGGGGGAGTCTTATTTTTCCGCCATTGAATAGATTTTTTGAAACATTTTTTTGTGCGATGCGTATTTTCGGAGAAATACAGCTGTCCCGCGACGTTTCGAACACCCTGTATGAGGCAGGGGCCATTTAACCTTCCATTGACAATATTGTCGATGACAGATATTTTGTTAATATTTTATGTTTTTGAAGTCATATAACCTGTGCAACGTTGATGTGAAATGAAAAAGTACAATTATAACAGTGTTTTCAAAAAAAAAAAAATTCCTTGAAAATTCATCTCCTTCCACAATTTTTAAGATAAAGAGTCGCCAATTTTTTTACATGTTGGGAAGACGGTTTCGGAAAATCAATCGTATTGGATTTTCGATATCTTCATTTTTTCAAAAATAAACATTTTGCAAACAGCCTAAACATTATGGAATCAATTTTCTATTTCAGGTGGTTATTTCTATCAAGAAACATAGCCAGAAAATAAATCGACAGCTCTCTATGCCCGATATTAAGTAAGGTCAATTTTAGAGTAGAGCCCCCCCTTAAACACGTAGCGGAAAAAATCTACCTGAATTCTTACTAAATTTTTTTTAATATTAGTAAAAACTTGTAACAATATATCTACTGGATTAGGCTAACCTTTGCTTTTATTTCTTGCACCCTGTTGTATTGCTAGTTCCTTGTTTCCCTGTTAAGTTGTTATTGATACTTATCCATGGTCATGAGGTTCAGATGCTTATCTCATACCACGTTCGGGTTTTTTCTTTTTTTTTAGGTACCTCTGCGTCTTAGAATCTATGATCGTTACCATCAGGTCGCAGGAAGGCTATAAATTTTCAGTTTGTTCGCCGAGTTTTTCAGAAATTTGCGTTCATTGCGTTCGCTGTACGTTGTTTTATCTTTGCGTGCGTTACTTGAGTCTGGGTCATCGCTAGAATTGTTTGGGTTGAGATGAGGTTTGCTGGTCGAAGCGTTTGTGTACGAATAGCGTTTGGTATATCGTTGGCTGAGGTTTAAGTTCTTATTTTGTTTTCGGTAGTTTTTTAATGAAGTTGATGTGGAAGTTTTTATGCGTTTACGTCATCTTCTATTCAGGTGAATTGTTTGGGGAAATATCCGTATGAACTTGAACAATGCTAAATTATCAACAGAGGTGTCTGTGGACGAATCGATTTTTATTGTTTTGACGGATTTTGAGACGTTGGTCGGTTTTTTGGGCATTGGGAAACTCTGTCGAGTCGCCTGTGGGTGGATCTTCTGAGAACGTAGTCGGGTTGTCTAGGAAACTCTGCATTTCGGTATCAGTTGATGAATTATTTTCTGTATGGCTATCTGGTAGGTGAATTAGTCTTTTTGTAGGTATTTGATTATCTACAGAACTGTCGGTTTAGTGAATGGTTTGTTAGTGGTCAATTTGAGAAATTTACTATCGCTCTTTCCGATGGTAGGTAATCCATGGAAATATAATAAGTTCGTCGTTGCCTTTATTTGTACTTCGTCGATGGTGGGTTGGAAATTGGTGGGCTTTTTTTCTTCGTTTCGCATTAAGGTTTGATATGCTAACTGAGCTTGGGTTTCGGTCGCGTTTTACATTAATTGGTAATTGTTTATCACTCATCAGCATCTACGGGTGGATTACGTGATAGTGCATCTGCATTAGAATTGATTCGTCTTTTTTTGTATACAACATCGTAGTCGTATTCTACTAGGTTAAATCTTCATCTCAGCAATTGTGAGGTTGGGTCTTTGACACTGCTGACCCTAGACGAGAGGTTTGTGATCGGTAACAAGTGTAAATCTATGTACAAGTAAGGTCTGAAATTGTGAACTCGATATACAATGGCTAGTAGTTCTTTTTTGATTACGGAATAATTTTCCAATTTGTAGACTTAGATCTGCTGATTCTAATCGATTAGCTAGTTTTCTGAATGTAGTTTCGTGTTCTTCTATGGAGGGTGCGTAGATAACGATATCGTCTAAATATCCCCTTGACTGTCAGTGACACACATATGGGCAGAAAAAAGTCGTGCCACTTCTGTCCCATGACACATATGTGGGCATTTGAAAAAAAACATGTTTCTACTACATCGATTTGACTGTAATTTGGTAAATCATCGTTTTAGAGGTGGTTGAATTCGAATCTGAAATCGGATTTCCAAAATTCAAAATGGCGGATGCAATATGGCGGACGCAAATTTGAAGAATAGTTTGATTCCAACAAAAGTGAGTATGTAGTGGTTTTTGAGGTCGGCGAATCTGAATCTCAAATCGAATTTCTAAAATTTACAATGGCGGATCTAATATGGCGGGAGAAAATTCGAAAAGTAGTTGGATTGTATCTTTTTCACTTTCATCGGAATTAAACTATTTCTCGAATTTGCATTCGCCATATTGAATCCGCCATTTTGAATTTTGGAAATCTGAGTTCAGATTCGGATTCAGCGACCCCAAAAACCGTAATACTAAAATTGTAGGATAAATCTACGAAAATTTTTTTCCAACACAAAAGTGGCACGAAAATCTCATTTCCGCCTGACTGCGAAGGGGATATACGAATGCAATGTTTCCTTCTAAACCGGATAAAACTTGATCCATGAGTCTTTGAAACGTCGCTGGGGCGTTTTTGAGTCCGTATGGCATGTCATTAAATTCGTAGTGAGAAACAGCTGTTTTATGGGTGTCAGTTGGGTCCATGGAAATTTGGTGAAATCCTGAAGGGAGAACGAATGTTGAGACATATTTGGCGTTTCCTAACTGGTCGAGTATGTCATTTATGTTTGGTAGGGGATACGCGTCTCCTATAGTCTTATCGTTGAGTTTTCTGAAAACAATAACCATTCTTGATTTTTGGTCGCCTTCCGCACCTGGTTTTTTAGGTACGATCCAGACAGGGGAGTTATAAGAGGAGGATGACGGTTTGATTACATTTTGGTCTAATAAGTCGGAAACTTGTTTCTGGGGCATTCCACGCCAAATCGACCACTTTTGACCCCGACCCCTTCCGATTTAGCTGAAACTTTTTCATCGTTTTCTACCCCACTAAAAACGTTTCTCAGAATTTTTTCAAAACTTTTTATCCAACCGACAAAAAAGTTTAAAAAAATGGCTTTTTTTAAGCTTCTGCTCGGATGCATCGGCGAAAAAGAAGTAGAGGATGCATGAAGAATGAGGGAAAAAAAAAGATGCCAACGACACGCGGTGTTCCCAAGCGGTCACCCATCCAAGTACTGACCGCGCCCAATGTTGCTTAACTTCGGTGATCGGACGAGAACCGGTGTATTCAACGTGGTATGGTCGTTGCCGAAAGTCGAGAGCTGCTACTCGGATCCATTGGCGAAAAAGAAGTAGAGGATACATGCAGAAGAATGACGGAAAAAAAAGATGCCAACGACACGCGGTGTTCCCAAGCGGTCACCCATCCAAGTACTGACCGCGCCCAATGTTGCTTAACTTCGGTGATCGGACGAGAACCGGTGTATTCAACGTGGTATGGTCGTTGCCGAAAGTCGAGAGCTGCTACTCGGATCCATTGGCGAAAAAGAAGTAGAGGATACATGCAGAAGAATGACGGAAAAAAAAGATGCCAACGACACGTGGTGTTCCCAAGCGGTCACCCATCCAAGTACTGACCGCGCCCAATGTTGCTTAACTTCGGTGATCGGACGAGAACCGGTGTATTCAACGTGGTATGGTCGTTGCCGAAAGTCGAGAGACTCTACTCGGATGGATTGGCGAAAAAGAAGGAAAGGATGCATGAAGAAGAATGACGAAAAAAAAAGATGCCAACGACACGCGGTGTTCCCAAGCGGTCACCCATCCAAGTACTGACCGCGCCCGATGTTGCTTAACTTCGGTGAACGGACGAGACCAGTGATTTTTTTTTTTTTTTAAAGAGAGGTTTATTTGAAGCCAATGATATATAATACATCACTAATTACAACAAAAGAGTAATTATATAAGGGGCATTCCACGCCAAATCGACCACTTTTGACCACGACCCTTTTCGATTTGGCTAAAACTTCTTTATCTCTTTCTACCCCACTAAAAACATTTCTCAGAATTTTTTCAAATTTTTTTATCCATCCAAAAAAAAGTTGAAAAAAATGGCTCTTTTTTTTCAAATAGCCATAACTTTTTACAAAATTGACTTATCGGGACGTTTTTTTTTTTGAAAATTGTTGGTTTTGAAATATACTTTTTAGAAAAAAAATAGAAAAAAAATTATTCAGACCAATCTTCAACGTTTTTTTTTTTTAGATTTTCGGAAAAAAACGAAAATTTCTCTTTCACATTTTCTGCAAATTCTCTGAAATTGGCAGAGTGGTCTTTTTTCGTTTTCTATTTTTTTAATCAATTGAAAAAAGCATTTAAATTTTTTCGATGATCACTACTTTCAATTATTATTGTCATTATTTTTTCTTCAAAGTTTAAGGTTCTTTGTACATTCTTAGAAATCTCCAGAATAGTACTTTAAGAAATAAGTTGAGTTGAAAATAAAAAAAATTTTAACTGATCAAAAAAAAATAGAAGACGAAAAAACACCACTCTGCCAATTTCAGAGAATTTGCAGAAAATATCAAAGTTTTTTCTAAAAAAAAAAAAAAAAAATTGAAAATGGCATTCGTCGAGAAATTTTCGTTTTTTTCGGGAAATTTCGAAATGGGTCGGGGTCAAAAGTGGTCGATTTCGCGTGGAATGCCCCTTCTGTATCTCGTCTTTGTGGATAGTTGGGTATCGATATTGTTTTACGTTGATTAGAATGTTGTCTGTTGTTAGAATTGAACGCTTTGTTAAGGGCGTATTTGATAATTTGTCGCCAGATGCATTGAGTTTTTAAGGGTCGTTAATCTTTCGGAATTATTGTTATTATTGATATGGGAAAGGGTATAGCAGAATAAGCATGTCATAATTGCCCTGTCACCGAATTTCTCCGGGATGATTGCATTTCATCCGTCTGCGAAAAAGACTCATTCCCCCCAAGTTTCAGCCTCGCGGACCGCAACGACGGGTCATAACTTCAAAAAACCGCGTTTTTCAGTTTTTTCTCATTTTCTCTGCGGCTATTTGACCGATTGTCACGAGTCTTGTCTTGATCGAAAGTTCTCGTGAAAATACACAAAACTAGATTATTTTAAAAAATCTTAAAATGTGGGGTCTCCATGAAAAAAAAATAAAATAAGAGTTTTTATTTTTTTTTACTGTGAATTTTCGGCCAAAACAATGCAAAACAATTTTTCTTCGATGCTTCATACTTTCTTCTACGCTCATGAATTTTGTTGGGTGAAAAAAATTCATGAGCGTCGAAGGAAGTATGAAGCATCGAAGAAAAATTGTTTTGCATTGTTTTGGCCGAAAATTCACAGTAAAAAAAATGAAAAAGTCTTATTTTATTTTTTTTTCACAGGGACCCCACATTTTAAGATTTTTTTGAATCATGGCTCGCGGAATAGATGTTGAAGGGTGACAATAAAAAAATATTTCCAAATTGGTGCCACGCCGGAAATCTATTGATATCTCAGTTCAAAACGTTCAAATCAATGCCTAAGCTCCAGTTTGTGATCGAAAAATCTGAAAATAATCTAGTTTTGTGTATTTTTATGAGAACTTTCGATTAAGATAAGACTCGTGACAATCGGTCGAATAGCCGCAGAGAAAATGGGAAAAAACTGAAAAAACGCGGTTTTTTGAAGTGATGACCCGTCGTTGCGGTCCGCGAGGCTGAAACTTGGGGGGAATTAGTCTTTTTCGGAGACGGATGAAATGCAATCGTCCCGGAGAAATTCGGTGACAGGGCAATTATGACATGCTTATTCTGCTGTACCCTTTATTGTAGTAGCGTTACGTTCGATCGTGTCGTTTATTGTCAACACGTTTAGAGTTTCATACGTATCTTGAGTTGGGTTATGAGATTTAGTATCATAGATTTTTTTTTTTTAATATTTGTGTTATTGAAGGTTGAGATTATTATTTTCAAAACTTTATCCCATTTTTGTTTGCCTAGTTCGTCAGCTAGGTCAGGAATTGAGATTGATTTTGTGTTGTCCGTTAGTAAGTGGTCTTTCAGCGCATCGAGTGTTTTCGTAATCATTATATCGCCTGTATCACTGCAATATGTTTCCATAATTATCGAGTAGTATAATACTTGTGAGGTGTTAGGGATTATATCTTTTATAGTATCTTCAACCATAACATTTTTTGAGTCAGCAATGAGTTCGTACTCATTTAGATTGCAAGCTTATAGTAATTTGACCGAGATTCCTCGCAATATTTATCATTTTCGCGCTGTGGAATGAAAAATTGTTCCAGTAGAGCTGCACATGTCGCCGTGAGCTCTTGAGAGTCGTTTAAGCGCGAGTTAATTTGTAGTAGTTTCTCGCGTGAGTGTGCTAAAGGTTTCGAGGACAGGTTCTAGGGTTACCGTCGGCACTCTTATTTCGACAGCTGATTCGTTTGAGTTTATCGCGTGTAGGCATGCTTGACCATTTCTATTTGTCAGGAGTGCTTTACCGCAGTGGATATTGTGACCTAGATTGATCGTATCTACGTAATCTTGATTGATTTCTGAATTTGCAATTTTAATAGGTATTATTCGAGCATATTTGTGAGAAATTATAGCTTTTTCTTTGGATAGCAAGGGTTGCCCGGTAATGCCGGCTTGAGCTATTGGAAAGTCGTCGCGGACAATATGAAAGTGGTATTTGTCGTTGATTTTTAATTTGGTTTCAGCTAAGGTACTAATAAACTCGTCTGTTATTTCCGTCATTCTTCGCGTTTTATTTTCGTCGCGTTTTGTTTCGTCTTTTAACCAATTGAGTTTAATGATGTTTATGTCTGCACCAGTGTCTATTACAAATTTTAATTTTGTTTCTAACTCACGTATGTCGATTTTGGTGACTGGTAATAGTTCGTTTATTGTTTTTGATTCTGTGTCGAAGATATGATTTGTTGTAAAGCCATGTGGGGCAAGTGTGCGCAGCGGGTAAGAGTCCGCAGATTCATTATTTCAGAATCCGTTAAAATCAGAGAAAGAGAACCAACTCTCTCCAGTACTTACTTCGACGTTGGACAAAAGACTCGAGTCTTGTCTGGCGAGGTTGCGCAGTTTTGTTAATATCGGTCAGTAAAATTTTTTGTTAAAAAACTTACGATATTTTTTCATTTTCAATTCAAAAACTTTCGGACTTGTGTTGCCGTATTTATTACTTATCATGTACGAACGTGCACGTTATACTATCTAGTTTGATGTGTACTATTACTAAGTTTGATAAAATGACGCAATTATGAATAATTTTGAGTGAATTTTGTTCGGACAGTTAGAGGTAAACGTGCGCATAAGCTTATCGGGTAAAAGTGCGCATATTTTCATGCGTACTGTTGTTATTAAAAGTATATTTTTATAGATATGTCATATATGCGCCGATAAATGAGATTTTGTTATCGTTAGTTTACATTGATTTCACATTAATTTTTTCCAGATTTGAGAAATGTTGATCTCTAAGTAACAACGATATAAATATAGATAAATAATATAGATTAAATAATATATTGAAAAGTTATTTTATGATACCCTTGGTAATAAGATATTTTACAGTATGGTTATGTAGAAAAAGAAACATTTCAGTTAAAATAAAGAAAAAGATCGAAACTTATCTTAAATAGAGTATGCACGATATTTCATCGAAATATTATACAAAATAGACCATAGAGACGTTTTAGAGTCGAAAACAGACATAGGAACAATTAGAAGTCAAATAAAATCTTAGTAAACAGGTAGATTCGGGTGGGGAACTGCCTATATAAAGAGGCGAGCGAAGCAGCTAGCTCATTCATGATCAAGACTCATAGAATCAAATAAAATGAAATATAAAAGAGAAAAACGAAGATAAGCTTCGATTAAAAGTAAATACAAATATAAAAGGGTGTGTAAGTATATCCTATAGAATTAATTAACGCCGACGGGTGTATGCTCTGAGGCCGCAATTAATTAATATCCTAATCCAAATCCATATCCAAGACATCGATTAACGCCAACGGGATAAAACTCTGCGGCTGCAATCAGTATTTCATCTTACTATTAAGGAAAATCATTCAGTTAACGCTAACGAGCAATTGCTCCGCAGCTGCAATTGATGATTAGAATTAATCAATAAGATACAATTAAGTTGAAATAATTATTTGATCACTCACTATAAAGAAGAAAACTAAAAATTTAAATCTAATGCCGGTTTGCTTCAGTAGCCCCGAGATTTAAATCGAATCATTTAATAATAGAACGATTTACTCATAAGGAGTAGAACTCGGTAACGTTTCATTTCGAATCAAGTAGACGAAAACGTTTCAATATATATCTATAAATAGGTATATGATATATAAATGATAAAAGATGAATATATGAATAAATAATAATATTTATGTTATCAAATATAGTTAAACTATATTTAAATACATTAAAGTTTTGGTTACTGTAACTGCGTACACTTACTCGCACTACTGCGCACACTTGTCCCTATATATATAGGGGTAAAAGTACGCATTTTTACAAGGTTTTACTTTTCTTTTTTTCTAGAATTACAACTAAGTAAGTCCAATTCTGATTTTCGTAAATTGTCAATTAATAAAAGCTCAAAATGAATGACTGTTTCATTTAAGGAGATCTTTGAGGCGCTGGCAAATGCCGCACCCTTTCGGGTCGCGCTCTGTCCTCAAAAAGTTAGTGCAGCCCCGCGGAACCACGCTACGCCGGTGCACGGTTCCCAACCGAAGGACCCGTTTAGGCGGAACGCTAGAAAAGGAAATGGAAATTATTATAAAAAGAAATAAGGAAAAAAAAAACAATTATATAAAATTCTTGATAATGTTCTTACGTTGTCAAATAGCACCCTACGCACGTTACGAGTCTCTCAGGCGGCTTCAACAGCACCGCCTCGGTACGTACACACTTGACTCTGGCCCGCTAACTCGCGAACCAAGTTTTAAATTTTTCGGCGGTTTTTTCGGGGACCCCCTCCCAGTTCAATGATGCACATAAAATGCCAACCACGACGGCATCATCATTGCCAGTTGTTGCTGGTGCATTCCTCCCTTTGGGGAGGGGAATGATTACTCGGATGCCGTGGTTTGTACATGTACCGCCCTGGGTGCCGGCTCGCATCAGAGTGAGTCCCCCTTGGGCCTTGCCTCGCCGCTCCCAGTACCGTACCGCCAGTCGTACAACGTGACGTCTCTTTATTGGTATACCACAGTTGCCGTGCTTTTATTTTATTTATTTATTTATTTATTATTCTTCCCTTTTTTTCTCAAAACTTACCTGGGTTGTTATAAGTCACTGTTCAATTAGCAAATGTTCCTGCGGAGATAAAAATGTGAACGTAAAAATACGAACGTGGGGCACGGTCCCCAATCCTACGGGAGACAGCTGATATGAGTCAGATCATTGAGGGTGGCAAAAAGGGAAGCATTATACTCTTTGAAACCAAAGAACTCTACTAATCTAACAAAGCACACTGGAGATCCGAACACATGAATGAAAATAAACCATAAGTTGATATAAATCGACGGGGATGCCGACGACTTTGAATAGTGAAGGGTGTTACGTTACGTTTTTGCTGACCCCACATCGGATGGTCGGTTCGATGCAACTCCTCTGATCGGTAACACATTTATTCAGAGATAAACAGAGGTAATTTGTTGTAATAGGAAAGCCTAGGTTAAGCTAAACTGGTTGGGGCGATTTATGGATGGTATGTGCTGGATTCAGTTGAGATACTGGAGTGCATAAAATTTTAGTGTTATTTCGAATCGACTGTAGCGAGGTTGGGACCGCGGAGCACTGTCTCGGGTAAAGCGTCCAGGAGCGTGGCGAATCTTCATGCGCGGAATAAAGCAGACTGTTGATTGGCTAATTACCTAGGCGCAGTAATACATACTTTTTCATAACCGCGGCTTCCTGGTTGCACCTGAATCTAATGCAGCGTCTTTCGTCTACCAACTCGCGAACCGCGTAGACGTTTGCCCCGAGTATCATAAAACTGAGCAATAGTTAGTGTTTGACAATCTTTTTAAGTGATAACCCAAAGACTCATTTAACTCGCTAAAAATATAAAACGCGTTAAGCGAAAGCTACAATTAGTGCAAGGACACATTCAATAATTCCAAATTAAACTCAAACTACATTTATTACTACATAAAATATTATCATAGATTAACTCAACTAATAATAAGCAATTCATTTTCAAATCACTAAAATTTTAACCGGCTCTCATCATTTCATTAATTTTCTAATCGTTGGGCCCAGTTATTTGAACAATTCCAATCGAGTGATTAAATCTACAAACTCTTGAATTTTCCCTTCCTTTGAAATTCGTAGTTCTCGTTCCAGTGCCTTTTCGGACCTTAACATTTTTATTTAACCTTTAGCTTCAGTTATTTGTATTGGACAAAAGAGACAGTGCTAAGTTGTGGTCTATATAACCCGTGGTTCGTCGTCAGGTGAGACACCCTGAGCTAACATACATTGGGACGGACCCAGACATTATCCGACGGGAGCCGACGCCACTACAGTCGTACGACCAAGCTAAGTCTTTATTTGTTTTGAACGAATTGCTTGCCAAAATAGGCAGTGATCGTAAGATAGATCTGCGTATAAGTCTTTCGTATGCAAATCTATCTTCGCTAGGAAATCACCTACGTGTGATAAGAAGGCCGATTCGTGCATAAGTCTTCCACGCGCGAATTGGTCCTTACCTCGAATATCACCCGCTAATATTATCCTCCAACCAAATTATATAAAATTATTTGTTGCCACCATTATAACTAACAGTATGGATAGAGCGAGTTGAGAAATCAATCGACCGATCATCCCCCCTTTAATTTCTCAGTGACCGAAATATTATCACACACGTATTGGTTTACTAGAGTATGACGCTTCAGCTATTCACTTAATGCAGCCTATTACTATGAATGATTTATGAAACCGTATTAATGGACACAGATCTTATCATATACATATGTATATTAATCTTTCGGAATTAAGGAGAATCAATCTAAAGGTCCCGGGAAGCGCATTCATAATGTACGCAAATTTCTGGAAAACTCGGCAAACTTTTAAAAATTTATAGCGTCACCACGTCTTCCCGCGAGCTGACGGTGATGATCCAGTTTTAAGAAAAGCATATGACCATAAGTAATTGGCAATAATAGCTCAACAAAGGAATAAGGTACTAGGAAAACAACAGGTTGCGAGAAATAAAAGCAGAAGGTAGTTTAATTCATGAGATACATTGTTACAAAATAATCTTTGATATCTAAAGAAAAGAGAAAAAATTTAATAGGAATTAATGTGAGGTCACAACACACTGTTTTGTTGAATACTGGACTCTATCCCGCTATTACGTGTAGCACACAACTAAGGGATGGTGGTGGGGTTGAGTCGGGTGATGCAATAACAGTAGTAGAGTAGAGTAGAAGTCGGTTGAAGTAATAATATGCTCGTTTGTATGTGAATGTAGTCGATATTCGGAAGGTTGGTTGGAGTTTTAATGATGTGATAGTTTAACGATTGAATAGAAAGTCATTTAGAAGAATGGGATGTAAGGAAGGTTAGCTCGGTTTCGGGAGGGGATTTCGGATGAGTTGCACTTGGTGTTGCCGTGTGCAACTTGTACGGTTCGGACAGGAAGTTGCGGATCAGGTAAAATATGCGTTAGGAAATAATGGATTGAATAAACTTGCTGATGGAATGTCTGGGAGGTAGGAAATAGAGGATCGGGTGACTATTGGAAGGAGGGGAGTTGAGACGTACCCCCCCCCCCCCCCCCTGTTAGAGGGAACATAGGGCTTGAATACAAGGGGTATGGTTCCTTTTAAAAGATTTTGGGTGCAAGGGTTTATAACCTGATTCGTACAATACAGTTGTTTCTTAAGTGAAATATGTGTAAGATTAGGATCTTTAGAATTTTGCATTTCCTTCTTTTATATTTATTTCATTTTCCCATATGTTCTTACATAGTTAGTGTTTAATCGTTTATGTGCCGTAATTCTAATGATTTTATTCCCTTTCATTACGTTTGCGTTTCTTTTTTGTTCTATATTTAATCATATTTTGAATAATCTCTATAATCAGAAAAATAATTTGGTGTGAATAACAAAATCGCTTTGTTACCAATTTTTTGGTTGACTCGACCAAATTTCGATTGAATCAATCAAAATATTTGTTGAGTCAACCAAATTTACTATTTTCTTTTTGTCATCATCAATAAATAATTTTATTGAATATTTATTGTTACGTCAACAATATTTTTTGTGGGATGTACCTTGCGAACTCAGAATTTTGTACACGAAACCAAACTTTAATTTCCGCTACAAAATGCGTTCCTTTGGCTAACAGACATGCGCACAGTAACAGCACGTGATCGGCTCTTGCTCGTATGCCAGAGAGTGATACCGGTATCCGCAAGTGCAACACGTGGCTGTAGTCTGCAGAATTTGAATAAAACAATTTATAAGTGACAAATTATAAGAGATGTATATTGAAATGCAAGAATTTTTGGAATCATGTGGGCTGGAACTATTCATTGAAAAATTTGAAGGTAAGTGATCACAGTTATATTCAACTTGGCCGCAGATTTCTGAAAAACTTCGAACGTTGATGGAATCCCAGATAAAAGACAAAACTTATCGCTCAATATTGAATGACATAATAATTAGTGATTACAATGCAGGTAAGCTTCGTATTATTAAAAAAAATGTCGAGTTGCTACTGCAATTTATTCCGTCGTCATTAGATTCCAGAGACGCTACACTCCTGAGACTGCTGCCAGTTGTATGCCCACCAAGTGCAAGAGTGAAAGCACAAGGCTCGAAAACTGTATGGAAACCGTCTACGGCAGAATCTATCAACTACTTTATACTGCATGTCGAGGTGAGACATTTACTGAGCTAGAGTTCATATCTCACATACATCAGTAATTAATCTCGTACGCATGAATGAGTGTGTATTTTCATCATAGACGATATAGTCTTGATTGTTTTGCGATTGAATTACTCTGTCGTGTTTCATTGGTTTTATAAAAGTAGTTAATATTATCTCCCACTATAATGTTTCATTCGATGTTCTAATTATTTTTCTATGTGTTTATAGAGTACCGCGAAACTTCAAGAGAAACGTGAACAGAAAAAAAAAAACGCATTGGGAAGACACATTCATTCGCAGCCCTATGTCATCACTGTAGGCCGTTCATTAGCGGAAATAGAAAAGTCGTATGTGAATGTTGACGATAGCATATATTCCATGGATACGACATTAAAAGCAATAGATGTCTGCTACAAGATTTTCCAACTTCTGAACTTGACTTATCCTCCACCATGCCAGCCGGTATGGCTTTTTCTACAGACATATATCTATAAACAAGAATCGAAATTTGAAAAGAAGTTGAAGTCAGTCATCAACCTAAGTGCCTCTCCAGACAGTCTATATATGCAGGAGTAAAAACTTTTCGACTAAGTGTCTATTATATAGTCTTAAAACTTATTATTCACTGACGATGCATGTTAGTTTATCTTCTGGGTAATATTTGATGTTTCGATCGAAACTGGTGTCCTGAAGATGCCGTTAATAATCTCAAACTTTTATTATCAAGATATCAATATGGGAATGTATATGCCCAAAACTTCGGTTCATAGCTCTTGTTACCCTTTTATAATATGAATTTTGAGGTTGTTAGATGATTAGAAAAAGCCTTAAGTTTGCCATAAAACGCATAATATCAATACCAAAGAAAACCCTAAGACTTGGATATCGGCTCTTGATAACATTATTTTCTTTTCGTAGTTATTGTATTATATTTTTGAGGGTTACTATATAGTACATGCCGTTTGAGATGAAATATACTCCCACATTTAACGATACGTGTGATACAATTTTATAATAAGGTATTGAAGACACCGAGTTGCTGTGTGTTACATAACATTTCTATTAAGAAGAAGAACCATTTCTTTATTTTACTATATTATGAATATTTAATCACTCTACTGTAGTAAACTTATAAACCATTTCATGATGTTCAAGTGCTATGCATGTGGCCTATGTTATCCAATAATTCAAACGTTGATTACCCATTTTCAACTTCAACATCGATTTACAATGCATAATAATTATATTTGTAAACAAGGTAATTGTATTCGGGAATTTCCAAATATCTACACTTTCAGACGGCATTTAATAAAAAAGCACCATTCGGATGTATCGAATCAAAATCATGTTCGTGCAAATCTAGAAAAAGGTGACAGAGAAGTAATGGGTTTTGTAATGGAGACAGATGGAACTGATGATTCGGAATTAGAAATGTTTGTAATGCAGCTTCGCTGATAGATATCAAGAATAATATTCAAAGTTCTGCTGCATTATTAGATTCCAAATTACATAGTGTGAGAGGACTAATATTAGCCCCCACAGTTGTAGGCTGTATAGGATAGTGATAATGGGGTCTTTTATGTTAATAATTAGTCAAGCACGGAGTTCGGTTATGCCTCGTTTATTTCCCCGTTATTCTCTTGGCCGTTGTCTTCGATGGTCAACGCCGAACTAACTCCTTATTTACATTGTCGGATATACACTCACATCCATACATACACACATGCATACATACACGTACTGCGCCTAGCAACGGGGCCTACAATAGTAATATTTCGATGACACGGCAACAAGTGCAGAATGTGATTGAACTCACTTCAGAATTTGTGAAAGGTACCAGCGCCTCAAACTAAAGCAATGAAAATTCTAGAAAAGCAGCAAGAAAGTGTCCAAGATAGGAAAGAAATCGAAGAGCTTTTTACCGCGTGCGGATATCCCTTTCATGGTCTCGAAACTGATTATGCGCGATTAAAGTTCTTTGAAGAAAACGGTTGTTACATAAAATCTACCTGCTATGTCATTGGTCAAAATATACAAAGCAAATATGTTAACGGAGTGTTTACACTAATTCCCACGACCGTAACAAGGTCAATTTATTTCGATTAAACTTGTATTGAAGAAGCTATTTCAGACTGCTAATATTTTAAAAACGATGTTAGATCATATGAATGATTTGTTGCAAAGGACTGGAGATATTGTGTCAAATATATGTAGTACAAGGACAGTTGTTCAGAAAGATATGCGATAGATTTCCGGGCAAGACTATTGTGCCTATCGTTATATACTTCGATGAATTCGAAGTCAACAATCCGTTACGATCGCATGCAGGTACACAAAAATTAGGAGTCGTCTATTACTCTCTGCCATGTATTCCACTGGAATTTCGGTCAAAGCTTGAAAACATATTTTTAACACTTTTATTTCGCGATGTAGACAGAGTTGAGTTTGGGAATAGAGCTACATTTTCGGAACTGCTTGATGAGTTAAAAGACATGAAACGAAATCCAATCTGCCGATATAATGATATTGACATTTTTATTTCTTGTGTTTTGATAATTGGAGACAACTTAGAGGTGCATGAAGTATGCGGTTTAGTTAAAAGTTTTAATGCTAATTTTTCATGTCGACGCTGCAGAGTGCCCCGTGCAGAAATGAAAGAACAAACATCTGAAATTAACAATCTTTCAAGAGATTTCGGCGAGTATGAAAATGATGTTGAAATAGATGACGTCTCCAAACCCGGAGTGGCAGAACATTGCATTTTCAACGAACTAGAATCATATTATGTTTATGAGAATGTGGCTTTTGACGTAACACACGATATGGCCGAAGGAGTATGTCAATACGATATGTCGGCACTGATCATTCATTTCGTGCGCGTAGAGAAGCTTTTTACACTCGACGAATTGAACCACAGAATAGGTGGATTCGATTTCGGCTGCACTGATTCTGGGAATAGACCTCCATTTTTAAAACATGAAAAGCTAAAAATCGGAAAGCTAGCTTTTACCGCTTCAGAGGCAACAGCGTTTACCAAGTACTTTGGGCTCATTATAGGAGATGAAATACCGGATGGTAATTTATATTGGAATTTATACATTTGTTTGCAGAAAATTATCGAGATACTTAATATGCGATTTTTCACTAGACAGGACACAATATATTTAAAAAATTTGATAACTGAACATCACGAAATATATATAAGTTTATTCGGTGGCTTGAAACCCAAGCACTACTTCCTTTTACATTATCCTGAAATAATGATGTCCGTGGGACCGTTGATTAAGATTTCTTGTATTAGATATGAAGCGAAGCATAAACCATCCAAAATCTCTGCACATATTTCATGTTCAAGAGTAAATTTACCGTTAACTCTAACTAGAAGACATTAATTAACGTTATGCGACAGATTATTCAATAATGTCAGATTGGACCTGCATATACTATATGGTCATGAGATTCCAGCTGAAAAACTTGGAAATAATCCGTGTTTTGAAAAATTCGGCAATATCTTGCCCGATTCCTATCACGCTATTTCTTATATAAAAATTAATAACGTAGTTTACAAAGAAAAAATGATTATGAACATTGGTGTAAATGAAGACAACTCACCTGTGTTTGGTATTTTGCAACTAGTTTACATAGACAGTAAGAAAAACCCATTTTTTATCATTCGTAGATTAAGTAATGTATCTTTATGTAACCATGTCAATGTTTACGAAATCCTCATCACAGACTTGTGGACCTCAGTGTCATATATGGAACTGTTGATTCACGCAACGTCTTACACACACCGAAGCGTGCAAGGCGAATTGTTCGTGTACTTAAACTATTTTTAAATATATGGGGCATTCCATGCCAAATCGGACACTGAAAAATTTTAATTTTTGATTTTCTCAATTTTTTGACATTTTTTAGTACCAATCAAAAAACCCTTCCTGGTAAATTTCGAGATTTTTTTGATTACCCGTTAAAAACATATCGAATTTTCAAAAAAATTGCGCTTTTTCCGGTTTTTTACTCATAACTTCTTCAAAAATGGTCTAAATTCGAACTTTTTTTTTTTAATTTTTGTTTTTTTATCTACTTTCAAGAGAGGAATACAATAACATTCTTTGAAGAGTTGTAATATGCGATTTTCAAGTTTTTAAATTTAAATCTCATTTTTTAAACTGTATGTACTCTTCGATTTTTTTGAAAATTTTTGGTAGTAAACTTCTATCCATTCTACAAATTTTAAGCCCAAGGAGATCGTGGGATCATGTTGATTACTATTTTTTTTTCGATTTTCGAAAATCCACCAAAAATTTTCAAGAAAATCGAAGAGTAGACCCATATCCTATATCCAGATGGATAAATCAAACTTCTGATTCAACCTTGATAGCTATAATATCGCTATAATATAATATATAGCTATAATATAATATATAGCAATAGTATAGCTATATTATAGCTATCAAGGTTGAATCAGAAGTTTGATTTACCCATCTCGATATAGGATATGGGTACCAGGAACGCATTCGTGAGTATTTAAGATTTTTAGAAAGAGTTTAAGACGCTCTAGTACGCAGGTCTTTGAAAAATCGAAAAAAGACGTGTATTTTAAAGGGGAAAATGACCCCCCTCTGGTAATGGCTAATTTTTAAGATGGAATGCTGAAACTTTACCCACATTTGTTTTGAATTATTTGGAGCTGATCTGGGGGGCGGCCCGGTCAAAATTTTTCCCAACCCCATTTAAGGACTACCCTAATATACACACATCCAGTGAAAGAAAGGAAATATTCCTGCACAGGTCTGCTCAAATTTTTGTTTGCATTTTTTGCATTTCTTGTGTTCCATACATTGCATTTTATGTTTTGAATCAAGGAAATGTGAACATTAAAATCAAAACTTGAGAGAACCTCTCGAAATATATTCTTGTTTTACTGTTAAAGTTGTGCATACAGAACTATTTTTCATGGTCTTTATAACAAAATGTTTTGTGATCAGTAATACAAAGGATATGACGATTTAGTAAACTCAATAGAACATTTAGTACAACGAATAAAACATTTTGTTGTGATTATAAATAACCATTTTGTTACCATTACCATGATTTAGTACATCGAACAAAACATTTTGCTGTGATTATAAATAACCGTTTTGTTACCATTACCATGATTTAGTACATCGAACAAAACATTTTGTTGTGATTATTAATAACCATTTTGTTAACAGTACCATTTACCAGTGCTGCAAACAAAAACAGATTGTTCCGTCAACAAAATATAATAACAAAACTTTTTGGTCGCATTAACAAAATATTTATTTGACCGTATAATAACAAACGATTTTTGTTGAAGCAACAAAAATTTTGTTACGTTAACCAGACATTTTTCTGAGTGTAGGTCAGATAATTATTACCAAACGGGGAACGTATAAAATATTCAGTATAGTAGTCGAGAAGAGATATTTCGATAAAATCACTGTGGATAAGCAATCCCTATTTCCGGTATTTCATAGAAAAAATTTAAATGGATCGAAAGAGAAAGAAAAACCCCCCCGTTTTTTTTTGAATATATAGTATTTTATAGGATAATGCAGCCGCGGAAAGAGATTGTTTGAAATTGTCTTAATTGACAATGACTGTTCGGCTGACGAGCCTCCGTGGTATTATTGTCTGTTCCCGGTACGCGATTCCGTCCATCTCTATTTTGACATCTCGCTGTTTAGGTCCGACCGTCCCTTGTCGTTCTTCATTCGTGTTTCCCGAGAACCGGCATCGATTCAACAAACTTAGGATAGGCTGTTAAAAACAATGACAACCCAACAGTAAGATTACAAGGGCTTGAGTAAGATATCCTCCATATGTCATCTTCTGGTAAGTGTAGTGAATTTGATGTTGATCCTCTGATCGTTCCGGTTCGTTCTCCACCTCGTACAGTGATTTTTCTCCATCGTAATCCTCATTCTCTCGATCCTCAAGTTGTTGAACTTCCTTCGTCAAATATCTATGCATCGCTGGAGTCCCCAATATTGGCGAGATCGCGGTGATGTTAAGTGCCAAGTCTGGTTGATAGAGGAATTGAGTTATTCCATGAAGAATCTCTACTCCGCTTAGGGTTATATATGGAGTTTTTGCCGTTCATCCTGCCCTTCGTCGCAATATTCCCGTTCTGGTGATGGTAATCAATCCGTCCTGTTGGCGTCGGCATATAATTTGGACAGTCTCCGGGCGCTCCACGGAATATAACCAACTTCCAGTAGAAGTCAATTTGGTCCAATAAGACTCGTGTTTTAGTTTTTATTCTCACGTCACAGTTCCTGAGTGTTTTAGCTACGGGATTTAGTATCAGCTGTATCTCACAGGACTTCTCCGTTGATGTTTCTCGCAGCGGTACTTCCGCCGGGCAAAGGTGACAATACCATGTCCTTGAACCCTACATGTCCTTGAACCTACCATGAACTCCTCCTGTGGAATCACTGGAGCCGAAATAAATGTGTTGGTTTCGTTATCAATCTTCTGGGGCATCGGCCAGCTATGTAATTGATAGAGATGGTAGCTAGTTCTTTCTATCGAGGGTATATCTAACGTCACTAGGATCCTTCCTTTTGTTGTAATCGGGATCCTGAGATCCTTCAGACAACTACAATTTATTTATTTAGGAGGTTCGTGTTGAGTTAAGAGTTGGGACTCAATCGTACAATCCAGTGAATAGTTTATTGAATAACAATTAATATCTTTACAAACGTTTCTGATTATTCTAACTGATTTCTGATATACTGTGACTGGCTACTGGTCTTGATGATCTGACCCTGAGTATTACAATGATCGCTTATCTATTAAGTTAAGGAGGTCGCGCTGCGTCTGCAGTTGTTGTTAGTTGCGTTAACGCTTCGTACTTGCACATTCCATAGTATTGCCATAGTATGGCCCAAACATCTGGATTGCAACACCTTGATACTCGGGTTGCAATACTTTGTGGGGCCCCATACTCGCGATAACTACTTTCACTATTTCCTCTCACCTATGGTGTGTTCGTGGAATTGGGAGTTCATATCCAGCTGAATTTCTTTCGATTTCCGTGATAATTGATCTGAGAGTCTTTCCGGGTAGGAGTAACGGGTGTATCCTTCTTTTTTGTGCAGCGATCATCGCGGAGATATACTTGTCAGCCGTTTCGGCGTAGTGGTCCAGGAATTTATCCATTCGGTCAGCATACTCCAAGGCTGCAAGGGTATAGTTCCTTACGTTCTCTATTCGTAATAAACCATGCACGGTGTTAATTATATCGTTCTCGGATGTTGTTCTTATTTTCTATAATCGCTGCCTGATGTCTGTCCGCTACTAAGTGTAGTTGATGAAGTTTTCCTGCCATAATATGCGTCATGTTCTTGGTCAGGCTGGTACGTTGTTGTTGCTCCTCGCGGATTAGGCCAATCTCTGCGTCTATCCTATCTGCATCCTCCGTGGTTAGGGTTCCGAATAGGAACCGGCTCACCGAACCAATGAACCCTAAAGAGACGTCCCGTTTCTATATCCGGATTAGAAATATCCTGGATCATTTCCTTCAGTTTCTGGCCTAGCTCGCGAGCCCTAACCAATTTTGGTATCACATAGTCTCTGCAAAACGATCTCTCACAGTCTCCTGACATAATGGGTTGTTTTAGGCAATCCTGATACCCCCTTTCATAAAGTGTTTCACCTACGGGTATCTGGTCTGCCAGTTTTTCTACGTCAGTGAACATTACCACCCTCCATTCGGCTCTCTTAAATCGGATGTTATTTAGTCGTTCGTAATACAAGCCTGGACTTGTATCTATTGGTGTCATTACATGATTTACATCCTCGCCTTTAGTCGTCGTGAGAATCAGCCACCAAAGTACCAGGGTCCCAGGGTATTCTATCGCGATTTTGATCTTGACTTTGTTTTTGATTTTCGATTTTCTTGTTAATTAATTTTGGGGTTATATCATCGATACTCCATTTGAAGTTTGTCGGCGTGTTTCGCAAATCTTTTACCATCGTCAGATTTCAGTATCACGTTATTGTTTTCAAGAATTTTGATTATTCTATAGGGCCCCTGATATATTTTGCCAAACTTTCCTTTTCTTACCTCTACAAGAACGCGCGCCATGCCCCCGGCTCTTCCACAGAATGGGTGCATCTTTTGATCACAATACCTTTTTGATCGTACTTTTGTCTGAACCAGATTATCGGCCGCGAGATTATGCATTTCTGTCAATCGGGTCACGAGATCTCTCATATGGGAATGATATATTAACAGATTTCCTTCGGTAGAAAAGGACCTTGGGTTCCGCGCTATCCTTCCGTATAGTAATTCAAAGGGAGTGAAGTTAGTTACTACGTGTACTAAGATATTGTAAGAGAACATAGCAAATGGTACTAATGTATCCCAGTCGTCTAAATCATCTAAGTATAGTGTTTTATATATTTGGTTAATACTATGTGGCTCCTTTCCAATGGCCCGTTGGACTGAGGTCGATAACTGGAAGTGGTAACGTGCTTAATTCGGAATTGTTTAGCGACTTGGCTAAAGAGTTTGCTGACAAAACTAGTCCCTCGATCTGTTAGAATTACTCGCGGGGCTCCGAACTGAAGAATAAGGGTGGTCGTTAACGCGTAGGCTAACGTTTCAGGCTCAATATCGGGAACAGGTACGGCTGTTGTGTAGACTTTATTATTGTAGCCTACTGAGTTAGTTATCCGGAGGGTCGGCGTCTTCCCAGAGGTGAGGTAAAGGTTTCACTTGTAGTCGTGTTGACGAAACTTGATTTTATTGATGAAATACAAAGAATGATATGAAAGGTAAAAGGTTCTAGTTGTAGGTTGAGCACTTACTCCCGTTCGAGTGCTTGAGTATTCCGGGATTGCCACCCAGCTCCAGAAGATTCCACTCAAGACTGGCGCGGCCAGAGCCGTCGCCTAATTTATGCCTTAACGATGCATGGTCAGTTTTTCCAAGTATGTAGGTTGACGCTGAACCAGTACATTTGCTTTATTGCTTAACTATAAACATTTGTCAAATAAGTTATTTATTAGTTCAGCTAATTAATGAGGTGAGCTTACAATCGGACTACCATTTCTGTGCCAATGCTTTATTTGAGGTAGGTCCGATTGGCTTACAATTAAAGTTATTGCTTTTGAGTTAGTTCCTCATGGCTATAGTTAGTATTAGGTAAAGTTAACTTTTCTATGTAAACCCTTGTGTTCCCGATATTTTTGTGTCATCTTAAGACTAACTTACGCAGTACAAGTAATGGGCGAAATTCTTTCAAAAAAGAGTCTGCTGGTAGGCAGTTTCTGCTCCTGTGGTCGCGGTGGTTCCACAGCAGTGGTCTAAATTTCATCGCCTGTGACTCTTTGCTTGCTAAAATACTTAGACACTATGAAGCCCATGAATGATAGTACTAATACACTGCTTATCGAGTAGGAAGTAGCGGTATGCGCTAGATGCGTTACATGATTAGTTTGCCTATTTTCCATCTCGTCATGCAGATCACTCAACCTGGACCCTAAAGAGTTGAGTTCGGCTGCATCGTGTAGTACGCTTTTTAACACCACTTTCTCACTGACATTCCCTACCATTTTTTTTTTCTTCTCTTCTGTTTTTCTGACCCAAGTTACAACCGATTCCAAGTGTTTCTCTGACCTAACTTACATCCGATTCGGAGCGTTTTTTTTTTTTTTCTATTCACTTGTGTCATTTTCTGACCTAAGTGTTTTTCTGACCTAAGTGATTTTCTAATCTGAGTTTTTTTTTTTTTGCCCTCGAGACCGATGTTATACACGTGTTTCACGCGATTTGCAGTCGATTGGGACCGGTGGTTGGGTTAAATTCTAACCCAAGTCATTTTCTGACCTAAGTCCATTTCTAACCCAAGTTACATCCGATTTTGAATGTTTTTCGGCTTTTTTTTTACCTAAGTCAATTTCCTATCCTACACACACACCCACATGAGAACTACCCAGTCGGTGGCTGTGGCTCCCGACAGGCCAGCCACCCCACTGATTTTGGGGGTCCGGGGGGCGAAGCCCCCCGAGGCACGAAAAAACAAAATTCAAAAAGCCTGTCCCGAATCCGTACCGGCTTCGTAACCCAAGTAGGGTCGTAACGTTGCGATCAAAATACAATTGCAAATTCCTAACCTGAGTTCATATTTTTAAGGACTATTTGACATCATATTTTTCATATTTCATATATCATATTTCTAAGGACATTTAACACGTACGTATTACTCAATTTATCTAATAACATTTCGTCAGTTAGTCGGACTCCGCGTCCGCCCCTCAACCGGACTCGGGGTCCGTCTCTTTCTCCGACGGGACGCGTCGGGCTCGGCCGAGGACTCCTCGACCCTGTGCCCGGGCACCGGCTCGTCGGACAGTCGCAGTTGCGCTCGCTCCGCCCGCAGGAATTCGTCGGCGTCCGTCGTCAGGGGCAGGGTCGCGCGGTGGGTCACATCATAATTGGATTAAGCCACTAGTTGTTAACTCGCGATTTATTTAACAAATGGTGATCCTACAGGGACGAAGATGCGCGGATGCAAGACCCGGGTCCCCACTTCTACGAGAGACAGCTTATCAAAGCTGAGTCAGATCACTGAGAATGGCTAGAAGGAATGCATTGAACCTTTTGCAACCAAAGCATTCTATCAATCTAACAAAGCGCACGGGAGATTCATACATATGAATTAAAATAATCCACAAGTTAATATAAATCGAGGAGGACGACGATGGCTTTAAGTAGGGGAGGGTGTTACGTACTGTTCCACCTTCATTCGAAATTTTTAAAAAGTATCCAAAAGATAACAATCCGTGGGAATACCTTATTCTTCAAGTTTTATTGGGATGTAATATTCATTTATCGAAACCCTCCTTTACTTAAAAAATCACGAAGTCACGTCGTAAACTTAACCCTTTAGCTAGAATCTAAGAGATACGGCGTTGGGAAGATAAACTGGTTGGGGCAATGTATAGATGGTATGTGATGGATTGTGTTAAGATACTGGAGTGCACGGAATTTTAGTGTTATTTCGAATCGACTCTAGTGAGGTTGGGACCGCAAAGCACTGCCTCGGGTAAAACGTCCAGGAGCGATGCGAATCTTGATCCGCGAAATAAAGCAGACTGCTGATTGGCTAATTACGTAGGCGCAGTGATACATACTTTTTCATAACCCCGGCTTCCTGGCTGCACCTAAATCTAATGCAGCGTCTTTCGTCTAACAAGTCGCGAACCGCGCGGACGTTTGTCCCGAGTATCATATACTGAGGAATAGTTAGTGTTTGAAAATCTTTTTAATTGACAACCTAAGGACTCGTTAACTCGTTGAAAATATAAAATTCGTTAAGCGAAAGGTACTATTAGAGCAAGGACACATTCAATAATTCCGAATTAAACTCAAACTACATTTATTACTACATAAAGTATTATTATAGATGAACTCAACTTATAATAAGCAATTCATTTTCAAATCATTCAAATTTTGACCGAACTCTCATCATTTCATTAATTTTCTAATCATTAGCTTCAGTTACTTGACAATTCCATTTAAGTGATTAAATCTACAAACTCCAAAATTTGGCCTTCCTTTCAAATTTGTAGTTCCTCGCCTCAGTGCCTTTTCGGACCTTAACATTTTCACTTAACCTTCAGCTTCAGTTATTTGAATTGAACAAAAGACATGGTGGTAAATTGAGAATTGTGCTAAACCCGTTCGTCGTCAGGTGAGACACGCTGGGCAAACATACATTGAGACGGACCCAGACATTATCCGACGGGACCCAATGTCACTATTATCCTACAACCAAGCTAAGTCTTTATCTGTTTTGAACAAATTGCTTGCCAAAATAGGCAGTGATCGTAAGATAGATCTGCGTATAAGTCTTTCGTATGTTAATCTATCTTCGCTAGGAAATCACCTAGGTGTGATGAGAAGGCTGATTCGTGCATAACTATTTCATGTGCGAATTGGTCCTTACCTAGAAAATCATCCGCTAATATTATCCTTCAACAAAATTATATGCAATTATTCGCTCCACATATTATAACTGACAGTATAGACAGAGCGCGTTGCAGCGATAAATCGACCGATCATTCCCCCTTCTAATTCTCAATACCTGTTGTTCAGATTCATATTCATAATTATTATAGTTTAGTCATCTGTTAATATTTCATCACTGACGCTAGATTTATTTGATCTCCTTTTTGTTAATCATTTGAATCGCATTTCAAACCAAATCGCTTGCAGAATATATTTCAGTTTTACCTATTATATTTGTATTTTAATTAATTTAATTAGTTATGTATATACTATATGTATGTATGTACATAATTGGCCTCATTAATACTATAATTAAACAAACGTACGGCTCTGTACAGAGCTAGGCGAGTGAGATGCCATATAGCGAGTTATTTAGCCATAAGTCAAATAAATAATTGTCTCTTTGCTACCTAAACCTGTCTAACATCGGCTCGGGCTTCACCCTCACGTAACATAGACAAGCTTCATCAGGACCAAACTCGTTCAACAAAAGTCCTACGAAACCAGACGCATATAATATCCAGTAAATTACACAAACTGCATGATGAGGCGCATAAACATCAAATGGCCATAAGGAAAAACAAGGAAAAGATCAACGAATTGGTAGGCAGATTCAATAGTATGTCAGAGGACAGTACGGAAACTAAATACGTTGTGGCACTAGAACAGTACAAGATCACGGTGGGAAAAGCGCTAGATCACTATATAGGAAGTATGGGAAAATTCACAACAGCAATAGAAGCGGCACGAGAAGAAAAAGTGCACAAATTTTTATCAACTGGAAAACAATGAAAATCAATAATTCAACAGATACACGAATCCATAAAAGACCACCAGCTACCGATTCTACGACACTACCGTCGAAGCAGGGAAATCACAAAGATTGCAAAAACCGAAGTAGGAAACCACAGGGGAAAGATGATGCTGATACTGAGAATTCAACTGGTGGTAAGAACCACTTACCACCTTTACAGAATGCACATTCGGCCGACGCCACAGAGAAGCGGAAACGATACTGTATCGGTACAAATAATACCCAAAACGTTGTACCTCAGGCTCGGAGACGATCACCGAACCTATTTACTACCGGACGAAAGCCATATCAACGAGTGTGTACACACATGGCATTGTCATCTGTGCACATTAGAATTGCCTTTGATCGAGGTCGCTACCTCAACTGCTTGCGAAATTCAATTATTACTGAACCCGGAACGACAAATGTTACGCCAGTGCGATATAAGGTTGAAAAGTGAACACAACCCGTTTTGGACAACATTGAACTGGATCGGGGGGTGTCTATATTCATACAAAGAACCGGAAAACATCCAACTTATTTGTAAGAACAAAAAGGATCAGCTGGTTACGCTTACGGGAACAGGAATTCTTTATCTGGACGAGAACTGCATAGACAAAACGCGTCACATTACATTGCCTGGAATAGAAATCTTCACGCAACGAAAACAATATCTTTATCAACCTAACTTCGTGCTCAACCTTAGTCAGATTCCCCCTTTGTTTACACATCGTAGGATTATAAACTACCTAGTGGAAGGGACGTCAAAAGACAAAACAAAATTCGATAAAGGAACATCTTTATATGAAGAAGGGAACGGATTAGAGAAATTAGGAACTCATCGCCGAGAGAAACAACATCATGAAACGTTGATTTACTGGAAAACAATAAAAATCAATAATTCAAAAGATACACGGATCCATAAGAGACTACCAGCTACCGATTCTACGACACTACCATCGAAGCGAAGAAATCATAAAGATTGCAAAAACTGAAGTAGGAAACCACAGGGTAAAGATGATGCTAATACTGAGAATTCCACTGGTGGTAAGAACCACTTACCACCTTCACAGGATGCACACTTGGCCGACGCCGCAGAGAAGCGAAAACGATACTGTATCGGTACAAATAATACCCAAAACATTGTACCTCGGGCTCGGAGACGATGACCGAGCCTATTTTCTACCGGACGAGAGTGAGAGACACGACAAATGTTACGCCAGTGCGATATAAGGTTGAAAAATGGACACAACCCGTTTTGGACAAGATTGAACTCGATCGGGGGGGGGGGGGGGGGGGGGGGGGGGGGGAGTGGCTATACTCATTCGAAAAACCGAAAACCATCCAAGTTATTTGCAAGAGCGAAAAGGATCAGCTGGTTACGCTTACGGGAACAGGAATTCTTTATTTGGACGAGAACTGCATACACAAAACGCATTACATTACATTGCCTGGAATAGAAATCTTTACACAACGAGAAAAATATTTTTATCAACCCAACTTGCTACTCAACCATAGTCAGATTTCCCCTTCGTTGACACATCGTAGGATTAAAAAACTACCTAGTAGAACGGACGTCAAACGGAACGGAACATCTTTATATATATATAATAAGAACGAATTAGAGGAATAAGGAACTTATCACCGAGAGAAACAACGTCATGAAACGTTCATTTATGGCGGATATCTGATACTACTAGTACTCGTAGCGCCAGTGATAGGAATCTATTTCTGGAAGAGGATATGGGAAAAGATTAGCAAGAAATTATCACACACATACTGTTGACCGGGTTATTACACATTGATTACTTTTTTGTAACACATGCACGATTTTCGCGTTTTATAGACCTAAAAATCGGGCGTAAAGTGAACGTTTTTGTACCGGCGGGCAAAAAAAGTCAGTAGCGGGCGATAATGAACTTTTATCGCCCGCTACCTCAGTGCCGCTTATAAGCACCGAAAACGCAAAACTCGATACATGTGTTACAAAAAGTATGGTGCGCATCAAGGGCTAAGTGGGCTTTTTGACCTCGTGTGGTTGCAGTACTCGTGTTCGGTTCGCAGACGCACTCGCCTCCGACTCGTACTGCAAATTCCAAACTCGGTCTAAAAAAGCCCACTTTACGCCCTTGGTACACAATATACTATTATGTGAACTTCATGGTATCGCATGTGGCGTCTAAAATATTTCATGTCCTTTGTCCTTACTTAAAATAAGCGATACCATATTTATTATTGTGCCGCGGATATTGATTCATCACTTTTTCACATTTATTTTGAACATACACAAAATTGATAAGAATTTACGCTATTCAATGATCATTGACATTTTCTGATATCAACCAGACGTGTTTCTACAAATTATTAACCTATTGTTCATGTCAATGATTATATCTTTTTGTTTCCTAATTCATGATGATCAAATTTGACATAGTCCATAATTGGCTACCATAACCTATAAAGAAAATCAACGAAAATCAAATACCTAACTCGGAAATCAACCGTGATATCCGATCATTCAAATATATACTTAAATGTTTTTATTAACTCATAAGTCACATATTATCATTAGTCCGGAAATGATCTAGTCTAGAAATTAAGGAGAATCAACCTAAAGGTCCCGGGAAGAGCATTAATAACGAACACAAATTTTTGGGAAACTCAGTGAACTTTTAAAACTTATAGCGTTACCATGCCTTCCTGCGACCTGACGGTAATGACCTAGATTCTAAGACGTTTAGTTTTTACCGAAATAAGGAAATGGGAATATAACAGGCTGCGAGAAATAAAAGCAAGAGGTAGTCTAAGTTGTGGCGTGTATTGTTACAAAAACTCCTTAATATGAATTCAAATATATTTTCTCCGCCGTTAATTTGACCAGATATTTGAGTCTCTGGCAGATGACATAGCCCTCGCAAAAAATAAATAACGACAATGATCATTGACATTTTCTGATATCAACCAGACGTGTTTCTACAAATTATCAACCTATTGTTCATGTCAATGATTGAATCTTTTTGTTTCCTAATTCCTGATGATCAAATTGACCGTAGTCAATAATTGGCTAACATAGCCTTTAAAGAAAAATTAATGAAAAATAAATACCTGTCCGGACACTAGCCGTGATATCTGATCATTCAGATTATGTTTGAATGTTTTCTTAATCATCCAACTCTCATAACTCATAAGTAACGTATTATTACTAGTTTGAAAAAGATTTAGTTAGTAAATTCTTTACTCAGGTTATGAAACCGTATCAATGCACATGAATCTATATATATCTTATCATATCCATGTACTAAGCTTTAGAAATCAAGAAGAGGGAACCTTAAGGTCCCAGGAAGCGTATTAATAATGAACACTAAATTTCGGAAACCACGGGGAACAAGCTGAAAAATTATAGCGTTACCACGTCTTCCTGCGACCTGACGGAAATGATCTAGATTTTAGGGGTATAAGATAAACATATGAACCAAATGACCATAAGTATTATAATTAGCAGTAATGAGTTGACAGGGAAATAAGGAACTGAAAATACAACAGGTTGCGAGAAACAGAAGCAAAAGGGTAGGTTAACATCTAAATTCATAAAATATATTGTTACAGAAAAGGAAAAGTATTTTTTTTTTTTTTTTTCAATATGAATTCAAGTAGATGTTCTTCGCCGCGTGCTTGAGGAGACCCTTAAAACGCTGACAAACCCCGCACTCCTCTGGATCCCGCTCGGTACCCAGGAAAACGGTGCACACCGCGCATGTATTGGTGCAGCCTTGTTAGATCACGCTACCCCGATGCACGGTCCCCAACCGCAATACCCGCTCCGGCGGAACGCTAGCACAGTAAATAGAAATTAGTACACATGAAAAACCGAAATGAAAATTATCTATCTAAACAGTTATCTGAAATTCTTGACAATGTACTCACGTCGACAAATAACACCCGATACACGTCACGAGTTTTTCGGGCGGTTTTAAGAGGACCGCCTCAGTACGAACACATTTTACATCGGGTCAATGCCCGTTAAACCACGTTTTGAACTCCCCAGGGATCTTTACCGGGCCCCCCTCCCAATCGAACGACGCACTCAAGATTGCGACAAGAACCGCGTCGTCATTGCCGGTCATATTATAACTATTTTATATGATCCTCTTCAACAGTACTTCACAATATTCAATTAACGAATGAACCTTAAAGACGAAGATGCGCGGACGCAAGGACCCGGGTCCCCACTCCTATACGGGAGACAGCTCATCAAAGATGAGTCAGATCACTGAGAATGGTTAGGAGGGATGCATTACACGTTTTGCAACCAAAGAATACTATGAATCTAACAAAGAATCGAGACATTCAAACACATAAACTGGAATTAACCACAGGTTATTATGAATCGACGAGGACGACGATCACTTTAGGTAGGGAAGGGTGTAACGTACACTGCTCTACATTTATTCAAAATTTCTAAATAGTATCTAAAAGATAACAACCCGTGACAATACCTTATTCTTCAAGTTTTATTGTGATATAATATTCATTTATCGAAACCCTCCTTTGCTTAAAAGGTCAGGAGGTCACCTCGTGAAACTTAACCCTTTAGCTAAAATCTAATAGAGACGGTGTTGAAGTTTTCGCTGACCCCACATCAAGGGGTCGGTTCGATGCAACTCCTGTGATCGGTCACATATTTGTTCACAGATGAACAGAGGTAATTTGTGGAAATAGGAAAGCCTAGGTTAAGATAAACTGGTTGGAGCGATGTATGGATGGTATGTGATGGATTGTGTTAAGATTCTGGAGTGCATGGAATTTTATTGTCATTTCGAATCGACTGTAGCGAGGTTTGGACCGCAAAGCACTGTCTCGGTTTAAAGCGTCCAGGAGCGATAGTGTTTGGAAATCTTTTAAAGTGACAACCCAAAGACTCATCAGTTCTCGTTGAGGAAATATAAAACTTGCAGCAAAATCTACACCTAGTGGATAGACAGATTCGATAGTTCCAAATTTAACTCAAATTACATTCATTACTGCATCAATATCATCATAGATTAAATTAACCTTAAAATAAGGCACTCATTTCCAGATCATTACCATTTGCAACCTAACTCTCATCATATCACTAATTTTCAAATCGTTAGCTTCAGTTATTCCGACCAATTCAAATTAGGTGATTTCTCTAAATTTAAACCAAACACTCAGAGATTGTGCTGAACCCCGGGTCCGTCGTCGGGTGAGACACACTGGGCTAATATACCAGGAGACGGGCTCAGGGGTTATTCGACGGGACCCAACGTCACTTCAGTCGTACAACCAAGCTAAGTTTTGATCTGGTTCAATCAAATTGCTTGCCAAAATAGGCAGTGTTAGAGGGATAGATCTGTGTATAAGTCTTCCAGATGCAAACCTACCTTCGCCAGGAAGTCACCTACGCGTGATAAGAGAGTTGATTCGTGCATAAGTATTTCATGTGCGAACTAATCCTCCCCTAGAATATCACCCTGCTAATATTATCTTCCAAGTAAGTTATATGCAATTAAACGTTTCCACAATTATAACTAACAGTATAGACAGAGCGAGTGGCAAGGTTAATCGACCGAGCATAATACCTCATTTTTCAAGACCTGTTGTTCATATTCGAATTCATAGTCATTGTGGTTCAGTCATTTATTCATACTTCATCGCTTACGCTAGATTCATTTGTTCTTTTTTCAGTTAGTCATTTGAATCACACATTGAACCAAATCGCTTGCAGAATATATTTTAGTTTTCACCTATTAACATATCATTTTTCATTCATTTATCACCCTCATTCAACCATATCCTTACTATTATATAATGTAACTTTTTGCTTTTATCGCGGGCCAGAAGCTATAGCGATACAGCAGTTATTGTGAGTGTCTTTGTCATAAGTTAATTGTTAATAAATTTCGGGACTTCTCTTATAGGTTGTAGGCAGGGAAAAGGATGGTTGAGCTACCAAGAGCCACCTGACTAACAGCGTTGCCAGACTGAAATTTGCCACCGTACTAGATGGAGCCACAAAACGTACTAGAATCGAAAATTTCGTACTAGATTTTTAATTTTGATAACGTAGATAGAATATTATCAATTACTAATCATATTATTGCTCCATACTAATCAATAATATAATTTATGTTTTCTAAAACATGAATTATACTTTATGTTGTCTAAAACATGAATCAAATACATGATACAGAGGTACGACTCACAATAACGTTAAGCGCGTGGTGACTGTTTTACCTACAGGTTCAGATATACACATACCTAAAAACAGTCAAATCTACAATTGTGAAAAAAAAAATAATCGGGTGTTTTCTTAAATGTTTGTTCCCATTAGAGCTGAAAATTAAAACTTTTCAATACTAGTCACGTGTGTCGTCGACTTTCAGTATGTTTTTAGTAAAATATGGATGAGGAATTATTTGAACGAGTAGGTAGGTGGTTTATCAAAGATTCACAGTGCAAATAAGATTGATATTGCTTGTTATTGCTATTATTTAGGAATTATAATCGACAAAAACACTTAACTCTAAAATCACTTTTTATCTTATGTAAATTAATATGACAATTTTATATTAAAATAGAATGTTATTCAAATGTTAAATACTCATTAGAAACACATAATGACAGAAAGATATCACAGTACCGGTGCAATGACTACTCTAATAAAGCTTAAGCTCAGTAAACTAATGACGTTTGTATTTCGACTAGGCTCGATATTTGGTAGGGAGTATACCGAATTGCCTCACTCGTATCGAGGCTTGCGTTTTGATAATGACGAATTTGGCTCCCACGTGTCACATGTATCACTTTTACCCAACAGTTCCTTTGTGTGCAAAATGCTTTCACAGGTGTCTACATAGAGTCGGTTTCGATTCTTACTTTTTATCAAACTCAACTGTGAGAAAACTCTTTCAGCTGCTGCTGACGAATGTGGCAAGCTAAGCAATCCCTTAACGAGCTTAGAGAGATTGGGGAACATCGGATCATTTACTTCATTCGATGTGTTAAATATTTTCGTCCAGAATTCTTCCATACTCTCTTCTTTGTACTTATGGACCTCAGATAATTCAGGCAGTAGCCGCCACGCATTATTCAGTTTTTCAATATCGTCGACAAGTGTAGGAACCAGCCTTAAAGCCTCCGTAGCGATACTTGTATGTTCTCCCTGACAAACTGTCTTGGGGTCAAAGTGACTTACGAAGAGAAGTATTGCACTATCAAAGTCGAATCGATTTTTGATTTGTTCCGACAACGTGACGTAAAATGAAAGAGCGTGAGTTCTGAAATTATGAACATCTTTCGTGTCGATTTTTCCACTGTTAATGAGCAATTCCGTTTTTGCCCCGAAATAAACATCCTCAAGAGGGATGAAGTTCCGCGGATTGCTGGGCTGGACTGCTTGGAGTTGGGTGTTATCTAGGTAATCTTTTCTTAAGTAATTACGAAGGATGCTTCGATAAAGACCTCTAACACGATCCAACAGTAGCTGCAATTTTGGTTTCTCAGCTTGAAACTCGACGTTCAATCGATTAACCGTATCCAAAATATACGACAGAAACGTAAAATAGATCTTGGATGCTGGACTCTTGAGCTGAGAAAGAATAGTCTGACTTGCAAGCAGATTATCTTCAAAGCACTCGTTCGTAAAAAAAAGAATGAGGGCTTCCCAGTTTTCCAAGACGCGATCCACTGCTGCCTATGAATGTGAAAGATTTACAATCGATTAACGGAGAAATTCTCGGCATTATTTTTATCAGTGAGAAAATAGAATACTCACTTGGACAGAAAGCCATCTCGTTTGACTTGGATGCAGCAATTTATGAGGTTTTAAGTCCACAAACATCTGGAATTCTTGTAATTTTTCAATCCTGTTGCTGCTGTGTGAAAAATAATTGTATATGGATCTGACCATTTCTTCGACGCTTTTGGGCAACTTTTTTGCGGCTGCCGAAGAGCACAGATGGAAGGAGTGGCAAACACATCCCAACACGAACAGGTGTGGCAGAATTTCCCGGAATCGAGCCTGTACTCCACGAATGTTTCCCATCATCACAGATGCATTATTAGCAGCGAACCCTATCATATTCTCGATTAGCACCTTTATGTTTTTGAGATGTTCGGTTACAGCTTTGAAAAGATCTTCAGCAGTACAAGATGTGACTTTAACCAGACCCAGAAAATTGTCTCTGCACTGTCCAATGCTGCAATCATAAAACCTTGCGACGATGACAAGACACTTTTGCGTACTGACATCTGTCGTTTCGTCAATTATTAACGAGAAGACATTCGCTCTGAGCTTCTCAGAGATTTGAGATATCTGCTCTGCTGCGATACAGTCTGTCAAAGGTTTCGCTTTCGTCCTACTACACTTCATGGCCTTTGCTACTGCAGAATCTGGGCAGACCGAGGCAATGAATTTGGGAAGGTGATCCATCAAGAGAAATGGCAGATTATGTTCTTGGAGGAACATAACCATTTTAAGTTCAGACGATTTCACCAATTTCTCCCGATTCTTCGATTGTTGGTGCTGAGGACCACCAAGATATGCGTCGATTGCGGGAATGTTTTGCGCCTTCATGCAGTTCGAAATGTGGAACTTTGATGTCTCGTGCCTGGCCAAATGCCCTTTTCCGCCTTGGATAGCTTTGTGACATGCCTTGCAGAACGACGTTGACACCCCCGCCTGTGACTTTACTTCGACCCAGCGATATTTCTGTCTCCACTCGTCTTTGAACTTCTGTTTGTACCACTTTTTTTTCAGATTTTCTCGTGGTGGCCCGATTGAATCACTGCTGTCAGTGTCGATAACAGCCGCATCAACTATCTCTGCTGGATCTTCATTTTCTATATTTTGGTTATTTCCGATATCGTCTTCACTGTTTGGAATGGTCGCTGAACTCGTCGATGCTGAAGCCAAATCGACTGCATTTACACACTCTTTGAATCCGACAGACGAGAATCTTGAAATGACAACAAGAAAGCACGTGAGGGTGACGAGTATGACATTAGACAAATACTTCAACTAAATTAAACACACTGTTTCGTCGTGACTGATTTTGGTTGTTTTTTTTTTCGTTTTTTGTCGTTGTCATCCGGAGAGTTGATACTGGACCCCGAAGATTCGTCTTTCTCGTCATCTTCTATCGCGGATTCTTTATTTTTCGGTTCGATGATTAAATATCTGTAAAGAGGAAAAATCCGGTTCCATTCGGCTATTAGGGCATGTGAAGTGAATTATTAGCTACAGACGTTTTTTATTTCTGGATAATCGTCACATACCTGTCCATTGTAAGGTGCAAATTTACGAGCTACAGGAGTAGATCGGGGAATCACTAATGGCTACCGAACTGAATACCGATCGAGTATCGTAACGACTAACAACTTGTGAGATTGCACAAAATTGTCCGAAACTCTGAATGCCTAAGTATTATACCATAGACCATAAGTCGAGTTGAGATGCGGATCTGCAGTTTCACGCGCTCTTGAGCTGCGATGGTGCCACCTATCGAGTATAGGCCATAAACTCATAAACCCATAAGGGAAGTGAGGTGAGCCAACAGCAGGGGTAAAAAACCCCATAATGAGTATGTAATACAACAGCTACGTGCAGCTTATCGTCAAATAGTTAGTGCACTACCCTGGTTAGAGTAAAAAAAAAAAAAAAAAAAAAACCACACAATTAAGAAAACGTACTAGATAGGAGGAAGGCGTACTAGCGTACTAGATTCCCCCGAGTCGTACTAGATCTAGTACAATTGTACTAGACTGGCAACGCTGCTGACTAACCTCGTGATTTCAAATTATCTAACGGACTCGGATAAATTTCTTTATCAAAGCCGTGTAGGTAAGAGCGGACTCGGATACTGAGACCAAAGCCGCGATACCTTCTATTACAGAGCCGGGTGATTAGCCAAGCCTGTTTTCCTATTGTGACGAACGTCACATGGGTTGTCCGACTATGCCTAACCGCGTAGCGTCTAAGTATAACCGCCCGTTATCTATGATAACAAATGAAAATAACTTTGACCTATCTCTCAATAGATCGATTTTTTGGATCCTACGCCGTCTAGTCCTATACAGGTCTCGCATTGATTATTTAAACAGAAGGGCCTAATTGTCTTGTCAGGAATGTATTAGGTCGGGTGAAATGATAAGGAAAATTAATTGATAGAAATAGATTATATTCTTGAACGATTATTTGAAGTAAAACGTACGGTTGAACATAAATGAATATCGTGTATGGCTAATACAAGGGTAATGATGTGTGTGTCGACGCGGGTTCGTGAAGAGAGCTTACTTTAAAAGAAACCTTTAGATAGGCACCAGACAGAAATATGCCCTTCTCGATTCTCGCGTTGACACCTTGGTAGTGACAAAATAATATAATGTGTGAATCTGATGTCGCTCGGATTTTAATGTTTGGGTTGATAAATCTTTGCACCCTAGTAACTCCTTATAACTCTTTCGTTGCAATTCCTTATGGTTATACTAATATTATATTGCTTAAGATTATACAGCCATGCTCGACAAGTTGGAGACGTCGCGAACTTGCTCAAAGCTGAGGGTTTTCCCCGAAGTGTCTTTGCACTAGCTTTAGGCAAGGTCTATGGGCTTTCTTAAACTAATTATCATAGCAAGCATAGATAATAGATATGAGCGGTTCCACGTCACTTCACTCGAAAATAAACCGTCAAGTCACGGATTTTTGCGCCATTCAAAATATCTTTAGTACTATGAAAAAAAAAAAATACAATTTCAAGGATTTTGAAAAATTTTCAAAAATGGCGGAGTTAGAGCTATGTGAATTTTCGTAAACCGCTGTAGCACCGCTATGTTTAAAAATGTATATCTCCGAAAGTATTCAACGGAGCGGACTGAGCTTGGAATCATTTTGTTCGTAAAAGAATGCGCTTTCATGCAAAAAATTTCAATTCCAAAAAAAAAAATTCCTTCACTTTTTTTTCGTCGATGTTTTTTTAAATTTTACTGCCATTTCCGCGGGACTCACAGAAATTCATGGAGATAATTTTTTTTGGATACCTGGATCCTTCCCCTTCAATCCCAAAAAAAAAAATTTATGGAGAAAATACCTGGGCCGAAGAAAAAAAATAAAACGTCTCGTCGCGCGTCGCCGCGCGCGCCGATCCACGTCCGCGCTACTCCAGTAAGCTCGTTGTGTTGCGTAGTGGAGTTATGACTGATGGATTTTTTGCAATATTTTGGTGGCTCTGAAAAGGGCCGATGTTTTTGGCGATGATTCGCTGGATGACACTCAGTGGGATACCTCTGATTAAAATCAATTCATAATTTTCATCGAATCAAATTTTTCTGATGCGGAAAATAATTTTGTTTTCACGAGTTTATGGGATATTGGAATGACCGCATGTAATTTCAGAGTGCCACGAACTCTCAATGCTTTATCGGATCGATTTTGTAAAATAGATTCTACAGTACGCAAAAGATATGCTGCGAAAATAGGAACATGCCCAATTATATAGATCCAGCGGTGTTTGAATAGGATCGGAGTCGCCAATCAGTTGTAAACTCGCACGTGAAACTAATCTTTTAACAGTTCCGCCTACCCCATCACACCACCCTTTCCCATGTGATGTAACAAAGAAATGCCACTCGGCTTGGCATCGAAAGTCTTCAAAGTGATGTGTTATGTTTATGAAATTCTTTTTGTTCTTATATTGGGAAGCTGCTCCAGCGGAGAAATAAATTATTTTTTCTATAGGAATTGAAATCCTCGGACTTTTTGGTGATGTCTCCAAAGCCGTTCGATCCACTGATATCCACTGTTTATAAGTAACATCATTGATGAAATTATTTGAGAAGGCTTCTTGCAACGATGATCGGGTGTGTTCTTATTTTCGCAGCATATCTTTCGCGTACTGTACGTCTGCAGAACATCAAGCGGAGGAATCTATTTTACAAAATCGATTCGATAAGGCATTGACAGTTCGTGGTACTCTGAAATTACATGTGGTCATTCCAATATCCCATAAACTCGTCAAAACAAAATTCCTTTCCGCATCAGAAAAATTTGTTTCGATGAAAATTATGAATTGATTTCAAACAGAGGTGTCCTACTAAGTGTCATCCAGCGAATCATCACTAAAGACATCGGCCCTCTTCAGAGCCACCAAAATATTGCAAAAGATCCATCAGTCATAACTCCACTACGCAACACAACGAGCTTACTGGACTAGCGCGGATGTGGATTGGCGCGCGCGGCGACGCGCGACGAGACGTTTTATTTTTTTTCTTCGGCCCAGGTATTTTCTCCATAAATTTTTTTTTTTGGGATTGAAGGGGAAGGATCCAGGTATCCAAAAAAAATTATCTCCATGAATTTCTGTGAGTCCCGCGGAAATGGCAGTAAAATTTAAAAAAAACATCGAGGAAAAAAAAGTGAAGGAATTTTTTTTTTTGGAATTGAAATTTTTTGCATGAAAGCGCATTCTTTTACGAACAAAATGATTCCAAGCTCAGTCCGCTCCGTTGAATACTTTCGGAGATATACATTTTTAAACATAGCGGTGCAACAGCGGTTTACGAAAATTCACATAGCTCTAACTCCGCCATTTTTGAAAATTTTTCAAAATCCTTGAAATTGTATTTTTTTTTTTCATAGTACTAAAGATATTTTGAATGGCGCAAAAATCCGTGACTTGAAGGTTTATTTTCGAGTGAAGTGACGTGGAACCGCTCATATAGGTAACAGGATAATAACAAAATATAGTGTAATTACAAGTATAACTAGTATAGTTGTGAGAATACTGGAAACAATTTGATAGTAAAAATGGAATTTAGCATGAATGATAATATATGGATAACGATCGTCGACACTTAGCTTAGTAGAACCGACCATGGAGGGCTGGATGTCGCGTCGCACCCTTGATTTTGCGGGTCCTCACCTTTAGTATCTTCTAACTCCAAACTTTGCACTATCGACGTGGGTTTTTTGAACAGTCTCGGTCTTTAATAAAGTATCTATACACTGACTCGAATTTTGAATATTTTTAATGAAATTAATAAAGTCCTGAATTTGAAAAATGTCTATCACTAGGTTTTGATTATAATGGAACGTAAGGTTTGAATTTATGAACTTAAAACTGAATCTATAATTACAAGTACGAGACTTGGCAAAACTGAACTGAATAATTATTTTCTTTTTTTGACGAGTACTGAGTCCCTTGGGTCACCACTTTGTTAAAGATTGAACACCAACTCTAGGCTCTAACTAGCACCCGGTTCTCTGCATCCACGCGCCTCGCGATTTACCAGAAGAAAGACACAAAAGGATGATCCCTACCTCGCTCGTAATCAGCCATCAGGACTTTGGGGACTTAAGTCCCAAGAAGTGCACGCGTCAGCCGTCCGCACCCACATAGTCGGTTCACCGTAGTAATTAATTTATACTTATGCTAGATTCTTAAAGTTAGCTAGATACACTCACTCCATGCATAACACACATCCCAATTCTTTAATTTAGAATTTCCTAGGTCTTATGGTTTACCCTGTCTATACTAGGATAATTAGGGTTTTATTAGAAAGAGTTATAACGATGCGATTATAGGTGCTAGGTCAACAGAAACTGCTACGTTGTAAGCGTTAATCCTAGATATTCTATATTATACGTGACTTCTTCGACATTAAGGAGGTAATGAATCTTTTCTAAATAACAAAGCGAATCGTGACAAAATGCACGTTTTAATAATTCTCCTTCTCGAGTATCCAAAAAGAAGAGTAACGACTAGGGTTTCCTCGAATGCTAATGTCTTTGTCTGATCTCAACTCAAATTTATTGATTATTATATATTTTTAGGGGAAAGCGTAAAGTTGGTACGTAGCACTATCCAAATTCTAATTAACTACGGATCCGCAAATCTTTCGATTTCAAGACCGTCCGCCAGACTCGGAATTGTTTTTCGTTGGCTCTCTGACACGGGGTTTTAAGCCAATGCCGTTCGCTCTTTGACACAATCCAAAGCTGTTCCCTAAGTGGCTTTATTCGGGCCATATTAACAAGGAAAAAATTCGAAGCTGAAACGTCTGCAAAGTCAAATATCTTTTGTCTAATAAATTTACTCTACTTTACATTTGGTTTTTCTCAACCCAATCTATCCTAAGTTTGTCTAGTTCGATTTAGTGCCATCCTACATGCGCTACTGTTTGTTTATATGCTTTCTGTGATTATTTCGATGCAGGATTTTATATTAGTATTATAAGCTAGACGCTTATAACCTATAACAAGTGAATTTGAGTTTTAACAATTTACTGTTCCCCCCGATAATTTAGTCAATGTGAATCTTTATCTACAATGCTATTTCTTCTGATACTATTTTCATGAATTTAAGTTGTCATCAGAACGAGACGTTCTGATGCTAGAGCAAGTGAAGTTACGTGTGAGTCGTTATGGTGTTACGTCCTGGATTAAACTATAGAGAGTTTACGAATCACTAGTTAGATGTGTTAAGGTTCTGATTCAGAATTGGTAGAGTTCTGTGTTTCTTACCGAGTCTTGGATCACTAGTTCTTCTGATTGACGTATAACTCGTATCTGTTGAGGTAATGGGTTGTTATTAGTCACCACTATGCGTGGGTGAAATAAATGTTTGTAGATTTCACTTTTAATCAACAATATTTATTTAACAAACTGCTTAACAATGTTGGTTGCTAATCAAACATTTGCATGTTGATTAACTCTAGTTTATGGATTTTATATGTTGATAAGTTTTGCACTTGGTTAATTTATATATGTGTCGGGGCGGATGACCGAAATATGAACTACTACGAGCGCATGGATGGATCTGATCGGTTACGAGCGTATTTGGCTACTCTTGCAGGATAATCATTTAGACAACTGTTATTCAAACAAGCAATGGCATACACTCCCAATAATCGCAACCCGATATAACGACAGCATTACTTCATAAGCTTCAGTAACGCGAAGGGAGACATGATAACGAATCCACGAGCCGTTCTAGAATCTCTTAGAGGTCTTTTCTTGCAACCAGTTCTCTGTTCGAGATCAAAAATGAGACTGCCTCTTCCAAATCAACATTTCTAGGGCTGTGGCTACGTTCGACAAAGGCACCACCATAAGTGCCTCTATCTCGCATCCCCCTCTGCGCCACTTGCAGAGATCTTAGACCTAAGGGTCTCAATACTAACAAATATGTCTGGACGTAAACACATAAACTAAATATCAACCATCGATAGGAATCCAGACTAAACTAAATTATAATAGTCGCTCGAAAGCAGCGTCCAAAATATCACGCGCCGACATATGAATCAAACACTTCGAATTCTGTTTTATATTCGGAGTTCTAAGACTATTGTAGATCTGATCTTTACTCTTTGAAATCTCGTGACTAACTGAGATGTTCTGGGGAAAAAAGGACTCTCCTCGCGGTTACGCGGGGGGAGGTTTTTAGAACTCGCGGGAAAGCGAGTCTTTTTTCATCGGTAAAAGACACATTCAATCCAAGAGGGAAAAAATATGGTTAGCTAAAATAGAATTTGTGCGAGACGATTGGGTCAGAGGCCCAAGCGTCGAGATGCTGAGAAGGGATGTTTTAAGCGTCTATGATCTGTCTTCTTTTAAACAAAACGGTCTTTGTCTTTTGGGTTTACCGCGTTTGGCAGTAAAATTCTGCAGATCTTGAAGATTTATGTTTCCTCAATAAAGATAGTTTCTAACGTTTTCAAAGTTTACTTAAAGCTTAGGATTTCAAATTTATGGGTTTTTGAGTGTTTTCGGGCTTGCTTAGTTTTGTGAGAGACTATGGAAAAATTAGTTATGGTGTATGAGATTGAGACTTCTTAAAAGTATTGACTTATAACTATAGGTAAAATAATATAAAGAATTTAGAGAAAAAAAAATTATAAATGGAATTACATCGATAGAGGTGTTATTGAAACTCTGATGGCAATTACACGTCGGTATTTTCTATACCTACGGTACTAACTACGGTAACTGTTATACCTAAAGATTATATGTTGAGCTTTCAACCTAGGACGTAACACTCCTACCGTCTTTTCGTTGAGTGCTCGATAGTCCATTACTATCCTCCATCGCTTGTTTCCCTTAGAGTCCGGCTTCTTTGGTACAATCCAAAGCGGGGAATTATAAGATGATGATGAGGGTGTGATGGTTCCATTCTCCAGCAGCCCCTTCACCTGTTTTCGAATCTCTGCCTGATGTACAGGTGGGAAACGGTATTGCCTCGTGTGGACTGGTACGTCATCCGTCGTGAGGATCTGGTGTGTCAGCATGTTCGTTTTCCCCAGCTTGTCTCCGGGCAGGTGGAAACAGTCCAAGAATTCTTCGATGATCTTGATCATATGTTTCCTTTCTTCCGCGTTGAGATGTTCACTTCGGAGACCCCTGATGATCCGGGTGACGCGATCCTAGCCCATGTTTTCCTCGGGTTCCTCGTCGGATTCAGTATCTCGCATAGTCAGGTCGTAAGGCTCTAATTCCTGCGGAGCAATAGCAATCTCTACGTCTTCGTCGTTAGAGTTAGTTGCTATCGTGTAGCATTTTTCGCCGTGGTTCCGCACCGCTACCTCGCCGATGTAAACCTTTGGGGGCATAGCAAGGCGGGGTAGGTACCCTTCTTGAATCCCGTTATTCTTCAGCGGGATGGGAACCTGTGTCCTACTCCGAGCGGCTAGGCGTAGAGTTGCTTGTCGGAATTCCTTTTCCACAACGGCGATCTCCCGTCTATTACAAAAAGGAATGGGTTTAATTGGTGCCTCGCAAGAAACGATAGTTTTGTGGTGAAACGAAATTCCCGCCTGATGTTCTAAGCAGAATGGTGTTCCAAGGAGTCTGTCCCCATCTATGCAGGCGTTGTCGTGTACATAAAACAAATTGGTTTTACCTAAGGCAGTGAGGGTCGTAGTTCCAAGAGTGTACAGCGGTTCTTGCAACACCCCTCAAATTTCTGAACAAACCTCTCGATGACTGGGGCGGACTCCCCGAGCGTATCGACGTGTACCAGGTTTACTCCAGCGCCAGTGTCTACTGTGAACTGTCCCTCGCCTTTCTTCAGTTCTGGCGCCCTGATCCGGATTCTGGGGGCTGGGGCTTGCGCAATATGGCACAGGGTGCGAACTCCGGCTGCGCTTCTTTCCTCCCCCCATCCTCGAATCGGACGTTCTTCTTGGCTTCCGTTGGGTCCGTGTCGTGTCGTCCACCCTCGTAGTTTAAAGAATTCGTGGAAGTAAAGGCTGCTGAGTCACGTCGGTCGGATCCTTGTGGGGAGGAACGGCGAGATCGGTTTTGCGCTTCCTGCTGTTTGCGCATCAAGGTCTGGCAGAACTCGATCGCGTGGCCTCTGCGTTTACAATAAAGGCAAAGCGCATCCCTCTCCCCCGAGGGTGATCTTTCTCTGGAAGGAGAGCGGAAAGGATTACTGTTAAGGACGCGCATACCCACACTGAAGACCCTAGCCAGCGCCGTGGGGCTAAAATCATAGTGCCTGGATCGCCGTGGATGAAGTACTGGCATCCTCGGTTGTAGTCATCACGATGTCGTCTTGTCGCCCTCGGTATCGACTGCCATGGTCATCCCTCGTATCGTATGGTCTTCTACCCGGGCTGTTGTCAGGTTTACGTCTCTCATCGTATCCAGCATATGCTCTAGCAGGTGAATCGTCTAGGTCGCAGTTTTGATAATTTCCCAGGGCCTATTCCTCTTTTTCTTCCGGTTCGATTAAGGTGGAACCGTCCCCGATCTTCCGCAAAACCTCTCCAAGGGGTGGGTGCTGACCATCGAACTCCGGTATTCGGTCCACTACCTTAAAGAGAATGTCCTGCTACCTAGAGGATCGGGTATACTCGATAAGAGTAGTCAGCAGTTGGTCTGTATAAGCCATAGTACGGTAGTTATCCGGTGGGACTCCGATTACGTCTTCCGTTGTCGCCTCGGCCTCAAGCTCAGGTGCAAGGTCGCTGGATGATGCGTTTTCTGCTCTTCTCGCGTCTACCTCCCGTGCCACCGCGCTCAAGGTTAGGTGTAGAGCGTGCTTCTGAGAGGGAGAGAGTGTGCCGATTAGTGGCGATCTTCGACCAAAGCTTACCTCTCCCTCTACGGTCGGTGTGGTTGGTGAGTCTACAGAGTTCGAGCGGCCAGTCCTACGTGACATGTAGCAGCCAGAGGTTCCTTTTCTTGTCGTTGGTCCCGGTAGACGTTTCCCTTTCACTGGTAGCGTTGTAAGGACGGGAATAGGAATGGAAATGCAACGTAGGTGTGATGTCTCTTTTGTGTCCGAGATAGATTGCCTATTGCTTCATTGGATAATTAAGAATGGATTTTAAATGAATAATGAAAAAGAAAAAACGAATAATTAAGTTGAATCGTTAGCCGTACTCTACGCGTACCGAGTGTTGCGCGATCGGAATGTCCCGCGTGAGCAGATTTGGATGCCAAGCTACGCGACGGGGCCTAAGGCCGTTGACGTCCGCGGCTCAGGTTCTTACTAGGTCACTAAGTCACTATCACAGTATTCGCAGTTTAAGCGTACCCCACACTTAGCACCATTTGTTACGAGCAACCGAGCTGAAGGCTTCGGGTGTCAAGTTCTTATATAATTTAAAGAGAGTAATCTCCGAGCGGCTGAAGATTACTCTCGTGGGCTTGCTTGAACGAAGTCCTAAGGACACCCGCGCAATCTGTGAATGGCTTAGGATACAAGAATACCCGGCAAAAACATTGTAAATGTCAAAAATTACAGCCGAGTTCTAAAATGATTTCGCCGGCTAACAAAATCGAAACGTTATACTCTTTTTTCAGCGATAGATTACGAACATCATTTCGTTACACAAAATAGTACAAAATAATACGTGAAATCAGGTAGCGAAGCCGAGCGTTTCCTCAGTTGATTTTCATACTTCAAATTATGTTTTTCAAATGCCAATCAAAGGAAATGAATGGAAAAACGATCATTCGTTACCTTTGACAGAACAGCATATTGGCAACGGGAAATATTGCTGAAAGAAGTTAGCTCGTATGATGATACAAACTCGGCGGGCATAGATTGTTCTGAAAATTATCAATTGCTGAAATGTGAGGTAATAAGATCAACAATTATTGTATCTTTGAATGTAGAATATACTTTCGCTTCAATGTCTATCTACTGTGTGTAAGTCGAACAGGAAGGGAGACGTTAGAAAAGCATTACCCAAGTGTACAGATAATGGGTACATCCAGAATGGATATGTATCGTTTCATGGCTGTGACATGGTTGTACCATAGGCGAACGTTGGTAAACGATAGATGCACAATAAAATTAGATTCTTCTTCAAACCACGAATTTGGATTTAAATTACTAAGATCATCGTGCCTGGACTTATTACTTCTTGTTATGAACACACTATAGGTATACCGTGCGATTATGTGTAAACTACACGCTCCAAGCGCGCGAACTTTGATTTGCTCGAATATCATTGGCCGGTGAAATCGCGCCAGCAACTCCACCAACTTTTCAGTAATATCCCTAGCTCTGTCGTCTGCTGGATTCACAAGAAACATAACCTATTCCTGCCACGGTCTGCCGCCATTTGTAGTTGACAATAATCGGAAACAAACAGCAGACGGACTCTAGGGATATTCGTGCAGAGTCTGAAATTGGTGTCCCTCGTAATAGTAGAATAAATCAGCGCCTGCGCGCTTGGAGCGTGTATTTTCCACATAATCGCACGGTATTTTTAATTCAACTTTAATTTCTAACGTATTACTCGCTCGTTTCGTTCATTTGTGTGATGCATTCATTTATGCACTACCTCTTGTGAGAAACACGATTTTCGTTGAGCTTTCCCAGCACTAGTGCGTGAAAAATGTTTATAATTTTTAAATCTGAAAGAAAATACAGGACTTAGGGCACAGGCACATAGAGGGACTTCGTGACGAGTGTGAAAGTGCCGCACGATCCGAAGACGAGGTCTTTCCGCGCCCTTGTCATATGAAAAACTATTATATCGCAGTTTCAGTTTACAATAATAAATATCATCATTGCCAAAAATGTTCAAACAGTCTTTGATCATGCTTAAAACAATTTTGTGGGTGTGATCGTTACGGAGTGGCTGAAAGAAATAAATAAAAAGAAAAGTGCAATTGATAATTTTCAGAACAATCTATGCCCGCCGAGTTTGTATCATCATACGAGCTAACTTCTTTCAGCAATATTTCCCGTCGCCAATATGCTGTTCTGTCAAAGGTAACGAATGATCGTTTTTCCATTCATTTCCTTTGATTGGCATTTGAAAAACATAATTTGAAGTATGAAAATCAACTGAGGAAACGCTCGGCTTCGCTACCTGATTTCACGTATTATTTTGTACTATTTTGTGTAACGAAATGATGTTCGTAATCTATCGCTGAAAAAAGAGTATAACGTTTCGATTTTGTTAGCCGGCGAAATCATTTTAGAACTCGGCTGTAATTTTTGACATTTACAATGTTTTTGCCGGGTATTTCATTACTTTTTGTATGTGTAAACAGGCCTGTGCTGAACTAACTCTAATGTATTATACACATATGAAGATCAACTCTCAGTCATTTGTCATAAAATGAAATTATGTATTTTCGGGTTCGCGCAAAGCGGACAAGATATTCTATTTGACCAAGAAATCTCCTTCTGAGAATCATACGATAGCTTGTACCAATCATAGTTTATGTCGCTCATGAACTCGTCTATTCAAATAGCGCCACATATTTAGAGGTAGTACAAACATGGAATACGGAAAATTTTCTTCAATCGTCTGATTGTGAAATTCTTACGTAAAATAAACAGGCCTTATATCGAAACAGACCATTATGTGATTCTATGATATTTTTCAAGCTATAGGTCACACTTTGTCGATATGGCATTATGTATATGTAAGTATTGCTGAATGAACAACGAACATTGCGTTAAAAAATTGGTCCCGCGAGCTTGGAGAATTGCGATGTTATTTTATTCTAAACTTGAAATTCATGTACATAAATTCATTTAACACTTGTATTGACGTTTCTTTTCGTATTAAACGTAGATACCTCAGAAACTAGGACCGACAAGGTGGGCCTTTTTCATACCGATGATATATTACGAAAACATCAGTTTCTGTAATGAAATTCAAGATAATACTAATAATAATATTAATTGATGTCTTGATGTCAATGACTTCGTATATTGATCGGGGTCAATTTTTTTGTTGCGTGATCGGATTTGTTCAACAACCAATAGGAAGCGAGATATCGACAGAGTCAATTTCCCTTGCCAATTTGAAATCGATCCGTGCGTCGGATCGGAAAATAGATGAATTGTGGGAAAGTGTCTGAACCAGAGGATCTTGACACCAAAAACTATGGAGCGGAAGACCTAGACACTGAAAACTACGTTGCGCTAGACCTGGACATCAAGAACTACGGAGGGAAGGACTTGGACGCTGAAAACTACGGAGCGGAGAACCTGGACACCGGAAACTACGAAGCGAAGGATCTGCGCATCGAGATTTGAGGATGGGAGGACCTGGATACCGAAAACTACGGAGAAGAGGAACTGGATACCGGAAACTACGAAGCGGAGGACCTAGACATCGGAAACTACGATGCGAAGGACCTGGGCAGCGAGATTTACGGAGCGGAATACCTGGACAGCGGAAACTACGGAGAAGAGGACCCGGATACCGGAAACTAGGGAGCAAAATACCTGGACACCGAAAACTACGGAGAAGAGGACCTGGATACCAGAAACTACGGAGCGGAATACCTGGACACCGGAAAATTACCAAGAAGAGGACCTAGATACCGAAAACTACCAAGAAGAGGACCTGGATACCGGAAACTACGGAGCGGAATACCTGGACACCGAAAACTACGGAGCGAAGGACCTGGATACCGGAAACTACGATGCGAAGGACCTGGGCAGCGAGATTTACGGAGCGGAATACCTGGACACCGGAAACTACGGAGAAGAGGACCTAGATACCAGAAACTATGGAGCGGAATACCTGGATACGGAAAACTACGGAGCAGAGGACCTGGACTCTAAAAACTACCGAGCGGAGGACCTGGATACGGAAAACTACGGAGCGGAGGACCTGGATACGAAAAACTACGGAGCGGAGGACCTGGACTCTAAAAACTACGGAGCGGAGGACCTGGACTCTAAAAACTACGGGGCAAAGGACCTGGGCACCGAAAACTACGAAGTGGAAGACCTGGACTTATAGAGGATGACCTGGACATTTTTCAGGTGGCACCAGCTCAAATGTTGACACATCAATTATAATGATAATGACGATAATTATAATATAATAATAATGATAATGATGATGCTGATGATAATGATGAATACTAATAAATCAAATATTGATATAAATAATAATATTTAAATATAATCAATACTGGCACGCCGACCTACGGGTACTTGGCCGCGATTCGCTGCTGCGAATTTTTATAAATAATTATAATATGAATAACTCAGTTTTGCGTGGTGAATTATTGCTAAAAAGCAATAGGGGGCGAGATTTCGATGACAAGAACACCCCTTCCAAATTGCAAGTTCATAAGTGCAACGGTTCGACAGATATCGTGGTCCCAAGAAAAACGTTCTGCAACGAAGAAGAAGAAGAAGAAAAAGAAGATTGTGTTTTTCGATCAACTTTGACGGTCAATATCTCCGAAACCACGTGGTCGATTTTGTCGAACTCTTGCGAGCAAGGTCAACTGGGGAGGGCCTTACGCCCCTATAAATTTTATCGGAAAATAATCAGCGGTTCAAAAGATGTGACTGATTTTTTACAAGAACAAGAGCTTGCTCGGGTAAATGATTCGTGGCTGCCGCGCCGAGTTAGTAGGGAAGGAACTCGGCTGCGATTCGCTGCCACGAATCTTGATAGGGTGAAGTACTAGAGTTCGTTTATTAGGACGAAGACGACTAATGAATCTACAGTCAGTAAATTAAATAAACGATGTAGTATACGGCTATAAACTAATCTATAGAATATGTAGAATGATGTATATCAAGATTCGCGGCAGCGAATCGCCGCCAAGTACCAAGCCCCAAAGTTTTTTTTTCTTATTTTTATTTTGAAGGTAGGCGAGCGCAGCCAAGAATTATTTACCCGAGGCAACGGTTTATACCTGTAAACATACCGTTATATCTCCCGAATGCGTGAATATTATCGGATGAAATTCACAAGAATATGAGTCCCAGTCCAAATGAGTTCGCTGTCCAAATTCGAACAGAATCGGTCGTTTGGTTCCACAGATATTAACTGTTAACGTTGATGAAAAAACACAATCTTCTTCTTCTTCTTCTTCGCCCCATTTTTCGCTAGACGCTTGCTAGGGACCACGATATCAATCGAACGGCAGTATGTATCAACTTGAGATTTTAAACGTAGCTATTCTCCATCGAAATCTAGCTCCCTATTGTTTTTGGTGCGAATCTGTACTCACACTCGGTCAGGAGAATTTAATAAAGTCACAAAGCGCTTAGTACCGCAAAATGGCCGCATGAGGGCGTTAATTGAATCTTACATATTTCATACAGGGTAATTCAGGCTGGACGCACCATCTTAGGTGGGTGTATTCCTCCTGAAAACTAAGAATTTCCTTTACCAAATTTCGAGAGGCTATTAGTTTCGGAGCTACACAAGACCTGACATTAGTGGACCGATCGCAGAGCTTATGAGTGAGCAAGAGTGCAAGTCGAGCAGTGCCCGCGGAGGATCGATTTTTATTGTACGACGTTTTAGTTAGATTAGATTCCTAGATAAGTATGACGGCATCGTCTCCTGGAGATGTCTTCGTACGGCATTCACCTCCATCTCGTCGTCCTCATCCTCTGATTCATACTTCCAGGTTCCCCACCCAGTGATTCCCGTAGTCCAGATCCTCAAAATCGTAGTCTCATTTGTCCAGATCCTCGGCTTTGTAGCTCGCGTAGTCCAAGTCCTCCGCTCCGTAGTTTGAGTCGTCCAGGTCCTGCGCTCCGTATTTTCAGTCGTCCAGGTCTTTCGCTCCGTAGTTTCAGTCGTCCAGGTTCTTCGCTCCGTAGTTTGGGTCGTCCAGGCCCTTCGCTCTGTAGTTTCAGTCGTCCAGGTCCTTCGCTCCGTGGTTTCAGTAGTCCAGATCCTGCGCTCCATAGTTTGAGTCGTCCAGGTCCTTCGCTCCGTAGTGTCAGTCACCCAGGTCCTTCGCTCCGTAGTTTCAGTCGTCCAGGTCCTTCGCTCCGTAGTTTCAGTCGTCCAGGTCCTTCGCTCCGTACTTTGAGTCGTCCAGGTCCTGCGCTCCGTAGCTTGAGTCGTCCAGATCCTGCACTCCGTAGTTTGAGTCGTCCAGGTCCTTCGCTCCGTAGTGTCAGTCACCCAGGTCCTTCGCTCCGTAGTTTCAGTCGTCCAGGTCCTTCGCTCCGTAGTTTCAGTCGTCCAGGTCCTTCGCTCCGTACTTTGAGTCGTCCAGGTCCTGCGCTCTGTAGTTTCAGTCGTCCAGGTCCTTCGCTCCAAAGTTTCAGTCGTCCAGGTCCTTCGCTCCAAAGTTTCAGTGGTCCAGGTCCTCAAACTACGGAACGGAAGATTTGGACGACTGAAACTACGAAACCAAAGATCTGGAGAAATGCGACTACGATTCCGAGCATCTGGACTGCGAGAATTACGGAGTAGGGGATCTGGACGACTGAAACTATGAATTGAGGGATCAGGACAACAAGAACGGAGGTGAATGCCGTGCGAAGACATCTCCAGGAGACGACGTCGTTATACTCATCTAGAAATCGAACTGAAACGTCGTTCGATAAAATTCGGTCTTGGTCACTCATAAGCCCTGTGACTGGTCATCTAATTTCTTCTGTAGCTCCGAAACTATTAGTCCCTTGAAGTTTTGGTAAAGGAAATTTAGTCATTGATTTCCAGAAGGAATACGCCTGCCTAAAGTGGTGCGTCCAACCTGAATGACCCTGTATATTAATTACGATTCTCGATCGATAAGATCAAGATTCGCGGCAGCGAATCGCCGCCAAGTACCCGTAGGCAGGTGATAGCTAGCCGCGTATATTTTCTCGGCGGAACTAGTTATACCTGTAGGCACGGTGTCATAACTTCGGAACGCGTGAATGTTTTTCGATAAAATTCACACGACAGGAACTCCCTCCCCACACGACCTCACTGTACAAATTTGATTGTAATCGGTACACTGGTTTCCGAGATAATAGTCACGGAAGATGATAAAAAAGCATCTTCTTCTCCTTCCCGGTCATCATGGAATTTCGGTAGACATTTTGCTTGAGACCACGATATCTATCGAACGGTTGAATAGATCGACTTGAAATTCGAAACGTGGGTACAAGCCACTGAAATCTCGCCCCCTATTGATTTTGGTATGAATCAGAATTCGCATTCGGTCGGTATGTGCTGATAAAGTTACAAAGTGAGCTACGAAACGTCGACTAAACAAAATGGCCGTCGGCTCGCGCTATTGAGTGCTATTGACCGTTAAAATATACACAATTTTATACATAATAAATTATTTACAATTTTATATACAATTATTTATATTTATATGATGTGTTATCTTATTATTATTGATATTATTATTATAATCGTACTTGGTGAAAATCGGTGAGCAACTTTCCGTAGAGACAACGTCCACCTACATATACGTATGTATGCTGCAACGGTGCACTTTTACGGGAAGGGTTTACCCGGGAACCGCGCACTTCGGCGTCAACGTTTATTTAATATAAGAATAAGAAAAACTAATAGTTGGGCGCCAGACGTTTTCACGTCACTGGAAAGACTAAAACATATAGTTTGACGGCGGAAATTGCCAGATAGCTCAGAATATAATACAGGGTGACCCAAAATTCCCGCACCACCTTGAATAGGCAGGTACCTTATCGAATTCCAAGACGAAAGTTCCTTTACGAAAACTCTCCAAGGCCAACGGTTTTCGAGTTATTCAAAATCGCGATTGACGAATCAGAGCGTTTTTTATCATCGTGATAGTGCCGGCTCTAAAGCAAGCCATGGGCAGAGCCTGTGGTATCTTTCTTATTAGCTCGCACGACCGCTATTTTCATTATTATTCAATTCAATTTGTATTTTCGGTCGTCCAGGTCGATTGCACCGTAGTTCCTGATGCTCAGGTCAATCGGATCACCGTCTAGGCTTCATCCGGCGTAGTTTACGTCGACCGCTTTATAGTTTCAGCGGTCCAGGTCGTACGCTCCATAGTTTTTTGCGGTTTACGTCAACCGCTCCATATTTTCAGCGGTCCAGGTCATTCGCTTCATAGTTCCCGGCCGTCTAGGTCGACCGCTCCATAGTTTTGGCTGACCAGGTCGTCCGCTCCATAGTTTTTTGCCGTTTACGTCAACCGCTCCATATTTTCAGCGGTCCAGGTCATTCGCTCCATAGTTCTCGACCGTCTAGGTCAACTGCTTCATAGTTTTAGCGGTCCAGGTCGTCCGCTCCATAGTTTTCGGCCGTCCAGGTCGACCGCTCCATAGTTTTAGCGGTGAATGACCTGGATGGCTGAAACTATGGAGCGGTTGACCAAGACGGCCGAGAACTATGAAACAGATGACCTGGACGGCTGAAACTACGGAACGAATTACCTGGACCGCTGAAACTATGGAGCGGTTGACCTAGACGGCCGAAAACTATGGAGCGGACGACCTGGACCGCTGAAACTATGGAGCGGTCGACGTGAACTACGCCGGATAAAACCTAGACCTCGGAAACCATGATCCCATCGACCTGGACGTCAGGAACTACGGTGCAAAAGACCTGGACGACCAGAACTACGAATTGAATTCAATAATATAAAAAATAGCGGTTGTACAAGCTAATATTAAAGATACGGGCTCTGCCCATGGCTTGCTCTTGAGCCAGCACTATTACGATAATAAGGAACGCTCTGATTCGTCAATCGCGATTTTGAATAACTCGAAAACCGTTGGCCTTGGAGAGTTTTCGTAAAGGAACTTTCGTCTTAGAATTCGATAAGGTACCTGCCTATTCAAGGTGGTGCGGGAATTTTGGGTCACCCTGTATATCAACTAAATGGTAGAGGGGCAGGGTGCCAATTAATAGTCAATACCAATAATTATATATTCGACTGATTTATTCAGAATCGGTACGGGAAAACTGATGCACAATCCGCAATAATTACGGGAATAAGTAATACCAGATTTACAAAATTATGCTCTGTGATTCAGACAAAATTCGGGAATTTACGGGAACAGACTAACAATCAAATATCCAAAATATATGACACAATATAGCAAAATATAAGAAAATTCACAACAATCGTCTTGATACAAGATTAATCGATTTATACGGGACTTAAAGAAGAAAATAGGAAAAATATATCAATCAAATAATTATTAACTAAGAAACTAAAAACTAAATAACAATGCTTGCTTCTACGCTCGCTAGCTCCAGGAAATAGTTCGTTAACAGGTCGTTTGTGATCGATAAATTACATGAGAAAGAAGACAGAGAAAAAGAAGAAAACCTAATAGGATCTACCGCATGCTGAAGCATAGAGAAAAAGCCACAAATAGTCACTAAGCACGAGTCGACTCGAGAATCCGTTTTTAACAATACTAAATATAATAAAATATAACCGGGACGAAGTCGAAGGACTTAACGAACCATAATCGTGGCCTACGCCACACCAAATATAATCTACTAAATAACTAAACGGGATTCATGAGCGACCTCGTGGTTTTACATAAAATAGGTCTTACCTTATCGGCGATAAGTCGGCTTCAAACACAACAAAACGGAAATAATATAAAAATAACAACAAACTATAACTTGAACTTTAACAATAAATTTAACAATAACAGTAACGGGATAGTTAACAAAAGCTTTAATACACTATTCAGCACTGTAACGGGAACTCGGGATTTAGATGGTCTTGACGTGAGGACGAACAAGCGTAGAAGTAGGCCGAGTCCTGCGTTACCCCACACTTTATAGGTGCGGGATTCCCTAGCTGCTAAGTGATTTGAATCGTCTTACTTAGATTTTTCGTCAAAACCTTAGTCGTCAGACTCAGCAGTTAGTCGTCCTCGCTGGCATGAGTTTCGGGACGCGTAGTCCGGGACGCTCAGGTAGTAGACGTTTGTCCAAGTGCTCATCCAACATGGCGGTACGGCGGGATATTTTAAAGCTGGTATAGCGGGACTCGTACGTGATTCTCGTTCTCTGCGTCTTCTCTTCCAACTTCGGTTCTCGTCGCGGGACTCCTCGGGATTATCGTCGGGACGAAGTGCACCCTGGCTGCGTTTTAACAAGAAAAACGGACCAGTCAGAGGATCTGGCGGAAGTTCTGATGCCCCAATGACCGGATCTGCATCCAGAATTCCCCATGAGCGATGTGGAAGGCTTACAGGCGGGCCTGCCTCACATGGTTGCAGTTCTTCTACCGGGACTTTTCGGGAGTAACACCGGTAGCGGGACGATACCGGGAAAGCCGATGACAAGGTCTAGCTCGACTCCAGGTCGATAAGTCGTTGGCAACGGGAAGCTTTGGTGGGTTACTGGAATTTCGCCCTGCTCTATTCAACCATTGCCTAGACGTCCAGAATTGGTTGACGGGAGTGGTTTAGCACCAGGCTGATCAGTCTGCGGGAACGGGAGGGTTTGACTCCGGGAGTCATCCTTATTCAACCGCTCCTGCGGCATCCACGACCGGGAGTTGGGAAAGAGAGACGTGTTGGCTGGAAGCTGTAGTTCGGGAAGGACCTCGATTTCAGACGTCGGAAGTAGTCCCTCGACGTCCTGGCGTTGTCCTCCCGAGCTCCGCTATTATAGAGACTCGATATAAAGCAAAGGGAGTTACATAATAAATCAGGCTAATCGTACCAATAATAAAACCATCGATAGAAATAATAATCAAATTAATTAGCAAATTAGTAATCAAGCTATTTTACGACCTGTGCTACTTCTCTGGAGCTGTCCGTCCTCACGTCGTTCGACACTCGCGCGGTATTGGGACGGTTGCAAAATGCAACGTCACAATGCATACATATGTATATGTGTAATCGAACGCGTGGCAGACGTGCGAAAATTGGGATAGTTGATACGTAAATCCAATCGAAATCATTACTAATTCGGATTATTATGACCGAGAGGCAACGACTGTGTCACGCCTAGGATGCGCTAAATAGACTACTGATGGTACACTTGTAAGAAATAGCATGAGATTTTTATTGTACGACATTTCAGTTCGATTTCCAGATGAATATGACAGCGTCGCTCCTGTAGATGTCTTCGTACGGTATTCACCTCCGTTCTCGTTGTCCTGATCATCTGACTCATAGTTTGAGTCGTCCAGGTCCTCCACTTCGTAGTTTGAGTCGTCCAGGTCCACCGCCTCGTAGTCTCAGTCGTCCAGGTCCTCCGCACCGTAGTTTCAGTCGTCCAGGTCCTCCGTTCCGTAGTATTCGTAGTCCAGGTCCTCCGCACTGTATTTTGAGTCTCCAGGTCCTGCTCTCCGTAGTTTCAGTCGTCCAGGTCCTGCGACTACGAGAACTACGAAGCGCAGGATCTGGACGACTGAAACTACCGTGCGGAGGTCCTGGACGACTGGAACTATGAATCAGAGGAACAGGACAACGAGAACGAAGGTGAATGGCGTACGAAGACATCTCCAGGAGGCGACGCCGTCATACTCATCTAGAAATCGAACTGAAACTTCGTACAATAAAAATCAAACCGCCGCGGGCACTGCTCGACTTACACTCTTGAACCGGCCCTATCTTGGTCACTCATTAGCCCTGTGATTGGTTAACCAAGATCTTCCGTAGCTCCGAAACCGTTAGTCCCTCGAAGTTTTGGTAAAGGAAATTTAGTCTTAGATTTTCAGGAGGAATACACCCACGTAAGGTGATGCGCCCAACCTGAATTACCCTCATATAACAGCGATATCAATATTTTATACTTGCAAAAAGGAGTGAAATCCCACGGAAAAACATCGTAGATGTAAAAAAAGCCGCCAAGTCCCTACACAGAAATCACAATTGCCTTATAAGCAGAACGGTTCGCCAGGCTCCGTCGTGGAATCAAGAAAAAAGCCAAGCACCGAACGTACCCTTGCGATCTCTCAGCAAGTCTACGTCGCGAAGGCGAGTTTCGTGTAAGGATATCGAAACATCATTCCAAGAGCTACGTACTTGGCGGGCACATTCGGTTTTTAGAGCTATACGGACAACTCGCTTCGTTTTACTCGAAAATTGAGTTTTTAATTCAATAGCAATGAAATACACTGGAAAACTAGTTATTCCAACCAATCATCGTATCAGAATATACTTCTACGTGTCCTTAATTATCCGTATAACTTTACAGACATCAATACCTTGTATAATAAATAAAAATCGTGGTCGGTCCACTGTCATTGAATTATCTGATCAGACTTGGTACTCTGAAATCACGTACCTTACTATGGAAGACAATGAATTAAGTATGTAGTATTATTTTTGGGGAATAAACTTATTCACTTGCAAAACTGTCGAATCGAGAAAATCTACTTTGCTATTTCGGCATAAAACCTAAAACTCGCAGCTACGGTATACGTGTATGCATACGTAGTCCGTAGAGTATGACGGTTTAATATAATGATAAATATGAAATTCAGTTGATGATTAGTTTAGTGTACCTATACTACTATGTCATACAATCTTGCTCGCGATGCATGCGTATGCGGTGCACAAGTGTATACACGTAGTGGGAAGAGTCGTTTACAGTAGTACCTCGATAATCCGAACCAATTGGGACCGGGCCCAGTTCGGATTAGCGAAAGTTCGGATAATCGAACAATAATGTTGGGTGAAGCGATATTTTAATTGTGGGAAATATCTAAGACACATGTAATACACACACGTATGCTATAATATATACCTATATATAATATATACAACATAAAATTCTGAAATTTATATGTTGGTTCGGATAAAGCGAGTCGCGGTTCGGATAACAGAGGTTCGGATTATCGAGGTTCCACTGTACAATACTTGCAACTCTTCCTCGTAACAGTTCGGCCTCACTTTATTGCAAAAATATTTTGTTGCTCATTCGTTTGTGAAAAATAATCATTCGCAACTATACTATACACATTGGTACAAGAAGACGAGCGCGTGCGAGTTGACGGAAGTGCTGTAGTGCGGGCGCCCGAAGGCGCCCGCACGCAAGCACTGACGTCAACTCGTACACGCTTATCTTCCAACTGCCACGACAAGGTCGTGCCACGAGATCGAAGGATGCATTTTGAATGAGTGTGTATGGAACCAATGTTATCTGCGAATCGGATATTCGTCAGTCGATGCAAGATTCACGACGTGTAGGTACACATATATCTAGCGACCGGAAACATAGTACTTTGAGACATCCATCAGCTGCCGAGTACCGATACAAGCAACTGTTCACAGTTCGGAATAACTGTTAGACAAACAGCCAAACACAAAATGAAACTGCAAGAAGTCGCGTTCTATTAATCTATAGATTTCGGATGCCAGATTTGATGAATAAACAATATGAAAAAAGCAGTCGTAAAAAAATAATTCACAAGATACGCGAAAGTACTATCAATCCAAAGCAGAAACAACTAGCACAAAGAAAAAAAAACCAAATGTGCCCGCCAAGTACGTAGCTCTTGGAATGATGTTTCGATATCCTTACACGAAACTCGCCTTCGCGACGTAGACTTGCTGAGAGATCGCAGGGGTACGTTCGGTGCTTGGCTTTTTTCTTGATTTCACGACGGAGCCTGGCGAAACGTTCTGCTTATAAGGCAATTGTGATTTCTGTGTAGGGACTTGGCGGCTTTTTTTACATCTACGATGTTTTTCCGTGGGATATATATATACCGCGAGAATCAGGTGAAACCGAATGGTCCATCCGCCCAGGCGCCGAATATTTCAGCATATAGCTTCAGCGCAACGAGTGGTTATCCCCCTAAAAATACCAAATATTCGGCGCCTGGGCGGATGGACCATCCGGTTTCACCTGATTCGCACGGTATAGACTTGTTCGATGTTAGGCTCGGTGTCGGCTATGTCACATTCCGTAACGTCTAGTAAACTTAGAGTCGTTATATTGAGAGAGCCGCCCCCACAGTCGTATCCGATCAGCGCGTGCGTGGTAGATAGTAGTATAAGTATTGTTGCGTGGGTCAAGTTCATTTCGTCTAGAACAGGAAGTTCAGTGTGCTGTTTCATCTTTGGAACTTAATCATACTTATTATTCTATGTGTTTTCGAATCCTGGGAGATATTTTACATGATTTTGGAATGTATGACAGTTTTCTTATCGTTAACGTTGACCATAATATACATAATCTGGGTTTGTGCTTCTAGTAGCATAAATACTTCGTTTGATTCGGAGCTCATGTTTTTCTAATACTCCTTCCTCGTATGGAGTTTGCGTCGTGTGTACGAAATATCTGTATGTGTTACTTGGGATAAGCCCCATTGTTATTAGTTCTTCCAAACACTGTTTCTCCCAGGGTTCGAGGGTCTTCCTTAGTCTTATTATTATCTTATTTGCTACGTGTATAACCTCTGTATAACGTCTGTCGCGGGTTCCTGCGTCGTATAGTATCAGAAACTCCGGATTTGGGTTTAACAATTTCATTTTGGTCTTTCTAGGTGTACTTATGTATGTATATATATTTTCGAGTTAGTTAGTTCCTGGGAGGTATCGCTATTCCTCTGGTTGATGGTAGAAACCGATGGTATGGTTTCCTTCTGCGGTTACGAAAAAATACACATTATTAGTAAAACCTTCTCGGACCATTATTACTTCGTCGTCTTCCCTTGACATGTCCAATATTTCCTGGCTCTCAAATGGCATATGTGTAGTATACGATGCATAATAGTAAGAGTTGGCAGGTAAAGTTCTGTTTGCGATCAGTCTTTCTAGTACAAATCGCTCCCAGGGACTAAGTTCTCGATTAATTCTTATAATTATAAGGTCCTTATCTATGAAATGTCATAAATTTATGGCCAGGAGCACGTAACCGCCAACCCCGTAACATAATATCGAGTAGAGAGAATTTGACGTATCTTAAAAATAACTACGTCCATTTCACAACAACAGACTCTGAATTAACAACCCCAATAGGTAAATTATTAGTTGATTTGGAAATGATTGACGCCGACGATCAACGAGATACGAAGCCTAAGGTAGGTCAAATTATTATTACTAAACGGGGAAAATATAGAATATTTAGTGTAGTAGTCAAGAAAAGATATTTCGATAAAATCACGATAGATAACGTGAACCTTGGACTAGAAAATTTGAGAACCACACTCATTCAATTAGGTATAACAACATTTAGGATTTCCAAAACCGGCGACATAACAGACGAACTACCCACTGACGCATGGCCAAAATTACTATCAGAAATTTTCGCGGACGATGACATTAAAATTACAATCTGCACAGGAATAACAGAAATACCACCAGCTGAGATTCGAACCGAAATTATTTCAGAAATGCACAATAGCTTAATAGGAGGGCATAAAGGTGTAACAAAAACATATAGAAGGATCCGTGAACGTTTCTATTGGTCAAGAATGAGGGAAGACGTAAGCAAATTCATACGTAACTGCAACAGTTGCCGAGAACAAAAACTTGTGCGGGTGAAAACTAGGGAACCCATGGTGATAACGGATACTCCATCCGAGCCGTTCGACAAGGTGTCATTAGATACTGTGGGTCCACTCCCCGCTACTTCTAATAACAACAAACATATTTTAACTATGCAGGATAATTTGACCAAATACTGCATTGCGGTACCGATTCCAGACATTAGAGCCGAAACCATAGCACACGCGCTAGTAGAACACCTAATCTTACAGTACGGAGCTCCGCGAGTAATACTCACTGACCGAGGAACCAGTTTCATGAACAAATTACTTAGCGAACTTTCCAGAGCATTTAGGATTAGGCATATCACTACCTCAAGCTATAGGCCGCAGTCTAACGGTGCCCTAGAGCGTAGTCACATTGTGCTTACCGAATATATCAAGCATTATCTCGGGGAATTCGACGACTGGGACGAACTAGTGCCGTTTGCAATGTTTTCGTACAATACCGCCGTCCACGAAGCGACAAATTTTACACCTTATGAGTTAGTTTACGGAAGAATAGCACGCTGTCCGAGCTCATTCCCTGCAGGCGAAAAGGTAATGACGTATAATTCTTATCTCGGAGATTTAATAACAAGACTGACCGAGATGCAAACCCTGGCTGGCGAGAACTTGGACCAGGCTAAGCAAAGATCCAAAACGTATTACGATCAAAAGGTAAGTCCCTTCAAAGGTAAGGAAGGAGACCTGGCACGAGTATTAATAGAAGTCAGAAAGGGAAAATTCGGTACAAGGTATAAAGGCCCTTACAAAATTATAAAAATATTGGAGAATAATAACGTGGTATTAGAAGCAGACGATGGTAAGCGATTTGTAAAACATACAGATAAAATTGAATTGGCTCACTGACCTATTGACTTAGAATTACGGAATACAGAACTGACGACACGAACTCACAAGTAGACATGAACTAATCACCATTGTATTCAACCACGAACGGAACATGATACTCCTTCAGGTTAACGAGAGTAGCTGCAGAGAGAGAAAATGAAAGGACTGTCGATACTGATCTGGATCGCGATAATCAGAGGAACAACTGCTGACTCCGGATATGCGATATCCCCGATTGAGTCAAGTCCGGGGCTATATTATGAAAAATTACATAATTTTCGATTAAAGAGGGCGGAATGGCGTATGGTACTCTTCATAGACGTAGAGAAGCTAGACCAACAATTTCCAGAGGGAGTAGAAAGCTTCAGGATGAAATACGAAGAATGCAGGACAGTAAAGGGTATACAGGATAAATGTGATGCGATATTACAGAAGACACATATTGAGCAAATGATAATAGAAGCAAATGAATTACGCGAAGAAATCAGGGAATTGGCTAACGAAATTTCATTGCCTGATATAGATAATTTACCCCACTCAATAGTTCGGCGGGGAGCACCATTTGAATTTATAGGAGGAGCTAGCCGATTTTTGTTCGGAACATTATCTGCTGAGGATGGAGAATATTTCAACAAGGAGATAGACAAGCTTCATCAAGATCAAACTCGACTAACAAAAATTTTTCGAAATCAAACACATATTATATCAAGTAAATTACACCAACTGCATGACGAGGCGCATGAACATCAAATAGCCATAAAAGAAAACAAGGCGAAAATCAACGAGATGGTTGGCAGATTAAATAATGTATCAGATGTAGTTGCAGGAGTGAACTACGTTTTGGAAATAGGAGAATACAGGGCCATAGTAGAAAAAGCACTAAATCACTACATAGGAAGCGTCGAGAAATTCATTACTGCAATAGAAGCGGCGCGAGAGAAAAAGGTACACCGATCTCTGTTAACCGGAAAGCAATTGAAGGCAGTAATACAAGAAATACACGAGTCCATGAGGATCTACGAGCTGCCAATCCCACGACATTACCATCGAAGTGAAGAAATCACGAAGATTGCAACAACCGAGGTAGGAAACGATAGAGGGAGGATAATGCTGATAGTAAGGATTCCACTGGTAGAAAGGACGACCTACCACCTTTATAGGATGCACACCTGGCCGACACCGCAGAAAAACGGCAATGATACGGTATCGATGCAAATAATACCTAAGACATCGTATCTTGGGCTCGGAGACGACCATCGAACCTATTTTCTACCGGATGAAATGCACATAAAGGAGTGTATACACACATGGTATTGCCATCTGTGCACGTTACAACTGCCCTTGATCGAGGTTGCTACTTCAACCAGCTGCGAGATTCAATTACTATTAAACCCGGAAGAACAAATGCTACGTCGGTGTGATATAAGACTAAAAGCGGGGCACAATCCATTCTGGTCGAGACTAATTTCAATTGGCGGATGGCTATACTCTTTTGAACAACCAGAAAACATACAAATTATTTGCGGACATAAGAAGGATGAACTGGTTACACTAACCGGAACAGGAATTCTTCACTTAAACAAAGAATGCATAGGAAAAACAAGCTACATTACATTACCCGAAATAGAAGTTTTTACGAAACGAGAACAATACCTCTACCAGCCAAATTTGATGCTCAACCTCAACCAAATCTCACCATCGCTGACACATCGCAAAATTATAACGTACCTGGAAGAAGAAACAACGAAAGAAAAAACGAGTTTTGACGAGGGAACATCCCTATACGAAATAGAGAATGAATTGGAAGAATTAGGAACTAACCACCGAGAAAAACAGCACCACGAAAATTTAATATATGGAGGATATCTGATACAACTGATATTCGTAGGCGCACTGATAGGGATCTATTTCCGCAAAGAGATATGGGCAGTAACCAGAAGGAAATTATTGCCAAAACCAAAGGAAAATAAATACGAGATCGCAAGGACCGTAGAAGAAACCATAAAGCCAACGAACGAAATTACGCCAGTGGAAATCGAACTCATCGAGAGGAAGGCAGCAACTCGTTCCCTCCCCATCCAAACTGCAAGAGTGAATTGAATCGATCGGACGGACAGACAAATAACTGACTAAAATTTTATAACACAGAAATTGTCTGACCGGGGTATTATCATATATATATGTATGTGAACTTCATGGTATCGCATGTGGCGTCTAAAATATGTTATGTCATTTGTCCGTACTCGAAATAAGCGATACCATTATTTTATTTTCCCACGGATATTAATTTATCCCTATAGAGTACTGTGTTACCCATCCCTTTCCCGCATCCATGTTGAATTGCACGCAAAATTGATGAGAACTCACGCTATTGTTTTACAACCGAACCGTTTGGAAGAATAGCGTGACTAAATCTAAATAAATAACAATAATAATCATTGGCATTTTCTAATATCAACTAGACGTGTTTCTACAAGTAATAACCTATTGTTCATGCCAATGATTAATTCTTTCACCTCCTCAATCACGACGGCCAGATTAAGATAATCGATAACTGGTTAAATTAAACGAAAAGCAAATACCTAAAATCACACACTAGCCATAATACCTAATCATTCAAATATATGTTCAAGTTTTCTTTTTATTTTCTTTTCGTTATTATTAGGTCATAAGCAACATATTATCATAGTCCAAAAGGATTTAGTTAGAAATATAGAAGGCCCAACTTAAAGATCCCGGGAAGAGCGAAAACCTTATGGTAATGGCCTTAAATCTTGAGACGTTTAATTCTAGCGATAATAACCTACCAGGAAAATAAGGAATTAAGAATAACAGGTTGTGAGGGATAAAAGAAAGTATAGTTAAAATCCAGACTCAGAGAGTAATATATATTGTTACATTTTTCTTTTTTTTTTTTTTTTCTCTCCTCGATATTAAAAAATTTAGTAAGAGTTCAAGTAAACCTTTTCAGCCACTAATTTTAAGAGGTGTTTAAGGCCCTGGCAGGCCTCACACACCTCCGGATCCCTCAACTGACCAAGGAAGGTCGCGCAAACACTACAAGTGTTAGTGCACCCCTGAGGCATTACGGCACAGCGGTGCACGGTACCTAGCCCAATCACGCATTCAATAGGCACACTGAAATGAAAAAATAATAATAATAATAATAAATGAAAAAAAAAAAAAACATATATGACGTTTCTGATTGAGTACTTACGTTGTTAAATAACATCCAACGCAGGTCACCAGCCTCTCCGGCGGTTTCAGTAAAACAGCCTCAGTGGTGACACACTTCACGCGAGCCCACTGCTCCGCGAACCAAGCTTGGAATTCGGCAGGGGTTTTCTCACAAACCCCTGCCCAATCCAGGGAGGCACAGAGTACACCCAACAAAATAGCTTTGTCGTTGCTCGCCATATTTCTATAATCTTTTTCCTGATGTCCCTAAGCCAATACACAATTTGCAAATGACCCTACGGAGGCAAGGATGCGCGGACGCAGGGCCCGAGTCCCCACTCTTACGGGAGACAGCTATCAAAGCTGAGTCAGGTTCTGAGGACTCGAAGGGATGCATGACATCTTTAGCAACCAAAGCGATATATATAACCAGACATAGCGCATAAAAGCACCGAACACATAAACCAAAATACTATAAATCGACGAGGACGCCGATGACTTTAAGTAGGGGAGGGTGTTACGTACCGCTTCACATTGTTCAAAATTTGTATTTTAAGATAATACCTATTTATTCGAAATGATAGTCAATACTTCGGGGTTCCCTGGGAACCTCAAATAAAACCCGTGAGAATACTTCATATACAGTAAATTATAATCGCTATTTCTCAAAGTTTATCAAAAACCCCTCGGCCTCAAGATCACGAAGTCACGTCGAGAAACCTAAACCTTAGTCGTAACGTAAGAGATACGGTGTTGGGGGTTTTTGCTGACCCCACATCGTACGGTCGGTTCGATGTAACTCCTCTGATCATTAACACAATTATTCAGGAATAAAAAGAGGTAACCGATAAGGATAGAAACCCTAGATTAAGGTAGAGTGATTGAGGCAAGGGATGGATGTATATGTAATAGATTCTGTTAAAGTACCGAATGCATGAAATTATAATGTTATTGCGTATCGACTGTAGTGAGGTTGGGACCGCGTATCACTGTCTTGGGTAGAGTGACCAGGAGCGAGGAGAATCCTCATCCGCGGAATAAAGGAGAATCCTGATAGGCTAATCGCCTAGGCGCAGTGATACATACTTTGTCACAACCGCGGTTTCGTGGCTGCATCTAAATCTAATGCAGTGTCTTTCGTCTATCAAGTCGCGAACCGCGTGGACGTTTGCCCCGAGTATCATAAATTGAGCAATAGTTAGTGATTGAAAATCTTTCTAAGTGACAACCTAAGGACTCATTCAGCTCGTTAAACATAAATATCAAATCTTCTAAGCGAAAGCTACCATTAGTGCAAGGACACATTTTTCATTAAATCTAATTCAAACTCAACTTACAATTATAAATACATTAAATATTATCGTTGATTAATTCTATAGTTATACCAGACAATTCATTTTCAAATCATTTAAATTTTAAAACGAACTCTCATCATTTCATTAACTTTTGAACCATTAGCTTCAGTTATTTTAATAATTCCGGTCAGTTACAAAATTAGACACAAGACATAGTGATAGATTGTGGTGCTGTGATACCGTGGTTGTCGTCAGGTGAGACGCCCTGGCCTAGCATACTTTGGGACAGATCTAGACATCATCCGACGGGACCCTGCATCGCTACAGTCGTGCAGCAAAGCTAAGTTTTATCTGTTTCAACCAAATTGCTTGCCGAAAACAGGCAGTGATCGCAAGATATATTTGTGTATAAGTCTTTCGTATGCAAATCTATCTTCGCTAGGAAATCACCCACGAGTGATAAGAAGGTTGATTCGCGCATAAGTCTTTCATGCGTGAATTGGTCCTTACCTAGAGAATCACCCGCTATAGTATTATTCTCCGATTTAGTTATAAGAAATTATTCGTTTCACATATAATAGCCAATAGTAAAGACAGAGCGAGATTGCACAGCTTCATCGACCGATCAGAAATCCCTTTTATTTCTCAGAACCTGTTCCACATAGACATATATAAACCTTTATGTTCATAACGTCATATTGCTTAGTCATTAATTAATATTTCATTGCTGGCGCTAGATTCATTTGATCTCCTTTTGTTAATCATTTGGATCACATTTAAACAGAATCGCTTTCAGAATATATTTCAGTTTTTACCTATTAATTTATCATTACTCATTCATTTATCACCCTCATTTAACCACATCCCCATAATATTATATATAATTGGCCTCACCTATTAAGTAATTAAACAGAACGTACGGTTCTGTATAGAGCTAGGCGTAGGTAGATCGTCTGGGTGATCGGGAGAGGAATCGATGAATTGGGTGACTCCCTGGTATTTCACCGAGTGTATGTTATCTCGTTTTCCCGATTGACCGCACTGAGGTTGAGGAATAAACTCGCAACACTTAATCAACTGCTCAATAACGGCCCGGCGCCTTCTTTCGCGGACGTCTTTTCCGCCGCGGTGACCGTGTTTCCGTTTGCCACTCCGGTGGGGCATGAAACAGGATACAGGTAGGATTCGGCGGACGAATGCCAAGACGCGGCACGCTCGTCTATAGGGATGTTGGAAATTGGTGAGTTGCGAATGCCAAGAACGGCACGCTCGCAGGATTCAATGATTGGAGGTGGTTAGGGGTTTTGATAACACTTGAAAATTACGCTACGTATTTATTATATTTGGATTGCTGGTAGAAGGCAGATTACGAATTTGAATGCCACAAGAAAACAATGTCTTTAATGACGAATGGTCGAACGTTTAATGAGCAGTGTTCTTGGTTATACAAGCCCTTTTATCCCTTCGGTTTCCTCATCTGCCTTCTTCTATATTATGCATCCATCTCTAGGCGACCGACGCCTGCCTTTTAACTTGAAACTGCCAAGTTGCAGTTCCCACCGGTAGGCAGTCGCCGCTCGCTATCAGATGCAGCGTTCCTTGTCCTGTACATGCTTTTAGGACCAGGAGCGCGAAAATGTGTAATTTATATAATATGGTTTCAGATTCTACGGTTATATCTATGTACGGTATGTATACTAGTGTAAGCCGGAGACCGTGGGATCTCCGGACGTCACACCAGAAATTAAGACAGATGATAAAATCAAGAAAGTACCGTATAGAGAGGCCATCGGAAGCCTGATGTATCTGGCAAACGCAACGCGTCCTGATATATCCTTTGCGATCAATTACCTTGCGAGAAAACAAGTAGAGCCAACTGAAGATAATTGGATGGATGTAGAGAGGATATTCAGATACCTGAAGGGCACTGTCAACTCAGGACTGAAATTTAAAGCAGAAACTGAACAATTAGAGGCATTTACAGATGCAAGCTTTAGAGATCATGAAGATTCAAGATCCACATCAGGATACATAATAAAATTATTTGGCGAAACTGTAGCATGGAGGAGTCATAAGCAAGCAAGTGTGACTCTGTCTACTTGTCAAGCCGAATATTTAGCCATGAGTGAAGCATGTACTGAGATAATATCACTCGATAAAGCCATTAGACAAGTAATCGGTAAAACACTTTATCCTGCAATAATCTGGTGTGATAATAGAGCTGCAGGTGATTGTACAAAAAAGGATGGAAGCCATAAACTCAAGATGTTTGATTATAGTCTAGAGGAGATACAGGAAAGTCTTAGAGAAAGAGAGCAGAGTGGGACTAGAAAGCACATGGCACAGAGTTATGGAGACTATATTAAGGAATGTGTCAATCAGAACAAAATTAGAGTCGAATGGATAGCTACTAAAGAGAATCTAGCTGATTGTATGACGAAACCCTTACCATTAGATGCACACAAATATCTTAGAGACAAAATAATGATGTAGATACGTTAGAATGAAACTTAAGAGTTACGATCATCAACAATCTATCATCTATTTTGATTTCAGAAAATACATAGAGTTAAGAGGCAGCAAAGATGTAATCACCCAGATGCAGGGACGACTAATTCACTCTAGCACTGAGTCATCATATTATTACATACTTACCTAAACTTCATATTTGTTACATTATATTAAAAATAGAGGTGCAGATCGACAAAGGGAGGGAGTGTTAGAATATAGGGGCTTTGCCGATATGATTTCTAACATGTGCTGCCACCCCGTGGATGAATCAATGTTAAAATAAACAAAGTAGTTTTGTTATTAATAAATGATAATCATCGCTTGCTTTTTCCTTTGAACGTTTGTAACCTAATCTGGTCTTGTATCTGAGATCTAATAAATACGTTATACCAATTATAAAGCTAACAAAAGGAAATAAACGAAAATAGAAGAAAAAGGAATCTAGAAATTACACATCTTGATAGGGAACTTACGTTGTTAGATAGCACCCTAAACAAGCGACCAGCCTCTCGGGCGGTTTTAGCAGTACCGCCTCCGTCTTCACACATTTTACTTTCGCCCATTGTTCCGTAAACCACGTTTTAAATCCCTCGGGCGTCATCTCCCGAACCCCCCCGCCCCAGTCAAAAGAGGTACACAATATCCCAACGAGAATCGCTTCGTTATTGGTCGGCGGCTCCATAATTATTTCACTTACGTCTATTAAAAGGCAGTAGCTCGAAACACAATTTGCAAATGATCCTACGGAGACAAGGATGCGCGGACGCAGGGCCCGAGTCCCCACTCTTACGGGAGACAGCTTATCAAAGCTGAGTCAGGTTCTGAGGACTCGAAGGGATGCATGACATCTTTAGCAACCAAAGCGATATACTATATAACGAGACAAAGCGCATAAAGGTACCGAACACATAAACCAAAATAGTATAAATCGACGAGGACGCCGATGACTTTAAGTAGGGGAAGGTGTTACGTACCGCTTCACATTGTTCAAAATTTGTATTTTAAGATAATACCTATTTATCGGAAATGATAGTCAATACTTCGGGTTTCCCTGGGAACCTCAAATGAAACCCGTGAGAATACTTCATATACAGTAAATTATAATCGCTATTTCTCAAAGTTTATCAAAAACCCCTCGGCTTGAAGATCACGAAGTCACGTCGCGAAACCTAAACCTTAGTCGTAACGTAAGAGATACGGTGTTGAGGGTTTTTGCTGACCCCACATCGTACGGTCGGTTCGATGTAACTCCTCTGATCATTAACACAATTATTCAAGAATAAACAGAGGTAACCGATAAGGATAGAAACTCTAGATTAAAGTAGAGTGATTGAGGCAATGGATGGATGTATATGTAATAGATTTTGTTAAATACCGAGTGCATGAAATTATAATGTTATTGCCTTTGGCCCTCAGAGCTTTTTGCCAGGGGGTTGATAGATGGCATCTCAGGTTTTCGCGATACCCTGGAAGGCGGAAATATCTGCATGTGGACCGGTGGACCAGGCCGGTAGGAGACAGATAGGGAGGGGAGCGGGATATTCTTGGCGAGAGGCAGATCGTAATGCAGCGCGCTTCCAGGCGTGTCTCAGGATACGATGATCTTGGCCGCCCCGGCTACTGACTCTGAGGCTTCCAGGTGACCTGCCAGGCGTAGTGGGATTGAGGGATAATCTCCCTCGTTGATCCGGTCGAGACGGCACGGACGATAATAGAGAAGGACGGGAAAAATAAAGGATTACAAACGATAGAAATTAAATTAGGGGACCTTTGGAACCTGAGCTGGGGACTCCTTGTTTCGATTTATTTCTATTTTTCGCGGGGTCGCTTTCGTCTGAGGAGGAGTCGATTGTTCTATTACGAGGCAAATATTTTGCCTCGTTACAATATAATTGGCCTCTTTAATACAACAATTAAACAAACGTACGGTTCTGTATAGAGCTAGGCAAGTAAGATCCCATATACCGACTTATTTAGCGATAAGTCGAATAAATAATTATCTCTTTGCTACGTGAACCTATTTAACATCCGCTCGGGCTTTACCCTCACGTAACAATATCATTGACCGCATGGCTGTGGCGCGTGGCCTCAAGAACTGTTCACCAAGTAATATCTCGCCTATCGAATTTTGTCACACAGCCATGTAACATCGCATTCTGTATCTGGTCGCTGCGTATCTATTCGTCTATTATAATAATAAATCAATGCAGCACGTATACATATATACGTCTGGGTTATTGTTATTTTCCTGTTTCCGTGTTCCGTTCCCGTGTGTCCGTTTATTCGGAGATCCTAATTTGCTTACTTACACTCATAGTACACATAAAAGAAAAAAACTAAATCTCATATGCTAGCGTGTCCCTCCTCCTGTTCGAGAGTAAGAACTATGGCTCTATCGTGGCTAACCGTGACGTCGCACAGTGAAGAATTCTAACGAAATCGTGGCCATAAATCGGGGGATTATCGGAACTTTGCCAAATTTGGTATACTGACGTTTTTGGGGTCGCTGATTTCGAATCCACTATCAGAATTTTGAAAAACAAAATGTTGGCTCCAATATGGCCGGTTGAAACAAAAATTTACCGATAAATTCGACAAAAAATCAACTTTCCTGATATTTTCGAGGTCGCTGATTACGAATCCATTATCAGAATTTTGAAAAACAAAATACAGAACCCAAAATATGTTTGTGGAGCGGCTGCAATAATAGATTATAAAATAGATTCGGAAATTTATGGGAAATAATTGTTTTCTCGTAATATGGTAAACAAAGTCTTTATTTCTAAAAAATACAAAGAATATCTCAATCCGAATCCGGATAAAGATTTTTATTTGGCGGGGGCGTATTTGGCCCAGCTAGTAGCTTCTGGGGACAACTGCTTCGACTTCTTTTGAGGTAGTGCCCTCAAATTTGTAATGAATGGGTCAGATGACACCAGCAGCCAATTCAAAACGTCCTGCATGGTATTTTTGCGCGATAATTCACGAGAAAATCCGTCTCGAAATTTCTTGATGTCCTTGTTTCTTGCTTCTTGAGCCTCCTCTGGTAATTGTCCAATAGGTAAAATAGCCGAAGCTATTATCAAAGGACCATGGATCAATATTTTGTGGACGGCTGTTGGCATATAATACCATGCACGGAAAATCGCGCACGTACAGTTTCACAGTTTCCGATGCGTATTTTTTGAAGTTGTCCACGTTGATATCGAACCCACTCGAGATGACTTGTAGAATTACGTGAAATCTTTTTATGAGTTCTTCGTTTAAGCCAGTTATCATTGATGTTATTTCGTGGTTTTCAAAAAATCGCCGTGCTGTATTTCCATCGTTGGTGCTCCCATACCCAGGCTTTGGTCGATCCACTATCAACCCCAGTTCAAACTTCAAAGATTTTTGAATCTGCGCTTTTTTATCGCTAACCAACTTTTTGTCATCTTCGGTTTGTGCCTGCCACTTTTTCAGATCGAGTTTGTAAGATAGATGCAAGAGGGACTCAAAAAAACGGACCCATGCATGTAACGTAGACATTCCGAATTTAAAGTTTTCTTCATTCACTTCTCTTTTCAGGATTGCATCAAGATTGTTGAATTCTTTCGAAGTAGCTCGACATGAATAGCATCTTTGTGCAGATTGCGTTGACGTAGCAGCATTGCAAACTTTTCCGTGTTTCATAGTAAACAGCATTTTATAACTAACTGTTACTTCTCTGCCATCAATTCCAATTTTTAATGGTTCTAAGGATGAGATTTGTTCCTCAATATACGCTGTTTCATCCTTCGTAGATTCCGTACTTTCGTGTATAAATTGCACTCTTATAGGCCGGCAATAGCGAGGAGATGATGGCCTCGGATGTTTCCACAAAAGTTTACAACCGTATTCCATAGATTCACTCTCAAAAAATGTGAGGTTTAACGGTACGAGCGATGTTAGGAATATATTTGCGTCGGAATTACTGTCATCCTGAAATTTCTGTTTATATACACCTTGGCCGGAACTTCCGTCACACCCCCATTTACAGATTAATTCCGCATTTGCCATGTTTGCCATATGCACTGAATTTAGAACTTTTCTCTGACTAAGAAGAAGACGCTTGCATGTGTGTTCCAGTAAGTCTTGTAATTTAATATCAGCACAATTTTCGATAATAGTTATACTAGACCGTGGTGGGTAACATAATGCTTTGGCCTCTCTAACTGCTTCGTAATTTGGATATGCCCGACAGTTAATACATTTCAGCGATGTTCTTACTATATTATACTGATGTCTGGTGAGTTTGGCTTCGACCATAACCGACAGAAGTAGGTATTCTGGGAGAGTTCTGGACCAACGCGCGTTAGTACACACATACACGCACACACACATGCACACCTTCCCGTGTCCGTATGAAGGGGTGGGGAGGGGCGACGGGGGATATCAGGTTTCATAACGTCACGCCTACGTCACGCCTACGTCACGCCTACGTCACGTGACGTCGCAGCTGCGTCACGGCAGCGACGCGTCGGCTCGATCGGGGCCCTGCCGTTAAATTTTTTTCGGCAAGGGCGGGGGCTGCTCCCCGGGGTAGGCCCCCGACGATTCTCGGAATTTCGCGAACGGTTCTCGGAATTATCGGCATAGGACCCTCGGAATGACGTCACACACCCTCAAAATGACGTTACATACCCTTGAATTAACGTCACACACCTCAAAATAAGATTCCAACCCCGAGTCAGGCTGGTAGGTTCGCCCTTCCGGAATCCGTGAGGTAGGGGGTGGTGCGGAGGCCCGTTCGAGTAGCTTCGACGGGTCGCGACTTGTTTTTCACGCCGGGACGCTCCTTATCGCTTGTAACCCGACACCTCCGGTGAGCTCGCCGGATTCGGACGATCAGTTCCCGCAACGCTAAGAACGACCTTGGGCGCGCTTCGCCCCAAGCTTCTGGCACGTAGTAGCGCTCGATGATGACTCTTGGAATTTTTCGGACAAACAATGATGAACATGCGGATGCGAGTCCGATAACTAACGTTTCGTGGAATTTCTCAAAACAAACAGTTCCTGGTATGTCCTTTGTTTCCCAGAGACACGAAGCATTGTTTCATCATATGATATATTCAGCTTATAGAAATATCTATTAGATCGAATAAAGCTAGAGATACCATCTTTAAATGCAAAAGACGAGTAGTTGGGAGTGAAAACCGATTATAAAAGTTGGGAATTCGCACTGGAACATCGCATTGCACAATTATTTCTCGAATGGTTCAGACCACTCTGAAACACCGTGAATTGAAAACGCGACTCGAGCTGTTAATAAAGAATATCAACGAAGTGAAAGATTGGATCCATACAAAATCAGACATCAACCGTCTCACGAAGAAGCTTGAAACGATAAAGATTTGACTGAAAACATGGATCTCTCCGCGATCAACTGTTGTAAGCTAACCTCATTAATTAGCCGAATTAACAAATAGCTTATTTGTCAGATGTTAATAGTTAAGCAATAAGGAAAATGGAATGGTTCAGCATCGACCTGAATACTTGGGAAAGCTGACCATGCATCGTTTAGACATAAATTAGGCGCCGACTCCGGCCGCGCCAGTCTTGAGCAGAATCTTTTGGAGCTGGGCAGTAATCCCGGAATACTCAAGCACTCGAACGGGAGCAAGTGCTCAACCTACAACTAGAACCTCTTACCTTTTATATCATTCTTTGTATTTCATCAATAAAATCAAGTTTCGTCAACGCGACTACAAGTGAAACATTTACCTCACCTCTAGGAAGACACCGACCCTCCGAATTACTAACGCAATCGGCTACAGTATTAAAGTCTATACAACACAACAAATTCGGTCGAGTAGTATATAGACAGCCATGGCCCGTCATAACAAATGACGTCATCGGTGCAGCGATCCGCGGGTGTAACCCGATCTCGGGGTCACTGACCGGAAAGGTCGCGGACGATCGCTCGGAGGTGCCTCTCGACCAGGGGTCATTTACCTTCGAGGTCGCGGGGTCACTAACCGGCAAGGTCGCCGACGGTGGCTGTTCTCTAGAGGGGTGATGTCACCCTGGAGAATGCAAGATGGCGCCGTTTTGGCGGAAACGATGCGTTTAGTTTTTCGAATTTCAAGATGGCGGATTTTCAAAATGGCCGCCTGTCACAAATGGCGCCGTTTTGGCGGGAAACGCCCTTGACAGGAATGCAAGATGGCGCCGTTTTGGCGGGAACGATGTGTTTAGTTTTTCAAATTCCAAGATCGCGGATTTTCAAATCGGCTGCCTCCGCAAGATGGCGCCGTTTCGGCGGGAACGACGCGTTTATACCTTTGGAATTACAAGATGGCGTCTTTGCGGCGACAAACGGTGATTGAACCCCTCTACAGCGACGCAAAGACCAAGATGGCGGATCTGAAACGTCTTACTCTTACTCTTACCGACCGTGCCTGAAAAGTTTCTCAAGGTGGTAACGAGGAGGATGGTGAGTGGGGGGGATTTTCAAAACAACGACTCTTCACATACGTACATACGTGTCAAACTTATGATTTATTTATTTCCTTCATTCCACACACAGACACATGTTGAATACATATATTGTAACGCAGTTTTCTTTATAGTAAGAGGAAAACCACTACTACGCTACAATTCGACGCTTTCCCGTGTTACTTACTCAAAACTTACTAGATCGTTGGGCGCCAGACGCAGATGCGTCGTTTTCTTAACAAAATTCTCTACGGTACCATACCAGAACAATAAACCAAAACTCGCGAGAATGCGACGAGCGATAACTCAACTAACTCAGTAACGATAGCCTTAGATAGAGGGGCAGGGTACACCATACAAAAATTATTAATTCAACAAAGTGTTTGAGGTAACATCAATCAATTATTTTATTGATTCAGAAGTCAGTAATTATTCGAGATTGATAACAGAATTGGACAGAATATGCGATAGGTTTCTTGCTTGTCGGAACAGAATTAACGCGTTTTATTACGCAAGATCAGTCATAGGCGCGTTAGAGGTGACTCGATATAAAACAATTTACTAGACTCCAGACTCGGTATCACAGAGCGATACTTCGTACCCGAATGCAAAATTATTCTTTCTAGACGCCGCCTAAGCCGATAATTTATTTGCTATTTTAGCCGACAAAGCTCGATACTAACGATACAGTTTTCAACTCAAGGGCTCGCTGAACTTTACAATTACGATATTCTGAGAAATATTTAATATTACAGGGACCGCATGGTCACTCAAAATACGAATTAGCAGAGCAACGTTAACAAATTAAACTGAGAAGGTGTTATTAACCAAATTCTACATGATACGACTCTCGATGATACGATATTAATTTATCCGAAATGAAACTCGACTTATAAAACTAAATCACGGTATACCAAACGGAATTATTACCAAATTATGACGGCATCGTCAATATAAACCAGAATTTAACAGAATTATTACTAAATTTTAACTGTAACGCGAGGCCTAAAGCCACTCGCGGCTATCCTCGCTCAGGGTTCTCCAGGAAAAGTATTTCTACGATTTTCATGCACAATGATAACTATTTAACATACTAAATATAAGAAAGCCATACGATAGACATAAGCAAAAAGCAATAGATAATCAATAATAGCCAAAAAGCAGTATAAAGTCTACGAATTCTGCCAGACTCGAGGTTGTTCGATAAATTAAACAAAAACGAGCCTCTTAGCTCAAAATACCATGCGATAAGACAAACTTTTATACGAACTACCTCGTGCCTTCACATAAAGAAATCAAGACCTTACCTCAGTTTGCTTCAAGATGGACACAATCACTATTTTAAATAAACTCGATACGATACGATAGATGCGATAACGATACACGATGTACGATACACGATGTGTAGCGCAGACGGAGCGAAGGGTAGGCCGATTAGCCTACGTATCCTCCTTATATAGTTCTTATTTTCGCTCGTACAGACTTCTGACGGGTCACGTGGCTCATCACCTTCCTAATTGGTCGTCATCGTTTTCGGTAGTTTCGACGGACGCTAGCTGTTGGTGCGATTTACAGGCGATTCTAGCGTACCCTTGCCGTTGCTTCTCACCCCTCTTCCTGCCGCCTTCCATTGGAATTCCCTGACGCTGGATCCATAAGAAATCTCGCTTGCCAGAGCCACGATATTTTCCACTAGAGCCTTACAAGATACGTCAATCTCTAGGAAACACACAATAGCCTCGTGCTGGGCATACTAGGGCCTCGCTCACGACAAAATTCTTCCGGTAGGAACGCTGTACCGAGGGTTTTCTGGACCAACCCGGCCGCGATAACGGTTTCAGAGACAGTTTGGATGTTCGATACCTGCGACAGCTGACAACTCATCAGATGGGAGGCTGCGAGACTACTCTCACCTGACCTTATACTCCACCCTCGTTTCAGTAGCGCAGTGTTGTGGACGGTAGCTTCGTCGGATGACGGGAGGACTTTTTGGTGCTTCACGCACATCCCTATACTCCGCCAGTCCGAATCGTTGAGAGCAGCAGATCGTCCTGTTCGAGAGGAGGCGCTGACCTTGCCGCTTTCTTGGCGGAACAAAGGTTTGCGCGCCAATCGAGGCGTCGATGATGACTCTAGATGTAGTTTCTTCCTGATGAACGGTAGTTTCCCACGACGGTGGATGCCTCGTAGAGATATACATGATTTACAAAAATAAAATAGTGCGTTAGTTTAACCTAATAATTTTTCCTAAATTTTTCCTTTTTCCTGGAGAACCTTGTCTGCGCTACGCATCGCCGTTTTTCTCTATAGCGTGCCCTTGTAACGGGGCTTTACGAAATACCACGTTACAATATATATACAGTGAACCAGCTGAACGGCCGATGAGCTTATCGCGACGGATCCGGTAACAGAGGATCTACATAGCGAGACGCGCAGTTTGCCGTTTCATGACACTGAAAGCGTTTAGGTAACTAAACCTCCCCAGCGCCGTAAAACGTCAAACTACATGTCTCGTTGTGTGGATCCTCCGTCACCAGATCCGCCGTGATAAGCTCATCGGCCGCCCAGCGGATTGTGGCACTTAAAACTATTTAAAAATGTTTATAATTTCGTAAAGTCGGCGAACGAATCACAACTGTCTCCTCACACACTTCTGCACGCAGTTCAAACAATCGGTGTAGGGGTCGCGGGAATGTTTCAAATTGTTCAACAAACAGCGGTAAAACGATGCGGCTATCTGATCGTTTTTCACGTAATTAATTGAAAAAGTTGACGTAAACTGTTCGAGAGTGTAACCACAGTACATATAATAGAGAAACATAACACAAAACCGGCCACACACGTCCGAAAAGGTACTTTGAAGTCGACGCGTGTTGCTCCGGTACCAGCAGCAGTTTCTTCGGAGACCTCGCACGTGGTCTGGGACAAGAGGCGGAACGCCGTAACTGTCGAAGTAAACCCCGTTTCCGTGGACATCGCAGTAAAAAGCCACCCAGTGCGTACCAGGTAGAGTGTGATTGTCGGTGTTAGCCACGATGAAGCACGGTCTAGACCATCGCTGGGGTATCCTGTCGGCTGGAAACACGCCGCAGGTTCTATCAGGGATCGCTCTCAGAATACTCCGTATCTCTCGACTGTTCATCGCTCGTTCAAACCAGGGTCGGTTCTATGCCTTTGTCGTCGTCGTCGTTAGCATCGGCGCTGCGTTTTGCGAGAAGCCACGCTTTCATCTGCCTGGTGCGATTCAACGAGCACACGAACCTACCCCGTCGGTGATTAGCGTGATACAAACAGTACGTCTCGCACGGTAGTAGTTCGCTGAATGCGGGGCAGGCGCGGTCTTCCAGGTTTATCACATCCCTCGATGTGATACGTTGCAAAAGTTGAGCTTTTTCAGCTCTTTTGGTGTAAATAGTCGAGGCCGAACGTGCCACAGCTCTCAGTTTGGAGTAGATTTGTTTCGGTGCCACATCACCGTCGAACCACTCTATACCGTGGTGGGTGCAGAACAGGTAGTTCTTTTGTGCCCTGACGCTGCTTGGCAGCGCGTCGAAAGAGCAGGGTGGTGCAGCAAGCCAGTGAGCAACATGATCGGCGCCCAACGCCACTACCGAGCACTCTTTCACTAAAAACTGATCCGAAGCGTCCCGTAAGCCTTGTATGTCGATGACGTAATCCATGGTCACCTGATTCGATTTTAGCACAACACACCCAGAGCCTGTTGACGGAGTACTGACGGTCGACGCTCCGCAGATGATCTTCGCTATGCCTCCCCACCAGCGTCTTCTCGCTGTGTCAGCTACATCTCGCCTCTCCTTGTCTGTTTCTTTCTTCCGAAACATATGCGCAATTCTTTTCAGCTGCACAAATGCAGCGACAGCGTGTTGACACCCACCCTCCCCCGGTTTCCGTCCCAGAGTGATGAAACCTTTATGAAATGTAACAGCCAAAGTCAACGATAACCTGGCGGGCCGAATCGATCTCGAGTATGTTGTCGAATTCGGCATAAACGATGCAATTTATGGTTTTCTTCAGAGCAGATTCGAAACGTACTTCGATTCTCACGCTACCGTGTTCCACCAAATTCCAATTAGAATTAGTGTTGGCCGATAAATCCGGAGTCAGATCGAAAGCTGCCAAACAATACCCGTGGGGATAATCCTCGCGACTTATTCCATTTCCATCGTTCGAATAATGTATCCCCGTGCCGGAGAACAGGGTTTGATAGGCATCCACGTAAAGTTTGGATCTGGTGAAGTCTGGTTGCAGAGGCTTCGATGGTATCTGCACACCGTCGATGTACAGAGAGAGAAAATTCACGTTGAAATGTTGGAAATTGAACGGGTTGCTGGGCTTGTCGCCGTTGAACGCCTTGTTGTCGACGAACCCGACGATGAGTCTTTTTGGCAGCTGTCCGAGGAAGATGTTGTCCAACGTTTCCCCCTGTACGCCACCGTGAATCGTCAACGCTTTAACCTTGACTCTCGTCAGAGGATACTTCGCTGTACCTTTGCTCAACGCTCGGGCGTGTGCGATAAGTATTCCCGGGTTTATGGTTACGCGGCGTACAAGTAGAGACGCTTCGAGTATATGCATAGAATGTATGTTATCCGTCTCCATGATGCAGAAGGCGTCTCTCGAGCGCACGAGGCGAAGGCGTAACTCGACGCCGTTGAGTAGAAATTTTTCCTGAATAAATACGTCGCAGTGAAGATGTCCGAGGAGATCCACGGTGCCGCCGGACCGTTAAAGTTTATGTCGTTTTTCAAACCCCGTATTACCACCACCCAAATCGTTCATTTTTCCAGGCGTATCCCCGTACCAGAGAGTCGTGGAGAGATGTGAATTTTTTGCGGACGAATTGTAATTGAGGAGCGTCTCGATGTACGCTCTGCAGGCGTAGGCATTGTTGGTCGGCGATACCAGTTTTTGATTGAAAAAAACATCCACCTGACTGAATAACGAGTGAAGCAGATTGTTCACCGGAGCAGCTGGTAGTATCGGATCCTTGAGCTCTACCCGCGGTACCATGCTAACGCGTAAGCTCAGCATCGTGTGTGAAAGGTCTAGGTAATCGTCGCTCATTCCCGGTACCATGAACTCTATCGGTGAATCGTCCGTGAGAGAGGACACGGGTTTGTAGTGCACCCACTGGCCACCTTCGATGGTGGTTTGCGTGGGTGGTAACGTGAACAAATCTAACTCGGATTTCAGACATTCGGACGAGTGGCCGTGTAGGTAGGCCACGGTTTCTGAAACGATATTTTTTCCTTTAGCCAGTTCCGAATATGTCGGCCACCGTTCGTTCTTTGCAACAGGTCTTCTTCTTCTTTTTCCTCGTGATTTTCTTTACCCTTTTAACCTGTTTGCCAGACTTTCTTCTAGTTTTAGCTTTAACTTGTCTCTTCCCTGTTTTACCAGTGACGCGTCTCTTCGCGATACAACCCAGCCTGTGACCGAGCATATACTGACGACCCCGCAAACCCCGCACCGCTTTATAACCACCGCCCTGTATCACGGATACCAGTTTCTCCGACGCTTTACGTTTGAGATTCAAACCCGACTCCATAGCGCGATTTCTGAGCGACTCTCCGAACGGTGTGTCGTGCTGCATGTCCTGAACAACGTTCATGCCGGTGCGCAGCGCCTCTTTTCCAAGAAAACGGGCGCCTCTGGTGAGAAGAGGTATGCTCCGTCTGAACAAACCGCCCAAGAAACTGCCGATTCCGTGACCTCGTTGGTGAGGCGCCCCGGCGTAGATGCCGTCTATACCGTCACCGTTCACCTGATTGTCGTAGTGGTCGATGTAACGAGCCATCGCTATACGCGTCTGAAGTGTAACATTACGCTGCGGGCCAAGCGACGCAGAGCGTTCCTGTGTCTGATCAAGGCGTTTTTCTGATTCTGATCGAGCGCCACGGTACCTTTCAACGTGTTCAAAGCACACTCGCACACGCTGCGAACGAGCGAGTCGTCCGCGGCACGCAACAGCGCAAGTCTCTGGGAAGCGTTCAATTTACAGATGGCATGCAGAGCTGCGATGATCGACGAGTTGAACCTTCCGGCCACTCCCCTCTTGCCTGCTCGTCTTCCGTCCATCGACGTCACGGGTGAAAGACTGGTACACCGCGCGATCCTGCACCACCCTTTATATCTTCTCTAGGCACGTAGGCGCAGTGGTAAGCGTCGGACGGGAATATTTCCGTACGGAAACGACAGTTCTCCGGTGTCGATTGTTTCAGATCCAACAGCAGATACCCGTGTGGGCGGTCGGTCGCGTCGTGATATGCCTCTTGCAGAAAGCGTGGGTCCTCGGGGTAAACCTGACGCGCTAGATGTTGTATCCGACCGCGGTCCCGTGGGTTCTTGAAAAATACGATGTAGTTGGCGTTGAGCGAGATGTCCTGCTGTCCGCGTCCTTGATGAAACAGATTTTGCGTGATGAGAAACACGCTCATGTTCTTGTGGTGACACCCCTTCGTGAAGAGGTCTATCACCACCCCGTTGGACGGTTCTCTCATCAAATCGTCGATGATCAACAGTTTCGGCGCTGTGTCGCCGTCGTAGTCCGTAGGCTACGGCAGCCCCTCCCGATATTCGATACCTTGACTCGAAGACTCGGCGTACAACGGTTGCCACTCGGCGTAATGCCACACAACTGTGACGGGCGCGGTATGGTTGTTTAATCCGAGCGGTTGATTAATAAATGAATTTTACTAATTGGGTGAGTCCCGTCACAGACTGAATAAAATAATAAAATAAAGGATCTACCTATCGATAAATCGGTAAATGGGATCGTTGCCGTCTAGTCCTATACAGGTCTCAATTGGAATGCTTAAACTATTTTAGAGGCTAGTTAATGTATAATCGAATGGGGATGAGGTGAACCAAATGATAGTGAGTGATTAACTGGTAAAAACGATAGTATATTCTTGAACGATTAGATGGAAATAATAATACTGAGGGGTTCAAGAGACTGACAACGAAGTGTCACCTGAACAAATGGTTAACAAAATAAAATGACATAATGAAATGGTTCACCGACGTGAGGATCGTGAAGGTTTGTTGGTAAATGAAAGATGCTGATATTAGAGTGCAGCAAGAGAAATAAAAGAATTAATGTTCACGATTCGCACGTCGGATGTAACTGGATGTAGATAATTATATGGAATATAGAAAATTAAAGCTCTCTCTCTCTTTCTTATGTGCTATTGTTGTGTAAGGTAACCTTAGTTCTAGGAAATTATAGCGCGCGTTAAGGGATCACTATATAGGGTGAACCTTTGGTATAGGTTCTTTTATTCCTAGCTGAATGAAAGCATAAAACTACACCAACCGAGATTAGGGATAAACCCAAAATACAGTAGAACAGTATTGTCTCGGTGGGGGCAGTATTCTGTGATTGAGTTATCTTGCGGCTATTGAATGCAACGAGAAGTATGAAAATACATATGTATATCTAGTTGGTGAGATAACCGTAGGAATTCTGGATTTTAAACATGCATACAGTTAATTAGATCTAATAACGACTTAAGATGAACGATCGTGGAAACTTAGCTGTGTTGACTTGGTGTGGCATGGATCGGCATGGAATTTGTAGTAAATCGGATTTTATATAGCCCCTCACCTTCGCAGGAACCTTGCCACCAATTCGTATGTACCACAAATGTATTTAAGGTATTTAAATGGATTAGAACGTCTTTCAACTAGATATTGTATTTAACCGATATTTGAGTTTCACTGAGTCTAGAGTGTTTAGGACCGGATAGTTTAGGAGCACGAACGTCGAATAGTCTTTTGAATTAGATTCGAGCACACTATAATTAGGATAGGCAAAAATGTATTAGAGAACAAAACTAAGATTTTAATTAATTGAACGTTAAATTGTCTTAAACCTACATAAACCCGTAGAAGGATCTATGGCGTGAAGCTGCGTTAATATTTAGTTATAATGTGTCCTTGCACTGAAGTTAATAATTTTAAGATAGATTTATTTTCGGGTACAGAGTCCTTTGCATTACCACTTGACTAATAGAAGAGATCGAACACAACTCGTGGCTCAATGAATGTACACGGTTCTTCGCGTCCACGCGCTTCGCGATTTGACAGATGAAAGACGCTAGTTCAAGTTCAGAGGTGACGAGGTTCCCGCGGCTGCAATGATGCATGTATTACTGCGCGTATGGATTATCCAATCAGGAGCCTACTTAGTGGCTAACGAGCATCTCATTGGCTTAGGAACTTATTTACTTGAGCGTAGGCGCGCGGGCCCTTGCTTCGCTGTGTGGTCCCATGCCGTCCCATGCCTCACCTATAGTCAACTCACACTAGCTTATTTGAGTATGCTTATATTATCTTTATAACCGTATTTTACACTCTATGATCACACATTCACTCATTCCTTATTTCAGATAGCTTATGGTATTATTATTACGTTATTTCAATAGATTTGTAGCTTAATTTTCCTATTTCTGTGGGAAATAGAGAGAGAGAGAATTTACACCTATGAACTAATATATGGTAGTGTGATAATGAGGGGTCAGCAAAACTGGGGTTTCCAGCGTTGCCTCGCCCCTCACCACGGGGCTCCAAGCCACTGAGACTATGCAGGTTTCCTTATCGGTTTCTGCGTGACTTATGCTGCTTAGGAAAGGAGGATGTTTATTTTCTTCAAAGAAATATTATATTCTCAAGTGTGATTTGACTTGGGTTTGACTCTGGGCCACGTTCTTCGTAATTTGAGAGCAGCCAGGGTACCCCGAAGTGCTAAGCACTGCTGCTCGTAAATCAAGAACGGAATCGATATTTATTTCAATTTGTATTTTGTGATATACTATTATAATTTTGGAAAATGATAGGTATCCTGTGGATGGCTGTAGTTACGCACGTAACATCCCTCCCTTCTTAAAGTTATCAACGTCCCCGTTGATTAGCATGCTATAATCATTACCCCCATGTACTTATGCCTATCACTAATGGTTAGCCTAGAACTAAAAGCGGTGAGCTCTTCCGTGCATATTGTGTCCAGATGGTTGCCTCCCTAAGGTATTTTCATAGTCTAACAATTGTGCTGTTGACTAAGATCCGGGGTCCACGTGTACGCGGAGCTCCGGTCGAGACCCTTGGTTAGGATAGCTCCGTAGTGTACTGGTTTGCACTGCCAAAGGTTTGTTCCACGAGTTGCTCCACGCACCGTGCCTCCCTTTTCCTCGTCCGCAGTCAGCAATTTCTGAAAGCTCACAATCAATCAATATGCTGCCTATTCTATAAGCAATCCTATCTATGACTCTATGTTTTTATTCCCACTAAGGATACCTAGGGTATTCCGACACTATTATATTTTGAGCGTTCATCCGGAAATGAACATATGATTATGTATAATATTGCGTATATATCGTTTCTTCACTCACGGTACGGTACGACTAGAGGATTGACTCGAAGTGTAATGTTACACTGTCGACCGCCTTCCGGAACCTCACGTGCGCGGGAGTCCCCATCCCTGACAGTCACATCAACTAGGGATTACCCGAAGTATTTTGACATACTGTTGTGGGACTGCCCCGTGAATTGGGTCCCATCACATGTTCGGTTCCTTCTTCCTTCTGAGTCTAGAATAGCCGTTTACCGTCCTCCTGATAACTTGCGTGCTACATTTCCTATAATAAGATATAGTTATGATTACCTTAGCTTCCTTAATTGGTATGCTTAATTTAATACTGAGAGGCATGGATGTGTCAAGTAAGAGAGATAAGTCACCGAAGGCTCCAGTCCGTTCCGTTCTCATGGTATGGTCCGACTAGGGGATTCCCGGAGTGTGTGGCTACACTGTCGGCCATTTCCAGAATTCCACGTGGTCGGATTCATGACTGTGACGACGTCCATAGCTAGGGGTTGACCCGAAGTGTATGGTTGCACTGCTATGAACGCGTCCAACGTCATGAACCCTCCACCCGTCATTCCTTCCACCTTCTGAGTTTAGAATAGACTTTTGCCGGTCCTTTGATAACTTATCCTCAGGTTTCGGTGGCTCTTGTCTCGCCGGAAGTGACGAGCCCCCGTGTCTCCTAAATGTAGGTATAGTATCGCTGGGTTGGCCCGGGTCCTGACGATCTCATACGCGCAGTTAACGGTGGTTCGGTCAATGTTACTGCATCCTTCGGCGTCGATAAGTGTTATCGGATTACAGTTTCTTATCAATCCGCATAGATCTTCATTTATAATGCCTTGGTTATCGCGGCATTCTAGTACCTTCAGTTTAGTCATCAACTGGAGGAAATTTCCTCCTACCGTCGGATGCATGTTGCACATGTAGAGGTGCGTGAGGTGTTCCATGGTGCCGAGTGAGTCCAGAACGAATTCTCCTCGGAGGTTCGTGCATGCAGAGATATTTAGCAAGGATAGTTTCTTCATGTGGTCTGCCAGGTTATCTATGAAGATCCGGACTACCCATCTGCAGTAGGTCAGCTCTAGATGTTGTACTGCAGTGATGGATTCCGGTAATGACCGCTGTTGGGTGAGATGGTTTTCTCCTAGTTCGACAAAATTTCCTTCTCCCTCATCTGGAACATCTTCATGGTCTCCCGCCTGATCTTCATTGCGCCCAGCCCCATGTATTATCAGGGTCTTTAAGGTGACGTTAATTCGTGCGTTGCCTATGAGAGCATCCAGGATGTCGCTGTGCTTTATGCTTTGGCAAAGGTTAAATTCCAATTCTTCTAACCAGTCTTGATTGGCAATGAAGGCGCCCGCTGTTGCCCCGGATGATCTCATGCAATTTACGAATTTGGCTTGAACGAGGTTTCTTTTGAGGATCAGGCACCTTCCGGTAAAGGGATTATTAAATAACTCGAGTCTGCCCAGGTCTTCGTTGTTCTTCAATACAGGTCCCAGATCCGTGTCAACGGGCCCTAACACTACTCCAAGCCTCAGGATTTGTAACTTTGCCAGGCTTCCCATTTCTCTCAACGCTGCTTGGCGAATGGTGAGGGGATGAATAATCAGAATTCTAAGGTTAGGGCACCTTTTGATTTCCTTTTCTGCGTTAGGTTTCAAGGTAGATTTCATCTCATACGATGTTTCCTTCTCGGTTTCATTGATGTTCTTCCTCCGTCTTACCAAACTGACCATCGTTCTGCGTTGCCATTTCTTCCATAGCTGTTTTCGACCGCAGATAACGAGGGTTACCAATATTATTCCGATTCCTAGTAGGTAACTTCCGTAAACTAAATGTTCCTGATGTCGCTGGCTTCGATGTCAGCTGCCTAATTCTTCCAGTTGGCTTTCCACCTCGTATAATGATTTGCCTAGTTCGAAGTCTCCTTTGCTCCATGTTGGTTCGTCCTTCGCGTATTCCAAAAGGTGATAATTGTTCATCACAGGGGAGATCTGGCTGAGATTTAGTGAGAGCTCAGGTTGATATAAGTACTGTTGTTGTTGTGTGAAGACTTCGACTCCAGGTAGGGTAACGTAGTGTGTTTTTCCCATGCATCTTTCCTTTAGGTAGAGGATTCCCGAGCCTTCAAGTGAAATCAGCTGATCTCTGGTGTTTCTGCAGATAATTTGGATATCTTCGGGTTCCTTTAACGAGTACAACCATGCTCCAATTGAATTTAATCGTGTCCAATAGGCTTTGTGTCCGGATTTCAGTCTTATGTCGCATTGTCGTAATATCTTTACATCTGGTTTCAATAGCAGTGATACTTCACAATCCGTGGATGTTGCGGTTTCAAATAACGGTATTTGTAATGGGCACATATGACAGTACCATGTTACGATACATTCTTTCAAATAAATTTCGTCCGGGAGAAAGTACGTTCGATGATCGTCGCTTAATCCAATGTGAGAGCTTTGCGGGATAATTTGTGCGAAGATGGTGACGTTTCCTGATTCTTGCGGTGTCGGCTACGTGTGCATTTGGTACAGATGGTAGGTTGTTCTTTCTACTAACGGGATTCGCATTATTATCATTATCTTCCCCCCATAATATCCTAATTCTGTTATTGCTATTTTTGAGATTTCCTCCCCGCGATGTGAGTGGCGGGGTAGTGGTAATTCGTATTTATTTGTGGATTCGTGAATTTCCCTTATTATTGATTTTAGTTGACCGTCTGTTAACAATAGTCTGTCCACCTTCCCTTCTCGTGCTTTCTGTATGACCTGTATAGATTGTCTTGCACTTGTTATATAATGTTCCAGTGAGATTTCCAGGTTGAGGCTATACTGCCAGGTAGCCACCCGGTAGTCGTCTTTTGCCTTATTAGTCGTCATCTCGTTAAGTGCCGAGATGATCTTGTTGATATTGTTTTTGTTTTCAATTATCTTCGTCCGATGGTTTTCTATTTCGTCGTGTATTTCGTGTAGTTTACTCGAGATTATATGGGTCTGATTTTTAAGTATCTTGGTTAATCTATTCTGGTTCCAGTAAATTTTGTCTATTTCGGAGGTGAAGTATTCTCCGTCCTCTGTAGTAAGCGTTCCAAATAGATATTTGCTTGCGGATCCTACGAACTCAAATGGAGCCCCCCTTCGTTTTATAGAGTGCGGCAAGTTATCTATATCCGATGTTGAGATTTCCCCGCTTAGCTCGCTAATTTCGTTCCTCAGTTCTTCTGCTACTCTAAATTCCTTGTCCAGGTAATCTTTACGTAACAGCGCATCACAGGATGGTGCCATCTCCACAATCGTCTTGCAGTCATTATACATTTTGATGTATAAGTTCGACTCTTCCGGGAGTTGTTGTAGTCTGTTTACATCCATATAGAGTACCAGCCTCCACTCTGCTCTCTTGAAACGTATGTTATGAAGCTTTTCATAATACAACCCGGGGCTTAAATCAATAGGCGTTACCACATAGTCCTTATCTTCCGCGGCGGTCTTCAAGATCTTCAGTAAGCAGATAGTTAGCCATAGAATCTTCATGGTTGTCTTCATTGTTGTTTTTGTTTCGGTTTGTGAAATTAGTTTATTTGATTTTGAGAGAATAATTATGGAAGTTACAGGATTTATAAAACGGCACTTTCCTCGTCAATACTCAGATCTTCCTCAGATATAGAAAATTTATTGGATATTGGTCCGTCAATGATAAGTCTTTGTTTTAGAATCCCGGAACCTTGTACGGTTAATTTTACATAGTCATGGAATTCTTGGTCAATAATGATTGAATGTCCAATAATTTCGTGAAGTGTCGTACCTTCTGGTAGAATTCCCAAAGTAGTTTCAGTTGAATAAATGTAACGTCCGTCGGTCAATCTATTGTTTTGTACTATAAAATTTATAATTTCCTTATGCCAATCAGTTAGTAGATTATTGTGTCTGATTATTGTTCCCAGTTCCGTAGGCTGGAAATCGAGGAATGGCTCATGATTATAATTGATCTTTACAAAGGTTATTCCTAGTCCTGGCATCTTGTTTCCTTCGCAGGTGAGGTTCTTAGGTTTTGTATAGCCACCCCCACCTTTGCAGAAATATTTCTTCTTTATTACCGTGAACGACTAGGGCTTGACCCGAAGTATTATTAGTACTGTCGCTCAGTTTTGTCAGAAGTTAATCAGTCACGTCAGTGATTTCGATTTAATACGCCAATTCAACCTTATCTATATGTTTCACAAATCGTTCACCCTTTTCTGTCTGTAATATTACGTTATTATTTTCCAGAATTCCTACGATCTTATATGGGCCTTGGTACCTTTTACCAAACTTACCTTTACGGACTTCTATTAGTACACGTACCATATCTCCAATCTTCCCCTCGAAGGGGCGGACCTTCTTATCATAATATTCCTTAGATCTACATTTAGACAGCTTTAGTTGTTCTGCTGCCAGGTCTTGCATTTCGGATAATCGATTTATCAGATCACCCAGGTAGGAGTTATACGTTACTAATTTTCCGTCCGTCGGGAATGAGCTTGGTGCTCGTGCTATTTTACCGAATATCAGTTCGTAGGGTGTAAAATTCGTTCCTTCGTGTACAGAAGTGTTATAGGAAAACATTGCGAAGGGTACTATTTCGTCCTAATCATCGAATTCTTCCATATAATGTTTTATATAATCTGCTAATACCATGTGACTTCTTTCTAGAGCTCCGTTTGATTGAGGCCTATAACTCGAGGTGGTAATGTGTTTTGTCTTAAAAATTTTCCCTAGCTCCGCGAATAAGTTATTAACGAAACTAGTTCCTCTATCGGTGAGGATTACGCGCGGGGCGCCATATTTTGAAACAAAGTTTGTCACTAACGCATGGGCTATAGTCTCGGCTTTTATGTTCGGGACTGGTACTGCTACGCAATATTTTGTCAGGTTATCCTGTATGGTTACCATGTGCTTGTTATTTCTAGGTGTAGTGGGTGAGGGTCCTACAGTGTCTAGGGCTATTTTCTCGAACGGTTCGGCTGGCGTATCCGTAATTAGCATAGGCTCCCTTGTTTTAACGCGAACTAGCTTATGTTCTTGACAGCTACTGCATTTCCGTATGAAATCTCTAATGTCGTCGCGCATTTTTGGCCAATAAAATCTCTCACGGACTCTGCGGTATGTTTTAGTTACTCCCTTATGTCCTCCTACTAAACTACCATGCATCTCCGAAATTATTTCCTCACGGATGTCTATCGGTGGTACTTGTGTTATTCCAGTACAGAGAGTCGCGTTAATGTCGCTATCCTTGAAGACTTCTGTTAACAATACTGGCCATATTCCGGATGATAATTCGTCAGTGAAATCCCCAAATTTTGAAATTCTGAATGTATTTATGTGTAAATTTTCAAGAATGGTTTTAAGATTTTCCAACCGAGTTTTACATTTTCTACTGAAATTTTGTCAAAATATTTTGATTTAATGATCACGCTGAACACACAGTTATTTCCACGTTTGGTTATTATTACTTGACCAATTTTTGGTTTTGCATTTCGTTGCTCATCAGCGTTTAGTATCTCTAGATCTGATAGCAACCTACTGATGAGAGTTGCTAACTCTGCGTCTATTGATGAAAAGTGGACGTAGTTATCTTTAAGGTATGTTAAATTTTCTCTAGTTGTGTTGATTTTAGCTGGATGAGTAAATTTTGATCTAGGTAAGTTTAAGGGTGAAGTTGGTTCTACGTCCGGAAGTATACTTTCAGTAATTTGTATACCAGTAGAGAGGGACGGTAGTGTCAGGTTCGGTTGTAGGCGCCTTGGAGGTTTACTGCCCTCAGTTAAGCGGTTTGGTTTTCCTGCAGCAGAATGCTCTATACCTGGGTACGGTGTGGAGAGTGCTATAGGCCGCGGCGCTACTACAGGCGTCGGGAGCCCTGCTCTCTGTACCGGCTGACTGATAACGGATGCGTCTCGGCTTACGGTACTCGCAGTCGAGGTATAGGGTGGCCCCGAAGTATTTAGCATACTGTCTCGACTGATCGTTTGCTTATTCTCGGATGTTTTTGCCTCAGATTTCTTTAATATCTTTTCTATTCTAGAATTTAATTCCTCGTCTTCGGTTTCGTCGTTAAATGGATCTTTATTAGATAATACTTCTCGTGTTGTTTCGTCGAGGTCCCTATCTATGGAGATTGCTCTGGGTAAGACTACTAATTCTGTATCGTCTGGATCCTGCTCGACTAAACTTCTTTCATGTATTGACCTATCGAAACGACTAAATGATTCCTGTAGATCTTTGAGATCTATTGGTGGTTTGAAAACTAAACTACTAGAGTCTTCTTTGTACTTATTTTGATTATGAGGGGATTGATTCAAAACTATTGGGCCCGTATTCAGCAGTCACTATTAGCTAAAAGCGGTGGCCTAGGGAAATACATTTGACAACGTCGCATTTTGTCTCGAAACGATGCGTTCACGCATGCTCAAGCCGTGCCTACTGGCGGCAATTCACCAGAATTCGAACGAGATATATATAGGTGAGCGCAATGTGACCTTATACCATTACACCATACGAGGCGCACAAACTAGCAATGTAAGTGAACAATTGTTAAATAAATGGAAGTATGCGTTAAGTAAAGTGACATTCAACATATTATTATAATTTTAGATGGCTCCAAAACGACAGGACAATTTTAGTACTGCGGAAAAATCGTATATAATCAACTTCGTGAGGGAACATCGCGACGTGATCGAAAATAAAAGCAACGACGCAACGTTACAACGCGAGAAACAAGCGAAGTGGCAGCTACTGTCGAGCCAATTAGCAGCTACCGGTACCGACAGGAGCTGGACATCCCTCAGAGAGGCGTATCAACGGTGGAAGCTCGCGGCAAAGAAGAACATCTCTGCCTATAAGAAATCGCTGAAAGCAACAGGTGGTGGCCCAGGCCATCCGGAACCCAGCGCACTCGATTACGAGATTGAAGCCATCACGCCTAGCGACTTCAGTCAGGATGAGAGCGCCTTTGATTCCGATGCTTCGGTACTTATGATCGACAATTCAATAGTATGATAGTTTAATGACATCTCTGAGCAAAGAAATGATTGTCCGTATTTCCGTTTTCTTTAGCGAAGAAGTAGAGAGGCCCAGCAGTTGCCAGAAGTCTCCATCAAGTACGTCCTCGACGAACGCTCTGGGTAAGCAAAAATTTTTGCACCAAGTAATCCGAGTAAAATTTACTAAAAGTATTGACATGTCTATTTTAACTGATTATAATAGTGAATTGATTCCCGATCCTCAACCATCAACATCTGGTACAGCTGTCGGCAGTTCTAAAAAGGGCAAGAGGCTGTCTCAAACTCCACCGGAGAGACAGCCTCCTTCGAAAAAGGCCAAAGGCCTAAGCGCCTACGAAGAAGCTCTTTTAGAGCTGCAGACAGCGAAGATGGAGGAATCAATTCAACAGCAGCGTCGAGAACACGAGGCCAAGATGGAGATTCTGGAAACGCAGCTGGCCAAAGAAAAGGAAAATCTGGAGAGAGTGAGGCTAGAGGCGGAGTATTGGCGCCGAAGGCTGGAGTGAAGTCCAGCGAAGTCGCTAGGCGTGATGGCTTCAATCTCGTAATCGAGTGCGCTGGGTTCCGGATGGCCTGGGCCACCACCTGTTGCTTTCAGCGATTTCTTATAGGCAGAGATGTTCTTCTTTGCCGCGAACTTCCACCGTTGATACGCCTCTCTGAGGGATGTCCAGCTCCTGTCGGTACCGGTAGCTGCTAATTGGCTCGACAGAAGCTGCCACTTCGCTTGTTTCTCGCGTTGTAACGTTGCGTCGTTGCTTTTATTTTCGATCACGTCACGATGTTCCCTCACGAAGTTGATTATATACGATTTTTCCGCAGTACTAAAATTGAAGTGTATGTACATAGTTTTGCATAAGAAATACAAATTATTTTCATAAAGTACCTATTTTTATTTGTAACCCTCTGCCGTACGAAAAGAACGTAAGATACACTTAGGTATATAGAGAAGGTGAATAGTTGCGAGAGCTACGAAGGAAAGTAGGTATACATGCTTAAGCAGATGACGGAAGCATAGGAAAGAATTCAAAAAGAAGCTACGAGTTACCTTATATGAATCATAATTTATTTATATAATATACACGCCTATATATATACGAATATATTATACATACGATACAATTGTACCAACTGGGACGTGGTGAAAATAAGAGCTCGAAATCCATTGGTTTGAGATGAGATTCGTTCGACATTTACAAATAATGTACGTTTTGTGACAGCCTCCTCGATCGGTCCAAGAATCGCTCCATGGTGCATATGAGAATCAGGTGAAGTGGCGCTGAATAAATGTTCTGCGAAAAGCACTACCCGGCTCTGGCTGCCCACGTCGTCTAGGCTCAGCCTCTTCAACATCCTCGGCGAGGTCACTGTCCGGATCTTCGTCCGAGTCAGTATCTACATCACAATTATCACGTTAGTCGACCATTAAAATTTTCATTTTACTTTGATTTGTAAATCAAAGTCTAACTTCAGCACTTAAATACAATTGAATGTATTATTAGACTTTGATGAATCAGTATCTGTACCGTATCTGGCTTCCTCGCCGTGAATTTTGCGGATGTTGAAGAGAACCGCCATAGCGACGATGGCAGCTTTCGCGGTGGGCAGCGAAATTCGCAGACCATTTTTCAGTGCCTTGAACATCCCCTTCCATTCACCGAAGCAGCGCTCCACACTGACGCGGGTTCGTCTATGGGCACTGTTGTACACGTCTTCGGGCCGAGTTTGCGGATGAAGGATAGGTGTTAATAAGTATCTTCTGCATGGGTATCCGGAGTCTCCAAGCAGAATACCCTTCATCCGTGATGCCTGTAATATAATATTCTTATATACTGTAACGTGGCAAAACGTTAGGACCTCCTCCTTCCCTGCCTAACGAACGTGCCGCACGTCGCGCACCGATTTCGCTAATTAAATCCTTGCCGCCTTCCTCTAGCGTACCCCTCTTGACCGCGTGTCGCTGTTCGCAGCTGACCGGCAAGGATTAGCGCTCGCCGGACGAACGCCGAAAATAGGTACTAGCGATAACGGAAGCAACCCTCAGTCTATGGTGAAGTCCCGTGACGAGTGCGTCGAGCGCGTCGCGGACCGGAACCGAGTGAGAGTGAGATTCCCCAGAGAGTGCGATTCCCCAGAGAGTGAGTTTCCCCAGTGAGTTTCCCCAGTGAGTTTCCCCGTGAGTTTTCCCCGTGAGTTTTCCCCGTGAGTTTCGCCCCCCCCCCCCCCCCAATTCCCTCGGATTGACGAGTCCGATCTTGGGCTACCGCTGGAGTAAGTCTGACACCTACTCATATCCGGACCACGCGCGAAGCCTGGTGGTTTTTCTCCGTCGTCCCGGTGGGAAGTAGAGAGCAGCCAGCGTAAGGTAGAAATCCACCGATCTCTACGTCCCGAGAAGCTACCCTACGAGCCGTTGCGTTCAAACGACTCAAGCCCGCTCACGTGTTGTTTGTTCTGCGCTAGCCGTGCCGTATCGGTAACCGCTGCGCAGGCGACAGACGATTCGGTGTCGGCGCCATATTGCCCGAGCGCTGTCGTCACGCAACGCACTCAGCTGCTGCGAGACCGCGCTCCGACAATCCCTCCCTACCCCTTCCCCTCCCCGCCTAGTCCGCGCAGCGTCACTTGCTAGCGAGCGCTCGAGAGAGCCACGCCAAGTGACAGCCGACTTGCTGGACTGCGGCGAAAGAGTGAGAGAGTGCGAGAAGCCTGCGAGTCGACGGCGAGACGAGTCCTCGCAGCAACACGATTTTTCTTATTTGAATTTGGGATTGATGATTAGAGTAGAGTAGAGTCACATTTATATTTCCTATACGCCAGGTAGCGGGCGTGATATAAATTCGCGACCTTTTTCTTTTTTTCTTTTTTTTAATAAACATTCTAATTCGCTATAATCCATTGGTGTCTTTATTCTGCGCCCCCACGAAATCCCTCTACCTTAGGCTAAGTAGCTAGCTGGCCGCGAGAGAGAGAGAGAGGACTTCGAGCCCGGAGTCTGGCGCCCAACTCCCTTTCCCTAGGTGCCCCAGGTTTGTAGTCGGCTTACGTTCCTGGATCACCCGAGTCCAGGAAATACGCGTTACAATCCTAGTCGACTTTCAACTTGAAATTTCGTCGGATGATAGGTATTTACTTTTGTCACAACCTATACACATGTGATTTCGTGGAATATTTGAATATCAGAACTTACTTCACACTCGTCCCTTAGACGGCAACTGTCCCATATCCGAGCGTCGTGGGCACTGCCTCGCCACTTGGCGACGATGTCCAGGATTCGTCGCTGCGCGTCGCAAACTACCTGAACGTTCAACGAGTAGAAGCCCTTCCGGTTCATATACAACATAGCCTGCTCTCCGCTGGGGCATTGTATCGGTACATGAGTACAATCGATACAACCGACCACTTGCGGAAAACGGGCTATGCGGTAGAAGTCCGTCATTAGGTCTTCTACTCTCGGTGGAAATGACACGAATCGAGGTAGCAGCGACGCGATTTGTTCGGAAACCCTAGCGACAATCCTGGACACCGACGGTTGGGAAATGCCATGTAAATCACCTACAACACAGGCAGTTACTTTACACAGTTATCACACGCGAGTTACTACTCTGAGGGACAGCACAGAAATGAACCGTACCTGACTCTACTTGGTAGCAGCCTTTTGCGTAGAAACGCAATGCTACCAGCACCTGTAGCGATGGAGATATATTCGATTCTTGAACCGATTGCGGAGCTAACCTGTCTTCGACCAGGCCTATCACAAAACGTACACTATCTTTGTTCAATCGATACCTATTGCGAAATTCGCGATCACCGTAAATGTCGAACGGATCTAATCTCTCCCGATAAACTGCCGGATTTCGAGCCCGCATTTGCACCACATCCCTAACGGCGGCCGCTTCGTTTATTGCGTCCACAACCTCGAATGCGTCCGCCATTTTTGTCGGCTCGTTAAAGGTGCCCAGACCCACTTTTCAGTTTTCCCTAGGGTCCCGATAGCTAATAGCGAGTTAAAAGGACATCTGAATACGAAAATTTACCTAATAGCGACCGTGGGAACGCTTTTAAGAAAGTTACCAGAAATTTTAGTTAAAAGCGACTGCTGAATACGAGTTCCCTTTTAACTAGTTAGATCTAGGGAAAATCACCATACTATTAGCTAATAGCAACTTAAAAGCGATTGCTGAATACGGGCCTTGGTGTCTCGAAAGTAAATACGTCACTGTCAACATCACTGTCAGTACTTTGTATTGGTGGGCTTACTTCTATTGCTAAGGCGTCTTGATCGGAGTCGATGTCTTTAGTGGATTCTACGTCGGTCTGTCTGTCTGATGCTACGTCTGGTTCAGGTTTGCGTATTATTTCAGTGTCGAAACCTAAATTGGGTAGTACACTTCTGCGTTTTCTGTATCGCGGTGGTTCTGAGGACTCGTCATCTGAAGGATCTTCAAATGTTCGTTCTACAATAGGTTCTAATTTCCCGGTTGACTTTATTCCAGACTGTTCGATAGTGATTGGTTTTGTTTTAGACCGTGTTCTCAGCGCTATTGCACTCGTATTCAACATTGGTGTTGTTTTCAATCTCCGCCTAATCCTTGTATCAGTGGGTTTCGGGTGTTCTTCTGAGACTGATCTAGCTATAGGCCTACGCGTAGGTGGTTCAGGTATCTTGGATGCTTTAGACGCCTTGCGGCCCTGATTGGTTATAGGATACAACCATCGCGAGGCATCGTTACTATTTCCTGGATCTGAATCTAAATTTTGGCTGATTATTTTGATATGATTGTTATTTGTTTCTACGTTGTTGGTTGTAATATTTGTACAGACGTGAATTTTGATTCCAGTTCCCTTGAAAAGATAACGAAGCATTGCTCGTACCTTTCCCCATGGTAACCTATCTAATCCGCAACCAATTATTGGGATTCTAATAGAGTTGACTGAATCTTCTACTAAAACTTTCTTGAGGTTTATTAAGCTATTATACATATCCTCGCATGTCGGTTTGTCCCAGTAGTTTTGTTTGGTCATTATATAGTAAATAGTTTGGCCTTCCAAGCGCAATTTATCTACTGAATGTAACTTAGCCTGCTCCCGTAATTCTTCTGGTACACCATACCTTTCCCTGAACTCAGCGGCTATTCCTGCACTCATATCTAGATCTACTGAGACCGCATGCGCATAGTTATCTATTCGGTCGAAAAGGTCTTCGTGTACCTCTATAACATCAGGGTTCTCTACGGTAGTTGACTTGTTTGATTTTAAATAATCCGAATATTTTGGTGCTTTAATTTCATGTGACTCGACATCGCTCTGCTCGGACGCGTCTGAGCTTGATGAGCTTGCTTCATCTGCGTCACTCGATTGATCGCTAACTATCGGATTTCTAGATAGCGCATCTGCATTCGTATTTAGCTTCTCTGGTTTATGCACGAATGTATACTCGTAGTTCTGTAATTTCAACCTCCACCTAACTAAGCGTTGTCCAGGATCCTTAATAGAATTGATCCAGCGAAGCGGTTCATGATCGCTAACTAAAGTGAACTTCCGCCCAAATAAATAGGGTCGAAAATGCAGAATCGCACACAGTACTGCTAAGCATTCCTTTTCGGTTGTGAAATAGTTTTGCTCTGCGCTAATTAACGCTCGCGATAAATAGGCGACAGGCATGTCGTGACCATCTACCTCTTGACTCAGGACCACACCGATCGCGTAATCGGATGCGTCGGTAGTTAGGGTGAACGGTTTCTCGAAATCTGGATATTGTAGTATAGGCTTTTGACATAGAGCTTTTCGTAAGGTTCTGAAACTGTCGCGCTGCTCCTTTTTCCAGATGAATGGCGCGTTCTTTTTTAACAATTCGGTTAGGGCTTTAGCCTTAGCAGCAAAGTCTTTAATGAATCTACGGTAATACCCTACTAATCCTAAAAATTGCCTGATATTTTTCTGGTTCTTGGGTCGAGGAAATTTCTTTACTGCTATAACCTTTTTGGGATCTGGTTTTACTCCCATTCTACTTATAATATGGCCTAGATAGGTTACTTCTGTTCTCAAGAATTCACACTTATCAGGTTGTAAGGATAATTTTGCATCAGCTAACCTTTTGAATAATCTGCGAATTTTTCGTTGATGTTCCTCTAAATCTTTAGCATATACCACAATATCGTCCAGATAGACGAATACCTCGCTTCCCTGTAAGCCTCGTAATACCTGGTCCATAAGCCGTTGGAATGTGGCTGGAGCATTTTTCAGTCCTTCAGGCATTCTCAAACATTCATAATGCCCGTTTGGTGTAGTAAACGCGGTTTTCGCACGATCCTGTGGGTCCATTTCAATTTGTTGGAAACCACTGGCAAGATCAAAGGTTGAAAAGTAAGTTGCTCCACCTAGGTGGTCTAAGGTATCGGTGATATTAGGTAGGGGATAAGCATCGCCTATGGTTTTATCATTCAATGCCCGAAAATCCATAACAATTCTCCATCTTGGATTTCCTTTCGAATCGGGTTTCTTTGGGACTATCCAGAGTGGCGAATTGTATGGCAGTAGTATATAGACAGCCATGGCCCGTCATAACAAATGACGTCATCGGTGCAGCGATCTGCTATGTGTAACCCGATCCCGGGGTCACTGACCGGCAAGGTCGCTGGCGGTCGCTCCGAGGTGCCTCTCGACCTTCGAGGTCGTGGGGTCACTGACCGGCAAGGTCACCGACGGTGGCTGTTCTCTAGAGGGGTGATGTCACCCTGGAGAATGCAAGATGGCGGCCACGCAATATGGCCGTTTATGCAAGATGGCGCCGTTTTGGCGGGGCCGATGCGTTCAGTTTTTCGAATTTCAAGATGGCGGATTTTCAAAATGGCCGCCTGTCACAGATGGCGCCGTTTTGGCGGGAAACGCCCTTGACAGGAATGCAAGATGGCGCCGTTTTGGCGGGAACGATGTGTTCAGTTTTTCGAATTCCAAGATCGCGGATTTTCAAAACGGCTGCCTGCGCAAGATGGCGCCGTTTCGGCGGGAACGACGCGTTTATACCTTTGGAATTCCAAGATAGCGTCTTTGCGGCGACTAACGGCGATTGAACCCCTCTACAGCGACGCGAAGACCAAGATGGCGGACCTGAAACGTCTTACTCTTACCGACCGTGCCTGAAAATGTTCTCAAGGTGGTAACGAGGAGGATGGTGAGTGGAGGGGATTTTCAAAACAACGACTCTTCGCATACATACTAGATTTATTTATTTATTTATTTCTACAAATCTTGTCATTCCGTCATTCCACACACACACACGCATACACATGTATATAGAATACAAATATTTTCGAACTTTGTTTGAAATTTTGTTTCACACACCGAGCACAAGGATATTTCGATAAACGATCGAACGAACCGATCACAACCCCGTAGCAATACTTTGTCGCACATCCACTATGATAAAGGACAGGAACATTCTCATCAGCTCGCAGAATACTATGTCGAAGTAGTAGTCGCGGAAGTTGTTCTCCGACTGTAGACTTACCACCTCTCGAGCAGCGTCCGAATCCTCACACACGAGCGCGCTGATTTGTTGAAGGGTGGGTTTCGTCATTTTCCGCGAGATTGCGAGCGAAGCGAAATATTTGACGAGAGCCTTCTTGCACAGGTCGACATCAGCAACCAATTCTTCCAGCCGCCATAGATGCTCGTTCACGCAGCAGGCCATATGTTTCAACCCGTCGAAGCTCACTTTCTGCATCACGATTACTGGAGCGTACGTCTTCTTCTTCTTCTTTGCTGCAGGTTCCCTGCCTTCGCTCTTATCGGTGTTTACTTGACTTTCCGTCTCCTCCTCCTCCTCCTCCTCCACGCCATCCTCAACTCGGTTCGAGTAAAACGCTACCACCTTCGAACCGTGAGCCGTTGTGAATCGTACAGAACAATTATCCAGAGTTATGGTATCGTTCATCGGCGTTGCCCGTTCGCCATCTTTCTCGAAGTAGCTCTCCAAAACATCGAATTTTCCGACCAATGCCTCCCACACTGCAGGGTTTAGGGTCACACCGCTGGAGTAGTTGTTTATGAGTCTAACCACCGGTTCGAAGTTTCCGTCGAGACGCAGATGTAGTCCTACCGTAATTTTTTTGGACCACGAGTGATTGAGCCCGTAAGTGGTGGATAATAGCAGATGCCGCTCCGATTTCTTGAGTGCAATATCCAGTGTTTTGAATAATTTACTGCACCCAGCTCGCGACAAACCGCTTTTTCCCGACGCCATTTCTTATACCAGCTTACCTCGAGCTCGTACTCGATGACACTGAGCGAACGACCGAACGCTCAACATTTCTTCGCGGCGGGGGTCACTGTCATCTCGTATACACCCCAGCCAATAACAGGGCAGCATGTCGCCATTCCTGACCAATTATACACTACTTTATTGTTTCTACTTTGATGTTGCATTTGCCTCGTAAGCAAAAATTTGTAGCCAGCTGCACTAGGCTAGGCTAGGCGAAGCAAGCAACTAAGACGCTGGTGGGGGATGGTATGGCATGATCTCTTTATTGTCATAGAAGCGGTGCAGCTGTGGATATCTCGTTACCATTGTAATATGTCGAACCATGAAGAACTGCTACAGAAAACATATGAAATCATCTACCTATCGCCTCATCGCTCAGGCAGCTATTGTTTGAGACCCTAGAGATTTAGAATTTTGTCACGCCCGGCTGATATGTCTTTACCCCGGTCCAGCGATGTCCCACACACACACACACACACACACACCCACACCCACACACACACACACACACACACACACACACACACACACACACACACACACACTTCGGTTGTACACGAGCACTAATTACGAATCATATAGAATCAAGGTGTCGGTGATGGTGATGATCATCTCAAAGAGATACTCATACGTATCCTGGCTCGCTAACGCTAAACATCGTATACACTTATCCGTAATCAAACGTTCGACATGTCTTCGTACATTGAGTTGTCCAATATTGAGTTGTCCAATATTGTTATGAGGGTGGTACGCAGGGCGAGGATCGTCAACCCTTCAGCCGCGCGAGCGTTCAACAACCGGTGGTGCGCGGGGCTACGGTCGTTGACGATAGACGGCGTGTTGATACGCCTCCGTTCTGTGCTGGCTGTCTGCAGCGATAGGGTGATCGGTCGTATGTTCGACCAAGGCGTGTTTGGTGGTGTTTGGCCGTGCATCAAAACGGCAGCGAGTGTGTTATTACATCGGGGTACCGAACGATTAGCGGTCGTCCGAGGGTTGATGACCTATTACAACCGTCGAGCGGGTGAGTATTCGTCTTAAATTATTCATAAAACGTAACGAACAAACGACGAGCACCACTATCGAAACACTATATCCTTTGTATCTATAGAATCAGAGATCGATCGAACGGTTGACGAACCCGAGGATTCCGACGTCTCCACGATCGTCATCGACCGCGATCGCGAAAACCAACGCTCCTTACCCCTAAAAAAACGAAAGTTCTCGTTCAACACCGTTGCTGTTGATAATGATGGTGATGATGATGATGATGATGATGATGATGATGGTGAGAGGGTAGAAGAGACAGTCGCGGTAACTGAGAACCACGCGGTGCAGGATGACACAGAGAGCAGTCATAACAATTCGCCGCTATACGACAGCGGTAACGTTAAAAATCCTAATAATAATAATAATAATAATAATTTGAGCGACGAACCGTACACGGTGTAACAATAACACGAGATTTGTTCGTATCCACAGAGTCGGAACTTACGAATACGTGGTATCGCGATCGTCTGTTATCCTCGTCGTCCGACACCACCCATTATACGCACGACACAGACCGTGAAGAGGGGGGTGAAAACGCGAACCTTGTCGTTCGCCCCGAAGACGAGGGAGAGGGCGTAGAAGTAGGAGCGGAAGTCGAAATGCAACCAGACGAGGATGCATCACAATCGGAGGCGGAAGCACGAGAGGAACTGTTATTAGAATCCGAGTCGGAAACAGACACGGAAGCGAACGAACGACCGAACGACATACGATACGGTAAGCACTCCTCCACCTTCATGGTTTCATTAATCTCATATCGCATTGTTCATCAACGTTGTTAACATCTCGCAGATACCTCGGAATATTCGAGCGACCGCGACTCACCGATGATCAGAAAGATTTCCACAGCGTTGGTTGAGCTGATCGATGATCCCATGTCCGAAGATTCCGCAGAGCAATACATCGGAATAGTAACATTACCCCGTAAGGGCAAAGAAATCTGATATTTCATCTATACCTATCGCTAACGTACTTCTAAATTCTCGAACGACAGAGCCGATACCTGTGCGGTTAGGACAGACAACCTCCGATAACACCTGTTTCGACACCGGGCCGAGTACGCGCATAGAGCAAGAATCTGCACAACAACAACAACAACAACAGCTGCTAGATCAGCAGCGAGGTGGAGGTGGGACCTCGGGCTCGCGCGTAGCATCGCGATCACAGGACGCGCTTCGTACGGTAGTTCCGCGGTCACGTAGATTCATAATAGTGGAAGAGAGTCGTAAACATTTTCGAAATTTTGCCATAACTGGGCGACAACTCAAACTTAAAATCATAACACCTCCGGCCACCGTCGATCCTGTCACATGGCTCTCGGAGGCCATCGATGAAATTTACGATTACGCTGTCGGTGATGCCTCCGGCCCTAGCGACTACATAGGTTTAGGTCTCAACGCACCCTCGTTCACCATGGGCGCGGCCGGTTTGTCGTTTCGACCGATTCGCGATTGTCGGCGCGATGATCTCTGGGGTCTGGTGTTCGGGGTTACACAGAGCGCGTCCGAATTTGCGATCGACGACGCCTTTGAATTGACGGTGTCGCTGGTAAGCGTGCCCGAGGGCAGGGGGAGGAAAAGCAAGCCTCTCACGCATGCAGAGGTCAGAAAACGTTCGATTCTTGAAGTTAGGCGAGGCGCCCTTTGTTTACCACGAGCATTGGTAACAGCGCGAGCCCATGCTCGTAGAGGGTCGGTGCGAGAAGACGAGTCGGAACCGTGTTGGGACTCTGTTAGGCGCCAGAATTCCGTAACTCAGAGGAAACTAGCGGAAGCGTTATGCAGAGATTCCGGGGTGCAGATACCGTCGAACGGGGGTGGTTGCGGTATAAACGAAATACGCATGTTCCAACAACACCTATCCGGCTATGGCCTGGCTGTGGTGGTGTACGATTTTCAAACGTTCGGGCGCGGCGGACACCCGATATACGACGGTGAGCGGGTTATCAGAGAGCAGGGCGGTCACGTTGCAGCCAGACTCAACGTTATGTATTTTCACAACCCGGGGCATTACAAACCGATTTTAAACTTGACGGCGGCGGCCGCAACCAGACAGTATTGCGCATCCTGCAACGTCGGTTATAAATATATCAGCGATCATCGATGCTCCAACAGATGTCCCGGTTGTGTGAAAGTTCCGTCGTGCGACACGAGCGTGGAACGGTTACCCTGTGAAACCTGCGGTCGGTGGTTTTACGGCGAGGACTGCCTGCGCAGACATCGCGAGGGAGGGTCGTTTAATTCTCGAAAAACCGTGTGCGAGACTCTGCTGATATGCAACGGCTGCGGTCGTTTCGTGAATCGTAGCAAGCAACGACACTCTTGCGGCAGCTCGTACTGTCAGACCTGCGGATCCGTACAAATCGCGAATCACAGGTGTTACATGAAAACTCTCGATCCCACCGGCGAAGACGATGCTTACGTGTTCGTCTGGTACGATTTCGAAACTCGGCAAACTGATACCCTGCCCGGTAGCCAGGAAGTCAACGTTCACGTTCCGAACTTATGCGTGGCTCATCAAGCTTGTACACGCTGCATACACGTGCCTGACATACGCGTACCGTGTTCCAGCTGCGGTCTGGTACGAGAGTTCGTATTCAAAGACGACCCTGTCAAACAGCTGGTAGAGTTTGTCACGCGCGATGTTAAAAATTTCAAAAAAATAATATGTATAGCTCACAACGCTAGGGGGTTTGACTCGCAATTCATATTACGGTACCTGGTGGAGAAGTACCGAGATCCGCCTAAAATAATCCTAAACGGTACCAAGATAGTCTTGATGGAGGTGAACGAAACCAGATTCTTGGACTCTCTGGCGTACATGCCTATGGCACTCGCCGCGTTACCGAAGGCTTTCGGGCTACCGGAGGGGTCGCGCAAGGGCGTTTTCCCGCATCTTTTCAACAAACGCGAGAACGAGGGATACGTGGGTCCGCTGCCATCCGTAGAGTTTTACTCGCCCGAGTGCATGGGAACCGCTGAGCGGAACGCTTTTCTCGTTTGGTACAAGGAGGCTGTAACCGCCGGCACCGTATTCGATTTCAACACCGAACTCGTAGAGTATTGTAAAAGCGACGTCGACATACTGCGAAGAGCGTGCGTGGCGTTCAGAGACATATTTCTGAACTGCGGGGGGATTTGTCCGTTTTCCAGAAGTACAACGATAGCGTCGGCCTGTTCGCTGGTATATCGCACCAAATTTCTCAAAGCGCAATCCATAGGGATAATACCGCCCAGAGGGTACAGATTCGGTAATAATCAGTCTGCCGTCGCTATCGAATGGTTAGTGTGGAAAGAACGCGAACTAGGTACCGTCTTGATTCAGGCGGCGCGCGGACGCGAGCATGTGCTGCCCGAAACGGGACGCCCTGTCGACGGGTATTACGTTACCGCAGACGGTACGCGACGCGTGTTCGAGTTTCACGGGTGTTATTGGCACGGTTGTCGCAGGTGCTACAGGGTGAACCGCGATCACCCCCTGATGGACAGAAGCACGCTAGATAAGAGATACGAGGAGACTAGGGCAAAGACGGTCAGAATGTTGGATCTCGGGCACAGCGTCACTGAGATGTGGGAATGCGATTTTAGAAAACTTATGGAATCAAACCCCGACGTGCGTAGTTACGTGAAAGAACACCCCCTGGTCAAGTTCGGAGCAAGCGATGCTCTGAATCCGAGAGACGCGTTTTACGGAGGTAGGACGGGTAACACCAAACGTTACTACGAGGCTGGTGTCGACGAAGAAATCAGATACCTCGACGTTTGTTCCCTGTACCCATGGGTCTGCAAAACAGGTCGATACCCCGTAGGACATCCCAAGATCTATGTGGGGGACGAGTGTCGGACACTGACAGGGACTAGCGGTACCGACGTGAGCAAGATCGAGGGTCTGATCAAATGCACGGTTCTGCCGCCTCGAAATCTTTATCACCCCGTGCTCCCCGTCCGCATGCGGGGTAAGCTGCTATTTTCTCTGTGCCGTACGTGTTGCGAGTGTATGACGCAGACCGACTGCCCGCACGACGATGTAGAAGAGCGAAACATCACAGGTACGTGGGTATCGGTGGAGGTTCAGAAAGCCGTAGAGATGGGTTACGTCGTGACCAATGTCATCGAGATATGGCAGTACGAGGTCACTGTGTATAACCCCGATACTAAACAAGGCGGTCTGTTTGCGTCGTACATCGACACGTTTTTGAAAATCAAACAGGAGGCCAGCGGATGGCCCGGCGATTGTACCGACGAGACTGCCAAACAGAGTTATCTAGACGAGTACGAGGGGGTTGAAGGCATTCGGTTGGATCGCGACAAAATAACAAAAAACCCGGGTCTGCGCTCTGTTTCCAAATTATGTCTCAACTCGTTCTGGGGTAAATTCGGCCAACGCGATAATCTGCCTCGTACGGAGGTTGTGAGAGAACGTCAGAGACTACTCGAACTTCTTACCGGTCCCGAAACAGAGGTTACCGATATATTACCGGTGAACGACGAAGTTCTGTACGTACGCTGGGCGTCCACGAGCGAGAGTTCAAACGCGTCACCGCTGACCAACGTTGTGTTGGCGGCGTACACGACAGCCCAGGCGCGGCTTAAGCTCTACACGTATCTCGAGGGTCTTAATCAGCGTGTGTTGTATTACGACACCGACTCTGTTGTATACGTGCGGCGCAAGACGAATCGTGGGGAGTACGAACCGTCGACCGGCAATTTTTTAGGCGAAATGACGGACGAGCTAAGTCAATATGGTAGCGGTAGTTTTATAAAGGAGTTTGTTTCTGGGGGTCCCAAATTTTACGCATTCAGGGTGCACGTACCGGACGGGAAAGACGTTGAGGTCTGCAAGGTCAGAGGAATAACGTTAAATTATCAAACAAGTCGGAAAGTTAATTTTGCTGCCATCCGTGACATGGTGGTCGACGGTTCCGAACCGATTCACGTGCATAGACGAGCCATCCAACGAACGGCTCTACATCAGGTGGTTACTCTCACGACGACCAAAAAATGCGAACCCGTACAAACAAAGAGACGCCTTTGCGTCGATAGCTACGACACGCTACCATACGGTTACAAAACCTAAATCACACCTGTTATATACGATATTGTATTATTATTATTATTATTATATTATTGTTATTATTATTATTATCATTATCATTATCATTATCATTATTATTATTATTATTATTATTATTATTGTTATTCTTATTATCATTATTATTGTTATTAAATGTGAGCATCTGTTATAATTCCAGAATATCGCACAGCAATATCCTGTATTGTAATGTTACGGTACTAACCAAAATAAAGAATATTATTATTATTATTATTATTATTATTATTATTATTATTATTATTGATAGTTATTGCCGGAAATGAATCGTTGAGAGACTTGGATAACAAAGGCAATAAAGATGCACATGGTAGCCAAAAATATGTTGTTTTTTATTTAAAATTACTGCGATCATTACCGAGTTGAGCCGGCAGGGGGGGGGGGGGATCGATCGGTATCATGTGCGAAACATTCCACGTGAAAACCTACAAGCGTGGCTCGGGCGTCGGGGACTAGCTCCAACTTATCTAGACCGACGATCGCGGTGGTGGTGGGCTAGCACACCGCGAACAACCGATCTTCAGCTCATCTCGGTTGTCGTCCGCGGGCGGGCTGACCATGCACAAGCTCGTTCCCGGTCAGCCGGACGTGAAAAGCTGGTTACGAGGACAGCTGCCGCGCGAGCGTTCGGCAGCCTAGGAATCGAACGCTCGCCACCGCGCGGGGGCCCCCCCACCCGCGGTTAGATTTCACGGAAGGGAATGCGACCTCGACGCCGCGTCTGCCGTTGTTTAAAGCGACGCGCGGGTGAACGAGCGAGGTAAGTCGTAAGGATGGATACGAGGTGGAAGCACCCCTTCTCGGCCATAGTGGCCGGCCCGTCCGGTTGCGGTAAATCAAATTTCGTGAAAAATTTCCTGCTACACGCGGGAGAAATGTGCGATGTCGAATTCGGCAAGGTTGTGTGGCATTACGCCGAGTGGCAACCGTTGTACGCCGAGTCTTCGAGTCAAGGTATCGAATATCGGGAGGGGCTGCCGCAGCCTACGGACTACGACGGCGACACAGCGCCGAAACTGTTGATCATCGACGATTTGATGAGAGAATCGTCCAACGGGGTGGTGATAGACCTCTTCACCAAGGGGTGTCACCACAAGAACATGAGCGTGTTTCTTATCACGCAAAATCTGTTTCATCAAGGACGCGGACAGCGGGACATCTCGCTCAACGCCAACTACATCGTATTTTTCAAGAACCCACGGGACCGCGGTCAGATACAACATCTAGCGCGTCAGGTTTACCCCGAGGACCCGCGCTTCCTGCAAGAGGCATATCACGACGCGACCGACCGCCCACACGGGTATCTGCTGTTGGATCTGAAACAATCGACACCGGAGAACTGTCGTTTCCGTACGGAAATATTCCCGTCCGACGCTTACCACTGCGTCTACGTGCCTAGGAAAGATATAAAGGGTGGTGCAGGATCGCGCGGTGTACCAGTCTTTCACCCGTAACGTCGATGGACGGAAGACGAGCAGGCAAGAGGGGAGTGGCCGGAAGGTTCAACTCGTCGATCATCGCAGCTCTGCATGCCATCTGTAAATTGAACGCTTCCCAGAGACTTGCCCTGTTGCGTGCCGCGGACGACTCGCTCGTTCGCAGCGTGTGCGAGTGTGCTTTGAACACGTTGAAAGGTAACGTGGCGCTCGATCAGAATCAGAAAAACGCCTTGATCAGACACAGGAACGCTCTGCGTCGCTTGGCCCGCAGCGACAGCGGTAGCTGGAAGACGAAGAAACGTCTTTTGATCAGACACGCGAAAATTTTACCTCTTCTATTGACGCCGATCGTCGGTTGTCGGTGATCGCTTCGACATGGAGCGCGCCAAGAAGATGGTCCTGATACCGCGCGAAGCCGTTGAGCGTCTGCTGCGGCACAAACAAACGTATGCCGGAGAAACCTCAAACTCTGACCCTGCTTCAAGACTGGACAGAGAGATGAACGACGTGTTGAGTTTGAACGGAAAGAGCGACCGGGAAAAATGGAAATTGTACAGCAGCGTGCTGCGTCGTTATTTGTTCTATGCCGCGGAGTCTCGAAAACCTCTGACAATCGATATACGGAGTATCGGCCAAGCGAGTACCGCTAACAAGATCTTGCGGGACGGTCGTAACGACAACTCGGAGGACGTTCCGGTGGACGTCGTGACACCAGGAGACGACGGAACCCGCGCTTTCGCGGACGAGGCGCACAATAACAGCGTCGATATAGAAACCGTGGTAGTGAGCGTGCCCCCGAAGTACCGAACCAAGGCAGAAAAGTTACTGCGTTATTTGATCGGCAAAGCCAAGGGAGACTTAACGTGGGACGAGGACGGTAAAATCTCCATCGCTGGCAAACCCCTCGACGGTACCAACATCATCGACTTGATAAACGACGTGATGAGGGAAAGAAAAAGCGTGCAAGCCGTCGGAAGACGACAGTTCGCGAAACTGCTTCACACCGTTCACACACCCAGGGAATTTATAGGAAATCCGGCTTTTTGGAAACCTGACAAAAAGACCGCGGTCCGGTCGAAGATCAACCCCCCCAAATTTCGACAACGACCGCAAATAAGTAAAACCAAACCTGTGCGTAGAACGGTTATGCGGGACACAACCAACGACGACGACGACGACGACGACGACGACGACGACGACGACGAAGGCGAAGGCGAACGCGACTCGGGTGGGGCAGAGGGGGGAGAAGACGACGTGATACTTCTCGGTACGCCATCGCCCGTGAACACACAACGCGCGGCGACTCAATCGGGTAGCGGTCGGTGGTGTTCGATGAGATTGAACAAGACTCGGAAATAATGAAGAAACTAGAACGTTTTTACTACGAACCGACTCATCCTGCGGGGTACGCTAGTGCCAGAGGGTTGATACAGGCTGTACAGGGTGAAACGGGAAAACGGGAGGTGGAGGAATGGTTGGCCACCCAGGATACCTACACGCTGCACAGATCTATACGCCGAAAATTCAGACGAGCTAGGTACAACGTCCAGAACATCGATGACGTCTGGGAGGCCGACCTGGTGGATCTTAGATCGCTCAAACAGTACAACAACGGAAACACATATCTTTTGGTGGTTATAGATGTTCTCAGCAAGTTTGCCTGGGTGGAGCCTCTGCACGACAAAACAGCTTCGACCGTTGCCGGGGCGTTTGACAAAATTCTATCGTCCACGAGACGGTGCCCCGTTTATCTCCAGACCGACAAAGGCAAAGAATTTGTCGGAATCGCGTTTCAGAGATTACTCGAGGCAAGAGGTGTGCGTTACAGAGCCACCCGTAACCCGGACATCAAGGCAGCCGTTGTGGAACGGTTCAACCGGACTCTGAAGGAGCGAATGTGGCGTTATTTTACTCACACGAGTACCCGTCGTTACATCGACGTGCTTCAACAGCTGGTGCGGGCTTACAACGACACGGTACACTCCACCATCAGAATGGCACCGTCGACGGTGACCTTGGAAAACGCCGCCGCCGCGCGGTACAACATGGAAAATTCACGGCGTGTCGTTAGGCGCGGTCGCGGTAAACCCAGGTTCAAGATTGGTGAGCTGGTGCGCATCAGCAAAGCGAAAGGTGCCTTCCGAAAGGGATACGAAGCTAACTGGACCGCGGAGGTTTTCAAAGTTCGGAAGATTCTGCTCAGAAGCCCCGTCGTTTACGTGCTCGAGGATATGGCCGGTGAGGAGATAGACGGTATTTTCTACGAGCCTGAGATGCAACGGGTGATCAAAGACAACGTTTTCGTCATCGACAAAATCATACGCACGAGGGGTAAAGGCGACAGTAAGCAGCTACTCGTCAGCTGGCAAGGATACCCGGAAAAGTTCAACTCTTGGATAGACGCGAGCACCGCGAAACTGTCGAAATGAAGGATCAGTTCTACGTAACGCTACCCAGCAACAGCTCGTCGAAATTTTTCCCCGGAAACACAACCGCGCGCTACGCGACGCGGTTACCCCGACATCTGGAGATGCAGGGTGATTGGGAGGTGGCTTTGGTAGAAATTCAGTACCCGCTGACGCTGGAGACCGTCACCGCACCCCGCAACGTTGTAAGATTACACTCGCAACGACCACCCGAGCCGGGGGAAATGCCCAACGAAATTCAAAGAGGAGTCCCAAAACAAACCAGGTACATAGAGGAGGAATTCTACATCAAACAGGGAGCGTACACCAACGTGTGGGATGTAATCGAGGTTCTCAACGCCATAGAGGCGTTGAACGAACATCTCGAATTTTCGAGCTCCGAAACAGGAGACGAACGTCTGATTGTTAAGAGAAAGTGCTACTGCAGCGAGCCTCACTACCTCTCATTTTCACCGGGGTTGTACAGACAGCTCGGTTTCGAAAAATTCACCGACGACGTGCGAGATAAGCTGGTAGCTCGTCACCCCGTCAATATGACAAGTGAAATTCCCTCGCAGATGTTCGTCTACTGCGATATCGTGGAGCCGCGCATACTAGGCGACGTACACGCTCCTCTGCTCCGCATAATACAGACGACAGCGAAGAATATTAAACACAACAGCTCGGAGTCAAAAACGTTCTCGTCGCCGCACTACATGCCGCTTATGGTCTCAAACTTTCGCACTGTGGAAATCGATATAAGGGATTCTTCGGGACACCCCATGCCATTTACTCGCGGGACAGTGAGCGTAACGTTACACTTCAGACGCGTATAGCGATGGCTCGTTACATCGACCACTACGACAACCAGCTGAACGGTGACGGTATAGACGGTATCTACGCCGGGGCGCCGCACCAGCGAGGTCACGGAATCGGCAGTTTCTTGGGCGGTTTGTTCAGACGGAGCATACCGCTTCTCACCAGAGGCGCCCGTTTTCTTGGAAAAGAGGCGCTGCGCACCGGCATGAACGTTGTTCAGGACATGCAGCACGACACACCGTTCGGAGAGTCGCTCAGAAATCGCGCTATGGAGTCGGGTTTGAATCTCAAACGTAAAGCGTCGGAGAAACTGGTATCCGTGATACAGGGCGGTGGTTATAAAGCGTTGCGGGGTTTGCGGGGTCGTCAGTATACGCTCGGTCACAGGCTGGGTTCTATCGTGAAGAGACGGGTCACTGGTAAAACAGGGAAGAGACAAGTTAAAGCTAGAACGAGAAGAAAGTCTGGCAAACAGGTTAAAAGGGCGAAGAAAATCACGAGGAAGAAGAAGAAGAAAACCTGTTGCGGAAAACGAACGGTAGCCGACATATTCGGAACTCACTAAAGGAAAAAATATCGTTTCAGAAACCATGGCCTACCTACACGGCCACTCGTCCGAATGTCTGAAATCCGAATTAGATTTGTTCACGTTACCACCCACGCAAACCACCATCGAAGGTGGCCAGTGGGTGCACTACAAACCCGTGTCCTCTCTCACGGACGATTCACCGATAGAGTTCATGGTACCTGGAATGAGCGACGATTACCTAGACCTTTCACACACGATGCTGAGCTTACGCGTTAGCATGGTACCGCGGGTAGAGCTCAAGGATCCGATACCACCAGCTGGTCCCGTGAACAATCTGCTTCACTCGTTATTCAGTCAGGTGGATGTTTTTTTCAATCAAAAACTGGTATCGCCGACCAACAATGCCTACGCCTACAGAGCGTACATCGAGACGCTCCTCAATTACAATTCGTCCGCAAAAAATTCGCATCTCTCCACCACTCTCTGGTACGGGGATACGCCTGGTAGAATGAACGATTTGGGTGGTGGTAATACGGGGTTTGAACAACGGCAGAAACTTTTACGGTCCGGCGGTACAGTGGATCTCCTAGGACATCTACACTGCGACGTATTTAATCAGGAAAAATTTCTACTCAACGGCGTCGAGTTACGACTTCGCCTCGTGCGCTCGAGAGACGCCTTCTGCATCATGGAGACGGATAACACACACTCTATGCACATATTAGAAGCGTCTCTGCTTGTACGTCGCGTAACCATAAACCCGGGAATACTTATCGCACACGCCCGAGCGTTGAGCAAAGGTACAGCAAAGTATCCTCTGACGCGAGTCGAGGTTAAAGCGTTGACGATTCATGGCGGTGTACAGGGGGAAACGCTGGACAACATCTTCCTAGGACAGCTGCCAAAAAGACTCATCGTCGGGTTCGTCGACAACAAGGCGTTCAACGGCGACAAGTCCAGCAACCCGTTCAATTTCCAACATTTCAACGTGAATTTTCTCTCTCTTTACATCGACGGTGTGCAGATACCATCGAAGCCTCTGCAACCAGACTTCACCAGATCCAAACTTTACGTGGATGCCTATCAAACCCTGTTCTCCGGTACGGGGATACATTATTCGAACGATGGAAACGGAATGAGTCGCGAGGATTATCCCCACGGGTATTGTTTAACAGCTTTCGATCTGACTCCGGATTTATCGGCCAACACTAATTCGCATTGGAATTTGGTGAAACACGGTAGCGTGAGAATCGAGGTGCGTTTCGAATCTGCTCTGAAGAAAACCATAAATTGCATCGTTTATGCCGAATTCGACAATATACTCGAGATTGATTCGGCCCGCCAGGTTATCGTTGACTTTGGCTGCTAAATTTCACAAAGGTTTCATCATCACTCCGGGCCGGGAACCGGGGGAGGGTGGGTGTCAACACGCTGTCGCTGCATTTGTGCAGATGAAAAGAATTGCGCATATGTTTCGGAATAAAGAAACAGACAGGGAGAGGCGAGATGTAGCTGACACAGCGAGAAGACGCTGGTGGGGAGGCATCGCGAAGATCATCTGCGGAGCGTCGACCGTCAGTAGTCCGTCAACAGGGTCTGGGTGTGGTGTGCTAGAATCGAATCAGGTGACGATGGATTACGTGATCGACATACAAGGCTTGCGCGACGCTTCGGATCAGTTTTTAGTGAAAGAGTGCTCGGTAGTGGCGTTGGGCGCCGATCATGTTGGTCACTGGCTTGCTGCACCACCCTGCTCTTTCGACGCGCTGCCAAGCAGTGTCAGGGCGCAAAACAACTACCTGTCCTGCATCCACCACGGTATAGAGTGGTTCGACGGTGATGTGGCACCGAAACAAATCTACTCCAAACTGAGAGCTGTGGCACGTTCGGCCGCGACTATTTACACCAAAGGAGCTGAAAAAGCGCAGCTTTTGCAACGTATCACATCGAGGGATGTGATAAACCTGGAAGACCGCGCCTGTCCCGCATTCGGCAAACTACCACCGTGCGAGACGTACTGTTTGTATCACGCTAATCACCGACGGGGTAGGTTCGTGTGCTCGTTGAATCGCACTGGACAGATGAAAGCGTGGCTTCTCGCAAAACGCAGCGCCGACGCTAACGACGACGAAGGCATAGAAGCGACCCTGGGTTGAGCGAGCGATGAACAGTCGAGAGATACGGAGTATTCTGAGAGCGATCCCTGATAGAACCTGCGGCGTGTTTCCAGCCGACAGGATACCCCGGCGATGGTCTAGACCGTGCTTCATCGTGGCTAACACCGACAATCACACTCTACCTGGTACGCACTGGGTGGCTTTTTACTGCGATGTCCACGGAAACGGGGTTTACTTCGACAGTTACGGCGTTCCGCCTCTTGTCCCAGACCACGTGCGAGGTCTCCGAAGAAACTGCTGCTGGTACCGGAGCAACACGCGTCGACTTCAAAGTACCTTTTCGGACGTGTGTGGCCAGTTTTGTGTTATGTTTCTGTATTATATGTACTGTGGTTACACTCTCGAACAGTTTACATCAATTTTTTCAAATAATTACGTGAAAAACGATCAGATAGCCGCATCGTTTTACCGCTGTTTGTTGAAAAATTTGAAGCATTCCCGCGACCCCTACACCGATTGTTTGAGCTGCGTGCAGAAGTGTGTGAGGAGGAGGAGACATTTGTGATTCGTTCACCGACTTTCAGAAATTATAAACGTTTTTAAATAGTTTTAAGTGTCACAATCCGCTGGGCGGCCGATGAGCTTATCAGGACGGATCTGGTGACAGAGGATACACACAACGAGACGTGTAGTTTGACGTTTTACGGCGCTTGGGGGGTTTAGTTACCTACACGCTTTCAGTGTCATGAAACGGCAAACTGCGCGTCTCGCTGTGTAGATCCTCCGTTACCGGATCCGTCGCGATAAGCTCATCGGCCGTACAGCTGGTTTACTATATACATATATATATATGTGTGTGTGTGTGTGTGTGTGTGTGGGTGTGTGTGGAATGAAGGAATGACAAGATTTGTAGAAATAAATAAATCTAGTATGTATGCGAAGAGTCGTTGTTTTGAAAATCCCCTCCACTCACCATCCTCCTCGTTACCACCTTGAGAACATTTTCAGGCACGGTCGGTAAGAGTAAGACGTTTCAGGTCCGCCATCTTGGTCTTCGCGTCGCTGTAGAGGGGTTCAATCGCCGTTAGTCGCCGCAAAGACGCTATCTTGGAATTCCAAAGGTATAAACGCGTCGTTCCCGCCGAAACGGCGCCATCTTGCGCAGGCAGCCGTTTTGAAAATCCGCGATCTTGGAATTCGAAAAACTGAACACATCGTTCCCGCCAAAACGGCGCCATCTTGCATTCCTGTCAAGGGCGTTTCCCGCCAAAACGGCGCCATCTGTGACAGGCGGCCATTTTGAAAATCCGCCATCTTGAAATTCGAAAAACTGAACGCATCGGCCCCGCCAAAACGGCGCCATCTTGCATAAACGGCCATATTGCGTGGCGGCCATCTTGCATTCTCCAGGGTGACATCACCCCTCTAGAGAACAGCCACCGTCGGTGACCTTGCCGGTCAGTGACCCCACGACCTCGAAGGTCGAGAGGCACCTCGGAGCGACCGCCAGCGACCTTGCCGGTCAGTGACCCCGGGATCGGGTTACACATAGCAGATCGCTGCACCGATGACGTCATTTGTTATGACGGGCCATGGCTGTCTATATACTACTTATGGCGAGGTTGACGGTGTAATAAGATCATTGTCTAATTTGATCTTCATTTGTTTTTCGATTTCTAGTTTGTGAATCGGAGGAAATCGGTACTGAGCGTATTTATCGGTATATCATGCTTAGTTGGAATACGATGTTTAATCACGGGTGTGAATTGTAATTTGTCTCCCGGTAAATGAAAGATATCAGGGTATTCTTCAACTAAGTCCAACACGTGTACTTTTTCTTCATCGTTCAGATGGTCCAACCTCAATTTTGATTCTATCTCGCCAAGTCTATCGCTGATAACGGTGTCATTGGTAAAATAATCCGAATCCGAGTCGATTCCCTGTTCTTCCGGAAAATTGTGATATTCAAACGCTATTATTTCCTGTGGAGGAATTTCCACCTCGATATCCCGGTCTAGCGTAATAATGGCCATTACATGTGCTGCGCCACTCTCTATGGTGACTGCAGCCTCGCCAATGTATAGTCCCTCGATGCCCGAAATTCTTGGCAAGTATCCTTCTCTTAATTTGCAGTCGTTCGCTTCTACAGCTATTACCTGTCTACTTCTCGCTTTGATTTTCCAGACACGATGATTATTATTTCCTAAATCCAAGTTCCTCACGTCGACAAAACGGAGCGGTCTAATCGGTTCGGTTTTTGTTACGAGTGTGTTATGTGAGAAGGAGATTTCTGCCTTCTCACGTCGTAAATAGTCTTTTCCTAATATACCGTCGCATGTTAAAGGAAAATCGGAACTCACTACATGTAGTTTATTAGCTTTCCCTTGCAGAGTTATTTCTGCAGTACCAAAAGTTTCAATTTTATATGTCGTTATTCCTGTGATCGTTACGGATTCATGAAGTGCAATCAACACATCAGGGTGTAGAACGCCTGCTTTGATTAAGCTTATATCTGCCCCAGTATCGATTAAAAATATTCCAATTTGATTTTCGAGTTCCGGTATCTTGACTTGAATCAGTGGTGATTCTCTACTTGACCCGCACGCGAGTACTCTTGACCCGGCTCCGAGAATCTTACCGTCGGTTGACGCTCGCGTATCGCATGCCCCGCCGTCGCGTCTGGGCGTCGGGCTGCGTTCGCGTTTAAAGATTCGGTCGGTTTGTTATTATACGGAGACGGTGATCGAGATCTTTGTGCTGGAAAATCGCTCATGTTTCTACGCGGTACTGTATCTGCCTCTCGCTCTAACGATGTCGGAATCGGTGACGGAGATCTTGGGCGCTGTTGGCTAGTCGATGGTCTGGAGTTAGAGTTAGGTGATAGTGCTCTTGTTCTATCGTTATAGTACCTAGAATAGTTACTATACCTATCATCTGACACTTGCGGAGGATATCCATAGGGTGGATAATATGGATACGGCATAGGCGGACATGGATACGGATAAGGGCCTCCCATCCCTGGATAAGGATAGGGGTATGGTGGTGCCATTGGATATCTATCATGGCTTAGTCTTTCCCTATAAGATCTTTCCGGATTTTCTATCGAATATTCCAGTCTACGCAAGATTCCCGGCTGATAACGCGATGAGGTTGGCGACGGACTCCTTGGTCTGGTTTCGGCAGACTCACTGACGTAATAATTATTGTATTCCCTCGGTTGGAAACGAGGCTCCTGATATTTTTGATACAAGAAATTAGGCGACGGCGAGCGCGCAAATATAGGCCTGTGTCCGTCACTTGACGGTAATATTCCCGTACGCATTCGCGTCTCGATGTCTACCGCACATTTCATTGCCGTTTCTAAATCTTTCGGGTCCCGTGCGTCTACCGCTCTAGCCAAATCATCAGGTAATCCTCGCACAAATGCATTTAGCGCGGATTCTTTCACAAGTTTTATCATGTCTACCGCGGCTGTATTATATTTATCCTCCAGACAAACGCGTGCCCCGCTAATTAAGATATTCAAACGATCATAAAAATCGCCAACGGTTTCGTCACGCTTCATACGTATATTATCAATTTCATGTTGGTAATAATGATATGTTTTTCCCGGCGCAAATCTGTTCTTCAGGTGCTTTGTTGAATCATTTATGGTACTGAGATTCCTACCATAAGTACTGTCGCGTGCAGCACCTTTCATTTTTCCTAATATCGCTTTGACGTATGGTCCTTCCGAATCTGGCGGAACATAAACAGAACCGTTATGGACGTCCTGCAAGAAATTTTTAAGCGGAATGTTCTTCCCATCAAAATGGGGAATTTTTAGAGTGCTGTGTTGCAATGCAAAGCACTCCGCCATCGACGTCATCATTGCATTACTCGCATTTAGATCTAACGTTGAGTCGCCTCGAGTATTTGCACTAACGTTAGGATTCATGTTTATATCAAAATTATAGACTTACGTATGCTCAAAGATAAATACTAGAGACAGAGAGAGATTCAATTTCTTATTTTTTTTCGTGGTGAGAGGGGAATTTTTTTTTTTTTTTTCTTTGTTTAAACAATTCAATTGTTTAACAGCAAAGCGATCCCACCGCTGCCACCAATTCGTATGTGACAGGCGCGGTATGGTTGTTTAATCCGAGCGGTTGATTAATAAATGAATTTTACTAATTTGGTGAGTCCCGTCACAGACTGAATAAAATAACTAAATAAAGGATCTACCTATCGATAAATCGGTAAATGGGATCGTTGCCGTCTAGTCCTATACAGGTCTCAATTGGAATGCTTAAACTATTTTAGAGGCTAGTTAGTGTATAATCGAATGGGGATGAGGTGAACCAAATGATAGTGAGTGATTAACTGGTAAAAACGATAGTATATTCTTGAACGATTAGATGGAAATGATAATACTGAGGGGTTCAAGAGACTGACAACGAAGTGTCACCTGAACAAATGGTTAACAAAATAAAATGACATAATGAAATGGTTCACCGACGTGGGGATCGTGAAGGTTTGTTGGTAAATGAAAGATGCTGATATTAGAGTGCAGCAAGAGAAATAAAAGAATTAACGTTCACGATTCGCACGTCGGATGTAACTGGATGTAGATAATTATATGGAATATAGAAAATTAAAGCTCTCTCTCTCTTTCTTATGTGCTATTGTTGTGTAAGGTAACCTTAGTTCTAGGAAATTATAGCGCGCGTTAAGGGATCACTATATAGGGTGAACCTTTGGTATAGGTTCTTTTATTCCTAGCTGAATGAAAGCATAAAACTACACCGACCGAGATTAGGGATAAACCCAAAATACAGTAGAACAGTATTGTCTCGGTGGGGGCAGTATTCTGTGATTGAGTTATCTTGCGGCTATTGAATGCAACGAGAAGTATGAAAATACATATGTATATCTAGTTGGTGAGATAACCGTAGGAATTCTGGATTTTAAACATGCATACAGTTAATTAGATCTAATAACGACTTAAGATGAACGATCGTGGAAACTTAGCTGTGTTGACTTGGTGTGGCATGGATCGGCATGGAATTTGTAGTAAATCGGATTTTATATAGCCCCTCACCTTCGCAGGAACCTTGCCACCAATTCGTATGTACCACAAATGTATTTAAGGTATTTAAATGGATTAGAACGTCTTTTAACTAGATATTGTATTTAACCGATATTTGAGTTTCACTGAGTCTAGAGTGTTTAGGACCGGATAGTTTAGGAGCACGAACGTCGAATAGTCTTTTGAATTAGATTCGAGCACACTATAATTAGGATAGGCAAAAATGTATTAGAGAACAAAACTAAGATTTTAATTAATTAAACGTTAAATTGTCTTAAACCTACATAAACCCGTAGAAGGATCTATGGCGTGAAGCTGCGTTAATATTTAGTTATAATGTGTCCTTGCACTGAAGTTAATAATTTTAAGATAGATTTATTTTCGGGTACAGAGTCCTTTGCATTACCACTTGACTAATAGAAGAGATCGAACACAACTCGTGGCTCAATGAATGTACACGGTTCTTCGCGTCCACGCGCTTCGCGATTTGACAGATGAAAGACGCTAGTTCAAGTTCAGAGGTGACGAGGTTCCCGCGGCTGCAATGATGCATGTATTACTGCGCGTATGGATTATCCAATTAGGAGCCTACTTAGTGGCTAACGAGCATCTCATTGGCTTAGGAACTTATTTACTTGAGCGTAGGCGCGCGGGCCCTTGCTTCGCTGTGTGGTCCCATGCCGTCCCATGCCTCACCTATAGTCAACTCACACTAGCTTATTTGAGTATGCTTATATTATCTTTATAACCGTATTTTACACTCTATGATCACACATTCACTCATTCCTTATTTCAGATAGCTTATGGTATTATTATTACGTTATTTCAATAGATTTGTAGCTCAATTTTCCTATTTCTGTGGGAAATAGAGAGAGAGAGAATTTACACCTATGAACTAATATATGGTAGTGTGATAATGAGGGGTCAGCAAAACTGGGGTTTCCAGCGTTGCCTCGCCCTTCACCACGGGGCTCCAAGCCACTGAGACTATGCAGGTTTCCTTATCGGTTTCTGCGTGACTTATGCTGCTTAGGAAAGGAGGATGTTTATTTTCTTCAAAGAAATATTATATTCTCAAGTGTGATTTGACTTGGGTTTGACTCTGGGCCACGTTCTTCGTAATTTGAGAGCAGCCAGGGTACCCCGAAGTGCTAAGCACTGCTGCTCGTAAATCAAGAACGGAATCGATATTTATTTCAATTTGTATTTTGTGATATACTATTATAATTTTGGAAAATGATAGGTATCGTGTGGATGGCTGTAGTTACGCACGTAACACAACCTTGCCGAATTCGACATCGCACATTTCTCCCGCATGTTGCAGGAAATTTTTCACGAAATTTGATTTACCGCAACCGGACGGGCCGGCCACTATGGCCGAGAAGGGGTGCTTCCACCTCGTATCCATCCTTACGACTTACCTCGCTCGTTCACCCGCGCGTCGCTGTAAATAACGGCAAACGCGGCGTCGACGTCGCATTCCCTTCCGTGAAATCTAACCGCGGGTGGGGAGGCCCGCGCGGTGACGAGCGTTCGATTCCTAGGCTGCCGAACGCTCGCGCGGCCGCTGTCCTCGTAACCAGCTTTTCACGTCCGGCTGACCGGGAACGAGCTTGTGCATGGTCAGCCCGCCCGCGGACGACAACCGAGATGAGCTGAAGATCGGTTGTTCGCGGTGTGCTAGTCCACCCCACCGCGGTCGTCGGTCTAGATAAGTCCGTGCCTGAAAATTTTCTCAAGGTGGTAACGAGGAGGATGGTAAGTGGGTGGGATTTTCAAAACAACGACTCTTCGCATACGTACATACGTGTCAAACTTATGATTTATTCCAACGATCGAACGAACCGATCACAACCCTGTAGCAATACTCAATAATAATAATAATATTCTTAATTGTGGTTGGTACCGTAACATTACAATACAGGATATTGCTGTGCGATATTCAGGAATTATTACAGATGTTCACATATAATAACAATAACAACAACAACAACAACAACAACAACAACAACAACAACAACAACAACAACAACAACAACAACAACAACAACAACAACAACAACAACAACAACAACAACAACAACAACAACAACAACAACAACAACAACAACAACAACAACAACAACAACAACAACAACAACAACAACAACAACAACAACAACAACAACAACAACAACAACAACAACAACAACAACAACAACAACAACAACAACAACAACAACAACAACAACAACAACAACAACAACAACAACAACAACAACAACAACAACAACAACAACAACAACAACAACAACAACAACAACAACAACAACAACAACAACAACAACAACAACAACAACAACAACAACAACAACAACAACAACAACAACAACAACAACAACAACAACAACAACAACAACAACAACAACAACAACAACAACAACAACAACAACAACAACAACAACAACAACAACAACAACAACAACAACAACAACAACAACAACAACAACAACAACAACAACAACAACAACAACAACAACAACAACAACAACAACAACAACAACAACAACAACAACAACAACAACAACAACAACAACAACAACAACAACAACAACAACAACAACAACAACAACAACAACAACAACAACAACAACAACAACAACAACAACAACAACAACAACAACAACAACAACAACAACAACAACAACAACAACAACAACAACAACAACAACAACAACAACAACAACAACAACAACAACAACAACAACAACAACAACAACAACAACAACAACAACAACAACAACAACAACAACAACAACAACAACAACAACAACAACAACAACAACAACAACAACAACAACAACAACAACAACAACAACAACAACAACAACAACAACAACAACAACAACAACAACAACAACAACAACAACAACAACAACAACAACAACAACAACAACAACAACAACAACAACAACAACAACAACAACAACAACAACAACAACAACAACAACAACAACAACAACAACAACAACAACAACAACAACAACAACAACAACAACAACAACAACAACAACAACAACAACAACAACAACAACAACAACAACAACAACAACAACAACAACAACAACAACAACAACAACAACAACAACAACAACAACAACAACAACAACAACAACAACAACAACAACAACAACAACAACAACAACAACAACAACAACAACAACAACAACAACAACAATACAATATCAACACCGACAATATCGTATATAAGAGGTGTGATTTAGGTTTTGTAACCGTATGGTAGCGTGTCGTAGCTATCGACGCAAAGGCGTCTCTTTGTTTGTACGGGTTCGCATTTCTTGGTCGTCGTGAGAGTAACCACCTGATGTAGAGCCGTTCGTTGGATGGCTCGTCTATGCACGTGAATCGGTTCGGAACCGTCGACCACCATGTCGCGGATGGCAAAAAAATTAACTTTCCGACTTGTTTGATAATTTAACGTTATTCCTCTGACCTTGCAGACCTCAACGTCTTCCCCGTCCGGTACGTGCACCCTGAATGCGTAAAATTTTGGACCCCCATAAACAAACTCCTTTATAAAACTACCGCTACCGTATTGACTCAGCTCGTCCGTCATTTCGCCTAAAAAATTGCCGGTCGACGGTTCGTACTCCCCGCGATTCGTCTTGCGCCGCACATATACAACAGAGTCGGTGTCGTAATACAACACACGCTGATTAGGACCCTCGAGATACGTGTAAAGCTTGAGCCGCGCCTGGGCTGACGTGTACGCCGCAAACACAACGTTGGTCAGCGGTGACGCGTTTGAACTCTCGCTCGTGGACGCCCAACGTACGTACAGAACTTCGTCGTTCACCGGTAATATATCGGTAACCTCTGTTTCGGGACCGGTAAGAAGTTCGAGCAGTCTCTGACGTTCTCTGACAACCTCCGTACGAGGCAGATTATCGCGTTGGCCGAATTTACCCCAGAACGAGTTGAGACATAATTTGGAGACAGAGCGCAGACCCAGGTTTTTTGTTATTTTTTCGCGATCCAACCGAATGCCTTCCACCCTCTCGTACTCGTCTAGATAACTCTGTTTGGCAGTCTCGTCGGTACAATCGCCGGGCCATCCGCTGGCCTCCTGTTTGATTTTCAAAAACGTGTCGATGTACGACGCAAATAGACCGCCTTGTTTAGTATCGGGGTTATACACAGTGACCTCGTACTGCCATATCTTGATGACATTGGTCACGACGTAACCCATTTCTACGGCTTTCTGAACCTCCATCGATACCCACGTACCTGTGATGTTTCGCTCTTTTACATCGTCGTGCGGGCAGTCGGTCTGCGTCATACACTCGCAACACGTACGGCAGACAGGAAATAGGAGCTTACCCCGCATGCGGACGGGGAGCACGGGCTGATAAAGATTTCGAGGCGGCAGAACCGTGCATTTGATCAGACCCTCGACCTTGCTCACGTCGGTACCGCTAGTCCCTGTCAGTGTCCGACACTCGTCCCCCACGTAGATCTTGGGGTGTCCTACGGGGTAGCGACCTGTTTCGCAGACCCACGGGTACAGGGAACAAACGTCGAGGTATCTGATTTCTTCGTCTACACCAGCCTCGTAGTAACGTTTCGTGTTACCCGTCCGACCTCCGTAAAACGCGTCTCTCGGATTCAAAGCGTCGCTTGCTCCGAACTTGACCAGGGGGTGTTCTTTTACGTAACTACGCACGTCGGGGTTTGATTCAATAAGTTTTCTAAAATCGCATTCCCACATCTCAGTGACGCTGTACCCGAGATCCAACATTCTGACCGTCTTTGCCCTGGTCTCCTCGTATCTTTTATCTAGCGTGCTTCTGTCCATCAGGGGGTGATCGCGGTTCACCCTGTAGCACCTGCGACAACCGTGCCAATAACACCCGTGAAACTCGAACACGCGTCGCGTACCGTCTGCGGTAACGTAATACCCGTCGACAGGGCGTCCCGTTTCGGGCGCACATGCTCGCGTCCGCGCGCCGCCCGAATCAAGACGGTACCTAGTTCGCGTTCTTTCCACACTAACCATTCGATAGCGACGGCAGACTGATTATTACTGAACCTGTACCCTCTGGGCGGTATTATCCCTATGGATTGCGGTTTCATAAATTTGGTGCGATATACCAGCGAACAGGCCGACGCTATCGTTGTACTTCTGGAAAACGGACAAATCCCCCCGCAGTTCAGAAATATGTCTCTGAACGCCACGCACGCTCTTCGCAGTATATCGACGTCGCTTTTACAATACTCTACGAGTTCGGTGTTGAAATCGAATACGGTGCCGGCGGTTACAGCCTCCTTGTACCAAACGAGAAAAGCGTTCCGCTCAGCGGTTCCCATGCACTCGGGCGAGTGAAACTCTACGGACGGCAGCGAACCCACGTATCCCTCGTTCTCGCGTTTGTTGAAAAGATGCGGGGAAAACGCCCTTGCGCGACCCCTCCGGTAGCCCGAAAGCCTCCGGTAACGCGGCGAGTGCCATAGGCATGTACGCCAGAGAGTCCAAGAATCTGGTTTCGTTCACCTCCATCAAGACTATCTTGGTACCGTTTAGGATTATTTTAGGCGGATCTCGGTACTTCTCCACCAGGTAGCGTACTATGAATTGAGAGTCAAACCCCCTAGCGTTGTGAGCTATACATATAATTTTTGTGAAATTTTGAACATCGCGCGTGACAAACTCTACCAGCTGTTTGACAGGGTCGTCTTTGAATACGAACTCTCGTACCAGATCACAGCTGGAACACGGTACGCGTATGTCAGGCACGTGTATGCAGCGTGTACAAGCTTGGCCCATGCATAAGTTCGGAACGTGAACGTTGCCGGGCAGGGTATCAGTTTGCCGAGTTTCGAAATCGTACCAGACGAACATGTAAGCATCGTCTTCGCCGGTGGGATCGAGAGTTTTCATGTAACACCTGTGATTCGCGATTTGTACGGATCCGCAGATCTGACAGTACGAGCTGCCGCAAGAGTGTCGTTGCTTGCTACGATTCACGAAACGACCGCAGCCGTTGCATATCAGCAGAGTCTCGCACACGGTTTTTCGAGAATTAAACGACCCTCCCTCGCGATGTCTGCGCAGGCAGTCCTCGCCGTAAAACCACCGACCACAGGTTTCACAGGGTAACCGTTCCGAGCTCGTGTCGCACGACGGAACTTACACACAACCGGGGCATCTGTTCGAGTATCGATGATCGCTGATATATTTATAACCGACGTTGCAGGATGCGCAATACTGTCTGGTTGCGGCCGCCGCCGTCAAGTTTAAAATCGGTTTGTAATGCCCCGGGTTGTGAAAATACATAACGTTGAGTCTGGCTGCAACGTGACCGCCTTGCTCTCTGATAACCCGCTCACCGTCGTATATCAAGTGTCCGCCGCGCCCGAACGTTTGAAAATCGTACACCACCACAGCCAGACCATAGCCGGATAGGTGTTGTTGGAACATGCGTATTTCGTTTATACCGCAACCACCCCCGTTCGACGGTATCTGCACCCCGGAATCTCTGCATAACGTTTCCGCTAGTTTCCTCTGAGTTACGGAATTCTGGCGCCTAACAGAGTCCCAGCAACGGTTCCGACTCGTCTTCTCGCACCGACCCTCTCCGAGCATGGGCTCGCGCTGTTACCAATGCTCGCGGTAAACAAAGGTCGTCTCGCCTAACTTCAAGAATCGAACGTTTTCTGACATCTGCATGCGTGAGAGGCTTGCTTTTCCTCCCCCTACCCTCGGGCACGCTTACCAGCGACACTGTCAATTCAAAGGCGTCATCGATCGCAAATTCGGACGCGCTCTGCGTAACCCCGAACACCAGACCCCGGAGATCATCGCGCCGACAATCGCGAATCGGTCGAAACGACAAACCGGCCGCGCCCATGATGAACGAGGGTGCGTTGAGACCGAAACCTATGTAGTCGCTGGGGCCGGAGGCATCACCGACAGCGTAATAGTAAATTTCATCGATGGCCTCCGAGAGCCATGTGACAGGATCGACGGTGGCCGGAGGTGATATGATTTTAAGTTTGAGTTGTCGCCCAGTTATGGCAAAATTTCGAAAATGTTTACGACTCTCTTCCACTATTATGAATCTACGCGACCGCGGAACTACCGTACGAAGCGCGTCCTGTGACCGCGATGCTTCGCGCGAGCCCGAGGTCCCACCTCCACCTCGCTGCTGATCTAGCAGCTGTTGTTGTTGTTGTTGTTGATGTTGTTGATGTTGTTGTGCAGATTCTTGCTCTATGCGCGTACTCGGCCCGGCGTCGAAACAGTTGTTATCGGAGGTTGTCTGTCCTAACCGCACAGGTATCGGCTCTGTCGTTCGAGAATTTAGAAGTACGTTAGCGATAGGTTTAGGTGAAATAAAAAGCTTACTTTGTTTTATTGCTCTTCAAGCGTTACACTTGCGGTATAATTGTATAACTTATGGATCAGATTTCTTTGCCTTTACGGGGTAATGTTACTATTCCCATATATTACTCTGCGGAATCTTCGGACATGGGATCATCGATCAGCTCGACCAACGCTGTGGAAATCTTTCTGATCATCGGTGAGTCGCGGTCGCTCGAATCTGAGGTATCTGCGAGATGTTCACAACGTTGATGAACAATGCGACATGAGATTAATGAAATTATGAAGGTGGGGGAGTGCTTATCCTCTCGTATGTCGTTCGGTCGTTCGTTCGCTTCCGCGTCTGTTTCCGACTCGGATTCTAATAAAATTTGCTCTCGTGCTTCCCACTCCGATTGTGATGCATCCTCGTCTGGTTCTATTTCGACTTCCGCTCCTACTTCTACGCCCTCTCCCGCGTCTTCAGGGCGAGCAACGAGGTTCGCGTTTTCAACCCCTTCTTCACGATCGGTGTCGTGCGTATAATGGGTGGTGTCGGATGACGAGGATAACAGACGATCGCGATACCATATATTCGCAAGTTCCGAATCTGTGGATACGAACAAATCTCGTGTTATTGTTACACCGTGTACGGTTCGTCGCTCAAATTATTATTATTATTATCATTATCATTATCATTATCATTATCATTATCATTATCATTATCATTATCATTATCATTATCATTATCATTATCATTATCATTATCATTATCATTATCATTATCATTATCATTATCATTATCATTATCATTATCATTATCATTATCATTATCATTATCATTATCATTATCATTATCATTATCATTATCATTATCATTATCATTATCATTATCATTATCATTATCATTATCATTATCATTATCATTATCATTATCATTATCATTATCATTATCATTATCATTATCATTATCATTATCATTATCATTATCATTATCATTATCATTATCATTATCATTATCATTATCATTATCATTATCATTATCATTATCATTATCATTATCATTATCATTATCATTATCATTATCATTATCATTATCATTATCATTATCATTATCATTATCATTATCATTATCATTATCATTATCATTATCATTATCATTATCATTATCATTATCATTATCATTATCATTATCATTATCATTATCATTATCATTATCATTATCATTATCATTATCATTATCATTATCATTATCATTATCATTATCATTATCATTATCATTATCATTATCATTATCATTATCATTATCATTATCATTATCATTATCATTATCATTATCATTATCATTATCATTATCATTATCATTATCATTATCATTATCATTATCATTATCATTATCATTATCATTATCATTATCATTATCATTATCATTATCATTATCATTATCATTATCATTATCATTATCATTATCATTATCATTATCATTATCATTATCATTATCATTATCATTATCATTATCATTATCATTATCATTATCATTATCATTATCATTATCATTATCATTATCATTATCATTATCATTATCATTATCATTATCATTATGGCTATGGCTATGGCTATGGCTATGGCTATGGCTATGGCTATGGCTATGGCTATGGCTATGGCTATGGCTATGGCTATGGCTATGGCTATGGCTATGGCTATGGCTATGGCTATGGCTATGGCTATGGCTATGGCTATGGCTATGGCTATGGCTATGGCTATGGCTATGGCTATGGCTATGGCTATGGCTATGGCTATGGCTATGGCTATGGCTATGGCTATGGCTATGGCTATGGCTATGGCTATGGCTATGGCTATGGCTATGGCTATGGCTATGGCTATGGCTATGGCTATGGCTATGGCTATGGCTATGGCTATGGCTATGGCTATGGCTATGGCTATGGCTATGGCTATGGCTATGGCTATGGCTATGGCTATGGCTATGGCTATGGCTATGGCTATGGCTATGGCTATGGCTATGGCTATGGCTATGGCTATGGCTATGGCTATGGCTATGGCTATGGCTATGGCTATGGCTATGGCTATGGCTATGGCTATGGCTATGGCTATGGCTATGGCTATGGCTATGGCTATGGCTATGGCTATGGCTATGGCTATGGCTATGGCTATGGCTATGGCTATGGCTATGGCTATGGCTATGGCTATGGCTATGGCTATGGCTATGGCTATGGCTATGGCTATGGCTATGGCTATGGCTATGGCTATGGCTATGGCTATGGCTATGGCTATGGCTATGGCTATGGCTATGGCTATGGCTATGGCTATGGCTATGGCTATGGCTATGGCTATGGCTATGGCTATGGCTATGGCTATGGCTATGGCTATGGCTATGGCTATGGCTATGGCTATGGCTATGGCTATGGCTATGGCTATGGCTATGGCTATGGCTATGGCTATGGCTATGGCTATGGCTATGGCTATGGCTATGGCTATGGCTATGGCTATGGCTATGGCTATGGCTATGGCTATGGCTATGGCTATGGCTATGGCTATGGCTATGGCTATGGCTATGGCTATGGCTATGGCTATGGCTATGGCTATGGCTATGGCTATGGCTATGGCTATGGCTATGGCTATGGCTATGGCTATGGCTATGGCTATGGCTATGGCTATGGCTATGGCTATGGCTATGGCTATGGCTATGGCTATGGCTATGGCTATGGCTATGGCTATGGCTATGGCTATGGCTATGGCTATGGCTATGGCTATGGCTATGGCTATGGCTATGGCTATGGCTATGGCTATGGCTATGGCTATGGCTATGGCTATGGCTATGGCTATGGCTATGGCTATGGCTATGGCTATGGCTATGGCTATGGCTATGGCTATGGCTATGGCTATGGCTATGGCTATGGCTATGGCTATGGCTATGGCTATGGCTATGGCTATGGCTATGGCTATGGCTATGGCTATGGCTATGGCTATGGCTATGGCTATGGCTATGGCTATGGCTATGGCTATGGCTATGGCTATGGCTATGGCTATGGCTATGGCTATGGCTATGGCTATGGCTATGGCTATGGCTATGGCTATGGCTATGGCTATGGCTATGGCTATGGCTATGGCTATGGCTATGGCTATGGCTATGGCTATGGCTATGGCTATGGCTATGGCTATGGCTATGGCTATGGCTATGGCTATGGCTATGGCTATGGCTATGGCTATGGCTATGGCTATGGCTATGGCTATGGCTATGGCTATGGCTATGGCTATGGCTATGGCTATGGCTATGGCTATGGCTATGGCTATGGCTATGGCTATGGCTATGGCTATGGCTATGGCTATGGCTATGGCTATGGCTATGGCTATGGCTATGGCTATGGCTATGGCTATGGCTATGGCTATGGCTATGGCTATGGCTATGGCTATGGCTATGGCTATGGCTATGGCTATGGCTATGGCTATGGCTATGGCTATGGCTATGGCTATGGCTATGGCTATGGCTATGGCTATGGCTATGGCTATGGCTATGGCTATGGCTATGGCTATGGCTATGGCTATGGCTATGGCTATGGCTATGGCTATGGCTATGGCTATGGCTATGGCTATGGCTATGGCTATGGCTATGGCTATGGCTATGGCTATGGCTATGGCTATGGCTATGGCTATGGCTATGGCTATGGCTATGGCTATGGCTATGGCTATGGCTATGGCTATGGCTATGGCTATGGCTATGGCTATGGCTATGGCTATGGCTATGGCTATGGCTATGGCTATGGCTATGGCTATGGCTATGGCTATGGCTATGGCTATGGCTATGGCTATGGCTATGGCTATGGCTATGGCTATGGCTATGGCTATGGCTATGGCTATGGCTATGGCTATGGCTATGGCTATGGCTATGGCTATGGCTATGGCTATGGCTATGGCTATGGCTATGGCTATGGCTATGGCTATGGCTATGGCTATGGCTATGGCTATGGCTATGGCTATGGCTATGGCTATGGCTATGGCTATGGCTATGGCTATGGCTATGGCTATGGCTATGGCTATGGCTATGGCTATGGCTATGGCTATGGCTATGGCTATGGCTATGGCTATGGCTATGGCTATGGCTATGGCTATGGCTATGGCTATGGCTATGGCTATGGCTATGGCTATGGCTATGGCTATGGCTATGGCTATGGCTATGGCTATGGCTATGGCTATGGCTATGGCTATGGCTATGGCTATGGCTATGGCTATGGCTATGGCTATGGCTATGGCTATGGCTATGGCTATGGCTATGGCTATGGCTATGGCTATGGCTATGGCTATGGCTATGGCTATGGCTATGGCTATGGCTATGGCTATGGCTATGGCTATGGCTATGGCTATGGCTATGGCTATGGCTATGGCTATGGCTATGGCTATGGCTATGGCTATGGCTATGGCTATGGCTATGGCTATGGCTATGGCTATGGCTATGGCTATGGCTATGGCTATGGCTATGGCTATGGCTATGGCTATGGCTATGGCTATGGCTATGGCTATGGCTATGGCTATGGCTATGGCTATGGCTATGGCTATGGCTATGGCTATGGCTATGGCTATGGCTATGGCTATGGCTATGGCTATGGCTATGGCTATGGCTATGGCTATGGCTATGGCTATGGCTATGGCTATGGCTATGGCTATGGCTATGGCTATGGCTATGGCTATGGCTATGGCTATGGCTATGGCTATGGCTATGGCTATGGCTATGGCTATGGCTATGGCTATGGCTATGGCTATGGCTATGGCTATGGCTATGGCTATGGCTATGGCTATGGCTATGGCTATGGCTATGGCTATGGCTATGGCTATGGCTATGGCTATGGCTATGGCTATGGCTATGGCTATGGCTATGGCTATGGCTATGGCTATGGCTATGGCTATGGCTATGGCTATGGCTATGGCTATGGCTATGGCTATGGCTATGGCTATGGCTATGGTTATTGTTATTGTTATTGTTATTGTTATTGTTATTATTATCATCATTAGGATATTTAACGTTACCGCTGTCGTATAGCGGTGAATTGTTATGACTGCTCTTTGAGTCATCCTGCATCGCGCGGTTCTCAGTTACCGCGACTGTCTCTTCTTTCCTCTCACCGCCACCATCATCATCATCATCATCATCATCACCATCATTATCAACAGCAACGGTGTTGAACGCGAACTTTCGTTTTTTTAGGGGTAAGGAGCGTTGGTTTTCGCGATCGTGGTCGATGACGATCGTGGAGACGTCGGAATCCTCGGGTTCGTCAACCGCTCGATCGGTCTCTGATTCTATAGATACAAAGGATATAGTGTTTCGATAGTGTTGCTCGTTGTTTGTTCGTTACGTTTTATGAATAATTTAAGACGAATACTCACCCGCTCGACGGTTGTAATAGGTCATCAACCCTCGGACGACCGCCAATCGTTCGGTACCCCGATGTAGTAACACGCTCGCTGCCGTTTCGATGCACGGCCAAACACCACTAAACACACCTTGGTCGAACATACGACCGATCACTCTATCGCTACAGACAGCCAGCACGGAACGGAGGCGTATCAACATGACTTCTATCGTCAATGACCGTAGCCTCGCGCACCACCGGTTGTTGAACGCTCGCGCGGCTGAAGGGTTGACGATCCTCGCCCTGCGTAGCACCCTCATAACAATATCGGACAACTCAAGGTTCGAAGACATGTCGAACGTTTGATTACGGATAAGTATATACGATGTTTAGCGTTCGCGAGCCAGGATACGTATGAGTATCTCTTTGAGATGATCATCACCATCACCGACACCTTGATTCTATGATTCGCAATTAGTGCTTATGCACAACCGAAGTGTGGGTGTGTGTGTGTGTGGTGGACATCGCTGGACCGGGGTAAAGACATATCAGCCGGACGTGACAAAATTCGAGATCTCTAGGGTCTCAAACAATAGCTGCCTGAGCGATGAGGCGATAGGTAGATGATTTCATATGTTTTCTGTAGCAGTTCTTCATGGTGCGACATATTACAAAGGTAACCAGATATCCGCAGCTGCACCGCTTCTATGACAATGAAGAGATCACGCCATACCATCCCTCACCAGCGTCTTAGTTGCTTGCTTCGCCTAGCCTAGCCTAGTGCAGCTGGATACAAATTTTTGCTTACCAGGCAAATGCAACAACAAAGTCGAGACAATAAAGTAGTGTATAATTGGTCTGGAATGGCGACATGCTGCCCTGTTATTGGCTGGGGTATATACGAGATGACAGTGACCCCCGCGAAGAAATGTTGAGCGTTCGGTCGTTCGCTCAGTGTCATCGAGTACGAGCTCGAGCTAAGCTGGTATCAGAAATGGCGTCGGGAAAAAGCGGTCTGTCGCGGGCTGGGTGCAGTAAATTATTCAAAACACTGGATATTGCACTCAAGAAATCGGAGCAGCATCTGCTATTATCCACCACTTACGGGCTCAATCACTCGTGGTCCACAAAAATTACGGTAGGACTACATCTGCGTCTCGACGGAAACTTCGAACCGGTGGTTAGACTCATAAACAACTACTCCAGTGGTGTGACCCTAAACCCTGCGGTGTGGGAGGCATTGGTCGAAAAATTCGATGTTTTGGAGAGCTACTTCGAGAAAGATGGCGAACGGGCAACGCCGATGAACGATACCATAACTCTGGATAATTGTTCTGTGCGATTCACAACGGCTCACGGTTCGAAGGTGGTAGCGTTTTACTCCAACCGAGTTGAGGATGGCGTGGAGGAGGAGGAGGAGGAGGCGTAAAGTCAAGTCAACGCCGATAAGAGCGAGGGCGGGGAACCTGCGGCAAAGAAGAAGAAGAAGACGTACGCTCCAGCAATCGTGATGCAGAAAGTGAGCTTCGACGGGTTGAAACATATGGCCTGCTGCGTGAACGAGCATCTATGGCGACTGGAAGAATTGGTTGCTGACGTCGACCTGTGCAAGAAGGCTCTCGTCAAATATTTCGCTTCGCTCGCAATCTCGCGGAAAATGACGAAACCCACCCTTCAACAAATCAGCGCGCTCGTGTGTGAGGATTTGGACGCTGCTCGAGAGGTGGTAAGTCTACAGTCGGAGAACAACTTCCGCGACTACTACTTCGACAGAGTGTTCTGCGAGCTCATGAGAATGTTCCTGTCCTTCATCATAGTGGATGTGCGACAAAGTATTGCTACGGGGTTGTGATCGGTTCGTTCGACGTTTATCGAAATATCCTTGTCCTCGGTGTGTGAAACAAAATTTCGAACAAAGTCCGATAATATTTGTATTCTATATACATGTGTATGTGTGTGTGTGGGATGATGGAATGACAGGATTTGTAGAAATAAATGAATAAATCATAAGTTTGACACGTATGTATGTATGCGAAGAGTCGTTGTTTTGAAAATCTCCCCATTCATCATCCTCGTCGTTACCACCTTGAGAAAATTTTCAGGCACGGTCGGTAAGAGTAAGACGTTTCAGGTCCGCCATCTTGGTCTTGGCGTCGCTGTAGAGGGGGTTCAATCGCCGTTTGTCGCCGCAAGGACTCCATCTTGGAATTCCAAAGGTATAAACGCGTCGTTCCCGCCGAAACGGCGCCATCTTGCGGAGGCAGCCGTTTTGAAAATCCGCGATCTTGCAATTCGAAAAACTGAACATATCGTTCCCGCCAAAACTGCGCTATCTTGCATTCCTGTCAAGGGCGTTTCCCGCCAAAACGGCGCTATCTGTGGTAGGCGGCCATTTTGAAAATCCGCCATCTTGAAATTCGAAAAACTAAACGCATCGGTCCCGCCAAAACGGCGCCATCTTACAAAGGCGGCCATATTACGTCGCGGCCATCTTGCATTCTCTAGGGTGACATCACCCCTCTAGAGAACAGCCACCGTCGGCGACCTTGCCGGTCAGTGACCCCGCGACCTCGAAGGTCGAGAGGCACCTCGGAGCGACCGTCAGCGACCTTGCCGGTCAGTGACCCCGGGATCGGGTTACACACAGCAGATCACTGCACCGATGACGTCATTTGTTATGACGGGCCATGGCTGTCTATATACTACTGTGGAGTGTACGCTTGCGCTATTGCAACTTCTATTGCATTACGGATAGACCCTGAAACGGAACAATATTTTGTAGATAGTAATGGGCCAACGAGGTCCACGTATACACTCAGATGTCATTTGCTCAGAGTTTTGGAACAATAGACGTTGATCCGTTTCCCGACAATCGGTGCTACAGTAGAACCTCGATTATCCGAACCAATTGGGACCGAGACTAGTTCGGATAATCAAAAGTTCGGATAATCGAAACGTGGGTTTTTTTAGGACGAGATCATAAACAACACCTTTCTACATAAAAACAGTACATACATATGGGGTAGTCCAGGAATTTTGGAACGGTCGCCAACCCTCACCCGATTTGATTTGCGAATAGATTTTTTTCATTATAGCCCCATACTGCGGGATAGCTCTAAATTTTTTTCAAATTTTTTCAACCTTTGGTTCGGAAGTTACGATCTTTCGAAAATCGCTCCCTACGACAGTCACCTGTTTTTCGGACGGTTCCAGCGCCCAAGCTAGACATCACATGGCTAAGTGATCCGTATAAAAAATAGCCGGTTCGTGATTGACTTTCGACTGAAAATTTGTTTGAATTTTTTGCACACTAGGAATTATTGGCTTAAAAAACTAAAAATCGAAAATTTCCAAAGTTGGTCGGTCTCGATTTTTTTGAAATTCACACACGAAATTCTGCACGCAAATACGAAGATTTTAAGACCTCGCGGAAGATGGGCCGATATCATGTTCTAGAGCTACAGCCATTTCAATCGCGTAAAAAAAAAAAAATTTCATAAATCATAATTATTTCGATACTTTTATCGTAATCGTTGTATTATATACCTCTGTACATGATTTGTGGTGAATTCAAGATGTTAACCCACTCGTCGTCGAATTTATAGATTCAAGTGAAAGATTGTTTTCTGTCATTAGTGGCACCCCTAGTTACGGCTACTGGAATCGTAGTGCGTGAAACAAATGAAGCTTGTGGACTTCGATTGTTTCCCAGCGAACTACCGTGTTAACAGTTATTGAGAATAATTTATTGAATACCGTTTATAGTGGGTATACGAAAATTTTGTCGTGTCAACTTAACCAATCTATTTAATATCCTGCATATTTTTGAGTTATCCACTTTATTTGCGACGAAAGCCTGATCGTAATAGTAAATTGCCGCTGTGAAATCAGTGCATCAGTATGGCGCCAAAACGGATTTCATCAAAACGACATCAAGACCGATGTTCAAATCCTTTTGCATTAAACAAACATTATAAGCTAACGGGGTTGCGACAACCGACTGAAAAAATATTGAAAGCAAAATCTACTCTGTGTAAGTCCGATTTATTATGCGTACCCTGCCGTAAGCAGATCGAGCAAGAGATCAAGAGTGCCAACGAGCCAAATAATCTAGAGTCTACAGGTAAGCTTACCAAAACGTAACACGATAAATGTAAATCACAACCATTAGTTGTTCCGTCTCAACTGCAGTTGTTTTAAACCTCAGAATTCGAGTTCCATGCGGCAATAATAATTGTATCAATCGATTTGATTATCATAAAATTATTTTTCGATTTTTTACTTCGAGGACCCTCAGCGGAAACTATGTCGCCACTCTGCTCTCAATCATCCGGTTTGAGCATTGAGACAAAGCTACCCGTAATTAACGATGCTCTAACATTGATTGGACATTCGCCGATTCCAAAAAAGAAGCTCAAGGGCTCTAGTGACCGATGGGTCGATAAAAAAAATGGCAGCAGTGGCCAGTACGTTAAAACAGTCCTAAGGCACGACTGCGGGACCTTCAGGGGTTGATTATGTGTGGAATACGGCTGAAACGTTAAAACAGCTGAGAAAAAAGTTTCATCATCCTGAAAGTGACAAAAATTTGAAAATGCAAATTTTAACGCTTTTGCCAGAAAATTGGAGTATTGCGAGAATAGCTAGAGAGATGGAGACAACGCTATATATGGCAAGGGCCGCAAAAAAGCTTTTTCAGGAGAAGGGAATATTATCGAAACCAGTGGCTAGACTTGGTGAGAGTACCTCTCAATAAAATATCCGCTTAGTAGAAAAGTGTTCCTCTGAATATCATAACTTGAACGATTAGAATGGCAAAATTAGTTATCATCTAACTGATTTTGAAATAGTGTTCAATTGCAATGAATAAAATATATGCACATATTTCCTAAAGTGTTCGTTTTGAAATTCTGTAAATCTGTGTGTAGATAAAACTCTACGCAGTAAATTGCAAACAAAGATCATGGAATTTTACGAGGACGATGAAATGAGTGTGCTAATGCCGGGCATGAAGGACTTCATTTCTGTGCGAGATGAAGACGGAAAGAGAGTCCATCGTCAAAAACGGTTGATTCTCTGCAACCTGAAGGAGCTTTACCATATATTTCAAGAACAAAATCCAGATTTGAAAGTAGGATTTTCAACTTTCGCCTCTCTGCGACCGAAGCACTGCGTGCTCGCCGGATCCAGTGGGACACACACTGTATGTGTGTGTTCTATGCATCAAAATATGAAGCTGATGATACAAGGTACAAGGCTAGCTCTGGCTGTCTGACACAAAGATTCGCATTTTTCTCTTGTATAATTCAATGCGTATTGTAAAGTTGTTTTGCAAAATCTAACGAAGTCTGTATTATATTAGGTTGTAGTTTGTTGGTATTGACGGAGGATGCCGATCATCATCTGTCCGATTATGAAGATTGTCTGAATCTTCTGATATGTAACGATTCGACTCCACGATGTTACTTAGGCGATTGTCAAACATGTCCCGGCGACAAGGTCTTGAAAGAAACACTTGTGGAAGCTTTGGACATGAATGACATAGAGGAGCTTCAATACAAACAATGGGTGTCAAAACCGCGCACTAGTCTCGAGACATTAACAAAGTGTGCCGAAGAATTTGTTGCAGAATTTTGTGACCAAGCGAAAACACTGCTCCGGCATTCATTCATCGCAAAGAAACAATCGGAATATATAAAGTCTCTGAAAAATTCTCTTGAAATTGGGGAAGCTTTGATGATTTGTGATTTTGCAGAGAATTACTCATTTGTAGTGCAAAATGCAGCGCCCGGTTTCCACTAGAACAACAGCCAGGCGACCATTTATCCGGTTGTTGTTTATTATAAAGCCCGAGACGCCGTGGAACATAAAAGCCTCGTCATCATATCAGACTGTCTCCATCACGACTCTATAGCTGTCCACGTATTTTCCTGTCTGATCAATAACTTCATTGACTCGTTTATTGACAATCCATCGAAAATATATTATTTCTCGGATGGTGCTCCGCAACAATTTAAAAATTACAAGAATTTTGTTAATATCTATTACCATAAAGATGACTTTGGAGTCCTGGCCGAGTGGCATTTTTGTGCAACTGCACATGGCAAGGGACCGTGTGACGGCCTAGGTGGAACCGTCAAGAGGTTAGCTGCAAGAGCCAGTCTCCAACTTCCAATGGACCAGCAAATAACAACGCCCAATGAGCTATTCCAATGGGCAGACTTGAATATACCTGGTATAGCAATCAGATACACCGATGTCGACGATTATAACAACGCCCGAAATTTGCTACAGGAAAGATTTGAAAATGCAAGATCGATCCCGAGAACACAAAGGCAACATTGCTTGATTCCTGCTATGAACGGCATAGTTAGAACCAGAATATTTTCTGCTGATGTGCAATTTGAAACCCATCGAATCTTAAAATCCTAATGATAATGATAATAATAATCATTAAAAACAACTGAACTCTGAGTGTCAAAATAACAAAATGATTATCCGCAGTATACATTCGTACCGACAATAAATTATAATAATATGCCCTAGCTTTGTCATTATCAATCTTTATATCATAGTCCCAATTACATGATCTTCGAAAAATATTCCGGAGCAGGTGCCGCGGTTATAATGCAGTATTAAAGTTACTATCTTGCCGCAATTACTACGACTATTATCACAGAAAAAAAAAAAATTATGAAATTTTTTTTTTCTTCCACAAGATTGAAATAGTTGTACCTCCGAAACACGATATCGGCCCATCTTCCGCAAGGTCTTAAAATCTTCGTATTTGCATGCAGAATTTTGTGTGTGAATTTCAAGAAAATCGAGACCGGACACCTTGGGGAATTTTCGATTTCTAGTTTTCATGCCAATGATTCGCTATACCTAGTGGAAAAAAAAAATGCAAAAAAATTTTTAGTCGAAAGTACATCACAAGCCGGACAGTTTTTGTACGACGAACGGCTGTCACGCGTTTTTGAGCGGCTAAGTCTCGCAGCCGTTTGAGAAGGAGAAGTTGCGTTGGCATTCTTCTTGTCTCTCGAACCATTCGAGACCCGTCTCAAACGCGGCAAATGCCTCCGCATGCGAAGGGTTCTTCGGTGCATCCACGCTTTCGTCGCTACTGCTGTCATCGTGATCGTCATCTTGATTTTTTATTGATGAAACAATTTCATCATCGTCTAAAATTTGATACCCAGGATCATTAGCGTCGTGGTTTAACCAATCCACGGCATCGTCTTTATCGCAGTCCGTGAATCCTGGAATACTGCCGAATAAGTGAACGAATTCGTCGAGATCGTTTTTCTCCGAGTTAACACTCTCTTCTTCAACTTCCGGCTCTTCAGGAAGGATCCACAATTTCTTCCAAGCATTTCGTAGATTGTCTTCGGTCAAAGAATCCCATGCATCGGCTATCATATAGCAGCAGTGCTTCAGGTTTAGTGCCTTCGAAAACGCAACGACGCTACTTTCAGTGCCATTGTCTAACAGAAGTCGTCTCAGAACTTGCTTTCGGTACATTCTTTTCAGTTTTTCGATGATACCCTGGTCCATAGGTTGGATTAGAGACGTAGCGTTTGGCGGGAGATACATCACTTGAAAGTCCGGATCGAACGAATTTAGAGCTTCGGCGGATGGGTGTGACGGTGCATTATCTAAGAGAAGCAGCACTTTACCAGTTTTTTTATGAGCCTGTCGCCACTTCTTCACGGTTTTTATAAAATTGCTTGTGTACCATTCGACGAATAATTTCGCGTTCATCCAGGCGCTTTTTTGCGCTTTATAGGTCACAGGTAAGTTTGTGACGTTCTTGAAACACCGCGGTTTCTTGGATTTCCCAATTAGCAGCAATGGCAATCATGAGTCCCAGCGGCATTAGCGCACCTCATAGCTGTCACCCTTTCTTTGGACACCTTGAAACCCCGTGCGGCAGATTCTTGGCGAGATGCAAGCGACTTCCTTGTGCAGCGATTTCCAGTTAAGACCGGTCTCGTCTGCATTGTAGACATCGTCGCGAGAAAGCCCTTCTTCTTTCAAAAACGACTGAAATGTCTCCTTGAATTGTTCAGCCGCACTTGGATTCGCCGATAATGTTTCGCCTTGAATTTGTAGTTCACGAATTCCATGCCGCGACTTGAAATTGTGAAGCCAACCAGCGCTGGCCTTGAAATCTTCTGATCCACCGATTTTTTTATTCAACTCAAGAGATTTCTCGCACAAGAGTGGGCCAGAAATCGGTTCTCCCAAGTTACGCCTTTGTATGAACCACGTTGAAACAGCATCATCCAGTGCATGATCTTTCGCATTTTTCATCACTTTTCTTTTCTTCACTCCGTCACCACTATCCATCGTAGAGGCAAATGTTCTGAGAGCCTCTCGATTTTTTTTTATATCGGTGATTGTTGCTCTTCCGACACCATAAAGAAGTGCTAGAGATGCGTTAGTTTCGCCCTTATCTAACTTCGGCAGGATTTCCAATTTTTTTTCTACCGTAAGAACATTACGTTTCCGCTTGGAAGTTGAAGGACTCGACGTTGAAGCCATGGCACAAATTAAGTAACGAACGAAATTATGATGAAAAAGGAACAATTCGGCATTCACATTTCTATCTGCGCGCTGTGAGAAATATATTAAAACTGCGCGAAGAATCTTCGTAAGCGGACTAACAACGCTCGATGAAACAAAGCGCGTTTTAACACGCTCGATATGCGCCGTTGCATGCCCGCGATTCTCGCAAAGATACATTGTTGCTCACGGCGTTGGCAGCGAGCAACAATGTATCTTTCGCGCCAACGTTCGGATAATTGAGCGTTCGGATAAACTAAGTCATCGTTCGGATAATTGAGGGTTCGGATAATCGAGGTTCGGATAATCGAGGTTCTACTGTAATTCATTTTCGTTCAACCAGCAGCACCTGAATAATGAAATTCTTGGTGAATTTCATATCAATACCGGACGTTCTAAGTGTACATCCGTGTTCTATCCAAAGGTAATTACAGATGAGGCTAAAATTAATTCAAGGGATATGCTACCTCAATCGAGAATATCTCAACCAAAGACTTATGCATCAGTATGCAAATCACAGCGAGGGCAAATTGTTGATTGCATTCCAGTTATTTCAAAGACTGCAATGACCGGTGATGAACGCCAGCAGGTAACAAACCAAACAGTTGAGAGTAGAGTAGAGGCAATTAAATGTATGAAAAAAGATTGGTGGATTAGTCATAAAGATGAGATAAGCAAAAGAAGGCATATAGAATATTCCATTAACCGAGTTGTCAGACGAAATGAAACAAACGACAAGTATGCTGCCGACCCGGAGAGTTATAAAAATAGGGAAAAGGCAAAGTATGCTGCCGATCCGGAAAGCAAGAAAATTAGGGATAAATGCACGGTATGCTGCCGACCCGGAGAGTTATAAAGATAGGGAAAAGGCAAAGTATGCTGCCGATCCGGAAAGCAAGAAAATTAGGGAAAATGCAAGGTATGCTGCCGACCCGGAGAGTTATAAAAATAGGGAAAAGGCAAAGTATGCTGCCGATCCGGAAAGCAAGAAAATTAGGGAAAATGCACGGTATGCTGCCGACCCGGAGAGTTATAAAAATAGGGAAAAGGTAAAGTATGCTGCCGATCCAGAGAAAAAGAAAGATTTGAATAAGAAAATGTATTATGCCAATAAAGAAAGAAAATTAAAGATCCGCAACTTGGTTGTTTCTAATAACATTTCAAAGAAATATAGACACTTGGGAAAATGTAGTAATACAATGAAGTTGTTTGGATCAGTAGAAAAGTGTATTAATACTGTAGCGTTCAAAATTGATCGCAAGTCGTTGCTGAAGTCCAGAATAGAAGCTGAACAAATTATTGAATGGTGTATTCATGTCAGAGAAGATTTAGTTTCCAGTTTAAAGAAAGTGTTACCCAATTCTAAGCGAAATGCGGAGATGTGTTTGTCGCGTGCGGCAGAATCTTCAGATTTTGAATATAAAGTAGTAGCGTTTTGCGGTGTTTCAAAACATACTGGATCATCTGAATCCTATTTCGCTGATACACCTTACAATGAGCTGGAAATGGTCAACGAATCGCTCGTTACAATAGCGGCTGGGCGAATTGCTAACATTTTACCCGTATGTTCAAGCAAGCATATTCAGAAATCGTGGACTTGCGACGCAAAAATATGCGTGAAACCGGATTTATTTACGATCGATAAAATAGAATATTTTCTGAAACTTATTAGTTATTGGAATTCAACAAATATTCGGAAAAACATAATACAAGTTGATGTCTGCAGCATTGGTAAATTTAGTAATAAACTTGGGCACCCACATAGCTGCTATGCAAATTCGGGCACCTGTGGATCCAAGTTTTTACCGATGCAGATCTTGAGTGCTCATTTCACACGGATTAGATACTTTGTTAGACAGGTATTTCCAGTGCCGGACTTAGGCAGTAGGCTGAGTAGGCGGCAGCCTACAGGCCCCCTACCATTTGAGGCCTCCACCAACTTCAACTCATATCCACTGACCGATTAAGTTTGGATAATTGGGGGAAAAAAAATGTTAAGTGTGATAAAAACTTTCGCAAACGCGAAAGCATCACAAATATTTCAAATTTTCAGCTAAAAAAATCTTCATTTCGAAGATTGTAAATTGAAACAAAGTATTAACAAATTCAATAAAATTTAGAAATCTCGCCTAAATTTCTGCAAACATGAGTGCCATCATTGCGCTATAGTCGACGAATAGTCTGTTCTATCGATCAGACTGAGATGCTGAACCGCCCCGCCGATGGTAAGCTACTGACCCAACCTTAATGATATTTATCTAACATGGAACAATAGTAAGCAGGTCCTTTCGCTAGTCAATACTTTGTAGACACAAAATATATTTCCCGCCTGCTAATACAAGTATCCAAAACCGCGGACGTTGTGAAAGTCCAAATACGTAGCTTTTTAAATGTTTTCGGATCGTATATATTCATATAACGTTCCAAGATAATTAGGATATACCACGGACAGTAATTTATTTTGGCGTAAACTGTGATTAATTATAGTGTTTGTCGATAATTTTGATCCTGTCATCCTGATGAACATCGAATTCCAAAGGTAAGTGAAGTTTCAAAATTTTCCGTCACAAAATACAAGAATATACAACGGATAAACTAGAATATGTATGTATGTTATATCATTTTTTCAACTCTCTTATATAGATATCAATGAATCGAGAATTTTGTATTTATTATTTTTTAGGCACTTTCTACAATGAACAACAGACAAGGTGACCGTCATAAAACCCCACGCCATTATCAAGCTGGCTCTGATAAACGTAAAAATGCTAAGGAAAAACAAAAACGGGAGTCCGAAGTTCTCTCACAAACACGTCGGCTGACTGATTTTGTCATAAAAAGACCAACAGCTTCGACGCCTTCACACAACCCTGACAAAATAGTACGCAGAGAAACATTACTCAACTTTTCGCAAAAATAGTAGAATAAAACCCGATAGAGTAGCCTGAAAATCATTGATAAAATATGATTAAATCATTTTCTTTTTAGAAGATTATAGCTGGCGATGACGCTGCTGTTAAGGATCCCGCAATATTGGACGAGTCAGTAAAAAAAGATCATGTGAGCGCAAAAATATTATTTCGAAAATTACAAGATCATAAAAAGTAAAATATGATAATTGAACCTTTGATTTACATTTTAGAGCAACATTGACGACGTGGTTAATGATACGATTTCTGGAGAAGTGAACAGATTACAAACTGAAGATGAAATATTTTCTGACTGTGATATTGGTATGTGGCCGGAGAATATGAAAGATCATCTTGGTTATTGGTTGAAATTAGTAAGTAAAAGAGTCCTAAATTGTGATGCGGAGCTTTTCAAACATAAATCATTGAACAATATGATAAGAGTTTCACCAGTACATGCCAAATGAGTATGTTCGAGAGAAAACACAAAAATGGTGAAACTATCGAACGGAAATGGTTATGTTTTTCGCCGAGCAATGGGAAACTTTACTGGTTTTTTTGTAAATTATTGAATATGGTTCAAACGCAATTTTCACATGGTGGACATTGCGACTGGAAAAACGCTAACGATCGTTTAATGAAGCATGAGACGTCTTCGGCTCATCTCAAAGCTACGATTGCGTTTCAAACGCGTTCTCAAGAATCTGGACGGATCGATTTTGAACCTACCCAACAATTGGATGAGGAAATAAAGTATTGGCGAGATGTACTCAAAAGAGTAGCATCCGTGATAATCTTTGTTAGCGAGCGTGGTTTACCTTTTCGAGGAAACAACGAAATTATTGGTTCTGCACACAACGGTAATTATCTCGAGTTGCTTGAATTACTTGCTGAGTATGATGATTTTTTGAAAGGGCATATCGAAAATCATGCGAACCGTGGAAGAGGCCATGTCAATTATCTCTCGTCAATAATTTGCAATGAATTCAGACAGTTGGTCGCTCAACGTGTATTCGATGAAATCATCCGCCGAATCAAACATTCACAGTATTATTCGTTTACTCTTGATTCCACAAAAGATGAGGGTCACATAGATCAGTTAGTTTTAGTCTTTCGTTGCATAGAAGAAAATGGTGATCCGGTCGAGAGATTTTTAACTTTTATGCCAAACCAGGGTCATAAAGCGAAAGATATATTTGACGGTTTGATGAATTTTTTAAATGAGAATCATCTCGAAATAGAAAATTGCCGTGGTCAGTCATACGACAACACGTTGGCTATGAGCGGGAAGTTTGCGGGTCTCCAGGCTTTGATTCGAGGGGTGAATGACTTAGCATGCTGGGTTCCTTGTTTTGAACACTCGCTTAATTTGGTTGGAACTGATACAATGAATAGCTGTCCCAACGCTAAATTTTTTTCCAGTTTCCTGGAACAAATTTATGTCTTTTTTACCTCTTCAACAGATCGCTATAGCGCACTCGTTCGTTGCTTGAGATCAGCATGTACGCCAGAAAATCCCGTACTTGTTCCAAAGAGGGTAAGCACAACTCGCTGGTCATCTCGAGCAGATGCTACTAAATGTTTAGTTCGTGGTTATGCTCGGATACAATATACTTTATCGGAAATGGTAGACGAGAATAGCGAGGCCCGCGGGTTACATGATCAAATTTCCAAGCTCGAAATTGGTTCTTTTGCCATTTTCTGGAATGAATTCTCGACAGAGTTAATCATACAAGCAAATGTTTACAATCTCCTGAGATAGATCTTAACGCCTGATGAGAAATGCTCAAATCTCTCAAATCTTTCATCAAAATTAAAAAAGATTCATTTTCGGAGTACGAACGTCACGGAGCAGACGTATGTGAAAATAAACAATATGTCATCGAAAACAAACGGAAGTGTAACGTACGTCTAAATCCGTTAGACTACGCACATACGCCAGAAGTCGAGTTGACCGCATCAGAAACATTTCGCGTGCAAAGTTTTCTTCCAGTTATTGACCACTTCATCTTGTCATTAACAAAAAGAATTTCCGCATACACAGAAATACATTCCCGATTCAGTTTTCTTAGAGAAATCAATGATCTCACTCCGGAAGAAATTAATTATCGTGCTAAATCATTATGTGATGTTAATAAGAATGATCTTGATGAGAATCTTGGGATCGAGCTTATACACCATAGAGAATTTTGTAATGAATTTAGTAAGGAAAAAGAAAAAGGAATGAGCCAAGAGCATTTTATGCTAAAATTATTGGTTGACAAGAAAGTAAAAGATAGTTTTTCGAATGTATCAGATATCATCGATGATTTTGATAAGAAAAAAGCACGAAAAGTACCGTTTCAATGTTAATGTAAAACTCGAGTGACATATCGTACCTAAGGAAGTGCCACTTACTCTAATTCAGAAATTACACAACATATTATACCAAAGAAATGACGTGATCCAGTTCATTATGATGCAATGAAAAATTCAATATTGATAATAGTTTTTACTTCCTCAATTGAGCCTCCACCACCTTTCTGCCTACAGGCCCCCACACTTTTTAATCCGGCACTGAGTATTTTAGATAATACGTCTCGTCAGAAAAATTACTTACATTGACACTGCTCTGAAGCGCAGTAATTTGGAAGTTTTAAACGATATATCAATCAAATCGGCACAAAAGGCTCAAGCTCATCAGTCGTGTGTAGACGGAAGAATGAATTTGAACGAAGATGCCATAATTTCTAAATATTGACATGCGTTCTAAATATTGACATGCGTTCGAAGCATTGACTAAGCGTTCGATGGACACACCGCGATTAGCTTGCGAGTCTTGTGCGAAACTTTGTTGCCGAAGACATGCTGTGGAAATTTCGAAATTGAGGAAACCGCTGTCGGGAGTTTACTGGTCAGATCTAGAAGAGTACGTTGATGTGACTGGCTTCATTTGTCATTATTGTCTGGGCAATTTTCGCGATGGTAAGTTACCACCAACTTGCAGCATGAATCAACTAGCCGCAAGAGAAAGAACAGACGTAGTATCGTCGTTAAATGATTACGAAAGAATTTTAATTCAAAGAGCGAAAGCTTTTCAGACAGTTCAAAGAATGGGAACGGTAGCGAAAAAGAATTTGCCTAATACCGTTAAGATGCGAAAAGTAAAGGGCCGAACTTCTTATTTGCCGTTGCCTTTAGAGGAGACGTTGAAGAAATTGCCGTCTCCGACAGATACAATAAATCTTAACCACGAATTATTCATATTGGTTTGTGGTATCCCGAACAAATCAAAGGTGGTTTGGAGTAAATTGGTAAATGTACAGAAAATTCATGATGTGTCGGCATGGCTAAAAACAAATAATTCGTTGTATCGAGAAATCAAATTATCGGTAGAGAGCCACTCGTTGTTGGACGATTTGATTGAAAATGCTGAAATTCAGGTAAAACAGGAAAACGAAGATTTAAAACAATTTACAGAATTGGAATCAGCGTGCAATAATGATCAAAAACGTATGGATCCTTCGGCGATGTTAACTCAGATTGTTGATTCCGATGCATATTACGAACAGTTTACAATATATCCGATACACGAGGACAGGGAAAATGAAAGTGCTACAGCTCTCTATCAATTGCTCAAAGTACAAGCAGCGCCTCTGAACACATGGGATAAAAGTTTAGACATAGATATTATGTGTTTTCCGGATCTGTATCCTTATGGTGTCAATGGTCAGTACCAAATACGAACGGTTCACCTACGAGAATGTGACTTTATAAAATGCAGATTAATGTCTAAGCACGCTTGCTTTAGATTGAATCATCAATATCTTTTCTACTTGCTGCACGACTCTAACATTCGTCAATTAAGGAGCGGTATTTTTCATAAACTGAATGTCATCAATTCACGAGAAGACTTGACCGCAGCGAGGAGCGAGGAGCGAGGAGTGGGAGGCTGTGAATATTCCTTCACCTGACCCTATACGCCACCCTCATCTCAGCTGTGCAGTCTTGTCAGACGGTAGACTTGTCGGATGACGGGAGGACTTCTTTGTGCTTTTCGCACATCCCTGTACGCCGTCAATCCAGTTTGTTAGGGGCGGTAGAATTTGCCTGGTCGAGAGGAGGCGCTGACCTTGCCGCTTTTTTGGCGAATCGAAGGTTTGCACGCCGATCGAGACGTCGATGACGATTTTCGATGTTGTTTCCGCAGTCATTCCCACGATGGTAGGAATCTCGTTGCGTATCGTGCTCGAATGACATAGTTTACAGAAGAAAAACAGTGCATTAGTTTAGCCTAATAATGTTCCCTAAATTGTCTTTTCCTGGAGGCCCTTGTCTGCGCTACGCATCGCCGTATTTTTTCGATAGTGTTCCCTTGTAACGGGGTTTTACGAAATACCACGTGACAGTGTATATATATATAATGCATAATTTCAAACAAAATAGATCCAAGCTACCTGTACTTTATCACTAATAAGATCGGCGATAGATCCGTGTACCTACATACAAGAAGTACAACGATAAATTGTATTTCGCGCCTCTTCCTCGAGATCAAAATGTAGTACCCCCTACTTTATACCGGAGTCGCCACAATCTTTAAAGTATAGAAGTTTCCATACTTCTGCCATCTTGGTTCGCGTGTTCCTCATTCCTTTTCTTTGTGCCGAGAGCGTCACATGTGAAAAATTATCAGCAAGGATTGAGATGCCAAACAAGAAGAATAAACATTCATCGAAAGATGATGATAAAGAGAACGAGTTAAGAAGAGAAATTAAAAAACTGAAAAAGAAAGTTGAACGCCAAGAACGCGAAAATCGTTCGCAACATCGTGGTAAGTTTCAGGTTATGTTAACGGCAGTTCAGTTCTGGTATCTATCAGACCTGAACAAATGAAGCATGCTGCAAGAATGGTGTACCACAAAAATTGCCCTGCTGGCGTCGACAATGTACATGGTACACATAACCCTATCAATCTGGTCCAACCGGTTGTGATAAGGGTCTTGTCTCAGGCTTTGGTCCAACCAAAGCCTGATGATAATCACCAGTCAAGTCGGTCCAACTGACATTGACATGGATTTACGGAAGTTATGGTTCAACCAACAACAAAAATCAACGACCAAAAAGTTAGTATACAGCATACAGCATGGTCCCCTTTTCTTTTTGTTAACACCTAGGTAGGGGCAGAGATCAGGACGATGATCATCGTGCATACTGGGACGACTATCATGACAAATATTACCACAGTCCGAGTTCTGAACGATACCACAGATCTCGCGACCATCGCAGACCACACCCTAGTCCAAGTAGAAGCCGACTACGTAGTAGAAGTCCGGTTCAACCGCTAAGCTACAGACGCAGTCGTGCACGAGACTATTATCGACGTCATGAAAAGAATCCTGGTGGGTCGGATTCCGAAGGTTCGGGTCAGAGTGAAAAATCTCAGGAGGCTGGTCCAGTTGAGGAAACGGAAATCCCAGTTTATGTCTCAGATGTTCCGTTACAGAGCCCAGGGACAGCTCAAGTCCCAGATCCTCAAGTCCGTCATATGGGACGAGATCAATCCCCAACCGTTACGTTGCAGCAAATAACTCCCTCAGTCACTAATAATGACGAAGCTCAAACATCAGTCGGCCCTTCACAACAGGTACAACCTCAGGATAATTCCAAAAAGCCTATGGAAACAGACCTAGACCCCGAAATTCTTCAGGCTCTAGGGGAGAGGATTTACCCTGACAGAAAATTCGCACCTGCAGTTCACACGAAATTTGCAGCTGGGGTAGAAGAGGTTATTAAGAAGGGTCTACCACATGACAAAAGGAAATTATTATTCGAAAAATTCTTGTCACCTGAGAATTGTTTAATAATGGATCCTCCTAAATTAAACCCAGAAGTGAAAGGCTGCCTTCAGGAGACAATTGTTAAGAGAGACAGTCGAATTGTGGAAAAGCAAAACAGGATAACGGCGAGCCTGGCTGGTATACTGGACATTATTACCAAGGTTACAAATCTGAAGAGTGATGATAAGGTACCAGTTAAGGAGTTAACAGTATCATTATGGGGTATCCTCCATCTCCTGGCAGACCTCCAACATGAAGAGTCAAATATTCGTCGAAATCTCATTTTGAAGAACGTCATCGCATCTCACAGAGATGCTCTCAATGCAACCACAGTTGATGAGTGGTTGTTTGGAGAAAAATTGGACGACAAAGTAAAGGCTATCAAAGCGCTGGAGTCGACAGTCAAGATTTTGAAGCCTACTCCTCAACAAAATCAGAGTAATCAGGCAAAAAACTCGAAGGGCCCGTCCCGCCGTCAGTCGTACAAACCGACACGCACCTCGACGTCGGGCGGGCGCAAACCTTACTCGAAACCGAAACAATACACCAACCGTCGACCAGCACACGAGAAGAGCCACCAGTCGACGTCGAAGAAGCAGACCTAAATACTGTAAGTAGTTCAGCAGGCAGGCTAGAAAAATTTCGTTCACATTGGCTCGGGATTACTTCTGATAAACTTATCCTGAATTGGATTAATGGATATAAGATTCCATTTGTATCTAGAGTAACACAAAGTAATCCACCCTTTGAGTCTCAGTGGTCATGCCAAGAACGTGTTGCCATCAAGGAGCAACTGTGTATGTTGAGAGAGAAGGGTGCCATTGATCAGGTCTCGCCAAGCAAATTCCAGTTTGTATCAAAAATTTTTCTGGTTCAGAAACCAGATGGTTCAAATCGATTAATTTTAAACTTGAAAAAGCTCAACGAGTTTATCGATACAGAACATTTCAAGCTGGAGGATGAAAAAATTGTAAAGCGATTATTGTCACCGCATTGTTTCATGGCTTCTGTTGACCTCCAAGATGCATATTATTTAATTCCAATCAGGAAGTCAGATCGCAAGTTCTTGAGGTTTATTTTTGAAGGAGTATTTTATGAATTTACCTGTTTACCTTTCGGTTTGAACACTGCACCATACACATTCACAAAAATTATGAAGCCAGTTATGTCTCATCTCCGTAGCTTAGGTTATACGTCAGTTATATACTTAGATGACATCTTATTCATAGAAAAATCCTTCATCAAATGCCAAGAGAATGTCCGAGTGACGTGTACATTGCTGCAGAAGCTAGGATTCTTGATTAATGAAAGTAAAAGTCATAAAGTACCCTCAACTCGGTGTAAATTCCTCGGAAATATTTATGATTCTGAATTAATGGTCGTCGAGCTTCCAAAAGAAAAACAAGAAAAAGTGCAAAATAAAGTTGAGAAATTTAAGGCCATGAAGCATTGTAAAATAAGAGAATTTGCATCATTCATTGGAACTTTGGGTTCATGCTGCTTAACATTGAAATACGGTAGAGTATATATAAGAGGTTTTGAACGTGAAAGGTTTTTAGCATTTGAACACAGCAATGATAATTTTGAAGCAAGTATGATTTTGTCCTCTGAGTTGGAGGAAGATTTCAATTGGTGGGGGAAAAATATATCCAAAGCCCAAAATAAAATAAAAAACTTTGTTCCTTGTATTGAAATCTTTTCGGATGCTTCATTATCAGGCTGGGGGGTGTGTTGTAATAAGGATCGAGTCTCTGGTCATTGGGACAATAATGAGAGAAGTCAGCATATAAATTATTTAGAACTGTTGGCTGCATGGTTCGGGTTGAAATGTTTCGCAGAAAAATTAAGGGACTGTGATGTTTTATTAAGGATAGATAACACCACGGCCATAGCATATGTCAACAAGAAAGGAGGTGTTCGCTTTCCTAAATTAGCTAAAATATCTAAGAACATATGGCAGTGGTGCGAAGAAAGAAATCTATGGATTTTTGCCAGTTACATATCATCCAAAGATAATTATGAGGCAGATGTCGAGTCACGCAGGCTTGAACCTGAAACTGAGTATGCGTTATCATCTCCAGCATTTGAAAAAATTGTCAAGAGGTTTGGACAGCCAGAAGTCGATTTATTTGCCACCAGAACCAATACAAAGTGTGAAAAATATATTTCATGGAAAAAAGATCCCGCGTCAATTGCAATTGATGCTTTTACTATCGGTTGGAAAGAATATTTTTTCTATGCTTTCCCTCCCTTTTCCATCATTTTGCGTACTCTGGAAAAAATTAGATTCGAGCAAAGTAGAGGAATCTTAGTGGTTCCACACTGGCCAGCACAGGCTTGGTTTCCTTTATACACATCAATGCTTGAATCTTCACCAATTCATTTTCAACCTGACGTTAATCTTTTACAATCTCTGGACAGGAAACCTCATCCACTGTGGCGGAGGATTACCCTGGTGGCAGGGGTTATATCAGGGAAGCGCTCAGGTTGAAGAAGATCCCAGCCGAATCAACAGAAATCATGATTTCATCACTTTCTCCGTCCTCACTTCGTCAGTATGACAATGGTTTAAAGAAATGGTGGTATTTTTGTAAAAATAACCATCTAGACCATTATCAGATCATTGTTCCCATGGTATTGAAGTTCTCAAGTGAACAGTATGATAAAGGCGCTTCATATGGGACCCTGAACTGTTATCGTTCAGCAATTGCCTTGATACATGGGTTTGGACTTGGAGATGACGAACATTTGAAAAGATTTTTCAAGGGTGTTGGAAAAATGAGACCACCTAAGGCAAAGTACGACTCTACCTGGGACCCCAAAGATGTGTTAACGTACTTAAAGAAATTAGATTCCAATGATTATCTCTCGATTGAGGTTTTAGCTAAAAAGTTAGTAACATTGTTGGCTCTTATTACTGGTCACCGTATTCAAACGATGGCTTCTATCGATATAAGGAATATTGTCACAAGTGATAATAATTACGAGATAAGAATTACCAACCAATTGAAGACCTCAGGTCCCAACAAAGTACAACCTAATCTTATAATTCCGTTTTTTGAGAAAGACTTATCAATATGCCCAGCACTAGCCTTGAAGGTTTATTTAAAAAAGACCAAGGATATTCGCAATGGAGAACATTTGCTTTTCATATCATCAAAAAAACCTCATAAAGCTGTGGGAACTCAAACCTTAAGTCGATGGATTAAAGAAGTATTACGCGACAGCAATATAGATGTGTCTATATTCAGTGCATATAGCACAAGGCATGCATCGACATCGACTGCAAAGCGTAATGGTATAACCATCGACTCTATTCTTAAAACTGCTGGGTGGACAAAAAACTCGCAAACTTTCGCGAAATTTTATAACCGCCCTATTATCGAGGACAAAGAGTCGTTTGCACTTGCAATCTTAGACCAAGCCCATGTCTAGAACTTACTAAATCCTTATTCTTAAATCCTTATTCTTAAGAAGTTAAACGGTTATATCGTTATAAATGTGTTGAACAATATATATATATTCCCTTGCTGATAGTTGTTATGCGTGTTGGTATTGTCGTAAAAGACTTTGAACAGCTACATTTTGATCTCGAGGAAGAGGCGCGAAATACAATTGAATGATTAAACGAACTTACCTGTAAGTGAAGTTCTATCTTAATTGTATGTAGCGCCTCTTCCGAAGAGATCAAACCCTCCCTGTGTAAAACACTCCCTGATTCTCTGACAGTTAATTCGAGAATTCCCCAAAATTCTTTACGACAAATACACTTTGAACTGAATGAGGAACACGCGAACCAAGATGGCAGAAGTATGGAAACTTCTATACTTTAAAGATTGTGGCGACTCCGGTATAAAGTAGGGGGTACTACATTTTGATCTCTTCGGAAGAGGCGCTACATACAATTAAGATAGAACTTCACTTACAGGTAAGTTCGTTTAATCATTCAATTGCTGATATTTATAGTCCATATGTTTCAAATCACAGTGTGATTGTAGATTCATAATCTGCGACGTATGTCAATTGCAAATTTGAAATTAATTCGAGTGAGAGAACAGAGTGTACCGTTTCAGTTAATAGTTGCGTTACCGGATAACCTGTCATTTGAAAAGTACATATGAAATCATATGTTGAAAAAATGTATAGTGAACAAATAAGAGAGGGGCCTATACGTATCTTGCTATTGGCGAACAGTATCAATTTTCAAATAACTGACTTAAAATTTTAATATTGCCTTCATCGTGTCATACATATTATATATTCATGACCCGAACTGATTTGTAATTCATGACATTATTAAAGCAAAGTGTAGGCCTCCATCTTATTGGATATTTTCACTTTACAGGAAAAATTTGCATTTTATCCTACTCGCAAGATTGTGATGAAAAATCTAACAAGTAATCGTCCCACATTTTGTATGTACGAAGATACAGATTAGAAATTTTTACATGAGCGTTAATATTTCGGAATGAAATGACAATAACATGAACCATATGCATTGTAACATTGCAAGGTGCACCTGCCGTTACAAACAGCTCCCGAACCCTTAGGCGGCCGTAATTAAGGAATGTCGCGTGAATGTGGGAAGCACGAATGCGTTAGAGAAGCCGCGAGGCTAGGACCTACTATCCGAGAGGCGACCGTGACTGTACTGAGACTGTAGACTTGTTTTCTTATTTTGTTTGTTTTCTTTTCATTTTCTCTATTATGTGGGAGACATGGCCAAACTGTTGGTGGAGTATGACACGACCCGACCGACACTCACTTACGTGGACGATCCAGACCGTACAAGGCCCACCTAAAACTGCAGGTCACGATGCCCCTGGGGGCCTAATCCTACGTCGAGCACAAAAAAAAAATTAGCGAGAACGCGGGGGAGTGCCGAGGGCACTCAGCGACGAGGGAATCCGGTGGCGGAGGTGATTCCCGCCACCCCCAAGAGCCAGCGAACCGCGTTCCGCCAGAAGAATCTTCGAGGATCCCCCTGTACGATTTTGAAGTTTCGCGCGTAGGGCGGCCAGACCGCCATAGTTTACGATCTAGCAGTCGATAGGCAAATCGATAATTACCTGACTGCCGAGGGTGCGCAACACCGGCGCCATGCGGTCTCGAGTGATCACTCTGCGTTAGGCCGGCGATAGAGCGAGGCGTCTAGAGAGCTTTTAGTTGTGTTTTAGTCCTTTGGTTTTTTTTTTTTGGTTTGCGGCTTTGAGTGTGGCATTTGGAGTGTGTGTGAGCCCGCGAGGGATATACTTGAGAAAAAAAAAAAGAGAACAAGACGATGGATTTTGCCCACGAGGCGGAGGCTTTCATGAGGTGGCTGGAAAGCGGTAAGCGTTAACGAACTTTACCCATGTTCAGATTTGAATCCGGCAACGGCCGTCTGCCATCTTGCCTTGAGTCAAGCCACGAAGCTTTTTAGCTATCCTTGGGATTCAACGAAAGACGACCCCCGAGTCGGTAGGCCGTCACCAGTGTCCTCACCTTAATAGAGAAGTTTCGCGTTGTCTTTCAAGTACTATTTTTCGAGTCGGAATCTGTAGTTTTGTCGCTTTACGTCCTGCCGCACACGAGTGCGAGAAGGACAGTCTTAGTCCGTCACTGTCGCTGTCTCTCTTTCTCCTACGAGGAGACTCAGTCAGTTAGCTCAGGCGTGAGCCTGTTTTGTTCTTGCGTCTCTCTTGCTTACATTATTTCAAATTTCCGTTAGCCTACGCCTGCAGAGTTAGGTTAAGTTAGTGTTAAGTTCAAATTTGTAAATAGTCAATTAACGAAGAGGCCTAGCCTCCCGTAGGCTCGCCGGTCGCCCATACACGACCGACGGCCGAGCGATTTTCTTGTTACTGTTAATTTATTAGATGTTAGACTGTTATTTATGAACACCTCGTGGTGGCTATTCTGTTTGTAAATTGTAATATTGTTCCACGAGGGACCGATTTGCCGAGTTAATTATTAGCTCTTTATTTTTCTGTTATTGCTATCCTACGTGGAAGCTCTAGTTTTTATAGTCTTGTTGTGAAACTCGCAAATCGAGGCGAGGCCGCCTTTACACGGCCTGCAGCCGACTAGTACCCGAGGGGGAGTTACCCCGGGTACGCACGATTTTTGTTATTAATTTTTAAATCCGGTTTCTATTTTTTGCTTAATAAATTTTTATATTCTTGTTACACGCAACTCCACGAGTGATTATTTAACGCCGAGCTAATCCTTAATCTGATCCCGACCCCTCTCCGCGGTACTGTTGCTAGCCGCCGCTTAAGTTTCCGTTAGCCTTTTGTGTGGTGGTTGAAATTTTGAAAGTGGCGAAGATCGCCTGGCGCCCAACTTATTAAAGTTTAGATCTCGGGTATAGCTGTGTGCACGTCGGATTGACCCCGGAGGCTGGCTATCCGGTCCGGATCCGAGGGTCATCAAAAATCCACGTCACAGCATAAATGATATACTATTCCATACATGAGCGGTTCCACGTCACTTCACTCGAAAATGAACCGTCAAGTCACGGATTTTTGCGCACTTTAAAATATCTTCAGTACTATGAAAAAAAAAAATACCATTTCAAGGATTTTGAAAAATTTTCAAAAATGGCGGAGTTAGAGCTATGTGAATTTTCGTAAACCGCTGTTGCACCGCTATGTTTAAAAATGGATATCTCCGAAAGTATACAACGGAGCGAACTGAGCTTGGAATCATTTTGTTCATAAAAGAATGCGCTTTTATGAAAAAAATTTCAATTCCAAAAAAAAAAAATTCCTTCACTTTTTTTTCGTCGTTTGTTTTTTAAATTTTACTGCCGTTTCCGCGGGACTCACAGAAATTCATGAAAATAATTTTTTTTAGATACCTGGATCCTTCCCCTTCAATCCTAAAGAAAAAAATTTATGGAGAAAATACCTGGGCCGAAGAAAAAAAATAAAACGTCTCGTCGCGCGTCGCCGTGCGCGCCAATCCACACGCGACGAGACGTTTTATTTACCTGTGAAATCAGGTAGTGAAGCCGAGTGTTCCCTCAGTTAATTTTCATACTTCAAATTATGTTTTTCAAATGCCAATCAATGGAAGTGAATGGAAAATCATTCGACCTTTGACAGAACAGCATTTGGCGACGGAAAATATTGCTGAAAGAAGTTAGCTCGTATGATGATACGAACTCGGCGGGCATAGATTGTTCTGAAAATTATAAATTGCTGAAGTGTGAGATAATAAGATCAACAATTAGTGTATCTTTGAATGTAGAATATACTTTCGCTTCGATGTGTATCTACTGTGTGTAAGTCGAACAGGAAGGGAGACGTTAGAAAAGCATTACCCAAGTGTACCGATAATGGGTACGTTCAGGATGGATATGTATCGTTTCATGGCTGTGACATGTTTGTAGCGTGGCGTTATAACCATAGGCGAACGTTGGTAAACGATAGATGCACAATAAGATTGGATTCTTCTTCAAACTACGAATTTGAATTTAAATTACTAAGATCATCGTGCCTGGACTTATTACTTCTTGTTATAAACACACTATAGGTATATTTTTAATTCAACTTCAATTTCTAACGTATTACTCGCTCGATTCATTCATTTATGTGATGCATTCATTTATATACTACTTCTTGTGAGAAACACGATTTTTGTTGAGCTTTCCCAGCACTAGTGCGTGAAAAATGTTTATAATTTTTAAATCTGAAAGAAAATACAGGACGTAGGGCACAGGCACATAGAGGGACTTTGTGACGAGTGTGAAAGTGCCGCACGATTCGAAGACGAGGTCTTTCCGCGCCCTTGTCAAAAAAACTATTATATCGCAGTTTCAGTCTACAATAATAAATATCATCAATGCCAAAAATGTTCAAACAGTCTTTGATCATGCATAAAACAATTTTGTGGGTGTGATCGTTACGGAGTGGCTAAAAGGAATAAATAAAAAGAAAAGTGCAATTGATAATTTTCAGAACAATCTATGCCCGCCGAGTTCGTATCATCATACGAGCTAACTTCTTTCAGCAATATTTCCCGTCGCCAATATGCTGTTCTGTCAAAGATCGAATGATCGGTTTTCCATTCACTTCCATTGATTGACATTTGAAAAACATAATTTGAAGTATGAAAATTAACTGAGGGAACGCTCGGCTTCGCTACCTGATTTCACGTATTATTTTGTACTATTTTGTGTAACGAAATGATGTTGGTAATCTATCTGAAAAAGAGTATAATGTTTCGGATTTTCAAGCCGGCGAAACCATTTTAGAACTCGACTGTAATTTTTGATATTCACAATGTTTTTGCCGGGTATTTGAATTCACTCTTATATTCGTATCTGAGTTTACTGCTAACACCAACCAGACTATATTATTCGCCCCCACGTTCCCCTCACCCTGAACTCGCCGAGCAGTCTCGTCTAACGTTATCAGATTGATTGATTTATTTAAATTTTGAAAACCACATTTCATTCTTATCATTATTTTCCTTTCGTTATCGCGGTACCCCAAGGTACCTGGCGCCAAACTAGTTACTTATTGAGATTTCATCATTTAACAGTCACTAATTATTATTAGAATCTTGTTCTATAAAGAAACGGTGGGAACGCCAAGCTGGCGCTACTCGATAACGAATAACTTGATGACAATAAATCAGAAAATCTAAAAATAAGTGCATTTCACAGAGCAAAACGTTATGCTTGAAAACCATCACTGTCAGAATTTCCTGCGTTTTATTTTCTTTACACCACAGACAACTTCTAAAAATAATTTTATATCAGCCGACAATCTCCCTTGTCCATTATTATTATTTTGGACCCTAACCATCTGGGATTTGATGCATGTTTTTTCATATCATATTTGCTTCAATTTTTGACCAGTCACTTTACACCGAAAAAAAAAAAATTATGAAATCCGGGGCTCCAAAATACTCCCAAAAAATATTCGTCACGGCACTGGCTTCATGATAAATATAATAGTTACGCTCCCGAGCTGGCTGACGCCGGCCGAGCTGCAGTCCACGGCCTGCGATACCGACCCACGGTTCGCGCGCTGCGCTCTCTCTTGGGCATTGGGGGAACTAAGGATTATCATGGCTTCCCAACGATTTACAATCGCTAATTACAACGAATTGCGAGATTTCACATAGAGACTTTATTCCGGCATAAAACAAAGATGTTTTTGAATAGGAGTGTTTGTCATGCCGTGTAGAATGGTGCTTACACAGTTATTTTCGGGTCAATGATGCGTGGCCTCTGATATAAGTCGAAATAAGTGACACGCCCACATTCTGCGATTAAAATTTAAAAAAAAATTTCGATTTCATTGAATTTTGGGAGCTAGCTCGAACTCATTCCTCGTCAAACATCGGCTGCCAAAAGGACAATCCGATTGATAGCCGCGTTTCGCAGATATTCCGGAAATTAGATAGGTCGGTAAAAATCGTCTGGTCCCTCCCCTTGAGCGCAGCGCTAACCAGGCAAATCAGCAGTGCTAGGCAAAGCGCCAGACTGACTCACTCCTTCTTACGAGCAGTGCTAGGCAAAGCGCCACACTGACTCAATAGATTCTCTTCGATACTAGGAAATAACCAGATCACTATACTAATAAGCAGCAGTGTTAGGCAAAGCGCCACACTGACTCATCCCTATTTTTCCGAGGCCAGACAGGCAAAGCGCCCTGGTACTCTTTTGAATCATTTCTTTGCATACGGAAACGACCATAGCGGCGTTTTACGTTTTCGAGTCAACTACTTTCTTTATTTTCTTTTGTTCATTATAACTTACTTTATAATTGATTTATATCCAATCTCCAATATAACTAAAATTTGATTTATACACGACCGTAGAATCGTTGCGTAGCTAAATCTACGAAATTTTGACTAAACTTATGTAATTTAATTTATAGACTAATTTACCGGTTGCAACCATTTCAATTTATTATGAAATTATTTGATTAATTAAACTTTATGTTAATCGGGACGGTTTCCTTTTCTTCAAAACCTTTTTCTCCATAGGCTGTACTGACCTGACTAACACCTTGTATTTAATTAGCTAATATACAGCTTCGGTGACGACTGCACTGCCCAGATCAGATACTCGCTTCGGTGCGCTTTGCGCATCCAAGTCGAGATACTGTCTCGGCAGGTGCGTCGAATCCCAAGTCTGATACAGCCTCGGTGCTGCTTGCAGCATCCAGGTCTGAGGGAGGCAGCTACGATGTGATTCGCTCCACCCTAGTCTGTATTGGGGACTAACAAATTGATTACCTCTACCAAGGAGCCCTAGAAATTAATCTAGAGTAAAGACACTCACAAGTAACTAGCCATACGCGACACCTTCTGTGTCGCGTAAAGCACCCGAAGAGTTACATTTGGCGCCCAACGTGGGGCTCCTTGTTTGTTAGAGGTAAACCTTCTGTTTACCTGTAAAATCAGTAAAATCATTGCTTTGAGTCATTTGTTTAAATTAGAGTCATTGCTTAATTTAGAGTCATTTAATTAACTTAGAGTCAAATTTCAAAATGGAAGGTCTCAGTTCAGCCTCGAAAAAGGGTTCTGAAAAGGAAATCGGCTCGAAACTTACAGATAAAATTATAGGTGGACAGGATAAAGACAAAGCCACATTCGAGTTAGATAGAACCTTTATTGAAAAAAAATCTACGATGTCAGTCGATAATAACACATCGAATAAATTTGAAGTAGGGCAGACCAAGTCCATAATGATGACATTCCTAGAAAAAATAATGCAAAAGTTAGACGAAAAATTCGATTCATTTGAACAAGCTGTATTCGGTAAGTCGGAGACCGAAGACAGTCAAACAGAATTCGAACATAATAACTCGGAAATAATAGACGAAGTCGCGTCCGTAGAAGATAAACAAAACACAGAACTGTTTGAATACAATCTTGAAAACAAAATAGATAGATATAATACGGATTTCAACAGCTGTCGAAGAACTTTAAATTCAATCGAGTCGCGTAAACGAAACGAATTTGTCGAAAACTTAATTATCAATAGTAAGGAATTAATATATAAACAAACCTATTTAGACGAGATCACAGACATAACAAACGATTTAAAACATAGACATACCGATTTAGGTGTAATTACCAATTTATACCGAAATAACATAGTCGCGATAAAAAGTAGACAACCACGGCTCTACGCAGGAACGGAATATGAGAGAGATAAACAACTAGATAGAAAAATAGATAAAACTCTTACATTCATAATAACTGACGTAGTTAGAGACGAATGGAAAATATTTTTTCTAAACGAAGATTTCAAGTTCCACGTAGAACCACGGGGCTATCCTCGGACTTGCGCACTGGAAACAACAAAAGAAAAAGAAAAATTAATGTTTCCAAACTTAATAACGTTTTCCAATGAACGTAGAAGAAATAATACATGTACAACCATTAAACCGGCCAAGTAAAAGAAAGAAATATGTTAGCATAATAATTTAAACAATAAGAAAATCTTTATAATTTAAAAACAAATTAGTAGAGGGCACTTTTAGTTTTTTGAAAAACCAGCAATAATTAAGTTGGCATAATATTTGCAAGTCATATCTAGAACCAAGGTAGATTCACAAAAGCTAATTTTTTTTTAGAAAAACTTAATTCAGTAGACTGTAGAATGATGATATTCAAAACGGACACTGAGAATAGAATAATGAACAACACGAAATAAAATTAGAAATTATTCAGGAGAATTTCGCATAGGGCCAGGGGGCTGACTACGAGAATCCACATCACGCGAACGAATTATAGAGTTATTAAAAGAGCGACGCGAAATTCGTAGGTATTTCAGATAATAGGCAAACAGCATAGAAATATGATAGGAAGAAGATTGTACTTACCAGAGTCTCGTAGAAGGCGAAGATCAAGCCAATAGTCATCTTGATGCGAAGAAACCCAAACCAAACAACAATCCAACCTAGACAGAAAATAATACCGGATATAAGATTTTATTTCCAAATAAAAATGTTATTTCGGGGAAAGGAAGGTTTGTAAAAGGGAGAGCGATTCAGACAGCTGCAATAGAGAAGAAGATGAGAAGAGGAAGGAGGGTTGTAGACAAGCCTGTTGCAATGGAGGAGATTAATAATCAGAAATTACGTACCAGAGCACAACTTGATCCGACGATGAAGGCTGAATCAATGAAGGAGGATTAGATAGGCAATATGATTAAAAAACTCACCCTACCTATACGGATTGACCTAGCGACTATCAACATCGCTGCACCTGAAAAGCAAGACAAACAAACCTTACCGACTATGACGCAAACCTTACCGACTATGAAGAAAACATCACCGATTATGACAGAAACATTACCGATTACGATTAAAACACATGAGCCTAAGGGAACTACGAAAAAAAAAAAAAAATTGCAAAAGAGACATATTTACCATGGAGGTTGATACCAGTGGAGATGCCGGAGGATCGAAAATTACAACGAAAAGAACACCGAAAGAAGACCTCGATGCTCAAGTTGTTTGGATCCGTTGATATTTCGGACGACGACGACGAAAAAACACCAGCGCCGTCGCGCAAACACAACAAACGCGAAGAAAACGAGATACCGGTATTGTTCGACCCTACCGATCCGCTGGGTCTGAAGAGGCTGTAGATGCGATCCGACTACTGGATCAATCATCGTCCGAACAGCTGACCAATCATCCGACGATCCGATGATTGAAGGGGGCAATGTAACGGATCGGGTGATCTAAGCCCGAGACAATACGTCACAACGCGCACCATCAACCGCGCACAACAAGTGACGTCAATCGGTGACTATATAAGCGCAGTGCTAACACGGCTAATTCAGCAGTGCTAGGCAAAGCGCCACACTGACTCAATAGATTCTCTTCGATACTAGGAAATAACCAGATCATTATACTAATAAGCAGCAGTGTTAGGCAAAGCGCCACACTGACTCAACTCACCATTTCCGAGGCCAGACAGGCAAGGCGCCCTGGTACTCTTTAGAATCATTTCTTTGCATACGGAAACGACCATAGCGGCGTTTTACGTTTTCGAATCACTATTTTCTCTAATTTCTTTTTCTTTATAACATACTCTTTGAATAATATCTAATCTCACCATTAATTAAAGTTTAAACTATAACGATCGTAGATTCGTTGCGAAGCTCAATCTACAATTCTCAACTAAAATTTATGTAATTTAAATTATAGAATAATTATCGGTTGCAACCATTTTCAATTTATTATGACTATATTTGATTAATTAAAACTTATGTTAATCGGGACGGTTTCCTTTTCTTCAAAACCTTTTTCTCCGTAGTCTGAACTGACCTGACTAACACCTTGTATTTAATTAGCTAATATACAGCTTCGGTGACGACTGCGCTGCCCAGATCAGATACTCGCTTCGGTGCGCTTTGCGCATCCAAGTCGAGATACTGTCTCGGCAGGTGCGTTGAATCCCAAGTCTGATACAGCCTCGGTGCTGCTTACAGCATCCAGGTCTGAGGGAGGCAGCTACGGTGTGATTCGCTCCACCCTAGTCTGTATTAGGGACTAACGTGATTACCTCTACCAAGGAGCCCTAGAAATTAATCTAGAGTAAAGACACTCACAAGTAACTAGCCATACGCGACACCTTCTGTGTCGCGTAAAGCACCCGAAAAGTTACAATATATATACAGGGTGTCCCAAAACTAAGTACACAAAATGATAGGGGTAATAGAGGGAGTCGAGCTGAGTAAATTAACATGAAGAATATATAGTCTCCGAAGTCGCGAACTGGATGAATCGCAATCCTTCACTCCATTCACTGGTATTATTATTTATCATCCAAGCTCGCAGCATATTCTCAATATCCTGATTTGACCTCTCGACACTTCCTTGGCTTTGGGAATGACGAGGTTTCCCATGGACTATTTTTAATCCAAGCCACATCACCGAGAGTTCATTAATAATTGAATTTACAAATTCACGGCCGTTATCAGATTGCAAGACTTCAGGACAACCGAAAATACAAAAAAAGTCTATCAAAACATAAGCCACTTTCGCAGCAGTTTTCGTTTTCAGGGCTCTTAGAAGAACAAATTTAGTCGAGTGTTCTTGATAATTTGATATAAATTTGTAGTCCCGATCGTTGCACGATTGCATATCGACTAAGTTTACCTGCGCACGGGCATTCACTTTATTGAAAAGCAATAGTTTTACCACAACACCTTTTTTTGGAGAAGATTTTTTTTTTTACACACTTCACAATTGTTTAGAAACAATTGAATGAATTTACGTTGCACATTGCAGTATTTTCTATGAATAACTTCATACATTCTGTGCAGGCCTCCATGTCCGATTTCAATGTGAGCATTTTTCAAAATATCGAACAATTCATTGTTGTGGACGTACAGTTTGATGTTGTTTCTATCATTACTTGGCACGATCAATTTATTAACTTCTCCAAACGTCATTACCTCGAATCTTTTCAAGCGGCGATAATCTTTCGTTTCCTCTTTAACTTTCGATTTCGATTCTGAAACTTCGCTGATTATTAAATTGTACTGCGTTTTATCTACAATGGTGAATTCCGTTCTCGGAAATTCAAATATTTTCTTATTAAAAACTTGCTCCAATAACGCCCACGACTCTGCATTTTCACTTAGCATTTTGAACCTACTTATTCACCGTTATGGAGAAGACTAATTTCAAATACCTGATAGCTGTGAAATATTAACGCTGAACGTACATGTTTATTGTATTAGTTTGAAAATGCGTCCGATGTAAATATTTATTCGCTCACGTACACTGGTTTTGCAATCTGATGCAGGATTGTACAAAAGCTATCGTACAATCCGCGAAGTGTACAGAATTCATTGTACAAACCCCGAATAAACAGGATTGTACAAGGGGCATCGTACAATCCGCGGATTGTACGAAATGGACTGTACACTCCGCGAATTGTACGATTTCGGGGATTGTACGCAATATATGTATACATACGTGTAGATGGGTATAATCCCATCGCTTTACACGTTTTTCAGTATTCTGTTAGAACCAGTATACCTATAGATATTTCTTTCTTGTATTATAACTTCATGGGTATTCAGCTCAAAGGGTCAGTATAGTAATACCAGTACTTCGGGTCATTTCCCTTATACTTGACCCACGACCTGAAGCTACCCGTAGGTTGGCCATACCTTTGTTTACTGTCACCAGCCAGTAAAGCCATCCGATCATTTATTTTATTGCTTTCTTTAAATTAGCATAATTACATATATATTCCTTAAGGAAAGACTTCTGTCAAGTCTGGAAAGAGATTTAATCAGGATAATTATTCGGGACAATATAATCTTATATTTCGGGCCAGTACTCTGATCTCGGGTATTTTCATATTGCTGTTATTTAATCTTTCCAAAGATCTGTGAGGAACTCCTCACACGGGTAATAGATCTTCTAGGTTCTCAAGACCTGACTTGACCGAAACTCTCATTTTATAATAACCAAAGATTATTATTGCTTATATATATTGAAACGTTTTTAATATTTACTCCTTATGAGTAATTAAATTATTATTTATTCGTCTTTAAATCTCGGGGCTACTGAAGCAAATCGGCATCAGATTTTAAATTTTGAGTTTTCTTCTTTAATGTGAGTGATCGAATGATTATTTTAACTTAATTGAATCTTATTAATTAACTCTAGTCACCAATTGCAGCTGTGGAGCAATTGCTCGTTAGCGTTAACTGAATGATTTTCCTCAATAGTAAGATGAAATACTGATTGCAGCCGCAGAGTTTTATCCCGTTGGCGTTAATCAATATATTGATATGTGCAACGATTGCAGCCGCAGAGTTTTACCCCGTTGGCGTTAATCGATGTCTTGGATATGGATTAGGATTAAGATATTAATTAATTGCAGCCTCAGAGAATACACCCGTCGGCGTTAATTAATTTAGTGGGATATATACTTACACACCTTCTATATTTTGTTTTATTTTATCGAAGCTTATCTTCGTTTTTCTTTTATATTTTATTTTATTTGATTCTATGAGTTTATATCATGAATGAGCTAGCTGCTTCGCTCGCCTCTTTATATAGGCGGTTCCCCACCCGAATCTACCTGTTTACTACGATTTTATTTGACTTCTAATTGTTCCTATGTCTCTTTTTCACTCTAAAACGTCTCTATGGTCTATTTTGCATAATATTTCGATGAAATATCGTGCATACTCGATTTGAGATAAGTTTCGATCTTTTTATTTATTTTAACTGAAATGTTTCTTTTTCTACATAATCATACTGTAAAACATCTTATTATCAATGGTAACATAAAATAACGTTTCAATATATATATATATCTGTATAGACAGACTAACCTATGATTAAGCAAGGGTGGATGCGCCATCCGTGAGGTACCGGTATGTGTATGTGGGAATGACCGATTGTATAGACTACTAAGTCGAGGTATGAATACAGGAGGTCAGTCCTTCTCGAACCACCAAAAGTGGTATACTAAATAAAGGCTCTACAAATATACACTCCGAAAGATCTCTTTCTACTACCCAAATCCCGCAATCCTATAGTGTTGATCCGTGTTGATTGTTGACATAAAGGATACGAACAAATATAGGAACGAAGAAACAAATACGTTTCTTAGCAGAAGAAGACGTCCTTGATTGGGATCTCCATGGAATTGAAGATCAGCGAGCTACACTGGAAGAAGTAGGAGTATCAGTCGATGCACCAAACGTAAGAAACGTTGGTAGAGTTCCAATATTCCAAGATCTACTTAGATCAATTGGAGAACGACTCGAAACCTCAAAGCGCAAAGCAATTGCACCCTTCCCCACGTCTCTAACAGGATCCCAAGCCCAAGTAGGCTTCTTAACCCGATCCACAGACGACAACGAGATTGAACCATACCGTGGTATCGCCGCAAAACTTGCACGAAGAAATGGGCATACAATGGGCAACTCTGGGCATTGCGCGATGTCGATTTCGCTATGACGATGATTCAATGGTGGCTCAACCTGCGGAGCGAAGTGTTGGGGTGGAATTTCCTCGACCGCCGCATAGTGCCCCGGGCATGTCTGACATGCAGCAATATGGTGCAGGAGGCTGTGGCGCGCCTCCCCACCAGACGACGTGAGCGCCCACTGACCCCTCCACATGAGACGGATCGGGGCGGATTAATTTAAAATAAAAGCAATCACATGAATAGATGAGACATATTTTATTATTCACCCTGAACTGTACTTTCCCCTCCTCCTCCACACTCTCCTCTCAACATCTCTCACTCTCGATCTTCGCAGCATCCATACGTAGGAAGAAAAAAAAAAGTAAACATTTTTCAGCATCATAAAAAACTCATGAAGACTCATAAAAAACTGCCCCTAACTACCCTACTGCTGTTGATGAACGAGTTGTTGGTTTGATTGGAAATTCATACGTCGAGGGAAGTCAAGACTGTCCGGATAGCACACCGGAAGAACAAGTACGTTGGATGATTATATTATTTTACATTTATTCCCTGCTCCGATAAGACGTGTCGCCCGCTTCTGTTTTGGACACTATTCTTGACGTCCGTCCGCCAATCTGTGCTTTCTGTCTGTATTACAATTTCATCTTGTTTCGGGTTGCGCATTATCAATATGGATCGGAAGAAACGGCAGGTAACCTATAGACGTAACAAGAAAAGATTGGAACGATACGGCGAATTGTTCCTGCGTAGTGGGCTGCGTACCAAGTTTCCATTCGGTTTACTTGAGGACGAGGTAAGTTCACTCGAATTTAATACCACTAAATTGTGGCCAGGTACAATGCAGGGTATTGTAACTTTTTCTGGTTATGCTTCACCAGCAAAAGGTTGGTGAAGTTAACCTAGTCCGCGTGGTTCTTTGTCACGGGTGAAAATGTGATTTTTGGAGCTCCTCTAAGGGGAAAATTGGAAAAACCCTGAAACCCTAATACAGACTCGGATAGATGTTACTCTACCAGAGCTGCCTCCCTACAGACTTGGGATATGTTTGACTCACAGACTAGGGTACCAATTACAGCTATACCGTAGCTGCCTTGAGTCAAACTCACCGAAGCTGTTACAGACTTGGGATATGTGTGTTCTCAGACTAGGGTACCAATCATAGCTATACCATAACTGTCCAACACACTCATCGAAGCTGCCTTTTAGCTAAACAAAGTGAATCTAAGTTGCTGAAATTGAATTTAATTATTAATTAGTAAAAAGGAATCTTCGAAAATGAAATGATAAGAATCAGATTTCTAGATGTGTTTAATATTTATTATCATTTGCATTGCATGCTGATGCAAGGCAAATAATAATGGTTTTCGTTGAATCTGGATTTTACAAACAAAAAAAATAGAAATTATAAATTATACATATTGTAACGAGGCAAAATATTTGCCTCGTAATAGAACAATCGACTCCTCCTCAGACGAAAGCGACCCCGAGAAAATTAGAAGTAACCAAAACAAGAGGTCCCCAGCTCAGGTTCCAAAGGTTCCCTAATATAATTTCTATCGTTTATAACCCTTTATTTTTCCCGTCCCTCTCTATTATCGTACGTGCCGTCTCGACCGGATCAACGAGGGAGATCATCCCTCAATCCCACTACGCCTGGCAGGTCACCTGGAAGCCTCAGAGTCAGTAGCCGGGGCGGCCAAGATCATCGTATCCTGAGATACGCCTGGAAGCGCGCTGCATTACGATCTGCCTCTCGCCAAGAATATCCCGCTCCCCTCCCCATCTGTCTCCTACCGGCCTGGTCCACCGGTTCACATGCAGATATTTCCGCCTTCCAGGGTATCGCGAAACCTGAGATGCCATCTATCAACCCCCTGGCAAAAGCTCTGAGTGCCAAAGGCCCTGTCAGGCCCGCCACCTCGTCATCGAAGAAAGAAGAACAAAAGCGTCCACCAATTAAATGCATCGCATGCATTTGTCTCTTCCCCCTCCCACTATTTCTTTTTGATTTGGGTAGTAACCGGCGAAAAACACGTCACTTCTTGTCGGATACCGTTGCATCGAAAGCATTATCTTACTTTTTTTTGCGATTTTTATCTTAACGATTACCATTACTGATTTTTTTTTTTTGTTGTTGTTTCCGTTCTTTTGCTCATATATTTTTCTTGTGTGTGTTATTTTGTATTTGTTCGATTGGTCTATTCTTTAATTTTTTTTTATTATTGACTCTTAATTATTATTTGTGTTGTGTGCCGTTGGGTCCGTATATCTAAGGTAAGCTCTCATTCTAATCGACCTTCCGAAACTACCCAAATTAATTTGCCTGATTTTAACGTCTCTTAAAATCTTATCGAATTGTTGCGTTTTAGTTTTCCTTATTCTTTTTAAATTCCCTAAAAATCATTATATTTATAAATTGTGTATCGTTAGATCGATTTTTCTAAGAAGCCTTTGGCCTCAAGATATAGCGTCTTTTCTATCCCGGCATTGAAAGCTTGGGTTTAGTCCTTTGTTATTATTTGAGCCGTTACCTAGCCACGTGTCTTTAGAAAGATCGACCAACGCCGTCTCGATAAGATTCTTCCCCAAGCTTGTATACATCCCTCCCATCCTAATTAGAAATCCCTTAAAAATCCTTCGGGACTCTGAGCTGGTTTATTTAAGATTTTTGGGTAGCATTATTTATAGTCCCTTTTTGTAATTTCTTTATTCATTAATGATTATAGTGTGTTGCACCATGGCATAGCGTGCTTTGGGTGGTTGTATTCGTGCATGTCCGTGAGAGTTCGTACGGGTTCGCCCCGACGCACTACACTTTTCGCTTAATTGTTCTACTTTATCGACACTTTTAATTGATTTTCAATAGTTCCAAAAAGTATCGACCCTAGCTCCCCTAGATCCCCCTATGTTATCGACCTAGTCTTATTCTTTGCTTTGTATCCTATGATTAATTCCTACTGTATCCTACGGTAGTTCTTTTCTTTGTTTTGTGAATTGTTCTATATTACCATAACCAATACCTCTTCGCTGGTGACCCACATACCTCGTAACTATCATTTGTTTGTCAATTTCGGTCACTGGGTCACCGCCCTCCTGTTTGATTATTTTACGTTAAATAAATTTTTGGGTTTCTTTGTGATGTTTCCATAAACCTTAATTGTATCGTTTCGCCTATATTATCCGCCCCCACGTCCCCCTCACCCTGAACTCGCCGAGTAATCTCGTCTGGTGTTATCAAATTGATTGCGTTATTTGAATTTTGAGAATTACGTTTCCTTCTTATCATTATTTTATTCTTTTTGTTACCGCGGTACCTTAGGTACCTGGCGCCCAACCTTATATTGTACGTAGATTTCGTGGTTGAATAATTAGTTATTAACTGTCAAATCTCAAATTTACCAAACGGTGGGATTGCCTGTTTTGTGCACGCAGCTGACCTCGATAGCAAACCCCCACCCCAATCGTCGGTCTTGCCCGTCACAATATATATATATACAGGGTGTCTGGAAATTCTCGCACCATCGGCATACTGCCGGGTTCCTTGCGAAAAATTGAGAAGAAAGTTATCTATGCAAAAAAGTCTGCAAGGACTTAGTTTTCGTGTAAAAGCACTAAATAACGGATCAATCAGCATCGGTTTTAAGAAAGACTGACTCAAGTTTCGCATCGCCGTCCGCCCCACTACTGAGATCGAGATAATAATGTATGGTGTTCCCCGCTTCGCCCAGGAGGGGGGCGGACGGCTATGCAATGTTCTAACCATTCTTTCCTAAAGCTGAACGCTGATTGGTTCGTTATTGAATGATTTTACAGGAAAACTAAGCCGTTGCGGACTTTTTTTTATGGGTAACTTTCGTCTCAATTTTTCGCAAGGAATTCGCTAGTATGCCGATGGTGTGTGAATTTCTAGACACCCTGTATATAGTTTTTTTTTCTGTCTCAAGTGCAGCAGGTAACGGTAAGTACGACTAATGTAAGTTATGTTCTGAATAATAATTCTATTCATTATATCGCCTTCTATCAATTAGTTACCCATTCGCTTGTCGAACCGGCCATAAGTTGAAACAAATATAATATGCAAGAATATGCATCAAATACGAAATGGTCAGGGTCAGATGATGGCCGAGTTGACACGTAATGTCCCATGTATGAATAATTAAAAAATAGTCTAGTGCAATGAAAGAAGCCTCATCATACATGCCGCGAGAATCGGGTGAAACCGAATGGTCCATCCGCCCAGACGGTGAATATTTGGTATTTTCATAGGGATAGCCACTCGTTGCACTGGAAATCCCTAGGGTGATTTTGGCACGCAGAGTTCTATCGACCGCGCACCAAGATCACCCTAGGGATTTTCAGCGCAACGAGTGGTTATCCCCCTAAAAATACCAAATATTCACCGTCTGGGCGGATGGACCATTCGGCTTCACCTGATTCTCACGGTATAATCTAGTTCTCAAATTGGAAAATTAATGATGTTACATCCTCTTTTGTTTGTATGGGATGTGAAGTGGGGAGATTCAATACTCGTTAGGTATTTTCAATCCGTTTATTGTGAACGTCCAGTGACGACTGGCGACTGGGTTGTGTTGCTTCACGACCACAGGATTAACATTTACTTACTTACAGGATTACATAACTTTACATTCTTACATTAGTCTAAGTTCATACACAGGCAAACCTGTGTATAGTATGTGGGACGAATGACAAATTGGTGACTAAAGTCCACTCTTCAGAATCATTTTTAAATATCAGACCTTTTTTACTGTGTTATTAAATTTTTAGTAACGTCAGTCATATGTATGCTGAAACGGTCTGATTCGCGAACTCATTCCACTGCCACATACACAGTAGTGACGCTACTCAATAATGAATAATTTGGTGAGGATAAATCGAAAAATCTAAAAGCGAATGCACTCCACAGAAGAAACTTTATGCTTGAAAACCATCACTGTCAGGATTTTCTGTTTTTTTTTCACACCACAGACAACGTTTGAAAATAATTTTATACGAGCAAACAATCTTCTTTTTCCATTATTATTTCGTCAGATTATCATCAACAGAACATACATGTTCAAGCATTTTTTCAAGATAAAAATGTTCATTCCCCGTACTATTAGGTAGGGGAATATGCCCGTAGGAATATTCCCCGTACATTTTCGACAGTCCCAGGCAACAAGTCGGCCCTGCGCTGGCCGGCAGTAATACCGATGCACGATTCGCGCGCTGAGCTCTCTCTCTCGGGCATTACGGCAACTAAGGATTATCATGGCTTCCCAACAATTTACAATCGCTAATTACAACGAATTGCGAGTTTTCACATAGAGACTTTATTCCTGCATGAAACAAAGATGTTTCTGAATAGGAGTGTTTGCCATGCCGTGTAGAATGGCGCTTACATAGTTATTTTCGCGTCAATGATGCGTGGGCTCTGATATTAGTCGAAATAAGTGACACGCCCACATTCTGCGATTGAAATTTTAAAAAAAAATCGATTTCATTGAATTTTGGGAGCTAGTTCGAACTCATTCCTCGTCAAACATCGGCTGCCAAAAGGACAATCCGATTGATAGCCCCGTTTCAGAGATATTCGAGAAATTAGATAGGTCGGTAAAAATCGTCTGGTCCCTCCCCTTAAAAATGATAAATATCGAACCAAGTGTATACTAAAACATATTTCATTCAAAAAAAAAGGTGTCGAACCCAAAAGAGCGTTTGGTTTACTACTGGTGCTTCTGCAGGTTCGGGCACAGGCATAGGCACGTCGACAGGAGGAGCGTATTCTACTGCAGGAATGTCGTCCAATAGCAAAATACCATAGTGTAAGTGCATATTGTGCAATGTTGCACATGCGTTCACTATGTTGCCTGCCGATTCGGGGTCGTACATAAGCACGCTTTGCTATTGCGTTACAAAAAATAAAGAACTCTTTTATATAGTGTCCAAAGAATATTTGAAAATTATTGCAGTAATTATATTACTTAATTCATAGTTGAGCAACTTGTGACAAATCATAGTTAAAAAAATACATAACTAACCTTTGAAAAGCATCTCCAGACCACCCTAAGCACTCCAAAACACCGTTCAATAACAGAACGTGCCTTGCAATGAGCTGCGGTGTATGCAAACTCAGCCGTGCCTACTTGAGCGTTGGTGATTGGCGTCATACTCCATGGCTCCAGTGGATAGCCCGAATCTCCTGTAAACAGTATAGTGAATATAGTTGAGGAATATACTACTACGGTGCTTTCGGATGTACACACTATGGCAGGAATTATTCTGTACAATGAGTATTCACCTAGCAACCATGTTCCACGTTCCCCGTCTCCATAGCACATTTCCATGAGCGTCTTCACCGGAGACTGCGTCCAAATAGCAGCGTCATGACGTGAGCCAGGAAACCTGGCATTGACGTTCAATATTTTTAGATTTGGATCACATACCTGAAATTGATCACGGTTGAAAAAATTTTACCAGGTAGTACTACTTAGAGCGAATGCAAGCAATGTGTTAATCTTAACTAACCATCTGCAAGTTCAAAGAGTGGTAGCTGTGGTGGTTCACATATGCTTCCTCGTGCTCTTTAGGAGATAGAATTGCAATGTGTGCAATCTATAGCACCAATAGCTCCAGTGAACGGTTGAGGTGCACGTGCAAATTTCCGTCGAGCTTCCTCTCGCTCCTGTGGTGTTGCCGGGAACTTGATCCATTGCTGAAGCAAGTGATCGTTGATTGCCGTTGATACTGATTTCAAGCAGCGACTAACCGCAGTTTGGCTAATCGCCACCATGAAATCTTGCCCTATAGAACGCTGGTATGAACCAACGGCACAGAACCGTACCGCACACAGGACCTATCAAGTACAAGTTTATACTCTATACAAACTGCACATTCTTCATTGAAGTGTCTCCAATTCAAAATTTTTAAAAACATTTAGTACAAATTGAAATCTGTTAAAAAGAAGTTTAACAAGTCATTCTTACTTGGCATTCGACTGATAGCCCATGGGAACGATCTCTTTCAAGATGTGGTCGAAGGTGGTTGATAAGATCGCTAGCCAACTCTTTTGAAATCCTAAATAGTTGACGAAATTGAACTTCAGGAAGTTCAAACGGGTTTTGGTCGACACGTAGTTGTCTGCGGTTAACCATCAGTTCAGCCGCCGTGTCTTCTTCTTCCTCCGCATCTAGTATGTCGTTGGCTAACCACCCCATAGCCATCTTTGAATTATACAATCATTATTGATTAATGCGATCGCTAACGAGTCAAATAAACAATTCAGAAATACATGAGTAAAGGTGAGCCCTATTCATTGAAAATGGTGTAGTCCATCGAAAATGAATCTGTGATTTGTAAGATTTTAATGTCAAACTATACGAAGATTCAGTAATGACTGAATAAATTGAATACACAATGAAAATAATGATTTTAAGGGCTATACCGTTGAACTATGAATGAAAAATAATGTATAATATATTTATAAATGCGAAGCCACACTAACCTCGATGTATAAAGTGGAATTATTTATTTATGTAATTGAAGGGACAGCACTGGAACCCCGCAAAAGACGACTAAGAGACGATAGCTATATCGAAAAATATATTATGCACTAAATGTGAGGTTATAAAATAATAGATTATAAACTAATCTTACGCTAAGTACAAAGTCAAGACAATGAAATTAAGCTGCGGATGAAGAATATCAGTTCACAATATAAATGGCAATGAAACTTGAAGTTAAATCGCACTTTATTGAGTGTTTAAAACTTTTCGAAGCTGAATATACGTGTATCGTAAACAATGGTTGCGTATATAAAGCGACGCTAACAGTTTTTTTGGCGCCAACCGCTACGTAGGGTGTTATAAACTGTCTAGAGCGCCTACTCGATGTCGCTGGAACGCTATACCTATAACGTCTTGACGTTGTTTAGGCGTTAACTATCTATAGTTTTAGCGCCCGGCGTAGCACGCTCCCGCCAACCGTATTTAAAGCCATTAGCGCCGTCATGCATCGATTTGAATAGTATGCATTCACGTACTTGCTTGATTTAGTCTGACACGTGTGAAAGGTTTTGACTTATTAGTTTGGTAGATTATAACGTGTGAGAAGTTTTGCTTTATCAATATGGTATATTATTACGCGAGTAAAGTTTAAATAGGATTTGTTCTTTACACATATCATTTATTTTTTAGTCTGCTTCCTTTGGATTCGTTTACGTAATGTATTTCAAAGTTTTTATGTACCTTATCTGAATCAAATTATTTATAAAGTATATGATTGAACAAAAATATGTGCGGCATTCCATGCCAACTCAACCTAGGTCTCTGACCATCAACCGCCCCGATTTGGTACACGATTTTTGATATAACTTTTTCATACCTCAAAAAGCGTTTATATTTTTTCAATATATTTTTTATTGTGAATTTGATTTTCTTATAATTTTTTAAAACAAACCTATTCCTGATTCTCCAAAATACTGTATTAAATATGAAAATTTACGAGCAGAACATTGTATTTCGTTTGAGTGAATGTATTTTTGATTATACCTTTTATTGATAATTTTTAAATGGAAAAAAAAGTTTTTGTACCATTATATCTACATTCTCACATCAATAATCTACGTTTATGGGATAAAAACTATTATTGAAGAGTTCAATTGTAGACAAGTATCATAATGCGGTATCCAAAGTATGAACGTTCGCTTATGTAGCACATGTAAAAAAAAAATTAGTTCATAAATAAAAAATTGTTACTTACCTACTTCGTTATGAATTATTGCAGCTATTGTCTTCCGAAACCCGGCGAATTATTTGAAAAAATTCACAATTCACCATAGGATACGGAAATTCAGATAGATAAGTAACTCACTTATACCGAGATAACGCCTGACAACGGGGCGTTAACTTAACGCCGGGCGTTACGTAGCGCCAAAAGATCAAGAATCACATACCCGCTATACTTTGGCTGCGTTCCAAAATCTACTGCCAGTACTGCGAGTTTTCCTTGTTTCTTTCTCGCGCCTGTGGGTCCGTGAATAGAGCTATCTCTCTCTGATACGAACTTGCAGTACTGGCAGTCAATTTCGGAACACTGCCTTTGTATGCAGTGTACGTTTGTTTCCACCCATATCTAAAGTGAAGTAAATATTCGGCATACTTTTTTCAGCAGTTCGCCGCGATGTTAATATTCTGATAAAGAAAAACGTTTATATTTTGTTGTCTGTAGAAAAAAAACGACACAGAGCATACTCCTTTGATCAAGGCACAATGGGACATTCACGCCAGTACAAAGCATGTCTTATTTGTGATACTGATTTGAAAAACATTATTGCAATTAGCGATGAACACAATAAGATATTTCTATGTATGATGAATATACTTGTGCACATTTCGGGGGTACTGGACGACCAAAGCGCCTACATTCGTAGCCTATACTCTGAAACGTGAAAACAATGATACAGGATCATATTTGCATGGCGAATACGATTTGTGGCGTTCCAGGTGGAACATCACGTCCAGAATCCATGCCATGTAGTCCGACACCTTAGTGTAGAGCGTGTAAGCATTCCCGCCACACGTGTTTTCGCCGTTATTCGTATTTACGCCAAGATCTACGCTGACAATTCCCATAATGTACCAGAGTCCGTTTATTTGAATAAAGAACCCACCGCCACCTTCACCCAGGCAAACAGCCGTTGCTGAAATTTAAACCCGAACAAAAATTACATTCTAATATTTTATTCTTACTGGTTCCTCCATGCTTATAATTTCATCGCGAAGATATGAGAATGGGAGAGGTGAAATAGTACCGTTGTTGTGACCGGCGCAAAATTTATCGTCGCCTATAAAAATTTCCTTTTCCGCAGCTTTGTTGGATTTTTTGCATTGGGCTTGGGAGATGTAAGGCACCGCTATGGTTTGAAGGATGTCGCTAGGCGCACCTATGGCTGTTTTTCCAAAACCAAAAGATATCCCGGACGCGCCAGGTCCGAGAACCTCCTCGTTGTAGCCAGGAAAGTCCAAGCAAGCGGGATGAAGCTGTATGTTGAAGAACTCGAATGGTTCCTGCAATTCTAACAACGCAATGTCCGACCTGTAGTTTCCCGCTAGACCATGGTACTTGCAATGTACATACACATTCTTCACCTGAAAAAAAAAGAGTGCAAAAGACTTGGAACATCAACTCCAAGACTGAATGAAATTGTAGAGCAAGTTGATGAATAAAAAGTAACAAGAAGCGAATTTTTCCAACTAGATTGTGAACGAAGAAGTGGTAAAACGAACCAGGCCCCTTCTGACAGAATGGAAATCATGCAACGGAGAGTCGTAGTGACGATGGATGTTACTCATAAGGATGAAGAGGTTCCTAGGGTCCTCTGTGTTCATGGTTGTGTCATTGTAGACGCAATGGGCGGCGGTTAGCAAAAGGTTGGCCTGGATTAGAGTGGCACCGCACCGGACGTCCTTCCTAATTCTCTTTGAGGTGTTAGTTTGTACGTAAAGAGTGGCGTGCCAAGGAAAGCTATCAGCCTTCACCGAGATTTCACCTTCCACAGACAGCCGAGGTCGACGAAAAATCGCTCCGCAATCTAAAATTACATTTCATCGACATCAGCTATGGTGAAGTGAAGGGGACCGAAATCAATATAAATATTTGACTCCTTTTCTGGTCGTTGGAGAAGTCGATGATAGCTTGATGCTATTCACCTTTTTTGTGACTTGAGTCTGTACTCTTATTACACTCCTCTTCGATCTCAAAATTATCCTGATAAAACTACCTGGAATACAATTGGATAGGTATGGCTCCCAGACTCCGTCCATGTTGCACTCCACTATCTCACTGTAGGTCAATTGAGCAAAGTACCCGGAACGACACGATACATTGGCCTGCGTATTCGGGGACATTGGGAAATCGCAGTCCACTGACTCGCCAAAGTGGGAACAGGTCGCTACCGTTGATGCAGTACTCAAAGGAGTACATTTGATCTCTGCAACAAGACATGTAAAAAAAATTAGGTGCCGCAGATAATCGAATATTTCGCACATGCATATACTATTTCGAAAGATCGAAATATGCGAAACCATGCGTTCCATCAAACTTTGCAAATGCAACTCACAATTAGATATTGCTATTTTTGATTGTTTTAGATTGCTACTGAACAACAATTCTTCGGAGACTGTGAAAATGATGCTAAGCATTATCTCATGGACACCCGAACGTAACCAACGACGATATCAAATTCTTTTCTTGTTCGAAAAATAATCCTTAGTAGGTTCTGAGAGACAATTCCGGTGAGCCTAGGATCACCTTCTCCAACACCCATCCTTGGAATACCACTCTAAATCTCACGCTGGTCAAATCCTACATCACTTGTAACATCTTTTTTTGCAATTAGTATTTAGAACACGTAGTACGTACGGCTATTCGTAACCTCTAGTTTGTGTCCGTTCAGTTTCTTTATTTCAACTCTATGAATAAATCTATTACACGCTGGGGATGTGAATAATCATTGAAGCTCTGAGCTCACTTACAATCCACGTTCACTCACAGAATTCGCAGGTGTCCTCAGGACTTTATTCAAGCTGGGCCCTCAGAAGTGACCCTCAACCACTCGGGGATGACTCATGATAATCTGAATTCGGCAACAAGAGCCATCTGCATCCTGTTACACGTAATATAGCCTAGTCTTCAAAATCTTTCGACTCACCTATGCAAACGGGAAGAGACGACCAGTTCCCGTCTGCTCTGCAGTAGACGTTGGAGTCTTCTCTGATCCTGAACCCGGGGAGGCAGTTGTAGACCAGATGACTGCCCAATGCTAACATAGTACCCTCAGGAACGTTGCAGTCTGTGCCACTTTTACAGAAATCACCGTGAAGTCTCCATTCACCGTTGGCTGGCTGTAATGGTGTCAAACAGGACTCCGCTGTCGCTAAAGGTGTTCGCACCCCCCAAATGGTTTGCATCGACTTTGATTCCGGGGTTGTCATTGGCATTGGAGTTGTCATCGGCGTTGGTGTGGTAGGTGCTGTGGTCTTTGTATGGAACGGTGGCCTGATTTCACAAATCGTGTAAAGATTAACGCTCACTTCGCATTCAATTTTCTCCAAGTTATTGGATGGTGTGAGGAAGAATATGAATAAAAGTTTTTCACTGGTCAAAGGATCCAGCAAAAGCACCAACCCACTCATATACGCATATTAATAATATCTTGCCAATGCCTAAAAGTAAATACTATGCATATTTTTGTATATTTGCTGGAGAAAATATTTTTCACACTCAAACATTGAGAAAATTTGGTAAGTAATCAAATTCTTGCCAATTTTGCTCACAACGCTCACTCAAACTGACATGCTCGCTTTTTCTGACTTATCTGTTTTACTCCGCTCTATAATATGCATTCACAGAATCGAGGTAAAAATATACGCGAAAGTGTTATTACAAATAGCGACTGCAGGGAGGATACTTGAAGCGTTCTAGGTTGAAGATGACTCGCTGGATCCATGCTAGATGTTCGGACACCTTGGTGTAGAGCAAGTTGAAATTATTGCTGCATGTTCTTTCACCGACATCCTTGTCCACCCGGGCAACTTGGCTCACAATTCCCGTCACGTACCACAGATTGTTTATTTTGTACACCAGACCCCCACCGTCTTCGACCGCATCATCCGAGCACAAGTATGTTCCTGGAGCCCGAATGGAGACTTCTTATCAATGGTCAGTCATGTTTATATTCGTGCATGATGTATGTAGTCTATAATTTCCGATAGAATGAACGTATTTTTGAAACTATACTTTAGCCGATGCTACTATTCAAGATTGGAAAGGCTAGTATTAAGGGCCTTTTGTTGCATGTAAACCTGTTTAGAGTCTGTTCCTCAACCCAAAAATGTCAACCCTTCATGGTTATCACGATAACGAAAAAAGAAGGCATACCGTTGTTGTAACTAGTGCAAAACTTGTCGTCGTTGATATAAATTCTGCTTCGGGTGGAGTTATACAGAGTCGCGCACTGGTTATTTGGTATATTCAGCACGGAATCAAGAAATTGCTGGATGGAGCCAGTATCATCCAAACAAGCGGGACGAAGTTCATTGGAAAACGCAAGAGGTTCGTGGAGTTCTATCAACGCGATGTCCGCAGTGTATAAGCTGGCCACATCTCGGACACTGCAAGTTGTATGCACATTTTTCACCTGAAATGAAAAACGAGTACTTGAGGCGTCTTTATTTGGATACTGGATTCAAAATCCAGTGAAGTACCAACTGTGAAGGTCACTTTGCGAACTTGATGAGATTGCGAATTCATGATAAACTAGAACTGACTCATGATTCAATACTTCATTCAACTTTCATTCTCAGATGATCTGAACCACTGTTGATATTAAAGAAATCGATGGTCTCTGAGTGATCGAGTTTCTTTGATGGTTACTTACTGTTTCTTAAGGTGGTTGAGTGGTTTTAAATTATTCTAATATTTTCGATTATTTTGGTAGAGTACCTTACACTGGTACCAATGCTGAAAACAATAATTCGATGCAAAACTTCAGGTCAATAATTATCGTACCTATGAATACAATTGTTCAATTAATTTTATTGTTTGAAATATTGAAAAGTCCTAAATTGTACCCATCCGAAAATCGCGAACGTCCACATTTGAACCCTCTTCACACCAACCCCGTCAATTAGTTATAAATATCTCCTACCGAACTGACGTGGAAAATAGAATAGTACAAACAAACCCTGTGCTTCTTGACGAACTGGGAGTCACGTAGCGGAAAATCGTAGTCTTGATATCCGTTGCCCGTCAGGACGAAAAAGTTGTCTAGGACCTCCAAAGTATTAATATTACTATTGGGGATATCGTTCCAAGATACGACAAAATCGGAGAGGCAATGGGCAGCAGTGAGCAGAAGGTTGGCTTGAATCACAGTGGCGTCGCATCGTAAGACCCTTTCAGTACCATTCGACGAATTGTTTTCCACGTACAAGGTAGCGTGCCACGGAAAGGTACTGATGTGTGTCGCAGTTCCGCCTTCTTCTTCCGTATTTCCGCCAGGGTTTGCTAAACCGCACACTGAAATCACGTTGCTAATAACTTGCGTAGTAGTAATTTATTGGGAGCCACACCTGTTTCGTGAGGAGAGGAGTGTATACCAGATCTAATCGTGGAAACCATTAATCTTAAAAACCAGTCAGGCGCTGATCGTAATTTGAACGAATTGACTAGTTTGAATGAAAGCCCAGTCATAACCTGATCATAAATGCTCGGGGCTACCACAGGAGACTGGATATAATTTGTATCTACTTTTTTGCTCGCGGTAAATGCAGTTTCCGTCTTTGGTAACCCCTTTCGCACTTTTTGTGGCGCAAAAATCATAAACAGACCTGGTACACATCTAATGGGCTCTGGCACCCAGTTCCCGTTCTCGTTGCACTCCACAGTCTCAGTTCGAATCGTCGAAGACTCCATTCTATACCCGGGACTACAAGACACTTGGGCTCTCGTCTTTGGACGAACTGGGTCAATGTCGGTGCAAGGTTTTACTCGTCCACTGGCATGAGTACAATTCGCCATGGTCGACACGGAACCCAAGGGTCTGCATAGGACCTCTGAAACATGAGTAGGTATGCCAGACTTTTCGATGGTGAAAATCTATAGATTGAGACCCACCTGATCATACTTTTGATTGTCAATGTTGTAACGTTTCATATAGATATACCGTGCGTTTTCGTGGATGAGCGACATGCCTAGATCCGAAGATAGCCGAACGTACGCCCTATTATATGCAATTAGGGTACATGTCATATATATATCAGAATTTCTGACACTTCGAGCCTTGACGGCAAGCTGTCAGTTGTTGTAGAGCCTCTATGTCTATTGGCCGCAATGTTAATAGGTTATTCTTTAATCATACGTAATTATTCGAAATCGATCGATCACTGATCCGCGTCATTCAGCTAGTTTTATGATTGAAGAATAACCTATAAACTTCACCGCCAATGCACATAGCCTCTACAGTAGCTGACAGCTCGCCGTTAAGTGTCAGAAATACTGATATATATATATGTTATGTACAAACCCCGCAATCGTACAATGCGCGCATTGTACAGACTTTTTGTACAATGCGCGCATTGTACGGGGCTGTTTGTACAATTCTGGTTTATGCGGGGTTTGTACAAGTTTTTCTGTACAGTGCGCGCAATGTACGTTTCATGCCGTACACTGCGCGCATTGTACGAGAGACTTTGTACAATCCTGCACTAATCACATTTATTATATACGTGTGTGGGCCTGCGGATAAATATTTACATTTCACGTGAACGAAAGTTGATAATTATTCTTTTTGTCTGCTACAAGATCATAATACATGAAAATGAATGTATCGAGTCTTATACTATACATTTACTTTTTACTTATTGCAACACGGACTAGAATTGTGACAACGCGAGTTACATAAAACATTGTTCTTTCTACAGATGCATCGGTTATTTTTACATTTGGTAGTACAAGAGCATCGGAGGAAACCTTGGCCTCCCACCAACGAAGACTTGTTATTGGCTGCTCTCACAGAAATAGTTTGTTGAGGGACATCCTTCTCCTGGAGAAATTCGGCCGTAGCTGGCGCTATTTGATTTCTACTAAATAATCCGGAAATAATTCCGCCTCCGGTTCCGATCTTATAAAATCCATCTTCAGTTACTTCCATGATGACCCCTGTACCATAACACCAGCTTTGATAATGATAATCGTAGCAAAGGAAAAATAAATAGAATACGCAAATTACCTATTAAATTTCTTGAATCGGCCTTGCTCTTGTCAACATCGGGAACCGGTAATAATACAGACATTCCCCTCTTCAACGGTTTGAATTTAGCATCACTAGCGAGTTTCATTCTTTTTGCTTGCTTTTCTAGGCCTTGAATCGCAACCTCATGACATCGCTTAATACTCTCGTGAGTCTCGGCTATAGTTTCCTCTTCAGGAGTTGAAGGTAAACTGGAGGTGGAATTGTTTAGAAGTTCTTCAATTTCTTCTTCCGTATTGAATAATGCCAACATTTCTTGTGGCAATGCCGAGTCCTTCAACCCTAATTTCGCTTCTCGACCAAAGATTGCCCGGTAAGGTGACTGCTTGATTCCCGTATGGAAGCTATTGTTTTTCTGAAATTGAACGAAACGCAAGCCCTCACTCCATTTTGTCGTATTATTATCGGTCATCCACGCCCGCAGCATATCTTCCACATCTCGATTTGATCTCTCTACGCTCCCCTGGCTCTGGGAGTGGCGAGGTTTCCCATGGACAATTTTCAATCCAGGCCACAAGAGCGAGAGTTCATTTATGATCGAATTCACGAACTCACGTCCATTATCTGACTGAAGCACTGCAGGAGCACCGAATACACAAAACAAGTCGACCAAAACATATGCCACTTCTGCAGCGGTCTTCGTTTTTAAAGACCTGAGGAGTACAAATTTAGTCAAATGCTCTTGATAATTTAAAATAAACTTATAGTCTTGATCTTTGCAAGATTGCATATCAATGAGATCCACTTGCGCCCGGGCACTCACTTCTTTGAACAATAATGGTTTCACTACGACACCCTTTTTTGGAAACGATTTTTTTCTTTGGCAGACTTCACAATGTTGCAGAAATAATTGAATAACTTTTCGTTGGACATTTTGATATTTCCGATGAATCACTTCATACATCTTGTATATATATTGTAACTTTTTGGGGTTGCTCGGATCGCGGCACTGAAGGTGATGCGATCCGGAAGTTACTTGTAAGTTCTTTATCTTGAAATTATAATCAGGACCTCCCGAAATAAGTATATGTTAGACCCTAATACAGACTAGGGCGGAGCGAATCTCGCCGTAGCTGCCTCCCTCAGACCTGGATGCGGTAATCCGCACCAAGGCTGTATCAGACTTGGATCGGCGTTATCTTACCAAGACAGTACCCTGACTTGGATGCAGCTAGTGCACCAAAGCAGGCATCTGATCCGGGCAGCGTTTGCCTGACCGAAGCTGTATGTTAACTATGGATTGATTAGTAGAATAAAGGAAAGAAAGAAGTTCTGAGATGGATTTTAGCTGTTCAGTTAAATAATAATTTAATCTATAAAAATTATGAGTAAAAATATTACAAAAAGAAAATTGTTACAAAAAAAAATATTAACCTAAAGAGTTAAATAACAAGAATAACCTGAGTTTTGAATGTGTTTTGAGTTTTCGGCTAAGCCACGATATTACCGTTATAAAAGTGTGAGAATAATAGATAATGTGTTGAATGGTAGAGATTTGAGATTGATATGAAATAATTAGATAAGTTGACTCTATACGTAAGCCCCTGCTATAGGTGACTCCGTCTTGCAAAATGATTCTAAAAGGTACCTGGGCGCTATGCCTGTCAGGTCCTGGCTAAATAGTAGTGAGTCGCACCGGTGCTATACCTGGAATGCGCTGCTCTGCCGAGCAGCACCGCTCATTTTATAGCGCTTTGTGACGTCAGTTGTTATGCGTGAAGGGGGATGCGCGGTTGTCTCATGTATTCGTATCAGGCATAACGCCTGATACGTTACAATATATATATATGACATGTACCCTTAATTGCATATAATAGGGCGTACGTTCGGCTATCTTCGGAACTATGCATGTCGCTCATCCACGAAAACGCACGGTATACACAGTACAAGTAACAAGTAAGCTAAGTTTGGGATAAGTAGAAGGTTTCTGTTCCTTTAATAGTGTGAGAGATATAAGCCCCCTATGCACAGTTATACTGTAGTTATAGGCGCCATCTCAACTTACTGATGCAGACCGGTTTGCGGGACCACTCTCCGAGCCGCGAACAATGGACGACAGAGTTCCCTCGAATCTTGTATCCGAAGTCGCAAGTGTACACCAAGTGGCTACCAGCTTCTAACATGAAGCTCACTGTCAGAGGATCGACGTACTCGAAGTCGTCATTTTCAGAAATTCGACGGAGTTTACATTGGCCGTTTTTCGGAGGAGCTGGCACCAAGCAAAGCTGCTCCTTATTAGTCATTACTGGATTATAAGCTCTGAAATTATTCCAATCAAAACGTATATTTATGATATTCTAAAAAAAAAAAATACCTTATCACTACTATTTTCTAAGATTTCCTGATGTTGTGTGACTATTATTTGAGACCTCTGCAATTTTTTGAAATAACTCTCAATCAATTCATCGATTTTCACAGGAGGTATTGCCACTCTTTTAAAATATTCCGCGATTATAAGCAATTTACCTACAAATTTATGGACTACAGTGTACCGTCATGAAAATCCACTCATTGAACCTGTGATCATTTCTTAGAAGAATAAAATAGATTGGAATAAATTAAAATATTTGATCAAATTAAATGAAAACAAAATTGAAATATGACCCGTCATATCCTCCGGGAAGATTCGGGAGAATAGTTGCGGGACTATTTCCGAGATTAGGTCCATGAATATTTTCTACATGGCAAGCGCCCAATGGATCCTCATCGGAGTCGTCAGCGCTGCAGTCGACCGTGCCATCGCACAACAGATCTTTGTCGATACAAGCACCATATGTGCAGCGAAAAGTATAGTCTGGACAAGCGAGTTCGGGCTTAGTACACTCGAACTCAGTCTCGTCGCTCAGATCCAAGCAATCCGCTCTTCCGTCACAGAGTAGCTCACTCTGAATGCACTTCTTGTTGTGGCACTCGAATTGATTTTCACTGAATTGAATTTGAGGATACAAAACAAAGACTTCAGTACTTTGACTTTCAGTTTTTTTTGGAAAATAGGAATGTTTTTTTAATCATCTTTTTTCATATACGTACATCTACGGATTCAAATTTCGCTTACCCACAGGTCGAACCTCCTATCAGTGCATTGCTTGAGATATCTTGAGCGTAGCAGAGTGTAACGAGAGCCACTATTCAAAGGTTGGAAAAAAAAACGAATAATTTCGGAGATAATGATGACATGATTTCCTTTCGTATGAAAGATACGAAGATATTGACTCACACTTCTCTAGAGTGATACATGGACAAAGATGATGGAAAAAACATTTATATTGTTGTAATCTCGGGTGTGACCCTCTACCTCGATTCTGATGAGTTTTTCTTGTATGTATTTCATGAGTCAATTTTCGCTAAGACAGACTTCACTCTAGAATATGAGTTCAATATGTTCGGCATGGTGAATGGTTAACGAAATTATCTTCAACATAGAGACATAAGTCTTCACAATTTTGAAATCCCAAGGTTTTTAGCAGGTTACGTATGAGGCATTCCAGACTATCTCAACTTGCCCGTAAATTTTACCGTTTTGATTTTTTCCACCTGTTTGTTGGAGGGCATCACAGAAAACAGAAGAAATTCGCATAGTTTGACTTCTCAAAAAAGATTAGTTCGCTATTAACTGCTCGAATAACGAAATGACTCCAGATAGCCATAATCAATTTTCGTAGAATTTATACAGTATATTTAGAACATCAAGACCGACATCAGAGTGCGCAATGATCGAAAATCGCCTACAAGTCAGTAAACTATTGTATCTTTTCATTTTTGTGTCTATATTTAAAACTTCACTTAAGGGGGAATATACACCTTTGATTTTTGAAAAAATCAATTTTTCGTTTTTTGCGTTTTTGGAACGCTAGGGGTCTAAACTATCTGTAAAAAATCATCATGTGGAAATACGTCAAAATGAATAAGTTACAGCCATTTAAATCCCGAAGTACAAAAGCGCGCCGCACGGCACGCTATAAGCACAATTAGCAGACGGATTTTATGACGTTTTACGCATCCCGCCTGGATCCTGTCATTCTCTTGTTGTCTGCTAGCATTATTGCATCGTCCAGTAAGATCAGCGATGACGGCTACAGCAAGACCGATGCACAGGGGTATATGCTTTTTGATTTGGCTATTCTTTTTCAAAGTTTTCAAGACAACCTAAGCTGCAACAGATGTGGGAGTGCTATCCGCATGAGAGAGGTTAGGATTCACGGCTTAGGTGGAACCTACGGAATCAAGTGCGGTAAGTGTCCCATCAGCTCTAAGTTCAACACCTCCAGAATGGTCGGAAAGAAAAACAACGTCTTTGAAATAAATCGACGATCTGTATTGGCGAGCAGGAGCGTGAGTCTGGGCAGCGTCATCTGGAAGCTTTGTCCTAAGACTTTATTTCCAGGTCGTAACGTCCTTCAAGTTGGAGCCAACATTGCAGCGATCACCTTTTCCGAAGGTCAGCGAGGTATGTTGAAAATTATGCGGAAAACTTTCAGTCGAGCCAAGACGCCACGCCTTCGCTGCGGCAAAACTACAGGACTTGGCCCGGATCAAAGGTGCTGATAGGCGAGCGGAGCAGAGGACGAAGGAAACTCGTGTTGCTCTGAGGCAACTACGGATGAACCAGCAGGAGGAAGCCATTGAGATGGAAGGTTGTAGCTATGAGCCAGGAGCTTTCTAGAAATAGGACGGCTCGCTACGTAGGCCACGTCGCAAAACAAATTAACTTCGCCCGTGTCGCTCCAAAGCCCGGATTAGAAAAAAGGATGGAAAATTGTTTTCCATCATTAAATGACATGATAGATTAACATAGAGAAATGTCACAGTAGTTATCGGAATCCAAAACCTTGAACGTAGAAAAAAAGTTTAAAAGTCAATTTCTGAACAATCACTATTTTGACCGGTTGTCGTAAAGAATCAGGAACATCGTTGGACCGATCGTCCAATTTATGGTCCTCAATTATTCGTAAGAGATGCCTCTATGGAATGAACGTAGAACTTTTTGATAAGCCCATCTTTCTCTGAGATATTGAAAAAATAAGCCAACAAAATTTGAATATTCGAAAAAAAAATCGAAAAAATCGAATAACTCAAGTAATTTTTGCAATATCATAAAGTTCTCTGTTCATTCCATAGAGGCAACTCTTATGAACAATTGAGGACCAAAAAATCCAAGATCTGTCCAACGCTGGTTCTGATTCTTTACGACAACCGAGTGATTCTGTATTTTTCTATCTTTAGCGCAACTACGATTAGACTGAAAGTAATACATGATGTAAAATATGGATAATGAGGGTCAAACCCTCGCCAAACATGATGATTTTTTTCAATTCGTTCAGAGTGTTCAAGTTGCAGAAAAACATATATATATTTTTGAGAATTTCAAACAATTTAAAGGTGTATATACCCCCTTAACTTGTACGACAGAATCCGAATTCCTTATTCAACCAACGAATCCTAAGTGAATTGTTAGTTGGTTAAAGGATCTCAGGATACTAATCAGAACAGAGCTCTCATAAGTGATTTCAACACTCAAGTGTTAGTAGATAAAATATGACATCTGGAACCAATCTTTTTCATCGGCCGAACCGTCAGGGTAAGTCATCATCCGTGTTTCTTCTTTACCGGTCGCATGGCAACGACTTTGGATGATGGCAACGATCGCTGAGTTTTTGTTACCAACAATCGGCGTGGTAACTTATGGATTTGTTGCCTAAATCTTTTGGATGATCTCTGAACTTCTTCACCCCCACCTCGCTCCATGAGGTCGTATAGTAACCTGTTGCGATTTTCTGCCATGCGACAGCGCCACTACCGATCTCTATATTTGGATGTTACCACCTGATTTTGTACCATGCAACAGCGACACTACCGATCAGCGCTGCCAGGTTTCCAGCTTTAGCAGGAGATCTCCTGCTTTCGAATAAAATCTACTGTCATACTGCTTTTGAAGTAAATCTCCTGTTTCCCTTTTTTCCCCCCAATTGAGGGAATTGTTTTTCCATACATTCGTTATTTTATTAGTTATTTTACTACAAAATCGCCTGTTAACGCGTTTCGAAATTTCCTTCTAATTCCGCATGCTCCTTCAGCGCCTCCGCGGTGATTGTTATGAGCTTGCCGTAGATCCATAACCTTATATTTGTTTCCGTTCCTTCATACGCCGTGGTTTATGCCTATTCATACAGGCCCTGCACTGACTAAAACCGTTCCATCCCATTTTCGAATTCGAACGTTTCCGCACGAATATGAGTCTACCTCGCAGAAATCAGAATGACGAATCAGACGAGGATGTACCTTCAACCAGCGAAAAATCGAAAACAACGGTTAAATATGACCAGAAATACAATAAAGCATGGGATACTGAAGAAAAATACAAAGGCTGGTTGACTACCAGCTCCAAGGGTTGCTTTTTCGCGTACTGTAAATCATGCGCTGTCGATATTGCTGTGAAGTTCGGAAAACAGCAATTAAATCGTCACCTTTCTACACAAAAGCACGAAAGCAGTTGCAAGCTTCTAGCGAAACAGCTCAGGCTACCTTCTTGCTTACCGTCGACTCAACATTCAAGTAAAATCAAAGACGCCGAGATTCGTCTCGCAGGTCTCGTCGCGGAGCACAATCTACCTTTTCAAATAATGGATTATCTACCATCTTCGATCAGAGCTGTTTGCAGTGATTCGGATATTGCTAGAGGAATCAATTCCGCTAGAACGAAAACAACGGCAATCGTGAAGAATGTCCTTGGTACAGAAAGCCGAGAACTACTCATCGCACAAATGAAGAAGTTTTTCAGCATTGTTGTCGACGAATCAACGGACGTATCTTGCATAAAGCACTTATGTATAGTTGTCAGAATTGTTGAAGAAAATTTCTCAGCAATAAAAGATTATTTCTTCGCCTTGATACCGGTGACGAGTGGAACTGCAGACGCCCTATTCTCGCTCATAACGCCTGAAATGGATAATTCGCAAATTCACTGGAAGACAAATCTCATCAAGTCTGCCGCGGATGGTGCTGCTACTATGATAGGTACCACTCATTCGCTACAAACGTTGTTCAAAGAACAAATACCGAGTATCTTCGTCACGAAATGCGTCTGTCACAGTTCCGCTCTGTGTGCTTCCAATGCTTGCCTCAAACTACCTCGTGGAGTTGAAGATCTTGCGCGCAACGTCTACAACTACCTTAGTAACAGTCCTAAACAACAATCAGTTTTCCAAGAATATCAAGAATTTGTCGATGTCAAACGACATAAAATACTTCACCCGGTACAAACTCGCTGGTTATCACTAAGGCAAGTAGTAGTACGATTGCTTGAGCAATACGAGGCGTTGAAATTCTTTTTTATAGACGCAGTCGCAAATGATCGACTATTAGCAGCTGAAAACATTCTGACTCATTGTCAGTTGACCAACCCCCAATCGAAACTCTTCTTGCAGTTTTTGTCCTTTGCGTTGCCAATATTCAACGAATTGACTGTTATCATGCAATCGGAAGAGCCCCAGATCCATAAACTGTATTTGCGTGTCACGACTGTGTTGAAAACATTATTAGAATGTTACTTGGACCCAAATTACTCAAGGTCACACGCTATACGGGATGTCGAACATAAAAGTCCAAGAAATTTCATGCCGTTGGAAAACATGTACTTTGGGGCGGACGTCGTATCAACTCTGGCCCAAAATTCTCACTTCGATCCGCAAATGGTTTTATCAATGTCGACTGCGTTGCTTGGACTTCTACATCAAAGGTGTGAGTCAAATTTTAAACAGAATACCATAGAGAGATACATAATACAAACAATAATTCAAAATCTGAATTTTTTGAATCCTGCTGTTGTAAAAGACACACTAACCGTTGCTCACATCGCCTCAAAATTTCCCAATATTATATCAGCTAACGAACTCCAGCCTTTGGATACTGAATGGCGTATTCTTCGGAATACCGAACTCGATTTTGATGAAGCTGGTGCTACAAATTTCTGGTTGAGAGTAAGCCGAATCAAATCTGGTGATTCCGCGAAAATGTTTCCTTCAGTAGGCAAATTTTATTTAGCAATGCTCACTCTGCCACATTCCAGTGCAAACGTCGAAAGAGTATTTTCAGCTATTAACAACCTTAAGTCCGAAAATCGGAATCGTCTACCCAGGTAGAAATTGAGAGCTGCATACAGCTTGCCGCTGGGTTCGCTCGCAGGGCACAACCCTAACGTTAGGTTGCTAAATTAGGATGCGTTCGGCTGAACTCGTGACGCGTTAAAATCTTACCACAAGGTTACCCAGTAAGCCAACCGTGATACTTTGTGTGAAGGTGGAAATTCTAACTGCCGGTGAGCTGGCAATTCAATCCACGAAAAACCTTGCTATCATGACCCGGTATATGTTGAAATAAATGGTCGAATAAAATGGTTTCTTTTTTTTAACTCTTTATTGAAAAAAAAAAAATGTAATGCAGCACAAGAATATCACATGTCAAATATGAAGTGGCCACGTAATCTCAAAATAGCGAGTATTTGTCCTGGCTGTTATGGCTTCTAAAACTATATTTGATATTGATAATAGCACTTTTGAAAGAATAGTAGGATAAATCCAAATTTTCAAAACACATAATTCTGTTTTCTTGCATACAGAATTTACTCAATAATGAACACGTGATCGCACACCGTAACCAACAAGCAATTCACTCGTGCGCTTGGTTAGAATTGCTCTTCTTTCCATCATGTTCTACACACACTGTTCTAGTATTTTTTCCATGCACCCAGAAAACTGTAATTATTCATTTGTGAAAATGACAATAAAAAATGATTGAGTAATAAGTTCGGACACATGTCTTGGATAAAAATATAAGTCCGAATGAATCCGGCCTGCAGGTTTTTCGTTGAGACAAGGTTTTTCCACGGCACTTGCTTCACCTAACATGTGCAGACAGAATTCGGCTAACACTGAGCCCACTGAAACCTATGCGTGCGAACCTTGCATGCGTTGACCGTTCAAGCTTGTATTCAGCTAACGTGAAATGGCAATTACAACTTTGCATATATGCAAGAATGAGGTAGGGTTGATGCAGCCTGACATTTTCCTACCTGACAAGATCTGCCTTGTCTCAATGTTTAACATTGCAAACCCGACACATATTTCTGCCTGGGCCACATCGGCATAGAATTTCCGTGTTATTTTTTTATCCGAATCGTCCACCTATGATGCTAATTTCTCAATGCTGCTAGCCATAAACCGAATCGAATCTATGTATCTCAAACTCATAGTGGTACCCTCAACTCTCTTTGTAAATGACATGTACTTTTTCTTATAAACGGGCAACAGCGTGATTTCGCCCGAAAAATTTGTTGCTAAAGACTTGACCAAGAGATGCGAATCGTAACCCGATAAATTGCGAAACACCACCGGAATCGTGCTTCTCCCTGAAATTCAGGTTACACCGATTATGGGCGGGGCCGCGATATTTACCCGTGAAATGGCAATGATCATGACATTTTTTTTTCATTCGGCGAAAATCGTCTCTCACAGATGTAACGATTTCTTTCGCGCATATGACGGTCACGTTTTACCTGATTCAGAGATTCTATCAGAATTATATTTTTCATACGCGACTCTACTTTAATGGATAATTCGCGAAGCTATTCGGTGAACCATTCAACATAATCGGATCCGCGTTCGTTCTTATATTCCGTGCAATGTACACCAAACGTGTTTGATTCTGACCGGTATGAAGTTGGCCCCACAGTCTTCTGTCTCTTTCCTTTTCTATGTAGCCACGAAGGATAGAAGAAGACAGAAGACTGTGGTGCCAACTTCATACCGGTCAGAATCAAACACGCCAAGCGTACCGCCGATAGCTGTGTGGTCTGGTTGCATCGATGACTATGGGGTGGGGAGCTGCGGCGACGGACCACAGAAAACATCGATCATCATCGTTCTACACGTTGACCATCGTTTTCTTCAGTTAAGTATCATGGGGTAGCGCAACGAACATAAAGAATCCACCACAAAGAGGCTCGTATCGGTTGATGCTAATCACGGCGTTAATGATCTCAATCATACTCCAACCAGAGTCAGGCTGCTCGAAATCTTCTACCTTGATTAGCAGAGGATTCGTCACGTTATCGACGAACTAGGTTTCCACATCTGTCGTGGGAGAATCGTAGCGTTACGTGTATTGGAGGTCTTTACTTCCAGGCAGACCTCATCGTTTTTGACGTTCTCAAATTCACACGAAACCCCCACATTCACCTTAAAACTCCCCTCATTGCGAAGCATATTTTGTAATTGTTCCATTGTTACTACTCCAGTTTCAGCTGAAAATCTTGCCAAATCTTTGTGTTGGAGATTTGTCACGGTTCCGATGCGTATGCGACAGTTATAGGCACTTTTCATATTATCCCACTGAGCACGATTATGAATATCATCACCGGTATAGCCACCAACAACACCTGCACGTTGTCGTTTAAATTTCACCAAGCATGATTGCATAAGTGAAATTATATGCTGGAGCTGTTGTTTTTCACTAACATTGAGTTTTGAATCTATCAAAATGTTGTTCAATAATCTATTATTTTCAAGTCCGATATCACACCAGCGAATAATATTTTTATTCACATGCCCGGGGGGTTTTGTTCGCAGCAGTGCGTATGTCTCCTCCATCATCTTAACGACATCCATATACCTGACGTTGTCCATTATTGGTGAATCTCACTTTTAAGCTAACTCAACTTCCGGGGGTCAACACCACACGAATGTTTACACTTTCCAATGGCTTTGTGGTTTTATATGCACTCATCCCCTCCATAATCGAGAGGCTGAACACGTCTTGGAATTATCGAGACTAATATTTTAGGCCACATCTCAATTGGAGGCGGTATGGACCACACAGATGTGCAGGCGGCGTTCCGCAAAATCCAAGCGTTCCGAATTGCTAAAGTATGTGAAAAAAAATGCTATCCTTCTGAAATAGTATATTGTGTACCAAGGGCGTAAATTGGGCTTTTTTAGACCGAGTGTGGAGGCGAGTGCGTCTGCGAGCCGAAGACGAGTACTGCAACCACACGAGGTCAGAAAGCCCACTTACACGGAGAGAATTTTATGGAAGATGTTTCCATACTTCATATAGTAATCGTGGGACATACTTGCACTATGGCGATCGATCCTATTGAAACGTTATTTTATGTTATGATTATTTGACTATTATTTTCTTTGTTATTATGTAATAGAGAGAAAATATTTCATTTAAAATGAAGTAAAAGTCGAATCTTATCTCAAATAGGGTATGCATACTATTTCATCGTAATATTATGCAAAATAGACTTTAGGGACGTTTTAGAGTCAAAGACAAGACATAGAAACACTTCGAAGTCAAATAAAATCGTAGTCAACATCGTAGATTCGGAGTGGGGAGTCGCCTGTATAAGGAGGCGAGCAAAGCGGCTCGCTCATTCATGATTGAAATCATAGAATCGTTAATTTGAAAAATAATAAAGAAAAATATAACCGAAGATAAGCTTCGATAATATAAAACATACAAAGAAGATGTGTAAGTATTTACTACCAAAATTAATTAACACCGACGGGTATATACTCTGAGGCCGCAATTAATAAATATCCTATTCTTAATCTTTATCATTCTCCTGTTATATTATCACGATTAAGGGGGTATATACACCTTCAAATTGGTCGAAATTCTCAAAAATATAAAAAATTTTTTTTGCAACTTGAACACTCCGAACGAATTGAAAAAAATCATCATGTTTGGGGAGGGTTTGACCCTCATTATCCATATTTTACATCATGTATTACTTTCAGTCTAATCGTAGTTGCGCTGAAGATAGGAAAATACAGAATCACTCGGTTGTCGTAAAGAATCAGAACCAGCGTTGGACAGATCTTGGATTTTTTGGTCCTCAATTGTTCATAAGAGTTGCCTCTATGGAATGAACAGAGAACTTTTTGATATTGCAAAAATTACTTGAGTTATTCGATTTTTTCGATTTTTTTTTTCGAATTTTCAAATTTTGTTGGCTTATTTTTTCAATATCTCAGAGAAATATGGGTTTATCAAAAAGTTCTACGTTCATTCCATAGAGGCATCTCTTACGAATAATTGAGGACCATAAATTCGAAGATCGGTCCAACGATGTTCCTGATTCTTTACGACAACCGGTCAAAATAGTGATTGTTCAGAAATTGACTTTTAAATTTTTTTTCTATATTGAGGGTTTTGGATTCCAATAACTACTGTGACATTTCTCTATGTTAATCTATCATGTCATTTTATGATGCAAAACAATTTTCCATCCTTTTTTTTAATCCGGGCTTTGGAGCGACACGGGCGAAGTTAAAATTTGTTTTGCGACGTGGCTTACGTAGCGAGCCGTCCTATTTCTAGAAAGCTCCTGGCTCATAGCTACAACCTTTGTAACGATTTTATATTTATTCTAAAATAGGAAGATAGGTATATTAAAATGTTATTGAAATAGATTTTGGTTTTTTGAAAGAAGTAGATAAAAACAGCCAATTATGAGGATCGTCAAGATATAAATTGAATTTTATTATTTATATGTGTATATGTTACCCATTTCTTTAATATAAGTGTATATACGTTGGATTTCTTAAAATTAACATCCATCCCTCCATTCATTCATTTTAAAATTGTATATAGATAGGTATAAATCTCTAAAATTTGTATATTGCATTCAGTTAAGTGAAATTCGTTTTTCTCTTTTGTTTATTTTGATGAAATTGCATCCTTGGGAAGATGATTATCGATAACTTTGTATATTTATTGAATTCCTTTATGCATTTAAATTTTGTATTTTCAGAATGTTATAAACTTATCTCTGATTTTGTTAACGTTGTTCGGGACGAATGAAACATCATGGTTTCAAGCAGAATAAAGATGGCCATGTAAGACGTTGACGATGATATTTTTAGTTATAATTCAGTGACTTCATATCCACGTCCTTCTACAGATATTCTCGTTGAGACGTTCCAGTTTTCAGTTATTGTTTGACATAGAAATTCTAATGCCAGGTCTTAAGATGGCAAGTGATATGCTGGATAAATCTTCTCTCCGCCATGTGATGGTTTATGTGATAGATTCACACTTGGTGATCGAAACTATTTGATTTGGTGAGTTTACTCTCGAAGTTTTAAAATTGTTTGATTTGGTGAGTTTACTCTCGAAATTTTAAAATTACTGTTTGATTTGTTGAGTTTACTCTCGAAATTTTAAAGTCACAAAACTGAATGTTTAAATTTAACGTCACATTAGAAAAATAAAAGTTCGTCTACTATTTTAGGTCGGAACAACGACACGTCCGTTCTATTTCACGGTCTTCCCAAGAGAGAGCTACTTGTCTTATTTCGCTTAGTGGCTAGTGCCTTCGACTAATATAGGTGTTATTTTGACTTACAACTAGTGTCGTCCTTCGTCGTTTGTCTTAGCGGGAGATTTAATTCAAATTCTCCTTACACCTTCCATCTCAATGGCTTCCTCCTGCTGGTTCATCCGTAGTTGCCTCAGAGCAACACGAGCTTCCTTCGTCCTCTGCTCCGCTCGCCTATCAGCACGTTTGATCCGGGCCAAGTCCTGTAGTTTTGCCGCAGCGAAGGTGTGGCGTCTTGGCTCGACTGAAAGTTTTTGCATAATTTTCAACATACCTCGCTTACCTTTGGAAAAGTTGATCGCTGCAATGTTGGCTCCAACTTGAAGGACGTTACGACCTGAAAATAAAGTCTTAGGACAAAGCTTCCAGATGACGCTGCCCAGACCCACGCTCCTGCTCGCCAATACAGATCGTTGATTTATTTTAAAGACGTTGTTTTTCTTTCCGACCATTCTGGAGGTGTTGAACTTAGAGCTGATGGGACACTTACCGCACTTGATTCCGTAGGTTCCACCTAAGCCGTGAATCCTAACCTCTCTCATGCAGATAGCACTTCCACATCTGTTGCAGCTTAGGTTGTCCTGAAAACTTTGAAAAAGAATAGCCAAATCAAAAAGCATATACTCCTGTGCATCGGTCTCGCTGTAGCCGTCATCGCTGATCTTACTGATGGACGATGCAATAATGTTAGCAGACAACAAGAGAATGACAGGATCCAGGCAGGATGCGTAAAACGTCACAAAATCCGTCTGCCAGTTGTGCTTATAGCGTGCCGTGCGGCGCGCTTTTGTACTTCTGGATTTAAATGGCTGTAACTTATTCATTTTGACGTATTTCCACATGATGATTTTTTTACAGATTTTTTTACAGATTTTAGACCCCTAGCGTTCCAAAAACGCAAAAAACGAAAAATCGATTTTTTCAAAAATTAAAGGTGTATATTCCCCCTTAACGCTAACGAGTAACTACTCTGCAGCTGCAATTGTGGAATACATCCGAAACATCGATTGACGCTGACGGGGTAAAACTCTGAAGCTGCAATCGTTGTACATATCAATACTTTGGTCAACGCCGACGGGTGATACTCTGAGGCTTCAATCAATATTTCATCCCACAATAGAAGAAGATCATTTAATTAACGCTAACGAGCAATTGCTCTGCAGCTACAATAATGATTATAATTAATTAATAAGATTTGATTGAATTAAATTACAAATTCAATCGATTTCGATGAAGAATTAAATTCAAAATATCGAATTTGATACCAGTTTGCTTAAGTAGCCCCGAGATCTAAAGACAAAGTAATTAATAAAATCGAATAATTCAATAAAAGAGCGATTACTCACAAGGAGTAAATTAAAAAACGTTTGACTATATTTATGCATATCGGTACTATGAATATAGCAACGAACTAGATGTGATGTAAATCATTAATTACTATACGTCTTGAAAAGATTCAAATTCTTATTTCTCCTGTACAAAATTATAATACCTGCTGCAGCGCCGGCCTTAGAGTTTTTCGCGCCCCAGGCAAGCGAACTAATAGTCGCCCCCCCCCCCCCCCCCCCCCACATTACCCCCCGGAATTGCGAACTTATCGAAATGAATTCGGTTAATAATTTAGCATTTATCCGGAATTCCAAAATTGACACGCCTTGCTTTGGCATTGGCGAAGTCTTTTATTAGTTCCGAAATATTCATTTTAGATGCTGTGTCATTTTCTATAGATAAAATTGCCAATGCTGAAAGACGGTCTTGGCTCATAGTAGACCGCAAATAAGTCTTTATGAGCTTCAATTTACTAAAACTGCGTTCTCCGCTTGCGACAGTTACAGGAATTGTTAATAGAATACGTAAACTGATCCATAAGTTTGGGAAACAGTCCTGCATTTTATTATCGTGAATTAGTTGTAGTACTTCAAGAGGACTTGCTTTTTTCCCCTGAATTACAGACTGGATATGTAGCAGCTCGGTGTGTAGTTGAGTCCCATCAATATCTGTCTGATCGATATCCCCTGATTCGGTCAACTGTGACTGAAGATTGAGGCAATGTTGAAGGAGTTCAGAATTTTGTGGCAAATGTTTAAAATTATATAAAAATCCCCAATGTTCCTCGTGTTTTTTCAGAAGCGTAAACCGTTCGTTAATGGAAGACCTGGCCGTATCTACCAGAGGATAGAAAACTTGAGTTCTGAAGGTTTCTTCCGGGTTTAGAGAAATATTATCACGTCCTTCGTAGGTGAACATTTGCTTTTTTTTACGGGGACGTATAGTTTTAAAAGTCATTTCGAATCCAGATTTTTCCGCGATTTCTTTGGCAGCTAAAACTGCAGTATTCAATCCTGTCTGACGATAGCCATCGAGATAGTCTTCGCAACCTCGAAGTAATTCGATAGCTTTAGGTAAATCCATGTCTTTTGCCTGCATAGCTTTACTTGCGAGATTTACTTGAAAAAGTATGTCATACCACGCTATGAGCGTGATGATGAATTCGAAGTCTGACATATGCATTGCCAATGATCTTGCTTCGGACGTGATTTTTTGATCGGTAGATTCTTCTTCCAAGTCTATGAGAGATTCATAAATTTCAATATACTGATATCGTATGGCTTTTAAACTTTGGATACGACACTCCCATCTAGTTTCTGAAACTTGTTTAACTGTCAAATTTGACACGTGGTTTTTCAAAATTGACCAACGTTTGGTAGACGCGCTGAAAATAGTGTAAATTCTTTGTACGATTCCAAATAATGAAACTGATTTGACGTGAGATTTAGAGGCATCACCTACTACCAAATTCAGCGAGTGACATCCGCACGGATTGAAGATTGCTCGAGGATATAAATCAGTAATTCTCTTTTGAACTCCTTTGTGCTTACCTGACATATTCGCTCCATTGTCGTATCCTTGGCCACGACAATTACGCATATCCAAGTTACATTCTGTTGTAAATTCATTTAAGATTACAGATGTTAAGCTTTCTCCAGTAGACTCTGTTACAGGGCGATAACCAAGAAAGTGTTCTTTAATTTGAACTTTTTCGTCGGAAGTATCGACAAATCTAATTGTAAAAGACATTTGCTCAACGTGACTAATGTCTGGCGTGCAATCTGTTATTATGGAGAAATACTTGGATTTTCTTGCGATATCTAGTATGGTAGATTTCACTCGACTACCTAGTTGTTGGATAAGTTCGTTTTGAATGGTTTTTCCACAATAGTGATCGTGAACTTCACGCGATCTGATTCGTCTTACATGTTCAATCAGAACAGGATCAAACTTCCCCATTAATTCAATGAGACCTAGAAAGTTGCCATTATTTAACGTATCCAAACGATCGGAGCTTCCTCGAAAGGCCAAATTATTTTTCGTCAAATATAAGACAATGGCGATTAAGCGCTCTAATACAGCTCTCCAGTGTGCTGCTTCTCTATTGATCTGCGATTGTAAATCAATGTCGATTCCGGTACATGTCCGAAGCGATTGTTCAGCATCGATCCATTTCTGGTACGATAAAAAATGCTTCCCGCTTCTTTCATGACTCTTTAAGTAGTCTCCAATGTGCTGCCAGTTATTAATCCCTTCTGTGCCTAATTTCGATTCAGGAGAATGATCGAAGAGTTTGCAGCAAAAGCAATACGCGCGGTCCATTGATTTCGAATACTGCAACCAGTTCCTAATTGCAGTTTCCCCATTTGAAAGCAGTCTTTGAAAAAAAGATACCGAAAAGCTACGATGTTTGTTATCTCTCGGAAAAGAGGCTAATTTCAGATCCGCAAGAGCAATAGGACCTTTAGTAACAATGACATCCCGAATAGAAGCTGTTATAGTGGGCCACTGTCCAATGTCTGAATATGCAGAATCATTTTCCAGAGTTACAAGATTTTCCGGTGATGATTTTTCAAAACAATCTGTATGAGTGTTTTTTTCTTGATCGCTAATATGAAAAACTTTATCGATACTTTCAACTTCTACTTGAGGTTGCAAGGTATCTGTGGCAACAAAACTTGACGAATCTGCAGCAGAACTCTCCGTAGGCGTAGCCTCGGTAATATTGGACTGTTCGCTTTTTTTCTTCATGAATGCTGCCATCGTTTTCGCAGCAGAAGCGTTCTCCTGCTCATATTTGGCTTTTCTTTTACGATTTTGCGCCCCAGATGGCTTGGACGACATTTTAGCTATTACTAGTAAATAGTAATAAGCGCGGAATCTCAATAAAACTATCTAATTTAGGTACAAAGTGAAAATAGCAAACGTAAAGTGATGTAGATAATTTAATATTTTCGTCAAGCGTGAACAACAACCGAAATCTACTATTACTCAGAATGAGAAAGAATCTCAAACCATATTCGAGCTCATTTAATTGTTATAATCGTATACGCAATATGAGCCCGATAATATGAAAGATGCGCGTAACTAGGAAAACCGTGACCAGAACGACTGTCGACTTGTAACTGCTTTACTACGGGTAAGTATCTAGATGTGCGTTCATTAGCGCTTTCAAACGGGGCCTTATCATTCTACGCCGAACATACTATTCATGCGGGCGAGCCGTCGAAGCGGCAGTGGAACTGTCGAGGCGCGCCGCCACATAACGGTGGACTTAGGTACTTCGGTCGACCGTGCATGTATCCATTGTGACCGTGCGCCCAACCCAACTCGCTTCGACTACTGCGCCCCGAGTCGAATGCACTCGATATTCTCACGCGATGAAAATTTTCGTGTTTGCACGGGAAAAAACTTGACTCAAAAAAGAAAAAAAAAAAAAAAAAAAGCTCATTTAAGCGCCCCTGAACCTCGGCGCCCCGGGCTACTGCCCGCTTCGCCCGCCCCTAAGGCCGGCGCTGACCTGCTGTACTTGAATGTTATATGCCCCAATCATTCATCACATTCACCCGTATAGTTTCATAATATTCGCCTTAAAAGGGATATCAATTTTTAGGACAGTATCGTACATGAATCATTGAGTTTCAAGTTATTGCATACCTTGTAATAAATCCAGCACTTTATTCGAGGAGGAAAACCAGGAAGGGGAAGGGAATGGAAGAGAGGAAGAGAGGCGAATCTGGGAAAGAGAGGAACAAGAGGTCGATGAAGAGGATAAACAGAAAAAATGGGAATTTTACAAGGAATTTACGAAGAAAGAGTTGGAAGAGACTTTGAAGAATATGGCAAACGGAAAAGCAGCGGGTGAAGACGGAATAGTAACAGAATTTCCGAAGGCACTGCCGAAAAAGCAAAGAGAGGAGTTGAGAATCGCGCTAACAAAATATGGAGGGAAGGAGGGATCGCGAAAGGATGGGAAACCGCCAGAATTGTGCCAATATATAAAGATGGGGGAAAAGAAACAGCAGGAAACTACAGAGGGATATCACTACTAGATGCAGGGTACAAGGTGCTGACAAAAATGATGACAGAAAGGCTGAGCACGTGGATAGAGAAAAATAAAAAACTAAAGGAAAGTCAAGCGGGCTTTAGGAAAGGAAGGGGAACGAGAGACCAGATATTTACACTGAACCTACTAATAGATAACAAACTGAAGACGAAAAGAGGAAGGCTATATGTAGCATTTATAGATTTTGGAGCAGCGTTTGATAGAGTATGCAGAAAAAAGATGATAGAAAAGTTGAAGGAGAAGGGAATCGAGGGAAGAATGCTGGAAACAATAAAGGAAATATACAAGGACACACGAGCAGAGGTACAAGTGCAAGGAGCAACCACAGAAAGCTTTGAGACAGGAAAGGGTGTAAGACAGGGATGCGCACTAAGCGCAGTTCTGTTTGACCTATACATTGACGATTTAGAGGAAAGATGGGAAAAGAGAAACGAGGGAGGAGCAGTTATAGGAAGGGAAAAAATATTTGCGATAAAATATGCAGACGATGTCGCAGCAATTGCAGAAACAGCGGAAGGGCTAAAAAGCATAATAAGAGATCTGGAAAGATGGGCGAAGGAAAATAAAATGGAAGTAAACACCAAGAAAACGAAGGTAATGTTTTTCAGAAACGGAGGAAGAAACAGAAAAGAAGAAAAATGGGAAATAAATAAAGAGGAGGTGCAGATAGTAAAAGAATTCAAATACCTAGGATATTGGTTCACTTGCAAAAACTCCACGTGCGTACACGGAAAGAAAACGGCAGGAAAAACACAAAAGGCATCGAACATGGTATGGAGCATCTGGAAGAGGGCGGGAAGAAACGTGATGGAGGAAAGGTTATTTCTACTAAACTCGATAGTCAAAGCAGGGGCTATGTATGGGGTGGAAATATGGGAACTAGGGGAAATAGGAGTTTTTGAGAAGGTGCAAAGCAGATATTGCAAGATGGCCTTGGGTGTGAACAGAACAACCCCAAGCTACATATGGAGGAGAGAATTAGGGGTACTCACAATGGAATACCTGATAAGGGAGAGAGCACTCCGGTACATAAAGGAGATAACAGAGATGGGGGAGAAAAGATGGCCAAATATCTGCTTGAGGGAAGAAATGCGAGCAATATCAAATAAGGAACCGTCAGAATGGGGAAAAAACCTAACAAAGGTATTAAGAGACATGAAAATAGAGGAACTGGCCGAACTGATAAGAGAAGGGGGAGGTGTGAAAGGAATAGATGAAAAGATAAAAGAAGGACTAGAAACACTGAAGCAGGAAACGCTCAAGAAGGAAGAGGAAAAAATCAGAAGGTCCACATTCAATGACAATTACAAACACATTACAGAAAATGACAAAAAACTATGGAAATACTGGTAGGAGGACGAGGTGGACGGAAAGGATAAGGAAATGTGGGCAAGGCTAAGATGTGGTAATATAGGAAGGGCGGGCAAAAAAGGAGAAAGGGAGTGGAGGTGCAGAATATGTAACGAACAGGAGGAAACGATGGCGCATCTACTAATATGCAAAAAAGGAAGGGAGAAGGCATCAGAAGACGCAAAAAGAGGAATAGCAGAATGGATAGAAGGAATGGAAGAAATAGAATAGAGAGAAATAAAAGAAAAAATGATAAACGAGCTGAGAGGGAAGGTGCATGAAGGCATATGTCAGTATTATAGGAAAATGGAGAAAGCCTATACACAGACAGATATGGATGAAAAAAGAGGAAAGGAGGAAGAGAGGAGCAAGGAATAAGCAAAGAGGGACAAAGGTGCAAAGAAAGAGAAGCGAAGAGGAGGATATGAAAAGAGGGATGCATAGTAATTCGATAGTGACTAAGTCTGCAAAGTTAGTAACAAGTTAAAGGAAAAGTGAAATATAATGTCTGAAGAAATAAAATGTTATTATATATTATATATATTTATTGTAAAAACCCGATAAGGGTATGCAAATAAAACTACACATACTACTACTACTATATCTTGTAACGTCCTGGCCTAGCCACTCCGTTCCCACGGCTCCTTATCACTCCCTGTATGCTTACCTCCGCACTTTTGCCTTCTCACCTTGGTCAGAACCAAGCATTCCTCATTATTATACTTCACTTCTAAGTCAACTCTCCTACCTTCAAGATATCTTCTCTCCTCCCCAGTCCTTTCCCAACGTTAAACTCTATCTCAATCTTATCCCTATCAAATCTTATTGAATAAAATTCGAACTTTGAATATAAATCAACAATCATTTATCATCATTTATCATTCCAAACATCCTTTTATCACCTTAGTTACTATTTAGTGTAGAACGAGTCGAACCCTAAATACAAACCACGCCCTTAGAAAACCGCTCGGAATAAGTGAAAAATAATGACGTCACAATTTATATAGGGGAGGGTGGGGCAAAATAGACCGGTAAGAAAGAAAAAAAAAACTGTTGCAAAATTCGAGTATGAATATGAACTTTATTGATACAATTGATGTGAAATTGACGAAAAATCTAGAACGTAAAAAAAAAAACTAAAGACTAAAAAAATTAAAATAAAGAAAAATAGCAACATAATTCATTATCGCTTTCTGGTTTACACACAATAATCACACAGATATCGAATGTTCTTCGAGTCTTCTTCAATTCCACATCAATTGTAGCAATAAAGTTCTTATCTATACTCAAGTTTTTCAATCAACCAGTTTTTTTTTTACCGGTCCATTTTGCCCCACCCACCTATGTAGAGAGAGAGAGAATTTCGTGCCTCTACTGGCGTTCTATTGTCTACTGAATCCCTCGTATGAAAAGTCAATCTCCCTGTGATTGTAACGCATGGGAAATTTCCAAGTTGTTTTGTGTTGACCATGAATTAAGCAAATGTAATATTATCACAGCTTATTGCGTCGAATAAAAATTTGAGCAAAAGGTTAGTTTCCACATGAGAAAAGTATCTCGCAGAAATTATATAGTGTTTATTGCCTTCGCATAAAGATATCTATACATTTACTTATGAATCTTGGTATACGAGTATCGATAATAATAATAATCTCTATTCATTGATATTATTTATGTTAAAATGGCATGATGGAGGTCAAAATTGAAAACTTTTCCTTGAATAACTTTTGACCGAGTTACCTTACAGAAATATGACTTCAGACCTTTTTTGTAGAGCGTTCAATTTTCTAGAAAAACATGTCAAGAACTTTACTGTACGACGTATCGTTCGTTAGGTACAAAAATCAGAACGAACAAAAGTAGTTGTTCCTGTGTTATTCTTATGGGAAATCGAAAAGTGCGATGCGGGATATCTTACTATTAATATTAAGAGCTTATATTTAACAGGCCTATTTTAGTACCTAAACGAAACTTTTAAACTTGATTCCGAGAAAAAAAAATGTCAATTTATCTCATAAAAAATAAATCGTACCATACCCTACATGATCGTTTGCTGAATTATACACATAACATTACGACCAAAAATGAATTGACATAATAAATCATACCCCGCATGATGGGATATGATACCGTACTGTAGTTGGTGGTTCGGCTACATTCCTTATCAGATATAAGCCATTAAAGAGGATCTAAAAAAAAAAAAACTAGTTGGCGGAAATAAAGAGCCTACCAAAGCGCCATCTGGCTACTGACGTCCGTACTTGGTAGGTCTCTTCTCTCTACATAGCCTAGCGAAGGCCACTCTATGCTAATTTTTATACACACAGGTTTAGTGTCACACTGACTGAAGGAGATGATGAACACTTGACGAAAACAAGTACGATTTACTTGAACTAAAACGTCGAATAATCATATCTCAGCTCTACGTTTACCGATTCAATCGAAATAGGGATTAAATGAAAGCTCTTCTTGGCCACATCCTGGGATAAATATTACAATTCCGTATTTATAGCGAGACGGAAGAAATTAACGATCATAAATTGCCGTAACGGTCGCTCAGCTCTCGTTCGGGTATATAAACTCGGTCGAGTCTCGCGCGGCGCATACAAAAAAATTTTTTTTCTATATAACTAGGCGCGAGACTCTACCGAGTCTCTTGATCCCCGTACCTTGTCAAGGATTTGAGTTATACGAGACAGGAAATTCTCAATATTAGATCTGAATAGTGAATACAAGTTACCACAAATATTCGAGTAGTAGCTTTGCTGTGTGGAAAAATTCTCAATATCCTGCTTGGATAGAAATTGCCATACAATGTGCGAGCCTTGGCTATACTGTGTGGTTAAATTTTCAACGTCATAATTGAACACAAATTATTACACTCTCTTGTGAAACTTGATAAATGTCGTATAGTGGTATTTGTTATATCGTAGTTTAGTTGAACCAAATGTACTACCATAGCGCTCGCTGCTGTGTTAGTATGTTGATTTTTGCTATACAGTGTACAGTGAGACATACTCAGTAAAATTTCACATACGGTATCGTAGAAACTATCATATTGCAAGTATGTCCCGCGAGCAAGATACTGTATGGCCTCTATTGCTATAACTTTTGCTGAATTACTCCTATAAAATTCGCTCCGTGTAGCCCTTGGTGCACACCATATTTTTTGTAATACATGCACGATTTTCGCTTTGTTTTTACCTAAAAATCGGGCGTAAAGTGAACGTTTTTGTACCGGCGGGCAAAAAAAGTCAGTAGCGGGCGATAATGAACTCTTTTCTCGCTCGCTAACGGTGAGCAGCGGGTGAGATGATGAACTTTTTGCGCCCGCTACCTCAGTGCCGCTTATAAGCACAAAAAATGCAAAAATCAATACCTGCGTTACAAAAAATATGGTGTGCACCAAGGGCTAGTGGGCTTTGTGAACTCCACACTCGGTCTAAAGCAGCCCACTTTACGCCCTTGGCACACAATATACTATATTGTAACGCATGTATTGATTTCTGCGTTTTCTGTGCTGATCAGCGGCACTGAGGTGTCGGGCGATAAAAGTTCATTATCGCTCGCTGCTCACCGATAGCGGGCGAAAAAAGTTCATTATCGCCCGCCGGTGCAAAAACGTTCACTTTACGCCCGACTTTCAGGTAAAAAAAAAACGTGAAAATCGTGCATGTGTTACAAAAAACATTTTATTTCCCCATCCATTAGGTATTGACCGATTTCATCTAGGGACCGTAAAAATTGCACAGACAGCATTCGGCAAGAAATCAAGCATTTGGAATCATATTTGATGGGGTTCGTTTTGTACCTAGGTTTTACCTCCTTCTTGGAAAAATTTACTTGTACCCAGAGTTGTGAAAATAGTAATGTAAAAGTAATGCATTACCCATTACTTTGAACAATGTGGATTGGATACGTTTTCCATTATAAATCACAAAAGTAATGTGTAATGAATAAATGTTCCATTACAAATAAAAGAAGGAATGTGTAATGAATGAGTGCTTCATCACAAATAAAAAAAGTAATGTGTAATAGATGCGTGATCCATCTGAAATTCAAAAAAGTAAGGTGCAATTGATATATGAGTCAATCCACGTCAAACCGGACGAAATCGACCAAAAATTTTCATCGATCCTTTCGATTACTGTGAATTTTTTCTGACGGATTCTATGGGTAAAATAAATTGGTCAAACAATTTTTTTTTTTTTTTTCACCTTTAATATTTCAAAAGTTATTCCAGGTTGATAATTGCCCAAAATGCCAAAAACCGCCACACACGCTCTCCTTCAAATCTTCATATCTTAGGTTCTATTTGTCTGATCAATTTGTCCCTGGGCTCATTCGAAAGAGCTGGAATTGGGCTTCCATTTCATGCTGTTATATATTCTATAATAGCAACAATTGAAGATTTTTATGAACAATCAATTTTCAAACACGATTCTCATCACCGAAACCGCGCTGTAAAATTCAAAAAAAAAATACAAGCGTATTCCTTGATCAATTTCCTATAAGACAGGTGAGTTTCAAATTGGAGAATTGATGGAAACTATTTTTTGAATATTAATAATCGAGCGGAGGCGCGCCAGCCTGGCGTTCATCGCAGGTAGAGAGTCCCAACGCACGTTGCATGGCTATTGTTTTTAGACCCTGTCTTCGCATTGTATTTAGGTATAAAAATTTCCACTTCAGTCGGTTCTCAGAAATGGACTTCCCCCACTATGGTCATGTGAATTTATTCTGACATTCAGTACCGTTATGAAGCTCGTGCAAGTAACAACTGCTCTGTATTTTCATAATTCAAAATAAAATATTCAATCTTTCAAAGTGCCTCGTAATAAATATGTCGCCGAAAAGAAAATTTTACGATTCTTGTTTCAATCCTTTTGGATTGGAGAATCACGGGAGACAGCCTGTAAAAAATTTAAGAACAGTACTTCCGGCGATGTTGAATAAACTGGGCATAAGAAGCAAGGTTCCAACAACAGATTTAAAAATTTGCAACAACTGCCGACTACGAATCCCCAAAGTTTCGATAATCACTGCTAATGATTCAAGTGACAGTTCTACAAAAAGTACTGCAGAGCCACACAGTTCGCGTACACTACGTTCGTCAAAAGAAGACTCGTCACCCACCCGAAGCTCAGTTAACATCACCAAATTGAATGAAAGTCTGTCCGTATTTGGAGAATCACCAATCGACGAAAGGAAGTTAGCTCAAAAAAAGTATCCGCGAAAAAAATTGGAACAGCTAAAAAAGACACTAACTACGAGCGTATTTCATATCGATGAAACCAATATTGACAATGAAGCGGAATCACAAGATGATATTATAGAAGTATTAAAGAACGCTTTTCAATCCACCACAGAGCGTAGCAGAAAGATTCAAATATTAACTATTTTCCACCGTTGGTCGTTCGATAAGATTCATAAAAATTTCGCTACTTCTAACTCGATGATTACCGCAGCAAAGGCTCTTGCAACAGAACGAGGTATCTTATCCACACCGAATGCGAAGGCTGGAAAAACTTTGGATCCGACTGTAAAAAATTCTGTGGTGAATTTTTATCAATCCGATGATGTTAGCCGTGTAATGCCCGGGAAGAAAAACTATATTTCAGTTCGCCAGGATGGAAAAAGGCAGCATAAACAGAAACGACTGATTTTAACTAATTTAAAAGAAACTTATCGTATGTTCAAAGAAAAATTTCCACAATTCAAGATTGGCTTTTCAAAATTCAGTGAGTTGAGACCCAAACAATGCGTTCTTCCTGGCGCCAGCGGAACTCACAGCGTTTGTGTGTGTACAATTCACGAGAATGTAAAATTGTTGCTCGACGGTGCAAGGATAGCGCATCTCACAAATAAAACGCCACAACCTTTGAACGATTATAAAGACTTTCTAGTTCGAATGATGTGCTCTCCGCCGATGACGGCCTGCCATTTATCGGAATGTGCAGATTGCCCAGGAGTGGAAAATTTGATTGAACAGCTGAGACTTGTATTCGAGACAGAATTTATAGACACTGTGACATACAGGCAGTGGATATCGGTAGATCGGAGTAATCTAGAAATTATGCAAGTTCCGGTAGAAGATTTCTTGGATAAAGTTCGGACACAACTGCAACCCCTACGCACGCATGCATTCATTGCTCGGGAACAGTCGGCATATTTTGGAGAACTGAAAGAAAAATTACAACCAGGGAAATGCCTGGTAGTGTGCGATTTCGCAGAGAATTACGCCTTCGTAATTCAGGATGCAATTCAGGGCATTCATTGGAATAATGATCAGGTGACGTTGCATCCTTTTGTGGCTTATTATCGTGAAAATGGAGAACTGAAACATAAAAATTACATCGCAATTTCGGAATGCCTCAAACACGATACCGTTGCCGTTCACCTTTTCCAAAGGAAATTTATAAACTTTCTGAAACGGGAATTGCAAGAGATACATAAGATCATTTACTTTTCGGATGGTGCTAGTGCACAATATAAAAATAAAAAAAATTTTGTCAATCTGTGTTTTCACGAAGAAGACTTTCGAATCAACGCGGAATGGAACTTTTTCGCAACTTCGCACGGCAAAGGACCTTGTGACGGCATCGGAGGAGCCCTCAAAAGATTGGCAGCAAAAAGTAGCCTCGAAGTATTGCAAGATCCTATCACTACCCCACGAAAATTCTTTTCGTGGGCTGAAAATAACGAAAATATCAAGAATATGAGCTTCGATTATTTTACAAATGAGGAATATAAAAACGAAGCTGGAGGGTTAGAGGAGCATGGCGAGAAGTGACAGTTAGTCTTTAACGCGGTGCGATTAGAAGCAAAAAGTGAGAGAAAAGGAGGCAAAAGAAAATACCCCAAGTGAGAAAAGTGAGGAGGCGAGATCCAGGCCACTGAGGGCAACAGTGAATGTGCAGCACGAAGTGCGCGAGCGCAGAAAAGTGCAAATAAAAGTTCACAACAACAGAGAGTCACGTGACCCAAGAGAAGAAAGTAGCGACAGTAGTGAGAGTGCGAACCTGCAAGAAGCGACAGAAAGCCAGGAGCGAGTTCGCGATAGCACCGCTGGTGACGTCAGAACCAAGGCGCCACAGGGAACGAAACTCAGCCAGACAACGCGCGAGAAGCGCAAAAAGAGTCAGAAAACAGAAATCATACACGGAGAGAACAGAGAAGATGAAAAAAGGAGTTGACAATGAAAAGGAATGCCAGAGCGCACAAGCAGAAAATGCGCTAGAAGTCGCGGACAGTGAAGAAGAGAACAACGAGCAAAAGGAAGACTGGTGCACACCGAACGGGAAATTAGAGCAGTCTTCGAGGAAACCGGGAAGACCGACAAATGTTGAATTGCTCTCAAAAATAAAATCCTGCTCTATGGAAACACTGAGCGACCTTTGGAAAAGAAAGAGAGAAGCAAGCGAAGAAAAGGAGAAGAAAGACAAAGAACAGGAGGAAAACGAAGAGAGGGGATTCAAAAAGAGCAACATAACAGCGAGATCACCTGCGAATGACAAAACTCCGCCAGCCAGGAATGTTCAGGAGGACAACATGCAAGCACTCAGAGAAGAAATGAGAAATGGAATGGACGCGATAATGAAAACACTAACAAACCTGGTGGGGGAGGTTGAAAACGGCAGAAAAGAAGCAAAAAAGGACTTCGGATCGCTAAACAATGCAATAGAAGCAGTAAGAGAAGAAGCAAAGAGAGAAAGAAGAAAACTGGAAGAAAGAATAGAAGAGATGGAAAGAGAAAGAGCGAGCAAAGACGAAGAGGAGCGGAACAGATGGGAACAAAGGATGCGCGCAGAGAAAGAAGAAAGAGCCAAGGAAAGAGCAGAAGCGCAAAAAGAAGAGGAACGCAAGAAAAAAGATGAAGAAAAAGAAGAAGATGGTAAGATGAAGAGAAAAATAGAGAGCATAGAAAGGCAGATGAAAGAGGAGCTGAAAGACCTGCAAAAGAAAGTAGAAGCGAAAGAACGTCAAGAAAGAAGAAACAGAATAGTAATCAAAGGCATGAAAGAAGATAGAGGCAAAGAAGTAGAACAGACAAAGAACATATGCAGAGAAATAACAGGAGTAGACATCGAAGTAAAGACCGCCTGGACAGAGGGCAACAATGAAAGGAGCATGATAGTTGCGGAGATGGGATCCTGGGAAGAGAAGATGGAGATAATGAACAATAAAAGAAAGCTGAGGACCAGCAAAATATACATAGACAATGACCGAACGTGGAAAGAGAGGACCATACAGAGAAGAGTAGCAGACAGAGCGAGGAGAGAAAGAGAAGAAGGAAAAAGGGTAAGAGTATTTTACCAAAAAATAGAAGTGGACGGCGCTGTAATCAAATGGAATGAAGAAAAAGAGAAATGGGAAGAAGCAGAGGAAGAAAGAAGAAACCAGAACATATGAAGAAAGCAGAAGAGGGGGGGGAAGAAAGAGAGGAAGGGGAAGCGGAAGCAGAGGTCACAGAAACTGAAGAGTACACGCAGAAAAAACAGGAGCAGCAACGGATAGAAACGAAACTATAGTAGGTTTTTGGAACATAGCAGGCCTAAAGAATAAATGCCACGAGTTCTGGGAAGAAATAGGAAGCTGGGACTTTATAGGCCTAGTAGAGACATGGAGCGAAGAGAGTGAGAAAGATAAGACAAAAGACATGCTACCAGGAACCCATCGATGGGGAATGCAGAAAGCCACAAGAAAACACAGGAAAGGAAGAGCCAGTGGCGGGATCGCCACAGGAGTGAGACTATGCGTAGAGGAGAGAAGACAGAACCAAAAAGAACCTGAGGAAACAGAAGGCGTTCAAGAAAGGAGAATCACGATAGAAGGAAAAGAATGGAGAATATTTACAGTCTATTCAAACCAGAAAATCAAAGAGATAACACAGTCAATAAGCGACAGTCTAAGAAGAGGCGGAAGAGATGGACCAATACTAATAGGTGGAGATCTAAACGCAAGAACGGCGGAGGAGGGAGGCCTAGCAATAGCAACAGACGAAAAGGAAGACCCGCCCAACACAAGAAAGTCCAAAGACAAAACGATAAACAAGGAAGGCAAAACCCTCATAGAATGGATAGAAGAAGAAGGACTCGGAATCATGAACGGGATGTGCGAAGGAGACAATGATGGCGAAATGACGTACATAGGAGCAGCAGGAGAGTCAGTGATAGACTACGTCATCGGGAACACCGAAGCATGGGAAAACATAGAAGAAATAAGGATCAAAGAAAGAGTAGAATCAGACCACCTACCGTTAATAGTAAAAATAAAAGGGGAGAGGAAAGACGAAAACGAAGACAGAGCTAAGACCAAAGTAAGCAAGATGGACTGGTCGAGTGAAGGAATAATCCACTACAGAGACAAAATAAAAAACAAAATAATAACAGGGGAAGACCCAGAAACCATAATGAGAAGCATAACGGAAGCAATAAAGGACGCAGCGAAATGGAAAAGAGCAGGAGGAGACGGCTCAGTAAGAAGAAGAAGCAGATGGTGGGATGAAGAGTGCACAGAAGAAAAGGAGAAAGCCAAAAAAGCACTCCGCGACTGGAAAAAAGGGACTGGATCACCAGAAACATACAAAAAGCAAAGAAAAAGCTTCAGGAATACATGCAGCAAGAAAAAAGAAGAGGAAGCAGAAAGGATCATCGCAGAGATAAGAAACGCGAGGACAGAAGCGGAGATATGGAAGTTCATAAACAAAGACAGAAAAAGCAAAAGAGGAGTGTGCAAAGAGATAACAATAACCCAATGGGAAGAGCACTTCATGAAGCTTCTACAGGGGACAACGAAGAGGCAGGTAGCAGCAACAGCACAAGAAAATACAGACGAAGATAAGGACAAAAAAGCTAGAAGAGAAGGGGGAAGAGCGGAAGAAGACCAGATACGAGAAGAAGAAATAGAAAACATAATAAAAAAGCTAAAGGATGGGAAAGCATCAGGACAGTATAGCAAACGAAGCTTGGAAACACGGAAGCAGAAACATCACAGACGCCCTGCATAAAGTAATTAACAAAGTGTGGAGAGGAGAAGGCCTGCCAGACACATGGAAGGAAGGGATAGTAATCCCAATCTACAAAAAAGGAAAAGACAACGACGCAAGCAATTACAGAGGGGTAACGCTGATGCCCACTGCATACAAGATATACGCAGCAGTACTAGCGAATAGACTAGGCAAAGAGCAAGAGGAAAAGGGAGTAATCCCGGACAACCAAGTAGGCTTCAGGAAAGGCAGAGGAACAACAGAAAATATGTATGTGCTGAACCACATAATAGGAAGAGGAACAAAGAAGAAGAGAGGAAAAGTGGCAGCAGCATTCATTGACTTGAGAGCAGCATTCGACTCACTCGACAGGGAACTGCTGTGGAGAACGCTAAAAAAGCAGAAGATAAGCGTGAACTTGATAGAAAGAATAAAAGAGATATACAGCGACACCAGAAACAGAGTAAAAGTGGGGGAGAAAACAGGAAGAAGCTTCTGGACAGTGAAGGGTGTAAGACAAGGATGCCCACTCAGCTCATACCTGTTCAATGCATACCTGGCAGACTGGGAAGAAACGCTGCGCAAAAGCCAAGATGGAGGAATAGTGGTGGCAAAAAAGAAGATATGGACACTCGCGTATGCTGACGATGTTGTCTTACTAGCAAAAGAAGAAAGAGAACTGAAACAAATGCTGAAAAGGTCCGAAAAATACCTAGATAGAAAAGATCTGGAACTAAACACAGAAAAGACAAAGATCATAAGGTTCAGAAAAGGGGGCGGAAGAGAGACGGAAGTGAAGTGGGAATGGAAAGGAAAGCAAATAGAAGAAGTAAAAAAGCTAAAATACCTAGGATACATAGTCCAGAAAAACGGAGGAATGGACGAACACATAAGAGAAAGAACGAAAAAAGCAGCTGCAGCAATGGGACAGGTATGGGGGATAGGGAAGAGAAAGATGCCAGGAGATTGGCCAAAAAAGATAAGACTATTCGAGGCCCTAGTAGAAAGTATAGCAATGTATGGAGCAGAAATATGGGGCTGGGAAGAGAAAAAACCGATTGAAAGGCTCCAAGAAAAATACATAAGATGGGTGCTAGGGCTAGACTGGAGAACGCCAGGATATATGATAAGAGAAGAAACAAAAAGAGACAAAGTAAGAACAAAAGCGGGAAGAAGAGCCATGAAATACGAAGAGAAACTTCAGCAAGGAGGAGGAAACGACCTAGCAAAGAGATGCTGGGAAGAAATAAAAACAAGCAGGAAACAGGACAGGTCGAAGTGGGAAGAGTCCAGAAGAAGATTCTTCGAAGAACGCGGATACAGCGCAGAGGAAATAGAGAGGAAAAGAGAAAGAGGAGAAGACGTGAAACACGAACTAGAAGAGAGAGACAAAGAAGTGCAGGCGCAAGAAAGGTATGAAAGAATAAGGGACTCGAAATATAACAAAATATACAAAGAAATAGCAACTACAGGGATGCCCAGATATCTAAAGTCAAAGAAGAACGAGAAAGAAATGATAAGAACCGCAAGATTCAGGCTGGGAAACGAAATGAGAGATGGCAGATACTGGGACGAAGAAGAGAAAAGAGTATGCAGAGTATGTGAAGCAGAGATAGAAAGCTGGGAGCATGTCCTAGAAAGGTGCACAGGAGGAGGTGGCCGAGGGGACCACGACAGAATAAAAGAAATACTGCGAGACGACGGGAGCGGAACAGAATGGATGCGAGGGATAGAAGGAACCAGAGCAGAAGCAAAGACACAAAGAGAGGGACCAAAAGACGAGGACAAAGAGTAAGAGACAATCTAGGCAGAGCAGCGAATAAAGAGCACCTCAAATCGCGTACGGGGCCGAGGGGTCGACCCCCCCGCACGGGACACGGGGAGGTGGAAAAGAGAGCCAGAGTAAGAAGACGAAGGAAGACAAGAAAACGAAGCAGACAACCGGCACACATAGCGGAACGAACAGAACAGGATGAGAAGAAACAAAATATCATACTGTATAACATAGCTTAAGAAATAAAAAGAAATGAAAGTAAAGATAAGTTATGTATATAATACAGAGAATGTAAATAATTGTAAGGTCGGAAGACAACAATAAAACCAATACTACTATAAAAACGAAGCTGAGTTTTTATCAGCTCGATTCGCTAAAGCGAAGGTAGTACGTGGTACACTTGGTTTTCACAATATACAGCCTATTTCAAAATCAGAATTAATTGCAAAAAGATATTCGAAAGCAAAAAAATTCGTAAAGGCTACTGTCTATAAAAAAGATCGTTCGTAGATATCATATATAATACCGTACAATATAATATAAATATAATCATACAGTTACAGCCTTTATATAAATTTAGAATAAATAGTATTTTAGATGTAAGTTTGATATAGTATTAAGAATTCATATCATGTAGTTATATAATATAAAGAGTATAATAAACAATATAAATCAACGAAATCTGTTGGGTAATGAAATATGTTGGTTTTTAATAAAGATTGTTTCCATTTTATGTGTGCTTGATATATAAGATTGATGTATCATTAACTACACCTAAGCCCGCTTCTTCCAAGCTACACGTTATTGCCTACTCCACGCCGCGCGCCGGACAGCTGGATTGTCGGCGCGCGCGCGCCTCCGCTCGATCATTAATATTCAAAAAATAGTTTCCATTAATTCTCCAATTTGAAACTCACCTGTCTTATAGGAAATTGATCAAGGAATACGCTTGTATTTTTTTTTGAATTTTACAGCGCGGTTTCGGTGATGAGAATCGTGTTTGAAAATTGATTGTTCATAAAAATCTTCAATTGTTGCTATTATAGAATATATAACAGCATGAAATGGAAGCCCAATTCCAGCTCTTTCGAATGAGCCCAGGGACAAATTGATCAGACAAATAGAACCTAAGATATGAAGATTTGAAGGAGAGCGTGTGTGGCGGTTTTTGGCATTTTGGGCAATTATCAACCTGGAATAACTTTTGAAATATTAAAGGTAAAAAAAAAAAAAAAATTGTTTGACCAATTTATTTTACCCATAGAATATGTTTAAAAAAATTCACAGTCATCGAAAAGATCGATGAAAAAAAGGTGTCCGGTTTGACGTGTTTTGACTCATATGTGATCCATTAAAAATTACAAGTAAAAAAAAAGTCATTTCTAATGGAGAGTATTCCACTACGAATATAAAAATTGCCGCGCTCGCGTAACGATTTGCGCGAAATAAAAGCATGCAAATTAGAAACTTGCACATAGCTTTCTACATGAGAAAGCCAACATTTGAACACCAACTGCTTCACTCCACACTACCATTAATAAAACACATATTTCAGCATTTGCCTACATTCAACCCTTAAAGCGTTGCAGGGGAGGGGGGGCGGGGGGGGGGGGGGAGTTTGTGTAGAAAAACAAATTTTTGTGGAATACTCTCCATTAGAAACTACTTTTTTTTTCATTTCTAATTTGCAATGGATCACATATCAATTACACATTACTTTTTGAAATTCGTAATGGATCACGCATCCATTACACATTACTTTTTCATATATGTAATGGAACATTAATTCATCACACATTACTTTTGTAATTTATAATGGGCACTTATCTATTTCACATTATGCAGTGTAATGTGTAACCAATACAGTAATGCATTATCAAAGTAATGCATTATTCACAACTCTGCTTGTACCTAGGTTTGACCCCCGCTACTCGGGAAAATGGTATGTACCTAGGTTTCACCCATTTCATGAAAAAAAAACTTCCGAGTCCGCCATTGGGCAGCCTTAATTGAGTGGGTATATTTTATGGTTTCTAGCACTGTATAAACGTGCTAGTTTGTACCAAATTTACACATTCTGTGACTCCTCGCCAACCTCGTGTATTCTGAATAAATTGTAATAAGCAGACGAAATTTTTCTTGATATGGATCATGTGGGTGAATATCTGTTGAGACTAGTTGGTGAGCATATTTCTGAGAGAGTGAGTACATATTTTCAAACTTTTTATTATAGATCTCCATTTCTTGTTTCTGTTCAGCATTTTTTTTTCCTTGAATATATTCAATTCATGTGTTTAAAACTGCTTGTTATAGCCGGCTTTTAGAGATGAAATTTTTCAACGATTAACCGTCGAGGATCTGTTGATTGAACCAAGGATGGTGCGTGCGCTTCGCAGGCAGGGCCTGCAGAATTGTCGAGAGGCAACGGACCTCCGGCCACGTTGATGAGGCGGAGTTTGATTTTCACGGTATCAGGTAGAGGCTGGAGTGTCGATGGGGTAAGGATCACCCTATCGACGATTGATTGCACCCAGCGTGGTCAGAGTCACGAGGCATTTTTTCGGCCTATGAAGACGAGTAATGGTGCATATGATTTTTCTCATTGAGGAATCCCAATGACATACCTAACTTTGTTTTTCTCTTCTATGTTTCAGATCACAATATTTCTATATTATTATTATTATTATTATTATTATTATTATTAGGAATATTGTTTTTTAGAATAGGCTAGACTTAAGTTATATTGAATAAACGATGATATTTTCAAAAGATTCGTGTCATTGCTCGCATATAATACCCAGTCAACCTTCAAACACATTTCAGCTAATATTCAAGCTAAGAATGTAATATTTCGGAGCAACCATCTTGACTTTTTTGCAGTTTGAAAATCACACCGCCATCTTAGATTTTTTAATTTCTTGAAAGAGGGGTCATATTCGGGGGGGACCGGCAGTGATACCGTCGCATAACAGAAAAAAAAAATCGGAATAACATAACATTGAAATGCAGATCTATAGTGACGCTGCTGCTGCGTAGCAGAAAATCGGATAACATACTCGCTCGCCAGCCGGCAAGATATGCATTAGACCAGTTCAAAAAAATCGACTATTTTTTTTTTCAAAACTACCATTGAAATACTTTCAAAGGGATGAGAAAAGGCGCCTATTAAAGGCGGAGCTCCTAATGTTAATATTTGGAGGTCGCTCATCGCGAATTTCTATTCCCCATTCAAATAACATATCAAATTTTTTTTTCTCGTTTCGAATTTTATAGTTCGGTAATGGCATATTGTACAGGCAAGCCCATGGCATATTTTTATAGAAAATTGAATGCTCTACAAAAAAGGTCTCTTATAATTTTTTGATAACTTAACTCTTTTTAATACTTATCTAATTTATTATTACATTCTTGGTACTCTAGGTAGGTCTTAAAAAAAGTTGAGTTATCAAAAAATTACAAGAGACCTTTCTGGTAGAGCATTCAATTATAACATTACCGAGGTATAAAGTTCCAAAAGAAGAAAAAAAAAAAAATGTTCCTATGATATTTAAATGGGGAATAGACATTCGCGATGAGCAACCTCTAAATATTAATATTAACAGCTCCACTTTTAACAGGCGTCTTTTCTCATCCCTTTGGAAGTATTTCAGTGGTAGTTTTGGAAAAAAAAAAAAAAAAATAGTTGATTTTTTTGAACTGGTCTCATAAGCATCCATCTAAATGGAGATTGGTAGTGACGCTGTTGCATGGCAGAAGATCGGGTGATAACATCTAAATGCAGATCGGTAGTGGCACTGTTGCATGGCAGATAATCAGCTGGTAACATCCAATGCAGAGATCGGTAGTGGCGCTGTCACATGGCAGAAAATCGCAACAAGTTACCATAGCGATCTGACGGGGCGAGGTGGGAATGAAGAAGTTCAGAAATCGATCACAACATTTAGCCAACAAATCCATAAGTTACCACGCCGATTGGCGGTAGCAAGCACTCAGCGGTCGTTACCATCATCCAAAATCGTTACCATGCGACCGGTAAAGAGGAAACACGGATGATAACTAACCCTTACGGTTCGGCCGATAAAGAAGGCTGGATCCAGAACTGTCATATCTTATCTACCAGTGTTTAACGTATTATTCTCAATATTATCGGTGAAACGATTATTGAAACGCCTATAAGTATGGTAGAATAAGTTGAATTTTGATTTATTTTTCCGAATTCATTTACTTGTATTTCCAAAATTAAATGCTGACCTATCTTCGCTATAGGCTGAAAATTGTTGTCTTTTTACGCAGAATGAATTGTCTAAATTTTATCAACATCGATTATGGCTAACTGCAGTCATTTCGATATTCAAAGAAGCAATTTCACAAAAACTGAAACGCCGCCATAGGAGAACGTAGTCCAATGAAACTAACGCGTGGTGCGCCACGGTATAGTAGTGTCACGTTGCGACTCACTTTAACTATAATTTTATCTAGAATTAACAAATCAATGAGTCCTATCAGAAGATGCGATAGTGCCCAGCACTTTGGGGTTTCCCAATCCTCTTTAAGCGACGGAACTCATTGGTTTCGGGGATACCATCATATCATATCATATATATTTCTTCCGTTAATGTTATAAAGTCACGTTGGGTCCGATAACGGCCCCAGTATAGAGAAGCAGTACCGGGAATGCAAACACTTCTACTGAACCAGCACTATAGCACATGGCCATATCCACGCAATTCCTCTCATTGGAAAATCGATGTATGTAAGAGGGGCTGCATTCTAAAATTGACCCTACTTAATATCGGGCATAGAGAGCTGTCGATTTATTTTCTGGCTATGTTTCTCGATAGAAATAGCCACCTGGAATGGAAAATTGATTCGATAATTTTTAGGCTATTTGCAAAATGCTTATTTTTGAAAAAATTAAGATATTAAAAATCCAATTGGATTGATTCTTCGAAACCGTCTTCTCAACATGTGAAAAAATCGGCAACTCCTAATCTTAAAAATTGTGGGAGGAGATGAATTTTTAAGTCATTTTTTTTTCGAAAAAACTGTTATAATTGTATTTTTTCATGATACATCAACGTTGCACAGGTTATACGACTTCAAAAACATAAAATATCAACAAAATAACTGTCATCAACGATATTGTCGATGGAAGGTGAAAAGACCACACAGGGTGTTCGAAAAGTCGCGGGACCGCTCTATTCCTCCGAAAATACGCATCGCACAAAAAAATGTTTACAATGAAAGTTTTATCGTTTCAAAAAATCTATTTAATGGCTGAACAATAAAACTCCCCCCACGGCCAGTTGGGGAGGGAAGGAGGGCAACTTTGAAATTTCAAATAGGAACCCCCCATTTTTATTGCATGTTCAGCTTTTACTTGTAAACATAATAAACTTTTGTTCCGAACAGTTTTTCCGAGTCATGCTTTTAACCGAAGTTATAAGCGTTTGAAGTTGTGCGTAATAGCATAATGGTCTACATTCGGCTATTCACCCCAGAAAAAATAATCGGGAGGCGTCAAATCGGGTGAGCTACTACTTACAACTTCAAGCGCTTATAAATTTCCGTCAAATGCATGATTTGGAAAAACTTTTGGGGAACAAAAGTTTATTGTTTTCACAGGTAAAAGCTGAATATGCAATAAAAAATGCCGGTTCCTACTTGAAATTTTAAAGTTGCCCCCCTTCCCTCCTCAGGGAGCAGTGGGAAAGTTTCATTTTTCCGCCATTGAATAGATTTTTTGAAACCATAAAACTTTTATCGCAAACATTTTTTTGTGCGATCCGTATTTTCGGGGCAAAACAGCTGTCCCGCGACTTTTCGAACACCCTGTCTGGGACTGAGGTCCTTTAACCTTTCATCGATAGTATCGTTGATGGCAGTTATTTTGTTAATATTTGATGTTTTTGAAGTCATATAACCTGTGTAACGTTGATGTATCATAAAAAAATACAATGATAGCAGTGTTTTCAAAAAAAAAAAAATTCCTTCAAAATTCATCTTCTCACACAATTTTCAAGATTAATTCTCGTAAGCATTTCGCGGTACGATTGATCGTTTTGCTGCCGCATATTAATCGTTAGTTCATCATAACTGAACGAATTGGACCAAAGATTAACACTTCCTATTGACCCTAGGAATTTATCCGTACGAGCACTCGATAGTTGTACAAAAATAGGCCCTTCGCAAACAGGTGGGAGTTGTAACAAATCACCAAAAAGCAGAATATGTTTTTCACTGAACTAATCATCTTCGCAGTTTGTGGGATTGAATATTTCACGTAAGCCGAGATGTATGTATACATATGTGTAATATTTGAAATCATCGAGACTTTGTCGATTATAATGAGTACAGCATTTCCGAGTTGTTTCCTCTGTAGCTTTGACTTGAAGAATATGATGTGATTGCTGTAGCTCAATAATATTTTGTATGAAACTTGGTTTTTGTCATCATAAGGCTATGCTGTGAATTTCAAGAAAATATAAAATCCGTTATGAAAAATATAGTTTTCAGTCTTGGAATAAATGTATCCGCGTGGTCTGAATATTCCAAAATGCCCTAATTACGGATTTTGCGCAGGTAATAATTGGCCTCGGTGGTATTCTCTTGGTCCTGTCGATGCACTTTAAGTACAGTATTCACGAATGTTGTGTAATAATGATTCTTACTTTATATGAAACAATAAAACACATTCCACAAAGGATAATGTTCTATAATGATATAATGGCCCGTACGCATTCATTACCACTTGTCTAGAAGTTTGAGATAATTGCAGTAATGAAAATTGATGCAAAATAGTCTACAACGCCCAAATTTCAGCTCCGTAAGATAGGCGATTAATTAAATAATCAATATTCATTATTCTTCTTTTAGAAGTTGGGGCTAGATTTGACAATAACAATATTTTATATCTCATCAATGCTCGCTTTTATATCAAACATTATCATTTTAAACATTTTTGGGATACTCCTAATAATGATTCTCAGCTGTCATCTCAAGCTACGGGCGTGCCATAGAACGTGTGCAAGTTTCAGACCGTCTGCTCCATAGACCATAGAATATGTACAAGGCATAATAAACCCCTAGAGCGGCATGCTCCTCCTGAATTGAGACCTATGTAATTTTCGTCTCATCAAGGTACTCTCTATGTAGTTTTATACCCATATAACTTTTGATGACGTCATGTCGACGACGGAGACGGACGCTACCAAAATTTAGTCGTGAAACTGGCCTACTCAATTTTGTGAATCATCAGTAATCGGCTATCCGTGCACCGATTGTATTGATTTTGGTCTGAAATTAAAACTGAATTGGCCCTGATTCCCAAAATCAAGCGTTTTTCCTGAAAGCGACTACAATAACGCTTGAAAAATAAGAAACATGTTCCCCCACTCCGCTGAAGAGCTGCCGTTCGGGTAAAGAGACTCGGTTGAGTCTCGTCTCGCGGTACACATTAAAAATTCTTTTCTGTACTTGGTGCGAGACTCTACCGAGTCTCTTGATGTCGAGTGGAAAAATCTTTCTATTTTGGGTCTGTGCTTTCGCTTGACCCATTGAGATTACCTTAAGTCCCGTTCGCAACCCATCACGTGTGAACTCGCCTTTATACGCCGTGAGAGAGAGGGAGACAGTGCGCTGGGTGCTTGCGCAGCCCGCACGCCCCTCCCGCGCAACAGCCGGCTAGTGAAATCGCTCATCAAGACGCTTTTTGTTTCCGGCGTAGCCTGTCACATGTGAGATTGCAAACAAAACAAAGGTATGTAGAACTAAAACTATGAAGAGACCTTAACAATAAATATAGACAAGAGAAAATCCGTTCAGTCTCAGACTGAGTAGCGGACACCAGGTTTAATCATATTATGTACAAATTTTCGACAAGTTTCTTTAGGCAAACAGCATAGCGGAGAGCCGAACGGCAGAAGCCAAGTGGCATTCGGTTTAGCCGACGACTCGATAGCAGAGCCGACGGCTCGATCGGTAAGCCGACGGCTCGATGAAAAACCGATCGCGGAAAGTATTCCCACGAAAAAGGGTACGACCTAGTCTACTCAAACAAAGAAGGGAAAATCAATTCATTTGATTAAGATGAGCACCAGAAGAGCCTTGATCTGACATCACAGGCTGGATCTCAACTCACGTAGATCTTTGCCTGTTTCAGATGGCCAGCTCAGAGGCAATATCAGTGGGCAAGATCATAGAAGAAACACCCAGAGACAATTCAACCTTAAACAGATTGATACAGCTTGCAGAAGACTTCCTTCCACCTGGGTGGTCGGACTGGAAAATTACGAAACAATTCGCAGAGGAGAAGGATATATCTCTGGATGCACAAACGCTAAACAAATTGAGATTCGCGCTGCGAACCACAGGCATCATTAAGGCATTCAATCCAAAAACAAGAGCCATCTCAGAGAAAATTCACAGATCCTTCAAAATAGACATGCTAAAATGGCCGTTTTGTAGAGCATTGATCATCGGACCACCAGAGCTGAGCATGAAAATAAGAGGTTCTGTGCCGCAGCACGAACTAGCAATTCAATCAACGGTTGCTCTAAAACCCCTGCTGATTTCAAGAACAGAGGCGATGGCTCTATTAAATACAGAATCACCTGCAGAAAATGAATATGAAGAAACTGAAGAAAGTCTAGAAGAAGAAGAAGAGGAGATAAAGAGACAAAGAATTAAAAAGAGAACTACTGACCAGCTACCTTTAGATAAAAATAAAAGATCGAAACTGGAAGATTCAGAAAATCGTCAGCAGAGATTGGAAACGTTGTTAGAGAGATTGGTTAGCAGTTCTGAGAGAACTACTTCAGAAGGTCGGGATTTTTCGGAAGAAGGGGAAAGCTCCGAATCGGCAAATGAAACTGAACAAGTAGTTTGGCAACTTCCTCAGCTAAACTGGGACAAGGAAAATTTCTTTGAGTTTAGCCCTCAGACGAAGGAACAAGAACCGTCTCTGCCGGAGCCCTTACCAGAAATCCGTCAACAAGGGATAGAGTGTCAAAGATTGGGAAAACAGTCCTGGAATAAAATCAGATATGTAGACGCCCAGAGGAAGTTGCAGGCAGGGGGAGTTTTCAATAAACTCCAGATAAACTATCAGTTATTCCAGTCAAACCAGTCTGGAACTATGACGGAGATGCTGGAGAAAATAGACACGGCTTTTGGCTGCCTGTGTCATGGTCTGCTAATACAAAGAAAAACTTTCAAAGAAACAATGCAGGAGATAATTTCCAAGCACCCAGAATTAGGAACAGAAGTAAGATAAAAGTTTACGGAGGAGAACTCAAACTTTAAGACAATCACTGACGATCTATTGCAATTTGTTTGCGGCAAAAGAGCAGAGGTTTTGGAAGCAAGGCGTAAACCCTTCGAACCAATAAATAAACAAATTGCCCAAATTCTGAAGCATATTCCGCCTTCAGAATCGCATCTGTTTGACGAAAACCAGATCAAAGATTTATTCGCACAGCAGGACATCCAGTTTCACGAAGCATTTCGTCGTAACACCAGAAAACCCTTTACACCTAAAGAAGGGGAAATTAGATTCCGGCCGGGTTTGAACCAAAATAAATCTAAACCCCAAGCTAAATCTAGTAAACCTTTGTATAAACCAAGCAACAAGAAACAACAAAGCAAGACTAGGGATTACAAGAAAAGTTCTTCGGAAAAAGAAAGGAGACCTAGAAGACAGCACTTTTGACCCAGAGACAGTAGTAGATCAATTCCAAGGTGGCCAGTTACAACACTACGTAAAACAATGGTTAACCTTAGGAGCATCAAAAAATCTTACGAATATTATAAAAGGATACTCAATACCATTTGGAAGGAAACCGCCTCTGAGGCCTTTCAACGAAAAGTCAACACATCTGTTCCACTCGAAACAATCCCCGCAAATGGACAGAGAAATAAAAGCAATGCTGAAAAATAGGATCATCAAAGAAACACAGGTAAAATCAGGATTTGTATCAACAATGTTTCTGATCCCGAAACCAGATGGTTCATTTCGCCAAATTTTCAACTTGAAGCGACTCAATGAATTCCTTCTTTTGAAAAATTTTCAGTTAATTAGCCACTATAAAGTACCAAGCTTTCTTCAAAAAGAAGACCTTTTATTAAGAATAGACCTTTCTCAAGCTTACTTTCATATTCCTATAAAAGAGGGTCATCAAAGGTTTCTTTCACTAGTATATCGAGAAAAAATTTATAGTATGGTGTGTCTTCCGTTTGGCCTAGCCTCGGCCCCCCAGGCGTTTGCTAGCCTAAGAAACTGGATAGCCAGCTACTTAAAAGGGCTAGGCATAGGGATAATAGTTTATTTGGATGATTTTATAATTGCAAGTCAAAATAAACAATTACTAGTGGTTCAAGGAGAAAAAACGATTGAAACCCTACAATACTTAGGATGGAAGATAAATTTCAAAAAATCTCAATTAATCCCACAAACTCAGTTGGAGTTCCTGGGAATTACCTGGAACCCCACTCAAGATGTAAAATTTATTTCCCAGGCGAAGCGGAGAAAACTGAAGGGGTCAATCCAAAGGATTGTGGATTCAGGAAGGTGGAATTGGAAAATAGCAATGTCAATCTTAGGAGAACTCAGCTTTGTGGCATTCGTAGTTCCACTGGGGCGTCTTCACTGCCGCAGGATCCAGAGAGCCAGTTGCCTCCTGCCAAGAGAACTCCCTCTGAAGCTTTACAATGTAAAGTGGAGAATCCGGGAAGAACTGAAATGGTGGACAAACACTATTCACTTGGGGACCCCAATATTTCCTCGAAACCCACAAATCTTCATAACGGATGCATCGGATATAGGATGGGGAGCTCACCTAGGGGAAGAAATGCTGGCAGAGACTTGGTCACCAGAGCAGAGAAACTGGCATATCAACCAAAAAGAGATGTTTGCAGTAAAAACAACAATACAACGACATATCGAAAATCTGAAGAACAGGAATGTATTAGTACAATCAGACAACAGGAGCGTAGTGGCTTACATAAACAAGGAAGGGGGAACCAAATCATTGACTCTCCTGCAGCAAGCCGAGGCCTGACTAACCCTGACCCACCAGAGGAACGTGTCAATCACGGCCAGACTCATTCCAGGGATAGTCAACTCAATAGCAGACAGTCTATCCCGGAACAAGCAGATCCCGGACTGGCACTTATCACAAGAAATCTTGACCGAGATCTTTCAGTTATGGGGCATACCAGACATCGATTTATTCGCAACAGAACAGTCAGCAGTGGTCCCTCGGTATGTAGCTCAATCAATCTCAGACCCAAAAGCATCATTCATAGATGCCTTCAGTCAGGAATCGAACTTCAATCTAGCATGGGTGGCATCATTAATACCAAGAGTGTTACAACATTTAAACTCAGCAATAGGGGTATTCATAGTAATAGCCCCGAGATGGCACAAGGTATTTTGGAGACCGGATCTGGAAAACAGAGCTACGAGGCCCCCTTACCACATTCACAATCTGGAAGCTCACTTAATAGATTTGCAAACGAATCTACCCCCGCCCTGGGTGAAAGAACTTTGTTTGGAGGCTTGGAGAATTCGGGGTGGATCAATCAAGTTTCAAAATGGGAAATAGAAGACCAAAGGCTCCTGGAATCATCCTGGCGGGAATCCACCCTGAAATCATATCGAGCACCCTGGAAAAGATGGAACAAATGGGCAGTGTTAAATAAAGTTTCAGTAAATAACCCATCGCCACAAGATCTCGCTTTCCCATACAGCACTGCTAGATTTCCACAATATTGTTGCAAGACCAAACTGCAATCTTGCTTATATTGCAGTAATATTGCATCACATGACCACAATCTCATAGCAACGTATCTGAGACATCGCTAAGTCCGCTTTTATTACATGACATCTATAATATTGCATAATATTGCACTATTATATTGAATGGTATTGAAATCGAGAAAATTATACAACGGAATCGCTAAGATGAACTAACGCGATCGTAACGCGTGTTTGAGGGTCCCGAAAGACTACCGAAAATTCGAAATATTTGTTCTCGACTTCACGGGAGGACCCGTATATGTAACACGACAATTATGATCACGTGGGGTCGTATATAGCAATTCCGCTGCTTTACCTAATGATACATTAAGATAACTACATATGCGAGGGAGCCCTAATAAATACAGTACATAGCTGAAACTAGGATTCATATGCTGACCATGAAACATTTATTATATCGTTCAACCTATAACTATTCCAATCATATATAGCTGTCGAACATCATAACAAGTATATATACGGGTCATCTACACACTACTTATATATTAATATTATAAGAACAGATCGATATATATTACGTATGTATAAGTATATGTATCAGTAGAGATATAGACATGTAAATCGAATCTTTGATAAAACATTCACATTGAAACTAAAGAAAACAACGTCATAATATAAGTTTGCTAATTAAGAAAAAAAAAGTCGGAATTGGTCATTATACCTAATATTCTGTGTTGTGTGATGAGTACCAAATTACGATCCATATGGACTTTATAATAGAAAAACAAAAATATAACAACTCTTCATAGCGAGTTTCCATTTCGTATAATCAAAAAAGTCTGAACTAAATGTCTGAACTCAAATGGATATCTTCCTAAAATTTTGCACAGTCAACAAATATAAACTAATTATAGCAACAATGATAAAGTATAAAAATGAGCTGTCACACTGAATGCTCGTAGATGCTAGCATTCACTCATCATCTACGTTATCATTTGGACAGTGTGAATTTTCTTTGTCACGGGTTGAAGATTTTTTTTTTGAGCTTCGATCGTGCTTTGCTCTGAAAACCAAAATTTTGCACTCAATCAATGTAGTAAGACTCTCATTGTCGAATATAGGAAACACCAAATACTTGCTTTGCTCGTTCGCTTCTCACTCTTGCTTGTGCCAGCCATTTACCGGTTATTTCTTCAATTTCTTTCTCCGTAGCTTCGGAATAAGATTTACGTACAGTATCTATGGAAAATAATTATTCTCCATAAAAATAGTTATTGAACATTCCGAGTACCTCTTCTATAAGGTATAATAGAACTACCCATACTCACTTATCAGTACCCTACAAATATTCAAATCCTTGAATGCTTTTTTCATTCTCATGCCAGCCCAGCTGTATTTTTCAGCCACCGAGTCACTGAGTAGTCTTCGTAATATATTCAATATGACGCCATTCAAATCGGAACCCCCTATCTTTTTTAGACAGTCCACCTTCGAAGTGAATTATTTTATAATTGCAGTCTTTATGATTAAAATTCAACTCCAACTCCAATAATCGACTAGGTACAACAATCAGTATAATTACCAATTTTTTTGCGTAGGAAGAGCTTTCAAGGTTGCGTTCTAAGCTGCTAAGTGCTTCTTCATTTTGTACCGGGTATGAATCACAGACTTCATCCGCTGTTTCTTTGGCTTCCACATCACTGTCATTCTGAAGTTGCTTCATATTAAGTGTTTCATTCAGCACATTTAGCTGATGCGATATGCGATTAAGTTTCTTTAGAAGCTCTGTTCTGAAACCTATATGAGTCAGATGAGCATGAGCCGATTGGCTACCAATTTGTGAAATCAGGATTAGTTATTTGTTAATTATCTTACCTATATCAGTATGTGCCTGCACAGACTTCTTAGACTCACTATCGCGGTTCCATTTTGATATAGATAATGCATTGGACTTAGGCTCTATGAGAAAATCATTATATGTACCATAAATGAAAAATTATTGACCGATCCTCCAGTTTCATTACGATGGACTTCTATAATTAGTCTATGGCAATGGCTTGAAAGTTTGTTTACCAAATTATCTTTGGAAACAAGCATTAATTGTGTGAAAGTCAATGTCTGAAATTGGTTTTCTGTCAATATACCTGGAATCGTATGCTCTTGATTGAACTTTTTAGAATAGTAACTACGACTGGAAGACGGAGTAGATGGTTCACCAGACCGAGTTTCAGTCGAAGAACAGTTGGCCGCTATAATTATAGTTGGAATAAAATAATTCAAAATATATTCTGTAGCTTTATCTCTCACAATCAGTCTACACGGTGTGACAATTAATTATTACTAAATTAGTTGTGAAAGCCAAAGGGCTAATTATATACCTGCATCTAAATTCTGCTGCAGAGATTTTTCAGATCGATTTCCAGGGTTACATCGAGATAGGGATGGTTTATGTGTCTCACTTTCTAAAAATACAGTTGTATATAGGCACCATAATCAGCATGCATTATCATATATCAATTGAACACCAATTGAGGCATCGTTCGATATGGCTAATGGTATTATATTGGGATTTATGTATTGCACCTGGATAGTCGAGGCTGGCTAATCCAGTTATTGAACGTTGTAATTGTTTTGGTACTTTAGGTAGGGGAGGCAGTTTTTTCTGTACGGTGTCGCTAGTGTTAGACTCTTCTTCGTCCGAACTAAGAAGTGTGGTACGTTTTGCTCGTATATGCCTACTTCGTCTACTGTTATTATTTCCATCAGATTCCGTATCAATTTCAGATAATTTTTCCGCCAATTTCAGTTTTGACATCCCGTTTTCGTAGGTACCTATAAAGTAAATGATTACTGATCACCTATTTGTTTGATATAGTCTTCTCTGAAGTGTGAATTAAATACTACAATCCTTCGGACCTTTACGGTAAATTATTGTACACAGTATACAAAATAACAGTATTATTCATGGTATTACTTTGAATATAATATCATCATCAATTATAATAATTCCATACCAGCCCTTCCGAAAATACGTAGCACTGTGAGAGTTTCACAGAGCTTGTCATCCAGTACTTCTACATTAGATATAGCTCTATTGATACGTAGAGGATTCATCGCCTTTGGCCACAGACATTTCTTGCCATTCTCTCGCAACCAGATAGTAGGCACAATTTGGAGCCCGTCGGCAAATTCTATTATTGAATATATTGACATATTCAATGCTAAAAGACATAAGTATGTGTCGCTATCATTTTCAATATCTACTCATGCAATATTTAAACTGTTTTTGTCAGTCACAAATATAAGGTCCATAGATTAAAACTCAGAAGATCGATTACTAAAGGTCAAAAATATGATATTGATAAAATCTGTCTAGGTCTACTTGGATTGGGTTAAAATAAAATGATGTATAGATAGTTTTTCAAATAGTGTGGGTTATGGCAACATTTCGTTCAGGGAATTATGTATGAATAATTGGAAAAACAACAAAATTATTGCGATAAGGAAATTTGAACATTTTACATCGAATGTCTGTAACTGGCCATGAATATAAATGAGGATCATATTTGACGACATTAATATTTAACTCTTTCGACGGGCATGGGGACAAGTATAAGCTTTCAATTGAAGTCAGCTTTTTTCCTAAAATATGTCCACAATTATCTTCGTCTTTAGTAATATTTAACACAGATATTACTTCGCCTGTGTATAACAGACAACAATCGTTCCTTGAATCATCGCAACATATGCAAAAACACCCAATTTGCATTTTTTTATATTGAGTTTTAGCATCATTTCCAATAGTTGTAGGGCCGTCAATGTGTGGTTGTTGGTAGGATATATTATTTTCATATATGGCTTTCAAAATCCCTAATTTTGGTGGTCCCATTTCAGCATATCTTCGCGCTAATTGCTGCAATGGTTTTTCAGGTTTTCTGATGTATTTTTTTATTGAGCCTATAAAATTTTCGAATCGAAACGCGCTAAAGGTATCAAGAGGTCCATATTTTATCACATCAGCAGACAAATGCAAAAGATTATGGATATTATGTGACATAAATTCTTTGCCATAAATTATTCCAAAAGATGTCACAAAGTGTTGAAGCAACTTGTCGGCAAATGTCACTGAGTCAATGTCTATTGCAAGAGTTGGACTAACTAATATGGTTATGGCTACATGTAGCGTCAAAAAATTCAGGTACATATGCCGGTTTAGAATGTGTTTCAATACAACGGGTGCAGTATAAAGCAAGAACTGACGAAACTCAGTTGCTTTCCAATTTCTCCAATCTTTAAGTGATCTAGGTCTTCTGACAAAATCGTTAGGTATATTAAGTCGTATGGAGATGAGGTAATTTGACACTATCTCAATATCGCGAGCAGATAACCTAGTCGGGAGGGGACCTGTGAGCCATAATGAAATTAGTTTTTTCATAACGCCTAAACACACTAAATGCATGTAATCAAGTGGCACACCTGTTACTAATTTAATACCAGGAATCGTTTTCAAAATGGTTTCCCTAACCTGATAGTCTTCATATTCCTGATTCATAAATTTTTCATCAGTCCGCAATAAACCCCTTATGTTTTCCACTGGAAAGCACATTCTACCCGAAAGATATATTCCCTCTGTTGTACATTTGGTACAACTATTATACCCTGTATGATATTTGATACCTAGTATGAAAGCTTTCGCCGGAGCATCGCAAGTTATCGCATCTATTTTCAATTGAAAGATTTTTTGTTTATATGATATTCTGTTGTTCATCAAACTAATCGTATCGCTTACAAAAGGTTGCAAATACTCATTAGCATTTTTGGGCTTATCTTCACCATAAAACGCCCCAATGATATAAACTTTTTTTGTAATACGCTCTGAGCATAAAATGGGCCATAACGAAGATTTTGATGACTTTGCTAACGGTGCACCATCAATGTTAATAAATAAATGTATAATATTTGTTGTATGATCTAGCTGCTCATATTGTTTGGCAATCTCTGTGAGTATATTTCCCAATCCAAAATGACAGTACTGACCGCCACTGATATTATTCACGCTTATTTGCCTTGGAGTGCCTAGCAATGTTCTTGGGTCCTTCGGTAAAGGGCAATCAGTATGTTTTCGTAATGTTGATAAGAGACTATGAAGCGCATTATGGGGAATGTTATACTCAAGAGCCCATGATAATAAATCGTTTTTAAATTTTTCATTAAACCGAACTCCTTCGGGGTCTGAATTATAACCCGAGTTCACAACATTTCTTTGCAAACTAGCATCCGACTGTTGAAAACTTTCATATTCGCTATCAGATATATCGAAGGGAGGATCATCACTACTTGATTCCAGGCGGAGGCTTAGTTCATTTGATGTGCAGATGGGAGAAGCGCTAGTATCTCGCAAAATATCAGTCCCCGCAGAAATATTGACATTATGTTGGTCCGAATAACACTCATTGTCGGACAGAGCTGAGGATAACGATTCAGGGTCAGTGGAAATGACATGGGCCAGATTTAAATTAGTTTCAGCTGCTATTAGACGTCTGACATGTCTATGAGAATATTCCACAATATTCTTTCTGATTCGTTTCTTATATGTATACATATTTTGTAATATGAAATTATAGCATAGCCATTCGTGACATTTGTTTAATATATACAACAAATTAATATTGAATTCAGAAAATTATATATATGAATATATATATATATAATTTATTTTTATATGAATATATATATAAAGTGACACAAACTTGTTAGCTGCAAATTGACACGGTGCGTCGACTATGGCGTACTAGTCTGAATGCAAAGTCTTGATTAATATATAATAGGTATATTATCCATAGGTAATTAAAACCTCCGAATACAGACTAATCTGAAAAATACGTCAACGAAAGTTATGAGACATTCACAATTGTACTTCTTGCTGCATTATCGAATGATCTATTCATATAGATGAATATAATATTTTTTCAATTGTCATTTGATAGATTTTTCTGCTTATATACATTTGGTGAACGTTAGGTCCTCAGGCAAAAATAGGGTGAAATATAAAATTACATATACATAGAATATGTATGAATATGTGAATTCGTAAATTAAAGTATGCTTGGTGGATTATTTCTGTGGATTTTAAGTATGAATTTACCTCGAGTTACTTATAGTGTAGCTATTGCCTATGCTAATACCAGAAAAAAATTCGGAAAACAAACTGTAACTAAATATACTAACAATTAAAGTCAAAATATTACAAGTTTAAGTAAACGAGGATGGGCCAATTCTCCACGTGTTGATTGCGAGGTTAGAATCTATTCTAACATGACTTTGTCCATTGGCTAAGCCGTATTAGAAATTCAACATAATATGGATCAGATAACGTGGAAATGCGTAAAATTACAATAATAAACGAATGATTATAGTTGTACTTACTTGATTTATCGTCGTATGTACTGATAATTATTCACGAAACTGGCAGTTTTTCCCACGTGGACGCGCGAATAAACAAGCATGGGCAAGCTATGGCAGGAATTCATCTCAGACGCATGCATGCTGTATACATTTATGCGCATGCGCATGATCTAACTGCTGGCGTAGCAGTGATGTAGGTATACCCATGCCATATACCGTATACGCGCGCGCATATTCAAATAAAAATACAACATACATATTTATTGAATCCAATAAACATATTTGAAAATCGATGGTATTATGTTTATAATAAAAGCACAAAGTAAATTTTTTCACGACGAATTTTCCCACATCTATGAGTAGTCCGAATATTATTTCCCTGCGAAAAATATGTCACTCACATATGTATGCGCATACCATCTTACATATACATATATATGTATACTATATCTTCATGATCATTATTATTATGGATACCTATATTAACAATTACAGACAGAATTCAATTTCATCGAAATAGTTTGCTAAAATTTTAAATATGGAATATAGTCATATACATATATTATATCAATTTGATAAACATTCATTAAATTGCAATATTGTAGCGATGTTGAAAAATGATTCAGTTTGCAATGTTATCGTGTGATATTTTTGAAATGTTGCAATGATATTGCAAATGTGGTGTAACGTAAACGACACTTTGCAATGTTCCAACAATATTGTCGCAATATGATGTGCTGTATGGGTTATATCTTAGCTATCTTCATAGAAAAGAAAAAATGGCGTATGCCTCTATCTTAGTACATAAATCCGTAGTAGCAACATTTGCAAACCCAGGTAAAGGCGTGGAGCTGAGCTCACACCCTATAGTTACACATATACTAAAACCTATTGGAGAAAAAAGACCTGAAAAAAAGAATACTATCTGGGATATTAATATTTTAGTCAGTTGGATAAGAAAGAATCCTCCGGATGCAAATAGTTATTTCCAAGTATCAAGACAGGTAGCTCTACTAATGTTGCTGGCTTCAGGTAGAAGAGTCCACGATTTAACATTATTAAGTATTGACAAGAACCACTTTCAAGATGATATAGATCATGTGATATTTTGGCCAAAGTTCGGATTAAAGACTGATAGAGTAAATCACCAGCAATCAGGCTGGAAATTCCAAAGAAACCCTGAAAGGGTTCTAGACGTTACATATTGGGTAAGAAAGCTAGTCGTACTGAGAGAAAAGAGACAAGGATCCTTAAGGAACGAAAAATCACTGTTCTTAACAAGTAGGGGCAAAGTAAATCCAGCATCAAGAACGGTGATAGCGGGTTGGATCAAAACAGCGCTAAAAGAATCAGGTATAGAGGCGTCACCAGGTAGTTGCAGAGCAGCAGTGGCATCTGCAAGTTTTTGTAATAATACGCCACTCGACATCATTTTAAAACAAGCAAACTGGAAAACCAGTCAAAACTTTTTTAAACATTATTGTAAGGAAATAGTAAGAGTTCCAGGAAAAAATCTACCAGACGTACAAGTAGGAGTAAATGGCTTTGAAGCCATATAGAATATTATAAAGAAACATGATTATACCATTTATTCAATAAAGAAAGATATCACAATAATTTACTTTTCTATTGTATAACTATTAGGATACTCTTCATAGATAAAGAAATAAAGTGTTCTTGGTTTAAGATCTTGGTTTTCAAGATTCCTACTATCCTTAGTCACAGTACGCTTACACGCAGCCGGCAGAGAACAAACACTATCTCAATGGGTCAAGCGAAAGCACAGACCCAAAATAGAAGAGTTTTTCCCCCAAAGGGATAAAAACTGTTATTTCGGGTCTTGCTGGAGCTTGACCCATGAATTGAAGACCTTGCCGGCTTCACCCTCGGTATTGATGAGCGATTTCACTAGCTGGCTGTTGCGCGGGAGGGGCGTGCGGGCTGCGCAAGCACCCAGCGCACTGTCTCCCTCTCTCTCACGGCGTATAAAGGCGAGTTCACACGTGATGGGTTGCGAACGGGACTTAAGGTAATCTCAATGGGTCAAGCGAAAGCACAGACCCGAAATAACAGTTTTTATCCCTTTGGGGGAAAAACTCTTCTATTACGAACTGACTGTAGTGAAGTTGGGGACCGCGGAGTGCGTGTCCTGGGTGAAGCGCCCAGAAATGACACGTTTAATCATCCGCGAATAAAGCAAGTATCTAACTGGCTAAGTAGTCCGCGTAATAATACATACGTGATTGCAACTGCGGGCACCTGGCTGCATCTGAGATTGATACAACTTCTTTCGTCTGTGAAGTCGCGGGGTGCGTGAACGTCTACTCCGAGCATTATCAATTGAGCTAGGGTTGGCGCTTGAAAATATTTTCAAGTGATAACCCAACAGACTCAAATACTCGTTAAACCTTAAATCTTCATATCTAATACTAAGTTCAGTGGGAAGACGCTTCTAACGCAACAAATACAAACCCTATTTTATTTAATAGAATCTTTTAGATAATTTTGATTGAACAAGCAGTGATTTTGAAGTCAAGGGGCTTTGGTAGTCGCATGGAAGCTCCGACGTGAGCCACTTTTAGCGCGTGATTATGTTGCTACAAATTGTCGTTTCCGTAAGAGGTCGGTAATTTTTTTAATAGGATGCAAAATCGTAGTTTCTTGGTCATTTGTTCATCAAATGAGTTGAGATATTGCTCAAAATTTACCACCGCCGAGCAGCGGCAGGGCAAGACCTAAATTTGATGTGGGCAAGGTAAATTTTGCGAGGCCCTCTGGTGGCGAAAAAGGACGGATTTTATGTGAAGAAAAAAAAATTTGAAATTCGATTTTGAAACTCAAGTAAATGCAACCATCTTTATTTGTACTTTAACTGAAATCATAAAGTCATAAAATAACTAATAGTATCTAGTCGACGCTGCTTACGAAAAGTAGCACGTTTCAAATTTCTTACGAAAACCAGCACATTTCGACTATCCACGAAAACTAGCACGTTTCGATAGTCACCGCGAAAACCAGCACGTTTTGAGATTCTCCGCGAAGACTAGCATGTTTCGGATTTCGCCACGAAAACTAGCACGTTTTGATATTAACCGCGAAAACTAGCATGTTTTCGATTTCGCCTCAAAAACTACCACGTTTAAATTAATGCCGCGAAAACGTTTAGTTTAACAAGGATTTTCTGAAGATTTGTGCGGTGTGCGGTAGTCGAAATGAAAGTCGATTTGTGGATGCAGGAGTGCGTTTTGTCGTGTGAAAATAAACTTACAAATCAAAAATAAGTCTTCAAAAAATTAATGCTTTTTCTACAGGTTCTTTACATATGTTTTTAATTTCTTTAAAGCCGAAACATGCTAGTCTTCGCGGTGAATATCAAAACGTGCTAGTTTTCGCGGTGAAAGCCGAAAGATGCTAGTTTTCGTGGTGAATATCGAAACGTGCTAGTTTTTGTGGTGAAAACCGAAACATGCTAGTTTTCGTAAGAAATTTGAAACGTGCTACTTTTCGTAAGCAGCATCGTAGTATAGTTCAATAATTAATGAAACAGAAATTTCCTGCTTTTAGCCTTACTGAACTCTTTAATAACTCCGTCGTAATCCAGTTTCGATGATATATCTGCTTCAATAGATAAGACTGCCAAAGCTAAAAGTCTTTGTTGACTCATTGTATTTCTTAAATAATTTTTGATTAGTTTCAATTTTGAAAAAAATTTTGGAGGCTGTACTTACTGGTATAGATAACAAAATTCGAATGACAATATAAATATTTAGTTTAGTTAGAGAACGCTCCATAAACCTTCGAGGCGCGAGGCCGTAGGCGGTGGCCCACGTCGCCCACGCCTGACGCCGACACTGCCGCCGAGTAGCTAAATATTTCAAAAGTGCAATAAATCGAGTGTGCAATTGTGCATCTAGTACGCTAATTCTAATTTCACTACAGTTTGACCGCCAGCTAAGTCTTTTATTTGGTTTTCCAAATTGTTTACGTAGAATACGAGTGAATATGATTTCTTAACATATATGTAATATATATACGTAAATTCATCTCTTAAGAATTAACCCTAGCCGTTATTCTCAGAAATTCTATTCAGGATTTTTGATCGTATATCTACCAAATTTGACTTCCAAATTACTGGAGATAGTATGTTTCAGACATGCTCAATTCAAGACAAAATTTGGAAGGGGAAGAGAAAGAGGAAGAGAGAGAGAGAGCTGCAAGTCGACGAACTACTAACAAGGAGACAGCAGGGTAGTCGGATTTTTTTAATTTTTGAGTTTTATGGTACGTGTAGTTGGGACCTTGAATGAGAATTTCTTAAAGTAGTTCAACGCGATATTCATAAATTTTCGAGATAATTGACTTTGATGTTTTACTCGACCAGTTAAATCCACCAGACGCAACGTACATTCTAACGGAACGCGTAGCTCAGTTGGTAGTATACGAGATTGTTGGTTCGAAGCTCACTGCGTGATTTTTTTTTTACCCTCAAAACGCACTCATCCATTACACATGACGTTTTTTATTTGTAATGGATCACTCATCGATTACACATTAATTTTTTATTTATAATGGAACACTCATCCATTACACATTACTTTTTCATATTTGTAATGGAACATTAATTCATTACACATTACTTTTGTAATTTATAATGGAGCACTTATCTATTTCACATTATGCAGTGTAATGTGTAACCAATACAGTAATGTTTCATTTACAACTCATATTATTCACAACTCTGACTCCAGGTAGAAATGTATAGAATAATATACACAACCTAGCTCAAAATTTGACCAAATACTTGAATGAATATTCCTACATATAGTTATTATTATGTTTCGTTTGGTCATAATTTTCGAAATGAGAAAACGAATAAAAAAATATAAAGTGCGTTTTGAGGAAAAAAAAATCACGCAGTGAGCTTCGAACTAACAATCTCGCGGTTACGAGACTCGTATACTACCAACTGATTGTGAGCTACGCGCTCCGTTAGAACGTACGTTGCGTCTGGTGGATTTAAGTGGTCGATTAAAACATCAAAGTCGATTATCTCGGAAATTTATGAATATCGCGTCGAACTACTTTAGGAAATTCTCATTCAAGGTCCCAACTACACGTACCATAAAAATAAAAAATTATCAAACTCCGACTACCATGCCGTCTCCTTGTAGGACTAACAATATAACTTCATTGGTTCTAAACTCATCCCTTACAGATTAATTCAGACATTCATATTACACATATACCTAGAAAACCTCGGTACTGCTGTGTGGGATAGTTATTTCTCTTATTTTTACTTGCGACGTGAACTCTTGTCACGTTTTCTATAGTTTTAGACAACAATTGAACTTATCACTCAATATTACTCTTGAAGGAAGAATATCAAAACTACACGATCCCCGCGTCGACGTATATTTATTGATTTTATGCTGCTTAGACATTTACCCTTTAGCATTACATTCATTCATGTTCCAATCATTCGTAGTTAGTTCATCTCTTCATTCATGTTGGTCATCTGAACTTTTATTTCCTTAATCGCTTGAAGAATGTACTTCGACACTTAGCAGATTAGTTCATTATTTATCATTTATTCTCTTCCATCACCCAACCTCATAATCATTACTGTAATCAATTGGCCTAATAGCAGAACTATCATTCGTACGGCTCTGCATATAACTAGGCAAGAATGATTCCATATACCGACTTATCGAAAGGTAAGTCAAATGAATAAACAGGATGCATATAACGAAACGCTTAATCTAGCAATAAACATAAATTAGTCTGATTCATTGATGATTTTATTTTAGACTTTAAACTTTACGAATCGTGTTTTTTCTCTGACGCTTGACGACATCGTGATAGAATAAAAAAATTTTAAATAGTGAGGGCTACGACTAGGTTGAGATGGCCCGGAACATCCCATGTGCATTGCGTGTACCGGTATAATGTAATTGACCACGTACGATAACTAGTTAACCAAATTTCGTAGGATGCATACATCAAACTGCAGGTTACATCAGAAAAATTCCAATACAAGTGATCGAAATTCTCCGAATAAGCAACATTTAGAGGTGAGCAATACCGTGATTGAATTTTTAAATAAAAATTGCGAAAACAACCGAATAATTTCAATATTATCATATCAATTCGATCTGGTCTATCAAACCGAATAATTCGACAAAACAGGCAACCTCGATAAGCAGACTAGCGATCAATCTGCAACCTAAGATTCCTAATAAATGTTATCTTGTTCACAACTCGCATTTAATCTTACAGAGCATTTGTATTTGTCAATTTTGTTCAACTCACTCTTTACATGCACAAGTTTGGCTCTGTTCACATATGTATAGATCGTAATTCTACCACGTCTGCTAATTGATTTCTCATTTGTGTGACGCGTTCAATTCAATGATATCTTGTTATATGATTGCAAGAACGTCGCAATATGTCACTACTATCACTAACTTACCAAACAGCCATAGACATATGAAGGTGGATTTCGTGCCATTGCGTGACATCGTGATAATCAGTGTGACATACTCATGTAAAAATATCGACATTTTACCAAGAACTGTTCTGTGCTATCACATCACCCCACTTATTCACATCAAATAAGCCCTTAACTAGATTAAGATTTATGACAAATAAATTTCTTTCTCATATAATCACGTCGAACTTCGACAGAATAGTGTGTACATTAAACTGATGTAAAACGCCGCAAAATTCGCTGAATAAGAAAGTTCATCGCGCATCGCTGAGGCCTGGTCGGGATCAACCTTGACTGCTATTGTCAGGAATTACCGTCTTCTTACATCATCGCCAACGTAGCACCTCAATAACCCTGAGTCTACCGACCAACTTTCACTGGAACTCTCTGTAACATTTTCCTTAGGTCCGCCGTTTTTTTTCTCAGATTTGCTGTTTTTTGCTGAACATCTGTGAGCTTTCTATTCTCTACGAATTTCTAAATTCAAGTGATGTTTGCAAGTTTTTCGCACAAATCGGAATATGGTAACTATTGGAAGGCGCAGTACAAATAGAACCGTGATACGGATTCCACAAAAATTAAGAAGAGTCCTATTGATTCGAATGGCAATAAGAATCCGTTTTGGAACGTCATTACATTCAATTTCTGATAAATTAGAATCAATTTTGTCTCACAAACTCTGTAAAGTGTTGATTGAATGAGATTTTTACAGAAAATTTTATTCTGATTCAATGTCAGAGAAAATGAATGACAAATCATGTACGCTGTAAATATTTTTGAAATGGTTGATTGAAGTTTTTCAGATTGTATTTAGTACAGTTGCTGCGAAATATTTCTAGAAATATTTCTCAAATGTTACTCAAGAATTTGTACAAATATGTCTGGGAATGTATTGAAATTTTTACGAAGTATTTCTGAAAGACTTGTTCCAAATATTACAAAAGCTATTTTCAAATATTACTAAAATATCGTATTGACTCTTCAACGTTCAACTTCAATGTTCAACAGCTTGAGATATTGCTTTAAAGGTGTTTACATATGTCTGAAACCTCGAAAACGACCATGTTTTTTTGGTTTTGATTACAACCAAAATAAGTTGAGAAGAAAAGCAATCTTTGGATACATATCTATTGCATTCACGATGAACCCTTTGGAAAAAAAAATAATTGATAAAATATCAATAAATACGACAGTTGCAGCTCACGCGAAAGAAATGTATGTTTTTTACGCATCGCCCACTTTCCCGTATTCTGTTGGCTGAACGAGTGATCCGACAACGGAATCTTGGTAGCTTAGTACTCTATATAGAACGATAGTTTCAATTAGTACCAGTGATATTTATGTAGAAAAATAGATGGTCAAGACATGGAGCAAAATAATTTTCGTCACGATTTTTCATTAGGGAAAAGTCTCTTTTTGCTTATAATATTTGTTACCGGAATTTGACTTTGTCGAAGGTTTGGGGATCTTGATTAGTGAGTAAGGGTGCGGGCGGGCGTAAAAACGTAGTTTCGAGAAAACAATTGGATCCGTCGTTGCCTATCTTCATCCGGAATAAATCAAGGTTATAAAAATAATGCAGCCAGAGATTTAGAACTTTTTTATTATAGCCCCTATCACTAACGTTACTGTGCGAGTGTTAAAAATTATCGTCTATAGTCAAAGAATATCGTCTAGTTCATGCTGCGAAATCATCCATGTTTTTCGGTAAATTTTTCGCAATTCTTGGAAATTCTCAATGTTTCGCAGCTCCAAATGTAGACGCAAAAGATGAGAATATAATTAAATTTCATCGAACAAATGATTTACTAAAATATTTTGTGAAATGTTTAGTGCGGTATAGGGCCGCTAACAACAATCATTCATGTGGTATCGGAAAGTGTTCGTAGATTGAGGAGTAATATAAACGTATTAGAAGATAAGTTTATTTTCAAGGCGAGTGAAAGTTAGTGCCAAAGAAAAGACGAAAAGCAGGCAGTGTTATAAATTACGGGATGACGATAGGCTAGGCACTTATGTACCAAACGTTTGGGCACGGATCTTCAAGAGTGTTTGCGTGTGAGAGACGAATGCCTGCATGTGTAAATGCAGAGTGTGGGAATCGGTTGAAAGAAGATGCAAGCGTGTTTGGCGTCGAAGGCGCACTTATTTTAAGAACAAGGGAGTGTTAGAGTTTGAACGACCATCAAATCAGCAAGATATGCCGAGGCAAACAGGCCTGACTATGAGAGCTGACTAATATTTCAATAAAGCAATAGTTTACACTGTATACACGAGTTAACTCGCTGGTAACCGCCCTTGATCCATCCCTAATGTCAATTACTATATATTTCGTTTTGTGTTTACTACATTCGTGAAAAACAAGAAATAAGACCTGTAGATTCTAGATAAGAACGATGATTTGTACTTACCGTGAGATTTCCTATGTCATCAAGCAATTTTCAGTGAAATGAATTATCTAATATAAAACAACAGACTATATTATAGTATATATTATTTTTTTGGTCGATCAAGAGAGGTACAGTGCACTCTATCCGTTAAAACGCCACGGGATATCACGATAGTACACAATACGTTAAGACCCTGACCTCGAAGATATAGTCCTAATGTTATAAACGTAATGAAATATGCTTATGCTTGTATTACAGATTACACGTATGCATGTATTTGGAAGTAAGGAATCATTATAATACCGACGCATCCGTTACTTATAGCCTCAGACGCGAAGACTAGAACTTGGGATCACGACTACATGGTGGGTATGACTTGTAGCGCTCTAAGTGGAACATCACATCCAGAATCCACGACATGTAATCTGAGACTTTGGTGTAGAGCGTGTAAGCATTTCCGTCACACGTGCTTCCGCCGTTGTTCCCATTAACACTGAGATCCACACTGACAACCCCCATGATGAACCAGAGGCCCTTTATTAGAACGAACATGCCACCGCCACCGTCACCCAGGCAAACAGCCGTTCCTGAAATTCGAACGTCATCAAACATTAAATTCAAATATTTTCTTCTTATTCGCATATTCTTTCTTATCCCTCAGCGTGTTCGCTTATACTGTGATAGTACGTCCTTTGCAGCAATGTTCTCAAAGTATTATAATTTCAACGCCCAGATACAAGAAAAAATGGAACAAAACTACCGTTATTGTAACCGGCGCAGAACTTGTCGCTGGTGATGAAAGCCTGCTTTTCCGCAGTGATGTTGGAATTTTTGCACTGGGCTTGGGATATGTAAGGCACTGTTATGGTCTGCAGGACGTCACTGAGCACTCCTGTGGTCGTTTTCCCAAAACCAATAACTGACCCAAGCGCACTGGGTCCGAGAACCTGCTCGTTATAGCCAGAGAAGTCCAAGCATGAGGGATGAAGTTGTATATTAAAGAACTCGAATGGCTCCTGTAATTCAAGCAGCGCAATGTCCGCGGCATAATCTCCTTCCAGGCCCTCGTACTTACAATGTATGTGAACACGTTTCACCTGAAAAAAGAAACGAGCCGAAAATCTTAGCAGTTATAACTAAAGTATGGAATTTAATTTGCGGATGCAAAATACATGCTGGTATATCGATACTGCGAAACATTAACTTCAGAACCAAATAAATATGGGATATTCCATGTCAACTCAGCTACCCCGGATTTTTTTGTATCCCATTTTGAAATTATCCGAAAAAGTTGTTTATACTCATCGTCCGTCACAGGCAAAAATCATTCGTACATTTCCGCTTGGCCTTTGTGTATAAATCAACTTTAAATGAAAAAAAAAAAAAAGAAAAAAGTGCGATCCAACGTCCCCGCGATACTGAATTTTTTTATTCGAAAACTACATAAAAAAACGAAAAAAATCGTTCTTCAACTATCAAAATCCGCCTACTCGTTCGCGATATGATTTTTTTTTTTTAAATTAGGCTTTCAGCGTAATGACAGGCAAACGAGTGATGTCAGGGCGATGAGAATTTACATAAATTATGTACCAATAAAGTACTCGACTTTAGGCATGCTAATGGACATTTCCGAAACACAAAAAATCCAGGGTGGCTGAGTTAACATGGAATGTTCCATATGGCAAGTAGAAAAAAATTGGTAAAAACGAACCGTGCCCCGCCTGACAGAATGGGGATCGTGCAGCAGAGAAGCGTAGTGACGATGGACGTTGTTCATAAGAATGAAGAGCTTCTCAGGATCTTCCGTCGTCTTGGTTCTGTCATCGTAGACGCAATGGGCAGCGGTGAGCAGGAGGCTACCCTGAATTAGAGTGGCACCACACTTGATATCTTTCGTAGACCTTTTCAAGGAGTTTTTCTGCACGTAGAGAGTTGCGTGCCATGGAAAATTGTAGAACTCCGTCGTGATTTCACTCTTCTCAAAAATCGTAGGGGGGTGAAAGGTTGCACCACAAACTAAAATTATATTACATCAAAGTGAGTTGCAGCAATAAAAATATTGCACTCACATGATCATTAAAACTGTACCCTATGGCTGATATTTTTTCGTATGACAGTGAATAGGGCAGTATGAATCAACGTGAACGCTAACGAACCTGGTACACACGGGGAGAGTTCCGGCTCCCACGTCCCGTTCATGTTGCACTCGACGGTCTCGGTCAGGATTTGTTCAGCCCAATACCCGGAACGACACGATACTGTAGCCTTCGTATTCGGGGATACTGGGGAATTGCAGTTCACCCACTTGCCAAAACGGGAACAGGTTGCAATCATTGTTAGAGAGTTCAAAGGAAGGCACTTGATTTCTGTAACACGATTGGTAAAAATGGAGAGACTGTGGCTCTGATTACTCGAAAACTTGGACCTCGTACGAAGTCTATGGAACTGAAGTATGTAGACGTATGCATACAAACAACATCTTGTTCAGTGTATGGTTATCGTAGCCCCTTCCATCACCTAACACAACTAACAAGAGGAAGGTCACTACGCCTTAGTTTTTGAAAAAATTGAGGTCAAAGGTCATGACGCCAGATCGATTTTCGGACCTGGGGGAATCGTTGGATAACTAAAAAACAAGGATATTTCATTCATATACCGTGCGTTTTCGTGGATGAGCGACATGTCTAGATCCGAAGATAGCCGAACGTATGCCCTATTATATGCAATTAAGGGTACATGTCACATAAATATCAGTATTTCGGACAATTGACGGCGAGCTGTCAGTTGCTGTAGAGCCTGCGTGTATTGCCTGCGATGTTTATAGGTTATTCTTTAATCATAAAACTAGCCGAATGACGCGGATCAGTGATCAATCGATTTCGAATAATTATGTGTGATTAAAGAATAACCTATAAACATCGCGGCCAATAGATATAGAGGCTCTTCAGCAACTGACAGCTTGCCGTCAAGGCTCGAGTGTCAGAAATACTGACATATATATGACCTGTACCCTTAATTGCATATAATAGGGCGTACGTTCGGCTATCTTCGGATCGGGGCATGTCGCTCATCCACGAAAACGCACGGTATATGTATATGTGGTTCGCAAACTAATAGTTTTCGAGAAATCGAGGAATTAGTCTTTTACATGCTCAGCGGATGAACCGAAAGAGTTTCACTGGTAGGCAACCAGAGCGGTAGCGTAGTGGTTGGCGCGCCTGCCTACAGATCCTACGCTCCGTGTTCGATTCCCTTGTCTGCGTTTTGTATTTTTTTTTTCTGGGGAGGGTGAGAGGAGATATGAAGATAACAATAAAAAATGACTAAAAATATTACAGAAACACTTCAGGTATATTTTATTTTCATATCACAAAATAATTATATTTGTTTAGTCCAATCATCTCGCTTTGTTGCACTCACCCACTCTCTGATTCTCGCAATTCGCCCTCACAGTGCGTCGCAAGTTCACTATGATGATTCGTTGCAAAATATATAATATTCTGTCAATATCCTCGTTTCAAAATTCACTACTATCCGGTTCGACGATTCATAACGTACTGACGAATGAGCCTACCTAGCTGTCTTGCTAACGGAAAAGTTTGAAAAGAATACACGGACAAAAGGGTCGGAGGCATGGATATAACGGCAGAGGGGACACCGGTCATATACTTGGGACGACGGGTAGTAAAGGTTTTTCCGCAGTTCTCAATAGTATATTGTGTACCAAGGGCGTAAGGTGGGCTTTTTTAGACCGAGTGTGGAGTTTGCAGTACGAGTCGGAGGCGAGCTAGCGCGAGTCGAAGGCGAGGTAGCACGAGGCGAAGGCGAGTGCGTCTGCGAGCCGAAGACGAGTACTGCAACCACACGAGGTCAAAAAGCCCATTTAGCCCTTGGTACACACCATATTTTTTGTAACGCATGTATGGATTTCTGCGTCTTGAAGAAGCGGGCGTAAAATTTTATTATTGCCCGCTTCTTGCGGGCGTAAAGTTTTATTATTGCCCGCTTTTTTTGAGCCGGTCACCAAAAGGTCTGTTTACGCCCGATGTTTAGGTCAAAAAAACGCAGAAATCGTGCATGTGTTACAAAAAATATCATAGAGGTTCCCTACATTCGTGCGGCGTTTATTATGCTGTGCATAAGGTTCCTCTGTTCATGTGTCTTATTACAATAACCTATCGCATGGTTAATAAAAATTGTCTGTTAGAGAAAATGAGAGAGAGAAAGAGAGAGAAAGAGAGAAAGAATGAATGAATGAACTTGTTTATTATGCCATGGAAGAACATCCATAGGCAACAAATAATACACATAAGATATAAAGAAAACAACCTAATAACTGACCTAAAATAAATACTTAAATTTAAGAATGATATCCATAGAGAAACAGAAAGATACATGAAACTATAGTAATGATGAAGATGCCAATGAAGATGAATGAAGATACAAAAAGAAAAAACAAAAAAAAATGGAAGCAGCTCATTCTCTCCGGCCAGAGGTCAGGTCAGAGATAGATAGATAGATGCATTCATTATGTCTATGGCAATGTTAGACAACACATGTCACAGAGCATTACAATGGGTTGCTCTGCGACAACAACAAGAAAGAACAGAGAACAGAGAGTACTTACAGGCTAGAGTTAGAGATGGTCAGAGACAGAGACAGATACACAGAGATAGAAATGCAGTTAGACAAATATGGATGAGTCAAATTGAGCTGAGCGAGTCGAGAAAAGTGAGAGAGGGGTAGAGAGTTGCAAAAGTCGGATGAAACTGCAGAGGAAGCCAAGAGGCTAGCACGTACCCTCCAAATCAAAGAGATACTGGTGAAGGGCACTTTTAAATCCGGCGAGGGTCTTAAAGGCCTTAATGCTAGCAGGGAGAGAATCCCAGTGGCGAACTGCTGATAACGCGAAAGAGTTTCTGTACCGCTCCGTGCGTGGGGTCGTAGTGACAAAGACCAGTTCCTTCTGTACAGCGAGTGAGAGAGACAGCGAGATCGAAGGATAATTGAAGAACAAATATATGATTTTTTTGTGGTAAAATATACCTGAAGTTTTCTGTAATATTTTGAGTTATTTTTTATTGCTATCTTCACGTCTCCCCTCACCCGCCCCGAAAAAAAATACAAAACGCAGACAAGGGAATCGAACACAGAACCTAGGATTTATAGGCAGGCGCGCTAACCACTGCGCTACCGCTTTGGTTGCATACCAGTCAAACTCTTTCGGTTCATGCACCGAGCGTATAAAATACTGATCCCTCGCTTTCTCGAAAACTAGTAGTTCACGAACCTTATATATATATACTATATATATGAATAAAATATCCTTGTTTTTTAGTTACCTAACGATTTTCCCGGTCCGAAATCGATCTGGCGTCATGACCTTTGACCTGAATTTTTTTAAAAACTAAGGCGTAGTGACCTAAACCCTTTTACACGAGTTACTTTTGAATGGCTCCCGACCAGTATGTTAAGGTCGATCGAAATCGGTTGGTCGCAGGGTCTGCCTTCCTCTTGTAAGTCTATTCCGCAGATTTATCGATACAATGATCGTGCCTCACGGTATATGTAGCTTCGGCTCAAAGTTGTGTTTACTCACGACTGCAAATGGGAATAGACGACCAGTCTTGGTTCGCTCTACAGTAGACATCAGCGTTTCCTTCGATCCTGTAACCAGAGTCACAACTGAAAACCAGCTGACTGCCTTGTCTCAACCTTGTAAGCTGAATTAATGATGACTCAGGAACTTCACAGTGCATGTCTCCCTCGCAGAAATCCCGGTGAAGTCTCCAATTGCCATTGGCTGGCTGCTCTATTATAAGACACGATGACCACACTGCGGAAAAATGTTCATTATCTGATACTATCACAGAGTTTGTTGGAGCTATCGGCAGCGATGAGAGTGGTATTGTGATTGTTGTTTCGGTCGTCGTTTCAGTAGTGGTTTTTGTTATCGGTGTGCTCGTCGTTGTCGTTGGCGTTGAGTCAGACCCTGGTGGTGGTGCTTTGGTCTTCGAACGAAACGGTGGCCTGTTGTAAGAAATGAAGTTGTTATTTTCCGAGCGATTTCGAAATAGTTTGAACTGTATGGTTTTAGTGAATGAAACACGGATCATCAAATTATTGTGCAAGATATTTCGTGACTATTTGTTTTTTCTGTGCTTTATAATAAGTCTCTGCGAAATCAAGCATTGAAATACGTAGGGGTTCTTACAAATAGCGGCTACATGGAGGATACTTGAAGCGTTCAAGGTCAGAGATCACTTGCTGAATCCACGTCATGTGTCTGGACACGTTGGTGTAGAGTAACTGGGAATTTATGTCACACAATCTCTTACCACCCTCGATGCTGACGCGGACTGCCTGGTTGACAAACCCTATCAAGTACCACTGATTGTTTATTTCGTACACGAGGCCACTACCGTCGCTGACTACGTCGTCAGCGCATGGATCCGGTTCTGAAATTTTAACTTGACTGAAGACTGTGAATATCCACACGGAACCATGAGCCAACTCATGCATGATACGTTTTACCTATTAACTAGTCAAAAAGTCGGAAATTCCGAGATTCAGAGAGTCTTGCGAGCTTAATAATTCAACCGTAACCTTCATGGTTTGTAAATTTGGCGTTATGGCGAATATAACTGGATCGCAATTTGTTCGATTGGTCAACAGGAAAGAGAAAAAAGTAATACCGTTGTTGTAACCGGTGCAAAACTTGTCGACGTTGAGTTGAACCAAGCTTTGGGTAGTGTTGAATAAAGTCGCGCACTGGCTGTTGGGTACGTAGGGCACCGTTGCGGTTTGCAGCATCCGGCTGGATTCATTTGTAGCCGGATTCCCTAAACCAGTAACTCTCCCGTTCGCACCAGCTGTGAAAAGCTGCTGGTTGAAGCCAGTCTTGTCCACACAAACGGGCAAAAGTGTACTGGTGAACTCGATCGGCTCCTCCAATTCTACTAAGGCGATGTCCCCTGAGTAAATTCCGGGCGAGATAGCACGGAAAGTGCAATCTGTATGCACATTTCTCAGCTGTAAAAAAACACAAGTACTCACGGCATGACAAATGACGGTCTGATACCACTAAATCATCATGAATGATTCTTGTTAACACCACGAAACCTCAGACTACCTGATCAATAACAATCATGAAAGAATAGAACAAGAGAGGATAAAAAGAAGTAGCGCAAAAGAAACCACAACTGAATGAGACAAACAAACCCTATACCGCCTGACGAATTGCTGGTCATGTAGTGGTGAATCATAGTCGAGATAGATGTTCCCTGTCATGACAAAGAGGTTCTGTAGTATTTCTGCGGTCTGGGCAGTACTATTGAAGATGCTGCCAGAAGATGTATTGAAGTCGTAGAGGCAATGAGCAGCAGTGAGCAGAAGTTTGGCCTCAATCACGGTGGCGCCGCATCGAAAGACCTTTTCGGTACCGTCCGACGAATTTCTCTGCATGTAAAGCGTGGCATGCCACGGAAAGGTACCGACATTTGTTGTAGTTTCGCCCGTTGCGAGTGACTTTTGGCGCGGACTTTCAATGCCGCACACTAAAATTACATCAGTAACAGCTTTTCTTCTAGCAATTTCATTTCGGAGCAAGCCCGATCACGATTAAGCTATAAACTATTTCAAATTTACCGAACTGCAGTCAAGGCATATTTAATCTAGCCAAACTATTTTCTCACGACATATTATTTCATAAATTCTTTTTATTCATTATTCATGGTTTGTCCCACCTGGTACACATCTAATGGGATCTGGTACCCACATTCCATTCTCGTTGCACTCCACGGTCTCTTCCCGAGCATTCGAGGACTCCATGTCCTTTATGTATAACGGACGACAAGACAATTCGGCCTTCGTCTTTGGGCGGACCAGATCAATGTCACTGCACGGTTTCACTCGTCCACTGGCATGAGTACAATTCCCCATCATAGACAGGGAGCCCAAAGGTCGGCATCTAATTTCTATAACACATCAACAGACTCAGTCTCCTGTGAGAATCAAGTAAAACCGAATGGTCCATCCGCCCAGATGGTGAATATTTGGTATTTTTATGGGGATAGCCACTCGTCGCACTGAAAATCCCTAGGGTGATTTTGGCACGTGGTCGATGAAACTCTGCAGCCATTGTTGGCGGAAACCGGCTGACTGTCAATATATTGCGGAAGGTAGACATGTGGATATCTGAAGCAAATAAACGAACATAACCACACATATCTACCTTCCGCGATGTATTGACAGTCAGCCGGTTTCCAACATCAATGACTGCAGAGTTCCATCGACCGTGCGCCAAGATCATCCTAGGGATTTTTCAGCGTAACGAGTGGTTATCCCCTTAAAAATACCAAATATTCACCGTCTGGGCGGATAGACCATTCGGTTTCACCTGATTCTCACGGTATACTCTAGACCATAGGTGTCAAACTCAGGAAATTGAAATACGCGGATACACCTGTGTAGATATTGTGAGCACAGTTCTGAAACCCGAATTTCTATGAACTGGTGGAAATTGTCAGCAAAACTTCGAAGTTTTAACCAGCTAATGGTAATATGGTGGCAATCTCCAAAGTTCAACTTGTCCCAATTACCACATTACTCATTTTCACTGATTACTTCCCAAGTTACTGCAATTATAATGATTGAACGCAGTTATATACCATAGATGAATTAGCAGTTTGTGTTTACCAATGTTGATAAGATAAGATGAAAGACAACCGAACATACTGCAGGGCGCACTTGGGAAATCCGAGCGTGTCAAGTAGTGTTGTGGTTTGTAACTCCATAGACTTACCAATGCAGACCGGCTTACGGGTCCATATTCCTGGTTGTATACAACGGACATTGGAGTTTCCGCGAAGCTTATACCCAGTATCACAAGTGTATACCAGGAGGCTGCCGATTTCTAATTCCTGGTCCAGCGGGGGTTCGACATACTGAAAGTCATCGTTGTTGGAAATTTGACGAAGTTTCCATTGGCCATTAATTGGTCGAAGTGACAGAAGGCAGGGCCTGATCCGCTCGGCTTGTGATGGTGGAATGAATCTGTAAAAAATTTTTCACGAATATCTGGAGTTTACTGAGCGACCTTCTTCACTTTTTGTCGAAAAGTTCTTGAAATAATTCTAATTCAATTGTCAAATTTTCACCACAAATCTCTGCAGTTGTCTGAAAATATGCTTTTTTTTCATATAATAATAACTAAATGAAATGTTTTGTGAATGAAAAAGTGAGAGATAAAGAGTAAGGGGGGAATAGATAATTCTAAGATTTTACTCTCCATATCCGTTAGGATTTCCTTTGCGGCAGGTATCCAAGGGATCCTCATCGGAGCCGTCGATGCTGCAGTCAATCGTGCCGTCGCAAACTACTTCACGGTCAATGCAAGCGCCATATTTGCAGCGAAACGCATAATCTGGACAATTCAGTTCGGGCCTGGAGCACTCTAGCTCAGTCTCATCACTTGAATCGGAGCAGTCAGCTCTCCCATCACACAGCAATTCGCTCTGGATGCACTCCTTGTTTCGGCACTCGAATTGACCCTCCCTAAAATAAATTTGAGTGTAGATAAAGTCAGAACAGCAGTTTTTCACATCAGGTTTTCAGATCATGTATGTATACACAATGTGTATACACATTAGGGTGTGCCAGAAGAAACTTTTTTTTTTTTTGAATTTCCCACATTAAAAATCAGAGTGGTATGGAATACGAAGCCTCGATGAAGGAGGGCACTGAGAAAAAATGCGAGGTGGTGTCTCACTCGACCAGGCATTAACACTGATGAGGCACCTTTTAAACTTGATTATCAGCATCTTCCTTTCGGCAATTGAAATATTACCTGACATTCAGGTGTTTTAGCATGGGTATAATGAGTAGAAATAAAAAAATTTTGGCAAAAATTAAGCTACTAGCATTCACTTTTTTTTGTTCCCCACTGCAAATGTGTACGTATTTGTGGATAATAACGACCCTCGTGAAAGAGAGCATCAGACGATCAATCCTAACAGGTGCCTCATCGCCAATATTGCGATAAGGTAACTGATGCTAGCTTCTAATGTCCACAACTCCCCTCAGCGAAAAAAATGTTTGTTCAATTTTGTATAACACCTTGTAATATTGTTTATTCTCGTGTATAATTGATCCTCACGAAAGGGAGTTCCGAACAGACAAGTTTAAGAGGTGTCTCATCAGCGTTGTAGTTTAGTCGATTGAAACACCTCTTAGAATTATTTTTCAGAGCCCCCCTTCAATGACGTTCCCTATAATATTCAAATACGCAAATTCCCGGGGTGGGAAGTAGGGAAAAAAAATAAATTTTTTTTTCACAAATGTTCTCGAAACAAAATTATTTATTAGTCTATTCCCTGTACCACCTTGTGATTTTATTCAATTTGCTGTGAAATTTCACCTCGCGAAAGGGGGCTTCGGTCAATTAAGTCTAGCAGGTGCCTCATTCATATGATTTCTGGTCGACTGAGGCACCATTTAATATTTTTTGTCAGAGCCCCCCTTCGACGACGTTTCTTATAATACATGAAACCACTCATTTTTTATATGGGAAATGATGAAGAAAAAAAAAATTTTTTTTTGGCACACCCTAATACACATGCGTGCACAGGTAATTCTTACATAGCTCGACGGTACATTTTCGAACTTCATGGTTGTCAATATCTTTGCAATTCTAAAATGTATAGTCACATACATCGGAAATGAGCCCACGTAATTTTTTTGAATTCTTAAACGAACCCGTTCGCCTATATGATACTCTAACCAATTTCAAGTAATTTTCAGGATTCTGTGAAGAGACATACTTCCGTTTTTCCGAATTATTTGCATTTTTAAGTGCTTTCTCGAATGTTGAGTGAAACGGTCATTTTATTTGCCAAAACGCTGAGAGTTTTTTTCACACGAAAACGTATTTTTCAGGAATCTTATCCCTCATTACGCGAGAGGAAAAAATCAGTTTTCAAACGATTTCTGTCCATGCACTGGAAATAGATGAGCGTGACGTTGTTGAACGGGTGCGTTTCAAGATCTACTAAAATTGCACCGGTTTATTCTCGACGTATATCACCATGTCCTGAAAAGACGAAGATATTGACGACTATAAGGTCCAGAAGTGTGTGAGCTTTAAAAAGAATCAACCACATGTATTGCAAGGTTCACTGTATAAGGTTAGTAAGATGTTGCTCACCCACAAATCGAAATGTTGGGACCATCCAACTGCGCATTGTTTGAGACATCTTGAGCGTGGCCAAATCTAAGGAGATTCACTGTCCAAAAGTTGAGAGAAAAATCAATAATCTTAAAATAACGTTGCGATTGCCAGTTTAGAAAGTTTTTGAAAAATACAAATAGGTTTTAAAACACTGCTCTCGGATAGTAATTCTAATTTCTTGAAAATTTTGTATGATGGCACCCATAACATTTTGGACTAGCAGGCCTCACATAAATACCGAGAGGAAATCTTGAAAGTATACAGTCGACTGCGCATGCGCCAAATAATTGAATCTTATTGGTCGGTGCGATCGTCCCGCGCTAATATTTTAACCTACGAGGCATGGGTGCCAACTTTCAAGAAATGAAGCGAGAGCTGTCGAACTCTCGCGCGTAAAGTAGTCAATCGAGGTTATGTTGTTTTTTATTTTAATTTAATTTCTACTGTATCAAATTAACACGATTGAATAAACTGTTTCCACCTAGCTGCTTTGGTTCTTCCAAGCACTCATCATTCACAATTAGACCTCTGGTTTTTAATTGCAATTGGAAAAAACAAATCCTCTAAATAAACCGATACATCGAATCGAAACAAGCAATCAGCTGTTCGGAATAAATCTCGACGGCTGTTTCAGAACATCAGGTTTCAATCTCAACAATAAAAAGTTTTCCAAGCCTTTCCGAATCACTACCGCAATTCATTGAGATCTTAACCTCAAAAGTTCGTATCGATTACATCGGCGCCAAAAACAAAATTTGACAGCTGAAACTCAGGATGGCCAGCCTGCTTCAGCAGACGACAAAAATCGCGCATGCGCAGTCGACTGTATACTTTCAAGATTTCCTCTCGGTATATGCAATCGTAACGCTGGTTGAAAATTCTTGAGCATTATGACGAATAATTTCTCTAATTGTACGAAATCATTTCAGAGAACTATAGATCACCACAGAAACTTTCTATTGAACATAAATGATGATAAGTACATTTGAAAATTGTTATTTTAACTCGAAACTAAGCAGTTTTTATCCGACACGGAAACAACTAGCGTACTAAGGTGATTAGTTAATACTGCAGAACCTAGTTGTTAACCTACACCGTTGGTTCGGTAACCATTTCTGAATGGTAACTACTGGTCGATGATGATTGTGATGTTATTGGCTAGTGCTGTCCTTTTTCATTCGAGGTCACTCATAAGCGATTTAAATGTCCTACGGCTTTAAGTTTTTTTTTTTCTTTTGAACGAGAGATTTTTTAATTTTATTAACTAGCACATTAGCTTAGCATCAGCATTATATGATATACTATCCAGAAATAATTTCTCCAAGAATTGTGTTACAAACCTATTGAACTTTGAAGTTGAGGATTAAACTGCTACTGGATAGCAGCAAGAGAAAGAACCACTCTGAATATTCTCTTTAGCAATATAAACTTTCACATACATTAACTCATGCCTGATATCAATTCGCCGCATTAAACATCGAAGGCAAATCGCAGTATACTTGACAACTCAGATCAATAAAAATTTAGCAATCTTTCTTTATGGATTTTATTGAGTTATACTTTTCCGATCAATGTCACGTAAGTCATTTATCGCTGAAACTGGCTCAAGCTATGAACCTGTGTGACGTGGTAGGCGTATCGGACAATAATTTATCTGTTGAATTTTGGAAGAATCTCAAATTGCAGGACCACTGGTAAGCAGGTTGCACGTATCGCCCATGACCTGATTGACTGGATGTATGTTATAACCAGTTAAACAAGTTTACAGTTTATTTTCAACGATCTCGAAACTCTTACTGGATGCATGCATATCGAATGACGTCATCACAATGAATGCAGGAATATTTGAAAACAAGGAAAATTTAGACAAAAAGTGTCGCACGAAGACCGAGAGAACTCGGCTTGAAATGTTTAATAAAAACTTTGGAAAAAGCTGGATACGCTTAAGATAGCGGTCGAATCTTCTTATTTTTGAGAAATAGTTTTAGCATCTCCAAATCTACAATTCTCCATGGCTTATTGTATCACTCCATCAACAATTATCATCTTCATATAACTATTCTTCAGGAAAAATTCACATTGGTTGAAAGTTTCGTATTTCACGCTGACGTAATACCCGATTGATTTACAAAATATTATGTTATTTACTGATTATCTTTGATCAGAAAGCAGTATCGCTATATCTCCAGTTAGCAATCTGGTCCATGAATAAACAGACACGCATACTTACAAAATATCTATTTACTGCATCGTGTAGAAGCTATAGTAGTAGTTCAGTAGAATAACGATCCACGGTGGATGTCCTTAGAGTATGCTAGATTTTTGTCGGTCTCACTCCAAAATAATATAGAGAATAAGGAATAATGTTCGGCGTCATGGATTTCGGGGTCCGCTAGTCGTGGTAAATGCAAATGTGTGAGATAGCACGAAAAAGGCACATTCTTCGGTAAACTTTCTTATTTAACTTTGAAAATATCATTCCTATTGTAAAAATGGATAAAAATAATCTTGTTGGTCGTAAAATTTCCTACAAAATGCCATGGTTAAAAATTGAAAAATTCCAATACCGTACCCGTAGGAGTTGAAAATATCGTCAAATAATGCTATGAATTTGGCTTACGTTTATACGCGCACGTAGATACTTAGTTGTCTTTTTTTTTTTGACATCTGTGCTTAAAATATTTAGAGTTTTATGAATCTAATGCAACAAACCCGAACTCGATGTGACAATTACTTTTTTTTTTATCTACGATATGTAGGTTCTCGTTTGATCGCTATTTGGTTATAATTAACGATATCTACTCACGTAGAAAGTAGATTAACAAATCTATTGTGCGAAAAGTAATTGTCACATCGAGTTCAGGTTTGTTGCATGAGATTCATGAAACTCTAAATATTTCAAGCACAGACGTAAAAAAAAAAACAACTAAGTATCTACGTGTGCGTATAAATATAAGCCAAATTCAAAGCATTATTTGACGATATTTTCAACTCCTACAGGTACGGTATTGAAATTTTTAAATTTTTAACCATGGCATGTTGTAAGATATTTTACGACCAACAAGCTTATTTCTATCTTTTTTTGTAGTAGGAATGATATTTTCAAAGTTGAATAAGGAAGTTTACCGAAGAATGTGCCTTTTTCATGCTATTTCACACATTTGCATTTACCACGACAAGCGCACCCCGACAGCCATGACGCCAAACATTATTCCTCATACTCTATATTATTTTGGAGTGGGACCGACAAAAATCTAGTATACTCTAAGTACATCTACGTGTGAGGCCTTTCTGGGCTAATACTACTAGACTATAGGTCTTCTGGCCGTCTTTGCGACTGACCTCGTACAGTGAATTAATTTGGTCCTCAGTGAGAATAGAATTGCACTTTAATTTGCTACACAACTTTTTGTTATCAGTAATAAAAGAGGATTTCTTCGATTTCCGGATCATCAATAATAGCTACGAAAAATCATACGTGATTTACACTGTCATTTTTTTTTTTAAGTAGACTAAGTGTCGTCATAGAGCTCAGAGATAGTTAGGTAAAGGTTTAAGGTTGGGTGAGCCGATTTATAAGTAGGTACCATACAAATTTTCGTAATGAAAAAGCGATATTGTTTTCTGCCCAAGTAATCATAGTTGAATAACACAATGTCCGGTGGACTTTTAAAGGCTTTGCATCAAGTTCACAACAGTTACGTTGAACCGATTAGAATCTGTAATAGAAAATAGCTAATCATAAACTAATACCTGTGATATAATAAAGTGATACAATAGAAGTTGAACAATTGTAATTCTGAAGATGCCGGAACATGACAGGAGATGAAAGAACTATACCCGTTATATTCGAAATTCGCATCAGTGTAATTCATATAGATATTCATGCAAAAACTCCTTTGTAACGCTTTTATACTACAACAAAGTGCATTTGTGTTCACGATTCAAATTCCATCACAAAGCGCTGTTCAAGCACGATGTTTTGAACCCATTCACCGCCCAGTTACTACAATTGAAAGTTACGGTCACGGCACATGTAGGATCGTAATTTCACTACATCCGTTAACTGATCTACAGCTTGTTTTATTCATCTGACCGTTGTATGATTGTACTTATGAGAACATTGCAATGCGTCGTGACCACTACTGACTCACCACATAGCCATAAGTAGGCGAAAGTGAATATTGCTGCAACGAACGACATCGTGATCGTCACTGTGTTATACCGACGTAGCTTTACTGCACTTTCAAAGCTCCCCACCCGTCAACGATCACCAAAGGTGTTGGCGTCTTGGTTGAACGTGTGCGACTGATCCATATTCCGAAGTTGTGCGCTTGTATCCTCATAAATTGAGGTATTTTTTGCGAATGCGGATTTGCGTAACGCTTTAAGTGAATGAATGTGCCAAAGACTTTGGGCGCACCATATCCCTGCCGACAACAGCGTCGATAAAAATGGTCGTATCATACATGCTACAACAGCCCACGCTCTTCAGGAAAACCGTAAGTACATTTCGTCAGTTGTGGGGGAAGATGATTTCTTTCTCAAACATCTCTAATGACTGTATATAGCATTGGTAGGTTATAGTACATTACGCAACAAGGGCGGGATGTTGATGATCCCTGGGATCTTCAACCCGCCATTGTTGCGTATACTATTTTTTGACACAGCGTGCGTGAAGTTCGTCAAGTTGGCTGTGATTAAGTGTTAACTTTCGTGGCAACGAAAACAATGAAAATTTGTGGCTCATTACCGTTCAGTACAGGGATTAATCACTTCCCGCATGCTCCACAGGCCTGGGAAAACGAACTTCCCGCACGCTGTGTCGAAATAGTACATTACGCACCTAGGGAGTAAAAGAGGCCATCCCAAACTGCGTGTGAGATTGACCCCCGAGCCGAAGGCGAGGGTGGCAAAAACGCAGTTTGGGATGACCTCTTTTACTCCCGTGTGACGTATACTATTTTTCACCACCCCCTGCACCGGAAAGTACGACTTTCCGTTCACGCGAGGGGCCGAAAGTCGCACTTTCGGTGCAGGTGTGGTGAAAAATCAATTCCCGCATAGTATTTGATCGAAGGGTTACTGACTTGAAAAAAGAGTTGTTGTCCGAAAAAACTTCTCATTTCCACACCACGTCTGGTTTTACAATGGCTGACGTCCAAAAGTCAGTAAAATTCCGTAATTTTTGCATTTTGAGGAGATTATATCAGAGAAAAAACCTAAAATTAACTGAAATAACGTTCATGTATATAATGGGTTGTAGGAAGAAATATTAAAGGGTGAATTCTGTGCGAATGTTCTTTACTCGACTGTCTCAGACGAAAGTGAGTTCTTTTTCCTCTTTTCCAGGAGGCTCCGACTCTGAGATTACCCAATGTTTTGGCTAACTTGGATTACTAGTTGCCAGCCTTATCTTGTGTTATTTTATCATTGATGCATTTCTGCTACAAATTTACGATCTTCTGAATTATTATAGCACGATTCCAATTGAAAAGACAGAAGCTGCCTACACGTTGATGATATGCCAATGAGCTTTTTAAACTCTCTGGTCACTTTTGATTCATCATCGCGCGGTCATGCCCTATACAAAAAAGTGACGATTGTTGGCTTGACCGACGTGTTGAAATTGAAATTCCCTAATTTCTCTGATCAAATTTTCGTAGTAAGATCTTCTGATATGCATATAAACTCTGAAAATTCCTTCATATCGTGTATATACATATATTGTAACGGATCGGGTGATCTAATCCCGAGACAATACGTCACAACGCGCACCGTCAACCGCGTACAAGTGACGTCAATCGGTGACTATATAAGCGCAGCGCTAACATAGCTAATTAGCAGTGCTAGGCAAAGCGCCACGCTGACTCACTAACTTCTTTCCGATACTAGGCAAAGTAACCAGATCGTCATACTTATCGAGCAGTGTTAGGCAAAGCGCCACGCTGACTCACACGCGCATTTCCCGAGGCCGTACAGGCAAAGCGCCACGGTACTCTCTAGAGTCATTCTTTTGCATACGGAAACGGCCATAGCGGCGTTTTACGTCTTCGAGTCAATTACTTTCTATTTTATTTTCTTTATTATAATTTAATATTTCCTTAATTTACACACAACCTCATAAAATCACGATAATTTGATTTATAGTACATTTGTAACGGCAGTAGAACCGTAGCGTAGCTAAATCTACAATTTTCCACGAAATTTATTTAATTTAATTTTATAAAACATTTTTGGTTGCAACCACTCGCAAATTATGAATTTATTTGTTTAATTATATGTTATGTTAATCGGAACGGTTTGCTAAACTCAAAACCCTTTCTCAGTAGGCTGAACTGACCTGACTAACATCTTTTATTCAATTAGCTAATATACAGCTTCGGTGACGACTGCACTGCAAAGATCAGATACTCGCTTCGGTGCGCTTTGCGCATCCAAGTCGAGATACTGTCTCGGCAGGTGCGTCGAATCCCAAGTCTGATACAGCCTCGGTGCTGCTTGCAGCATCCAGGTCTAAGGGAGGCAGCTACGGTGTGATTCGCTCCACCCTAGTCTGTATCAGGGACTAACAAATTACTTATCTCTACCAAGGAGCCCTAGAAAATAATCTAGAGTCCAGCACCCAAAAAGTTACAATATATATATATTGTTACAAAGGTCGAAAAACACCCCTCATATTTAATTCGCAAGGTCTAGTAGTCATCTAAATAAATGATGTTAACATTCGATAAAAGATAGCGGTTTCTAATCACAACCGCATTATTGTACAAAACAGTCTCGTTTTAGCTTTGGGCTTAAACAGACGTGTATTTTCCTAAATACAACCCAGTATTTATTTCCCATTATTTCGTTTCCTGTTCAACTTATTTCTCTCGGGAACCCACAATTAATTATCTTAATAATCGCGAAACATAATTCGCAACAATATATAACATATTAGGGTGGACGTTAAATACCATCTTGAGGAGTGAAGCCTCACAGTTTATAGACAAAAAATAGGAAAAACTTTTTGCCCCAGTGCGAGGTTTTTAAAATGAAATTAACCCGTGCCGGTAAGGTCGCAAAGTTTCCCATGTAAAACACATGCACTTTTACGGATCTCAATTCAAAAATTCACTGTGAAGCTAATTTTGAATCAAAAAATTCGAAACTATGTGAAAGTATCATGTATGTGTATTACTACATGCAGAAAAATCGAGGATGTCATACCGTTGAATCTGCTCATGATTCCACTTCGAACTAAAATTCTCTTTATCGATGTTGCGGCGTAGAATTTTGATTTTCAGTGAGTATTACTTACTTACGGTATGATACCCTCGATTTTTCTCCATGTATTGAGATCCGTGAAAATATATGTGTTTTACATGGGAAACTTTGAGACCTCACCGGCACGGGTTAATTTCATTTTAAGAACCTCGCACTGGGGCCAAAATTTGTTTCTATTTTTTATCTATAAACTGTAGGGCTTCACTCCACAAGATGGTATTTAACGTCCACCCTATTACATATGACCCAGTCCATATGGAGTCACCGATGATTTTTGGCCACCACTTTCGATTCATTTGTAACTTTGGCATGTCAATTTCCATGCGATTTCATGAGACACGTGTTTTTGCTTTTCGGCGGAAAACGATTTTTTACCTCTGTTGGGCCATTTTGAAATTTTCATGAAAATAGGGTTTTTCCAGGAATAAAAAATCCATGTCTTCTTCAAATTGCCGCCATTTCGTCACCAATCATCCAATCGCAACGAATTGTTTTTGCAAATGTGCGCAATTTCATAAGCTTCAAGTCCGTTTCTCGCAAATTGTGATTAGGTAGAAGGTTTTTGAGATAGAGGAGGAAAACTGAAGAAAGTCAGTTTAAGGGAAAATTGATTTTCTCAAAAACACAATCTGTGATTTTTGCGAAAATTTTATATATTTTTCAGCACCCAAGAAGCCATCTTTCTGCCAAGTGGCAACATGTCATTTTTTCAATACGTGAGTTACAGCCTCGCGATGAAAAATGCGATTTATTCACGTTCTAGCGTTTATATGGGTAACGTTCAAACTTGAATGTGGTTTTTAACGATCATTCGATTATCTTAAAGTTTCCGGAATCATAAATTAGAGTGTATACATGGAAGATCGAAATTAAAATATATGTATGTAAAAATGGCATGTTGCCACTTGGCAGAAAGATGGCTTTTTGGGTGCTGAAAAACATGTAAAATTTTCGCGAAAATCGCAGATTGTGTTTTTGAGAGAATCAATTTTTCCTTAAACTGACTTTCTTCAGTTTTCCTTCTCTATCGCAAAAACCTTGTACTTAATCACAATTTGCGAGAAACGAACTTGAAGCTTATGAAATTGCGCACATTTCCAAAAAAAATCATTGCGATTAGATGATTGGTGACGAAATGGCGGCAATTTGAAGAAGACATGGATTTTTTATTCCTGGAAAAACCCTATTTTCATGAAAATTTCAAAATGGCCCAACAGAGGTAAAAAATCGTTTTTCGCCAAAACGCAGAAGCACGTGTCTCATGAAATCGCATGAAAATTGATATATCAAAGTTACAAATGAATCGAAACTGGTGGCCGAAAATCATCGGTGAATCAAGATTCGCGGCAGCGAATCGCAGCCGAGTTCCCCCCTACTAACTCGGCGCGGCAGCCACGAATCATTTACCCGAGCAAGCTCTGGTTCTTGTAAAAAATCTGCCACATCTTTTGAACCGCTGATTATTTTTTAATAAAATTTATAGGGGCGTAGGGCCCTCCCCAGTTGACCTTGCTCGCAAGAGTTGGACAAAATCGACCAAGTGGCTTTGGAGATATTGACCGTCAAAGTTGATCGAAAAACACAATCTCCTTTTTCTTCTTTTTCTTCTTCTTCTCCTTCGTTGCAGAACGTTTTTCTTGGGACCACGATATCTGTCGAACCGTTGCACTTATGAACTTGCAATTTGGAAGGGGTGTTCTTGTCATCGAAATCTCGCCCCCTATTGTTTTTGAGCAAAAATCGACCACGCATAACTGAGTTATTCATATAATAATCATTTATAAAAATTCGCAGCAGCGAATCGCGGCCAAGTACCCGTAGGTCGGCGTGCCAGTATTGATTATATTTGAATATTATTATTTATATCAATATTTGATTTATTAGTATCATCATTATCATCAGCATCATCATTATCATTATTATTATATTATAATTATCGTCATTATCATTATAATTGATGTGTCAACATTTGAGCTGGTGCCACCTGAAAAATGTCCAGGTCATCCTCTATATGTCCAGGTCCTCCACTTCGTAGTTTTCGGTGCCCAGGTCCTTTGCCCCGTAGTTTTTAGAGTCTAGGTCCTCCGCTCCGTAGTTTTCCGTATCCAGGTCCTCCGCTCCGTAGTTTTCCGTATCCAGGTCCTCCGCTCCGTAGTTTTCAGAGTCCAGGTCCTCCGCTCCGTAGTTTTCCGTATCCAGGTCCTCCGCTCCGTAGTTTTTAGAGTCCAGTCCTCCGCTCCGTAGTTTTCCGTATCCAGGTCCTCCGCTCCGTAGTTTTTAGAGTCCAGGTCCTCTGCTCCGTTGTTTTCCGTATCCAGGTATTCCGCTCCGTAGTTTCTGGTATCCAGGTTCTCTTCTCCGTAGTTTTCGGTGTCCAGGTATTCCGCTCCGTAAATCTCGCTGCCCAGGTCCTTCGCATCGTAGTTTCCGGTATCCAGGTCCTTCGCTCCGTAGTTTTCGGTGTCCAGGTATTCCGCTCCGTAGTTTCCGGTATCCAGGTCCTCTTCTCCGTAGTTTTTGGTATCCAGGTCCTCTTCTTGGTAGTTTTCGGTATCCAGGTCCTCTTCTCCGTAGTTTCCAATATCCAGGTCCTTCGCTCCGTAGTTTTCGGTGTCCAGCTATTCCGCTCCGTAATTTCCGGTATCCAGTTCCTCTTCTCCGTACTTTTCGGTATCCAGGTCCTCCCATTCTTAAATCTCACTGCCCAGATCCTTCGCTTCGTAGTTTCCGGTGTCCAGGTTTTCCGCTTCGTAGTTTTCGGTGTCCAGGTCCTTCCCTCCGTAGTTCTTGATGTCCAGGTCTAGCGCAACGTAGTTTTCAGTGTCTAGGTCTTCCGCTCCATAGTTTTCGGTGTCAAAATCCTCTGGTTCAGACACTTTCCCACGACACATCTATTTTCTGATCTGACGCACGGATCGATTTCAAATTGGCAAGGGAAATTGACTCTGTCGATATCTCGCGTCCTATTGGTTGTTGAACAAATCCGATCACGCAACAAAAAAATTGACCCCGATCAATATACGAAGTCATTGACATCAAGACATCAATCAATATTATTATTAGTATTATCTTGAATTTCATTCCAGAAACTGATGTTTTTGTAATATATCATCGGTATGCAAAAGGCCCACCTTGTCGGTCCTAGTTTCTGAGGTATCTACGTTCAATACGAAAAGAAACGTCCATACAAGTGTTAAATGAATTTATGTACATGAATTTCAAGTTTAGAATAAAATAACATCGCAATTCTCCAAGCTCGCGGGACCAATTTTTTAACGCAATGTTCGTTGTTCATTCAGCAATACTTACATATACATAATGCCATATCGACAAAGTGCGACCTATAGCTTGAAAAATATCATAGAATCACATAATGGTCTGTTTCGATATAAGGCCTGTTTATTTTACGTAAGAATTTCACAATCAGACGATTGAAGAAAATTTTCTGTATTCCATGTTTGTACTACCTCTAAATATGTGGCGCTGTTTGAATAGACGAGTTCATGAGTGGCATAAACTATGATTGGTACAAGCTATCGTATGATTCTCGGAAGGAGATTTCTTGGTCATATACAGGGTGTCTGGAAATTCGCGCACCATCGGCATACTGGCGGATTCCTTGCGAAGAATTGAGACGAAAGTTACCAATTAAAAAAAGTCCGCAACGGCTTAGTTTTCCTGTGAAATCATTCAATAACGAACCAATCAGCGTTCAGCTTTAGGAAAGAATGGTTAGAACATTGCATAGCCGTCCGCCCCACTCCCGGGCGAAGCGGGGAATACCACACATTATTGTCTCGATCTCGGTAGTGGGGCGGACGGCGATGCGGAGCTTTAGCCAGTCTTTCTTAAAACCGATGCTGATTGGTCCGTTATTCAGTGCTTTTACACGAAAGCTAAGTCCTTGCGGACTTTTTTGCATAGGTAACTTTCGTCTCAATTTTTCGCAAGGAATCCGGCAGTATGCCGATGGTGCGCGAATTTCCAGACACCCCGTAGAATATCTTGTCCGCTTTGCGCGAACCCGAAAATACATGATTTCATTTTATGACAAATGACTGAGAGTTGATCTTCATATGTGTATAATACATTGGAGTTAGTTCAGCGCAGGCCTGTTCACACATACAAAAAGTAATGAAATACCCGGCAAAAACATTGTAAATGTCAAAAATTACAGCTGAGTTCTAAAATGATTTCGCCGGCTAACAAAATCGAAACGTTATACTTTTTTTCAGCGAAAGATTACAAACATCATTTCGTTACACAAAATAGTACAAAATAATACGTGAAATCAGGTAGCGAAGCCGAGCGTTCCCTCAGTTGATTTTCATACTTCAAATTATGTTTTTCAAATGCCAATCAAAGGAAATGAATGGAAAAACGATCATTCGTTACCTTTGACAGAACAGCATATTGGCGACGGGAAATATTGCTGAAAGAAGTTAGCTCGTATGATGATACAAACTCGGCGGGCATAGATTGTTCTGAAAATTATCAATTGCACTTTTCTTTTTATTTTTTCCTTCAGCCACTCCGTAACGATCACACCCACAAAATTGTTTGTTTGTTTGAACATTGTTGGCATTGATGATATTTATCATTGTAAACTGAAACTGCGATATAATAGTTTTTTATACGACAAGGGCGCGGAAAGACCTCGTCTTCGGATCGTGCGGCACTTTCACACTCGTCACGGAGTCCCTCTATGTGCCTGTGCCCTAAGTCCTGTATTTTCTTTCAGATTTAAAAATTATAAACATTTTTCACGCTCTTGTGCTGGGAAAGCTTAACGAAAATCGTGTTTCTCACAAGAGGTAGTGCATAAATGAATGCATCACACAAATGAATGAAACGAGCGAGTAATACGTTAGAAATTAAAGTTGAATTGAAAATATACCTATAGTGTGTTTATAACAAGAAGTATACGTCCAGGCACGATGATCTTAGTAATTTAAATTCAAATTCGTGGTTTGAAGAAGATTCCAATTTTACTGTGCATCTATCGTTTACCAACGTTCGCCTATGGTACAACCATGTCACAACCATGAAACGATACATATCCATCCTGGACGTACCCATCATCTGTACACTTGGGTAATGCTTTTCTAACGTCTTCCTTCCTGTTCGACTTACACACAGTGGATAGACATTGAAGCGAAAGTATATTCTACATTCAAAGATACAATAATTGTTGATCTTATTACCTCACATTCCAGCAATTGATAATTTTCAGAACAATCTATGCCCGCCGAGTTTGTATCATCATACGAGCTAACTTCTTTCAGCAATATTTCTCGTCGCCAATATGCTGTTCTGTCAAAGGTAACGAATGATCGTTTTTCCATTCATTTCCTTTGATTGGCATTTGAAAAACATAATTTGAAGTATGAAAATCAACTGAGGGAATCGATATGGACTGGGCCATATACGTATAATATCGGCATATCAACAGAGTCCACTTTTCATGATTCTTTCCTTGGGATCATATCATATACCGTATACATATATCTATATATGGGGCATTCCATGACATCTCGATCAAGATTCCAAGTCGATGTCTCTGATCGGCTTTATAATTTTTTGTATGAAAGTACATGACGAAAAATGCAATCGCAATTTTTTTCAGAATTTCTTGACGCAGCGTGTCTGACCTATAATTTGAAAACTTGGAAAAAATACCCCCATTTTCTAAAATCTGAAAAAATTCACAACAATCTTATGAAATATAACAACATTTTTGACGCCTGTTAGAACATGGAGATATCATCACATTAAAAGATAAATAAGAAAAACTAAGAAAAAAAAAAAGAATCATTATTGGATTGCATTTTGACATAAGAATGAACATAAGAGCTCATTATAATACATTAAAATAAGCTTTTATGTTCATTCTTATGTCAAAAATGCAATTCGATAATGATTTTTTTTTCCCCTAGCTTTTCTTATTTATCTTTTAATGTGATGAAATCTCCATGTTCTAATAGGCGTCAAATATGTTGTTATATTCCATAAGATTTTTGTGAATTTTTTCAGATTTTAGAAAATGGGGATATTTTTTCCAAGTTTGCAAATTATAGGTCAGATACGCTGGGTCAAAAAATTCTGAAAAAAATTGCAATTGCATTTTTCGTCATGTACTTTCATACAAAGAATTATAAAGCCGATCAGAGACATCGACTTAGAATCCTGATCGAGATGTCATGGAATGCCCCATATACATATATTGTGACGTGGATTTTTGGTAGACCCTCGGATTTGGACCGGATAGCCAGCCGCCGGGGTCAATTCAACTCACACACAGCTATAGCTCAGAAGTTAAATTGGTTATCTTGGTGACTATTCGCCACTCTAGAAATTCGAATCACAGCAGACAGAAAGACCTAACGGATACCTACGCGGCGGCTAGCAGCAGTACCGCGGAGAGATGTCGGGATTGGTTGAAGGACTAGCTCGGCTATAAATTACGACTCGTGGAATTTCAATTGTAACAAAAAATGAAAAAAATTTATTCAAAGAAAAAGACTTAAAACTAAGTAAAAAAAATGGTACAGTATCGTTAACGCACCCGGGGGTACTTAGCTATGGGTGCGGGGCGGCTACAGGCTGTGTAACGGCGGCTTCGCCTCGATCTGCGAATTTTACAATGAGAAGAAAACAAAGAATAGGATAGCAATAACAGGCAAAAAAAAGAAAGGAAAACGACTTGTAATTCGACAAATCAATTCCCCGCGGCACAATCAGACATATCTGCGGACCGAAATAATCGAGTTGTTCCCAACAGAAGAAAAGGTAAAGTAACAAGTTTCTGCTGCTATATATACAATATTGCAATATTGCATCCGTCACTATTGAGTATCATTTGACATTGTTTTACAGGCAACTTATTACATACCTTACGCCAAAGCTGGTAAGGAAATTTCCCAAGCAAAAGGCAAGCTTTGGTCAAAATATTATAACACCAGGCGATCCTTACGCAGTGCAGGTGCACTGATTCGTTCAGGGGCACAAGTTGATCCGAACGACACTGTCGAATCAGTATCTGCAGTTAAGATCAATTTTGTAAAACTATAACTATGGAACTTTGCACATTTTGGACAAAAATCTGTCATAAGAATGACAACTCCACAGTCCCTGCACATTTCCTTTGAGAGCACACCGGATTTTGGAGGCCTTTCCATTAAGGGTAGGAGATACTGAAATTTGAGTGCGAAAATTTCAAAAAAATCGATTTTCGGTTTTTTACGGAAAAGTGTTCTTTGAACTCTTATCTATGCGTACACAAATCCTTGAACCGAAAAAAATTCATTATGCCCCGTTTACTCAATAAAGAGAATAATGTTTCAGCAGGAGTTTTCAATTTTCCTATATTTCGGTTATCGCTATTTCAATTTGTAAAAAAAAGTAACTTGAGATGCATTTTTTCATTCAGCTACCATACTGAAGTGATTCACATGAGATGTTCTTGGTAATGCAGTTGTTGAATCTATAATTTTAGTCGATGGCGTGAGATGGCACTCATGTTGGGTAAGCATACCGCGAAGGCGGGAATTCGAGTATTACGAGCAAAATTCACGGTGTGCTTTACTTGAATAACTCGTGCTTTGATAAAACAATGGATCGAATTCATCGACGTTGGCGAAAGCCTAAAGGTAGAAGTAACGCTCGGCAGCAGCAGGCGATGGATGCTCGGAAGATTCTGGCCCAAAAACGGGCAGAACGGGCAGAACATCAAATAGAGCCGAGTGGCTCTAACGACCCTAACCTCAATCCCGATCCCCATCCAAATCCACCTGTTGAAGCAGGTGATTTTTTACTAATTTATTCTTCGTGTTTACAGGATTTAGTGAAAAACGTGAAGTGTACTAACTGTGAAAGGCAAGAAGTGTTCGTGCAACTGCGTGATCGTCATGGTTTCAGTGTGAAATTATTATTGAAGTGTAGTGCGTGTGGTTTTGTGCTTGGTGATACTTATTCAAGTCCACGTGTCAAGAACGAAGAGAGTTCAAGACCACCTTTTGTAGTCAACTGGAAAATGGTTGACGGAATTACGTCTGTCGGATTGGGATATGGAGCTCTGGAAAAATTATGCATTGCCACAGATCTCCCCGTCATGACTGCCCGAACGTATCAAAAACACCTGCAAGCCTTGTCACAGGAAGCCCATAAGCTTGAGGCGCAAGTCTTGGGTGAGGCAAGGGAGAAGATCCGCAATGCCCATGTCGCTATACAGCCAGAGTTGGAAGATCAGGCCGTTATAGACATTACAGTCACCTTCGATGGTACATGGCAGAAGCGAGGTCACCAGTCTATGTACGGAATTGGAATCGCCATAGATGTCGTCACCGGACTTGTAATTGACTTTGAAATTCTTTCCAAGTATTGTCACATGTGTATTGTGGCTGGTGTCGAACTTGGCGAAGATTCCCCTGATTTTGCTCTCTGGCTGGAGGGACATAAATCAAGCAAAGAGTGCAACCAAAACTTCATCGGCGCATCAGGCTCAATGGAGGTGACGGCAGCAGAGAAAATTTGGTCAAGATCCATTGAGAAGAACCAAATGAGATTTACCACCATGGTGTCTGACGGGGATGCGAGAACATGGTTACGCCTGAAGGAGATTGCACCTTATGGTGATACTCGTATCGAGAAGGAAGAATGCGTCAACCATGTCGCCAAAAGGCTAGGAACAGCACTTCGTAAGCTGTCTCAAGATCAAAAGCTGGGTGGAAAAGCTATCGGAGCACTGACGGTGACAAAGATCGATTCATTAACGAACTATTATAGAAGAGGATTCGTAGAGCACTTGGATGACATCGTGGGAATGAAGAGAGCTATTTACGCTACACTCCATCATGCCTCATCAACAAACGAAAGACCACAACACACACATTGCCCTACGGGTAAGAAATCGTGGTGCTTTTACAATAGAGCAACAGCCAGACAAGAAGAACCAGGATGCCACAAGAATATGAAATTGAAAGAATATTGATTCTGAACGAGAAAGTCGTCGAAAATCTACTACCAATTTATGAACGACTCACGAGTGACGAACTTTTACTGCGATGTGCCCGAGGAAAAACCCAAAATGCCAATGAGTGCCTAAATAGTTTGATATGGAGAAAGTGTGTGAAAGAAGTGTTTGTTTCGAAGAAGCGTTTACATTTGGCAGTGGTGAGCGCAATAACGGAGTACAACAACGGGATCGAGAAGACAAAAATCATGAAAGCGACACTTAGAGGAGAAGAAGCCGGACCATCAGGGCAGACAATTTCAAGATAACGAGACAGGAAGCGAAAATTGGCAGGAAAAGCTGAGGCTGTACAGACCAGAAAGGTCAGAAGATCAAAACAAAAAGAGCAGAAGAAAATGAATAAGAAAGCAAAAGGTGCAAAAGGAACAAAGGATTACGCAGCAGGTGAATTTTAGAAGCTGGTTTGGTATAAATTAGTGTGGGTGGAAAAAATTTTAGAGTGGTACTAGTGCAATAGAAATATGGAATAGTGATAATATTTATGTAGTTACCAATATCCCGTAGTGCGAGTGAATTAGAAGTTGGAGTTGTACTAGTGCGATGCAATTCAGAGTAGTGATTTTTTGTGTGATTTGAAATATACCATAGTGCCTGTGTAATGATCTGATGCTGCTTTAGTGTAGTAGTGATATCACCATGTGATGTAATAATCTTCATTTATTTTCAGCTAGTAAGTCGTAAGAGTTGTCTTGAAAAAATTGCATCTCGCACAAAGAAGGATGTTTTTCACCAAGCCTCAAAAGATAAGTATACCTAAATATCTAATTGTGTACATTTCTAATTTTTGTTTCTGTTTCACAGAAATAGCTTTCGGTAGTTGACCAACAGAAGTTTCTGATGTGAGGCCTGCAATGAAGTCACTGCTCTACTAAAATTATGTTGGAGACCCAAAAGTTTTAAGACCCATTCTAAAAAAAGATATGTATCAAATTTTCTCAAAGAATAATTATTATCTTGTCTTACTCTGATATTTGTATTTACAGAAACCGTTCCTAGAAAGCTGTCATCAAAGTTTTTGGCACACACTCCAATAAAGATGAGTATAGCATGTATGAAGATATACATTTATGAAATTCATATAGCAAATCATTATTCGTCCAAACCTTTGTATTCATTCCACAGAACCAGATTTACAAGTCATCAACCGCACGATTCGCTGCCCGCAGGTCAGATTGCTCACACTCGACGAGACCAAGTTTATATCAACCGAAATGTTAAAATATATGTTCAAAATTCTTCAAAGTTAAAATAATTCATATCCTTTATAATTCCATTCAACTTCCTTGAAATCGTAATTTCTGAAATGTAGCATGTGTAATGAAAATGTGAATTCCACTCAAATATTGCAAGAGCAATTTTTTTTTCAACGTAACATGCTTCAAAACTATTAGCAATCTTGTCCGAAACTAGTTTTGTTCAGACAGTAATTAAAATCTTGAATTTTGTCAATAGTCTAAAAAAAAACTTAAAATCGATTTATCTCAAAACTATGTTTTTGCCAATTCAAAAATCTCCCTGCGCTGAAGCTTTTGTTGAAGACTTCTGAAATTTTCAGGGCACATTCTTACATACATTAGCTACAAATTTACGTCAGATTATGTAAATCGAGAAACAATTACGGATTTTAGAAAAAATAATTGAAACTAAATTTTCCACTTTTCATGAAAACGAATGTCAGAAACGAGTTTCGCACCGATCTCAAAAATACGACGTAGTTTTGTAGCTTATGTATCCAAAAGTATGTGTGTGGAAGCCCAGCAAGATTCAAGAATAATTGGAGCGCAGGGAGGTGTTCGAATAAAAGCTATTTCCAAAGCATTGTGAAGAGTAACTCTGTACTTATCGGTTCAAATGACTTGAAATTTGCACAAAGTCTATGTTTTGAGATGGAGAACATGTATGTAAAACCTCATTTGAAAATTGCAATTTTTTGAGATGGGCAGATTTCAGTATCTCCTACCCTTAATATATATCACAAAAAAGTAGTACATTCAGAAGCCACCTGCATTCCAGCGGTTTGTTGTATTCTGTTCATTTATTCGTTCATCTATTTTCATTATTGCGTCATGTCGTGGAGGAGTTTCTAAAACTTGGTTACTCACGAGGCCAGAAAATGTTGAATTTGAATTTTTTCGAGATCTTTGAAATAACTGAATAATTATTTCATTGTCGAGTTAAGATCTGTTTTTATTTATTTCGGAATTAAAAGAAAGAAAATTGAGGTTTGATCAACGATCAGAAGCATCTGCTGCTTCACACTATAGCTTTTGGAAAATCAAGCTTCGGGTTGTATTTCGCGCCTCTTCCTTCAGAGATCAAATTGTAGTACCCCTCACTCTCTACAGTGTCGCCACAATCTTTTAAAGCAAAACTTTTTTTTTCGCCTATGAGTCCCTATGCTCTCGACGCGCCTGCGCTGTTGACTATTCCCATTCTTTCGCTTTGTGTCAGCGTCGTCACACGCGAAATATTAACAAAAATTCAGAAAAAATGGGAAAGAAGAGGAATCACGATCATTCGGCATCGAGGGAGGAGAAGGAAAATGTGGATTTAGTTGAGAGACTAAAAGAAATAGTGACGAATTTCGACCGGAGGTATAAAAAACGTAAGTTTCGGCGAACATAACCTCTGCTTACTTGGCGAAAAGGGACGCCACGAAAATTGACTCTTTCTGAAAGATCAATTACTGACAAAAATTGTTGGTCTGGACACCTAGTTGTTATGCCAGCGATTTGATTGCTCGGCAGCGTGCCTTTGGTCTGACCGAGGCACACGCCTTCGTTTGACGAAAGAATGCAACATACATTGTTCAGTCTCCATGGACCTGACCCTTGAAAATAGACATTTTCATTTGATGAAAAATTGAACAATTCAAAAACGATGTAAGGCAAGTATCGGCATTATGCCCGTTTTCCTTCCAGATTATAGAACGAGCTCGCCGCATCGTCGGGATCGCTCTCGAACCCGTCACAGGAAGGACGGCAAATGCAGGCGAAGATCAGATCGTCGCAGCTCACGTTCGAGCAGCCGTTCACGGCATTCTCGTCGCTCAGAGCGTAGTCGCTCGGGTCATTCTAGTCGCTTAGGGCGTAGTTGCTCGCGAAAATCTGACTATGGCTCACAACAATCTCCGCAGGAGACGGAGGGAGCGCGAGAGGAGTCTCAAATACTGACTCAAAAAAATGACGAGATGGAAATCGTCAATGAGCAGTTGCCAGCGGGCCCATCGGTGCCTGAAACAACAGCCCCAGTCAACACTGAACAACAGGCGAGCGTGACCGCTCAAAATAACCAAAATCAGCCGGAGCATGAAGCTGACCTTCAAGAAGACGTATTAAACGTTATTGGACCGCGTTTGGAACCGGAACAGAATAAGGCCCCTTAATTACACAAAGATATCGCTATTCGTTGGATGGAAATCTTTAAAAAAGGGCTTTCCAAGGAGGAAAACAAGAGCCTCGTGGAAAAGTATAATATTCCGGAAAATTGCGGATTCATAGTTGCCCCGGTGTTGAATTCGGAGGTTGTTGCCGCGATACAAGATAATGTCAAAACAAGAGACAAACGTATCACCGAAAAACAGGAGCGCATTGCTTCCTGTATGGCAGCCATGGGAAAAGCTATCTCGATTACTCTAAAATCGGACAGTCGAGAAAAACTAGAGTTGCTCGAAATTCTGAGTGATACAGGAAGACTCCTGGCGTTTCTACAGAGGAAGGAATCAGAAATTCGCAGAAGTTTAATCCTCGCAAATCTCAACTCATCCGTAAGAGAAATCTTGACGTGCTCGACAGTCGACGGTTTCCTGTTCGGGGCGAATCTGGAAGAAAAAATTAAAACTGCAAAGACAATCGAGCGGACATCGAAGGACCTTGTTCAACCGGAAAAACTATCAAAACTCAAGGACTCAAAAAACCAGAGGGGCCCGCCGGCGCAGCGTCAGTTGATGCGCAAGAGGAACTGGACGTCGAGCGGGCCGAAAAAACCGACGAACGACAAATTCGGCTCGAGGCCGAAGAAAACGTATCCTCAAAAGGCGCGGTTCCCGGACAGACGCCGCTAATTTCCAGTGTAAGAAAGACTGCGGGCCGATTACGGTTTTTTTATCGGGCATGGTCAAAAGTATCGGCTGATCCTGTAATTCATGAATGGATCAGAGGATTTAAAATTCCCTTTACATCACTTGCCGTGCAGGGTCGGATCTCGGAAAAAACAGATTGGTCAAATAACGAAAAATTCGCGATCGCATGCGAGATCGAAAAATTATTAGAAAAAGGCGCGATACAGACGGTTACTCCGTCTCCGGACCAGTTTTTATCAAATATTTTTTTAGTGCCGAAGCCCGACGGTACGCAAAGATTTATTTTGAACCTCAAAAAACTTAACGAGTTCATAAATGCGGAACATTTTAAGATAGAAGATTGGCGAGTGGCGAAGTCGTTAATTGAGTCTGATTGTTTTATGGCGTCAATCGATATAAAGGACGCGTATGACCTCGTATCGATAGAAAAGAGTTCTCGAAAGTTTTTACGATTCCAATATAGCGGTGTATATTACGAATTTAATTGCTTACCGTTCGGTTTAAACGTCGCACCTTTCGTATTTACAAAAGTACTCAAACCGGTGGCAACATATCTAAGAAGACAGGGCTTTAGATCCGTTTTCTACTTAGATGATATTTTGCTTATCGGAAAATCATACGAAGAGTGTGCTGAAAATTTTCGAACTACGGCGGCTATTTTAGAAGAACTCGGATTCATAATCAATCATAAAAAATGTCGTAGGACTCCTGAAAAACGACGCCAATATCTAGGGCTTATTTTTGACTCGGCGAAGATGACGATCGAATTGCCAGAGGACAAGATCCAAAGATCTCTCGAAAATTTGGAAAAAGAAAAAAATGCTCGATTCGTGAGTTCGCATCCTGCATCGGTACTCTCGGCTCGTGCTGTCCTGCGCTGAAGTATGGCATGATACATATGAGACGGTTCGAAAAAGTCAGATTATTAGCACTCGAAGCAAATAATAATAATTATGACATGACTATGATTATTCCGGAGGAATTAAAAGAAGATATCGAGTGGTGGACGCTAAATATAGCCTCAGCCAGCGCTCCTCTGAACGAGCCAGTATTCGATTACGAGATTTTTACCGATGCTTCGCGTACAGGATGGGGAGCAGTTTGCAAAGGTCGGCGGGCGAACGGACACTGGAGCACGGATGATTTAAAATTCCACATCAATCATCTCGAGCTGGTAGCCGCTTTTTTCGGACTAAAATGTTTTTCAAGCCATAAAAAACAATGCAACGTGCTTCTTCGTATCGACAACACCACCGCGATAGCTTACATAAATCGTATGCGAGACAGCCGGTTCGATAATCTTAGCGATATAACGAAACAAATTTGGGATTGGTGCGAGGCGAGAGATATTTGGATCGTTGCAGGATACATTGCATCGGAAGAAAATATAGAAGCGGATTACGAGTCGCGAAAATTACAGCCCGAGACGGAATTCGAACACGCGGATTATGCGTTTCAAAAAATAGTAAAGGTGTTTGGTGAGCCAAGAATCGACCTGTTTGCCTCACGAACAAATACGAAATGCGAGCGATATATTTCATGGCGCCGAGATCCCGAGTCATTCGCGATTGATGCATTTACCGTAGAATAGAATTAATGGTTTTTTTTATGCTTTTCCGCCATTCTCAATCATTTCGAGAGTTTTGCGAAAAATTTGCCAGGATCGCGCAGAGGGAATTGTTGTTGTACCGTATTGGGAAGGTCAACCTTGGTTTCCTCTTTTCTCCTCGTTAGTGATTGGCGATCTTGTTTTTTTCAAACCAAATGCTAATCTGTTGCATTCTTCCAACAGGGACCCTCACCCGCTGTCGAAGCAACTTACATTGGTTGCCGGCATGCTATCAGGGAAGCGTTCATCATGAGACAAGCCCCACCGGAGTCAACCGACATTCTCATTGCGTCTCTAACAGACGCAACTATCCGGCAGTACGATTGTGGATTGAAAAAATGGTGGCGTTTCTGTGCAACCACAGGTGTCAATCCATTAAGGGGCTCACCAATGGACGTTTTATCGTTTCTTACAAGAGAATTCAGAAATAACGCATCATTTGGGTCGCTCAATTGCTATCGATCAGCGCTTTCACTCATTCTTGGCTCGAATTTGGGAGAAGATGAGAGGGTATCACGATTTTTTAAAGGGGTTTCAAAATTGAGGCCTTCTGCACCACGTTACGACTCGACGTGGGACCCAAAAATCGTGTTACGATTACTTTCAAGCTGGGGTTCAAATGAAAAAATTTCGTTGGAGCAACTCTCTATGAAGCTAGTTACACTACTAGCGCTAATGACAGGCCACTGGCTGCAAACCTTTTCGTTAATAGATATTCGTAATATCCGAAAAGTCGACGAGAAATCTTACGAGATCAAAATTCCGGACCGAATAAAAACTTCGGCTCCGAATAAAAAGCAACCGGTATTGCGCTTACCGTTTTTCACAGAAGACAGGTCTCTATGTTTAGCGTCGGCTCTTGAAAGTTACTTAGACAGAACAAAAGATTTACGTAGCGCAATTTTGAGTCTTTTTATTTCTTTCAAAAAACCGCATAAGGCGGTTACGTCGCAGACGTTATCTCGTTGGGTAAAAAAGACTTTGTCCATAAGCGGCGTGGATGTTAACATTTTTTCCGCGTATAGTACGCGTCACGCCGCCACGTCAGCAGCAAAACGGGCTGGCGTGAGCGTCAATATAATACGAAAAACGGCGGGCTGGACACAGGAGTCCGCGACCTTTGGTCGATTCTACGATCGAGAGGTTTTGCCGGACGAAGTCCAATTCGCTGAAGGTATTCTCGGTAATAGAGATTAAGGTTTTTTGTTTGTATGTAACCTTGTTTATTTCTCGAAATATGCAGTACATAAGATTATATGCATATTCTTGCATTCTTGCGTTTTTTTTTTCTTTCAACTGTTATAAAAATTTAAAAATGTTTAAAAAATAAATATAATAGTTTTTTCATCAGCCGTAACTCGCTTTAAACAGCTACAATTTGATCTCTGAAGGAAGAGGCGCGAAATACAATTAACGATTAAACGAACTTACCTAAGTGAAGTTCTATCGTGATTGTATGAGCGCCTCTTCCGAAGAGATCAGTCCCACCCACCCATTAATCTCGTATGAGATACCCAAATTTATTTCAGTTACGGCGTATCAGGCAGAACTTCAAAAGAATGAGAATAGTCAACAGCGCAGGCGCGTCGAGAGCATAGGGACTTATAGGGAAAAAAAAAAGTTTTGCTTTAAAAGATTGTGGCGACACTGTAGAGAGTGAGGGGTACTACAATTTGATCTCTTCGGAAGAGGCGCTCATACAATCACGATAGAACTTCACTTAAGTAAGTTCGTTTAATCGTTAATTACCAAACACAACATTTTTTTTATGACATCAAATATGAAGAAATAGGGCTCGAAATCATGAATCTCTGTTGTGTACACTCTATAGACGTTTCCTATTTGTATAAATATCTCTTATTTTCCATTAAATTGGATACCTGGAGTGCTGTGAGATCTGTAATGGCAATATATGTATATAAAATTTATACACTTGCATGTAATATTTCATGTATGTTGCAGACTATACCCCATCAACTGACGAAACGGAAAAGGTAGAATGGTTGAAGAATTCGCAAGAACCATGGAACTTAGTTGTCGAGTACTGGAAATATACTCGCAGGGTCAGAGCTCTTGAATTTCAGAACTCGATCAAGAACTATATTGGGTCATTTCCAGTTTTGAAGGAAAATGTGGGATACACATTAGTGCGTAAATAACTATTACGACTGAAATTACTTTTATCGATTATATGTCGTTTTAATTTATATATCCTCATTTTTATAGCTGGAAATTGACTTCAGTGCAAAATACTCAGGAAAAGGGCTGAATTTATTCAGCAACCGGCCAGCATATTGTAAAAAAATATTGGACTTCGCGAAGCGCTCCAATAAACCAGCTTACAAAAATTATCTCGACGTTTTAACGGTGAATGACACCGATGGTGAGTTTGAAATAAGCCATAAACAGGCGTATGATGGATTTGCATCTATAAACTTATTTTGATGGGAAATTGAAAATTAGGTATTCAATTTTGATTCATATCTTGATATAATCAGGCATTGGTGATGAAAATATGAAATACAAGTTTGAAAAAAAAAAACGAAGTCGGGACATTAATGATGGATATGTGCATGTTTCCAGAGGTACAAACGAATGTTGCTCTGAGCTTGTTACCCTTGCTTCTACCAGTCATTACAGTCCAAACAAAAAAGAAGGCAAGCTGGCGCCCTTCAAAAGTTGAAGTCCAGGATGGATTCATAACTCAGATTAAGGTGAATAATGTTATATGTTTCGTACAATTTGTTATTATACTTCATTCCCGATATCATGCGGTTGAAGTGCTGGGTTATGCACACTTCACACTTACAATCAGAAATATGAATTGTAATGCGACAATGTTATTAGAAAATTTGTGTGGTACTGTGATTAGTTTCACTGAAATTAGCCGTTCAATGAAATATTCACTTATATCACCTTCAAGTATGCATGAATTATTTTATAGGATGTTAGCGATTTGCAACCTACGATCGAGAGACGCACGCAGAAAATGGACAAGAAAGGTATAACATTGCAAGCTGTGGTAATAATTGTTGCAGCCAGTCTCCAGAAAGTTGAAGCAAGCTATGTTTCAATTGAAGGTACCACATATCTTCTAGACACACCACTAATGCCCGGTTGTATAAAAGATAGTTATCCCCGGGTTAAATCTAACCCGTAGGTCACCCACCGGATATTACGAATTCGCGTTTTATAAACGTAGGTTATGACGTCACGATGGTTAACCGTTGGTTATCCCCGATACAAATGTAACCCGCCGAATCGCAAGGGTCACCCCACAGATTTAGGGGTAACTTTCAATTGTTACATGCGAAAGTAATCGTTTATTGGTATTTATGACGTGTCGATAATATACTATTAATTAATAAAGTGCTGTGTGCTGTTTATCATTAGCTTCAATAGATATTATACAATAAAACGCAAATTTTGGTAAGTATAAAATTTTGGTTATCTTAGAATGGTAGACAGTATGCAGACGGCATGAAGATTCTTGATTTTTTCAAAAATTTATTTTCTGCTGTAACTTTAATTTTCAATTTAAATAATTTATAACAGAAGCTGGTTATGATTTCTACGAATTAAAGCTATATATCATTTTCTGGGCAATATGAATAATAGTTTTTTCATCGAACATCTGGATTCAAATAAATTTTGAACAGTAACATAGTATTTGACCTATCAAAGGGTTGTAAAATTATTATTATTATCATTAATATTTGTATCAATGTGAAATTCGCGGGATCTAGTTGAGGATAGTAGCATTAAAAATCAACTGGACACCATTATCTTAACAATTTATTGAACTCTTCTAATACACGTCTTTGCTATTCGCTTGCACCCTCTTTCATTTACCTTTTGCCTCCTGCAATTTATACCGTTTTCCGCTCTCTAACTCACACCTAAATCGTGCATCAATACTGATATTATCTGTATTCATATAAATCAAATATTATAAATATAATTAAAATTGATATCTTCATTATACAAAGTTGACAATCTTTGGACATGATGGATTCTTGATCTTCATCGACTTCATCATCATCATCGTCGTCGTCGTCGTCGTCATCGTCGTCGTCTACTTCATCAGCAATTTCCGATCAGGAAATTATCGAAATTTTGCCTGCAATACGTGGACCACGTGTATTTCGGGACAGGATCTGCCCATTCGAAATTTATATAGACTGTGACGTGGATTTTCGTAGACCCTCGGATCTGGACCGGATAGCCAGCCTCCGGAGTCAATCCAACGCGCACACAGCTATAACTCGAATTTAAATTGTTTGGGCGCCAGGAGACTACTCGCCACTTTCAAAATCTCAACAACAAAACCAAAGACTAACTGAAGCGGCGGCTAGCAACAGTACCGCAGACAGAGGTCGGGATTATTATTGAGGATCAGCTTGGCGTTGAATAACGACTCGTAGAGGACAATTCAACATGAATATGAGTAATTTATTAAAAAAAAAAAAAAAAAAATGTAAGAAAAGAGAACAATATAAGATAAAATAATCAAAGAATAATCATGCACCCGGGGGTACTCCCCGCTGGTTAGTTGTGGCCAAGGACCGTGTATAGGCGGTCTTGCCACGTTTTATAAATTTGACAAAAAGATAAAAGCTTTCACGTAGGAACGCAATAACAAAAAAAAAAACAATACCAAAGTAAAATAACCCAGGACTTAACAAATCAGTACCTCGCGGAACAATGATAACGGGTCATCTGAAAAATCTACACCGCGAGGGGTTAAGTAATAACTCACCAAATTTCTACACTAAACAGTAACAATAACTAGATCCTAACTCTGCCTGGTAGGCAAATCTACAGGACCTTGACTCGAAGATTACAAAACAAAACGCAACTCGACTCGACTCTAACTGACTGTATTTGAATCTCTACGTGAGGAAGAGAAACAGCGACTGACTTAGACTTTCTCACTCGCTCTCATAGGCGAACCTCGGCACAGCTACAGTTTAACGACTAAATGGCCACTTTTTAGGCCCAAAACCAAATCTCTCGAACGCGACAATTTCTCTGAAACACTGGCTACGGCCTACCGACTCGCAGTACGGCTTAATCGAGCCTCAAGACCAGTAAGTCGCCTCGTGGCGTAAAGCACAGGCAATATGGCGAACGACCGTTTGCTGGGTTCGAAAATTCGTGGATTAGATAAGATAGATAAGTTGACGCTTACCGTCATCCAGCCACCTCATGGAAAGAAGGAATACTGCCTCGTGGCGATAAACTCAAAGCTGCACTCAAGCACACGCCAGACTCAAACTTGAACTCAAAAAGTCCCACGTAGGGGAGTCGCAAAAATAGCCTCGCGGCTGAACAAAACAAGACCTTAGCGCAAGAACTAGAGCTCGGCGCTCTACCTGCGAAGCAGGCCTACGGCAGAGTGAATCGCAAATTCGCTCGTTCCACGCTGTATATTTGCGCATTATCGCCGGGATTTTCAAAAATCGGTTGGCGGGTTGCGTTACGGTAGACGCCGGTCGACGGGTTGTTTCTTCGTCGACGATTTTCTTGACCTCCGGTTTCGAGAGACAGGGAACGCGGCTCGCAGGCTCTTGGGGCGGCGGGAATCTCCTCCACCGCCGATTTCCCACGTCGGTGAGTGCCCCCGGCACTCCTCCGCGTTCCTCCAGGTTACCAACTAGACCTCTTACATCGGTCCAATACTTCGTGTCAGGACTCGTATCTCAGCCCTCGGTCTAGGGACAACTCCCCTCGGCTCGCACATAATAGAAATTATGGAAGAAAATAAAACACAAAAAAAAATAAGAACTCAAATCAAAACTCTAAGTCGTGCACGGTGGCCTCTCGGAGTTAGATTACCCTAACTGGGGGTGCATTCACTCTGAACCTCGGTGGTCCTGTTACTCTTTCGCTCCCTTAAATAAGCCTGTCAGGGGTTTGGGGCGAATTGTAACGGCAGGCCCAAACTGCAATGTTACAATATTTATGATTTAATGTTTGTGACGACGCCAAACATAATTGAAATTTAGCTGCATATATAGATGCCCACGCCCATGAGTCATAACGTAGTGACAGAAATTTTCAATATTCGTACCAGTGTACTATATAATGGAAAAAACATTATTTGCTACACTTAGGAAGTGAGGAGGACCCGTTCCCGTAAAGGACCCCGTTCAACTCCTTATGGAAAATGGCTCTCGGTCAAATTTTTTGAAACTTTGAGATATGTTAGTTCTTCAAGTGTAGAACCAAAGTCTCCATGGCCGCAAAGCTCAGAAGCTCATAGTTTTCGAGATATCCCATTTCTTAATGTAAGGGTGCAGATTTGGAGTGAAGTGGTTTGAAAATGTAGTATAAATGAAAATTGTATCAGACGACTCAATATGAGAGTTTTGGGGGTCACTGATTGCGAATTTGACAACCATTCTGTCCTCAACTTCATTTTGGGGGGTGAAACTCACGCTAAACGAGCACCCTGATGGGAAAAGAAATCTACGCCGTCCGTCCACGTCGTTATTCCTGGGTAACGCTAAAAGTAGATTCTTATTCCTCCTTCAAAAAAGTATCGAAAGCATTACCAACAATAATTCGTTCTTCCAACAAAAAATATTGAAATCAGATACTAGTGCCAAGTGAATCGACAGATTTATTTGATCTTGAGTGTGTAACTTTGATCTCGAGTGTGTAACTAAGCCTCATTTATTCATACGAAAATATCTTCCTCCTTCAAAAAAGTATCGAAAGCATTACCAACAATAATTCGTTCTTCCAACAAAAAATATTGAAATCAGATACAAGTGCCAAGTGCATCGACAGATTTATTTGATCTTGAGTGTGTAACTAAGCCTCAACATGTGATCGACGCATGTGTGCCACGTATAAACTAGTAGCGTACTCATGTGAGCAAGCGACATACGTACTCATGAGTCAATTCGAATTTAAATTCATAAAAAAAAGAAATTAAAGAAATCGAAGTGAAAAAAAAAAAATTTGGAGTACGTGGTACTTGGCGGGCTATGAGTTCGATTGCCATAAAAGCATTGAGGTAGCTCAATTTCATTTATATTTTTTCGTAATTTATCTAAAAAAGCCTCAGCAGCTCATCTAGTGGTACACATTCAGTATGTGTTTGCACTATCCACCAGAATGTGAAATTGATGCTGGAAGGTAATTGAACCGTTGAGCTATGAGACCACAATAAGATTCTGCTCAATTGGTGGGTTGAAAACACTAATCTAATTTTACTTCTGTTACGCTTAGGCTGTCGGTTTTCTGAACTTTTTAATCGTTGGGATAATCAGGCAGAAGGACCTCCAGATTACAAGAGCCTGCTCAGGAGCATCATGTGTGTGAATCCTGTAGTATATTTGTATTATGGATAATGTATAATTGTATGGTGTACACATACATACATAGCCAACATCGTAACTATGTATATACTTCGAGCGCGGTATGAGCGGTCTCGCTTCAGCCGTGTAATAAACAGGTTGTATACTCCCTAATCCTGTGTCACTTATTACGCCTCACTCGGACACCACAAATCCCTCGGTCGATTGTTATGATTGCAAATGCGATTCATGTCCCGGAACAGCCGGAATTGTAGCAGCCTTCGAAGAAGCATTTCATCAAAATGAAATTCAAGAAGTAGATTACAAACAGTGGACGACGGTTGACCACTGCACGATAATTTCTGTAACGTGTAGTGCAAACGAATTCCATCCGAATTTGTGCAAAGAACTGAAAAAATTGTTGAGACACGATTTCATATCAAAGATCCAGAACACATCCTACAGGCAAATCAAGAATTCTTTGGAACCGGGGCAATTTTTGATTACATTAGATTTTGCCGAAAATTACACATTCACTGTCCAAGAAGCTGCGCAAGGCTTCCATTGGAATAACAAGCAAGCAAGCGTCTTTCCAGTAGTAGCGTATTACAAAGAGAATGATGTGATCAAACATTTGTCTTTCATAGGAGTTTCAGATTGTTTGAAACATGACACCGTAAGCGTCTATATGTTCCAAACTGAGCTTATAAAATACTTGAAAACCAAATTTTCGCGCGTTGATAAAATATTTTATTTTTCGGATGGCGTTCCACAACAGTTTAAGAACAAGAAAGCGTTTGCAAATTTAGCCTATCACGAGACAGATTTTGGTGTTAAAGCGGAGTGGCACTTTTTCGCTACGGCTCATGGGAAAGGCCCGTGTGATGGTCTTGGAGGGACAGTAAGGCGTCTGGCGAAACGAGCAAGCCTTCAAATGGGATCGAGGCAACATATTCTGGATGCACAAGACCTGTTTGAATGGGCACGTAGAAGTTTGCCGAATATTCATTTCGTTTTTTGGTCTGCGAGCGAATACGATAAATGCCACACTCTACTGAACGAACGTTTTCTAAAAGCTGCTACTGTAAAAGGGACTCAATCGTTTCATTACGTAGCGCCAGGTACTTCACAAATGACCTTGTTATGTAAAAGCTACTCTGATAGTGCACAGTTCACAGAAATAAAGATATTTCGTTGGGTCTTAAAAGAGAATTTTATTTACCGCTCTTTGTTAATCAATCGTAGCTCACGCGTAACCCCGTAGCCGTCCCACTCTGAAAATTTGGGTTTCTTACTGAAAAAATCTCAGCTTTCAGAATAAAAATTCAAAAGAATGATAAAACATTGAGCACAAGGAGAAATCGCTGTTTTTTGTCAAAAAAACGTGTTCTTGAGGGGGTTTTAGCAAAGTTGACAAAAAATGAAAAATGGATTCAAAAAGATGTGAGTTTTTCACGAAGAAAACATATTCTTCCGAATTTTTATTGGGACGATAGAAATACGTTAAAAATGCGCGTAAAAATTTTGTCCGAAAAATTAAATATCGTATTCCTCGTGAACGGTACGTCCTATTGGGCTGAAACTTGGTGAATTCACCAATCTTGGTTCACAGATTGCAAGGAAAAAAATTGAGGCAAATCGATTTTTTAGGGCCCAAACATTCGTTGATAATTGGTGGAATTGCGTATATATTAAAATTGATAATTAAATGAATTAGATCAATAAATTAATAAAATAATAAAATTAAAAATTAATAAATTATTAAAATAATAAATTAATAAATTATTAAAATAATAAATTAAATAGTATATAATATACATATAAGACAATTATTTATTTGCTCTTTTTTTATGGATCTATTTATTTATTTATTTAGGTTTTGGAGTCTCCCGTTGGTGATAGCAATGAAACCAAAGCGTGTTTTTCTGTAAATAAAGCCGATAATTTATTAACTAATTACAATGATTATTATTTACAATATATACACTCTTACCTGTAAATAAAGAAACGACAATTAAAGCCTATTGCTACACTCTTTATTTACGGTAATTTCTCTACGTTGTAACGTGTACGGCTATACCAGCCTATACTGGTATAGTCGTACACAGCACATACGCATCGCGCAGGTGGGGTGACACCTGATGACGTCACAAGTCATATATAAGAAGCACCGCTGAGACGCAAATTAGCGGACTTGAGCCAAAGCGGCCGACCGACTCAGACGTGAATTCATTTCAAAATTCCTAACCTAAAATCAAGCATAAATTCAATATAGCTAAAATTGCTTTTTGATCAGAAATTTCAATTAAAATCGTTCTAGCCAAAGCGGCAGTTCAAGTAAATAGAGAAAAACTTATAAGATTTGTACTCAGCTAAAACAGCATTGCAAGAAAATAAAATCACTAAACAGTATCTAGACAAAATTAGAGAAAACCAAAATAACAAGGTCCGACCATTGAAGAAGATAGGAATAGCGTAATATTAAGTTAAATTAAGAAACATTCATTCACCTCACTCTTTCTTTCATAATTATAATTTTTTTGTTCAACCATTATAACTTTTTTGTTTGTAAATAGTTTGGGCGAAACAACGGTCGCAAAATAAACCGAAATATGATCAGTAGATCATAAAATTATCAGAAATTTGATTTTTGTTTTCAATTCACTAATTAACCGCATTTTTCATCATCGCTTTCAGAAAACACTTCGTTTCAAATTAATAAAACTTAAATTCATTGTTTAGCTAAAAGGCAGCTTCGGTGAGTGTGTTGGACAGCTACGGTATAGCTATAATTGGTACCCTAGTCTGAGAACACACTGTTACGTACCAACTTTACGCTTTCCCTAAAAATTTATAATATTCAATAAATTTGAGTTGAGATCATACAAAGACATTCAGCATTCGAGGATCACTTTTCTTTTTGGATACTCGAGAAGGAGAATTATTAAAACGTGCATTTTGTCACGATTCGCTTTGTTATTTAGAAAAGATTCATTACCTCCTTAATGTCGAAGAAGTCACGTATGATATAGAATATCTAGGATTAACGCTTACAACGTAGCAGTTTCTGTTGACCTAGCACCTATAGTCGCATCACTATAACTCTTTCTAATAAAACCCTAATTATCCTAGTATAGACAAGGAAAACCATAAGAACTAGGAAATTCTAAATTGAAGAATTGGGATGTGTGTTATGCATGGAGTGACTGTATCTAGCTAATTTTAAGAATCTAGCATATGTATAATTTAATTACTACGGTGAACCGACTATGTGGGTGCGGACGGCTGACGCGTGCACTTCTTGGGACTTAAGTCCCCAAAGGCTTGACGGCTGATTACGAGCGAGGTAGCGATCATCCTTTCGTGTCTTTCTTCTGGTAAATCGCGAGGCGCGTGGATGTAGAGAACCGGGTGCTAGTTAGAGCCTAGAGTTGGTGTTCAATCTTTAACAAAGTGGTGACCCAAGGGACTCAGTACTCGTCAAAAAAAAAAACAATTATTCAGTTCAGTTTTGCCAAGTCTCGTACTTGTAGTTATAGATTCAGTTTTAAGTTCACAAATTCAAACCTTACGTTCCGTTATAATCAAAACCTAGTGATAGGCATTTTTCAAATTCAGGACCTTATTAACTTCATCAGAAATATTCAAAATTCGAGTCAGTGTATAAATACTTTATTAAAGACCGAGACTGTTCAAAAACCCCACGTCGATAGTGCAAGGTTTGGAGTTAGAAGATACTAAAAGGTGAGGACCCGCAAAATCAAGGGTGCGACGCGACATCCAGCCCTCCATGGTCGGTTCTACTAAAGCTAAGTGTCGACGATCGTTATCCATGTATTGTCATTCATGCTAAATTCCACCTTTACTATCAAATTGTTTCCAGTATTCTCACAAGTATATTAGTTGTACTTATGTGTACTTATATCATGTATTATTAGAAGTTGATACAAAAATGGGAATCGTGCCTGCTAAGCCAGTACTCTAAATACTCCGGGATACTCCCTGGTTTAACGTAGTATTGCAGGTCGAGCATAATTAAATTAAAGACAGTAATAAACTGCTCACGATATCCCAACTCAAGTTTTACTCCGACCTGAAATACTTCACGACTCCTATTCGTCAACTATATCTCGTTACTATCTTGTTACCTATATCTATCATCTATGCTTGCTATGATAATTAGTTTAAGAAAGCCCATAGACCTTGCCTAGAGCTAGTGCAAAGACACTTCGGGGAAAACCCTCAGCTTTAAGCAAGTTCGCGACGTCTCCAACTTGTCGAGCATGGCTATATAATCTTAAGCAATACAATATTAGTATGACCATAAGGAATTGCAGCGAAAGAGTTATAAAGAGTTGCTAGGTTGCGAGGATTTATCAAACCAAACATTAAATTCCGAGCGACAGCAGATTGACACGTTATATTATTTTATCACTACCAAGGTGACAACGCGAGAATCGAGAAGAGTATATTTCGTTTGGTACCTATCTAAGGTTTCTTTTAAAGTAAGCTCTCTTCACGAACCCGCGTCGTCACACACACATTATTATCCTTGTTTTAACCATACACAATATTCTTTTATGTTCAACCGTTCGTTTTATTTCAAATAATCGTTCCAAGAATATAATCTATCTTTATCAGTTAATTTCTCTATCATTTTTACCCGACCTAATACAATCCTGACAAGACAATTAGGCCCTTCTGTTAAACAATTAATGCGAGACCTGTATAGGACTAGACGGCGTAGGATCCAAAAATCGATCTATTGAGAGATAGGTCAAAATTATTTTTATTTGTTATCATAGATAACGGGCGGTTATATTTAGACGCTACGCGGTTAGGTATAGTCGGATAACCCATGTGACGCTCGTGGCATCGCGAATCATTAGTATATTGTTGATCCTTTCGTTAAAGATCGATAAGTCGTGATCATTTATACCCACGTTCGTCACATGAGAATAAAAATTGGTGTCAGAAGTGGGATATTAACGCCGTTAAGCAAATTAATTGTTTAAACAAAATAAAAAAAAAAAAAAAAAAAAAAAAATTTTTTGCTGGTTGGTTTCTCTTCGAAACGTATAACTCTTCCCTGCAACTCTTTAATCGTAAATACGTACAATAATATATATATATATATATATACATACATATATACTTTTATACATCAATACTTGTTACATTAAGTGAAACCTTGTGCCTCTTGCCAAAAACACATTCATAATGGTTGACCCAGCTGACCTCAGCGCAAACTTGAGCGCGAGTCACGCTATGATGACATCTATGGCAGAGTGTTTTGCTCTCCAAAATAGCACGTTAAACGTCCCTTATTTTGACGGGAAATGCATGCCATTGAAAGATTTTCTGCAAGACGTACATAACGGCGCGGTATATGTGCCGCCTACATCCGAAAGCACATATGTAAAAGCTGTGTTAGGCAAGCTGCAAGGCCCAGCACGCGATAGCACTTACGGCAAACGATTTAACACCGTAAACGAACTTACAAAACATCTTAAAGAGCGATTCGCGTCGGGAAAGGATTTCTCTTATTATCAACACGAGATTGGAAACATACGAATGAAACGCAATGAAACGGTTAATGATTTTTATGACCGTCTAAATATTCTGCTCAGCGGAGCACGCGTTAGTCTAGAAGATGAATATGACGCGGCCGCGGTAGACGATATGATGAAACCTGTCAAAACAAGCGCCTTCAATGCGTTTTTGCGAGGGTTACCGGATGAGATGGGAAAGCTGGTAGATGCACGCGATCCGAAGGATTTAGAAGCTGCAAAAAAATGCGCAGCCGGATTAGAAACGCGGATGCAGACCGGAATATTAGCATCAACCGAAATTCATAGGCCTGCTTTTGCGCGCGCGCCGTCGCCTACCTACACCAGCTTACGTTATCAACCAAGTCAGCCGCGAGAGCATAGTAACTACTATGTTAGCGAATCCGCAGGTGCAAATATTAGACCGAGAAGCCCATCACCCGTTGCGGAACGTCGAATGAGAGAAGATTCCCCTTCAACTAATCCGCGTAATTATTCTAACCAATCGGGGTATAATACGCAGTACTCTTCGAGACAGCCGTATCCCTACCCCTTTCCACCCTATCCATACTACCCACCTATGCCTTATCCGTATTTCCCACCCTACGGATATCCACCGGAAATGGAAAGCCACATATCTAGACAAAATCAGACAGGGTATAGATATCCTTACGATTATAGACAGCGTTCTATTTCACCTAAGTCTAACACCGGTATATCTAATATCGGGCATAGACCAACCTCACCTATTGCGACTCATAATACGCAGGAAGGACCAATAACAGATCGGGAATCGCGAACACGAAACGTTGACAGCGGATCAAATCAAAGAACTAGATCACCATCCCCGTATGATAATAACCGAAATAAACCGGCTGAGCCTTTAAACGCTCACGCAGCCCGACGCCCGGACGCAACGGCGGGCTATGCGAGATACGAGCGTCAGCCGACGGTAAGATTCACCGAGCCGGGTCAAGAGTTTATACGTGCGGGAGAAATAGAGAATCGCCACTAATTAAAATCAAGGCACCGGAACTTAAAGACAAATTCGGGATATTTTTAGTTGATACGGGAGCAGACATAAGCTTAATTAAAGCAAATATGCTGCATCCGGATGCATTAATTGCAGCTCATGAAACCACGATAATTACTGGTATAACTACCGATAAATTGAGAACATTTGGTACCGTTGAAATTACCCTACAGGGACAAATTAATAAATTACACGTAATAAGTTCCGAGTTTCCTTTGCAATGCGATGGTATACTAGGCAAAGATTATCTACGCCGCGAAAAAGCTGAAATTTCATTTTCTCACAACACACTTGTGACACAGACAGAACCAATTAGGCCTTTTCGATTTATTAACGAACAAAATTCTGCAAGTTCAGACTCTGAATTTAGCAATACTCAGTGCGTATGGAAAATAAAGGCAAGGACAAGACAAGTGATAGCTGTGGACGTATTAGACTGTAAACTCAAGGAGGGATACCTGCCGAAGATTCCTGTAAGCGAAGGGCTATACATTGGCGAGGCTGCCGTCTCGATTAGTAATGGCGCCTGCCAGGTCTTAGCCATTAACACGCTAGATAGGGATATAGAGGTAGAGATTCTTCCCCAGGAAGTCATACCCTTCGAATATCACCATTTTCCTGAAGAGTTTGGGTATGACTCGGATTCGGGAAATTCGAACGTCGAACCAGAAGCGCTGGACAGACTAGAGGAAATCGAGTCAAAATTGCGTTTAGAGCACCTAAATGATGAAGAGCGAATACACGTATTAAACTTAATCGAAGAGTTTCCGGAAATCTTTCATCTACCGGGAGACAAATTAAAATTCACACCCGCGATTAAGCATCGTATACCAACTACCGACGATATACCGATAAATACTCGACAATATCGTTTCCCTCCGATTCACAAATTAGAGATTGAAAAACAAATGAAAGCCAAATTAGATAATGAGGTAATCACACCGTCAAACTCACCATACAATTCACCACTCTGGATTGTCCCGAAGAAACCTGATTCGAAAGGAAATCCGAGATGGAGAATTGTCATGGATTTCCGAGCATTGAACGAAAAAACCATAGGCGATGCCTACCCTTTACCGAATATCACTGACACCTTGGATCACTTGGGTGGAGCTACGTATTTTTCAACCTTCGATCTTGCCAGTGGTTTCCAGCAGATAGAAATGGAACCGCGAGATCGAGCAAAAACCGCATTTACAACACCGAACGGACATTACGAGTTTTTAAGAATGCCTGAAGGGTTGAAAAACGCTCCAGCTACCTTCCAGCGATTGATGGATCAGGTACTGCGTGGTTTACAGGGGGCGGAGGTATTCGTGTATCTGGATGATATCGTTGTATATGCTAAGGACTTAAATGAGCATGAACAGAAAATTAGAAGATTATTTAAAAGATTAGCGGACGCGAATTTGACTTTACAACCAGATAAATGTGAATTTTTGAAAACCGAAGTAGCATACTTAGGTCACGTAATAACAAAAACGGGAGTAAAACCAGATCCCAAAAAGATCGTGGCTGTAAGGAAATTTCCGCGACCAAAAACTCAAAAGAACATTAGGCAATTTTTGGGATTAGTAGGATATTATCGCAGATTTATTAAAGACTTTGCTGCGAAAGCTAAACCTTTAACAGATTTATTAAAGAAAAACGCGCCCTTCATTTGGAAAAAGGAACAGCGCCATAGTTTCAAAATTCTAAGAAAAGCATTGTGTCAAAGGCCTATACTGCGATATCCGGATTTCGAAAAGCCCTTCACTCTGACCACCGACGCATCGGATTACGCCATTGGTGCGGTCCTGAGTCAGGAGGTGGACGGTTACGACTTGCCTATTGCTTATCTATCGAGAGCTCTAATAAACGCCGAGCAAAACTATTTCACAACTGAGAAAGAATGTCTTGCAGTTCTATGTGCAGTATTGCATTTTCGACCTTATTTATTCGGACGTAAATTCACTTTGGTTAGCGATCATGAACCGCTACGCTGGATCAATTCTATCAAAGATCCAGGACAACGACTGGTGAGATGGAGGTTGAAATTGCAGAACTATGAATATACCTTTGTGCACAAACCGGGTAAACTAAACACCAATGCCGATGCACTTTCCAGAAATCCAATAGATAGCGACCAGTCATCGGACTCCTCGAGCTTAGAACTATCAGAAGAAGATAGCGTAGACTCAAGCGTAGTAGAAACCGAAATACCCAAATATTCAGAATATTCAAAATTAATAAAATCAACGACAATAGAGAACCCTGATGTCGAAGAAGTGCACGAAGATCTTTTTAGTAAAACAGATAACTATGCTCATACCGTCTCAGTAGATCTGGAGATGAGTGCAGGAATAGCCGCGGAGTTCAAAGAAAGATATGGAGCTCCAGATGAACTTAAAAATCAAGCGAAATTACATTCAGTAGGCAGATTGCAATTAGAGGACAGTACGATTTACTACATTATGACAAAACAAAATTTTTGGGATAAACCGACGTATGAAGACATGTACAAAAGTTTAATAAACTTCAGGAGCATTTTAGAACAAGACAAAGTAGAAACTGTTAGAATTCCAATGATCGGTTGTGGTTTAGACAGATTATCTTGGGGGAAAATACGAGCAATGCTTCGTTACATCTTCAAGGGAACCGGAATTAAAATCTATGTTTGCACAAATATCAGGATTAATGAATCAGAGACACAAGCTCAGACAATCAAGGTAGTCTCACAAAAATTAACATCGGATTCAGATTTAGATTCAGACAGTAGCCTGGACGAGATTCCGCGTAAACTGTACCCAATAGCTAAACAGGGCCCGAAGGCTACTAAAGCTTCAAAAATACCTGAACCACCAACACGTAGACATATAGGTAGACCCGTAAGTAGATCAGTTTCAGAAGAACACAAAAAAATCGACGAAACTATTAAACCCAGACGTAGATTGAAAACAATGCCAGCTTCAGATACGAGTGCCATAGCATTGAGAACGCGCTCTAGGTTACAACCTAAACCAATCAATCAGACAGAAACACCAAGACCTTTAGATCCAATCGTGGAACGGACTCTTGAAGATTCTTCTGACGACGAGTCTTCAGAACCACCGCTTTACAGGAAACGGAAAAGTGTTTTACCAAGTTTAGGATTTGACGTACAATCAACAAGCAGAACTGTATCGCCTGTACCGAGTGTACACACGGACAGACAGACAGACGTGGAACAAGCTACAGAAAATAAATCTGACCGAAACGAAATTGCCATCAGAATAAACCCACCAGTACAAAATACTGACACGGACGAAGACAATGACGTCTTTACTTTCGAGCCACCTATAGACTTGAGAAGTCTACACGAGTCATTTCAACGGCTCGATAAATCAATTCATGAGAGAAGTGTAATTGAACAAGAGACAGATGATACAGGAACAATAATCTTACCCAGGGCTATATCAGTAGATAGAGACTTAAACGAAGTCACTCGTGAGTTAATTACCGAACAAGACCCATATCAAGATGAGACAGGAGATGAAGAGTTAAATTCTAGGATAGAAAGATTGTTAAAGAAATCGGAGGTAGAAGCATCAAATAGGAGTCAGGCATGCCGAGACAGTGTGCCGAGCACTTCGGGTACATCCCTAATCTCGAGCGCAGCTGGCGTAGGCCAAGACTTATCCATTATCAGTGAGCCGGTTAGGAGAGCAGGACTCCCGACACCTAGAGTCGCGCCACGGCCTATAGCACTTTCCACTCCATACGTTGGTACAGTGCCACCGGTCGCCGATAGTGTAACAACAAAGGCAAAAGTTAGTAAACCTCCGAGGCGTTTAGTACCGAGTTGCACAACCGAATGCAATCCAATTAGCATACAAATAACCGAGGGTATACTACCTGACGTAGAACCTACCTCACCGTTAAACCTTCCCAGATATAGAAATCACAAAATTAGCAACGTAAGGTCCACTAGAGAAAATCTGACGTACATCAAAGATAATTACGTTCATTTTTCATCTACTGACTCGGAAACGACAACACCTATCAGCAAGCTATTATCGGATCTAGAAATAATAAATGTAGAAGAACAACGAGGAATAAAACCTAAAATTGGACAAATATTAATCACCAAGCGAGGTAATAATCGCGTGTTTAGTGTAATAGTCAAAAATAAATATTTCGACAAAATTTTGGCAGATGATGTTAAATTCGGACTAGAGAACCTTAAAATCATTTTTGAGGAACTCCAGTTAAACAGTTTTAGAATTTCAAAAACGGGAGATTTTACCGACGAATTACCACCGGAATTTTGGCCAAATTTATTATCAGATATTTTTGACGATAGCAACATTAACGTCACGCTATGCACGGGAATTACACAAGTACCGCGAGAAGAAATCCGCGAAGAAATAATATCAGAAATGCATGGTAGTTTATTAGGCGGACATAAGGGAGTAACCAAAACATACCGAAGAGTTAGAGAGCGGTTTTACTGGCCGAGAATGCGCAATGACATTAGCAACTTCATCCGGAAGTGCAATAGCTGCCAAGAGCATAAGCTAGTTCGCGTCAAGACACGGGAGCCTATGTTAATCACGGACACCTCATCTGAGCCGTTTGAAAAAATTGCCCTAGACACGGTAGGACCCTTACCAACCACTCCGAGAAATAATAAACACATCCTCACTATGCAGGACAACCTAACTAAATATTGTGTAGCAGTAGCAGTCCCAGATATAAAAGCTGAGACCATAGCTCATGCATTAGTAAAGCACTTTATCTTGAAATACGGCGCGCCGCGCGTAATTTTAACAGATAGAGGAACTAGTTTCGTCAATAATTTATTCTCGGAATTAGGCAAGATCTTTAAAACAAAGCATGTTACTACATCGAGCTATAGACCACAATCAAACGGAGCTTTAGAGAGAAGTCATATGGTGCTAGCCGATTACATAAAGCATTATATCGACGAGTTCGATGACTGGGACGAACTGATACCCTTTGCGATGTTTTCCTATAATACTTCTGTTCACGAAGGAACGAATTTTACACCGTACGAATTGGTGTTTGGCAAACTAGCACGAATACCGAGTTCATTCCCAACGGATGAAAACTTATTGACGTACAACTCTTACTTGGGTGATCTGATGGCTAGGTTAAGCGAAATGCAAGACCTGGCAGCCCAACAACTTAACTTATCGAAACTTAAATCTAAGGAATTTTATGATAAGAAAGTTCGCCCTTTTGCCGGAAAAATTGGGGACATGGCACGTGTGCTGATAGATGTCCGCAAAGGCAAATTTGGTAAGAGGTACCAAGGTCCGTATAAAATTGTGGGAATACTGGAGAATAATAATGTCGTATTACAGATGAATGATGGTAAGCGATTCGTTAAGCACATGGACAAGGTAGAACTAGCCTATTGAATAAATCATGACGGACTGACGTAACTTATAATTTCAATAAATTCTCTTAACCCTGACAACCACCCTAGAGATCGACAGTATTCAACAATACTTCGGGCTTGCCCTAGTCGCCCTCTTGAGACTATAAAACACAAAACTAAAGAGGAAAAAAAATCATAAACTAAAAGTGTTACGAAATCCATCACCAGTTCATGTGGGAGAGCAGTAAATTTCCAACGCCAGACTAAGACAAATTAAAAATTGCCGAAATGAAGTTCACAATCGCAAGTTTGACAATTTTACTACACATTTGCCACATAAAACCAGAACCAAACAACTACGAGGCAACTCAGCTAAATTCGAGTCCAGGGTTATACTTCGAAAAACTACACAATATACGATTTAAACGAGCGGAATGGAGACTAGTGTTTCATATCAGCATAGACAGATTAGCGCAGCAACTCCCGGAAGAGGCCTCAGCGTACCTCGAGAAGGTCAACCACTGTATTAATGCGGATGTGCCTGAAGTTTCCTGCAACTTCAGAAAAGAAGAGCTAACTAAACTACTAAATGAAGCAGAAGAGCTACGGAACGAGATTAGGAGCTTGGGAGCAGAAATATCAGCACCAACTATAGACAATTTACCACATACTATAGCAAAACGAGGAGCTCCTTTTGAGTTCGTAGGTTCAGCTAGCCGTTATTTATTTGGAACACTCACATCTGAGGATGGTGAATATTTTATATCAGAAATAGACAAATTATACCAGGATCAAAGTAAATTAACCAAAATTTTGAAAAACCAGACACACCTTATATCTAGTAAGTTACACGAGTATCATGATAGACTAAATGAACAGCAGGATATGATTAACTCTAATAAAAATAAAATCAGTATCGTAATTAGCACATTAAACAACTTAACTGCACAAGCGGCTAGGCAGGCTTATATGAGTGCCATGTGGGACTATTGCCTTAACTTGGAAAAATCTTTAGAACACTACATTGATACAACAGAAAAATTTGTCAAAGCAATAGAGCTAGCACGCGAAGAAAGATTAGATAGAGCCTTGTTAACCGGAAATCAGTTAAGAGCTATAGTCAGGGAAATTCACGAATTAGCAGAAGCCTATGAACTACCACTACCACGCTCTAATCTCAGGAATGAAGAACTGACTAAAATAGCAACTGTGGAAGTAGGACATCATCAGGGACAGATAATAATACTGCTTCGATTACCATTAGTAGAGAGAACAATATACCATTTATACAGGATGCACTCCTGGCCAACACCACAACAAGCAGGCAACACCACCATTTCAGCACGGATTGTACCACAATCTTCTCACATAGGCTTGAGCGACGATCATAGGACTTATTTTCTACCAGATGCATTGTATCTAAAAGAATGCATCGTCACTTGGTACTGTCATATGTGTCCACTACAGCTGCCCCTATTTGAGACAGCGACGTCAACATCCTGCGAGGTATCGCTGCTATTAAAACCTGAACTGGGAATGTTACGACAGTGCGACATAAGGATAAAACCCGGATATGAACCGTTTTGGACGAGATTGAATTCCATCGGGGCATGGCTTTATTCACTGAGGGACCCTGAGGATATCCAAATTATATGTAAGAACAAGAAGGACCAATTAGCAACGCTCCAAGGATCAGGAATTTTAACATTGAGAGAGAAGTGCATGGGAAAGACTCACTACGTCACGTTACCAGGAGTCGAAATCTTCTCACAAGAGAAGCAATATCTTTACCAACCGAGATTAATATTAAACATCAGCATGATCTCTCCGGTGATTCACACTTACCATCTTTTGGATAACACACAGGGAGAATATCAAGTAAGACCAAGGAAGACGGACGATCACAACTTTGGAAGATCCCTTTATGAAATAGAAGAACAACTTGAAGAACTGGGGAACCGGCATCGGGTCCAACAACATCAAAAACACCTAGTATACGGAAGTTACTTAGCTATTGTAGCGATAGCAGTAGTAACCTTCATCACCTGCATTCGCAAACATTTATGGAAGATACGCAGCTGTAAAAAGGAAGTAAGGGAAAAAGAGAATAACAACATCCGAGCAGCTGAAGAATCCTTCACGCTTAGGAATTTAAAGAACAAGGAAGCGGGTGAGGAAGTTGTGTACCTAGAGGAAGCGGAAAAAAATAACCCAGGTTGTTCCAAGAAACCAGCGAATCGGGTCCTGCCGGACCAAAGGGCTCAGGTGAACTAATAGGGGGGCAAGCCAAAGTGAGACTCACAAACGTTACCGAGACAAAGACTTTAGACTGAACTTACAAAATACTATACATAATGTAATACACTTTATTCTGTTCTAAAGGGGTGCCACCTAGGCAGTGCGAAGGCACTTCGGGTAACCCCTAACCTAGGTTACCGTAAAACCCACTATCCCAATATCCATATCCTATAGTATTCCACTCTATACAAATCCCATACCTCGAATCCTACCCTATATTAAAAGCTGTTGCTACTAACCATGGGAGACAAGGGCGAGAAAGCATCAACCCGCCTGTTCTTGTCAAACCTGGCAGCCTACACGAAGAAGGCTCATCTACTGAAGGCGTTTCAGCCTTACCACCCGGTAGGAGCAGTCGTTCTACGAAGGGCAGCAGTCACGGCCTACGTGACATTCGAATCCAGAGAAGCAGCAAGGGCAGCTTTGGACAAGATGAAGGGGATACTCGTCATAAACAAACGAAGAGTGAGAATTTCGTATTCCGACCAATGGCACGATCGATACGAGAAGCCAAGGGCACCTACACCACCACCAGTGCCCATACGGGAGCAACCCTTGCCATACTACATTCACGAATGGGCGCCTATACTACCACCAGAGTGCGTCGCCCTGATAGCAGAGTATCTGCCATATTCTGACAGAGCTAGAATGGAGCAGGTCTCACAAACCTGGAGGCATGGGAGCCTGCTATCACATCAAAAGAGATCCACCCTAGCAGCAGGATCCTGGCTATGGAAGGAGGGATGGGAACTTAAAATATCATCAAACAAATTCTATTGGGCTATAAGAAGATGCGGAAATTATCTCAGAACACTGGACCTGACGAAATCATCGGAAGAACTAGAGACGCAATTAATCACCATAGCAGCCAAAAACTGTCCCAGGCTAGAAATACTTATCCTTCATCCAGTCGTCATCAGAGAAGCAGCGCTAAGAGAGCTAGGAAATCTATCCAAATTGAAAACATTAAAATTGGGTAACGTTCTAGGACCAGTAGATCCGGATCTAGCAAGCTTACTACAGAACAACCCACATTTAGAAGACTTAGAAATCCTCGGAAATCCACTGACCGGGAAGAGCTTGGTACACGCAGGAAACGCCAAGAGACTGATCATAACCGATTGCGCAAACCTGACAGGAACGTCCATGGCAGCATATATAAAACATCAGAAGAAGCTGAAGACCTTAGAGCTCAGCAACTGCGCCAGCATGAAGCACAGCGAGGTACTACAAGCCCTAGCTGGTAGTGACACCATTGGAACAACCCTCCATCGGCTGAAGATTCATGGCATAAACCGGGACGATGGACCAGTAGAGCACGAAGATGATGATGATTTCAATGAATAAGGAGATTTCGTAGAACTAGCATACGGAGGAATAGTTCTACAGCCAGCACTTCCGAGCTCCATAACATCCGTAACGGAGTTAGAACTAACATTCTGCGGATGGGTGGACAGAGTCTTCATCGAAAGGGTAGCATTGCACATTCCACGCCTAACAACCCTAAATCTCAGTGGATGTACGAACCTTCGGGGACTGTACGTATTGGACGCCATAGGGCTGTTGGCGCATTGCACACATCTGTGCATATGTAATATGCACCCAACGGTCGGCGGCAACTTCCTGGGGCTGATGAAGACGCTCGAAACCCTACAATGCCGGGACAATCTTGGGATAAATGACGAGGACATTTGTGGAGCCCTACGGAACAACCCAGCGATGGAATACCTCAACGCCGAAGGTTGCAGTAACCTGACCAGACACGTTGTTGTCTGCGCAACTGATGTGATTAGACGAAGAGTCTATAAAAATTTGACGATCCTACATTTATACCTAGGCGAGACGGGAGCATGTCCGGCACGTGGGGATAAAAATAATCTATATCTTAGGATAAACTACAAGCGAACTAGTCTTCGACTATTCTGAGAACGAGAGGGTAGAAAGAGGTGTGCATGAGCAGGACCTAGCCTGAAGGACAGCCACTCAATAGTGTAACTTGTTGCACTCCGGGGAAACCCTAGTTGACGTGACCCCAAAGGTACGGAAATCCTGCGAATGTGAACCTCCGGAAAAATGGCTGACAGTGCAGCAATACACTTCGGGGAAACCCTAGTCAGTTCATACCTGAGTCTCACTATAGGACGAAACGTTCAACTGTAATTGAATCCTTAACCTTGTTACCCTCATTCTTACTATATTGTTATCATATTTTAATCTTTTTATCTCTTTTAATCTTTATATTGCTATCGACCGGGTATTAGTATCATTAGAAAAGGGGAATAGTTAATTAAATAACCTTCTACATTACCTTTATATTATACATTATATCTATATATCCTTGATAAACAACGAGGACGTTGTCGACTTTAAGGAGGGAGGGATGTTACGTACCAACTTTACGCTTTCCCTAAAAATTTATAATATTCAATAAATTTGAGTTGAGATCATACAAAGACATTCAGCATTCGAGGATCACTTTTCTTTTTGGATACTCGAGAAGGAGAATTATTAAAACGTGCATTTTGTCACGATTCGCTTTGTTATTTAGAAAAGATTCATTACCTCCTTAATGTCGAAGAAGTCACGTATGATATAGAATATCTAGGATTAACGCTTACAACGTAGCAGTTTCTGTTGACCTAGCACCTATAGTCGCATCACTATAACTCTTTCTAATAAAACCCTAATTATCCTAGTATAGACAAGGAAAACCATAAGAACTAGGAAATTCTAAATTGAAGAATTGGGATGTGTGTTATGCATGGAGTGACTGTATCTAGCTAATTTTAAGAATCTAGCATATGTATAATTTAATTACTACGGTGAACCGACTATGTGGGTGCGGACGGCTGACGCGTGCACTTCTTGGGACTTAAGTCCCCAAAGGCTTGACGGCTGATTACGAGCGAGGTAGCGATCATCCTTTCGTGTCTTTCTTCTGGTAAATCGCGAGGCGCGTGGATGTAGAGAACCGGGTGCTAGTTAGAGCCTAGAGTTGGTGTTCAATCTTTAACAAAGTGGTGACCCAAGGGACTCAGTACTCGTCAAAAAAAAAAACAATTATTCAGTTCAGTTTTGCCAAGTCTCGTACTTGTAGTTATAGATTCAGTTTTAAGTTCACAAATTCAAACCTTACGTTCCGTTATAATCAAAACCTAGTGATAGGCATTTTTCAAATTCAGGACCTTATTAACTTCATCAGAAATATTCAAAATTCGAGTCAGTGTATAAATACTTTATTAAAGACCGAGACTGTTCAAAAACCCCACGTCGATAGTGCAAGGTTTGGAGTTAGAAGATACTAAAAGGTGAGGACCCGCAAAATCAAGGGTGCGACGCGACATCCAGCCCTCCATGGTCGGTTCTACTAAAGCTAAGTGTCGACGATCGTTATCCATGTATTGTCATTCATGCTAAATTCCACCTTTACTATCAAATTGTTTCCAGTATTCTCACAAGTATATTAGTTGTACTTATGTGTACTTATATCATGTATTATTAGAAGTTGATACAAAAATGGGAATCGTGCCTGCTAAGCCAGTACTCTAAATACTCCGGGATACTCCCTGGTTTAACGTAGTATTGCAGGTCGAGCATAATTAAATTAAAGACAGTAATAAACTGCTCACGATATCCCAACTCAAGTTTTACTCCGACCTGAAATACTTCACGACTCCTATTCGTCAACTATATCTCGTTACTATCTTGTTACCTATATCTATCATCTATGCTTGCTATGATAATTAGTTTAAGAAAGCCCATAGACCTTGCCTAGAGCTAGTGCAAAGACACTTCGGGGAAAACCCTTAGCTTTAAGCAAGTTCGCGACGTCTCCAACTTGTCGAGCATGGCTATATAATCTTAAGCAATACAATATTAGTATGACCATAAGGAATTGCAGCGAAAGAGTTATAAAGAGTTGCTAGGTTGCGAGGATTTATCAAACCAAACATTAAATTCCGAGCGACAGCAGATTGACACGTTATATTATTTTATCACTACCAAGGTGACAACGCGAGAATCGAGAAGAGTATATTTCGTTTGGTACCTATCTAAGGTTTCTTTTAAAGTAAGCTCTCTTCACGAACCCGCGTCGTCACACACACATTATTATCCTTGTTTTAACCATACACAATATTCTTTTATGTTCAACCGTTCGTTTTATTTCAAATAATCGTTCCAAGAATATAATCTATCTTTATCAGTTAATTTCTCTATCATTTTTACCCGACCTAATACAATCCTGACAAGACAATTAGGCCCTTCTGTTAAACAATTAATGCGAGACCTGTATAGGACTAGACGGCGTAGGATCCAAAAATCGATCTATTGAGAGATAGGTCAAAATTATTTTTATTTGTTATCATAGATAACGGGCGGTTATATTTAGACGCTACGCGGTTAGGTATAGTCGGATAACCCATGTGACGCTCGTGGCATCGCGAATCATTAGTATATTGTTGATCCTTTCGTTAAAGATCGATAAGTCGTGATCATTTATACCCACGTTCGTCACACACATATCCCAAGTCTGTAATTAGGCAGCTTCGGTAGAGGTAAAATCCTATCCTAGTCTGTTGAGTCTGGGATATCCCAAGTCTGTAGGGAGGCAGCTCTGGTAGTGAAAAATCTATCCGAGTCTGTTTTAGGGTGAATTAAGGGTTTTTTTCATTTTTCCCAGAGGAGCTCCAAATATCATAACCCGTGACAAAGAACACACGCGGACTAGGTTAACTTCACCAGCCTTCTGCTGGTGAAGCATAACCATAGAAAGTTACAACGTGTCAACTCTTTCTATTTGTATTTGTGCTTCCACGCCTGGATGCCCAAAACTCCCAAAATCACCTCGTCATTGTGCTTATCGCTCCATCTAACGTAGGTTAATTACAGCGATACGGAGCCCGGGAAATTCGATTTAAATTTAAAGGAAATACATTTTCTTTACATACATATATAAAAAATGATGAGTGCATAAAACTTAATTGGTATTATTATTATTATTATTGTTATTGTTATTGTTATTGTTATTGTTATTGTTATTGTTATTGTTATTGTTATTGTTATTGTTATTGTTATTGTTATTGTTATTGTTATTGTTATTGTTATTGTTATTGTTATTGTTATTGTTATTGTTATTGTTATTGTTATTGTCGTCGTCGTCGTCGTCGTCGTCGTCGTCGTCGTCGTCGTCGTCGTCATCATCATCATCAGTTGTTTCAAATTTTCCTTAATCTATATAATAACCTATAAATCTATATTAGGGTATCCCTTATTTTTTCTATTTTAAGCAATTTCAGAGCACGCTCCCTAGATCGATTCTTTATTTGAAAGAATGAAGTTCCTGGCAAAAAAAATTTGTTATCTTGATATTCACACGTGCGTGCAAGTATAAGCTTTTTTATATGCAAATAACACGGGATATCACTGAATTTTAAATGATTATTTTATTCAACATAACAAGTTGAATATTTGTAAGTAAGAATTATGGGAAATTTTTGAATGACGATGTATTTACGAGGAAAAATATTTATATCTGACGTGGAATGGAGTATTGTGGTACAGTAGGGGATAATATGAAAACTAACGAAAATGCTTAAAATTCTTAAAATAAATTTTTATCAACATAATTTTGTAAATATGCATGTATATATATTGTAACTTTTTTCTTTTATCGCTGGCCAGAGGCTATAGCGATACAGCAGTTACTGTGAGTGTCTTTGTCTTAAGTTAGTCGTTAATAAATTTCGGAACTTCTCTTTTAGGTTGTAGGCAGGGAAAAGGATGGTTTAGCCACCAAAAGCCACCTAACTGACCTCGTGATTTTAAATTATCTAACGGACTCGGATAAATTTCTTTATCAAAGCCGTGTAGGCACAGGCGGACTCGGATACTGAGACCAAAGCCGCTATACCTTCTATTACAGAGCCGGGTGATTAGCCAAGCCTGTTTTTCTATACAAAACCTAATCAACTACGGATCCGGAAATCTTTTAAATTTCAAGACCGTCCGCCAGACTCGGAATTGTTTCTCGTTGGCCCTCGGACACGGGGTTTTAAGCCAATGCCGTTCGCTCTTCGACACAATCCAAAGCTGTTCCCTAAATGGCTTTATTTGGAGAATGCTAAAGAGGAAAGAACTCGGAGCTGAAACGTCTCCCAATTCGAATAAATCTTTATCCAATAAAAATTACTCTGATTTACATCTGTTCCTTAACTTAATCTATCCTACGTTTTCAATGATTCAGTGCCATGCAATATGCGCTACTTATTTATTTCTATGATATCCGTGATGCAAGAATTTATGTTTAGAAAGCTATTTCCCTTTTTTTTTTTAGTAATATCGTGAATTTAAGTTAGTCATCAGAACTAGGCGTTCTGATGCTAGAGTAAATGATTTTAAATGAATCGTTGTGGCGCTGTGCCTACGAACGCTCTGAGAACTACCTGTGAGTCGTAGTGGTGCTGTACCAACTAACGCTGATGAGCCTTTCGAGTACGCTACTTATATAGTCGCGATCCCCTCTTCTTTCTTGTCGTCATCGCGTTGGTCGAATGTAGAGGATTAAGCTAATCCTCTGCCTTGCCTCTGGTTATATCTGGTATATTTGGAGTATAAAATACCCGATATGTTACATTAGCCCCCTTTCATCAAGTGAACTTCCGCATCAACAAGTTTTTCTTTCTTCCGACTATTTAACGTGGAGGTTCGCTTGATGAACCTTAGTCAAATTTCGTTCCTTCAGCTGGCCGGTTGATGCCACCTTCTCACCCCTTCTTTTTTTCTTTTTAGTTATTGGTTTGATGTGAATGATTTTCCATCTCTTCTTTAGTATCGTTTTACTTCGGTTTTAATTGTTTGAGTCCCAGCGGGTCGGTGTGATCCCAATTCTTCACGTAGTCAGGTACCTCCGGTGCTACTAACGGTGTCAAATCTGGTAGTGTTGGCCGTGGCCTGTTGATTTTCGGTGATTTCAGTGCTGCAGGCAATGCAGGTGGTGCATGTATTACTGGCAACTTTCGCACGGTAGGTATATATGGTCTATTTCTGTCTATGAAGTGGTACATGTTCCTTTTATATGCCTCTCTTTCCATAGGTGTGCGGTCCATTATATCGAGGCTTCGCAATTTCCATTGCAGTCCCAGGTCCACATTCTTCTGCTCTTCCTTGATGTCATCCCTTTTCCAGCGTATCTTCTGGTCGATCGTGAGTATGACATCGTTTGTGATGACAGGTACGTTTTTAGGTATTTTGTGTGATAATCCTTCCAGTTCCTGTATGAGGCTCTCCTTAATTTCTTCAATTTCCGATTCGGAAAAGGCCTCACCCTTCGTTATCATTAGATCGATTTCGTTGTTGTTAACGTCGCACTTTTGTTTTTTCGGTTTTCTCTTCATTCCCAGGAGCTTATCCAGTTTCGGTGTCATTGTGTCCTTTCCCGGACGCGGTCTACCTCCACCACTAATGAATCTTCCCGACGGATACACCAACCGGTCCTCTTCATCATGATGCACCTCTTTGCCGTCCAAGTCAGCCTGCACTCCTTTCTCCTGCACGCTGATGTAACCGTACGATGTCATCTTGATTGCTTGTACTGGATTAGTCGACTTCAATCGCGGTTTTATATAATCGCTCTCAATAATAGCTTTATTTTGGATATGTCGATCACTCCGCATTAACTGTATCGACTCGGCTCAGGTGTATTGTCACTTGGGCATAGGTATTATACCTTTCTATAATTCTGGTTTCTTATATTCTATATTTAACTTATATAATGCTTAAACATATTTACGTGAAATCGTCCACGCTCCTTGAGAGTCGTTGGATTTTCTAGTATAAATGTAGCTTCGCCAATTTGACTTTTTATTCTAAATGGTCCCTCATATAACGCGAAGAACTTCGCCATTTTTTTATTTTGTGTATCAGATACGTTTAAAGCACGCACAAGCACTAAATCATTGATTTTAAAACTAGACATCTTATGAGTTGCATTATATCGATCTGCTCGATACTTTCCTCTTCGTTTTATATTTTCTTTTGCTAGCTTGAGTTTATATTCATACGGTAAATGAAATTGCTCACCCAATATGCATGGTCCCCAAAACCTTTTAGGTTTTTCGTTTTTTTGTAACTCACACGGTGCAAATCCGGTGGTATCGTGATAGATTTCGTTCATGCATGATTCTACCACTTCTAACCATTTTATCCAGTCAGTATGCTTGTCTGTGATAAAGGTTCTAAAAAATCGGCTGATTTCGCGATTGACCCTTTCCACTATATTACCCTGTGGGTGTCGAATTGAGGAAAATATCGGCGTTACGTTTTCATCTTTTAATTTATCTAACCATTTTACGGACGTAAATTGCGTTCCATGATCAAATTGTATCCTTTTAGGTTTGCCTAATTCTGGAACGTATTTATCGAATATGCTGCGGATGGTGGACTGCGCGTTAGCGGTTTTTAGCGGGTACAATTTCACGTATTTACTAAATGCGTCGATCACAACTAACAACCACCTATAGTTCCCACGGCTTGCAGGTAATGGACCAAAAAAATCTATAGAGATTAGATCTCCCACGCCAGCAGGTATAATATTTTGCATATTGGAATAACTGTAACAATTGGTTACTTTACATTTTTGACATATGATGCAGCGGGCTAATTCCTTACGTATTATTTTACCAAACTTTGGATAATAGAAACCCTCCCGTAACATCTTGTAGCATTTGGTTGATCCCACATGTCCATAAACCTCATGGCATTCAAAGATTAGTGTTTTTACGATTGATTCCGGTAGGTACACTCGTAGCTTGCCCCCTGCTTCCCGTTGATACAAAATGTCATTTTCATACTTGAATCTTAATTTATCGTTTGCTATACCCTTATCGACCAGATCCGCTATCCGGGGGTCAGCCTTTTGTAATCTCGCCAAGGCACGGAGCTTTTGCATCAAGTCCTCGCTGACTTTTCTCGCTAATTCCGCGATTATTTCGACAGAATTGACCGGGCTCGACTCTTGATTTTGCTCCGGTGGGTACCTACTGATTATATCAGCGACTACATTGTCCTTTCCTTTTATGTATTCAATTTTGAAATCATAGTTTTGAATGTACAACACCCATCTAGTTAATCTTGAGCTTGTCAATCTACAAGTTAACACAAAACTTAGCGCTTTATGATCGCTTCGGATAACAAGTTCCGCGCCTATTATGAACGTCCTAAACTTTTCTAGTGAATAAACTATTGCTAACAGCTCCTTTTCTGTGGTAAAATACCCTAGTTCTGCCCCTTTGAGCGTTCGACTAGCAAATCCTACGATTTTATGTTCGTTTTCGTGATCAATCTGGTACAACATTCCCCCAATTGCATAACTGCTGGCATCACATTCTAGGTAATATTTTGCCTTTGGGTCAGGGTGGTGAACTATCATAGTTTCGCAAAATAATTCTTTTACTTTTTTGAATTGTTCGTTAATCTTTTCTGTCCAACACCACTTTACATCTTTCCGCAGCAACTGCAGCAGTGGGACCGTCAACTCCGCATAGTCTTTAGTAAATTTATTGTAATAATTTGCTAATCCCAGGAACCCTTTCAATTGTTTCACGTTTCTTGGTGTGGGAAATTCTTTAATAGCCATGATCTTTTCAGGTTGCGGTTGTATCCCGTCCTCTGTGATTCTATGTCCCAGAAATTCAACTTCTCTTCTAAAGAACTTGGATTTCTGGAAGTTCAGTGTTAGGTTATGCTTTCGAAATGTTTCAAATAGCTCCTCTAAATGTTGCAAGTGGTCTACGACCGATGCTGATGTGCATAAAATGTCATCAACGAAATTTATAGTGAAATGTGCTACATCTTGTAGTATTATATCTAATGCTCTAACAAGGCTAGCTAAACTAGTGTTTAACCCGTATGGAGTTACTTTAAATTGATATGTTTTACCTTCAAACATGAAAGCTGTGTATTTTCTTGATTCTACGTGTAATGGCACTTGCCAAAAACTGGCAGTCAGATCTAAACACGACATCAGTTTTGTATTGCCACATTTTTGAAAGAGTACCTCAGTAGACTGAGCACAGTCTCTATCAGGTATGATTAATTTGTTAATAAAACGAGCATCAAGCACTAACCTTATTTCACCGTTTTTCTTTGATACTACCACAATGGGGTTAACGTATTCGCTATTTGATCTCTCGATTATTCCGTGATTTAACATTTTACCTATTTCATTTCTTACTTTTTCGCGGTGCATAATTGGCACTGGATATGACCTGCGTACAAATGGTCTATCCTCGTAAATCAGTATTTTATGTTCGTACACTGACACTCTCCCTGGAATTTTGCTGAAAATGCCCCTATATTTCCTTAACAAGTCAATAAAGTTTCTTTGGTGCTCGTTTTTCAACAAATCGCATTCCGAGAGTTTGTCTCTGATCTCATCATCGGTTAACTCATATTCAGCCCCTAGGTTCATTTGATTCTCATTTCGTGACGTTAAAATTGTTATATCCAAATTTTTGTCACTTGACGGTAACTCCCTCGATCCCTCTAATACTAAGTTTTCCGTTTCATTATCAGTGTTCACTGTTAAAATATTCAATTTTAGGTTTAAATGTGCTCTCCATCTCCCTAAAGTGTCGATTCCGATTATTACCGGCCTACGAAGCTTCGGAATTATGAGAAATGGGATTTGATCTGTGAAATTCTTGAATTTGACTCTTACAAAGATCTGTAACTTGACTTTCACCGGCTTACCACCGGTGGCCCCTATGATTTGATAATTCACCACTGGTAGTTTCTCGCAAATCTTAAATTTCTCTATATTTTCTTTATACCAAGCCTCCGATATGCATGTCACTTGGCTGCCTGTATCAATAAGCGCTGTTATTTCTAATTCCTCTAAATAAATTTTTATTATTGGACAATATATGATATTTTTCTGTTCTTCCTCGTCCTCTTTCAGTAAATACTCGGTAGGGTTTTCAAACGGATTTGATTTGACTAATTCTGCCGCGTTTAATTCAAATTTGCGCTGTGCCTCGCTCTTTGGCAGTACATCGCTCACAGCGCTTGTTGGTTTTCCGGAACCAATTCGTCAACTTCGGTTTTCTCGTTATCGCAGATTTCTTCTGTAATAGCATTGATCTGCCGAGGGTTTGTCCAATTCGGGCGTCGGGTATATTCTTGAGTGTTCGACTTAATTTTACTGTCATGAGAATTGTTAATGCTTACTTCGTCGCGTTGCGTATTAGGCTTTGTGTTATTGTTCGGTTGGCCCTGCCCACTTCGCCATGTGTATTGTTTTGATCGCTCATCAGTGTGGCGAGTCGTGTTCGAATACCTGTTGCTATTCTGATTGTGACACCCTGATTTCGGTATATTAGAACGACCACCGGATTGCATCTGGTCTAAAAAGGTCAGCAAACTGTCTATATCACGGATGGATCTACATCTTGCTGCTTCGACTACATGTTCGTCGAAATGGCGTACTAGGTTGTTAACGATTTCTGTTTCCGTTATGGAAGGAGCTAATCCAATCGCCGATGCAAATTTTCTGCTGGCGTATTCTGACCAACCTATCTTTCCTTCTGGTATGTAATATCCGAACTCTAAATCCCTTCGGATCTCTCTCTGAGTTTCCTCTCCCCAATATCTATCCAAAAACCTTTTTTTAAATTCTTCCCACGAGTTTATTACTCCGCGGCGCGCAATCCACCAGTCCTTAGCATCATTCGTTAAACTTTGACCGATTATCCTAAGTCCGATATCGTTGCTGATGCCTATAAATGTAAAATATTCATTCAATTCCCTAATATAATTAACGGGTTTTTCCCATGGTTTACCTGCATACGTTGGTAATTTTAACTGTTTTGTTATTACATCTATGTTATCAACGGCTGGTTCGTGACCTCCACGCTGTCGTCTAATACGTCTTAAGTCTGATTCTATCCCTATTTTTAGACAGTCATGTTTATGATTAAGCTCAGAAAACATATCCTGACTAATTTTGTGGTTTTCTGTTATTTTACTTTTTAGGACCTCGTACGTGCCCACCTGATCTCCACGAAGGATATTCTCACATGTTTCTAATTTATCTTTCCACTCGGTTGTTTCATTATTTAGTCTATCTACAACATTTCGCAGGTTAGTATTTACTTGTTCAAATTTGTTATTATATTCGGTAACATTATCTACCAATTTTTTATCTATCTTAGATTCATATTTCGCTCTTTCCTCCACATTTTCTGCCTGAAATCTCAACATTGTTTGTTCCATTGACTCGAACCTAACATCCATTTTCTTTTCTAGATTCTCTAAAGAAGCCAAAATCCTGGCCATCGGGTCTCCCGAAGTCATGTCTGTTTCTATATTCATCGTGGACGGCAGTGAAATGGATCTATCTCCTGCAAAACCGGAATCGCGTTCCTGATACCCTAAATCGTCGATACCGGAATTTTTTTGTTTATTTGGTCCTACACCAGACATCTCAGCTCCGACTCCGACCAAATAACAATCCCGAGCCTGCCGGACAGGTCTTTTGTCAGTCTAGATTTGAAACTTGAAACTTGACTTTAGATTTTATTTGACTTTTTCTGCTATCTTGAATGATTTTAATGTTAATTTTGAGTGAATTTACTGAATTGAAGTGGTTTTATAAAGGTTTTTCCAAATGATTTTACTAAGAGAAGCCCCACGTTGGGCGCCAAATGTAACTTTTTTCTTTTATCGCTGGCCAGAGGCTATAGCGATACAGCAGTTACTGTGAGTGTCTTTGTCTTAAGTTAGTCGTTAATAAATTTCGGAACTTCTCTTTTAGGTTGTAGGCAGGGAAAAGGATGGTTTAGCCACCAAAAGCCACCTAACTGACCTCGTGATTTTAAATTATCTAACGGACTCGGATAAATTTCTTTATCAAAGCCGTGTAGGCACAGGCGGACTCGGATACTGAGACCAAAGCCGCTATACCTTCTATTACAGAGCCGGGTGATTAGCCAAGCCTGTTTTTCTATACAAAACCTAATCAACTACGGATCCGGAAATCTTTTAAATTTCAAGACCGTCCGCCAGACTCGGAATTGTTTCTCGTTGGCCCTCGGACACGGGGTTTTAAGCCAATGCCGTTCGCTCTTCGACACAATCCAAAGCTGTTCCCTAAATGGCTTTATTTGGAGAATGCTAAAGAGGAAAGAACTCGGAGCTGAAACGTCTCCCAATTCGAATAAATCTTTATCCAATAAAAATTACTCTGATTTACATCTGTTCCTTAACTTAATCTATCCTACGTTTTCAATGATTCAGTGCCATGCAATATGCGCTACTTATTTATTTCTATGATATCCGTGATGCAAGAATTTATGTTTAGAAAGCTATTTCCCTTTTTTTTTTTAGTAATATCGTGAATTTAAGTTAGTCATCAGAACTAGGCGTTCTGATGCTAGAGTAAATGATTTTAAATGAATCGTTGTGGCGCTGTGCCTACGAACGCTCTGAGAACTACCTGTGAGTCGTAGTGGTGCTGTACCAACTAACGCTGATGAGCCTTTCGAGTACGCTACTTATATAGTCGCGATCCCCTCTTCTTTCTTGTCGTCATCGCGTTGGTCGAATGTAGAGGATTAAGCTAATCCTCTGCCTTGCCTCTGGTTATATCTGGTATATTTGGAGTATAAAATACCCGATATGTTACAATATATATATATATATATATATAATGGTACATATACTATATATCCTAGATCCTATATAGTATATGTATATGTATAGTATATATAGTATATTGTAACGGATCGGGTGATCTAAGCCCAAGACAATACGTCACAACGCGCACCATCAACCGCGCACAACAAGTGACGTCAATCGGTGACTACCCAATAAGAACACGATTGTCGATTAGACGTAGAAAAATACACACAACCATACGTTGAAAATCTTTTTGACGTCCACGTTGAATAAATCGAAAAATGTCCGCGTGATAAACGAAAATTCATACGTACGTCCAACACGTTTCAATCACGTTGCCAATAGTCGTATAATCAATTAATGTTCTCTGCCGGATAATAAACCTACGAGACATACGTTATTCTCAATAAGAATACGACCGTCGATTAAACGTAGGAAAATGAACATAAGTAAACGTTGAAAATCTTTTTGACGTCAACGTTGAATAAATCGAAGAATGTCCGCGTGATAGACGAAAATTCATACGTAAGTCCAACACGTTTCAATCACGTTGCTAATAGTCGTATAATCAATTAATGTTCTCTGCCGGATAATAAACCTACGAGACATACGTTTATTCTCAATAAGAATACGATCGTCGATTAGACGTAGAAAAATACAGACAACCATACGTTAAAAATCTTTTTGACGTCCACGTTGAATAAATCGAAAAATGTCCGCGTGATAAACGAAAATTCATACGTACGTCCAACACGTTTCAATCACGTTGCCAATAGTCGTATAATCAATCTATGCTCTCTGTCGGATGAAAAACCATTGAAACATGCGTTTATTCTTACTAAGAACACGATCGTCGATTAGACGTAGAAGAATACACACAACCATACGTTGAAAATCTTTTTCACGTCAACGTTGAATAAATCGAAAAATGTCCGCGTGATAAACGAAAATTCATACGTACGTCCAACACGTTTCAATCAGGTTGCGAATAGTCGTATAATCAATCAATGTTCTCTGCTGGATAATAAACCAACGAGACATGCGTTCATTCTCAATAAGAATACGACCGTTGATTAAGCGTAGGAAAATGAACATAAGTAAACGATGAAAATCTTGTTGACGTCAACGTTAAATAAATCAAAGAATGTCCGCGTATTAAACGAAAATTTATACGTATACGTCCAATACGTTTCAATCACGTTGCGAATAGTCGTATAATCAATAGACGTTTTTCACTAGGAATATACCAATAATAAACTATCAAACATCCTTATGTCTCATTATTTTTATTTTATAGTTATATTTTTACATGTGTTGAATTCAAATAAAACGTACTTAGCAGGTAGTAAAATTTATGAGGGTAACAGTTATTCTGGATTTCAATGAATCTTCATTCTCTCCTCCCCCCTCCCCCAAACAGTTGCGAAGAATGAAAAAGTTTCGAAATTTTTATAGAACAGGATAGTTTTCTATTCATTTGGAGCGAATTCGGGAGGCAGCCCGATAAAAATTCGTTGAGACACAAAATAACGATACACCTTCATATCTATATAGCATCATAAATAATGAGTACCATCTTTCAAAAAACGAAATCAAAAGTCTTGTATCAAAATAACAAACATTACTCAACAAAATTAACTTCGCATTTTTTTCCATTGGTACGTGTGAGAAATACATGATATTTCATACTTACATCAGGTTCATATGAATTGCATTATAATTAATGAGTAACATCTCTTAGAAAACAAAATTAAGTATCTTATATCAAAATAACAAATACGACTTAAGGAACACATATACATACGTAACATCTCTTAGGAAACAAAATTAAATATCTTATATCAAAATAACATATATGACTTAACTTCTACCGGTGATACTTGCGAGGAACACATAATATCCCCTACATTATATCACATGTATCAACGGAGAGGATCTGGTCAAAGCTAACAGAATCACAGGTAGGTAAGCGACCGTGAAATATTTTCCAGTCTGCCGAGGATCCCCTACTATGGCATTATTTCAGGCTGTAGTAGGGTACCTTCGCAAGGTGAGAAAGTACTGGATGATCGTTTTCCTACATTTAAGTGTGAAGTTCGACCAGATCATCCCCGTATATTGCATTATCGACAACTGGTAATGTCTTAAAAATCTATAATGAAGAACTAATGAAATAAAAACTAAAACTGTTTTGTATCAAACTAAAAAATGATCCAACTCCAAGCATTGGTATTTGTGTGGGACACATAATTTTTGGTACTAGTATTTAAAAATATTTATATTGTATAACAAATTTTCAAAATATGACTAGGCCATTAGTACTTGTGCAGAACACAAATATAATGAATATTCACATGTGGTACATTTCAAGTGTCACAAGCTGTTCTCAGCAAAACTTTTGGTACTAAAAGTCTTACTATTAATCATGAATAATGTGCAATAATTCTCTGTTTTCCTCTTTTTTCTTAAAAGATGAAACTAAAGGTAATTCGAAATGTTCAAATGAATTGATCGGTCAATTCTCACATATTTTGGTAGCTCTTATATAGTTTAAAACCCGTTTTTTGTATAGGTCCGTTCAATAATAGTTGAATTTGTTGAGAGCTTTCTGCATAGGATGTATTAGCATTCCAACATCTAAAGTTGCCTTCTGTTTCTTCTTTCGAGAGAAAAGCAAAGAATTATAAACTTTCCTTTTGATAAATATCCCACTTGTAACTTACAATTTTGGTCTGGAATGATTACCACGAATAGTTTTACTCGAAACAGTTTGTAAGACTTTGAATGAACCCTTCATATGTGTGAGTACAGTATGACTATAGGTACTGAGGGCAAAAAAAAGTTCAAAAATGCACATATGTTCAAAACAGCCAAGAACTAACTAAAAATAACGGACAGAATAACTTATTTCTGTGCTGTTTTTTTGCCAGTTACAGAATAGGTGTGGCGACTTGTAGCTAATTTTAGCCAGTCTTTTACGGCAGATGCTATGTTGGCATCCGATGACTCCGGTTTGCCTCTAAAAGCAAGTTTTGCAGCCCCTGGAATAGATTTTGAAATATATTATTTTCAATGACAACCAAACTTTTCACAAGTTTTGAAGAATTTACTTAGAATTGACAATAAATCAATGTCCAGTATAAAGAAAGTGGCAGTTAACAACAGGGAACAGAGAACCATGATTGAGGACTGTACATTGATGTGCAGGACTTACCGTTGAGAACTTCCATGACAGTAGTTTTTTTAAAAGATCTTTTCTCCCTCCCGGCCCAATTGTACTCCATCGCCAAACTGTTGGTCATCAAAAATTTCAACATATTCATGACTGCCTGCCGCTGCGATAAACCGCCTACCGACGCGAGCCTTTGCATCTAGAGTGAAAAAATATGTATAGTAAAATGAAGAAATTTACAAATTGAGGGTGAATTCTAATCAACAGATCGTCACAACAACTTACAAGATACATACGATGCTCTTCATTCTGTAAAATCTCATCAAATTCTTCAAAGATATCCAATGAAGAGATTGGAAACTCCGGGATACCTTGTGGTATGGTGATGTTTTGTACCTGGGCCAATGCCTGATTGATTCGTAGAATCTGGCTGAGTATGATCTGATTCTGATCAACGGAGCTCTTTATTTGTGTTAAGTCTGCAAGTATTCTTTCTGCAGATGTTATCAATGGATCACCACGAGGACCTGGGATCGATTGATTGGAACGCGGAGTACTTATATCTCGAATAATTACATTTCTTTGCGGTGTTGTGTTTACATTTCTGTGCAGACTTGATTCCACTGAACACGATTCTGGGGGTGCAACGAAGTCTGCGTTGACAGAGATATCCCGCCCTTCGGCATTGATTGAAATGCCTCGTCTCTGTGAGTCCTGACTTGACGGTCCATTGCATGCAGGAAAGTCAGCAGTAACAGCAATATCGCGCCCTTCCGCATTGATGGTGATATCGTGTCTCTGCAGGCCCGTCAGACTTCTCTCAAATTTTTTTGCTAGTGGCGGCACATTTTCTTGATCCTGCGAATATTCGCTATCGTCACTGCAACTTGTAGTCTCCCTCCGACGCTTATTTTTTTTCGAGCTCTTATTGCGTTTGTGTTGTTTTTTTCTTTTCTTCCGGGGAATTTCAGTATCATGATTCTCATTATTACCATGATTCTCATTATTACCATGATTCTCATTATTACCATCACTCAAGATCGTATCCTCGGAAGTAAGATTCTTTTCTGTTATGGGTTGTGTAGTATTGCCGTCTTCGGATGTGCCATTTTCAATTATATTAGCCATGAACTTCTCAGCTGCACCATAATCATCTGAAATGAGGCAACTATCGTAAAATACAATGTACATAAATAAATACAAAAAAAAATGCACCCATAATTGGAGGCTTATAAACCTCAGACGAATTTTAATTGTTTGATTTGGAATATCTATAGCCAGCGGTTGAGTGGGACGCTGTTTTCAATTTTCATTAACTACAAACTGCTGTGAAGAGTGATGTTAGTATGATGGTAGATTAACAAATTAATCCTAAAACAATTTGAAGAAAACAAATTTCAATCACCTCCGGTATGGAGTACACGATGCACGGCATACGTTGGCCAAGATAGTTCATAGGCCACATTCGTTTGAACCAGGCTTCTAAACTGGTCATCATTCTTCGTACGAGGCCAATAGCAGCGCTTATTGTTTTCGACGAGCCATATTATAGGAACCAGGGCACACTCTTTTACATTGCTACCTCTTAAAAATTCAACGACTGCGTACATTTTGCTGGGCAAAAACAGTTTTTGTTAATTATATTACGTGTAAGTTTGATAAATGTGCAATATCAACTCCAAAAATTTCTAGTTGAAGATATTTAATGCCGGTGAAAGACAGAACTGCAACAAATGTGAATTATCATACCCGACAAAAACGAAACATAAAATTTAGCTGATAGCAATAAGCTAGTGTGAAAAATAACCTGCTTAATATCACTTGATAAACTTCATTCTCGACTTAATTCGTATAATAATTATATAGCTGGGACAAATATATTGCGTTCTTTTTGATGGAGTATAGGAAAAATTCCGAACCCATCCTCGAAAGGAAATCGAAGGCATTTGAAAGAAATTTCATCGATGAGAAAAGTAGTCGCCTCAGCATAACTCTGAGCAAAAAATATGCCTAGTTTGGAAGATTCGATTGGCTTTCGGTACAGATCCCTGAGATATCTGAATGCAATTCCTACACATTTGTATACACCGTTTAAGCAAATAATTGACTTGATCGTATAAACCTTAGCCCCTACTGTGACTATGTTATCTGGACCTTTAATTGAAAGTTTGAACCTTTTGGTTTCTAATGTATCACATTCAAAGGCATTCTCGCCCTTTGCCCAAATGCCCTTTGGAATGTTTGGCTCAGATCTCGAATGAGGATCTTCTCCTTTTTCGTTTTCTAAATTAATCAATTCTGAAATTCGTTTCACAACCTGTTGCAAAGGAAGTCTCTTGGCTCGTACACGTCTTTTTAACGTGCCTAAATAATTTTCAAATGGGAAACAGCTGAAATCTTGCAATTTGCCATACTTCTCCACATCATCACAGAGATGGAGTAGAGAGTGCACATTGTAGACATTGAAGTGAGGGCCATATAATTTAGCACATAACCGTACGAATTTTTCAAGTGCTTGTTTTGCTACTTCAAGATAACGTGAAATAAGAGTCTCATTAGATAAAATATAAACAGCTGTATGCAGTAACAAGAAATGACGATACTTTTTAGGCTCAAGAACATTGCGCAAGACGATTGGTCCTAAATAAACTAAGAAAAATCTGAACTCCGTTGCTTTCCATCGCTTCACTTCGTCAAGGCTTCGCGGCTTACGATTGAATTCAGCTGTTACGTCAGCTCGCACGCTTTCTATTTTTTCGGAGATAATTTTCAAAATCTCTTTAGAGAGTTTACAATGTCTGTGCCCTTCGATCCAATACTTGATTAACAATCTTTTCACTACCCCTAAATAAATCAGGTGCATCGGATCTAAGGGAAATTGTGTGACAAGTTTCACAAGCAAACGAAGTAGAGGCGATAGACCTTTTATGTGTGTCGAATCGGGGTTGTCAGGCGAATAATCATCGTCACGTCTTTTGCAGTGAGTTTTGCCAACAGGATAATACAACTTGCGTTCATATGATACGGCTGCTATAGTGCATTTCTCACAACCATACGTGCTGGTATGACCCTTGATCATTTTTAGCATAGCCCTAGCAGGAGCATCACATAGGAAGCAGCCAACTGCCACGCGTATGGTTTGATTGTTGTGAATAATTCCATTTTTCATTAATAAATTCATTTCTTCAATGAACTCACAGAAATAGCTATCTAATGAATCGGGTTTGCCTTTGCCACAGAATACCGCGACCATGAATGGTGAACTGTCTTTTAAGGAATGACTTCTACAAAGAATGGGCCACAAAGCCGTGGAGCTACTTTTAAATAATGGTAATCCATCAATATTAACATCGATTTTCATAGTACCCAATTGACTGGCAGGATCAGTCAGCCCACTTCTGAGTCTACTTTCTAGTCCTTTCCTAATACCTATATAACACATTTGTCCATTTTTTAAATCGGATGTTTTTATTTTTCTCTCAGTTTTCAGAAGACATTTAGCAGTTTTTGGTAAAAATGGATATTTGGGATAAATGAGAGCCAATAATTTATCAAGTGCCACATGAGTAATATTAAAATCACACGCCCATTTTTGCAGGTTTGTCCGAAATTCGTGTTGAAACTCAATTTGTTGATCGATGTCATCAGTATACTGATCCCCGTTACTATCCCGACCTTTATCATCATTTTCGTGAATAGATCCATCAATATTAGCGTACTGTGCACGTGAATAATTAGGAATAAAATCACTTTCTATGTTATCAGCACATTCATGAACATCATGGTGAATTTCATTACATGAAACTACGAGATCTGTTCCACAGCTAGATTGTGTTTCCAAAGGCAAGAGGACGGGGGCATGCTGCATATTACAAATCAAATTTGTAGCAGGACAGACATCTACTTCCATTGGAATATTATATTCAGCATTGTCTGCTTCTTGATTATAATTACCGGCAAAATTATGTTTTTCAACATCATTGTTTCGATTATAATTAAATTGACATAATGTTTCTGCCCGCTTACGCCGCAAATGTCGCTTACTTAGAATTTTTCTTTCAAGAGGCATTACGCAATGTTTACCTTCATCCAATACTTTTGAATGAGGATACTACGCCTGAAAAAATGGACATCTTAGATGCAGAACCCACAAACTCACAAACGATTTTACTCGGTATGCCTTTCAGAGGACAATATTATCCGTACATCCTCATGATAATAATGCATGAATGAAAGTCGTCCTGGGTTCTTCATATTAAAAAATGATTCGTCATTTGTTTGAGAATGATATGTTTTGGTACGATTTTAATCAGGCTGCCATGTGTTTTGTAATAAGGTTCAAAATAAAAATTCATCGGAAAACTATTGGCATACCATTAGGGTGGGCCCGAAGAGCTGGTATATGGTCACGATGTTATGAATCTAGTGTATCAATTCTTTTGATGTTGAATTTTTCCGCCGAATTTTCAACCTGTTTTCAACCAATCTTAACCTTATGGTGCTTCCACGTCGAAAATACTACCATGTCCACCAAGAAATTCAACCTATTCTCAACGTTTATGACGTTTTCCCTCGTTCAACGTACATTAGGTCTGCTTCAACGACTTAATTAGGACATTAGTAATTAGACACACTTTTGAGATTGCATTGATAATTATTACTTCAAATCAAAATACAAATCACCATATTATCAACCCCACTAATTGAGTAGTAGATTTCTAAATGAATGAACATATTCACCAGGACAATTGATGGTTTTTATTTTTTATTTCATTAATCTATTTTCATTTTATTTCATTAATCTAAAAGTTCAATTAATAAGATTTTTTATTCATGATTATTTACATTAGCGAGGGGCGAAAGGGGGAGGGGGGTAGAGAGTCGAGGAGAATCGACGTTGAAAGTACGTCGAAAGTACGTCGAAAGTACGTCCAGCTCTGACCTATTCTAAACGTACAATGTGGAAGAAGTGGAAATAACAGACGATATGTACGTTGAAAGTAGGTTGGCGAGCCCATGGGTCAATGCAGTTCTCAACCTCTTTTGAACGTCCTGAACCGACTATCGAAGGTCAGAAATCGGTCGAAAATCCTGGAAAAATTTCGACTCGGGCAATCAAAGATATGAGCGTTTGAAGGGGAGTATTTTTTCGATTTTTGGCTCTTTTTCCTGAATTTCACCCCCGTGTAACTTGGAAAATAGGGGCAAAATAAAAAAATTGTCTGATGAATTTATTTGTTCCATAGAACCCGTAAAAAAAATTATAGCGAAATCGGTAAGATCGAGGTCAGAAAGCTGTCCGGTTTGACGTAGAACTACTCATATACGGATGACATTGTCCCCTGAAAGGCATAGTGAGTAAAATCGTATTCCAAAATCTGTCACGATTCCCCGGTCTATAAAGAGGACGTTACTATAAGTAGACCGCGGCGCGGTCTATTACTAATATACTACAATATTTCGTATATAATTAGGTAAACTGCTAGTTTGCTGAGTCACAATCAAATCGCAATGACTAAAGGTTGGTATAAAAATTGAAAGTTTCATGAGCTTCTATACGCTGCGTTATTACATGCATTCACATAAAAAAATAACGTTCCATCAATAGTGAAATATATGATTAACGTTTGAAAAATTTCGGTAATATTTCAGAGTTATGCTTTCGAGAAAACGTTGTTCATTGGTTTTTAAGATGAATTCATAATACTATTTTACCAATACACTTGACAGTCCGTATAACTATCGGTAATTTCCTTTTCAACACATAATGTATTTGAGAATGAACGTTCATATATATCTTTAGGTTAAGGCTCATCCCTAGTCGCCCACCTCCTATCCATACAATGTAACGAAAAACGGGCGGGGAAGACACATTTCGATTATTATCCGAGCCCAGCTCCAATAGGAACATAACCCGAAAAACGTATAAAAATAGGACTAATGTCCGGCCGAAAAACGTATATTTCACGTATATATACGTATATGCATATAATATACGTTTTTCGGCCGGACATTAGTCCTATTTTTATACGTTTATCGGGTTATGTTCCTATTGCTAGGCGTCGAAAACGCAAAAAAGGCCAACGTAGCGCGAATTCTATTTCAATTCCAAACACATAGATCCAAAAACATGTTCGTTTCATGCCAAAATAGAGCCAGCGTTTGGTTATTCATTTTTTCCATTGTCTAAATGGTTTTCCATTGTCATTGGCTTTTGACAATGGAAAAAAGTAAAAACCAAACGCTGGCTCTATTTTCGCATGAAACGAACATTTTTTTGGACGTATCTGTTTGGAATTGAAATAGAATTCACGCTACGTTGGCCTTTTTTACGTTTTCGATGCCTGGGCTCGGATAATAATCGAAATGTGTCTCCCCCGGCCGTTTTTCGTTACACTGTATGGATAGGAGGTGGGCGACTAGGGATGGGCCTTAATAACGTTTTTGTAACGGTTTTTGTTAGCAGGGTATGACGACTAAGATATTCCCAATAAACCATAGCGTAGAAAAAATAGGACTAATGTCCGCCCGAAAAACGTATATATTAAACGTTATAAAGCGCGTATACGTGAAATATACGTTTTTCGGGCGGACATTAGTCCTATTTTTTCTACGTTATGGTTTATTGGGTTAGTTTCGTACTACGCAAAATATTATGTAATTATAATTTGTATTAATGATAAGTCCGGATATTGTAATATAGTATACGTATGGTATATAATTATGTACTTACAGATTCAGGATCTTCGGTAATTTGTTCTTTTCGATGATGCATGTAAGACGACCCACAGCACTTGACGGACGGATCACGAATGAGCGCTCCCGCTGAGCAAATGCGAATCTGCGTACCCCCACTCACGGTTGCTATGGCAACCAAGGCCCGACGTCGCGGCCTGGTGAGGTATAGCGTTCCCGAATACTCACGGATATTAACGAGACGACGAGAATTTTGCAATAGACTTTTATTAGGTATTTTAAACGTATATTCTTGAAACCATCTGATAACTAATTTACCTAATAGTACAGATATATCTAATTAAGCGAATGTACAGTTTTCACTCTTTATCACCCATTACAGTATAGGAAGGTATTCATTTAGCTCGAAGAATGACTTTTGATAGTTTGAACGGATCTCCACATGTCAGACCCTCTAGTATTTCAAAAACAGATTTTTAGAAAGATGTTGGTCTGTCCGTGAGATCACACTCGTCGAATGATTCCGAAAATGGTGTAACAAAAGAACCTGAATATTCGACATTAGATGGGTATATAATAGACAGGGGTGTGGAAAATTGCTGTGTATCATGTTTCTGACTCCGGGTTTCGTGTAAAACAAGTTCTAAAAAACTCGAGCTTACGATATTCGTAATTCAGAATAGTGAACAATTAGCGTGTTGATTGTATAATGGCGCTGAGAAGTATTGTAAACTCCTGTTTCGTCCCAGGATACACATCAAATCAAAAAATTTCTACTGCAACATTTTGCTGCTGACGTGACGGCAATACGTTTCTGATGCGTTTTGAATAACATCGAGTGACGAGTGTAAAGACCCAATAAACATAGGGGCGTGGTTGAAATAAGGGATACGTCAGAATATACAAGGTGGTTATGAAAAAAACCAATTAATATGTACGAAGATTAAACGTATTACGCTATTGAGCATAGTTATATATTAAAAAGCCATCGTGTCTCATGTAGATATCGATTCCCGATATTCACCGTGTTGAATGCCTACGTGTATTCTTCGTCGTTTCGACGTATAAATATAATTCCGACGATTTTGGCAAGTTGGGTTACCTCGTTTGGTTAACCTGAAGTCCACTATAGTCTGTGTTTATTAGGTGTTCATGATAATATAGGGTTCGAACTCAATGATTCAACTATCATGTAACATATCTTAATCGATACATTGATTAAATGCACAATAGCAGCGGATATTATATTCAACAGTAGCGATTATTTGATCAAGTAGATTCAGATCTTTGGAGTGCATTGTTGACGCTGGGTCGAATAGTTCGATGCGGAAGCACCATAGAGCTTGTAGGCATATACAGGGGCCTTGGTCACTCGGGCAGCGTAGCCAGCTGGATAGGGAGAGAGAGAGCCCCGAAGCGCATTCGCATCCTATGTCTGGTAACAATGAGAGAGAAAAAAGCGTTACGTCTCTCTTTATCCACCAGGCCACGCGTGGCTCCGTGTATTTAATATAGGAAAAGCTCGAGGAAAAGCTCCTTCATGTCTATAAGCTCTATGGGAAGCACGCGGGTCTAGACTAGAAGTTGATTCGAAATGGTCCCCGTGAAGGCGTCTGGCGAGCTGCCGGGAACATTGTCACAAATGTTTGAAAACTTTGAACTTTCGAACATTTATGACCGCAGGTTCCCGGCAACGTACACGTCACGGACCCTTTATAGACCAGCCTTATGATTTATGTGAATATAATAAGGTGCCATGAAGATGAAATTCTTTCACTGTCCCGTCGGCGTTGCTTATTAAATGTTAGGTTTATAGGTTACGTTTTATTTCGAACGTTTATTAAACGTCAATATAATTAACGTTTGCTCATTGCTAGCCGAACGTCTGAAAGCCAATATATGTATACCCGGCGTAGTTGATTCTAGCCCGGAAGTGATCGGATTATCGTGTTAAATCATATAGCAAACAATCACTTCCGGGCAAGAATCAACCTCGCCATGTGTATATTACTTCTTCAGTAATATAAAGGATTACATGTAAAGTGGAAAAATGATCTGGTAACTTCGACAAAATGTTTATACATATATAATTCGGACAAGTAATCGAACGAAAGACAATTCAAAAAAATAGGTTGACAATTCAGAGCGTCATAATCTTTCTGGCTTCATCAAATTACCCGTTGAATCCTCGACCTCAAAAATACATTCCTATACCGACAGATGAATACAACCATTTAGACCCCAATTCACAAGAATTATAAAATGCTGAAACCGGACATATATATGTCGTAGAAAGTGTCTCATCGGCCAAAGCAGCGTTATGTGATGGTTTGTGAAGAATGGGGTTATACTTGAATAACGGATACGTGTTTCATTGGTTGCCCAAATCTCAAAAATAACGCATCGTATCGAGGTCTAATTTCCCTTCCAAAATTCGTGATTCAAACGTTCATTCCACCGTTTCGGAAACGAATATGCTGAACGTGGGTAATCGGTATATCGGCGACCATTCAGTGACGTTGGGTGATGGTTTCTGAAAGATGGGGTTATACTTGAATAACGGATACGTGTTTCATTGGTTGCCCAAATCTCAAAAATGACGCATCGTATCGAGGTCTAATTTCCCTTCCAAAATTCGTGATTCAAACGTTCATTCCACCGTTTCGGAAACGAATATGCTGAACGTGGGTAATCGGTATATCGGCGACCATTCAGTGACGTTAGGTGATGGTTTCTGAAAGATGAGGTTATACTTGAATAACGGATACGTGTTTCATTGGTTGCCCAGATCTCAAAAATGACGCATCGTATCGAGGTCTAATTTCCCTTCCAAAATTCGTGATTCAAACGTTCATTCCACCGTTTCGGAAACGAATATGCTGAACGTGGGTAATCGGTATATCGGCGACCATTCAGTGACGTTGGGTGATGGTTTCTGAAAGATGGGGTTATACTTGAATAACGGATACGTGTTTCATTGGTTGCCCAAATCTCAAAAATAACGCATCGTATCGAGGTCTAATTTCCCTTCCAAAATTCGTGATTCAAACGTTCATTCCACCGTTTCGGAAACGAATATGCTGAACGTGGGTAATCGGTATATCGGCGACCATTCAGTGACGTTGGGTGATGGTTTCTGAAAGATGGGGTTATACTTGAATAACGGATACGTGTTTCATTGGTTGTCCGAATCTCAGAAATAGTGCATCGTATCGAGGTCTAATTTCCCTTCCAAAATTCGTGATTCAAACGTTCATTCCACCGTTTCGGAAACGAATATGCTGAACGTGGGTAATCGGTATATCGGCGACCATTCAGTGACGTTGGGTGATGGTTTCTGAAAGATGGGGTTATACTTGAATAACGGATACGTGTTTCATTGGTTGTCCGAATCTCAGAAATAGTGCATCGTATCGAGGTCTAATTTCCCTTCCAAAATTCGTGATTCAAACGTTCATTCCACCGTTTCGAAAGCGAATATGCTAAACGTGGGTGATCGGTATATCGGCGACCACCTCGCGACGTTGAACGGACGTTTTCAAAACCCCAGATCTTCTGCGTCTCGAAAGGACGTGTTTCATTCGTTATTTCCATACCAATAATACCGCCTTTCATCCGCGTTGAATTGTCCGTTTTTAATTGAAATTTTGAACGTTTATTTCACCGTTTCAAAAACAAATAAGATAAACGTGAGTTATCGGAGTATCATCGACCACTTCGTGACGTTGAACGAGCGTTTTCGAGACCTGCGATCTCATGCGTCTCGAAGAAACAAGTTTAATCCGATGTAATAATACCAAAAATGACCGTAGACCGCAAACATTGAATTTTTCATCTTTACTAGGTGATATTAACACGTAATATACCGTTGATAATGCGAATAGTATAAATGTTGAAGAATCGCATTTTAACAGACAATATTATACGTATAAAAACCAATATACTAGGAAAAAACGTATTCTAAAAACGTAGTTTCAACGTACGTTTGAAACTGGTATGTAATAAACGTGTTTAATTTATACCTATACCAATTTTAGACTAGTCGAACGAAAATTACACGTTTATACTACGAACCTGTTCTTATTGGGTATATAAGCGCAGCGCTAACATGGCTAACCAGCAGTGCTAGGCAAAGCGCCACGCTGACTCAATAATTTCTCCCCGATACTAGGCAAAGTAACCAGATCGTTCTATTAATTCGAGCAGTGTTAGGCAAAGCGCCACACTGACTCAACTCAATATTTCCGAGGCCAGACAGGCAAAGCGCCCTGGTACTCTTTAGATTCATTTTCTTTGCATACGGAAACGGCCATAGCGGCGTTTTACGTCTTCGAGTCAAATATTTTCTTTGTTTTCTTTTCTTCATTATAACTTATTCTTAAATTGATTTATATCCAATTTCACCATTTAACTAAAATTTAAAGTATAAACAATCGTAGATTCGTTGCATAGCTAAACCTACGATTCTCGACTAAATTTATGTAATTTAATTTATAGAATATTTACCGGTTGCAACCATTTCAATCTATTATGACTTTATTTGATTAATTAAAACTTATGTTAATCGGGACGGTTTCCTTTTCTTCAGAACCTTCTTCTCCGTAGGCTGAACTGACCTGACTAACATCTTGCATTTAATTAGCTAATATACAGCTTCGGTGACGACTGCACTGCACAGATCAGATACTCGCTTCGGTGCGCTTTGCGCATCCAAGTCGAGATACTGTGTCGGCAGGTGCGTCGAATCCCAAGTCTGATACAGCCTCGGTGCTGCTTGCAGCATCCAGGTCTGAGGGAGGCAGCTACGGTGTGATTCGCTCCACCCTAGTCTGTATCAGGTACTAACAAAGATCTTATCTCTACCAAGGAGCCCTATATATATATAATATATATGAATATTTATAAAATTTAAGAATTTCAAGCATCTTCGCTAGATGTTTCATATTGCCCCCTACTGTACCGAAATACCTCATCTTATGTTCTCAAATGTAAGTATTTTCCCATATAAATCCTTCAATAACTGCGCATAATTTTTACTTGAAAATTTTCAATTGGTCGTTTTGAAAAAAGTTATAATTGAAAATGCAATGATATTCTGTGTTATTTGCTTATAAAAAAGCTCGTCTTTGCACACACGTGTTAATATTGAGAGAACAAATTTCTTTTGCGGGAGACTTCATATTTTTATATAAAAAATCGAGCTGGGGGCGTGCTCTGAAATTGCCGAAAATGAAAAGAATAAGGGACACTCATCTAGATTTTTAGATGATCTATACCAATAGTATACTCAGAGAAGGGAACCATTGGCCTAACTAAAAAAAAGCGCGAATGCGGCAAAATGAATATTCGATTACTACATGTACTCTGTTGATGCAATGGAAAATTCATTTGCATAACAGAATATTTCATTGCAACAACAAGAATCAATCGCCGTAACCGAATATTTATTCTGCCGCATTGAGTCAATTCGATTTATCCCTTCTCTGTGTATACTATTGGCGCGTCACTAAAATTAAAACTTAAATTAAACCTAAAACTAACCCCTCGCTCGGTGTGCCGGCCCACCACCAACGTTGCCATTTCGCCCGCCTCGATGATGTCGGCGGGCCCTTCCACCACGATTGCCCCGACTGGTTTGGTTGGCCATATTCATTAGTAGGGCAATTAAATTATTTCGTTGCCGCCAACGATTATGGCGGCCACGGCCGGCACGCTGTTGGCGTTGTCTGTGGTGTTCTGAAAATAATCAAATCACATCGTCATTTCAAGAAATATTACAGAAAATTTAAGTCACACAGCTTGAAGCCAAAAAACGTTATTGAGATAACTAAGGAAATAATTAATATTATCGAGAAGGTATTCAAATGTAATTAAAAACCGAGGATATAGAAAATAAAAGCTTTTGGGTTTATTAGAACATAAGTATGGTGTCGAGACGTATTTGAAGGGATAGTCTAACTGGATAAATTAGATGGCTTAGAATAACATAGATCAAAAGAACAAAAATTATTGGTTATAAATGAAATCGGAATTGCAGTATAATATTTGAAACATACCATGATTCGGTGGGACCATGGCTATGGGTGGTCTTTGTTCTAAGGCCCGGGCTTCTGGCCGCAAATAACGGCCTTGGTCTATATTGACCGCTGCTTCTAGAAATTGAACCATGCAATGCAATGAGTATATAATTCAGAGCCAGCTATTTGCGTTTTAGTTTTAGTTCAAACCATGTATTGGTTTAATTGGACATTTAATTGGACATATGGGAAAATATAAGTAACTGCATGAAAGCTAGTGCATAATATTTGAGAACAAAAACGAGCTAAGTCTTATATTTTCATAGGGCAGCGTCTAATATGAAATTTTGCTTCGTGTATTCATAGTGTGCATCGACTTTCATGGAGGAGAAAGTGAAGCAATACAAAATTTTCGGATCAAAATAGGATGAGGATAGAAGTGAATACATTTTCATTCATACCGTGGGGATGTCGCAGATTTTGTACTCCCTGTTGCGGCTGCGGCGCTGGCTGCGAACTGTCCTCGCGCTCAGGGTTTTGCAGCACCGCTTCTGTAAATTACAGTCCAATGATAATTAGATGAGCATCTTTTTAACAGCTAACCATCACTTGCGATGCTATTTTCAATACTCACGAGACGAAGCCATGCTTTGGCCTGCCTGCGACGTGTCGTCAATGCAGCGTCTCATCGGTGGAAACGACACGCGCGGTAAATCGAGTTCCATATCAGATATCTGAGGAATAAATAATATATATCCAATTTCTGCATAATTATATAAGAAAATTCAATGCAAACCATCGAAAACTTACGTTATCTAGGGAATCCATAGAACGTCTTGAGTTGTTCGCTTCCATCTCGATAATGATTAATGTGCACGATTTCTTCTTAATCTTTTGTTCACTTTCGGATATTTGTATATAATATTATACATACCTGTGTTATGATTCCAAAGTCCCAGTTATTATAAACATAAGACAATTCACGAAGAGGAAAATCGGCTTGACAACGAGTCAATCTCTAAGAATAATATCCGTTGTGGATTGATACTTCTCGTGGCTGGGTAAACTGACAAAATTCAAAGCCAAAACACCAAATACCCATTTCGTAATATACCTTCGCTATATACCTAATATGAGAGTAATGGTTCATAGACGAGGCAAACCATGCTATTGTCCGTAGAAAAAATTCGGAGTAAGTAGTATTTGGTGGGCCGGTTTTAAAGAAACAGTCAGAACGAAAATCATTATCTATCCATGAATAATAAAGGTGAATAGCTTGATAAAATAAATAAATCCAGTTCCTCCATTTCATCTGTGATATATTGAATTCAAATAGGTAACGAATTTCAAATAATACATACCAAAAAAAAATTGCTGTCATCATTTCAACAGTTAAAGGGTGGCACGGCAAAACGGTGTAAGTGCCATCATTATGATTTCACAGGAGAGCAAAAAAACCTTCTCAAAATTCGGTTAATTAATCTAAAAAAAAAATGAAAAAGTACTTTTTAGAGTTTTCCAAGCTCTTTCAAACCCTGCAAACCCCGGCTCGATATCGCAATCCGTTTCCGAGAAAATGACTCGCAAAAATTTATTTTTCCCGTACCAGTGTAAGTCCGCGGTTCGTGCCAACTTTTTTTTTTGACTTTGGATGCTGATTAAAAACACAATTACGATATTAAAATAACGAAACAGATATGGATCGAAAGCTTGAACTCTAACAAATAAGATCCGGTTGTAGATTTTGAAATTCGTAAAAATTTTCAACTGTTACGGGGCAAAATGGCGGACGAGGAAGGGATTGATTACGGTGTAAGTGCCAAAGCAAACATAATTTGCTAAGAAAATCGTTAACTTTTAATGAAAAATCAGTACAAAAATCAATTTCATTGCAACAAGTTTTCATAATATAATCATTGCAACAAATTCTCATAATATAATCGGGCCTGTGGAGGCATAAACCGTATCATATCGGCCAGGTCCTTTTTCTTTTCGACGCTGAGCCCTGAACTTGTGCGATTCCTAGAGAACTCCAAATTTGCCAAATCGCCTAACGTTACACCTGTAAGGAGAAATCAACGCATGCAAAAACTTGTGACAGATTTTCCATTACATAATATGATCAATGATCATAAAAAAGCATAACTTTTTTCAATATGTGGTGACGCGTGTACGTTTCGCCGTAGCCACGAGATATCCAAACTTCCCCGTTGTTATATTTGGAGACTTTGATTTGGACTGCTTGACTGATTTGCAAATTTTTAGTTGATTTGAAAGCGTAGGCAGCAACGGCTTTCCAATCGATGAAGTCTTCCATTAGCATCATTTCGAAAGGATTGTTATGCGCTGCTTCACCGATCATTTCAGCTACATCCTTCAACGTAAATAGCTTGGTCCTCTTCTTCACTTTTTCGATCAATCCAAAATCTCTATCACACGACATGTACGTATGACCTTTAACGAGGAACTTGTGGGTGACTTCATCAAAGTATCCTTTCGCAATCAAACACAGGTACATCGCGATAAGGAACTGGTTCTTGTTTTGGCCCCCGCAATTATCGCTCCACAATACCAATTGTCGTGTAGGAGTAGAAACTTCTTTTGATAGATAATCGTATACAGCCGTCGCAATTTCAGTGGAACCACGACATCCACAAACTTCGGTCCATAAGCACATGAGCCCTTACGTCTGCGTTCGTCGTGGATTCCAAGATTATAGCAGCTAAGTTGGCGGCTATAAAACATCCTAGAATGTGTTAGCGTAGGAAGGCTGATTTGCTGTTGCAAATCAAAGCAAACAACGTACTTCTCGACATCTCTCGTATCGCGTTTCAGCGTTCTTTGACTTTCCTAGCAAATATTATGTTAAACAATAATATAAAAAATCGAATGTATAAAACTTGACTGCTGTAGATCTTGATTATTCTAGTTGCATTTAGTCAAATTATTATCTTGATTCGTTTTCATATTATATTAATTAAAGAGTACTTCAACGAGATCGTGATGTTCATGTAGAGCACGTTTAGCAGCTAGTTTAGATTGTTCATCACTTGCAGCATCATCAGCGGTCTTAAGTTCGTCGCACGTCATGCATGTGTCCGTTCTCGGTCTTCTGAAAGATAGTCTGAAATACTTTCGGAAGGTATTGTGGTACCATCTGCGGCTGACTGGTGGACTATTTCCGTTTGTCTCGTACTTAATTTGAAAACACCGATACATTTTGCTGATATTCAAGTCCTCCGACAAGTACTCTATATCTGGCGAATCGTTTCGATTATAGTGTCCTTTTTCTTTTGGGAACGACTGAATGTGTTCTTTCATTTTGTGTATCCATTCCGAACGTTCTTCTGTCTTCGTCGGGCCACCACGATTTTCGGAAACGTCTATGATGCTGTTAACCATTTTCTGGCCTAATCTGAGTACACGTCCTGCGCCAATTGAAAAAGTATTGCAAAAGGTTTTCTTGCACACCTTCGCTTCACCTCCGTTTGGCAGAGGTATGAAATAGGCGAATGTTTGCTGTCGTTGGCTTTTGGACGGATCATCGTATGTGCCATTACGGCGTCTCCGGATACGTATCGGGCGAATGCAGCCACGGAGAAAATTTTGTTGCTTATCGTAGTTACCGAGACTGTAAAATTGCTCCCATACTCGGTGATAACAGTCTTCTGCCACTGCATGACACGAGAAAGCGCATTTGCACTCAATCTATACGAAAAAATATAAATGACGTTGAAGCATTATAAATGCCACAAAACGATAAAAAAAGAAAACCTAACGTAAACGAACATAACCTATACCTGTGGAGGTGGCTGTCTTTTGGCGATTTTCTTTCCTATCGTGCTTATACACTTTTCTCCGCTATCTCTTTTTCTTTTCTCAGCATTCCGATGCCACTCTCTCTTATTTTCGCGGGAACCGGGCATTTTTTCTCGTTTTAATATCAAAATCGAATGTATAATATTTCCATTGACAGCTGCCACTGACAACGGAGCGCGCAGACTAGCGCGACGGACTGGAGTTAACGACATACACTGTGAGATCGCACGGTTGGCACTTACACTGTTTTGCCGTGCCAACTTTATATAACTTCGCAAAAAAAAATTTTTCAGCGATATCGTTTTGCAAGGACGTGCGTATGGAATTTCAAAAATTAAGAAAGCAAAGAAACGTATTTTCGATTTTTTGGCACTTCACCGTTTTGCCGTGCCACCCTTCAGTTACAGAGATCTTAGGAAACAAACAAACACTTTCTTCTACATACATACTGATTGTGAATATAATTAAGTAAATGGTGTAGAAATCTTGCTTAAGTATTCATAATTCATATGTATTATCATACTGCATCTGAGTTTGTTAGCTCACAATCCATCGTTGACGAATAGGTGGTTAGGCTTTGAAAACTATTTGATGATAAAAAAAATATGAAAAACTCCAATGAGCTATTATCGACGAAGTTGATCAATTTGCTTGAACTCCAATAATAAAAAAATTATTCGACAACTAGTTCCACAAATAACTAGATGTAGCATAATTAAAATTAACTATAAATATAATATTTAAAATTATTGACTTTTGTTTCGAGAAAGCGATAGAGAGAGGTTCTTTGGATATCGGTTAACGAATTAGCGAGATAGAGGCCTAGGATGAGTGACCTTCGGGTTAAATGAAGTATAAAAAGCTCACACTGCAGCTTAAAAATTTGTGATTTATTAATACATTTGACTACGGAGCCGATTTGATACAATGTTTCCCACGGGGAATTTCGAGATACACTGATCTATGGACTTCGATCTAGTCCGCAAGAATACATACATAGATGGAATAGTTCTTGCGCTCGGTGCGCGGTAGGACTTCATAGTCTGATTGAGCACGTAAACACCACACGATGGTGTGCGTGCGATCGATAAGTACTGGCCGTCCAGCTGATCTACGAGATCGATGATACTTTGCCCGAACAACTTTAAACAAGAATAAAGTACTGTTTATTTTCGTAAAAAGTCCGATTTGTTATGAGAGAAATTATGAAAATAACAATCTGATTTTATTCGATAGCAATTGATTATTGAATATTAATAATTTACACTATGATAATACATCTGTGTTCAGAATAACGTAGAGTGAAACATAAAAAAAAAAGTCGCCAGCAACGAGATTCGATCCAGAGACCTCGCACTTGTGAAACGGAACGTTTACTAGCTGAACTACGGTCAACATGAAATAAGAGGAACATACAAAGTATGTGAAAACGCTTGAATTTTTCAAACACGATTTTCTCAGGATCGTCTGCATATTGCGTCTTGCAAATTACACCTGTTGGAGTCCTAGTCAGGCGATGAAAATGAATCGAATCGGCGAGGGGAAGTAGATAGGTTTCCCTTTCAAAACATAAAACCCCGTGCCACGACGTTCGCTATTTGAAACGTACAAATTTTTTCAGTCATCCAGATCCAGAGATATGCATCTGACAATTTGACAGTGACTACCTTCATAACCTAAAAAATTGAAACTTTATATATAAGAGGCGATTAGAAAGACTAGGCAGAAGTTGTGCATTTTATTTTCAGGCATTGTAAAAACGGATAACTCTTTCGACACGGAGATACCGATATTTTCTCACGTCGTATAATGATACTAAGTACTACAAATCACCGCGCTAGCAGGTTATTATACATGAGACATATGCATACATCAAATATTGAGGCCGTACCTACTCCATTTTTTTTTCACTTCCATTTTTTAATTTTTATATGAATGTTAATTCGAATTGACTCATACGTATGTCCCTTGCTCACATGAGTACGCTACCAGTTTATACGTGAGACACATGCGTAGATCACACTCAAGATCAAATAAATCTGTCGATGCACTTGGCACCAGTAACTGATTTTAACATTTTTTGTTCGCAAAATTATTGTTGGTGATACTTTTGATACTTTTTCGAATGGGAAAGATACTTTTGTATGTTATCGATGCACTTGGCACTAGTATCTGATTTCAATATTTCTTGTTGGGAAAACGAATTATTGGTGGTAATGCTTTCGATACTTTTTTGAATGAGTAAGATATTTCTGTGTGAATGTATCCGCTAGTACAGAATGAGGGTCGTAATTAATCAAATGTAGTCCTTCTAACGAAGTTACTCGTGAAAGTGCAACGTACACTTGTCCGTAAGAAGATACGGAATTACCAGCATCGATAACGGCGTTCTTCAAACTCAGACCCTGACTTTTATGAATCGTAATTCCATAACTAAGAGAAATAAGAAACTGTTTCCGGATAACAAAAGCTCCATCCATCAATTTGAACTTTACGTCAACACGCTCTATAACATGTTCGACTCCGCTCGCTAAAACTACCCGTACTGCTTCTATGTCATTAGTATCAATGGTTCGGGATATTGAATTTATTGTACCAATTGTACCATTAACAAGACCTAATGTAACGTCTATGTTTCGTCTGATCATTATTTTCGCACCAATTTTTACAGTGATTATTTTTGCCAGACGTGCAGTTAGGGAACCATCCTCGTCATCTGTATTTAACATCTTCTGCACCTTTTTTTTTGCAGTACGGAGGACAGTCGATTGTGTCGTGAGCTAATAATTGTATTTCTTCAGTTGGGATTTCATTCAACATAGCTTCGTTGAGAACATCACACATGCGACCAGTAGGAAATAGACAAACTGTGTCGTTCGATGGATTCTTTATATAATCACATAATTCGCGTAGCCTATCTGCGAACTCCAATGTCTTGAACTGTAGCTTTCTTGAATCTAATGTAGTTGTATCCGAAACGGTAACGACCCCGAGACGTATTCTTGTAAGCATTTCGCGGTACGATTGATCGTTTTTTTGCCGCATATTAATCGTTAGTTCATCATAACTGAACAAATTGGACCAAAGATCAACACTTCCAATTGACCCTAGAAGTTTATCCATATGAGCACTCGATAGTTGTACAAAAATAGGCCCTTCGCGAACAGGTGGAAGTTGTAACAAATCACCAAAAAGCAGAATATGTTTTTTACCGAACCAACCATCTTCGCAGTCTGTAGTATTAAATATTTCACCCAAGCGGAGATGTATCTTCGGTTGCAGATTTTAGGGCCGACAGAAACCGTGATCATTATTGTACATAAGTGTAATATTTGAAATCATCGAGATTTCGTCGATAATAATGAGTGCAACATTTCTGAGTTGTTCCCTTATAATTTTCAAAGCTGCATCCGACAGTTGTTTGTACTTAGGAGTGCATCCGTGTTCAACTGGTAGTTGAAATAATCTATGAATAGTTAAACCATCGATATTAAATGTAGCTATGCCAGTTGGGGCCGATACCGCAGTATCCTTACCAGCATGTTGTTTTATCCAACACCTGATAGTTTTGATAAGAAAACTCTTCCCAGTTCCGCCCTCTCCACTGACGTAAAGCCGTAAAACATCGTTTGAACTTAGAACACCTGTAACTTTATCAAATACGCGTTTCTGATCAGTATTCAATTCACCTATCATTTCCCAAACATTCACTGTATCGACTTTATCCAGGGCTTCTTGAAATTCCTTCATCGCAACCTTGGCTTCGATAGGGTCACAGCCTAGCGGTACCACATCAGAATTATCGCTACGTTGAGATGGATCTGGTTCGGTCATACGTTTCTCGATTAATTCCTTCACATGCTCCATACCCTTTTGTATTTCTGTCAAACGTTCATGATACTGAAGTGCCTCTGCAAGTTTAGATTGCAGTGATTGGAACGACTCTGCATAAGTATCACGTCCGTTTCTGAGTTCATCTACATCTCTCCACGGTTTGAAGAGTAGCAATATTGCGTAGAAATAGCGTTCGGGTTGAATATTAACGTTATTTTTATAGTGATTGATGAGACACCCATGTTGTCGCTTTTTCACGAACAATGATTTTTTCATCGGATAATATTCAACATTTTGAGCTGTAGGCCTTATTTTTGTCACTTCCCACCACTTCGCAAAGTCGTAAAGATTGATCAATTCCAATTCTTTTGGTCGAGCAGAATAATATGTATCGACTAACGAATCATAGAAAATGTCAGTAGAATCAGTATCCAACAGTTCAATTTCCATTCGAGTTTTAACTTTTCTGCTTCTAATCATGTTAACGTCTATCCATTTAATAGTTGTCTTTGGATCCGTACCGTATAATGAAATTCTGATTAAAGTGTCAGCGGCCTCAAGCGCTCCGCATTCTCTGTGATTTAGTTTGCGTTGTGCGAAACTCCATAGCCGACTACACAGAGATTTTGTGGAATTGACCTGATGCAATATTTCTTTGTCTGTGTTACTTTTCTCAGCCTTCGCTACATACTTCGTTACGTACCAACTCAGTAGAGTCGACTGTTCACCAATAAACTGCATATCCATATTACCTTCCCAAGCCGCTAGAATTGCTGGATTATAATCATTGATATTTGCTTCCTGTTCGGTACGCGGGAGATCGTACAGTCTACTTCTCGTCTTAAGTTTTTGCCTGCCAGCAATCGAAATAGCTACGTCTTTCATGACAAAGTTATTGGTAACAGGGCGAGAAAATCCGAATCGGCACACTTTAGCCGAATGACCGGTTTTGTTTTTTTTACTCCGTAAACAATAAGAATTATGCTTGTGTCGCTGATGTGTATTGACTCGACGATACAATACAGGAGAAACATTTTTTGATGGCATTCGACAAGTAACATATTTTTGAATGAAGTCTGCTACCTCCTCATTGGAAGATTTTCCAAGAGTCGGAGCATCTTTGATCCAAATTAATAAATGAAAATGTTGAATACCCCTGCCTTGGTACTCGCGCCTCCAAAAATAATGACTTACCTCTCCAATGGGATTATCGGGCGAACATATGAAATCGAGCATAGCTCGAAACTTCTTGTCAATGAACCGAGATACAGATACTGGGTCATTGGCTACTAATTGACTAGGAGACATCTTAGCGGTACAAGGCCCTCCTACATCACGAAGGTATTCCGTTATGTCTGACCACAACCATTCACTCGGGCTCAGTGTCAGAAACCATGTAGCCGGGCCGTAGGTATATATCATACAGGATATATCATTTCTTGGTCGACTCCAATATTGCTGGGTGTTGCGCAACCTCGAAAATATAGCATTCAGATTTCCTTCAAATTCTTCCCTTGACAGTTTTTCCAAATAACTCGCTGCAGTAAATCGCTCACTCGGATTGGTTATATTCAGTTTGTAATAAATCCCGCTACTCAATTGACGATTGTTAGCGTCGTTCAATAAGAAGAAAAGATATTGCTGATCCAAACGGAATTGAGGATGTTTCGACATAAGTCTTGATTTAATAAATTCTGCATGGGTAAGGCGTTCTGGCCTATCTTCCTGTTGTCCCTTACAACCATACGGATACAAATGCGGAAAACACTGCAAATCAAGTGTTTTTTGACGATTATCTAATGGCACATCGTGAACTTTTAACATTTGATAAAGGTCTGTCACAGTTTCATTCGGTCGCTTTTCGTACATTGGGTATATGGTGAATTGTTCATACAGTTCATCCGATTCTGAAACCTGAGTCAACAATGCCGTTCCGTTCATTTCATCAGAAATTTCGTCATCTACTAATGTATGATTTTCTCTCTCAATAACTGTTTCCGTATCTTGTATTTGGAATTCGACGTCTTCAATATTAGCTAACAAGAGGTCAGCCGAAGCAGGGAGCTCGATTTCCGAATATTGAGGATTATTTATTTTAAGCCATACCCATGCGTCCCATACTTTGTTGATATCGACCAATTATTCCCATATTATTTTAGATTTCGTGGAAATACCGCGAACTAATATGTATAGCTCGTGATCAAGATTGATTGGTTCCGTGGAGGGGCAAATTTTTTTCAAAGTTTCTTCCATAGGCAAGGGCAAATGAAACGTCCTGCCTTTCACTTTCTGCACCATCTCTCTGTGAGGTAAATTTTTGTTTGCCACGGTACCCATTCTTTGGACGGTTTGAAACGCTTTAGCTCTTTGGATTAAAATGCGCTCGTAATCATTTAGGGATGATATGATTTCCGGTACTACTTTAGCGATAAGATTATTTAAAATGCATCTAGGTGGCATAATGTTTTTACGAAGCTTCGGAAGGCAATAGTTGCAAACATGATCACATACAATACCTTCGGTTGCAGCATGTTCCATTAAATCTCTCCAAATAGTTCCCGTCATTGGTTTTCTGAAGTTTGCAATGTTTGTCACTTCTCTTTTAAAACAAATCTTCTCACATGATAGACATACAAATCTCGGAGTATCCATCGAACGTTGCGTGAAAGCTTTAAAGGCATTTGGATACTGAGATTGAAGTTTGTCTTCATCCAAATTAATCGCATGGACAAAATTATCAGCGATCATATTCACTTCATGTTGCACTGCTTCTGAAATTTCTTGTAGTTTGAGGAGATCGCCGTCGTTTAAGGCCTTATCGAGCATGGTTATTCTTGCATAACGATGCGATAATTCGTATACTAGACGCTGTACATAACGAACTGATGGAAAATGCGGTGACAAGATTTGAACGGGTAAGAAAATTGATTTGCAGTTGGCATCACCCATGTAACAAATTTGTGAATGACCTTGCTTATTGGCGTGCTTTTCTGTACAATCTAACTGACTTATGAATTTGAAAATATTTTTCAAAGTGCTTATAGATACAGTTTTCAAAAAGTCAACATATTTGTTTATCAGATCAACATCTTTTGCTTTACACATGATGCCGCAAGCCCAAGTCTCTTCTTTTTTTTTCCCTGTTTTGCTCATTTTCTTTTCTAGAGGCAAAATACTCACAGCTTGCCCTGCTAGATTAATGACGATTGATTCCGAAAATTCAACGTTTGTATACGCAGCTTCCATAAAATATGATTCGGCTGAGGCAATGTGTTTCGATGAACCACATAGAGCGCTTAATCTATCTTCGGTGCTATACACGGGATATTCAGCCGCTTTCGCTAAGCAGACTTCCGCTTTTTTCCTGAGGTTTTCTAAAGTCTTCCTCATGACGCCCATATTAGAATCCCTATCGTGAATACACCACTTTATGATCAACTCAGCTTTGATTACTTTTTCTGCTTCTGATTGCGCGTTAATCATTGATGCAATTTTCGCAACGTATTTTGCCTTAGACTGCAACAACGATATCGTGTTTGCAATTCGTATATGCCGATATTTCGCAAAAATCTTTTTAGATGCGTTAATTCTTCTACTTGCTCGAACTTGCTGTTGTTCATAGTTCACATTACGAAATTGTCGCTTCCGACATCGCTCCTTTTCAGCGTTTAATAAATATAACTCTCTCCTCCGACACCGCTTCTTTTCAGCGTTGAACAAATACAACTCTTTCTTCCGACATCGCTCGTTATACCAATGTTTAATAAATATAAGTCTTTCTTCCGACATCGCTCCTTTTCAGCGTTCAACAAATATAACTCGTTCTTTCGACATCGCTTCTTTTCAGCGTTGAACAAATACAACTCTTGCTTCCGATATCGCTTCTTGTCAGCGTTTAGAATATAAAGCTCTCGCTTACGTGCTCGTCGCTTTTCAGCGTTCATGAAATAAAGTTGTCCTCTTCGGGCTGGCAGTTTTTCATCATACTCCACTGTCATAACGTTTATAGGTTCAATATTATTCGGCACAGGCACATTATCGCTATCATCGCTACTTTTTACATGCTGTTCGTTTGTAAGGACTGTGTTGTCAGTCGAAACTACCGTTATCTCTTGGCTTAGTTCTTTACTGTTGACGGTATGTGTCACATTAGTCTCATCTTCAAGATTTCTAAAAATTTTTTTTCGCAAATCACCACCATTTCCAGTCGATGTCAAAGTCAAATTGGAATATGAATATGCCAGTTTTCCTGCTCGCGGAACAATTTTAGTCCCTGTTTTTATTGGCTCGTAGCATGGTTTCTTCTGGGTTTTACGCAAATATGGCTGCTGAATATTTTCTGAACATGCTTTGCGTTTAAGAGAACCAACATTTGTCATGGAAGCAATATCTCGTATCGTACTGATACGTGGGAAATCTTCGGTTTTGTTATTCCTGAATATTTTTAATAGATGTGTCCGCATGAGTGTAATGTCATATGTTATTTTGTCTGGCTTATGTCCGTTTATAATTGATATTGCAAAAGCGATAGCAAACACTCCACAGTCGGACGCGTTGGTTTGCGATTGAACTGTGGAAAATTTTATCGGCCTCGTGTCAAATTTATAAAATGGAAACAATTTCCTTAAGTATATTTCGTGATCCTTATGGAGCCGCTTCAAATTTAAAGAATCATATATGTAGATTGATTTGGCATCGTAGTATGCGCACACCCAGTGCATATCGCCACTATGCAGTATTTGCAAATGTTTGACGTTATGAGAAACAGGTACAATTGTATCTGGCATTTGTATCCGCCACGTCTCGCGGGGTGAATACTCAGAGCAGCTCCTTGCAAGATATATAAACTGATTCATGTGAAGATCAGTCAACCAACCACCAGATTGAATTATTTCCACAGACGTATCGTCTAAAATTGGTTTAGCATTACGACGACTACGCCGCCGTTGCTTTCTTTCGGTAGCTACCGTAGCTGTATTTACAGGTAAGCTGGCAACTTGTGTACGAACTGAACTCTTATCAAGTTTACAATTTTTTCGTTTTGTCTCTATAACTTATTTGTCATCAACGATAAACGTCTCTGTGCCCAAACGACTCGTGATAAGTTCGCATAATCTTTCACTATTACGGATGTGCGATATAGCCTCCTCTTTCAAATGCATGTTTCAATTTGTCGCTCTCTCGGTCATTTCTCGGTGACACGATGAAGACATATCTTCAACGATAATGTCTTTCGAAATCCGAGGATGTTTAAAATCGTCAGTCATATTCACAGTAGCTTTTGACTGTGAATTGTCACCTTTACGAGATCGCTTAACAATTTCAGCCCATGATTTATCTCCACTCTGTGGTGAATATAGCGGCTGGATTCTGTGACAATGCATTTGTTGTTCTCGAAAACTAGCATTTTTCTCAATTGCATCGTTCTGCGTTGTACTTTTGCAAGGAAAGTTTTGTATGGTATTACTTTCGAACATTTTGAATAAATGTCTTCGCATAAGCCTGACATCATACGTAGTTTTGTCCGGCTCCTGTCCGTTCATAAGCGAGATTGCAAAAGCAATAGCAAAGACGCCACAGTCTGACCCGTTAGGTTGCCGTTGAGCTCGAGGAAATTTCACGGGATTCGTATCAAACTGATAAAACGGGAATAATTTCCTCAAATATATTTCGTGATGTTTATGCAGCATTGCCGAGTTCAAGGAGTCGTAAATGAATATTGATTTAGTATCATAGTAACTGCAAACCCAGTGTTTCTCGCCTTCTGTGCAACCACTATGCAATATTTGCACGTGCTTTACATGAGGCAAAACGGATTTGATTGTATCTGGCATTTGTACTCGCCACGTCTCTTGAGGTGCATAATCATAGTAGCGTCTAACAAGCAATGCAAAATGATCCATATGGTCGTCATACAACCATTCCGCATTTTTAATCATATCCATAAATCTATCCTGTAAATTTTGTACTCGGATATGTGCCATTACTGATCAGCTAATATCTATGCCTAAATCTATATATCTTGTTTATATTATCGCGCAACGCAGCCTTCTTATAAATATTTGGCGCAAAGCAGCCTTTTAATAGTGGCATAAAACAGCCTTTTAATGTCTGGCGCAAAGCAGCCTTTTGATATATGGCGCAAAGCAGCCCTTCTGATATTTTTCTTGATATCAAAATAATTGTAACTAAATTAAAAAATATTGAAGAATAAAAATAAACTAACATTAACTAACGTAACGTAAGTTAACATAACCTAGCCCTATCTGATAATCACCCAACACTATTGCCGACTATCAAAGCTTGTGAATTGGATGTGAGTAAAACCAGATTTGCTTCTTTTTTTGAGAAATATTTCATCCGAGGTTCCCTGCATTCACTCAACGAAGTCGATTCTTATACTGAACAAACGCAATTGCCAAAGGAAGTCTCCAGAAGAAGCCTTCCCCTTCCATCGCGGGAAGAAGTCTCCAGAAGGAGCCTTCCCCTTCCACCATGGAAAGAAGTCTCGAAAATCAGAACGGAAAAATACTGGAATCTAACCTGTTTGGGACAACTATCTGTCCCTATCTACTGACTAACTACTGACTTTTGAATAGGATAATGGAATTGAACGCTTCCATACATAGAGGATGAAAACTCAAATAAATAGTTTACCAAGCACCAACGCCTTCGCAAGCCACCAAATTTTAAGATTTTAGAAGTCCTGTAGCCATAATTCTCATGGAACATAATGATTCAGAAAAAAATAAATACAGAAGAATGAGAAAGAATAAGAAAATAAAAATATGTAGAGGTATTAATACTTGTCGAGCCGATGTTTAAATTGCTTCTTCTTCTTTCTCCTCGTGCTTATATGTTTAAATTGCAACCATGAGATATGTATGTACGAGACATGATTAATTTCTAGAGTGACATGCTCCGCCTGATCCGAAACCTATGTAATCTTCGTGTCATCGAGGTATTCTCTATCAAGATCAGATAAATCTTTTGATGCACTTGGCACTAGTATCAATATTTCAATATTTTTTGTTGAGAGAACGAATTATTGTTAGTAATGCTTTCGATACTTCTTAGAATGAGGAAGATATTATTGTATGAATGAACGCATTAATGTACTTGGCGCAATGTTTTGCGCGGCAGGTGCTTTTGGGGGGATTTCACCACTTTTTGTACCATATCGTTTGCTAATTATTCTTGTTTGTAGTAAATTATAAACAGATGTTCTCAACATGTAACGCTACCTGCAATCCTTATTTTCAATCCAGGGATGTAATTGGCAACAAGAGAATTACTTTCAAGCAGCCGTGTTATAGTTTCTGGTATCTTTTCGGCACAACCTCATAATTGTCTATCGATTTCTTTACTGTGATTAGATCTGCCGTAAGAAGAACATATATGCATCTTGAGTACTTCTCAGCCATTTCTGCTTTGTAATGTTCGACTCCGCTCGCTAAAACTACCCGCACTGTTTCTGTGTCATTAGTATTAATAGTTTGGGATATTGAATTAATTATACCAATTTTATCATTAACAAGACCCAACGTCTATGTTTCGTCTGATCATAGTGACCATTTTTGCCAGACCTGTAGTTCGAGAACTATCCTCGCCATCTGTATTCAACATCTTCTGCACCTTTTTTATGAAATACAGAAGACAGTCGATTGTGTCGTGAGCTAATAATTGTATTTCTTCAGTTGTGATTTCATTCAACATAGTTTCGTTGAGAACATCACACATGCGACAAGTGGGAAATACACAAACTGTGTCGTTCATAGATTCTTTATATAATCACATAATTCGCGTAGCCTATTTGCGAACTCCAATGTATTGAAGTGTAGTTTTCTTGAGTCTAATGTAGTTGTATCCGAAACGGTAACGACCCCGAGACGTATTCTCGTAAGCACTTCGCGGTCCGATTGATCGTTTTGTTGCCGCATATTAATCGTTAGTTCATCATAATTAAACAAATTGGACCAAAGATTAACACTTCCCATTGACCCTAGGAGTTTATCCGTATGAGCACTCGATAGTTGTACAAAAATAGACCCTACGCGAACAGGTGGAAGTTGTAACAAATCTGCACCGAACCAATCATCTTCGCAGTCTGTGGTATTAAATATTTCACCCAAGCCGAGATGTATGTACAGTAATGATCACGGTTTCTGTCGGCCCTTAAATCTGCAACCGAAGATACATGCTCTTCTGAAGTTGGCAATAGCTGGCAGTAGCTGACTTGAGTGACCTTGCGACGGTGAGCGGCAATTATCAATTATTGTTGCCTAGGGTATTGCCAACTTAAAAAGAGCATGTATCTTCGGTTGCAGATTTTAGGGCCGACAGAAACCGTGATCATTATTGTACATAAGTGTGATATTTGAAATCATCGAGACTTTGTCGATAATAATGAGTACAGCATTTCCGAGTTGTTCCCTCATAATTTTCAAAGCTGCATCCGATAGTTGTTCGTACTTAGGAGATCAAATGCTAATTCTTTCACATCGTAAACATCTTTGGAAAGTTATTATTCCAAAGTAGATCAATCAAAACACCTATAACTATAGCTTTGACTTGAAGAATATGATGTGATTGCCGTAGCCCAATGATATTCTGTATGAAACTTGTTTTACGTCATCATAAGGCTATGCTGTGAATTTCAAGAAAACATAAATTCCGTTGTGAAAAATCTAGTTTGCAGTCTTGGAATAAATGTATATCAGCGTGGTCTGAATCTTCTAAAATGCCCTAATTACGGATTTTGCTCAGGTAATAATTGAACTAGGTGATATTCTCTTGGTCCTGTCGATGCACTCTAAGTACAGTATTCACGAATGTTCTGGTATAATGATTCTTATTTTATACGAAACACTAAAACACATTCCACGAAGGATAATGTTCTATAGTGATATAATGGCCTATACGCATTCATTACCACTTGTCTAGAAGTTTGAGATGATGGCAGGAATGAAAATTGATGCAAAATAGTGTACAACGCAAACCAGATATTATACAAACAGTAACATTGATGAAATCAGCATCAATGTGACAGATGATTTACATAACCTTCAAAATTTCGTAAGATAAGCTTCGTAAGATAAACGATTAATTAAATAACCAATATTCATTATTCTTAGACGTTGGGGCTAAATTTGACAATAACAATATTTTACATCTCATCAATGCTCGCTTTTATATCAAACATTATTTTTTTTTTAAGTTTTGGGATGCTCCTAATAATGATTTTCAGCTGTGATCTCAAGCTACGGGCATGCCACAGTAAGTGTGTAAGTTTCAGACCGTCTGCTCCGTAGACCATAGAATATGTACAAGGCATAATGAACCTCTAGAGTGGCATCCTCTTCCTGATTTGAGACCTATGTAATTTTCGTCGCATCGAGGTACTCTCTATGTAGTTTTATGCCCATACAACTTTTGATGACGTCATGTTGACGACGACGACGGAGACGGACGCGACCAAAATCGTGAAACTGGCCTACTCAATTTTGTGAATCATCAGTAATCGGCTATCCGTGCACCGATTGTATTGATTTTGGTCTTAAATTGAAACTGAATTGGCTCTGATTCCGAAAATCAGGTGTTTATCCTGGTAGCGACTTCAATAATGCTTGAAAAATAAGAAACATGTTTCCCCACTCCGCCGAAGAGCTGCCGTTCGGGTAAAGAGACTCGGTTGAGTCTCGCGCTGCACGTTAAAAATTCTTTTTAATGTACTTGGCGCGAGACTCTACCGAGTCTCTTGATTAAGAAGAAAGTCGACCCCTGAGCAACCCCTAACATCCCCGTATAAAGTCGTTGGATGCATTTTTCACAGATTTTTTTTTTTCACCCCCAGACCTGATTTTCACCTCTCAAATGGGGTTTGGGGACAAAACGATTGTCAAATTCACGATAAGCGACCCCCAAAAGTCCTGTATAGATAGGTCTGATGCATTTTTCACATATTTTTACTTATCGCTCCCTCCAACTTTGATTTTCACCCCCCAAAATCGAGTTGAGGACAAAATGGTCATCAAATTCGCAATCAGTGACTCCGAAAACTCTCATATTGAGTCATTTGATACAATTTTCATTTATACTAAATTTTCAAACCACTTTAATCCAAATCTGCACCCTTACGTTAGGAGATGGAATATCTCGAAAACTATGAGCTTTTGAGCTTTGCGGCCATGGAGACTTTTGTTTTACACTTCAAGAACTAACATTTCCCAGAGTTTCAAAAAATTTGACGGAGCGCCATTTTTCATGGGGAGTTGAACGGGGTCCTTTATGAGGATAAAAAAAAATACGTTGGCTCATATGACGACCCATAATATCTGAGGCTGCGTCTCTACAAATTTGTGAGGACCGAAAAATGATAATATCGGCACTCAGGGGGACTCAGAATACGTGAACTGATCCTCAAGACGAACTTATACATGAATTGGTATTTGCAAGGACATAAGTATAACAATATGTTGGGATGAAACATACTGAAAACATAATGGTCCCCGAAACTCGGAAATAATTTTCGGCGATTGCGACGAAATATAATATTATTACTTTCGACGTAGCTTAAAATTTTGAGATAATCATAAGCCGGATAAATACGATAACGGAAACACAGCACTTATCGAATGAATAAAAAAACTATAGTGGTCCCCGCAAGATCCGGTATTTGTTAATTTAGAATATCTATCTATATCATAGTTAGTAATATCTATCGGTTTCCGTGAGTACCAATGTGTCACGTAAGTATAATCAAATTGCAAGTATATTGATCATCACAAGTACCAATTCGTTTCGGATGTCCCCAGAAGTACCTTTCCGGATCTGATGGTTAATTCTGCGATTTATAATTCCCATTTTCTTCATAACCAATAAATGTCTGATCCCTATAAGCACACTTGGAAATAATGTCGATGATACTAGAACCAAAATTGATTGATGAGATCAAATATTATAGAAGCATCGTGAAACTTAATAAAATGCTATAATATCACTTTTATTCTGCACATAACCGAAAATTTCATATAAAATAGTCAAAAAAATGAATATCGGATTTTGAAAATGAGAATACTCGTGACTGTTATTCACATAAACACTTTATTAGAGTGAAACATACACATGCATTATTAGTTTGTTATACACTGTTAAAAATGTTTGTGAATTTACTACGCATTCCCTACACAAAATACTCGTAAAATTACAAATCCAGTGCAGTAATAAATAATTACTATACTTGTTTTATAAATTTGCGAAAAAATATATGATTTCACTCTACTTTAACGGAATAATACGTGACCGTATCCGAAATTTGCTAAACTTGTGAGGCAAATATATTGTGATTCTAAATTTACTATACATTGCTTGAAATTTACTGGAATATTTGGTGAATTTACCAAACATATATGGTTGTAAATTTCAAAAATAATTTGTAAAATTATAAATTCATTGCAGCAAAGTTAATTACTTTACATTTACATGCAATTTGCATACCATTTTCTGATTTCTGTACATCTGATAGTAAAATAAGTCAACTGTTTATCAAATTCGCGATACCTGTGTGGTAAATGTATTGTGATCATAGATTCACGATAGATTGCTTGAAATTTGCTGGAAAATTTAGTAAATTTACTAAACACATACGATTGTGAATTTAATAAATATTTTGTGAAATTACAAATTTATTGCGCGAATGCGAATTAATGTACATTGCTGTGCACTTTGCAAACAAACTTCTTATTTCACTATATTTGATAGCAAAATAAGTGAATCGTTTATTAAATGAGCAACACCTGCTTAGTAAATGTCTCGGATTCGTAAATTTACTGTGCACTATTGAAAATGTTTGTGAATTTCTCACTCAATTACGATGCAAACGAGACGCACATTTAGAATTTTCGTGTAAATTTGCCACAGAATACCTGAATTTTTCTAAACATCTCTCCGGATTTAACTAACAAGCCCGATAAGAAACGTATATTATAAAGTATAATACGCAACATCAAACTAACCTAACCTAACCTAACGCGATCATATTAGTTTCATATCTTCGTGTTTGGTATACATATACGTCGCATGACGTCTCCAACTCTGCACTCTGCACTAGCATTTACCCCGCGCGGCATCCGTAACTCTCAGCACCATAACCTATAATTTGATAGACCAATAGACCTCATTTCTACAAGTGTGAATGAATGGAGCGACGACTTACACAAACTGCGAACCGATGTAATTTTTTTCAGAATGAAAGGATCTCTATTAGTCGGAGAGCTGGTAACGAATTTGGAGACATTATTTTAGGCACTATGAAATATCAAAATAGTAATATATGAATGTTAGTTGAATATGGAATCGAGAATTGGGATTGGCGTTTGCGGTTATTTTGTTGCACAAAAATTAATCGCCAAAAATATTCTCTAAGCACTTTGGAACTTGTTTTATCTCTTATTTTAGCCTTTATAGAATCCGAAAATAAAGATCCGACTTTTTGAGCGATTTTTTAGTATGGCCCGACTGCCCTAAATTTGTATTATTAATATAGGAAAAAAATATACTTTAGGCACTCTGACACTTTTATAGCATATTTACTATATGTATATAGGACTATATTACTAATTATTATTGAAAATCCATGCAAAAAGCCAGACTAGCGGTTCAAGTACTCGGAAGACTTACTTCAATATAAAAAAAAAACATCGTCATCAACCGCTCGGTACGAATCCTACCGATCGGTAGAAATGTTATGAACCAATAAAAATCTCTAAAGATGCAAATTTGAAGAGATTTCTGAGGGCGGTATCGGCAGTTAATTTCTCGGACATGAATTGATTGCCTAAGACAAGACCATTTTAACTTAAGAATTGAATATGAATGCAGCCTAGGAATGTACTACCAAGAAGCCATAGTCAATTTCCCTCTGTACCCACGTGCAGCTTAGCGAGGGTCGACGTATATGTTTTGACATTTCGACTTCCTGTTCCGTTCCGTTTTTGGTTTTCACGTATACATATACGAGAAACATGATATTATTCATTTGCATTGCGTATTCAAAATTACCACCTCGAAAAAATTGTTCAATTATTCATAAAGAAATTAGAGTTTTTTTTGCTGTGGTTGCGTAACAGCTGAATAATATTTCTACGCGTGCGCAGTTTCCGTATTTGTTCCAAATGCGCACTTCCGCCGTTTTCGCGCATCATCCCATTTCCCTCGCATTTTTCGCCATACTTGTCGACCACGTGCAGCAAGCGTGCATTCGTTAGTGAAGATTCTGTGGCGGTTCATCAGCATTTACACGCAGAAACGAATTTTAACGGTAAGTAAGGCTACGTTTAATAGATATATTTAATTTCTACGTTGTGATATTTACGATAGATTTCCATGAAAAAATACAACAGTACATTACAGTATCAAAACATCGAGTTCCATTTAACCTCACTTTCGTGGCGTTAGCCACGCTATTCAGCCTCATTCTTTCACCACTCCGCTTGTTCAATTTCACCGATAGCTCTAGGCTTCCAGTAACGCAGGCATTCTCTCACACGTATTCGCATGACTGTATGATTCGTTCTATATATAGCTACTACGCGTCTCTTATACACCCACCACATATAGTAACAGTTACGCTAGCGAGAGATTTGATATCGCTGTGATCTGAATTTATTTGTACATATTGAAGAAACAGTTGGTTCGCGTATCAGATAGGTTTGTATTGATTAAGTGAATGATTAACTTTCGAACAAAAACTATTTCGTAGCATAGCTTCATCAATTTTGATTAACCATAATTACACAGCACAACAAAATCGAACTTTTTTTCTGTTGCATGAAATATTTTAACGGTTGTTTACTAATTCGAGGTCGCTGATTTCGAATCTACCCTCAATTTTATTCTAGCAGCTCGTGTTTTTCAGACCACAGTGTATAGTTTTTTTATAATTAAATATTTTTGTACAGTTTAGTGCATCTTTTTCTCAAAAAACATTTTCTCCCTAAAATTCAAAAACTAGAACTGATACAGAAAACTGATGATATATTCCAATCAGCGTAAAAAATAAGCTCAGAATCATTATATACATAACACTGTTGACCAGTGTTATCCTTCAATCGATCTGTTACTGGTGAAAATAAAAAACATACTGCAATTGTACATATTTTAAAAAATAATATGTTTTCCAGCACCCTGCATAGTTCTGTGCCATCATCAAATTCGACAGTCTGAATTTCATCCATCCAGCCCCTGCTATTTTTATACACTACGAAGGTGAGTAATGTACAGCGGAAATAGTAAGTTGATCCAAGTTAATCTTCTAAAGCCAGGTTTCACATGTACACAGTTACAAATTATTATCCCAACATATGGGAAAGTTACACTTTTCCAAAGTTACTTCAGGATTAGTTATGAAATAGTTTTTCAAAAGCTGCTAGTAGATATCGGGTTCAATTTTCAGGCCATCATTATCAAAATAACTTATGAATATAATTTTGAGTAGCGTAACAAAAATATCTGTAAGTAAATTATTTTTTGTAGTCTGTTCATTGTTATTTATTTCTCTTACGATTGATATTTGTGAAAAAAATGTTTTATTGCCGGTTTTGTACGTTTACCACAAAAAATCTGAAACAGCACTTACATCATCGCAAACTTCATTCTAATTTGAGCTCAAATATATTTTGCGGATTTGGTCAATGTAGAAAACAATTCAAATCAGAGGGGTATCTAAGAATCCATTTGATTCGGTCACACAGTTTTCGGATTAAGCATGCGGAATCAACTTCACGGGCACCACCAGTCAGTAGACTTGAAAACATAAATGCCAATTATATGTGTAGTGTAAAATTGTGCAAGAAGGTCCTCGATACGCAACATACTTTCGTGAAGCATTTAAAATATCATATTAGAGATGGCGCAAATGTTGAATGCCCATACCAGAACTGTACAAAATTGTATCATAAATTAAATTCTTTTACCTCACATTTATCTAAAAGTCACAAAAACCTACCGATAATTGATTCAAGTGTGGAAATAACTGCAGGTTCATCGAGCGATCAAATTTCAGTTGTCGATGACAATATAGAAGTCGATCCATGTTGTGACGGACAACAAAATGATGGTCTAGTAGAGGAAACTTTAAACATTTTCGCTGATGATTGCAAACATGATTCGTCAGTCGATCCATTTCTTTTACATTTGGGACAGTTTTTTCTCAAATTAGAAGGACAGTTCATGATTCCTGTGTCGACGATCCAATATATTGTATCGCAGATATGTAATATACATCAGCATGGCCAAGAAATCGTAAAAAACAATCTTCTATCGCGTTTCAGTCAGGAAAATATACCCCCTAATCAGGCTAGTGTCATATTGCATGAGGTTTTCGATAACAATCCCTTCCAGAAGATTCAAAATGAATTCGGCACATCGTATAAACGCAGGGACTTTTACAAGAAACATTTTCCATACGTAAAACCAATCAAAGTTTGGCTTGGTGATAAAAGTGATGGGAAATTTTTTTTTCACTATGTACCTATAGAAAAAACGATAAAGCAGCTGTTCAATAATAAGTCCTTAGAGGATGAGCTGCAGCGTGGTGGTTCTACACAAAGCGAAAATAACACCCTCAGAGACTTTGTTGACGGATCAGTTTACAAACAAAATCCTTTTTTTCAAAAAAATCCAAATGGGCTGAAACTGATTTTATATCAGGACAGTTTCGAAGTTGTCAACCCTATAGGTTCCGCTAAAACCAAATATAAAATACTGGCTGTGTATTTGAATATTGGAAATCTCCCAGATCACGTTCGTTCGCAGACGAATTCGATGCAACTTGTCGCTTTGTGTAGAGAAAAATTATTTGACCACAAAAAAGTTTATGGAAGAATTGTTACCGATTTGAAAAAAATTGAAACAGAAGGTGTTGAATTAGCTTCCGGAAAAGTCATAGTTGGGACCCTTGTATTCATTGCTGGAGATAATCTGGGTAGTCACGCACTCGGTGGATTTGTCGAAAATTTTAGTACATCGGCTTATTTTTGTAGATATTGTTTGATGAAGAGAAGTGAATTTTATAGCAAAGATGGCGTGTTCAAAACGTATGAAAATCGAAGTGTTGACTCTTATAATCAAATTATTAAAGCTATTGAAACCGAGAGAGTGACCCCAGCCTTCAATAATCAAGGAATTAAATTTAACTCTGAATTTAATAAGTTACAATTTTATCACGTGGCTGCTCCTGGGCTGCCCCCCTGCCTTGGGCATGATGTGCTAGAAGGTATCATTGCATACGATGTGAAATTATTTATCGACTATTTTGTTAAAATGAAGTGGTTTTCATATGAATTTCTCAACAATCGAATCAATTCATTCAAATATTCAGAAGTTGACCGTAGAGATAAACCGTGTACAGTATCACAAGCAGCAAAAAAAATTACAGGCGGAGCTTGGCAGCTTTGGACGTTCCTCAGATTATTCCCCTTATTGATAGAAGATAAAATTGCAAATGTTGATGATGACGTTTGGAAGTGTGTCATTTTACTTACAGAAATAATAGAAATAATTTGTGCACCAGAAATACATAAATCTTGTATTCCATACCTTCGGCTAGTGATAAGTGAGTACATTGAGTTGAGACAAAAATTTGAGAAACCACTCCGTCCGAAACATCATTTTCTCTTGCATTATCCGGAATTAATTCTCCAATTCGGGCCTTTAATGAAAGTCTGGACCCTCCGTTTTGAAAGTAAGCACACTTTCTTTAAAAGAGTGATTAGGTTCGTTAAAAACTTTATCAACGTAACAAAATCGTTGAGCATTAAGCACGAATTATATCAAAGTTTTATTCGGTCTGGTGGGGATATTAGGTGTGACATTGAAATGATAGGAAACACCACTTTTGTAGTGCAACTCTACAATGAACAAATCCTGGAAGCAGTACGAACTGTGCATTTGCCTGACAATATACAAGAATGCACGAAAATAGTTGTGAAAGGAGTCTGCTATAAAAAGGGTGATGGTCTGTTTGTCAGTCAAGAGGGCTATCAGTATAAAATTGAAGTTGGTAGGGTTCTTATATTATTGTGTGACGAAGACAATATATTCATCATTCTTGAAGTACAAGAAACAGTGTTTCGACCCCACTTGCGTGTCTATGAATTAGGCAAATTCTTGAGATATGAATGTGTACAGCTTGGTTCATTGCCTAGCACAGAGAAACTTCATATTTATAACATAGGCAATCAATTATGTGTCAAACCCAACTACGGATTGGTTCGCAAACCATTATAAATTGCTTATTTCTGAATTCAATCATGATCAACTATATGAATCAATTATTTATCAAACTAAATTATTATCTCGATGTCCCCTATTCACGAAGTCATAATTCAGAAAATCATTTTACGAAATTTCAATACATAGAATCAGTTTACAAACTCAGATAGCCGATTCGAAAAGTCGTAAGTAGTCACTTTTTATGACAAATTTTGGCGAGGTAATGCAGAAAGTCGTTACTTAGGTAATCTTTTTACGAATTCGTAAAGTCATAACACAAAACATCGGGTGCAAAGGTCCCAAGTTCTTATATTGTGCACACTGGTTGTACGATGTTTCAACCAGATTCTCTGAGTGAGTTTTGACTTCGTGAACCGTTCCCTGGGTTACGACTTTATGAATACGGGACATCGATCTCAAAACTCATAACGCACTTTAGAGAATACGTAACCTTCAAAATTAAGATCAACACACCTGAGTATGTCCAATTTTTTGTGTGTTTTGTTTGTTTATGGCCAGAACTGTTTGCACGATGTCGGTGTTCAAGGTAGTCCCGCATGACCGAGCAAAAAAAGTAGCCATTAAAGCCTCGACAGTTCAAGAGCTAATGGACAAGGCAATTGTTAAATTAGGCCTTGCCGTAGGAATCTATCAGGTCATTAACATTTTCCTCAAATTTTCTGTCGACCCTTTCAATTTCCCAGCAGTTCACAAATATTTTTTTCCCAACTAATACATCTCTACTAATATTCTCCTAATTTTCGTACATACTTGTTACAAGATTAGTTGTCAGTCATGGTATCAGCATGGTATTTTGAACACAGGTGGCTTTAGAAGAAGACGGTACAGAAGTGGATGAAGATGATGTTCTTTTGGATATGGCAAAAACTGCCACTTCGACTTTAACGTTAATGTTGATACCACAGGGGAAACATTGGCAAGATGTATTGGCTGGAAAGAAGGCTGAACTGAAATCATCGACCTTAATTAGTAAATTTGATTGTGTTTACTGATCTCTTTGGGCTTACATCTCATTTCAAGATACTTGTATATTTTTTGTTGGTTTATATATTTCAGCTGCACAAGCAGAATCAACTTTGACTCAACCCGCAACTAGTGTCCCAGTGACCAGTCAGCCATCTGTTAGTGAACCCAATATGGCTTCTGGAGCAAATTTGTGGTATCGATTTCCACAACGTCTCGTCCAAAGTTGCGAGAACCAACAGTGTGTTAGAGATGATGACCGACGGGCCATGGTAGCCGTTATTGCTGATTACATGTTACAAGATTTGAAAGATTCGTCGAGGAAAACTGCTGAAAGGATAGCCCGAGGAATATTCGAGAAGTATCCTAAAAGTTTCAGCGATATGATTGGTGGTGAAATCATAGGGAGTGGAATGGAGTCTCTACGCTCGCAGATTTATACTGCAGTACACTATCGAAAAGAAAATCCTACATCTAGTAAGAGACCTGCTGAAACTGGCTCAGACGACAGTGACAGTGAAAATTCATCCGTGGCATCATCCGTTTCTCGGAAACAAGATGAGTACGGATGCGTTGACTATCAGCCTCTTCTACCTTCAGATGAGACTAAAGCTTCTCAAGAAGAAAAGCGCTCGGTTCTAATCCAGTATTATACCTCACCTGACTCAAATACCGAAAAAATCGAAACATTATTGGACGATACCTACGCAACTCAGAGAGCAGAAATTAACAAAAAATGTCGTAATCTGGTAAAATTCTTCATTGAGTGGCCCTTTTTCAAGGAGGTGAAGACTCTGATTGCACATGCCTCTCGGCTACTCGGAAAACCTGTGTTGAATACATGGAACAAGTCTTTAGAACAAAAGACAAAACCTATTTTGAAATATTTAAAATCTATGGAGGTTGTAAAACAGCACAAGAACAGAAAGCTAAAACCAACTTCAACTGAGGTACAAGAGAACTATATTCTGGACATGCTGCGCCTTGCGAAAGATCATGCTTGCCTCACGACACGATCTGAAGCTCCCTATTATGAAGTCCTTTTTCCCTTGATTGTTTACTATATGAAAGAAGAACTAGATCTTTTGTTTATGGTTGTTGATGTGAGATATTGTTTTATTTTATTAACACTTTTAGTGAAGGGCAATTGTCACATTTGTTGATCATTGTTACAGTCATTGATCAGTTTCACAGAAATTCACCCAACGATGATACCTTACCGGGTTAATAATGACATTATATCCATTCATTTCACATTTCTATTGTCCTCATTTACCCTTTCATCATTTTCAGGATACCTTGACAACTGAAATAATCCAACTAAAAGCCACAGGCATGACTCCAGTTCTAATGATCAGAGGTATAACTGCAATATTCATATCCTGTTTTCGATAAATTTGGCCCCGTTTCATACTTCATTAAACGAAAGACGTTTTTTTTTTCCCATATATTTGAGTTCATTAGAATAAACTTGATGTTATTGCATCTATTTAAAATCTGATTCAATAATTCTAAATTTTTGGTTCTACAGGAAAGTCATTTTTTGACGAAAATGCTCAATATGTTGTTGTGATGGAACAAAAGTTTACAATCACAACTGTAAATCTATTGCAAGGTTTATTAATAACATTCTTGTCGTACTACATATTTGGATATGCTTACCCAGAAAAACTAAGCAGTACTCTTGAGTTCATACAAAGGTAACTATCATCGTAATTATAATCTAAATTGATATCAATTAAGTAGATTGATATCAGAGATCCCTGAATTGAAAAAAAATCGGTGAAATAATTGATGACGCTATATTTTGAAGTAAGAAAGTTTCAGATATAAATTCGCCTAACTTCGTTTATCTCGATGCACTTTGATATGAGCATTCTAAAATGTTTTTTGGTGTGTCAATAATTAATCTCAAAACTCGTCGGATATATATGGCAAGTATTTCTGTATTAATTATAAGTTTGGTTCCAGAGTGATCCTTGGTGTTAACCCGTTGAAAGGAGACAAGAGAGATGGTAAAAAACGTAGAGCACGATCGTATGACCCAAAGGTTTTTAAATTGACTAAGGAACTGAATGACTTCACAAATCAATTTTAGAAGGCCCCATGCTATCGACGTAGGACACTTGTTGCAATGTGTTCCATGTTTCCCTTCACTATATTAATATTTCTCTTTACTCTGCAAGAACAGTCATTTATAACTCATAATGTGAGTTCATTTTTATTTGAATCGTTTAAAAGTACCTAAATACAAAGAAAAAAATCTTTGACATTGATATGCCCAAAAGCATGAAAAAAAGAAGTCTACCTAGATACGTAATATTCGATAAATGAATGGTGATTAGGGTGGTTCAAAAAAATTTATTATTTTTTTTTATCTCTTACCCTCCCAAATATTTCTGTTTGATGAGAAAAAAATCCTCACAAAAGAGAGGCGCTGTAGCTCAACTCTAAGAGGTCGCTATTTTTATTTTAGTTTCCTATTCATTTAACATGGGAATTTTCGTTTTTTCATTAAAATTGAAATTACACCTGATCATTAAAATTTTTTGCAAATAACCATTATATATTCAGAAAGCTGACTCTTTGGGCTTTTCAAAACTCTATAATAACGCATGATTATTATAATTAGAAGACCAGTTACACCACCTACATTTCTTCGTAGTCAGAAATTTAGTAATTTTCAGATGGCTGTAACTGATCTTCTAATTATCATAGTCATGCGTTATTATAGAGTTTTGAAAAGCTCAAAGAGTCAGCTTTCTGAATATATAATGGCTATTTGCAAAAAATTTTAATGATCAGGTGTAATTTCAATTTTAATGAAAAAACAAAAATTCCCATGTTAAATGAATAGGAAACTAAAATAAAAATAGCGACCTCTTAGAGTTGAGCTACAGCGCCTCTCTTGTGAGGATTTTTTTCTCATCAAACAGAAACATTTGGGAGGGTAAGAGTTAAAAAAAAATAATAATAATTTTTTTTTTAACCACCCTAATGGTGATACTACTTCATTTTCATGTTGTGATATTTGGATATCCGAACAAAAAAATATAGTCAATACCTATTGTGATGAAACTATTTTTGTATCTCATCGATACACGTTTGGATCTCAAATTTGGATCGATTTAATGCGACTCATATATATATAACGTAATATAATAATTCATTAAGAAAAATAAGTTCTGCAATGTAAACAATGCAGGCTACTATAGTTTTAATCTATACATATAATAAGTAATCAATCACTCATTATAGGCTCATTTAAACTTAAATTGTTAAAACAAAAAAAAATTAGAAACTACGTACTTACCTATTATTCGATAAATGAAAGTTCGACTCTGTCCAAGTTTGGATTGAATAAATTCAACTCAAATATATGAACAATAAACAAATATATATAAATAATATAAACATTAAAAATATTAAAAATAATCCAATATATGTATGTCATGTCTTGAGGCGCCGCTTACCTGGTCCGTTGTGTTCAATTTTCCTCGACGAATGAGTACGTCGCTAACTTCTTAGTCATTCTTGTGAACGATAATAAATTTTGGTATTAACTATTATCCCAGTATTCTAGATTTAATACCCTTCCATGAAAGATACAAGTATACTAGTGTATCAAATATACAGAGATGTTTCTCAGTAAAACTACTCAATTGCATTAAATCCAATACACAAATGGTGAGTAAAAATACTATACCGTTGTATTAGATTTCAGAGATGGTTTTGATTGAAACTACACAATTGTATTGAATTCAATACATGAATGAAAAGTAAAAATACCATACCAGTGCATCAGATTTTCAAAGATGGTTTTTAATTGGAGAACTCGTGTAGTAAATTCAATACACGAATGGTCAGTCAAAATACTATATCGGTGTGCCGGATTTTCTAAGATGGTTTTTGATTTAACAACTCACGTATAGTAGATTTAATAGACGAATGTTTAATAAAAATACTATACCGGTATGCTAAAATTTCAGATATGGTTTTCAATTTAACTACTCATGTGTACTAAATTCAATATACGCATGTTTATTAAAATCACTCGACGGGTACATGATACGAAATGCACATATTTATGAAAATTCAAGTACTTATGTGTATTCAATTTGCTAACCCTGACTTTGATAACAGAACTCAAGTTTATTGAAATTAGTGCGTCATTGTACATTGAAATTAGTATGAAAGTACATTGAATTTGCAAAATCGGTTTTCAAAATTACGGGACCGATGTATAGTAAATTTTACTATCCCGTGTATGTAAAAAACTTCCTACAATTTTTAGTAAATTTGCAGTCGAAATTTTTAACAGTGTAGGCAAACAATTTTAATGTGAGATATGGTAGTCTCCGTAAGTTCTGGTAGCTGTTGATTGAGAATACATTTACAGATATATGTATATTGTGTGACGAGGATTTTGTCAACCCTCGGATCTGGACCGGATAACCAGCCTCCGGGGTCAATCCCACGTACACACAACTATACTGGAAAAATTCGAATTTTAAAATGTTTGGGCGCCAGGCGAACTATCTTCGCCACGAAACTCAAAATTAAGAAAAACAACGAAGCCTCACGAATATTTACAAGCGGCGGTTAGCTGCAGTACCGCGGAGAGGGGTCGGGATTATGTGAGGGATTAGCTAAGACAATAACGACTCGAGATTTTTAAAATTAAACAAAATAATAAAGACTTTATTCAAATAAAAGAAATTAAATAAAGAGAAAACAATAATTTTAACAATAATTGCACACCTCGGGGTTGCTTTCCTTCGGGGTTTCAAACGTTACGAGCTTTACACTAAATAATTCTCCGAAAACTAAGCTTCCACGTGGGATAACACTAACCGGCAAAAAGAACAAAACAAAAAAAAAAAGAAAACAAACTAATTAGCTCGACAAATCGAAGCCATGCGGGTCATTACAACTAGTTAACGACTAAATTCAGAAATTCTTAAAACTACTCGGTGGTGGTAGCGCAAAATCAAAATAATAAAAAGAAAGATAGAAGAAATAATAGAAACGACTTAAAAATTTATCCCACGGCTGTTGCTAGGCAGCAACCGCGACGACGAGAGGTTAGGCCTCTGCGTTACCGACCACCTGTTTTCTTTCAATTCTTACTTGACTAACTTATTCTAACTCTGCCTCGGGGGCAACAAAAAAAATAAACGAGACTCTAAATTTCGCCAACAGTTCGTACAATCAAATTAAAAGAACCAAACTTCTATAGGACTCAAAACCGCCTCAGTCTAGCCTCACAGCTGACGCTCCTCGTGGGAGTAAGAGAGAGAGAGCGACGGTGACCGACTCTGTCTCTGTCGCACTCGTGTGCGGAGATACTTGACTCTACAAAAATCTTATATCGGGCTCGAAAAGTTAGTCCAACAAAATTTGACTCGAAAGCACTTCTTCTCTGGGACACTGGTGACGGCCTACCGACTCGGAGATCGGTTTAACTTGATCCCAAAATCTAATGAGCCTCGTGGCTGTGAACAAGGCAGTATGGCGGATGGCCGTTGCCGGATTCAAATCAGTCGTGGGCTAAGTGAGCTATCGCTTACCGTTGGCCAGCCACCTGATGAAATACTCTCCTTCGCAGGAGAAATCCCAAATTAATCCCTCGAGGGTCCTTAAAAATCCACAACTTTCCCTCGTGGGGTCTCACAAACTCAATACTCTATTTGACTCGAAACTCAATCGCCAAACAAATTCCTTACTAAGAAACGCACGCTAAACTCTAATCTACGGTCTCGCCTAAGGCAGAGCCTGCGGCAGAGTATCCTCCGATCGCAGGGTGCCGGTCGTTAGCACCCTCGTTAGACGATCGATTGTTAGATCGCCTAACACCTGGCGGCGTATTGTCGTGCCGCGCGGAAACTCAAAATTCGCATCGACGGTGGAAGTCCTCGTAGTAGGCCCACGGTTTGCCGGCTCTTGGGGGTGGCGGGAATCTCTTCCACCACCGATTTCCCTCGTTGCTGAGTGCCCTCGGCACTCCCCCGTGTCCTTGACCGTAGGTGAGGAAGCTTCCGTAGTCAGGTGTCATCAAAAAGCGTAGTCCGCGGGGCTCTCATGCCAACCCGCGGTTAATTCGGCGAGTCATTCGTCCGTTAATCGTCAGGTATTGGGAATCTCCACCAAACGTTTGGCCGTATCTCCCACATAACAGAGAAAAAGTGCAAAAAAAGACAAAAGAATAAGTAGTAGCTCAACAATCTAAGATCGGTCACGGTCGCCTCTCGGAGTGAACATTAGCGTCGTAGCTATCCTAACTCATTCACACGGCTACGCAGGCATTCGTCACACCCTTAACTTAAGGTCGTCTAAGGGAAGGTGAGCGTATTGTAACATGCAATGTTACAATTGGTACTCGCGAGTACCAGCATGTGACATAAGTCTCAGCAATTTGCAAATATATTAGTCCCTACAAGTACTAATTTGGTCGGCTATGTCCTGGTAAGTACCTTTCCAAAAGTGAAAGTTGATTCTGTGATTTATATATATGAAATGGCTCATTGCAAGACGAAAAACGGATCCTTGGTAGAGCAGGTCATCGGAAGTTCAAAAATCAGGGATATCGAAGCAATGGAACGAGGACGAAGATTAGAGAAAGAAGTTATCAAATTACTGAGAGAGATGTTGAAAACAAACATAGAAGATTGTGGATTGCTGGTCGGATCGAGGTTCCCTGTTATTGGTGCGTCACCTGATGGAGTAGGAAATGATTTCGTAGTCGAGATAAAGTGTCCAATGACTCGTAAAGCGGAATCTAGATACATCACAGCAAATCACCAAATTGCAAAAAAGTTTTTGGCCCAAATTCAGCTTCAGATGTTCATGAAACATGTAAAAAAGGGTTTTTTCTGCGTAGCCAATCATGACTTCGAAACGAGTCATAAAATTAGATTGATCTGTCTAGACTATGACGAAGACTTTGTACTTGATCTCATAGAAAAAGCCATGGCTTTTTGGAAGGAGAATATATACCCTCTTATTCCCAGAGCTGCAAAAGAAAAGCAATGAGGAAAAAATAAGAACAAAGAGTTCTTTGATATTATACAAATTATATTTGGTATTATAAAAATGTGTTATGAAATAGATAAAGTCGGAATATGAAATCTAGAACACATATTATTTTTATCATTGCTCCAAAAATAAGTTATCACATATGTCCTTGGAAATATATCACAGAGTATATGATTATTGTTTGATTATAAGTGTTTGTAAATTTATTAATCCTGCGGCAATGGTTACAATTTCATCCAATATATCAAAGGTTAAGTAATGAACTACTGCATGTGGTTTTAGTATGGCGTATTCTCTAATTCTACGGATAACTCTTTCAATGTGGATTCTGAGGCTAGCGATACGTCTAGTTTCCATAACTTCTGCCTTGGTTGGCTTTGCAGTACTTGCAACACTTGGTGGCCGGATTAGAGTGCATCCACTTTTCTGTAAGTGTGGTTCTATGTGTTTGAAACCTCGATCAGCCATAACTGCACAATTTGGTGGTAGTATATTCAGGTATTCACTTTCTTGTACAATCACAGCGTCTGTCGTTCTGCCTCCAAAGCCTTGGGATATAAAATTGATTGTTCCATCTGGTGTAGAGGATATAAGATATTTCAGAGTATTACATTTTTTATACTCCGACCAAGTGACACTCTGGTGAATCGCGTTGCCAGGTTTCTGGATTTCGATTTCAAAACAATCAATTATAGATTGGACATGACTATATCTAGCGCGAAATGGTAATGGTAAATTCGACTTTATTGAAGCTGCTGAAGGCCAAACGATTAACTGTTTTAGAAAACGTGCCAGCAAAGGGATCGTCTGTCTAAATATTGTGTTGGCGTTGCCACTACTAATACCGAACTCGTCGCCAAGCCTCGCAAACGTGTCATTCAGTTTGATTTTAGATAGCGTTAAACAAATATCCTCAACTTTGATTCCCGTTGCATTGTGAAGCAATTCTATAATAAAAAAGCCATTATCTGGAATTCCCAAGTACATCTTCGGTTTACTAGCAATAATCAAAAGTTTCATTCTTCGGATCTCTTGTTTTCGCGCAGAAACACTTTGTTTCACAGCCTCTTCACTAGTTTCATCGGAAGGCAAGTACTCTGTACAATTTTCCAATGTATCGTCCAAGTTGCATGTGGTACTGCTGGATGTCCTCACTGAAGATTCTTGTTGAATTTTTAGAAGGCCTACACTTGTTTTTATCTTTATGGGCGAACAACTCGCATCTTGCATGAGAGGGACGCAGCTAGAAGCTTTACTTCTAAACTTTGGCTTCGGCTTAGGTCAAAGGCACACTTGCACACAAACATCTTTTTGTACAGGTAAAAAAAAAAAAGTAAAAAAAGTAGAAGGTGAAATGGGGTCTGCGAACGCATATCCACATTCTACAGCTTCGTCATGACCGATGTTCACAATGTCCTCTTCGACCGAGTTGAGATTCACAAGATTTGAAGCGACCGAGTCCCCAGCTGTTTGTGTTGGATCAATGTTTTCTATCTTCGAAAGCGTTTCTGATTCTATTTCTTGAAGAACCTTTCTCGTTTCACGTTTACGCACACCAGGTCGCACAGGTTTCGAAAACGCGCGTTGTCTGTCAGGCTGACAGTCAAATTTATGAGGTAACGCACCGGTTTTTAGTCTTACTGAGGCAGTTTTGTCTTCCACAACTCTTCTATAGTTCTCCCAACATTCCTGTAACTATATATACAAAAAGAGTTGGATGACAGATAGGATCAGCTATACTGAAAGTGTAATTTATTCGTTACAGATACATTATCTTGATTCACTCAAGTAAAATGACTGTTATAAAGTCAAACAAAATTTTAACTTACGTCCAAGTGATCTCTACAACAGTATAAAGCGTTTTGGAGTGAGGTTAAGTCGCTCCGCCGAGCTAGTTCAAACCATTTCTTCCTCACCTCACCTTTTGGTACGGGTACAAATATTTTCGAGCGTGCCGATAAACTGGTATTTTGACACAGTGGAACGAAACACCACTTGTACGAACGTTTTTTTCTTATTTCTTGATTTTCACTTATTTTCAATGGACCAGGTCCCGAGTTTACCCAATTATGACGTCACTCGGGAGCTTGTGTAATGGCGCCCAAGACGGGACCGTTTCAAATCGCATCATAATTGAAGTGCTTCAATTAACGTTTTGGCTTGGATTTTTTATGTTTTATATTTTTTTCAAGGGTTTTTGGTACCTAAACTTTATTTTCAAACAATAAAAAAAAAATCGTGAACAACCCTATTACACGGTTCACCACAATTTTTGTAACGCGGATTCAACTGAAAATTTCTCGAAACATTGAATATAAATTTGCACGGTTTTAGTGTCCAGCACGTGAGGTTTAATAGAGAGATTATCAGCTTTTGGCCATTTTCAACGCCTCCTAGCAATCAAATGAGACCCTGAAGGAAAATTCACTGCCATCGAATATCGCCCCATTGCGAGCAAGGAAATAGAGCAATTTAACATTTGTTGCTCTGCACTGCTTCAGCAAGACCTGCTTATCCATTGGTCTTGACGGGGCTCAATTAGATTACAACGCAGATTGCCCTGGGTCCCTTCTATGCATCCTTTTTGTTCGGGCTGAACCTAAAACTTTCGGGTTCGAGACCAATGGATGAGCAGCTCTTGCTGAAGCAATGTAGAGCAACAAATGTTAAATTGCGCTATTCCTTGCCCTCGATAGGGCGATATTCGATGGCAGTGAATTTGGTTACAGTGATTATTATTATAAAGATATTTCGCTATCACAAAAACCTGATTTGTATTCGAAACAAAAAAAAAACTTTTTTAGTTATACAGTGTTATCAACCTAATTCTAATGTAAATTCTTTAAAAAATAGCTATGAAGCTTTGACACTTCTAGTATAAAATATGGAGCTACAGAAAGGCTTGTATATCTTAGTACTCATTTCCAGCTTTATACAATGTATTAATGTAGTTATTTACCCACGCTTTCACTTGCTCTGCTGTACGACGGCCAAGAATTTTTTTATTAGCTTTTATTAATGTTCCAGCTTCTATCAGCTTAGGCAAAGTTTAATTTCGTACATTGGATTTGAACGCATCCAAAACGATGTTATTTTCGTCGTTCGTCCAGCGAATACGTTTGATATGCGGTATATCTAAAGAAGAAAGTTTATAATGCGAAATACAAATTTGGAATTACAACAAATAATACAAAAAAATAACCCAAGGCTGACGTGAACAAAAAACACTGCACAAATAACGTACAGATAGAACGCAATAATAATTTCTATCCCAAGTACCTTTGCTTGTATTGGCAACTTTTACTTTCTTCGGCACCTTTTTCCGCTGTTTGATGCATCTTCATTCGAGGAATTATCGGAATCATCTGCTGTAAGTTATATATGCAAAAATTGTTATGGTTTTGTGATGATAGAAAATTCGGAACATACAATATTTAGCGTTAATTTTTCTTTTTATAGCATTAGGGGGATTTTTTTTTTTGATTCAATAGCCTTACACGGTAATTCGTTGTTGTAGTCGAACAAGTCTAAGAAAAAAACATTTGTTTCTTGAATTACTTCGAGATGTCATTGAGGACAATTACAAAAAATAAAAACTAGATTTACAACCAATTAGCATCTAAATAGTGATTAATTTATGGCTCCGTAAACTAGTGGCATGAAGTGAGTTTAGAAAAAGTAGAGCAATAATTTTATGATAAAAGTAGTTGCAATATGAATGGATGAAAGTATGAACTAAATTAAATTTGCACAGTTTATTGTACCTTTATTCGCATCATCTTTGAGAGAACCGGAGAATCATAGTAGTAGAGGATCTTCTATTTCAGAAGCATCGCTTTCATCAAGGGAATTTACATCTTCGATTGAATTTACTGAAGGTAATGAAGGTCCATTGTTATCGCCTGATATATCTGTTCCTTGAACAATTTCGAGGAGTTTAGACTTTCCTAAAATTTCTCTTGTCATAATTGGTTGTCCATAGTATTGTTCATGAATCTTTTCTGCGTGGCCGAGGTAATTTGCCAAATAAGTAACTTCCTCGTTGCGACAAAATAGACATTAAACAATGGAAGACTCACTTCAAAGACCTGCTGGGAGGAGCAGAAGAGCAGGGACAGGACGGAAAAGAAGTAGCACCAGAAGCAGAAGAAAATGAACAAGAACCTACGTTCGAAGAAATAGAAAAGCAGATGAAGAAATTAAAGAAAAGAAAAGCCCCGGGAGAGGACGGAATCCCGAACGAGGCGTGGAAGGAAATGGAAGGAGGGGGAAGAGAACAGTTTAAGAAGCTAATACAGCGGATATGGAACGGGGAAGGAGTCCCGAGAAGCTGGAGAAGGATGGTTATAACCCCACTACATAAGAAAGGAAGTATAGAAGAAACCAACAACTACAGAGGAATAACGCTACTGAACTCGGGGTACAAGATATACACAGCAGTGCTAAACGAGCGCCTGAAAATGGATGCGGAAGAAAAAGGAATCCTACCGGACATACAGGCTGGATTCAGAAAGGAAAGAGGCACAATGGATAACATTTACATTCTCCAGCACGTAGTGGAAAGAGAATTAGCAAAGAAAGGAGGAAAGGTATACGGATTCTTCATCGACCTGAAGGCAGCCTTCGACAGGGTGAACAGAAACAAGATGTGGGAAACACTGGCAAAAAGAGGAGTCAGGGAAGGGCTAACAAAAAGGATAAAAGAAATATACGCAGATACCAGCAACGTAGTCAGGGCAAACGGAACAATATCTCAAGAGTTCTGGACAAAAGAGGGGGTGAGACAGGGATGTCCAATGAGCCCAACCTTATTCACGATCTTCATCTCAGATATGGAGGAAGAATTGAGAAAAGAACAAACAGGAGGAATGGTCGTGGGCAAGGAAAAGTTCTGGTCACTCGCATACGCGGACGATATCGTGCTGGTAGCAACGAGAGAAGAGGAACTGAGAGGCATGATGAAAAGGCTGGAAAAATACCTAGAAAACAAAAAATTGACGCTGAACCCAGAAAAATCAAAGATAGTAGTGTTCAGGAAAGGAGGAGGGAGGAGAAAAAAGATCGAATGGAAGTGGAAAGGACAACCGATAGAAGAGACGAGAGAGTACAACTACCTAGGCTTTGCGATAAAGAGTAACGGAGGGGTGGAGAGACAGATACAGGAATTAGTGAAAAAAGCGAACATAGCGGCAAAGCAGGTATGGAGTCTCGGAGAACGCAAAATAAAAGACGACTTCGAAATGAGACTGAAGATGTTCGACTACCTAGTGGCGGGGGTCCTAGCCTACGGGGCAGAGATATGGGGCTGGGAGGAAAAGGAAAGCATAGAGCGAATACAGACAAAATACCTAAAGTGGTGCCTAGGACTGGACAGGTGTACCCCTGAATACATAGTCCTAGAAGAGACAAAGAGAGAAAAGCTGAGGATAACGCTAGGACTAAGGGCGTGGAACTACGAAGAAACAATAGAGAAGTGCAAAGATAAGAAGATCCTGAACGAGTGTCTGAGAGAGAAGAAAAGGGGCAGAATAAGAACGAGAAGCTGCGAAGAAAGAGAACAATATATGAGGCGGATAGGCTACAGCCAAGAGGGAATAGACAGGCTCAGGGAGGAAGGAGTAGACATAGCGAAAATAGCGAGAACAAAAGAATGGGAAGAGCAGGGACAGAGGCAATATAACAGGATACAACAAACAAGGTACAATAGCAGATACAAACACCTATGGACGGAGGACCTGCCGGAATATCTGAAGAAAAGGGGAAGGAAAGGAAGCCAGAAACTAATAGCGAGGGCGAGATGCGGCAACCTGGAGGAGGAAAACAGGTACTGGATGCCAGAAGATGGTAGGGGATGCAAATTATGCGAGAGAGGAAAGGGCACCCTGCAACACCTACTGAGAGATTGTGAGAGTATGAGGACGGAGGAGATATCTATCTGGAATGTAGTAGGGGAAAGAGAAGACCAGAACGCGCTCCGCTGGATGAGAAAACTGGATAAAAAAAGACAGAAAGAAAAGACGATAGGAAGCAGAGAAGAGGAGTAAAAGAAGAGCGTACACAGTAATTTAAGAAATGTAATTGAGAAATTAAGAGACAAAAACATAACTGTAAACCGAGCCGTTTTCAAGGCCGCAAGGCTGAAAATAAAATGAGACATACATACAAGTAACTTCCTCGTCCGATAATCGCAGATTTGAGCACATCGTTGCAACTTACTTCCTGAGCGTTGTTCCTCGTAAGGCTGATGGGAGCGTGACTTTTTTTTGTCTGGTATTTTTAGTTGGCCTTTCCGCAGCTCTACGATTGATGATCTGGAACCCTCGAGTTATCAGTTTCACAGAGTCTTTCGTCATTTTTTTTTTTTTTTTTGTCATCCCGTCTCTCAATATACAAAGCTTCTAGAAACATCCCTATTTGTTTGAGCGATATTCCAATAGTTGTTGCAGTTGATGGAGCCTGGAAATTTGCTGTGGATTCGTCGTATCCTGCCATACCTTTTGCTGCCTCAAGACAATCTTGATAAAATTGTGGGTTATAAATAGATGCAAAATCTGTAACGCAAAAATTTTTTGCTTTCAGCGTCACCAAAAAGCGCCCTATACTTCGCAGTTTTTGTCGAATCATAGCATGCTCATCCTGTGATGTGAATCGATCAGCCAGATTATTTGCGTAGAGGATAATGAACTCATCATATCTTACTAGAGTGCCAATATCACGCTCTTTTACATATAGCAGAATAAAATTCTTCACAACGTTACTGCCAGCAGCGTGATATTTTCCATTGATCTTCCTGGCCATGGCCAAAATACCTCGATTCTGTATAGCTTTATTATTTGCCTTGGTTGAGTTACTACGTCTAGTACACTGAGTAAAATGGTGTCTAATGTTTGACTTCTTGAAATAGCGTTCGAATGAAGGACAGAGTATGTAATCTTTGAAAGATCTCATCGTGCCTCTGTTAGGTCTGTGACAAACGTTAAGATTTCATCAGACGTCGTCTCTGAGTTACTATCTGGAATGTACTCATCCGAATAATCGTCGACCGCTTCTCCGCCATCACTTTTAACTAGGTGCTGTAACGAGGCAAAATATTTGCCTCGTAATAGAACAATCGACTCCTCCTCAGACGAAAGCGACCCCGAGAAAATTAGAAATAACCGAAACAAGAGGTCCCCAGCTCAGGTTCCGAAGGTTCCCTAATTTAATTTCTATCGTTTATAACCCTTTATTTTTCCCGTCCCTCTCTACTATCGTACGTGCCGTCTCGACCGGATCAACGAGGGAGATCATCCCTCAATCCCGCTACGCCTGGCAGGTCACCTGAAAGCCTCAGAGTCAGTAGCCGGGGCGGCCCAGATCATCATATCCTGAGATACGCCTGGAAGCGCGCTGCATTACGATCTGCCTCTCGCCAAGAATATCCCGCTCCCCTCCCCATCTGTCTCCTACCGGCCTGGTCCACCGGTTCACATGCAGATATTTCCGCCTTCCAGGGTATCGAGAAAACATGAGATGCCATCTATCAACCCCCTGGCAAAAGCTCTGAGCGCCAAAGGCCCTGTCAGGCCCGCCACCTCGTCATCGAAGAAAGAAAAGAAAAACCGTCCACCAATTAAATGCATAGCATGCATTTGTCTCTTCCCCCTCCCACTAATTTTTCAATTTGGGTAGTAACAGGCGGAAACACGCCACTTCTTGTTTGGATATCGTGAGAAAGAGAGCTTTGTTGAATTAATAATCTTTTTTTTTTTTTGCGATTTGTGTCCAGCGCTAGAAACTTATTTTTTTGTTGCTTCGTGTGTTTAATTTCGATTCTTTTTGGTTTTCCTTTTATTTTTCGTTTAGCTTGTGTGTTGATTTCTTTTATTTTGTTTGTTTCGTCCTTTTTATTGTGTGTATTTCCAAAAAAAAAAAACCATTTATTTTGTGTTTGTGCCGTCGAGTTCGTATTCCTAAGGTAAGCTTCCAGTCTAAACGACCTTCCGAAACTACCCAAATTAATTTGCCTGATTTTAACTTCTCCCAAAATCTTATCGAATGGTTGCGTTTTAGTTTTTCCTATCCTTTGTAAATCCCCTCAAAATCATTATATTTATAAATGGTGTATCGTTAGATCGATTTTTCTAAGAAGTCTTTGGCCTCAAGATATAGCGTCCTTTCTATCCTTGCATTAAAAGCTTGGGTTTAGTCTTTTATTATTGTTTGAGCCGTTACCTAGCCACGTGTCTCTAGAAAGATCGACCAACGCCTTCTCGATAAGATTCTTCCCCAAACTTGTGTACATCCCTCTCATCCTGAGTAGAAATCCCCTAAAAATCCTTTGAAAATCTGAGCTGGTTTATTTAAGATTTTAGATAGTATTATTTGTGTTCCCTTCTGGTGAATTTCAGTAATTTTTAATTATTATTGTGTGTTGCCTCCTGGCATGGCGTGCCTTGTGTAGTAGTATTCGTGCATGTTCGTGAAAGTTCGTACGGGTTCGCCCCGACGCATTAGATGTTTCGGTTAATTGTTCTACTTTATCGACGTTTTTTTGATTGATTTTGATTAGTTCCAAAAAGTATCGACCCTAGCTCCCCCAGATACCCCTATGTTATCGACCTGATCTTATTATTTTCTTTGTACCCTATGAATAATTCCTACTGTATCTTAAGGTAGTTCTTTTTTTTTTTGTGACTTGTTCTATATTACCATAACCAATACCTCCTCGCTGGTGACCCACATACCTCGTAACTATCATTTGTTTGTCAATTTCGGTCACTGGGTCACAGCCCTCCTGTTTGATTATTTTACGTTAAATAAATTTTTGGGTTTCTTTGTGATGTTTCCATAAACCTTAATTGTATCGCTTCGCCTATATTATTCGCCGCCACGTTCCCCTCACCCTGAACTCGCCGAGTAATCTCGTCTGGTGTTATCAAATTGATTGCGTTATTTGAATTTTGAGAATTACGTTTCATTCTTATCATTATTTTATTCTTTTTGTTACCGCGGTATCTTAGGTACCTGGCGCCCAACCTTATATTGTACGTAGATTTCGTGGTTGAATAATTAGTTATTAACTGTCAAATCTCAAATTTACCAAACGGTGGGATTGCCTGTTTTGTGCACGCAGCTGACCTCGATAACCAACCCCCACCCCAATCGTCGGTCTTGCCCGTCACAGTGCATATAAGTTATACAGGGTGACCCAAAATTCCCGCACCACCTTGATTAGGCAGGTACCTTATCGAATTCTGAGACGAAAACTCTCCAAGGCCAACGGTTTTCGAGTTATTCAAAATCGCGATTGACGAATCAGAGCGTTCCTTATTATCGTAATAGTGCTGGCTCAAGAGCAAGCCATGGGCAGAGCCCGTATCTTCAATATTAGCTTGTACAACCGCTATTTTTCATATTATTGAATTTAATTTGTAGTTCCGGTCGTCCAGGTCTTTTGCACCGTAGTTCCTGACGTCCAGGTCGATGGGATCATGGTTTCCGAGGTCTAGGTTTCATCCGGCGTGGTTCACGTCGACCGCTCCATAGTTTTCGGCCGTCTAGGTCAACCGCTCCATAGTGTCAGGGGTCCAGGTCATTCGTTCCATAGTTCTCTGTCGTCTTTGTCGACCGCTACATAGTTTCAGCGGTCCAGGTCGTCCGCTCCATAGTTTTTGGCCGTTTACGTCACCCGTCCATAGTTTTCGGCCGTCTAGATCAACCGCTCCATAGTCTCAGCGGTCCAGGTAATTCGTTCCGTAGTTTCAGCCGTCCAGGTCATCTGTTTCATAGTTCTCGGCCGTCTTGGTCAACCGCTCCATAGTTTCAGCCATCCAGGTCATTCACCGCTAAAACTATGGAGCGGTCGACCTGGACGGCCTAGAACTATGGAGCTAATGACCCGGACCGCTGAAAATATGGAGCAGTTGACCTAGACGGCCGAGAACTATGGAGCGAATGACCTGGACCGCTGAGAATATAGAGCGGTTGACGTAAACGGCAAAAAACCATGGAGCGGTCGACCTAGACGGCCGAGAACTATGAAGCGAATGACCTGGACCGCTGAAAATATAGAGCGGTTGACGTAAACCGCAAAAAACTATGGAGCGGACGACCTGGACCGCTGAAACTATGGAGCGGTCGACGTAAACTACGCCGGATGAAACCTAGACGGTGAAGACCATGATCCGATCGACCTGAGCATCAGGAACTACGGTGCAATCGACCTGGACGACCGAAAATACAAATTGAATTGAATAATAATGAAAATAGCGGTCCTCCAAGCTAATAAGAAAGATACCACAGGCTCTGCCCATGGCTTGCTTTAGAGCCGGCACTATCACGATGATAAAAAACGCTCTGAGTCGTCAATCGCGATTTTGAATAACTCGAAAACCGTTGGCCTTGGAGAGTTTTCGTGAAGGAACTTTCGTCTCAGAATTCGATAAGGTACCTGCCTATTCAAGGTGGTGCGGGAATTTTGGGTCACCCTGTATAGTATAAAACTTTTGATATAAAAAAACTACTACATTTCTCCTCACAAAACATACCGGTATAATACCTTGATAAAATGCAGTATTTCTATGCGTTGTTCGGTAATTTTTCAGTATTGGCAATTCGTGATTATCACTGCTGAACGAGCCATCAGTTCTAAATAAAATAGGAGATATTTGTAAATAAAAATTACAAAACCGATTACAAATTGTAAATTAACATGAAATATGACCAAATACGTATAACTGGTTGTATCTAATTACTGGCAGGTGTGAAAATTTTTAGCTACAACATAAATTCATTAATATACATTTGGTCAACAATCTTCTTTACCTTAAAACTTCTGGGCCTTTGAATTCAGAAGTAGCTGATTCGTTGTCAGAACTAATTTCTTCATCCAATGAGCCATACAAGTCACACCCAATATGTTTCAGGATTTGTCTCTCTATCAATCGAAATAGAAATGAGGATAATTGAAACAATGTTTTTTTTTTTTTTAAATCCTATTTGCTTGTGGACCTCAGACTTGTCAATATATTCTTGATTACAGAATATGTTAAGGGTTGCAAAAATCTTGAATAAACCCTATTGCTAGTTTGTAAAAAATATTTTATGACAAATTGCAGTTTATTTTACCATGGTCAGTTAGATGCAAGTCCTCCGTATCTTCTACGCCCTGCATTCCACGGAGGCTGTGCGACTCTGTAGTAGCCATCATATTTGAGGACAACTCTGCATCGTTATTATCTACCAAGGCGTCTTTGTATTGTCGATTTCCCACAAGAACTCCTTCAATCAGTTTCTCGGATGAAGATATCTCTATCTTTATAATATCAAAATACGGGGGAATTTCTTGTTCTTCTTGCACTGCTTGAGCTTCCAAAAGTGAAGATTCATGCTCGGTGGAGTTATTAATCACTTCAGATGTGTGATTCACGGAACTTGTTTCCACTAGTTATTCAGGTGAAGATGCATTTGTTTGGATAATGTCCGAACGCTGGCAAATTCCTTGTTCTTTTTGCGCTGCTTGAGCTTCCAAAAGTGAATATTCATGCTCGGTGAAGTTATCCATCTAAGGTGTAGTGAGGGACATAACACTGTCGTTGCCAGATCTTTCCATATGACGTCTAGTAATGGACGAAAATCTGAAAATTAGGATTTAAAAGCGACTCCATATTTTCGTTTCGGCAAGATCGTTAAAACAATGCATTTTTCATGTACGATAGATTTTAATGTTCTGCAAATATAAAGATTGCTATATTAAGGCATTGATCTTTAGCATGCTATTTCGCAAAGATAAAACAACTCAGAATAGTCTTCGAAGTTTCCGGTAAAAAAGCGAATCAATTTTTTTTTTTTTTAAATGATTGTCTGTTTGAAAACTGTAGTGTCTCAAATCCCAGATTACTTGCTACTCATCTCATTTTCAACAGTCCATTCATGAAATGCCTCATGTATATATTTTTTTCACAATCACTGAAACAGTGATTGAAATTTTCATTTTTCAGTTTTTATCCATAAAATGAAGTCTTTAAAAATGTGGATTCCTCGGAAATGCGCTGTGGAAAGCACAAGTCGCTTTAATTAGCTGATATCAAAACACCACAAATTTTTCTTTAAATTATTATAATACACTCAGCATAAACCTAAATTCAAAAAAAAAATCTGAAATTAAAACTTCAGCGACATTATGAAAAAAAAATCACCATATGTATTGTGACGTGGATTTTTGTTAGACCCTCGACTCTGGACCGGATCGCCAGACTCCGGGGCCGATCCAACGTGCACACAGCTATATTTCGAAATTTGAATTGTTCGGGCGCCAGGCGAACTATCTTCGCCACGAAACTGAATATTAATACAGACAAAGAAACCTCCCGAATATTTACCAGCGGCGCGGCGGCTAGCAACAGTACCGCAGAGAGGGGTCGGGATCAAATGAAGGTTGAGCTCGGCGTCGAATAACGACTCGCGGAGTTGATGTTAACAGAAATATAAAAATTTATTCAATAAAAAAAAAACGGTAAGAAAAGTTAACAATAATGAGAATAATCGTGCGTGTCCGGGGGTACTCCCCCCTCGGGTACTAGTCGGCTGCAGGCCGTGTAAAGGCGGCCTCGCCTCGATTTGCGAGTTTTACAACAAAGGTAGAAAAACAATAGCTTCCACGTAGGACAGCAATAACACAGAAAATAAGGAACTAATAATTAACTCGGCAAATCGGTACCTCGCGGGACAATATCACAATTGACAACCAGAATAATCGCCACGAGGTGTTCATGAATAATTAACTAAAATCTAATAAATTAACAGCAACAAATGACTCGGCCGTCGGTCGTGTATAGGCCTCCTCGCTAATTAACAATTTACAAATTTGAACTTAAAACTAACTTAACTTAACTCTGCCTTCATAGGCTAACCGAAATTTGAACTAATATAAGAAAGAGAGACGCAAGAACAAAACAGGCTCACGCCTGAACTAACCGATTGAGTCTCCTCGTAGGAGAAAGAGAGACCGCGACAGTGACGAACTGAGACTGTCCTTCTCGCACTCGTGGGCGGCAGGACGTAACTCGACACAATTACAGAGTTTGACTGAAAAAATAGGACTCAAAAGAAAACGCGAAAATTCTCTATTACGGCACGACACTGGTGACGGCCTACCGACTCGGGGGTCGTCTTTATTCGAATCCCAAAAATACTAAAGAGCCTCGTGGCTTGACTCAAGGCAAGATGGCAGACGGCCGTTGCCGAATTCAAATCAGAACCTGGGTAAAATTGGCTAACGCTTACCGCTTTCCAGCCACCTTAGGAATTCCTCCGCCTCGTGGTCAAAATCCATCGTCTATCCTTAGAAAGATGTCCCACGCGGGCTCCCACATACTCAACAATCAAACAAACTCAGACGTAATGCAAAGAAACAAAACGCTAACGAAAAAGCTCTCTACTACTCGCTCTATCGCCGGCCTAACGCAGAGTGATCTAACGAGACCACATGGCGCCGATCTTGCGCACCCTCGGTAATTAGGCGATTATCGATCTGTCTATCGAACGCTAGATCGCCTTATATGGCGGTTTGGCCGCACTACGCGCGAAACTTCAAAGTCGTGAAGGGTGATCCTCGAGGATTCTTCTGGCGGCACGTGGTTCGCTGGCTCTTGGGGGTGGCGGGAATCTCCTTTACCACCGTGTTCCCTCGTAGCTGAGTGCCCTCGGCACTCCCCCGCGTTCAGGCTGGCTGTTCCATTGGCTGCCGTAGTGTTAGGCCCCCAGAGGCGTAGTGGCCTTAAGGTTTAGGTGGGCCCTAGGATCGTCCACGTAAGTTTGTGTGGGTCGTGTCACGTCGGACTCCACCAACAGTTTGGCTATGTCTCCCACATAATAGAAAAAGCGAAAAAGTGGTTCGCTGGCTCTTGGGGGTGGCGGGAATCTCCTTTACCACCGTGTTCCCTCGTAGCTGAGTGCCCTCGGCACTCCCCCGCGTTCTTGCTGGCTGTTCCATTGGCTGCCGTAGTGTTAGGCCCCCAGAGGCGTAGTGGCCTTAAGGTTTAGGTGGGCCCTAGGATCGTCCACGTAAGTTTGTGTCGGTCGTGTCACGTCGGACTCCACCAACAGTTTGGCTATGTCTCCCACATAATAGAAAAAGCGAAAAAGAAAACAAAGAAAATCAGAAATAAAGTCAACAGTCTTAGTGCAGTCACGGTCGCCTCTCGGAGGTATGTTTTAGCCTCGCGGCTACTCTAATGCATTCGTGCTTCCAACATTCACTTCAAATTACTTAATCACGGTTGTCTAAGGGTTCAAGAGCTGATTGTAACGGCAGTTGCACCTTGAAATGTTACAGTATAATCCTATAAAAAAATTGCTAAAGACATTGTTTATTTTTTAATTTTTTGAATCTTTTAGGTTCATGAAAAGGAGAATATATTGAAGAATATGTGTTCAACCTATCGCGATCAAATTTCCTTTGCATGGACTTGAACGTTTTTGAAAATTAATAAACATTTACCATTTTTTTTATAAGTTTTTTGTGATTATATATAGTGATTTTTCTCAAAATGTCGCTGAATTTCTTGATTTTCACTTTTGATTTTTTTTTTTAATTAAGGTTTATGAGCATAATATAATAATTTGACGAAAAATTTTTTGTTTTCGATTTCAGATAATTAGAGCGATCTGTGCGCTCCACGCTGCATTTGCAGAGAGGCAACTTCAAGCAGCAGCTGCTCAGCTATTTGTTGATATTTTTACATGAAAAGATTGTAATATTATAAGGAAGAAATTACACATATAAATTTTCTCGAATTCTGATTCGGGTAGTAATGTACAGTGATTATACATCGAATAGGTTTTCGATAGAGTATAAGAAATAGTCAAGAATATCGTGTCGTTAAATCAAACATGCTATGTTGAAAATTGGGGATAGTTAGGATGAAGTCATACGGATGACGACAAATCCAAGCATCAAGAGACTCGGTAGAGCTCGCGCCTAGTTATATAAAATAAATTTTTTTTTGTATGCGCCGCGCGAGACTCGACCGAGTCTATATGAGCGGTTCCACGTCACTTCACTCGAAAATAAACCGTCAAGTCACGGATTTTTGGGCCATTCAAAATATCTTCAGTACTATGAAAAAAAAAAATACAATTTCAAGGATTTTGAAAAATTTTCAAAAATGGCGGAGTTAGAGCTATGTGAATTTTCGTAAACCGCTGTTGCACCGCTATGTTTAAAAATGTATATCTCCGAAAGTATTCAACGGAGCGGACTGAGCTTGGAATCATTTTGTTTGTAAAAGAATGCGCTTTCATGCGAAAAATTTCAATTCCAAAAAAAAAAATTTCTTCACTTTTTTTCGTCGTTTTTTTTTTTAATTTTACTGCCATTTCTGCGGGACTCACAGAAATTCATGGAGATAATTTTTTTTAGCTACCTGGATCCTTTCCCTTCAATCCTAAAGAAAAAAATTTATGGAGAAAATACCTGGGCCGAAGAAAAAAAATAAAACGTCTCGTCGCGCGTCGCCGCGCGCGCCGATCCACGTCCGCGCTACTCCCGTAAGCTCGTTGCGTTGCGTAGTGGAGTTATGACTGATGGATCTTTTGCAATATTTTGGTGGCTCTGAAGAGGGCCGATGTCTTTAGTGATGATCCGCTGGATGACACTTAGTAGGACACCTCTGTTTGAAATCAATTCATAATTTTCATCGAATCAAATTTTTCTGATGCGGAAAAGAATTTTGTTTTGACGAGTTTATGGGATATTGGAATGACCGCATGTAATTTCAGAGTACCACGAACTGTCAATGCTTTATCGAATCGATTTTGTAAAATAGATTCTTCCGCTTGATGTTCTGCAGACGTACAAGACGCGAAAGATATGCTGCGAAAATAAGAACACGCCCGATCATCGTTGCAAGAAGCCTTCTCAAATAATTTCATCAATGATGTTACTTATAAACAGTGGATATCAGTGGATCAAACGGCTTTGGAGACATCACCAAAAAGTCCGAGGATTTCAATTCCTATAGGAAAAATAATTTATTTCTCCGCTGGAGCAGCTTCCCAATATAAGAACAAAAAGAATTTCATAAACATAACACATCACTTTGAAGACTTTCGATGCCAAGCCGAGTGGCATTTCTTTGTTACATCACATGGGAAAGGGTGGTGTGATGGGGTAGGCGGAACTGTTAAAAGATTAGTTTCACGTGCGAGTTTACAACTGATTGGCAACTCCGATCCTATTCAAACACCGCTGGATCTATATACTTGGGCATGTTCCTATTTTCGCAGCATATCTTTTGCGTACTGTAGAATCTATTTTACAAAATCGATCCGATAAAGCATTGAGAGTTCGTGGCACTCTGAAATTACATGCGGTCATTCCAATATCCCATAAACTCGTCAAAACAAAATTCTTTTCCGGATCAGAAAAATTTGTTTCGATGAAAATTATGAATTGATTTTGAACAGAGGTGTCCGACTAAGTGTCATCCAGCAAATCATCACTAAAGACATCGGCCCTCTTCAGAGCCACCAAAATATTGCAAAAGATCCATCAGTCATAACTCCACTACGCAACACAACGAGCTTACGGGAGTAGCGCGGACGTGGATCGGCGCGCGCGGCGACGCGCGACGAGACGTTTTATTTTTTTTCTTCGGCCCAGGTATTTTCTCCATAAATTTTTTTCTTTAGGATTGAAGGGAAAGGATCCAGGTATCCAAAAAAAATTATCTCCATGAATTTCTGTGAGTGCCGCGGAAATAGCAGTAAAATTAAAAAAAAAAACGACGAAAAAAAAGTGAAGGAATTTTTTTTTTTGGAATTGAAATTTTTTGCATGAAAGCGCATTCTTTTACAAACAAAATGATTCCAAGCTCAGTCCGCTCCGTTGAATACTTTCGGAGATATACATTTTTAAACATAGCGGTGCAACAGCGGTTTACGAAAATTCACATAGCTCTAACTCCGCCATTTTTGAAAATTTTTCAAAATCCTTGAAATTGTATTTTTTTTTTTGATAGTACTAAAGATATTTTGAATGGCGCAAAAATCCGTGACTTGACGGTTTATTTTCGAGTGAAGTGACGTGGAACCGCTCGTATAGAAGAAAAGAAATAGAAATAGAAATAGAAATACGCAAGCTCGACAACGATAAGCGCTACGATATTAACGAGAGAAGCTCTCACGTGCAAGAAATATAATCACTAAAATGGCCTTGCTTCGTTAACGAAACTATAGCTTACGAGACACGGGACCTCTTGGCCCAACGATATCTTTTACAAATTATTATACAAAAGAAACTACCTCGTGCCTTCACAATAAACAATATCAGACCTTACCTTACAAAAGATGGCTGCAGTCGCACTTACATAAACTTTAAACTAAACTATAACTTGAATGATAACTACGGTACGGGACTCGGGAGGATTGACGTCTAGTCTCTTTGAAAGATAAGCGCAGAATAGGCTGAGTGCTGTGTCTCGCTCCTGAATTCTGATCCTGAATTTCGAGGCGATCTTGATTGGCGATATGGGTCAGGTGACATCTCACCGTATGCTAATTGGCTCGCCTTTCTCGACGGTAGGTCAGCCGTCACGCTGGGTGTTAGTGCGGGGTGTATGTGGGGGGGATCCCCCTTGGCTCTTCCGCTTTTTCGGTACCCCTCTCCTCACTGCCGTCTTTGGTGGTTCCTCGACGCTGGATACACGGTGATATCTCGCTCGTCCAATGATCTAGGTGGAGGGTGATTACCTTACAGCTACGGTCAATTCGCCAGATCCTCCACCAGGGTTTTCGTGCTGGGCAACGAGAGCCTCGATCACGAAAGGAACTCCGCCAACGGGACGTCTGCACCGGGGGTTTTCTCGACCAACCCGGTCGCGGTAACAGTGGTTGAGACAGTAGATGGTCCAGGTGCTGTTTTTATGGGTCGGAGGGCGGGAGGCTGTGAATGCGTTCACACGCGGCCCTATACTCCACCCTCAGACATCCAGCTTCGGTAGCGATAGTTTCCTCAGATGACGGGAGGATTGCTAGGTGCTTCACGCACATCCCTGAACGCCGTCTATCCGCTGGAGAGCTAAGGTGACCCTCGGTACCGGTAGGATGCGATCTCCGACGCTTTATTGGCGATTCAAAGAACGCGCTTCGTGTGGTACCTGCTGGTCCTCGTCGTGACGTCCTGTGGTCTTCCCACGGAAGTAGGAATCTCGTCCGTTTTACATAAATTTTTACAAAAATGAAAGAATATTAGTTAGGCCTAAAATTTCCCTAACTGTTTGCCAATTTTCTGGAGTTCCGCCGACTAGACGTCTCTTATCTCCCGACCTTGTAACGGCATTACTAAATGCCACGTTACAGTGTATGTAGTAGTATTCCAAAAAAGAGGTTTACCACACGTTCACATGCTTGTGACATTAAAACCAAATTCGAAAATCACAACTCCAGAAGCTGTAGATAGATACATTTCTGCAGAAATTCCAGATTCAGAAAAAGATCCTACACGCAGAGACCATTTTGGTGATGATTGTTAAAAACTTGGTACTCATTCCTGAAGAAAATAGTAAAGAGGTGACAAATCATCATTTTTAGTAGTGTTTTATTTTGAACAATAGTAACAGCTCCTAGCAACGTTTCGAAATGATTAACAATCCAGATGGAAAGCTGTGAAGCTGCTGAGAATATTTTTGGTATCCGCTCTTACAAAACTTAGACGACGGTTGTGAATGATCACTGACAAGAAAATAAAATTTGGGAAGCAATCAAAATATTTTCAGTGTACACCGATGCCGAATATAGTACTCAAACTACCACTGAAGCTAGAAATTTACCATACTCCGCATATTCACCAATCCTTTGCATATGAGTACTCTCCAGGTTTCATATAAGTATCAATTTTGAATCCATTATAGTTCAGTTGAGAAACCAGTCCAAATACCGTTAGGTAACCATTACAAATCGTTTACTTATGATACCTAAACATACTAATAACAGTTGTTATGGTGATGTTTATGATAATTGTGACAATAATCATTTCACCGTGGGAAAAAATGGGTGTTGAAATAATTGGGCAGCTTAGATTGAATATTCCAAATTTATTTTTCAATATGTGGACACCTAAATCCATTTTTTTGCGATATAATATTTGCCATTCGGCGATCTAATCATAAAAGTGTAGGGATACATAATGTTATAATTTTTATTGTTAATAATTTAATATTGCTGTCTTGATGGTTATCAATTCCAAACGATTCCAAATGAGGATCGTATCGTACTGTTCGAAAACGTTCCGCAGTTATACATATCTCGAAAGATTTCGCCAAAATGATATGCTCAATCATGTAGAACTTGGGATTGGAAGAAGGTAGCACGAGAATCGTTCCTTTTACAAGCTGTTTGCCTTTATGAACAATCCACTTAGCAAGTGAAATGTCATTCGGCAATCTTGCCGCGAAGCATTTTAAATCTGGAATACTATTTGTACTCTTTTCAAGAGATGGACCAATTTCTGTCAGCGGGTATGAAATATTATTGCCGTGAATCTATAATTCATCTTCAATTGATGTTTCAGAGCAATTGTATGGCAAACATTGACTCGACTTATCGAAACTTGTCATGTTACTTCTGCATCGTGATGCTTGCTTTCATATCTCATTGAAAAGATTTTCCATAACGGTCCCATAAGATATATAATTCTAGGGTAGTGAATGAGAAAATGATGTTTCGGCTTGAGACTGTTAGGAAATAATTGTGACAGTAAAGACAAATATTCTTCAATTAATATGTCTAACAATTCACAATGTCCTGGTACTACATACGCACCAGCCATGACAATTTCGATAATTTTTTTGAGCAAGATAATCAGTTGCCAGTGTGCGTTGTGTTTCGGCACCATGTCTCCAATTATCAACGGAAGATTTCTGACTAAACCCAGCATTTCGGCAGATGACATTGATAGAAGTTTATTTTTTAAACGGTGCTCATCAATACAAGGAGGCTTGTTCTGCTTATCGTTATTTCCATATTGGAATCCCTTAATTCTTACATTTAAGTGATCAAGTGAAAATAACTTTGCTTCGTATACATAATAATGGAGCACTTTTCTGAGATCGTACTGACAAATCCCTTCTGATAAATCATGCATAGCATCGACCGCTAGATTTTTAGTGACATGAAAGCCTTCTAATACATTGAAACAACAAGGTTCTTTTATACCCGTGATCCTAACATCATTGTCTTTCAAATTTTGTGCATAATTGGTTTCATCTCGAAGAGTACAAGAACTTTCGTCGAACGTTGTATTGATATCGTTTCGATGAATTAGGCAGAATCTACAGGGATGATATGCTGAAAAACTCTCAACAAAACCGAGAATGGAATGCATTCCAAGGTTATCGCGTACAATCAATCCTAACTGAAAATAATTTTTTTTTCTCCATCGGGAAGTTTGATAGTAATGCCGCTTGTTGTAAGAAAGTTAAGCTCCGGAATAATTCGTTGAAAAATGACCGGATTTCGAAAAGCCTTTCTATCAAGACTATTAAACAAAGTAAAGAGTAATATGTTTTCAACTTATGACTATATTGTGGAGGTAGACAAGGAATGCTGAGGTATACGGCTCCACATTTTGCAATTCCTGCATGACTTCCTAATGGGTTATTGTTTTCGTAATCGTCGAAATACATTATCAGCGGGAGAACAGTTTTTGAACCAAATAACTTTTTCTTAGCCTTCCAAAATTCACCTTGTGTAAAATTGATGCGTATGTCAACATGACTGTCTAAATAGTCCATATATTTCATAGTGTCAAGATTCGCGGCAGCGAATCGCCACCAAGTACCCGTAGGCCGGCGCGCCAGCCACGATCATTTACCCGAGCAAGCGCTTGTCCTTGTAAAAAATCTGTCATATCCTTTGAACCTCTGATTATTTTTCGATAAAATACATAGAGGTGTAAGGCCCACTGGACCTGACCTTGCTTGCAGAAATTCGACGGAATCAACCATGCGGTTCCTGAGATATTGACCGTCAAAGTTGATAGAAAAACACAATCTTCTTCTTTTTCTCCTTCTTCTTCCTTGCAGAACGTCATTCTTGAGACCACGATATCTGTCGAACCGTTCCACCTATGAACTTGCAATTTGGTAGGGGTGTTCCCGTCACCGAGATCTCGCCCCCTATTGCTTTTGAGCCATATTCCGCCAAATACCCGCCGCAAACTTCAAGTAGTCAATCATCAATTTTTTAAATATTCTACCGATTTAGTGTTATATGTTACCGACAGGATGGCATTAGTATCGCTTTTTATGTTAGCGAATGTTTATTTGAAATCACAGCAATATACGTCCGCTTCGATAGCTTAAGAACGAATGAACGGATCCGGTTGGGGTTGTGCGAAGCATCGAACACGATGCTAGACTACAAGCCATAACTCAGAAATACGAAATCTACAATATTTTCACAGAGAGTACGGTCTTAATAGAAATTTATGTAGGTTGTGACGTTGCACTTCGTGCAAGCGTCCCAAGTACTACCGAGTACGACGCCGGGTGTGCAAGGTCGGCAGGATACCCAGGATTGGCAAAGACAGAGATAGGCAGGCTTATATAATTTCTAATTTCCTTCTGTTTTCTTGTATTCTTCCCTCTATGAAACTTGTACTCCACGCTACGGCGTGCAACGAGCTGACCTACCACCGAGGGAGTAACCCTCCAAGGTCGGCAAACTCGAGCCAACGACTCCTGGAATCGTCTGAAAACTGGATGCCGCGATGACAGCGTACAGGGCTGAGCGAATTAAGTAACTCAAAATAGCCTCCTTCATCGACGACTAATCAGCCTGGAGCTGAACCCAAGAAGTAACATCTACCCTCCTGATTATCGTACCGTCGCCGTGTTGGCCAAGAAAGCCCACGATTATCGTTCCGACGAAGAGTGGCCGCGCCGCGTGAGGAGGTTCTAGTGACCTTCCGCGACGCCAATGGTGCAGTGGTGGCGAAGATCCGGTGCAGGGTCGCCCACCTGCAGCCAAGTCCTCCAGTTAGGCAAACTCCTGCTGGGTCGACGACTGGAGAGCCCCTCTTAATCCACGATAATCAGGGAGTAACACGAAACGATAATGGAGCCCTCAGGTCGAGCGGTCATGAGATTTGAATTCAGCGCGCCCCAGGGCTAGCCTAAGCCAAAACCCGGCAAGACAGGGATTCGCCAAAAATTACGATCCAGGAGCAAACATAATTCCGTCCGCAGGACTCTAGTGCGACGCGCAACAACTGTTCGCTAGATCTGCGCTACTCATGGGAAACAAATAGGCCAATCACGGGGGCACGTAAAAACATTCGCACCGCATCACCTAGCGAGCCGAGGAATCGACCAAGGATCCACCTCTTCTACGTTCGACTGCCGACCAGCGCACACGTGTTTATTATCGTCCCGAGTTTTCCTTAGCTTTAATTTAGTGTCATAGTGCCGTGAGGCCAGAAATTCAACCTAAGGTAAGCCTGTTTAATTCATTGTAAAGTCACGACATAATTCACAAAATCGTATGGTATCGAGTACGACTATCGTATAGAGTATATTTTGCTACGCAGACGTTGGGCCACGCGGTCTCGTCGTGCTGTAAGCTTTTAGTTGCTTCTATGTAATTTAGTAATACCGTCTCGTGCCGATTCTTTATAATATTGTCTCATTTATTTAATGAATTATCTCGTGGCTGGCTGTTTGGTTGCTTAAGCATGTTCTGAGGTTACGCCTCGTGCTAACTAATCTTTGCTATCTAATAATTATTGCGGACTTCAACGTCCTATACCTTGTACTTGAGCTACTATCATTTTTTTGAACTCTTCCTATACTAGATTTATTCACTCTGTCTTGCTTATTCTGGGTATTGCGAACGTAGTTGTAGCCGGAAAGAGATATAATTCTCGTCCCGTATTATTATTTTCTTATGTTATGCAAATCTTTCTCGAGGACTATCCATGTTAATTTTTAAGTAACTCAATAACTCCTAGTAATCTAAACTATGGTTCCCTCGTTCACGAACTTTCTTATGTTTGAGTAGAATTATTATCGAATTATATCGAGCCTATTATCCTGAACGCTGTGAAATCAGAGAATATCGTCCCGAGCGACTCGTTATTTTTGTTCATGCTATAATTTTGATTAAAATTCTCATTTACGTACCGATTCAAATCTGTGTTATTTTTCTGAGTAGCTACTTGACCCCCTGGTAACCTACCCCCTCTACCCTCTGATTTATTATCTGAACTAGCTGAGCACACCCGTCGTAAGTCTCCCAATAATTCCCTATTTAATTGAGAACTGACGCAAGAAGCGTCTGGCGCCCAACGGAAATTTAGATAAAATTCATAGTTTCACTTTTTTTTTCTTGTTTCAATAATTCTCCTTCTATTTATTTGTGATTACGAGACGAACGCCGTAGGGTAACGCGAGGGGTTTCCCCTCTTTCCCCCTTCCATGACTGGAAAACGCGTTGCAAGGTTTATAGAAATGTTGCATAATATGCTTGAGTATAAAATTTGCAATGTAATTAAAGCGGAGTCATTTCTTGCGGAAATTGATATGTGTCAAATAGGTGTATGCGTTTGATTTGTAATAGTTTTATAAAGTTGCAGCACCATTTTAAGATAGGAAAGGAATAGATTAGTGTTTAGGTTTAATCAATAAAGTCACTGAAACTTAACTTTGAGACAAAAACAGAATTCTACTAAAAAATCAGCCCGATATCTCAAAAATTGAGCTGGCGCCAGAGAGGCAAAGTTTAACATCTGAAATACAAGTAATAGATTTTATTTATATGTTACGTAAAAAATCTGTAAAAAAAATCAATGAAATTTTTTTTTTTTCAACACACTAATGTGTATGATACATCAAAGTCAGTTCAGCACTGACCCGTTTGTACATACAAAAAGTAATGAAATACCCGAAAAAAACATTGCAAATGTCAAAAATTACCGCCAAGTGCAAAAATGGTTTCGCCAGTCAAAAACTCATAAACTTCATACTCTTTTGAAGCGACAGATTACAAACTTCATTTCTTCACACAAAATAATACAAAAACCTCGCACGTGAAATCAGGCAACAAAGCCAAGCAATACCTTAGTTAAGTTTTATTTTTCAGATTATGTTTATCAAATATTAATTAATGGAAATCAATGAAAAACCAATAGGAAATTATTCGTTAACTTGAACAAAACAGCATATTGGCATAGTTTTTTCACAGGAAATATTGCTGAAGGAAGTTATCTCGTATGACGATACAAACTTGGCGGGCATAGATTGTTCTGAAAATGATCGATTGCCCTCTTTTTTTGATCTATTTCTCCCAGTCACTCTGCGGCGATCACATCCACAACACTGTTTACCACATGATCAAAGATTGTTTGAACTTTTATCACACTAATAATATTCATTATTGACCATGGACCTTGGATCTAATATACTAAGTGAGTCGATCTAGCGCTTTGCCAAGTATCGCTGCTGAGCGAAGTGCTCAGCGGCTTTTATACCGTACTCCTGCCTACCACTGACGTCACGCGACTCGAATATTCGGCGAGCATCTTTGAATATCAGCTGGTCAACGGCTGGTCTGTTTGTGTTGTGTCGTCTGTCGCTCTCGCTCTCCCGACTATCCACTGATACCGTTTCATTATATGAATCCACTAAAATGCATGATACTCACTTAAACTCTTTGATTTTTGTAGTACTATTACTCTGTAAAAACGCTAAATCTTTTTCCCTATCAATCAATAGATGAACTAAAAGTTGTCGCATGTAAGAAGTCAATTTCCCGCAATTCTGATGAGTCAGCAACACGAGCCTACCATTGGAATCATTTTCGAGAAATCGACGAAGGTGGAATCGCTGTGCGGAAAAAAAAAATATGATTGAGTGAAACCCAAATTAAAACCAATCGTAAAGTCAGTACTTCTTTTGCATTAATAGAACTTACGACTGCATCGTCAAGCTGGTTCGATTTATTTGAAATCGTGTCTAGTAGTGAGTCTGATCGTGAAATAGAGTGTTCAACACTACTGTCTCTTTGCAGAACGTCATTTGCACTTAAATGAGAAACAGATGTAAAAGATGATCTATTTGTTAATTCAGTCAAAGTGTAGGGAACGACAGAGGTTGTAGGTGAGCCGATGAAATTTTCGATCTCTAACCACGATTTCCCTGCGGAACTTTGACTGAGAAAGTTCAAGGGAAAATCGTCTTGCTGAACTTGCTTGTAAGGTTCCACGGGTTACAGATTACGAGCTTAAAAAAAGTCAGGAATTACAAAAATTAAAATTTTACGAAAAATGTTATCTAGGAAATATATAGTATATCAAGAGACTCGGTAGAGTCTCGCGCCTAGTTATATAAGAAAATTTTTTTTTTGTATGCGCCGTGCGAGACTCGACCGAGTCTATTTACCCGAACGAGAGTTGAACGACCGTTACGGCAATTTATGATCGTTAATTTCTTCCGTCTCGCTATAAATACGGAATTGTCATATTTATCGCAGGATGTGGCCAAGAAGAGCTTTCATTTAAGCCCTATTTCGATTGAATCGGTGAACGTAGAGCTGAGATATGATTATTCGACGTTTTAGTTCAAGTGAATCGTACTTGTTTTCGTCGAGTGTTCATCATCTCCTTCAGTTAGTGTGACACTAAACCTATGTGTATAAAAATTAGCATAGAGTGGCCTTCGCTGGGCTATGTGGAGAAAAGAGACCTACCAAGTACGGACGTCAGTAGCCAGATGGCGCTTTGGTAAGCTCTTTATTTTCGCCAACTAGTTGTTTTTTTTTAGATCTTTTTTAATGGCTTATGTCTGATAAGGAATGTAGCCGAACCACCAACTACAGTACGGTATCATATCCCATCATGCGGGGTATGTTTTCTTATGTTAATTTATTTTTGGTCGTGATGTTATGTGTATAATTCAGCAAACGATCATGTGGGGTATGGTACGATTTATTTTTTATGAGATAAATTGACATTTTTTTTCTCGGAATCAAGTTTAAAAGTTTCTTCTTTCTAATTTTTGACATTTACAATGTTTTTGCCGGGTATTTCATTACTTTTTGTATGTGTGAACAGGCCTGCGCTGAACTAACTCTAATGAGTACGTTCCACTCAACGGCCTCAACGATTGTAACACCATCTGTATCGTTCCACCCAAGGCCCGTGGTCGTCGCGAGCGATCGCTCAACGTCATAGATGACGTCACTGTTCGCGACCGCGTCGCGCCTACTTCGCCCATACAATATTGGTGGGTCAGAGTGGGTTTTCACCAAAACGCGCGGAAATACGAAACTACTAAAGAACAACAAACGATGGCAACGAAGCAAGTAACTTTTTACAATCCCGAAACTGACATTGCAGTGGAAATTACAGTGTCAGTGGAGGATGCGAGACGTGCTGAAAATGGTAAGTGGCCCCTTAATTTTACACACAAAATAATATTTCTCAATCGAATAACTTTTGTTGGGGAAAAAATTATATTTTTCTTAACCTAACTTCAATGAACTTTTTGTTGGGTACGTGAGGTCTTTTTGAACCCCAATATTCTATTTGTTGCAAAAAACGGAACGAATATTACTTTATATTTTTTAAATATGAATATAAATAATTATATAAGATTTTGTTTCATTCAATTCTAATTATTTCTTGGGATAGTTTTGTTCAGGAACGTCCATGTATTTGCATCTTTTCTAATACATTTCCTAAAGAATTGAGTTTCTTATTTCAGACTTACAATTCGCAACCGCACTGATGAATGCTGCTCTAAAAGAAAGAGCTGCATTGACTGTGCAATCGCAGCAGGGAGATGCTGACAATAGTGATAGTGGTACGTAAGCTCTGGTTTTTATTAAACACTTTAAATATGTATACATATACAAATGTTGTAAACTCATCAAAAATCTGTAAAAGTTTTTATGGCATGCCTAATACTGGGTCAAAAATGAAATAATATTTAAATTTTCTTTACTATTGATTTAGCAAATATACAGAGTCACTCGCAGTCCTCAGCGCAGCAGGGGGATGCTGTTACCACTGAAGATACTGGTATGTAAATCTATCTGTGGTATTTACAGCACATAATCCAGAGTGATTAATGCAAACGATAATTTCCAATATGCCATACTCATTCCAGGATTATATCGTTGGACAACGGAGATGGTACTTTTGCTCCTCGATATTTATGTAGAGAGAGAGGCGAAATTCTCCAGTGGAAAGTTCTCTCAAAAAAAAATTTGGGAAGACATTGCGGGAGGTATGAGAACTAAAATTCCACTGATCACTGGACCTCAGTGTGCAGCCAAGATGCGGAGTTTAAAAAAAACTTACAAAAGTGTCAAAGACCACAACAACAAAAGTGGCAATGACAGGCGAACATGGGTGTTTTATGAGGTAAAAATAAAATCTATATGTTGATATTTTTTTTCTAAAATTATTTTCATTCTCACATTAAATTACATGCATCCTTTGTAGAAAATGGATACTATTTTTGCTTCGAAAGCCTGGGCTTCGCCGCTTGCTGTAGCTTCTTCGTCAGGAGTATCCTCGCAAAGAAGTCAGGAATCAGAGAGCGAAGTGTCATCTGGTATGTTTATTAATTTCATTTAGTGGCAACTATTTGCAACTCCATATTCTATATAGATTTTTCATTTTTCAGAGTCATCCTCCAGCTGGAAACCAAAAGAAAACGTGGCCTCCCTCCTGAAAAAGAGACTCCGGCAAAAATCGGAAGAGGAGGAAGCGCGTGCCAAACGGCATAAAGAGCGCTTAGATATGGACGAGAAAGTGCTCGCGTTACTTTCTAAATTAGTTGATAAGAAGTAATTAGTTTTATCGAACCACTATGTTTAAAAAACTAAAAAGTAATAGCGTAAGTTTTCACACGCAGTTAAAAAAAAATCTATAGTATTCACATTTAATATCATTTATTCATTACACTATTTTTACAACTCAAAAGAAAAAATTATTTTTTCAAATGAAACTTGTAGTTCAACACTCGAAAATTTTTATGTTGAAACTTGAACCTGAAAATTTCAATTCAATAAAAAAAAAAAAAATGTACTTGTAAATAAAATCGAAAATATTTTCGAAATTATATATATTATAAATATATATTATAAATTATATATTATTATATTTTCTAGCAGTAATAGAAGATAAATGAATACAAATAAATGATGTTCAATAGCTGAACTAAAATATCGGTTGCTGTATACAATGATGTGTCGTGTATAAGTTTATGATGTAAAAATTCCCCATGCTTTCAGGTTTCCATATTCAAAATTCTTACTAATAATAATAATAATAATAAGAGGTTATACTCGATATTATCGTGATTTCTAAAACAATTTATGGAAGATTTTCCATAATCCCGATTCTTTTCGGAATCGCAGCGTTCTGATTTGCTACTTGACGAACATTATTATTTTCTTGATTTTCGTTGACATTTTGAGGTAACACGATAACTCTTATCTCGTCATTTCGCAATGTACAAATGTTATGAATAACGCAACAAGTCACAATATATTGAGCCATCAAATCTACTCTTGTCATTGGCAAGCAATGCAATAAGCTTCTCATACGTCCTTTTAGTAGGCCAATACATCTTTCCACGGCTATCCTGGCTGCGGAATGTCGATAGTTGTAATTTTCCTGTCTCTGAGTTAGGAATCCGTTGTCTCGAAAAGGTGTCATTAAATGTTGCTGCAATTCGTATGCGGCATCACCCACAAGGTGGCTGTTGGATGGAAACTTTTGTTCATCATTCAAAAATTCAGATACTTCCGATAAGCGAAAGACTCTTTGATCATGAATCGATCCAGGGTGTCCGGCGTAACAATTTGTTATCAAACACCTGTGGTCGCAAACCAACTAGAAATAGAAATAGATACAAATAAAAACTATACAGAATACAATAAAACGAACCACAAAAAAGCTGGAATTATATAAAATGTAGGAATGATTACCTGCAAGTGAATTGAAGCATATCCTTTTCGGTTTACGTAAGCTCTCTGGTCTTCTTTTGGAGCATTTATACGAATATGGGTCCCATCAATAGCTCCGATAGTTTTGGGAAAGCCACTATTTTCTTCAAATCCTCGCATAACTGTGGCAGCGTTATCTCCAGTGGGCCATTGAATGAACAAAGGAGCTCGTTTGAATAATGCACGAGTGACTCTTCGTACAGCTCTGACAGCAGTTGCCCGACCAACATTAAATCGGTCACAAACAGATCTGCAAACAGTTTATTGAAAAAGTGGAGGTAAATTATAGGTTATCCAATTGATACAAATTTCAACCCGCATTATGCTTCTACAAATTTAAAACAAAGTTAGTTTACGTGCAATCCTCTTTTCGACAAAGATAAAAGCATAATTCTCTATTTTCAAATAATATCAAAAGTCTTTGAATAAGATGTAAATCTGATTTTTTATTCTGAAAAACTAATCGTTACCTATATGAATCTATAGTGGCCATCTTCCAGAGAGCTATCATTAGCTGTGTTTGAGAGGGAATACAAGGACAACCCTTTACTTTTCTTAACAAATCTTTGTGTATCATTCCATGGAGGTATTGAAACGTAGCTCTTGACATTCTGTAAACAATAGGTAATTAGTTTGTATACTAAAAGTAAATGCATGAGCAAATTAATGATTAATTAATAATGAACAATTTAAAAAAAAAAATTACCTGAAATGACTTTTAAACTCGTGATCTGTGTAGCAAGCGACCACATCATTATAACCTATAATGCGTGGCCGTAATTGTCGCTGTCCTCTCACACTCAAAGCCGCTTCCCACATGTCATCTGAACTTGATGAACTTTCTGAGTCATTATCTCTCACTCGTTTTGTCAAAAACGCAACCATAAATCCACAGGAATCCATGTTGAATTAAATTTTACCATAATCCATACAAAATATTCACTCAAAACTGCACGTTTTCACCAAGCCGCCATTATACAGTGCTGAAGGTGCGTTCCACTTATAACTTTCGCCTACAACGCCCGCGGCCTTTTTACGATAATGGAACGGAAATTTCAGCGGTCGCGGTCGAGGGCGTTGCGGGCGTTAACTGGCGTTAACTGGAACGTACTCAATGTGTTATACACATATGAAGATCAACTCTCAGTCATTTGTCATAAAATGAAATCATGTATTTTCGGGTTCGCGCAAAGCGGACAAGATATTCTATATGACCAAGAAATCTCCTTCTGAGAATCATACGATAGCTTGTGCCAATCATAGTTTATGCCACTCATGAACTCGTCTATTCAAACAGCTTGGAGAATTGCGATGTTATTTTATTCTAAACTTGAAATTCATGTACATAAATTCATTTATCACTTGTATTGACGTTTCTTTTCGTATTAAACGTAGATACCTCAGAAACTAGGACCGACAAGGTGGGCCTTCTTCATAACGATGATATATTACAAAAACATCAGTTTCTGGAATGAAATTCAAGATAATACTAATAATAATATTAATTGATGTCTTGATGTCAATGACTTCGTATATTGATCGGGGTCAATTTTTATGTTGCGTGATCGGATTTGTTCAACAACCAATAGGAAGCGAGATATCGACAGAGTCAATTTCCCTTGCCAATTTGAAATCGATCCGTGCGTCGGATCGGAAGATAGATGTGTTGTGGGAAAGTGTCTGAACCAGAGGATCTTGACACCGAAAACTATGGAGCGGAAGACCTAGACACTGAAAACTACGTTGCGCTAGACCTGGACATCAAGAACTACGGAGGGAAGGACTTGGACAGCGCAAACTACGAAGCGGAGAACCTGGACACCGGAAACTACGAAGCGAAGGATCTGGGCATCGAGATTTAAGGATGGGAGGACCTGGATACCGAAAACTACGGAGAAGAGGAACTGGATACCGGAAACTACGGAACAGAATAGCTAGACACCGAAAACTGAGGAGCGAAGGACCTGGATACCGGAAACTACGAAGCGGAGGACCTAGACACCGGAAACTACGATGCGAAGGACCTGGGCAGCGAGATTTACGGAGCGGAATACCTGGACACCGAAAACTACGGAGAAGAGGACCTGGATACCGGAAACTAGGGAGCAAAATACCTGGACACCGAAAACTACGGAGAAGAGGACCTGGATACCAGAAACTACGGAGCGGAATAGCTGGACACCGGAAAACTACCAAGAAGAGGACCTAGATACCGAAAACTACCAAGAAGAGGACCTGGATACCGGAAACTACGGAGCGGAATACCTGGACACCGAAAACTACGGAGCGAAGGACCTGGATACCGGAAACTACGATGCGAAGGACCTGGGCAGCGAGATTCACGGAGCGGAATACCTGGACATCGAAAACTACGGAGAAGAGGACCTGGATACCAGAAACTATGGAGCGGAATACCTGGATACGGAAAACTACGGAGCAGAGGACCTGGACACTGAAAACTACGGAGCGGAGGACCTGGACTCTGAAAACTACGAAGCGGAGGACCTGGATACAGAAAACTACGGAGCGGAGGACCTGGATACGAAAAAGTACGGAGCGGAGGACCTGGACTCTAAAAACTACGGAGCGGAGGACCTAGACTCTAAAAACTACGGGGCAAAGGACCTGGGCACCGAAAACTACGAAGTGGAAGACCTGGACATATAGAGGATGACCTGGACATTTTTCAGGTGGCACCAGCTCAAAGGTTGACACATCAATTATAATGATAATGACGATAATTATAATATAATAATAATGATAATGATGATGCTGATGATAATGATGATACTAATAAATCAAATATTGATATAAATAATAATATTTAAATATAATCAATACTGGCACGCCGACCTACGGGTACTTTGCCGCAATTCGCTGCTGCGAATTTTTATAAATAATTATAATATGAATAACTCAGTTTTGCGTGGTGAATTATTGCTAAAAAGCAATAGGGGGCGAGATTTCGATGACAAGAACACCCCTTCCAAATTGCAAGTTCATAAGTGCAACGGTTCGACAGATATCGTGGTCCCAAGAAAAACGTTCTACAACGGAGAAGAAAAAGAAGAAAAAGAAGAAAAAGAAGATTGTGTTTTTCGATCAACTTTGACGGTCAATATCTCCGAAACCACTTGCTCGATTTTGTCGAACTCTTGCGAGCAAGGTCAACCGGGGAGGTCCTTACGCCCCCATAAATTTTATTGGAAAATAATCAGCGGTTCAAAAAATGTGACTGATTTTTTACAAGAACAAGAGCTTGCTCGGGTAAATGATTCGTGGCTGCCGCGCCGAGTTAGTAGGAAAGGAACTCTGCTGCGATTCGCTGCCGCGAATCTTGATAGTGATCTGTGATGTTATATTTGTGATAAATAGCAAACATTGTCTCACGCATATTTTAATGAATTGATTGAATGAATTGACGAAAGTCACATTTTTAAGACACGTGCGCATAAGTTACATTTTTAATTTTAACACACGTGTGCGTATAAAATGTTATTTCAACATAATAATTCATAACGGTAGCTAGCAAATCACCACCACAAGGCTACCACGCTTCTAAAAGATGAGTCTAAGCAATAGTGTAACGCAGTGTTTCCAAGATAGTGGATCAAGACTCGGTACCGGGCGATGGAAACAAAATCATCGATCGCCTCGCCTTGCTATCATATTTAACAGCACAGCCGATTACAAGAATTCGATATGCCAGAATATCCCGAAAAGTTTTTAGTAAGTCATGAGGGAGAAGCATGAAAATGACCGGGACATGGAAAGAAAAAGGTTGGGAAACTCTGGTGTAACAAATCAAAAACCTGCACAGCATCTGGCTGGATGGAGCGAATACCTATAAGGTGACTCGTAGCACAGATTTAACCAATACCTATTAAGGGTACTGTTTAATAACAATAATAATAATAAGATAACATTCAATACATCACCTGTATCAGTACATCACACAAATAAGACAAATACTTAGACAACCATTGTTTTCATATAACAATAGAATTCATAACCATATCGGCTCATTCAATTTTCTTTTTCACAGTCGCATGGGAACGTATGGTTCCCATGTCATACATGTGTGTGAAGTTAGCCCAGAACTTTTGGAAAATTGAAAATCTAAAAATTGTGCTGATTTGTGCTAGACTTGTGCTAACTTGTGCCGAAAACAAAAGCACTCCAACTTCGAGGGTTTCCGAAATAATACAAAAATATAAATTTTGGTACCAGCCCAGACTTTTTGGAAAATCAAAATTCTAAAAATTGTGCTGGGTTGTGCTGAGTTTGTGCTAGCTTGTGCCGTATTTGGTTTTCTCAAAAACTCGAATGCGTGACTGGAAAAAAAAATAAAAAAAATAAAAAAAAATAAAAAACCAGCCCAGACTTTTTGGAAAATCAAAATTCTAAAAATTGTGCTGGGTTGTGCTAGCTTGTGCCGTATTTGGTTTTCTCAGAAACTCGAATGCGTGACTGGAAAAAAAATTTTAAAAAATAAAAAACCAGCCTAGACTTTTTGGAAAATCAAAATTCTAAAAATTGTGCTGGGTTGTGCTGGGTTTGTGCTAGCTTGTGCCGTATTTGATTTTCTCAAAAACTTGAATACATTCCAGTAAAGAATTGATAATGATCTGTTTAGATTTTATAGACGTGTCGTATTTTTTAATTTTAGTAATAAACGTAGTGATTCTCCTATTTTTTATTTCACATCCCAGATTCAAAGTTATTTCTTTGTATTTATAATGCCAATCCACATGAATAACATATACCCGCTCTCAGCGTTACCCAGAACCAACGGCATGGACGTGGCGGGATTTTGGTTCCACTTTTTTTTTTTTTTTTTTTTCAATTTTTAATTTTTTTTTGTTTTTAATTTTTTTTGAATTTTTTTTTCTTGTTTTTTAATTATTTTATTTATTAATTTTTCTCGTTTTCCCCTTAGAGGAGCTCCAAAAAAATCACATTTTCACCCGTGACAAAGAACACACGCGGACTAGGTTAACTTCACCAGCCTTCTGCTGGTGAAGCATAACCAGAAAAAGTTACATTTGGCGCCCAACGTGGGACTCCTCTAGAATAAAATTAAATTCATTCAATTTTATAAAATCATTGTTACACTTAGAGTCATTCAAATCAATTTAAATTCAATTTTCTTTACTTTCAAATAGATTGTTTATTAAAATCATAGTAAAATGGAAGATAAAGATCAGATTTCTGATGAAGCAGGCGATAAAGTTGCCAGAAGCGTAGATAGGGATACAGGTTATCATGAACGAGACTTCTCCATGTTAACAGACACTAGTATCGTCAGTCAGGCAAAAAGTCCCAAAGGAAGCCAAAACGATCATATGGCAATGATCGCTGCATCCATCGAATCCCTGCGAAAACAGAACGAAAGGCTTGAAAAGAAAATAGATAATAAATTTGCTGCAATGGAGCGAACCATGCACAATTTTCAGCTAACTAATATCGAAGCACAAGTCACTTTCGAAGCTAAGATTAACAAAAGATTTGACGAACAAACCCAGAATAATAAAAAGAAATTTGATAATATCGAAAATGAAGTACAAATAGTTCTTGAGAAATGGGACACCGATCTTACTAAATATAATAAAAAGCTCTCCGAAACAGAAAATCATATGAGAAATGAGCATTTAGGAGATTTTGAATTACTTAAAAGCAAAATTAAAGAAGGGGATCGGATTACCAGTGAGAAGATCAGAGAACTCGATCATAAACATGAAAGCTCAAAGATAGGTTTGGATGCAGAGATCAAACGATTAAAGAATAGGGCCCGTATTCAGCAGTCACTATTAGCTAAAAGCGGTGGTCGCTTTTAACTAAAAGTCACTAGCGCTATTAGGCGAAGTCGGTATTCTACTCTCGCTTTTAAGTCGCTTTTAGCTAAAAGCGGTGGCCTAGGGAAATACATTTGACAACGTCGCATTTTGTCTCGAAACGATGCGTTCACGCATGCTCAAGCCATGCCTACTGGCGGCAATTCACCAGAATTCGAACGAGATATATATAGGTGAGCGCAATGTGACCTTATACCATTACACCATACGAGGCGCACAAACTAGCAATGTAAGTAAACAATTGTTAAATAAATGGAAGTATGCGTTAAGTAAAGTGACATTCAACATATTATTATAATTTTAGATGGCTCCAAAACGACAGGACAATTTTAGTACTGCGGAAAAATCGTATATAATCAACTTCGTGAGGGAACATCGCGACGTGATCGAAAATAAAAGCAACGACGCAACGTTACAACGCGAGAAACAAGCGAAGTGGCAGCTACTGTCGAGCCAATTAGCAGCTACCGGTACCGACAGGAGCTGGACATCCCTCAGAGAGGCGTATCAACGGTGGAAGCTCGCGGCAAAGAAGAACATCTCTGCCTATAAGAAATCGCTGAAAGCAACAGGTGGTGGCCCAGGCCATCCGGAACCCAGCGCACTCGATTACGAGATTGAAGCCATCACGCCTAGTGACTTCAGTCAGGATGAGAGCGCCTTTGATTCCGATGCTTTGGTACTTATGATCGACAATTCAATAGTATGATAGTTTAATGACATCTCTGAGCAAAGAAATGATTGTCCGTATTTCCGTTTTCTTTAGCGAAGAGGTAGAGAGGCCCAGCAGTTGCCAGAAGTCTCCATCAAGTACGTCCTCGACGAACGCTCTGGGTAAGCAAAAATTTTTGCACCAAGTAATCCGAGTAAAATTTACTAAAAGTATTGACATGTCTATTTTAACTGATTATAATAGTGAATTGATTCCCGATCCTCAACCATCAACATCTGGTACAGCTGTCGGCAGTTCTAAAAAGGGCAAGAGGCTGTCTCAAACTTCACCGGAGAGACAGCCTCCTTCGAAAAAGGCCAAAGGCCTAAGCGCCTACGAAGAAGCTCTTTTAGAGCTGCAGACAGCGAAGATGGAGGAATCAATTCAACAGCAGCGTCGAGAACACGAGGCCAAGATGGAGATTCTGGAAACACAGCTGGCCAAAGAAAAGGAAGATCTGGAGAGAGTGAGGCTAGAGGCGGAGTATTGGCGCCAAAGGCTGGAGTGAAGTCCAGCGAAGTCGCTAGGCGTGATGGCTTCAATCTCGTAATCGAGTGCGCTGGGTTCCGGATGGCCTGGGCCACCACCTGTCGCTCCACCGTTGATACGCCTCTCTGAGGGATGTCCAGCTCCTGTCGGTACCGGTAGCTGCTAATTGGCTCGACAGAAGCTGCCACTTCGCTTGTTTCTCGCGTTGTAACGTTGCGTCGTTGCTTTTATTTTCGATCACGTCACGATGTTCCCTCACGAAGTTGATTATATACGATTTTTCCGCAGTACTAAAATTGAAGTGTATGTACATAGTTTTGCATAAGAAATACAAATTATTTTCATAAAGTACCTATTTTTATTTGTAACCCTCTGCCGTACGAAAAGAACGTAAGATACACTTAGGTATATAGAGAAGGTGAATAGTTGCGAGAGCTACGAAGGAAAGTAGGTATACATGCTTAAGCAGATGACGGAAGCATAGGAAAGAATTCAAAAAGAAGCTACGAGTTACCTTATATGAATCATAATTTATTTATATAATATACACGCCTATATATATACGAATATATTATACATACGATACAATTGTACCAACTGGGACGTGGTGAAAATAAGAGCTCGAAATCCATTGGTTTGAGATGAGATTCGTTCGACATTTACAAATAATGTACGTTTTGTGACAGCCTCCTCGATCGGTCCAAGAATCGCTCCATGGTGCATATGAGAATCAGGTGAAGTGGCGCTGAATAAATGTTCTGCGAAAAGCACTACCCGGCTCTGGCTGCCCACGTCGTCTAGGCTCAGCCTCTTCAACATCCTCGGCGAGGTCACTGTCCGGATCTTCGTCCGAGTCAGTATCTACATCACAATTATCACGTTAGTCGACCAATAAAATTTTCATTTTACTTTGATTTGTAAATCAAAGTCTAACTTCAGCACTTAAATACAATTAAATGTATTATTAGACTTTGATGAATCAGTATCTGTACCGTATCTGGCTTCCTCGCCGTGAATTTTGCGGATGTTGAAGAGAACCGCCATAGCGACGATGGCAGCTTTCGCGGTGGGCAGCGAAATTCGCAGACCATTTTTCAGTGCCTTGAACATCCCCTTCCATTCACCGAAGCAGCGCTCCACACTGACGCGGGTTCGTCTATGGGCACTGTTGTACACGTCTTCGGGCCGAGTTTGCGGATGAAGGATAGGTGTTAATAAGTATCTTCTGCATGGGTATCCGGAGTCTCCAAGCAGAATACCCTTCATCCGTGATGCCTGTAATATAATATTCTTATATACTAGTCGACTTTCAACTTGAAATTTCGTCGGATGATAGGTATTTACTTTTGTCACAACCTATACACATGTGATTTCGTGGAATATTTGAATATCAGAACTTACTTCACACTCGTCCCTTAGACGGCAACTGTCCCATATCCGAGCGTCGTGGGCACTGCCTCGCCACTTGGCGACGATGTCCAGGATTCGTCGCTGCGCGTCGCAAACTACCTGAACGTTCAACGAGTAGAAGCCCTTCCGGTTCATATACAACATAGCCTGCTCTCCGCTGGGGCATTGTATCGGTACATGAGTACAATCGATACAACCGACCACTTGCGGAAAACGGGCTATGCGGTAGAAGTCCGTCATTAGGTCTTCTACTCTCGGTGGAAATGACACGAATCGAGGTAGCAGCGACGCGATTTGTTCGGAAACCCTAGCGACAATCCTGGACACCGACGGTTGGGAAATGCCATGTAAATCACCTACAACACAGGCAGTTACTTTACACAGTTATCACACGCGAGTTACTACTCTGAGGGACAGCACAGAAATGAACCGTACCTGACTCTACTTGGTAGCAGCCTTTTGCGTAGAAACGCAATGCTACCAGCACCTGTAGCGATGGAGATATATTCGATTCTTGAACCGATTGCGAAGCTAACCTGTCTTCGACCAGGCCTATCACAAAACGTACACTATCTTTGCTCAATCGATACCTATTGCGAAATTCGCGATCACCGTAAATGTCGAACGGATCTAATCTCTCCCGATAAACTGCCGGATTTCGAGCCCGCATTTGCACCACATCCCTAACGGTGGCCGCTTCGTTTATTGCGTCCACAACCTCGAACGCGTCCGCCATTTTTGTCGGCTCGTTAAAGGTGCCCAGACCCACTTTTCAGTTTTCCCTAGGGTCCCGATAGCTAATAGCGAGTTAAAAGGACATCTGAATACGAAAATTTACCTAATAGCGACCGTGGGAACGCTTTTAAGAAAGTTACCAGAAATTTTAGTTAAAAGCGACTGCTGAATACGAGTTCCCTTTTAACTAGTTAGATCTAGGGAAAATCACCATACTATTAGCTAATAGCAACTTAAAAGCGATGCTGAATACGGGCCTAGGCCTCTAAGCCAAACCAACACTAGTAACGACTCTATAAGGCATGTAGTGAAACAGATTAGATTACCTACGTACTCTGGTAAATCTTGGTAAAAACCTATGAATTATATCCGCGAATTAAAAGAATATTTCACTTTCTTAGGAGCCGATGAGGAACTTTGTTTAAGGTTAATAGGGCAAAGCTTCACCAGCGATGCAAAAGACTGGTGGATTGCGCGGCGTGACGTCATCAATGACTGGGACACGTTCAAAACAAAGTTTTTAGCCAGGTTCTGGGGAGAAGAAATACAGCGAGATATTAGAAAAGATTTAGAATTCGGATATTACATTATAGATTCAAAATTAACATGGTCTGAATATGCAAACCGTAAATTCGCATCAGCAGCTTGTTTGCGTCCCCGCATTGCAGAAACCGAGATCGTACGCAATTTGATTAGACACTTGGATGAACACGTGGTCGAGGCGGCAAGATGCCGAAACATAGCTGACATAGATTCTTTACTATGTTTTCTCGACGAAATGCAGTCAGGTGGTCGATCAAATGCACCACGAAATCCGTTTCAACAGTCGTATTTAAGTAAACAAGGGCCATCGGTAAATCGTGTAGCAGACGACAGAAACAAACATGTTTCATGGTGCTCCAGCATACCGAGCAAACCTGTCTATAGAAATTATATAGAGAAGCCAGATGTACAAGAACTTAGCCGACGAACGGGACAAAACGAGCATGTCCAAAATAAATCCGAGAATTGGACAAGTTCGCGAGTCCAAGGTATTAATGAGGACGTGATCGAGGAAACAATACTAGAACCAATAGTAGAAACGACCGATCAAAAACACTAGATGGCGCTGTGCCGGTCTTGGCTGCGGGAATACCGACACAGCGGGATCTGATGATTTGCGTAACGAATATAAAAAATTCAAAAAATAGTAACAGCCTGTTTGAGGACCCGATAGAATATTTGTTAAAAGAAGAAGAAACTTTGGAAAAAGAAAATGAGCAATGCCCAGAAATATACCTGTTCATAGAAGATACCGAAGTAAAAGCTTTAATAGATACGGGAAGCCAGGTCACGTGCATATCACAGGACTGGTACGACCGAAATAAAGAACTACTTTCGAACTGCGAAAAATTACCCGTGGTTAATTTTCAAATTATAGGTGTGACAGGCAAGCCTACTAAAATTAAGGAACAAATATTAGCGACGGTTAAAATAAACCGATCGTTGGACCAAATAAATTTCTTAATTGTAGGTGGCCTCAAACAAGATGTTATTATAGGAATTGATATTCTCCATAGGTGGAAAGCTGATTTAGATCTGCGAACTGACAAACTTACTATTCAGGGGGGTTATTCACTAACTTCTCGGTTCGTACCGCACGGTTTGGTTCGGTTCCGTACCGAACGGTTCGCCTTACCGCGCGGAGAGGAAAATCCGCTATCTTGCTACTCGGTAGCCCATTCGACAAGGGTACCGCGCGGTACGGTCTGGTCTGCCGCTCGGAAGAATATTCGTAATGAGACCGATACCGAAACCTCTTCCCGCGCGGTAGCATGAACTGAGAAACGGTACGATACCGCGCGATAACAACCACCCGAAAAGTTACTGAACAGCTCGGTTCGTCGTTACCGTAGACATGACGTCACAACCGCGCGGAAAGTCGCATATCCGCGCGGTCCCAGAGTTAGTGAATAACCCCCCAGACTACACCGGGATACGAGTCTATTCTCTTATATAAATCCGACGTGAAAATTAAGAACAGTTTAGCAAAAATCGAGACACAATCAAGTCAGGTCAAAGACATTGAGAACTACAATTTGACCGATGATGAAGTTGAGGAAAAAGTGGCTGAATGTCAGGTACTGAGTTTAGATGAAATCAGTAAATTCACTAACTTATTGAAAGAATATAAAGACGATTTATACAAACTACCTGGTCGAGTCACAGTCTACGAACACAAAATTAAAATTTATGAGGATAAACCTTTTGTAAGGAGATCATATCCGATCCCAATTGTCCACAGAGAAAAAGTAAATATCGAATTAGAAAGAATGTTAAATCTTGGAATTATAGAAAGATCATATAGCGAATACATAAATCCGTTAGTCGTTGTTGCAAAGAAATCAGGTGAAATCAGATTGGTATTAGATGCAAGATTCATTAACAAACTCATAGTGCCTGACCATGACTGCGCACAATCAACTGAGGTCCTGTTCCAGAGATGTAAGAATAACTCTTATATGTCTAGCCTCGACCTAACCGCGAGTTTTTGGCAAGTACCACTCCACCCTGATTCCCAAAAATACACTGCATTTATGCATGAGGGTAAAACTTATCATTTCACAGTGACACCATACGGTTTGAACACGAGTCTAGCCAGCTTAGTAAGAACATTAGATTTAGTTTTAAAGAATACAGAAGAGTTCACAATTAATTTTGTGGACGACATCCTGTGCTGTTCTGACTCCGTTCAGTCCCATTTGGCCCACTTGAAGATTTTATTCGAAACATTCCGGAATTACAACATGACAATTAATTTCAACAAATCTAAATTCTTTCGCGAAGAGATAGACTTTCTCGGACATAAAATAACAAAAAAAGGTATTAGACCTCAACCTGAAAAGGTAGACGCAATAAAAAAACTCCCCGACACCAAAGAATATAAAACAACTTAGAGGATTTCTTGGATTAACTAATTACTACAGTAAATTTACGAAGTCATATTCCGATGCAACATTTCCGTTGTTAGCGTTAATCCGAAAGGACGCCAAGTGGGATTGGACGGAGGAAATGAACAGGCAATTTAACTTAGTTAAGGACATCTTTTGCAAAGAGATGATTCTCCATCACCCCGATCCATGTAAAAGATACTATTTGCAATGTGATGCAAGTAATCACGCAGTAGGTGCAGTCTTGTATCAGCTATCAAGTACAAATGACGAGCAGATAGTTGGTTTTGCTAGCAGAACGATGAAAGGCGTGGAATTAAATTATTTCACGACTGAAAAATAATTACTGGCAATCGTGTTTGCACTGGGCAAATTTAGATCCTTCATAATAGGGGCAAAACTAACCATCCGAACTGATCATAAGGCACTGACGTTCTTGTTCTCATGCAAATTAGTAAGCTCGCGATTGGCAAGATGGGCCTTGTTTATTCAAACATACAACTTTGATATTGAACATATTAAGGGTACGGATAACATCGTGGCCGACATCCTCAGTCGATACCCACCTGAAATAGAAAAAATACCAAGATTAGACATTACAGAATGCACCATAGCTCCGTTAGCCAAAGATATAGATGACAACCTAATTAAAGACCTAAAACTCTTTCACGATCATCAAAGACAAGATGACAGAATTTGTAAATTGATGGAACCTGACCGTTTAGAAAGGAATAAAAACTTGATCATTCAAAACGACATCCTCTATAAAAATACTACTACAAAAATCCAGGGGGCAGTTTAAAAGCCTATATCCCTGAAAATTTATTAAAAAACCTGGTGGAGGAATGCCATGAGGCCTACGGCCATGTAGGTTCATCAAAGTGTTACAAATTGCTGCGCGAAGGATTTTATTATCCAAAATTTAGCAAACGAGTTAGACAAATCCTATCGAAATGCGATAAGTGCCAGAGGTTCAAGGTACCTAATCGTTATAGCTATGCAACCATGCGGAACATTACACCAAGGGGCGTAGGAGATTTACTTTCAATTGACTTTCTAGGACCCCTGCCATCTAGCAAAGGCAATTATAAGTGGCTATTAGTAACCATCGACGCATTTAGCAAATACGTGAGATTGTTTCCATTGAAGGCGGCAAACGCGCAATCCATCATTAATTGCATATTTAAACAGTATATCCCTGAGTTAAGGAAACCGAAGCGAATTCAGTGCGATCATGGCACTCAATTTACTTCGGCGTTATGGATTAATAAACTAAAGGCAGAAAATATAACACTAATTTTCTCATCCATACGACACCCACAAGGGAATATTGTAGAGCGCGTTAATCGAGAGATAGGAAGATTTTTCCGCACATTCCTAGCAGAAAAACACACGCAATGGGTAAATTGGATTCGAATTATTGAAACGTGCATAAATGAGGTTTGCCATGATAGCACTGGATTCGCTCCGTGTGAAATTCAATTAAAAGAAAGGCCTACTCGCTTTTGGAAAAAATGGATAAAACTCGAACATAACGAAATACCATATGACATGAAACTTTATTTAGTAGAGGAAAATATTAAACGTAACGGGAAAAGAAGAGCCGATAGGTTCAATTCCGCCCACAAAATAGCTAAATTCAAAATAGGAGATAAGGTACTTGTAAGAGCGCTAAACGTTTCTGATTCAGCTAATAAAAAAATGGCTAAATTTTTTGCAATCTACGAAGGGCCGTATAAAATTAAACGAAAAATCGGAGAAGCCACATACATCCTAGAACATATTAATACAGGCATAGAAACAGGACGATTCCATGTCAACATGTTTAAGCTATATTATGATCCGGAGTAGTAATTCAGAAAATCATCGAAGCGAAACAACTTGAAAGCAAAATTAAAGTTCAACGATATAATAGAGCCATTTGATAAATCAACGAAGGGTCACTATTTCAAAAGTGCACAATAAGAGATCGACAGAATATCAGGATAATCCACAATTACTAGATTAAGGATGAACAAAGGCAAACAAGACTCAGGATATATAAACCGGGAAGAAATCTACACCGTTCTCAGTTTGAATTCAAAAGTTTGAAAATGATCAATATCATGTATGGATATACAAGTGTGCAAGACCGTGGAGTCCAAGTATCAGAGCAAGATTTAGAAAATCGAAACGCTAATAATAATTTATTTAAAAGAATCATACCATCCGGCAGCTTTGAAGGAGGGACTGGCAAGTATGCAGCAGGGAAGGCCACCCAGACTAAGCAGATCCGAACGAAACGCTATGCACCGCCACCAGCAAAGAAGATGAAATCTTCGGACGAAACAGCATCTGAAAAAGCAAAGGTACAAGAATATATGCCGTGGAAATTGATAAAGATCGACCTACCTCAAAGATCAGAAGAAGAAAAGCAGAAGCACCTTGATAAACTGCAGTTGCTCACTTTATTCGGATCACTCGACCTACCTGGACCAGACGACAGCGAGACCCCGGATTGCCTGAAGAATATAAAAACACCGGAACCAATGGAAGAAGGTACGCCGGAATACGTCGCAAACTTTGACCCGTACGATCCACTAGGGTTGAAAAAGAATCAAGATCCTTGAATAAAGAACACGAGCACTAACAGGACAAGATGAAGAACAATGATCACCACAATAAGAACATCAGAAGATAGAAGGTTTTATCAACTTACCGGTTCGCTTCACAAAACACTTATCACCGAACATCACCTGATAAAAAGGGGGCAATGTAACGTGTACGGCTATACCAGTCTATATTGATATAGTCGTACACAGCACATACGCTTCGCGCAGGTGGGGTGACACCTGATGACGTCACAAACGATATATAAGAAGCAACGCTGAGACGGCAATCAGCGGATTTGAGCCAAAGCGGCCGACCGACTCACTATATTAGTTTCTATTCACTAGAGTGTATCTAGCCAGAGCGGCAGTGCGACTCATACAAATTCATTCTCAAATTCACTTCTCTTTCATAACCTCAAATTTAACTTAACTTTATCTTTGCGCCAAAGCGGCTTGATAGAATCAAATTCACCATAAAATTAGTCATCTACCTAAAGCAGCATTTGCACTAAAATCATAAAAATATCAACTCAAATTTAAACCAAAAAGAATCAGAGACAAAACTAGCGCGAGTAATATTCAGAATTAGGTTAATTTAGATTTAATTTATCTTTTGTTCCTTTTGATTTTCTTTACTTAAATTTTAGATCTCAAAACTATATTTTATTTTATTTTTCTCTATGATTTATTTTCTATTACTTGATTTATAATTTCTGTTATACTTTTTGTTTCTAGATCAAGATTCGAACGAATAACACTATTAATTACTTTGCATTCACACGCAGGCAAATGATAGGGCAAATTAAACAAATCTAGAAATCTGATCCTTATTATTTCATTTTCAAAGATTCCTTTTTACTAATTAAAAATTAAATTCATTTTCAGCAAATTAGATTCATTTTGTTTAGCTGAAAGGCAGCTTCGGTGCGTGTGTTGGACAGCTACGGTATAGCTATAATTGGTACCCCAGTCTGAGAACACACATATATGCCAAGTCTGTAACAGGCATCATATAAATATTGTAACTTTTCGGGTGCTTTACGCGACACGGAAGGTGTCGCGTGTGGCTAGTTACTTGTGAGTGTCTTTACTCTAGATTAATTTCTAGGGCTCCTTGGAAGAGGTAATCAATTTGTTAGTCCCTAATACAGACTAGGGTGGAGCGAATCACACCGTAGCTGCCTCCCTCAGACCTGGATGCTGCAAGCAGCACCGAGGCTGTATCAGACTTGGGATTCAACGCACTTGCCGAGACCGTATCTCGACTTGGGTACGCCTAGCGCACCGAAGCGAGTATCGGATCTGGACAGTGCAGTCGTCACCGAAGCTGTATATTAGCTAATTAAATGCAATGTGTTAGTCAGGTCAGTTCAGCCTACGGAGAAAGAGGTTTTAAAGAAAAGGAAACCGTCCCGATTAACAAAATATTTAATTAGTCAAATAACTCATAATCAATTGAAGTGGTTGCAACCGGAAATTTATACTATAATTTTATTACATAAGTTTAACCTAATTCGTAGATTTAGCTATGCAACGATTCTACGCTCGTTTCTTGTTTAAATTTTCGTTATATTATAAATTTGATATAAAGTAATTGAAGTGATAATGAAAATGAAAGTAGAAAAGTAAAGATAATAATTGACTCTAACGTAAAACCCCGCTATGGCAGTTTCCGTAATTAAAGAAATGACGCTAAAGAGTACCAGGGCGCTCTGCCTGTCTGGCCTCAGAAAGGATATCGTAGTGAGACAGCGTGGCGCTTTGCCTAACACTGCTGCTGGAGCCATGTTAGCGCTGCGCTTATATAGTCACCGATTGACGTCACTTGTTGTGCGCGGTTGACGGTGCGCGGGGTGACGTATTGTCTCGGGATTAGATCACCCGATCCGTTACAATATAAATAATTGTATATAAAATTGTGAATATTTTATGATGTATAAAATTGTGTATATTTTAACGGTAAATAACACTTAATAGCGCGAGCCGACGGCCATTTTGTTTAGTCGACGTTTTGTAGCTCACTTTGTAACTTTATCAGCACATACCGACCGAATGCGGATTCTGATTCATACCACAATCAATAGGGGGCGAGATTTCAGTGGCTTGTACCCACGTTTCGAATCCCAAGTCGATCCATTCAACCGTTCGATAGATATTGTGGTCTCAAGCAAAATGTCTAGCAAAAATCCATAATGACCAGGAAGAAGAAGAAGCTGCTTTTTCATCATCTTTCGTGACTAACATCTCAGAAACCAGTGTACCGATTTCAATCAAATTTGTACAGCGAGGTCGTGTGGGAAGGGAGTTCCTGTCGTATAAATTTTATCGGAAAACATTCACGCGTTCCGAAGTTATGACACCGTGCTTACAGGTATAACTAGCTCCGCCGAGAAAATATACGCAGCTAGCTCTCACCTGCCTACGGGTACTTGGCGGCGATTCGCTCCCGCGAATCTTGATTGAGATAGGCTCGTGTTGAGTTAAAAGTTGGGACTCAGTCGTACAATCAAGTGAATAGTTTATTGAATAACAATTACAAAGGTTTCTGAATATTCTAACCGATTTCTGATATACTGTGACTGGCTATTGGTCTCGATGTTCTGACGCGGAGCGCCTTGTCTTTTCGTCCTTTATGAATCTTAGGAGCTGCGTCCGCGAATTCTCGAGCATAGCGCAACGTACGGTTCATTAACCCGTTGAGTTGCGCTTGCACGTTCCGCTGCATTGCGAAGGCTATTGGGTTTACATCATCCCTTCCCCCTTGGAAACCTTGAATCCTTTCAGCTTGGTTCTCCGGTCGTACTCAATTTTTGACTTCTCCTTGGCCTGCTGCAAGTTTTCTTTAGCTATGGGATTGCTAGCTCGTAAACTCTCTCGTAACTCTTGCGCGTAGTCGTCATAGGTGTACGTTAGTTGTGGATCTTTCTTCAGCGTCGTCGGTAGTTCGGCTGCATGTCCATACACCAGCTCAAGGGGTGTGAATCTCATTGCAGTATGTGGCGTCGTGTTATATGCAAACATAGCATATAGTAACCATTCATCCCAGTTGCTCTGTTCCTCATTCACGTAGTGTCTCAGGTATTCTGCTAACGTCCTGTGTGAACGTTCTAAGGCTCCATTGGACTCAGGATGATACGCCGTCGTCTGGATATTGTCGATCTTCAACAGTTAACAAGTATTTTCAAAAACGTTACTTAAAAAGTTGGTACCTTGATCAGTGAGTATCCTCTGCGGTATTCCATGTTCGCACACGATTCTGGTTGCGAATTCTTTAGCAATAGTGTTGGCTTCCTGATTCGGGATGGGTATTGCTTTACTATACTTGGTTGGACAATCTTGAAATGTTAGGATATACTCGTTTCCTTGTTCCGTTTCTGTCGGTGGTCCTACGATGTCTGATGCACATTTCTCAAACGGTTGATTTGGTGTGTCAGTTATAATCATTGGTGCCTTTGTCTTTTTGCTAAGTTTGTTCTTCTGACAATTTTCGCATCTCGAGATGTGTTCTTCGACGTCCTTCCGTAATCCTGGCCAGTCGTATTGTTTGAGAAATAGTCATCTCGAAGAGAGCGCCACAAGTAGCTGTCGCTCGTTGCGAACCTGCCACGTTCAATCAAGACCTCTGAAGACGCTCCTTAAGGCCGGTCTTTTCCGGCGGCCATCTCAGTTCTCGCGTTTGCTTACTCTGCACGTGCTCTTCACTCATGTGACTTTCATATTACTGTGATATTCATAATTAACGATTAATAAGCCCGCTCATGTGATTAATACAATCCTTAAAACTCATTGCTCAAGTGGATTAGTATAATTCAGGACCTCTCATCAGACGATCTCATTTACCACAATTTGATTCCTAGCGACTAACTGACTCTCACACGCATTTGCCTTGTCCACTCATACATGCACACTAGCTTAACCTGTATATATGCTTAATTAAAACCTATGTGATTGTAGAATGCTCGACGTTCTTTTCATTTATAAAATTTCCTCAACACGTATTTTAGTCGAATTCTTGCGATTGTTCGGTTTACTCTTTGATGAGCTCCTACGGGTGTGTTGTGGTACTCGTAGATTTTCCGAGTTCGTTCTTTTACCGAATATTTCCGTTGTGAGTCGTTCGGTACAGCCACTTCTTCTTGCTGACTTCTGGTGACTGCGTACATGCGACTCAAGGTATCAGCGTTAGTATTTGCCTTGCTCGCCTTGTACTCGATCTCATAGTCGTACTCTTTCAGCTTCAATCGCCATCTCATGAGTCGTGATCCTGAATCTTTGACTTCGAATAAACATGTGAGTGGCTTGTGGTCTGTAACTATTTTAAATTTAGTACCATATACTGTAACTTTTTGTGGGAGTTTTGCAAATCGTAGATTGCGAAAACTTCCTCAAGCTAGCGTGAGTTTGAGTCACGAAATAATTTCGGAGCCCCTCGTAGTAAAAATTCAGATTGAATAAAAAAGAAACCCTAATTGTGAATCCGGATTTTTATATCAAGATCACCGCCCTTTTCACAGACCCGGACTTTCCACTTAACAAAGCTGGGTGAACAGACTCGGTTATCAGTGGATTGTCAAGGCTGCCTCCTTCAGAGCCGGACAAATAAGCCAAGCCTGACACAGACTCAAGCATATGCGGAAAGAATTGTCAGACGGGAGTATTACTACTACCGCTGCCCCGTGCATGTATTGCTAAAGCTGTCGATTTCTAGCTGTATTGAATCTATGATAGTGAAGGAGAAAAGGTGATTTGTAAATAAAGCAAGTCTGTAAGTTGAATTGACTCTGACATAAATAATGAGTGATTTAATTGAAATGAAAAATAAAAGTTAACAAAATTAAATATAAACGGTTGCAACCAACTAAAATTAAAATAATAAGTCTAATTATGCTTACAACAACAAAAGACAGGAATACAAAGTATAATTGAAAATAACATAAATTTCAGTGCTTTGATGAGAATTCGTAATACAGAGTTATGAGAGGAGAATTAATTATTTAAGGGGAGGGATCAGACGATTTTTACTGACCTATCTAATTTCCGGAATATCTCCGAAACGCGGCTATCAATCGGATTTTCCTTTTGGCAGCCGATGTTTGACGGGGAATGAGTTCGAGCTAGCTCCCAAAATTCAATGAAATCGAAATTTTTTTTTAAATTTTAATCGCAGAATGTGGGCGTGTCACTTATTTCGACTAATATCAGAGGCCACGCATCATTGACCCGAAAATAACTGTGTAAGCACCATTCTACACGGCATGACAAACACTCCTATTCAAAAACATCTTTGTTTTATGCCGGAATAAAGTCTCTACGTGAAATCTCGCAATTCGTTGTAATTAGCGATTGTAAATCGTTGGGAAGCCATGATAATCCTTAGTTCCCCCAATACCCAAGAGAGAGCGCGGCGCGCGAACCGTGGGTCGGTATCGCAGGCTGTGGACTGCAGCTCGGCCGGCGTCAGCCAGCTCGGGAGCGTAACTATTATATTTATCATGAAGCCAGTGCCGTGACGAATATTTTTTGGGAGTATTTTTGAGCCCCGGATTTCATAATTTTTTTTTTTCGGTGTAAAGTGACTGGTCAAAAATTGAAGCAAATATGATATGAAAAAACATGCATCAAATCCCAGATGGTCAGGGTCCGACGTCGACCAAGTTGACACGGAATGTCCCATGTATGGATAATTAAAAAATAGTCTGGTGTAATAAAAAAAGCCTTACAATACATATCACATAGTTTATTACATATTACGATGACTGAAGTCGACGCTTCAGAATAATTTTTAAATATCAGATTTTTTTCCCTCTGTTATCCAATTTTGAGCATCGTCAGTCATATGTATGCCGAAACGGCCTGATCCGCGGACTCACTCCGATTTCACATACACAGTACTGGCGCTACTCGATAACGAATAACTTGATGACAATAAATCAGAAAATCTAAAAATAAGTGCATTTCACAGAGCAAAACGTTATGCTTGAAAACCATCACTGTCAGAATTTTCTGCGTTTTTTTTTCTTCACACCACAGACAACTTCTAAAAATAATTTTATATCAGCCGACAATCTCCCTTGTCCATTATTATTTCGTCTGATTATCATCGATAGAACATACGTGTTCAAGCATTTTTTTTAGATAAAAATTTTCGTATTCCACGTGCGTTTTTGACAGTCCCCGGCAACAAGTCGTCGGGCCAGTGTTTTCTGCGCGCGCACGCCCTCTGCGCCACAGCGATAAAAAAGTTCGTCTTCTATTCAGTGATATATATCAGTTGCTCCGATCGCTGCCTAACAGTCGCGTCGTTTAGAAACCTACGCTGCGGTAAGTATCAAATTTGTGGACTCAGGCTCGCTTCACTGTGCCCTTCTCATCCTTTTTAATCTCGTTCAACTCCTATTCTGTATTCGATTATGCATCCATCATGTCTGCTCTTTCATATACTTTCTAGTATGATTAGTTAATTGTTTATATGCTGATGCCGAATATCAATATAGGCATGATAATAAACGATCTATCTAAAATCTGTCTGATTTATCCATCCATCTATGTTCTGGTAATAAACGATCCATCTAACATCGCTCTAATTTATCTATCTATCTATGTTCTGGTCGATAGCATAATCATTCGCTGTATTATTTGTGTCTCGATCAGAAAATGACAGAAAATGAGATGGCCTTGTTGAGGGAGGCCCGGCAGCAGGCCGAGAAAGAGCTGGCCGAAATCCGGCTGATAAAGGAGGAGTTGGATAGGGCAAGACGAGAAAAGATAGAGAGTGAGAAGCAGGAGGCGGAGAAAAACGAAAAAGAGAAGCAAGAGAGAGTGCGGCGAAAGAGATGGACGCAGGAGATAGCGAGGTTGGAGAAAGATAAGCAGTATAAATAAACGCTGGAGAGAAAGAAGCGGGATGAGGAAGAAGAGGAGAGAAAGAAGCGGAGTAAAGAAGAGCAGGAGGTGGACAAGCGGGAGAGGGGCAGGCGAGTGGCAGAAAGGCGCGCGAGGACAGAAGAGATCGAGCGGGGGGGGACGGGGAGAGTCGTCAGGTAAATACGTAATATTTTATAGAATTTTCTAGTCCCTGGTATGCACAAAAATGATCATCTACATAAACGTTCTTCCTTTTTATCAATGGTTTCAAAACTTGTCTTCTCGTGAACGTCCACATGTGATTGAATAGTGAAATAATATAGATTCGTAAAAATATTACGCAAAAGAAAAAAAAATATTGCTGACAATCCATATTTTTTCTATATGCAGTTTTTTTTATATAAAATACTCTGAAATCTTGATGTTATTATCCTTAGCCATTGTCAATGCGATTCAACTATATCACTTTCATAGTCAATATATCATTGGAGTTATCAAAGATGTAACTACTGATTTTCAGTTGCTAGTGATTTTTTCCGTATTGGTAATTCCAGTTTCGTCAATTAAAATTGGTATATTTGTGTTCGCGAATGAACCTACGCTCTGTCATAATGTTACTGGTACATGGTTATTGCAAACGTTTACTAAATGTTACGCTTTCAAAGATTTTATCGTAACATTTTATCCACCAGAATTCACCGGTGCCAAGTCGCCGAAAGGAGCGTACGCTTTCGAGGGAACGCGAGTGCTGCAACGAAATGTAAGTATAAAATGACTTTACGACCACATTACATTCATTATCACATACACGGCACTGAATCAATCCGACAGGATTTTAGAAGAGCACATTTCACGGTTAGAATCCCAGTCCTATCGGATTCTACTTTACACGATCTGAAACTCTGCGCAAAAACAATTCGATCGGGCTCGTATTTTGACCATCAAATGAGCCCAGCTAAAACTCTGTTGGATTGATGTACCCCACAGACTTCTTAAAGTTTTTTTTTTTTTTTCGAGAGAGAGAGAGAGATTTTGAGTTGCACTAAAGCACTGTACACTCTGAAGAATCATTATTTTCAACAATAACAATGTCCGCAAAAATAGAGTATCATTCCCAAACCTTCATTTAAATAGGCCTGATAGATTTCACTGTCAACTCAAAAAGATTCCAATTTGTTATTGTAAAATCATCAAATAAAATAAAATAAAATGCTCAACTATTGTTAAAAATTATATCTAGGTACAGGTGGTCGAACCGGCGTTATTGGGACGCATCGCCCAGCAGCAGCCGTAGCGCGGTACGAGATGGTGGGAAAGGAGGTGGAGGGAAGGGTGGAGGCGGGAAGGATGGAGGCGGGAAAGGTGCCGGCGGAAAGGGTGGCGGCGGGAAGGGTGGCGGCGGAAAGGGCGGCGGCGGAAAGGGCGGCGGCGGGAAGGGTGGCGGCGGGAAGGGTGGCGGTGGAAAGGGTGGCGGCGGGACGGGTGGCGGCGGGACGGGTGGCGGCGGGAAGGGTGGAGGCGGAAAAGGAGGCGGCGAGGGTGCAGGCGGGGGCAGGGGGACGAAGTATGTCTTTAATTTTAAATAAATGAATAAATAAATAAATAAATAATCAAAATACACGTTTCATTTCTATTTTATTTATTTCACCTAAGCGTGTGTAATTACACACGCTTCCAAAACAAGCACAATAAGATAATAGTTTTTTCGTAGATGTGAAAAATTATTAATGTGCTCTACGTGATTCATTGATGGATATTTCATACTGACTGTGAGACATAAATCTATTGACGATTTTAGCTGATGAGCCTAGTTTATGCTATAACTCCTTACCGTCGAAACAAATTGTAAGTTAGTAATATTTGTCATTTAGAAGTATTATAAAAAAAAGTCTAAAAAATGTGCATCCTGCTCATCCAGAAGAAATCATGCCGTAAATGTGAGAAACCATTTTTTTGTAATTACGACAATATCATGAATGTAATATGTTTACCTTTTTCTGGACTGATAAGATAGCAAGACAAATCTGAACCGGAGAGTATGGCTATACAGTAAACTGGTCGTTAAAAATTAAATTTTTAACGCCGCCCCCTAAAAAGCTTCCTTTCGATGAAAAAACGCCAGGGATTTTTTTTTTTTATATTAACAACAACACGTGCCGCAGGACGATCTAAGTTCATTTTTTGGTAGAATCATATTTTTCAGAACTTCTTATCACAAATAGTATTTTTCCTGAAATATAAACAATTTTGGAACTCAAATGAATAAAATTTCCAAATTTTTTTCATTTGATGTTGTCTAGTTAATAAAAAATGAAGGATACTTAAATTAATAATTTTATTTAAAAAATGAATCAGTACAAACTTATTTTTTATGAGCAGATTTATTAATTCCAAAGATCAAGTAAACTTTCTTTAGTATTTTTAATACTTTTACTTCTGTAATGTTGTTAAAAAAAAAAACATGATTTTACCAAAAAAAATGAACTTAGATCGTCTTCGTTGGCCGAACTTTTTTTGCACTCCAAGTTCCCGTGTACGGAGAGTGAACATTGGTAATGGTCTTTCCCCGGTATTGTATCTGATGAGTTAGGTGTCGCAACCCTTGTATGTTGTACTCCAGTTACGGTTCTGGATGTTTCGACAGCCTGGCTCCTAAATTGTCTGGCCTGCAGAACATATTTTGGATCTCTCATTGGCATTCTACGAATGAATCGGCTGTCTATTATTTCAGGCAGCATGCACTCTTTGTAAAATCGAGTTAGGTAAGGTTCCATTCGCTCATTCCAGAATGCATCATCTCGTGGTACTTTGACGTACTTCAGACCCAAAGGCGACCATACAGCGAAGTAACAAGTATCGGCACGCGTTACGTGCAACTGTCCCTGCACCTGGTAATAATAATGGTGAGCCTTGTTCATCTTCGATGTATCATTCCTGTCGAAATACTTTGGAATTTCGGTGACGCCTTGTTGAATCGCATCTTCTGGGTGATAAGCCAATGCAGATCATGGACATTTCACTTCAACAATAGCTGTATCATCGATGATACCATCTGGACTGGCTCCTAGAAATTCAAGGTTCGGATCGATGAACAATCCACATGGCCTGATAGTCACAGGATTTCCTTCGTCTGCTAATTTATTTTGCAGCTCCTCGATGGCCTTGTCTTCGTTTGTCCGACCCCAGACCATGGCAGGTGTACCCTTCAATGATGGATACAGTATGGACTGTACGGTAGCAGAACTCGATGTTGTGTCACGCATCCGGCACACTCTACCAAAGTTTGAAGCAGTCAGTAGCTTTCTTCGCGTGGATTGCCAGAGAGCATTGTCGGCTTGCCCCCTTGTGCAGATTTCGATTTCGATGCGATCTTTCTGATTTTCTATCAGCCGGCTCTGATGTAGCTCCGCGAGATCATCGTACACGTTAGCAGGCAAATCCGGCTTCTCTGCATTTGGACCGTATTTTTATCCTGGCCCCGTTGTTTCGTGTGCTTATCACGATATAGTGCCCGTCATTCTTTTCGCGATCTCTTCATCAGCGCATTCTCACGTACTCTACGCTGGCGCCGGGCTACTATAGCAGTTACAGTGCTGGGTGGCTGTCTGCCTTCGCTTTCATGCAACTTCGTTAATAGGTTTTGCGTATTATGTTGTAACACTGACCCAGCGCATCTAGCTTGAAAAGATCCCCTCTGGCCGAAGTTGATCCTTTTCCCACCGATCAATTTGCAGACTATGGCATTGAACGATTCTGCAATGTTATTAGTGGAGCGGTACAGTAAGCTATCTGCGTGAAAGCTTAGATATATAACAGCTTCTTCCAGCTGCTGAAAAAGTCCGGCTTTTTTCAGATCCTCGACAGTGTTTACTCCTTCGTTAGTACTCTGTTGACGACAAAAACCGTTCAGCTGATTACACTTTCGATGGTCACCGAAGACGTGATATGGTGCATTCAGGACATCGTTCTTAAGAAGATCAACTTTTGTTGCCCTTGTAGTATCTCTTCCGAAATCTTTCTGGCGATGCAGTATCGCCTTCTCAATTGTTTCCCTGAATTTCAGGACGCTACTGTGTACTGACTTCTTCAGGCGGGAAATGTTGCGACCTTTGGTCTTGGCTACATCTTTGATCTTTCTTGCTAAGTTTCGTAGCAAATGGTTGACGCATTCCTATTTTTCGACGATTATGCCGTACTTCGAGTACGGGTCGTTGTCTACAATTGATTTGTAAACATTACTATCTCCGTCTGCAATCGAAGTCTTGTAAATGAGGCCGTGGGTTTCAATACTTGTTTTGAATCCTTCCAATAGCGCGTCGCCCTCCATTCCGGTAGATGCTTGGTCACGGCCCCAATTTTTGAAGCATACGTGATCTCTTGGCAATACGTCGTTCCGTGCAGCACATTCACAAATACAACAAAACTTATTGCGGATGCCTATGAAGATTACCTTCTGTGTATGATGATCGACGATCGCACCAACACCAGACAGGGAATCATATTTGCCCGTTTTGTATGACCGTTTCATCCAACTACAATCGGCTACAACGGTTAGAAACGGAATTTTTTTGCCGTCATGCATAATGAAATCTCCTCTTTCAAGTGTATGTTTTTTAGCGATTTCGCCAGCCTGCAGCATTTCAGTGAGTGCTGCTTTCTCGAATGCTGCGATCATTTCTGTATCATATTTCCTGTATGTCGTTCCCGACATGCAGGGAACACTCATAGAGGCCAAGAGTTCTTCCAACTGGTAGAATCCTATTCCCGTGGCGATGGTCCCGGCGACAGCACTTCGATTGATATCCATCGCTTCACCATCCGTACGATCGGTCCAAATACTGTCCTTAAAATTGCAAACCCGGCACTGGAAGAAGATTCGGGTTTGCAAACCTTGACGGCGCGCCTTCGTATGTATCATGTCTCGAAACGTACAAATCGAAAGCGGATCATGATTATCAAATTTATCATGGATCTGCTCCAGCATGTAACTTATATCAACGATACAATGGCCTTCGATTGCTACCTCTTCTTCGCGCGTACAGTCGGTAGATCTATTTTCGGTTTGATCCGAACTCGGCTCTTCTTTTAGCCCTTCTTCGAACGGAGGGCCTGATTCGATTTCGAAATTAACATTGGCTACCTGTTCTTGTTGCGAAGCTAATGCTGCAGCTCGTCTTAGCTGCCATCTATACACATATTGCAAACCACGGCTTTGTAAGTAATGGTAGTAAAAATATTGAGAAATATATATGGTTTTCGGTAATATGATGGCCACCCTGGTCAAAATATATCATCGAACAACGTTATTGAAAAAATTAATTTTGATTTTAGAGAAATATCTACTCGAAAACCATCTTGGTACTTAATTTTTTATATTTTTTTAATGAAGTCAAACTATTTTTTAATAATCTTCTTTTTTTCCGTTTTCCATACATATTAATAAAATATTTATAAAAGTTATAAAATATGAATATTATATTATAATATAATAATAAAAAGAAATATTATATTACTAAATTATGAAAAGACACAGAGGAACAGAGAACATGGACAGAAGGGGGGATGGAGAACTGGTTGAAAATGATATTAGAACAGATGGCGGAAGGAACAAGAATTATGACGGAGGAAATGAGGAAAATCAGAGAGGAAATAGAACAAGGGAGGAAAGAAACGAGAGAAGAAGTGACAAGCCTCAGAAGACAACTAGAAGAATCCATAAAACAGGGAAACGAAGAGAGAGAAAGGCTGAAAGCAAGAATTGGAGAACTAGAAGGAGAGTGGAAGAGGAGGAAGACTAGAGAAGAAGAGAGAAGAGAAAAAGAAATAAGAGAAGGGGAAGAAAGAACGAGAAGACTGATAGAAGAAGCAAAGGAAAAAGAAATGAGGAGAGAGAGGGTACAGAAAGGAAGAGTAAAAGAGCTAGAAGACTCATGGGAAAGAAAAGACAAACAAGAAAGAAGGAATAATATAATAATAAGAGGAGACGAAGTGAACGCAGATCGAGGGATAGATAGAGCAGCAAGGGAGATAATAGAGAAAGTAATAGGACAGAGTGAAGGAGTAAAAGAAGCAACAGGGATGGGAAGAGAGAAAAAAGCAATCCTAGTAACGATGACGAACTGGGAGGAAAAGAGGAAGGTAATATCGATGAAAGGAAAGCTGAAGGGAAGCAGAATATACATCGACGAAGATCTAACAATAAAAGAGAGAGAGGTGCAAAGGGAACTGCTCGCCAGGGCCAGAACAGAAAGAGAAAGAGGGGAGAGAGTGAGAGTAGCGTTCCAAAAGATGTGGATTGGGGAAGATCTGTGGGTGTGGGACAAAGAAAGAGAAGAGATAAGGGAAGCCGAGAAGAGAAGCGAGAACATAGAAAGAGGGGGAGGAAGAGGAAGGGGAAGAGGATCAGGGAGAGGGAGGGGATAGGACAGCGAAGAAGTAAGGGGGGCGAAGGTCCTATTCTGGAACGTAGCAGGAGTAAAAGGAAAAGACGAAGAATTTTGGGAGTATATCAAAGGGTTCGACATAGTAGGGCTGACAGAAACTTGGCTCGAAGAAAGCGAGTGGGAAAAGTGGAAGAAGTGGCTCCCAGACGGTTGGAATTGGAAACCCCAAGGGGCAGTTAGAACAGAAAAGAAAGGGAGAGCAAAAGGAGGAATGATTACAGGAGTAAGAGAAGACATCGCAATGATAGAAGAAGAAGGAAGAGTCGAAGAAGGGATACAAGAAAGAAAGGCCGAGATAGGAGGCAGAATTTGGAGAATAATAACAATATACAACAGAAGCGGATCGAGTGAGAAATTGAGAAGACTGGAAGAAATAGTAGACGAAGAGCAAGAAGAGGGCAAACTACTAATAGGAGGGGACTTCAATGCAAGAATAGGAGAAAAAGGTCCAAGGGAGGAAGGAGAGACAAGGAGAGAAGCAAAAAGGGAGACTAAAGACAAAAAAGTGAATAAAGAAGGGGAACAAGTAATAGAAGTAGTAAGAAGGAGAGGGTGGTCAATATTGAACGGAAACGTAAAGGGGGACGAGAGGGGGGATACGACTTACAGGAGAAACGAGACAGAAACGACAATTGATTACTGTATTGTGAACGAAGAGACATGGGAAGAGATAGAGAAATTCGAGATAGAAAGAAGGATAGGGTCGGACCACCAACCACTGGTAGCTACAATAAAAGGAGAAAAGGGGAAGGCGGAGAACAGAGGGGAAGAAGAAAGAGAGAGACAAGTCTGGGGAAACAAGGAAAGGGAAGAATTCAAGAGAAGAACGGAAGAAATAAAGTGGGAAAAAGAAGAGATAGAAGAGATAGAAGAGGGGTGGAAAGAACTCACGGACAGGGTGAAGGAACTCACAACCAAAAAGAAAACCAAGAACAGGTGGTGGATAGGGAAGCAGGAATGGTGGGACGGAGAATGCAGAAAACAAAAGAAGAAAACACAAAGAGCATGGAAGAAAGTGGGAACAAGAACAGAGGAAGGGATAAGCAACATGAAGCAATTCAGAGAAGAAAGGGAAAGATACAAGGAGATGTGCAAACAGAAGAAACAAGCGTGGAGGGAGAAAGAAGATAAGGAAATAGAAGCAATAAAGGAAGAGGGGGAGATGTGGAAATACATAAATAAGGACAGGAAGAAACGAGTGGGAGTGAGTGACAAGATAAAAATGGAGGAGTGGACGAAACACTTCATAGAGCTACTAGGAGGGAAAGAAAACAAATACAGAGAGGAAAGTGAAGAGGAAGAAACCGAAGAAGAGGAGACAGAAGGGGAAAGAGGGAGGGTAAAAACAAAAGAAGAAGAGGAGAAAGAAATAAAGGGAGAAGTAAGGAAGAAACTTGAAAAACTGAAAGTAGGGAAAGCAGAGGGAGGGGATGAAATGAAAAACGAGGCGTGGATAGCAGGGGGAAAGAGTATAAAGCAAAGACTAGGAGAAATAATATGGAAGACATGGGAAGGAAAGGGATATATAGAGGAATGGAGAGACGGAATAGTAGTCCCAGTACATAAGAAGGGAAGCACAGAAGAGGTAAAGAACTACAGAGGTGTAACACTGACCCAAACAGCATACAAGATATACGTAGCGATAATAAACGACAGGATAATAAAAGAGCTAGAAGAAAAAAACGGACTAGATGAAACTCAGACAGGATTCAGGGGAGGAAGAGGAGGAATGGACAATATATACATAATAAAACATATAGTAGGAAAGAAGTTAAGAGAGAAGGGAGGGAAGATATACCTGACATTCGTGGACCTGAAAGCGGCATTTGATAAACTAGACAGGAAGATACTTTGGAGTGCGATGAAGAAGAGAGGTATAAGCAGAGGAATGATAAGGAGAGTGAAGCAAATATACAGAGAAACCAGATGCAAAATAAGGGTGGGAGACACGATGTCGGATGAATTCTGGGTAGACAAAGGGGTGAGGCAAGGATGCCCGTTAAGTCCCACGCTGTTTAACATATACGTAGCAGATCTAGAAGACACAATGAAGAAAGGGCAAGACGGAGGAGTGGTGATAGGGAGGGAAAAGATATGACGACGTAGTAATGATCGCAGAAGATGAAAAAGGGATGAGGCAAATGATAGAAAGAGCAGAGAGGTATTTCAAAAAAAGGAAACTAGAGGTAAACAAGGAGAAAACAAAGATCATGGTGTGCAGCAAAGGAAGGGGACGAAGAAAAAAGCTGAAGTGGTCCTGGGGGGAAGAAGAGTTAGAGGAAGTGGAGGAAATGAAATACCTAGGATATACACTGAGCAGAAACAACAGCGAAAGACCACACATAATAGAAAGACTAGGGAAAGCGAGGAAAGCGATGGGCGTGCTATGGGGAATAGGAGAAAGAAAGTGCAAGGGAGACATAGGGTGGAGAATGAAAGTATTCGATGCAGTGGTGGGGGGAATAATCCTGTACGGAGCGGAAATATGGGGCTGGGAGGAGAAGGAGGAGCTGGAGAGATTACAAGAGAGGTACATAGGGTGGGTGCTAGGACTAGAGAAGACGACACCGGGATACATAATAAGAGAGGAGCTGAAGATAAACAAGATAAGAACAAGAGCAGGAAGAAGAGCGATCAGATACGAAGAAAAGATAAGAACAGATAAAAAGAGGAGAATAGTAAGGGAATGCTGGGAAGAAAGAAGAAAGATGGAAGAAAAAGGAGAAGAAGATAGATGGGGAACGGAGAGAAAAAAGTACCTATGGAGGTGTGGGATAGGAGCAGAAAGGGTAGAGAGGCTTAGAAACCTCGAAGGCTCAATAGAAGATAAGGCAGTGCACAGAGACAGAGAAGTGCAAGAGCAGGAGAGATTGAACCAAATATGGAAATCAAGGAGCGTGCCAAGATACGAAGAGATAAGAGAGGTAGGGATTCCGAGATACACAAAAGGTAAAAGAAAAAGAAGGGGAGAGGATGTACAGATAGTAGCAAGGATTAGATGTGGAAATGAAGAAAGGGGAACGAAATATTGGATGAGTGAGGAGGATAGGAAATGTAGGATGTGCAGAGAAGAAGAAGAAACGTTATAGCATCTAACGGGAAGCTGCAGAGTAATGGGAGACGTGGCTGGGAAAATCGAAGAGATTACAGGAGCAGACGGGGGAGGGCTGAGGTGGGGAAAAGAACTCAGAAAAAGGAGAGAGGAAAGGGCAAGGAATGAAAGAGAACAATGGGATAAATAGAGAGTAACCAAACCAGCACCATAAGAAAAAGGAAAGAAGAGGCCAAGAGCAACAAGAACAAAGGAGAAAAGAAAAAGAGAAAGAACGAGGAGGAGGTGGCGCGATCTACCAGGATAACAGAAGTACCGCAGAAAAGAGCAGAGCGTAGGAGAGTGGGGGGGGGGGGGGGGGGGGGGGGGCAGCGGAGACGAGACAGCAGAACAACAGTAGAGCAGAAGACTGCGTAGAAGCAACTGGTGAAGAAAAAGCGAGGCAAGATGGAAAGTAAAGTGGAAGGAAAGTGGATGCGGGAAGTGGAAGAAAAGATGAAAGAGATAAAAGCAGAGCTGGGGGGAATAAGGGCGATAGCAGAAGCGATCCTGAGGGAACTGGTGCTAAACAAGGAAGAGAAAGAAAAAGGAGACTAAGGGGAGAGGAGGGAGAGCACCGACGCGGAGGCCGAGGGGTCGACCCCCTGCGCGTCGGGAAGCGGTAAGAGGAACAGGAGGAGAGAGGAGAGTAAGGAGACCGGGAAAAAGGAAGACAGAGGGTAAGAAGAAGAAGCTAGGAAGGAAAGAGAAAGAGAAGCAAGGAAGAAGAAAAGTAAGAACATAATAATCAGAGGGCTAAAGAGAGAGGAGGGGCAGGAATCAGGAGGAAGGTGGTTAAAGAAACAGTTTGGGAATACGGTCGGGATAGTGAAGGAGTGGGAAGTAAAAGGGGAGGGTAACGAAAGAATTTGGGTGGTAGAACTGCTAGAAGAAGAGGAGAAAGAGTGGATTCTAAAGAAAAAAGAAAAGATATGGAGAGAGGAAAAGATAAAAGTAGAAAAAGACTTGACATATATGGAAAGATTCAAAAGATGGAAAGTTCAAGAGAAGGTGAGAGAAGAGAGAAGAAACGGGAAAGAGGAGATAGAAGCAGTATGGGAAGAAGGAAAGGTAAAAGTGGGGGAACAGACTTGGCAATGGGATGAATACAGGGAGGAGTGGAAGGTGACAAAGGAGGACGAAAAGAAGAGGGAAGAGAAGGAGTAGAGAAGGAAGGACGAGAGGGGACAGTCGACACAGAGGAAAGATGGACAGAAAGAACACGATAGGAAAGGGGCGTAAGAAAAGGAGACAATCCAATAGTATCAAATTGAAGTAGAGAGCACTTTAAGTTGATTTTTGTTTTTTTTCCTTTTTTTGGGTTTATTTTTGTTTTTTGGTTTGTTTTAGTTATCTTTTTATATTTTACTCTTGCTTTGTATTTTAATTTATGTTAATATTTAAGTCGAGTCGAGGAAAGGAAGCTTTAAATTCCACAGACTCCAGAAGAAACCAGAAGTTTACGGTTGATAAGCCAGGAGTATGGGATGTACCTACGGATAAGCTAAGTCAATAGTTATAGTATGAAAGAAACACGAAAAATGTATACAATACACGACCTCTGAAGACAGGATAGCAGTTTAAACAAGGAACAGATACGTTAAGCTGTAAGATAAAATGTAACGCCGAAAGGCAAGCACAAAGAAATAAATATATATTACTAAATTATGAATATTATATTTAAAATTATTGACCTTACGAGAGAAAAGTATTATATATTTTATAAACTCTGATTTTTAAGCCACAAGATTATGAAAATAAAAAACAGTTTTTTTTCGATCAAAATTGATTATCAACTTTATCGTAAAAATGGTAAGGAACAATCAGTTATACGAAATTCTATTTCATGCAACTTTGGTCATCGCCATTTTTACGATAGAGTTGATGATAAACGAGATAATTGTCAAAAAATAATTTTACACCCCTAACTTCGGTATGAGTCTGACAATGTCGATCCTAGGGTAAAAGTGATAAGGTCAAAATTTGTGGAAAATTACATTTTCCACAACTTTTGTTTCCATCATTTTCGCTGTAAAGTTTGAAGTAAGCGAGTTATTTTTCAAAAAATTACCCTTGAAATCAATATTGCGGCGAACGCTCGGGGGGGATGGTCCTGGAAATCGAGAGTTACACTCTCGAAGACCCCCCCCCCCCCCCTCAGTATAAGAAAATAAAATAGCGTACCGGAATTTTCCAGATAAATCATAATTTGACTGGACTATCGTAAAAGTAGATTGACCCTCGTGGAATGAAAACAAAAACATAGGCAGACACTACATTGGCCTGCTAGGTCGCCGGATCTTCAGACTACCCATTTTATATCTTGAAAAATTGATGTCGTAGGAAAGACAACTTGGGATAATACTTTTTTTTTATTTCTGTGCAAAATGCAAATTCATCAAAAAAAGTATACGTTCCCGTTGAAAAAAAAAATGTTGACCTACGAATGACCTTGTGAACCTCCGCCGAATGGAGAGTATAATAGCACAGTGTTTTGCCCCCTCCGAACCATGGAACGTTTATTCAAAAAATCTTTCTCTAAAATACGTTGTACTCAAGATATTTTACTGTGCCAACTTAAATGCACCACCCTGTATAAACACTAGGGTGCTCCAAAAAAAAAAGTTTTTTGGCTATCATCTCAAAAGTTTCTAGTAGGTATAAAAAAAAATCTCCCACGAGGACAGCTCGATATTTTGATTCTACGTGACGCGCAACGGTTTTCCGTTTTCCCATATAAATAACACGTAAGAAATTTTTTGATTTGTATTTCACAAATAAAACTACTAACAATTTTTTTTTACAATTTTGATGGACATGTTCTTGTAGGAAATTAAATTGTCTACAAAAAAGCTCTAATATGATTTCCTAGTAAACCCAACGGGTAAAACGTTATCAGACTCTGAATACTCGCAACTAAGTGGATATAGGTTGAATTTTTTTTATTTCAAAGAAGAAATTTGACTGCAATATGAGCTAGTATTGAGACTTATATGTCTCTTTGTAACCACTGAGTAATTATTCGCAGTGTAAAAATAATATAAATCATTCAGTAAATCCGGTGAAATACAAAATGCGTTTTAAAATCATATACGGTTAGATTTAACTTGGTTGCGGGTATTCAAAGTCTGATAACGTTTTACCCGTTAGGATTACGAGGAAATCATATCAGGGCTTTTTTGTAGACAATTCAATTTCCTACAAGAATATGTTCATCAAAATTGTAAAAAAAAATTTGTTGGTAGTTTTATTTGAGAAATAAAAAAAAAAAATGTCTTACGTGTTATTCATATGAGAAAACGGAAAACCGTTGCGCGCCACGTAGAATCAAAATATCGAGCTGTCCTTGTGGGAGAATTCTTTTTATACCTACGAGAAACTTTTGAGATGATAGCACTTTAAAAAAAAAAAAATGTTTTTTTTGGAGCACCTTAATAAACACGCATGAATTTTTAAAACTCGGTTTTGATATTTCGCTGTGTCAACACCATGAATATAAGAAGTCAAAGTATACGACGGACTTGAGCTCGATGTTTTTTGAATTGACAATATTATGTAACATAATTTCTTCAACAACATTTTTACAACAGTTTGAACCTGCAAGAAACCGTTCGATAAGATTTCCGATTTTTTTTTAAATAAAATAAAATGATAACCCTATGGTTCTCAATATCTTTATTTCGCATACAGTGATAAACATTGCAATTTTTTGAGTATAGATTGAGATAAAAATCTGCAATAAATCATTGAAGTTACTTATAGGTAGTAAAAGAAAATCGAAAATGATCAGGCATTTGGGTCCCCGGTTTCGCGTTGAAACCTCGATATATTCGAGCTCAAGGAAAAACGGTCTGAATGAAGGACAATATTCAGTACAAATTCAGAATATAGAAACTTCAGATCAAAAAAACTGTTCGTGTAACGCTAAATCTAAAAACAAAACCGAAGACTTTACACACAATACAACGATTCCACGCACCAACGGCTTTCAGTAAAATTGCTGATGTTGCCCTACTGAAAAAGATCGTTTGATACGTCACAAAACGTTATCACGAATTCTGCATATAATTTATTATCATATAATTCAGCTTATGGTATGATGTTAATATGGGTATATCAGATATGATACAAATCAACGCATCAAAATATGTTTTGATGTAGTTATACATAAATGTAAATAAAATAATAATCCGTAATAAAATGCGTTTATTTCTTTGTATCATATCTGATAACACATGCTATAATTTTATCACAAGCTACATAGTATGATGAATGACTTACAGAATTCATCCATAAAGTTTCAGGATTTACCTGACTACCTATTTCAGTAGGGCGGGCTACCTAAGAACGTAAGAAACCAATGCAATCTTACAAAACATGGACTTACTCTCGTTTACGCAATGTTGTACGTCTCAGCCGGCGTGCAAACAAGGAACGTTTCTTCGGATCACTATATTTTCCCATTTTCCGTAATCACAATTGTACTCAATTGTTTGTATCACAAAACTAACAAGCCGTTCACAAAATCCCTTGCAGTCAGGATTTATGAATATATTGATATATTAGTCTTCGCAACCAGTGATCTTTGGAACCACACTGATATAAACTGCGCGCAGAAAACTAACTTTCTTGTCGCTGCGGCGCGAGGGCGTCCGTGAGCCAAAAACGCTGGCCCGGTGACTTGCTGCCTGGGACTGTCGAAAACGCACGTGGAACAGAATGTTGCGAGATTGTATTTAAGAAGAAAATAATTACTAATCACAATCGCGGAATGTGATTGGTAGTTATTTTCCATCTGATTACAATTTTTTGAAGTAATTACGAAGTTTATTCGCTCTAATTACAATTGTCAAATGTAATTGGGGCGATTATTATACATATACGGGGATACATAGGTTATCTATGGGTAAATATAAATATATACATGTAATACAGAGGCATGTTGCTTTTATATAAGTCAATTATGGTAGATCGGTATATATATATATCAGACTGATCGAAAAATTAAATTTTTCCCGACGCCCCCTAAAAAGCTTCCTTATGATGAAAATACGCGAGGAAATTTTTTTTATTTTTTAAATTAAAAACAACACGTGCCGCAAGACGATCCAAGTTCATTTTTTAGTAAAATCATTTTTTTTGTTAATTTTTAATATTATAGAAGTAAAAGTATAAAAAATACTAAATAAAGTTTACGTGAGGCTTGGAATTAATGAATCTGCTTATAAAAAATGAGTTCGTACTAATTTAGTTTGAAAATAAAATTATTAATTAAAATTTCCCTCATTTTTCATTAACTAGACAACATCAAATGAAAAAAAATTCGAAATTTTATTAATTTCAGTTCCAAAATTGTTTATATTTCACTAAAAATACTATTTGTGAAAAGAAATTTCCAAAAAAAAACATGATTTTACCCAAAAATGAACTTGGATCGTCTTGCGGCACGTGTTGTTTTAAATTTGAATAAAAATTTACCTTGCGTTTTTTCATCAAATGGAAGCTTTTTGGGGGGCGTCGGAAAAAATTTAATTTTTAACGAACAGTCTAACATATATAAATATATATATATATATATATATATATATTGTAACGTGGTATTTTTGTAATTCCCAGTTACAAGAGAATTTAGGCGGAAAAACGCGATGATACGTGGCGCAGACAAGGTCTCCAGGAAAAGACAAAATTAGGGAACATTATTAGGTTAAACTAACGCAATATTTTATTTTTGTAAACTATGTAACTCGAGATACATCTTCTACGAGGCATTCACCGTCGTGGGAACTACCGAAGAAACCATGGCTTATCAGGAAACCTCAACATCTACGGTCATTATCGACGTCTCGATCGGCGTGCAGATCTTTGTTCCGCCAAGAAAGTGGCAAGGTCAGCGCCTCCTCTCGACCAGGCGAATTCTACCACCCCCAACGAACAGGATTGGCGGCGTACAAGGATGTGCGAAAAGCACAAGCAATCCTCCCGTCATCCGACGAGCCTACCGTTTGACAAGGCTGCACAACTGAAACGAGGGTGGCGTACAAGGTCAGGTGAAGAATATTCACAGCCTCCCACCCAATGACTAATCAGCTGGAGCAGGTATCGTAGAACTACTCTCTCAGAAACTGTTATCGCGGCCGGGTTGGTCCAGAAAACCCCCGGATCGGCGTTCCAACCTATCGAACTTTGTCGTGGGCGAGATCCTTGTGGTCCAGCGCGAGGCTATTGTGCAATTTCCTTAAGGATTGACTAATTAATGTAAGGCCTTGGGAGAATTATCCTATAGCTCTGGCGAGCGAGATTTCTTATGAATCCAGCGTCAGGGAGTTCTATCGGAAGGCAGCAAGAAGAGGGGTATCGTAACGGCAGGGGTAGGCTAGGTTCCTCCTGAGAAACGCAACAACACCTCATACGTTCGTCGAAACTACCAAAAATGACGAGCCAATTAGGATGGTGGTGAGACACGTGACCTATTTCATGAGTCGGTGCAAGCGAACTAAGGACTATATAAGGAGGATACGTAGGCGAATCGGCCTACTCTTCGCTCTCTCTGCGCCAAATATCGTCGTGTATCGTTCACCGAGTATCGAATATTATCGTATTATCGAGTCTAATTAAAATAGTGATTGTGTTCTATCGTGAGGCAATTTAAGGTAAGGTCTTGATTTCTTTATGTGAAGGCACGAGGTCGTTCGTATAGAAGTCTGTTTTATGGTTTATTCTTGGGCTAAGGAGCTCGTTTTTGTTTAATTTATCGAACTACCTCGAGTCTGGCAGAATTCGTAGACTTGCTCTTGCTTTTTCGCTATTATTGATTATATATTGCTTTTTGGCTATTTCTATCGTAGTATTTTCTTCTATTTAGTATGTTAAATATTTATTGCGCATGAAATCTGTAGAATAAGTACTTTTCCTGGAGAACCTGAGCGAAGATAGCCGCGAGTGGCCTTAGGCCTCGCGTTACAGTGATCTTTAGTTATAATTCTGTTTAATTCTGGTCATAATTGACGATTTTGTTATAATCTATCATTAATACCGTTTTGTTTAAAGTAAAATCCATTTCGTAAAGTTGAGTATCGTTTAATACTGTGTCATCAAGTATCATATCGTATAGAATCGGGTTTATTATATCGTCTACAGCTTTGATCTATTAACGTGGCTTTGTTTAATTCATTTTGAGTGACCATGCGGTTCCGAGTTTAAACTAGAATTCAGTATATCGTATTTATCACGCTTAGCAAGCCTCTACGTAAGACGGTATCGTTTGTTACCACACTTTGTCGGCTGGCGACTGAAAAATAAAATCCTTGTCTTAGGCGGCGTTATGAAAATAATTTTGCTTTGGGTACGAAGTATCGCTTTGTGATACCTAATCTGGAATCTAGTTTCTAGTTTTATATCGAGTCAACTCTGACCCGCCTATGACTCGTTTCGTAGTATAAAATACGTAAATTCTACCCCGACAAGTAGGGAAAACTATCGTAATCGATTTAATGAAAATCTATGTCTGATTCTGTTACCGGTACGACCCAAGTACTCACTCTCGTTGAATAAATAATTGATTGATGTTACCTCAAATACTCGTGTCGAATTAATAATTTGTATGGTGTACCCTGCCCCTCTATCTAAGGCTACGGAAAACTGAGTTAGCTGAGTTATCGCTCGTTGCATTCTCGTATTTTTGGCTACATAATTTGTTTTATGGTATTGTAAAAATTTGGTTAAGGAACGACGCTAAAGCGTCTGGCGCCCAACATATAGTAAGTTTCAGTAAAAGTAACACGGGAAAGCGTCGAATTGTAGCGTAGTAGTGGTTTTCCTCTCCTAAAAGAAAACTGCGTTACAAATTGGCGCCCAACGTGGGGCCACGCCAAAGAGGAAATAAAATTTTTGAGGTACATCAATCAAATTTCGGTAAATTCACGGAAAAATCGCGAAAAATTCGCGTAAAATTACGAAAAATTCACAGAAAATTTATAAAATTTTCAAAATCTAGCCGTTAGGAACCACCCGTTAAACAAAAGAAAGGAGAATAACAAATCTTAAAGGATTAACAGCGAACGCTATCGTTATTTAACATAACAGAAAGATTAATTTAATCTTCTGAACAAAAGCTGTTGACTACGCGGTACTCGTAAGACCTGTATCGTATTTACCTTTCTTACATATTTTTCGAACCAACTTGTATCGACCGGCGACCGCTGTGTTTGTCCTCAGCGCTCGGGTGTTTACAATTTCTTCATGTCAAAACCGTCGTCTATCGACGCGTGGATATATTTACTATCAGCTGACGAATTACGTCACGAATTAAGTAATCTATCGCGCTCACCTGTCGGAACCCTCCCCACCTTACGCGATCGGTTACTTCGCGCCTATCGACACAAACGCGGAGAGATGTCCGACCCCGGTACACCGGCGGGTCGACCGCTGCATTTAGATGCACCCGAGGATAGCCCCCAGTCACCTCATTCCCACGGGCTAACAAGAGATAACAATCCGGAACTTATCCACGATATCGACCATAACGACACCCACGAAGACCCCCATCATGACGTAACTAACCACGGCGATAATCCTTCCGGTAATAACGCAAATATAACTATGCCTGCAAATACACCTCCGGAACTACCTCACGTATCGAATAATCGTCCTATCGATTTAAGTCAACAACCATTTGCCAATCTTTCGCCTGACGCTCATCAATTCACGCCGCGAACCAATCAGACACACTATCGACCTCCATTTAATACATCGCGACAATACTTCCAACCAAGATCCCCCGCGAGTCATGCACCGACACCCGCAGCAGCATACGATATTATGCGTCGATGGAACCTCACCTTCTCAGGTGCCCGCACCGAAGATGCGGAGGCATTCCTATCGAGAATACAGGAGGGGCGCGTCTTAATCAATCTCCGCGATGAAGACATCTTAAATAGTTTACCCTTTTTCTTATCTGGAGTAGCTATTTATTGGTACAGGGCCAAGCGTAACAGCTGGCAAACATGGTCGCAGTTCGAACATGCGTGGCGGAATAGGTTCGGAAACCCCGACCTTCAGTACGCACTGCGAGAAGAAATTAGACAGAGAACGCAGGGCGAGCAAGAGTCGGTGGCTGACTATTTGACATATATGAGGGCGTATTTCGGCAGATTATATCCACCGTGGAGTGACGGGGAACAATTAGAATACGCGTATCGAAATCTGTTGCCGCGATATCAAATCTTGATTAGACGTGACGAACTCTACGATCTCGACACACTAGAGGAATTAGCACGCAGATTAGAACTTAGCTATGGTATCGCGGGCCGCTACTATGCACCCCCAACAGCCGAACATTCTTTACTCCCGGAGTTAGCCTATCGCGGAGTTCGTACCACGCCTAAGCAATCCCGAAACGCGCTCACCGCGTGTAGTATCGACATTGAAGATCCCGATCTCATAAATGCAGCTATATCGTCTAAAACAACTTCCAACAAAAAGACGCAAAACGCGAAAAATACCGGCAATAAAAAGAACAATCCTCCGAATAATGCATCGGCCGTACCGACGTCACCTATCGACCCCGTAAATTTCGCGAATGTTGTCTCTCCTACCGGGGAAAATTCAGAATCAACCCCTTGGATGGGTAAATGCTGGAATTGTGGTAAATCAGGACATAGATTCCCACAATGTAACGAAGATAAAAAACGATTTTGCTATAAATGCGGTAAACCGGAAGTAACGAAACTGACGTGCCCTCGGTGCTCGGGAAACCAGCCAGGGAACCGTCAGTAAGGGCGATCGCGGAATCCCACATTCAGCCCGCGAAAACTACCCCGGAAATGACCCTCGGTAATTTAATACAAGACTCGAGAAACCTACCGTTATTATTTATCGAATTTAAAATACTTGATCACACCGTACGAGCTCTATTTGACAGCGGATCCTCTCGTACTTTTGTAGGTCCAAAATTAACCCCGATAATCGAATCTTTAAATTTACCGTTATCAGAAGCACAGGCTAACCATGTAATTACCGCCGCTGGTAAAACAGCTAGCGTAACGCATAAAATCACGTTACCTATCGAATTATACGACCGAACTTTCGAAATTCACGCACATATGGTACCAGAATTAAACTTTGCATGTATCCTCGGTTTAGATTTCATTCACACCTGTAAAATAGTAGCCGACTTTGAAGAATTAACATGGTGCTTTAAGGATAATCCTACCGAAATCTTTAACTTTGTTAACGATACCCGTGCTAACGTGACTACGTGTAATGGCCTTTTACTACTCTCGGATGAGCAATCTACTCAATTAAAAACTTTACTAGATATCGAAATACCACCGGCTTCCGATCAGATTGGGGTTACTTCTTTAACTTCGCATCGCATTGACGTAGGAGATCACCCCGCGATTCGGCAACGATCCTATCGCGTCTCTCCTAAAATACAGGAAGCTATCGATGAAGAAGTTGATAAACTATTAACATCTGGAGTGATTGAACCGTCTCGTAGCGAATGGGCCAGTCCTATCGTTATGGTTAAAAAACCCAACGGATCGTATCGTCTCTGTATCGATTTTAGACAAGTTAATAGCATTTCAAAAAAGGACGCCTATCCTTTACCGCGTATGGATAGCATTTTAGATAAACTTCGTTCCGCGCGTTTTATTTCCACTATCGATTTAAGCCAAGCATATTTTCAAATTCCGCTAACACAAGAAAGTCGCGAGATCACAGCTTTTATCGTGCCTGGGAAAGGATTTTTCCATTTCACTCGCATGCCTTTCGGCTTAACCGGAGCTCCCGCGACCTTTCAAAGGTTACTTGATCAACTAATAGGACCAGAAATGGATCCATATGCTTTTGCTTATCTCGACGATATTATTATCGCAACCAAAACTTTTGAAGAACATCTTGAATGGCTAAAACGTGTCTTGAAAACTATTCATAATGCCGGCTTAACAATCAACCGCGAAAAAAGTGAATTTTGTTGTTCGCAAGTTAAATATCTCGGTTTTATCGTCAATGAAAATGGCCTACAAGTAGATCCAGATAAAATTACTCCCGTTATCGAATATCCCGCGCCGCGAACAATTAAACAATTACGCCGTTTTTTAGGCATGGCATCATGGTATCGCCGTTTTCTTCCGAATTTCGCTAGTGTGACTGAACCTTTAACCCGGCTATTAAAGAAAACTCAATCTTGGATATGGAATGAAGAACAAAATTCCGCGTTTGAACAAGTAAAGAACTACTTGACTACCGCACCGACTCTCACTTGTCCAGATTTTAACCTTCCATTTGTCCTTCAGACAGATGCAAGTGCAGTAGGTATCGGAGCTGTCCTTACTCAAAATAAAGATGAAGTAGAGAATGTAATAGCATATGCTAGTCGAACCCTATCGGAAACTGAACGTCGTTACTCTGTCACAGAACAAGAATGCCTCGCTGTAGTTTGGGCTATCGCTAAATTTCGCGCATATATCGAGGGATATCATTTTACGGTCATTACGGATCATAGTAGCTTACAATGGCTTCACAAGCGTAAAAATCCTACCGGAAGATTGGCCAGATGGGCTCTCGAATTATTAGGTTACGATTACACTATCGTTTATCGTAAGGGTGCATTAAATTATGTTCCTGATGCACTCTCCCGTATCCCTGAAACAACGATCGAACCGGAAATAGAAATTGCTGCCGCTATCGCTCCAGTTCCTGTTCCCGATTCCTGGTACGATCGAAGGAAACTTGCTATCATTGATTTTCCAAACAAGTTTCGCGATTGGAAAGTAGAAAATGACAATATATATTTTCGACGTACAGATCCTATCGCTGATACCGTAATACGTGATTTAAACGCCTGGAAACTCGTTTTACCTGAGGACCAGCGAGCTAATGCACTTCAGGAAGCGCATGATGCACCTCAAGCCGGTCATCTCGGTATCGAAAAAACGTATCGACGGCTTACTACTAATTATTATTGGCCCGGAATGTATTACGATGTCGCGAAATATGTCCGTGAATGTCACACGTGTCAACGTTGTAAAGTCAATCAAGTTGCTCCTACCGGTTTAATGGGACAAAGAGTAGTTGAACAACCTTGGGTTGTTGTAGCCGCAGATATAATGGGTCCATTCCCGCCTAGCAAATCAGGATTCGTCTATATACTAGTAATGCAAGATCTTTTCACTAAATGGGTAGAGTGCTGCGCGCTTAAAAAAGCTACCGGACAGAAAATAAGCGAAGCTTTTGAAGAACTCGTTCTTTCGCGATGGGGAGCACCCCAAGTCTTACTTACTGATAATGGCACAGAGTTCAATAATCACGCTATAAAAGAACTCGCGAATAAATACGGTATCGTTCACACTACTACGCCACCATATCATCCTCAAGCTAATCCAGTAGAACGGGTTAATAGAGTTTTGAAAACCATGATTATATCGTTTTTGGAAAGAGATCATAGAGAATGGGATTTACATCTCGCAGACTTTAGATTCGCTTACAATACCGCCTACCATACTTCCGTAGAGACAAGTCCAGCCTTTTTAAACTTCGGTCGCGTACCCAAGCCTACTAACTTTCTGCGTGATCGAACAGCTGATATTCCGAATTTAGACATTCAACCTACTGAATCATGGTCCAAGCGAATGCAACAATTGCAACACCTACGCGAATGGGTAACTAAAAATCTCGAGGATGCATTTATTAGATAATCACGACACTATAACTTACGTCGACGGGAACAGCGGTACATGATAGGCGATCTCATATTGAAACGTCACCATGTATTATCATCTGCCGCACAACACATCGCCGCGAAACTCGCACCTAAATTCGCTGGTCCTTATCGCATCTCCCGAATCCTTTCTCCCGTAGTCTATGAATTATCGGAATTAGAGGGTACTCGTGTAGTGGGAAAAATGCATGCAAAAGATTTAAAACTGTATCGTAACCCTGTACCTTAATCCCCAGGGACCCTGTATCGTTTGAACCTGTTCAACTGAACTGGCCTATCATTCAAAACCTATCATAATGGACTCCTCCGACGACGAAATGGAGACCCCACGAGGCTGGAACCGCCTTCAGAAATACGCTTCGCTCCTTGAGCTGATGTGTGCCGCCCATCCCCAGCTGCGATTAGACTTAACTGCAGCATGTGCCGAAATTGCAGAGGACCGAGCTAATCGTTCGAGTCACGTCACTACTGCTGCCACTGTTTATGATCCACCCGAAACCGTTGACGTAGGCACCCAATGCCACTCCTCAGTACCCATGATAACGGCTAGCACCCAAACGGAGCCAGCCCTCATGACTTGGGACGAATTTTACCAAACAGAGCCAGTACCTCCAACCCCGATAGTAACCGGTGGCCTTAACACATATCGTACCGCTACCTCCGAGTCCTTACCCCAAACACCTGTCGTGCCTATCTACGAACCCACACAGGCAGCACCTATCGCATCTACATCCAACTGTCTTCCGGCATCTCTGACTTCCGTTCTCTATCGACCAGGTCCCTTTCCACAATGTACCGCCAGTCCAATAGTACCGAATCCAATCACACCGAAAGTCCCCACCACCAGTCGCCTCCGGGAAAATCACGAACCACGCAAGACCCCTCCGGTCTACATACCACCCTATTCTGCCGCCTGTTGGAACTGTGGCATCATTGGTCACCAATCAACTCAATGTCCGCACCCCGTGCAGAAACACTGCTTCCAGTGCGGAAAACCCGGGGTCACCAAGGCCGATTGCCCTGCGTGTTGCTATAAATGGGCCGAAAATATCAACCGCCGTTTGGCCGAAGGGAAATCGACCAAGTCCTGGCGTTCCGTTCCCCCGACTGCACGCGACTCAGACAAAAAGAAAACGCGTCGTAACTAACTTGGTACAATATCGAAACCTCCAATATCGTTACGAACCAATCTTTTGTTATAATTTTTCTTACTCCTACGCCGGAGGCCTATCGTAAAAGTATCGTCGCTAAAGACACCCAGTTATACCTTATTTCATAAATCAAAATAACCTACCTAAATATATCTAACTAGTTATAGTGATGACTCTCAAAAAAAAAAAAAATTGACGTTTAATTTTACATGTTACCTACTTATGTCAGAGCATTCGCCCAAAAATTTAACTATTTTTCTTTATGACTCCTACCGAATTAACTACCGTTAATTTCTATCGTTATCTTTATTTTACTCACGGATTATATCGTTATTTCCTTTTAACTTCTATCAATATCTGTTATGTTCAATAAACAAAGTCATACAACAAAACCAATTTATCTCAGGTAATTTAATCACTCTACTCACAGAAATCCCCACAAATTGATCCAGGTAAAAACCCCTAGGATTAGAATACCGATCTAGTCAACCAACAGTATCGCAATCCTTTAACATTTGTTCTATCCAAACCATCGCGCGCGCTATCGTCCGTTCGCGGAAAAACTCACGTGTGCTATCGACAAAAAACTCACTTCTTTTGTTTCGCGTGCTCAGCACAACCTATGGTGATTTTAAGTTTCGTTAAAAGCTATTTTTTTTTGATTTTGTAAATAGTTCAGTAAAAATAGTCAAGCTATCGCTAGGTTCTCTCCAGAAAAATTCTCGCGTTCAAAGTCAAGTTTTGTTAATGTTAAGTCTTGCTCTACGTATTCGCCACTCACGAGTTACCTGTCGTTTTTAGTAACTGATAAAGACTCGTGTTTTCACTAAGGCATCACGGCCTTGTCGGCCTTCCCCTGGGAGGGAAGAGTTGTAACGTGGTATTTTTGTAATTCCCAGTTACAAGAGAATTTAGGCGGAAAAACGCGATGATACGTGGCGCAGACAAGGTCTCCAGGAAAAGACAAAATTAGGGAACATTATTAGGTTAAACTAACGCAATATTTTATTTTTGTAAACTATGTAACTCGAGATACATCTTCTACGAGGCATTCACCGTCGTGGAAACTACCGAAGAAACCATGGCTTATCAGGAAACCTCAACATCTACGGTCATTATCGACGTCTCGATCGGCGTGCAGATCTTTGTTCCACCAAGAAAGTGGCAAGGTCAGCGCCTCCTCTCGACCAGGCGAATTCTACCACCCCCAACGAACAGGATTGGCGGCGTACAAGGATGTGCGAAAAGCACAAGCAATCCTCCCGTCATCCGACGAGCCTACCGTTTGACAAGGCTGCACAACTGAAACGAGGGTGGCGTACAAGGTCAGGTGAAGAATATTCACAGCCTCCCACCCAATGACTAATCAGCTGGAGCAGGTATCGTAGAACTACTCTCTCAGAAACTGTTATCGCGGCCGGGTTGGTCCAGAAAACCCCCGGATCGGCGTTCCAACCTATCGAACTTTGTCGTGGGCGAGATCCTTGTGGTCCAGCGCGAGGCTATTGTGCAATTTCCTTAAGGATTGACTAATTAATGTAAGGCCTTGGGAGAATTATCCTATAGCTCTGGCGAGCGAGATTTCTTATGAATCCAGCGTCAGGGAGTTCTATCGGAAGGCAGCAAGAAGAGGGGTATCGTAACGGCAGGGGTAGGCTAGGTTCCTCCTGAGAAACGCAACAACACCTCATACGTTCGTCGAAACTACCAAAAATGACGAGCCAATTAGGATGGTGGTGAGACACGTGACCTATTTCATGAGTCGGTGCAAGCGAACTAAGGACTATATAAGGAGGATACGTAGGCGAATCGGCCTACTCTTCGCTCTGTCTGCGCCAAATATCGTCGTGTATCGTTCACCGAGTATCGAATATTATCGTATTATCGAGTCTAATTAAAATAGTGATTGTGTTCTATCGTGAGGCAATTTAAGGTAAGGTCTTGATTTCTTTATGTGAAGGCACGAGGTCGTTCGTATAGAAGTCTGTTTTATGGTTTATTCTTGGGCTAAGAAGCTCGTTTTTGTTTAATTTATCGAACTACCTCGAGTCTGGCAGAATTCGTAGACTTGCTCTTGCTTTTTCGCTATTATTGATTATATATTGCTTTTTGGCTATTTCTATCGTAGTATTTTCTTCTATTTAGTATGTTAAATATTTATTGCGCATGAAATCTGTAGAATAAGTACTTTTCCTGGAGAACCTGAGCGAAGATAGCCGCGAGTGGCCTTAGGCCTCGCGTTACAGTGATCTTTAGTTATAATTCTGTTTAATTCTGGTCATAATTGACGATTTTGTTATAATCTATCATTAATACCGTTTTGTTTAAAGTAAAATCCATTTCGTAAAGTTGAGTATCGTTTAATACTGTGTCATCAAGTATCATATCGTATAGAATCGGGTTTATTATATCGTCTACAGCTTTGATCTATTAACGTGGCTTTGTTTAATTCATTTTGAGTGACCATGCGGTTCCGAGTTTAAACTAGAATTCAGTATATCGTATTTATCACGCTTAGCAAGCCTCTACGTAAGACGGTATCGTTTGTTACCACACTTTGTCGGCTGGCGACTGAAAAATAAAATCCTTGTCTTAGGCGGCGTTATGAAAATAATTTTGCTTTGGGTACGAAGTATCGCTTTGTGATACCTAATCTGGAATCTAGTTTCTAGTTTTATATCGAGTCAACGCTGACCCGCCTATGACTCGTTTCGTAGTATAAAATACGTAAATTCTACCCCGACAAGTAGGGAAAACTATCGTAATCGATTTAATGAAAATCTATGTCTGATTCTGTTACCGGTACGACCCAAGTACTCACTCTCGTTGAATAAATAATTGATTGATGTTACCTCAAATACTCGTGTCGAATTAATAATTTGTATGGTGTACCCTGCCCCTCTATCTAAGGCTACGGAAAACTGAGTTAGCTGAGTTATCGCTCGTTGCATTCTCGTATTTTTGGCTACATAATTTGTTTTATGGTATTGTAAAAATTTGGTTAAGGAACGACGCTAAAGCGTCTGGCGCCCAACATATAGTAAGTTTCAGTAAAAGTAACACGGGAAAGCGTCGAATTGTAGCGTAGTAGTGGTTTTCCTCTCCTAAAAGAAAACTGCGTTACAATATATATATATATATATTTATATATAGTATATACTTATGTGCGTGTGTAGGCTCAATGCCCATACATGTATATGTACATCGTACATCTATATATTTGTATTTACCCATAGATAACCTATGTATCCCCGTATATAGGGATCGCACCAATTAAATTTGACAATTCTAATTACTTTAGAAAATTGTAATTAGGTGGAAAATAACTACTAATCACATTACGCAATTGTGATGAGGATGAAAATAAATACAAATTACAATTGTTATTAGTATTTATTTCCATCACAATTACAAATTACAAAAATAATGAGTATTTATTTTCTTCCTAATTACAAATGACAAATATAATGAGTAGTTGATTTTCATCTAACTACAAATTATAATTAGTGGTGCCCATCACTAACGTGAATTACGAAAATTTTTATCTAAAAAAAATGCTTGAGCACGTATGTTCTATCGATGATAATGACGAAATAATAATGGACAAGGGAGATTGTCGGCTGATATAAAATTATTTTTAGAAGTTGTCTGTGGTGTGAAGAAAAGAAAACGCAGAAAATTCTGACAGTGATGGTTTTCAAGCATAACGTTTTGCTCTGTGAAATGCACTTATTTTTAGATTTTCTGATTTATTGTCATCAAGTTATTCGTTATCGAGTAGCGCCAGTACTGTGTATGTGAAATCGGAGTGAGTCCGCGGATCAGGCCGTTTCGGCATACATACGACTGACGTTGCTCAAAATTGGATAACAGAGTGAAAAAAATCTGATATTTAAAAATTATTCTGAAGCGTCGACTTCAGTCATCGTAATATGTAATAAACTATGTGATATGTATTGTAAGGCTTTTTTTATTACACCAGACTATTTTTTAATTATCCATACATGGGACATTCCGTGTCAACTTGGTCGACGTCGGACCCTGACCATCTGGGATTTGATGCATGTTTTTTCATATCATATTTGCTTCAATTTTTGACCAGTCACTTTACACCGAAAAAAAAAAATTATGAAATCCGGGGCTCAAAAATACTCCCAAAAAATATTCGTCACGGCACTGGCTTCATGATAAATATAATAGTTACGCTCCCGAGCTGGCTGACGCCGGCCGAGCTGCAGTCCACAGCCTGCGATACCGACCCACGGTTCGCGCGCCGCGCTCTCTCTTGGGTATTGGGGGAACTAAGGATTATCATGGCTTCCCAACGATTTACAATCGCTAATTACAACGAATTGCGAGATTTCACATAGAGACTTTATTCCGGCATAAAACAAAGATGTTTTTGAATAGGAGTGTTTGTCATGCCGTGTAGAATGGTGCTTACACAGTTATTTTCGGGTCAATGATGCGTGGCCTCTGATATTAGTCGAAATAAGTGACACGCCCACATTCTGCGATTAAAATTTAAAAAAAAATTTCAATTTCATTGAATTTTGGGACCTAGCTCGAACTCATTCCTCGTCAAACATCGGCTGCCAAAAGGACAATCCGATTGATAGCCGCGTTTCAGAGTTATTTCAGAGATTAGATAGGTCGGTAAAAATCGTCTGGTCCCTCCCCTTAAGAATTGGTAGAGATACGAATTTGTTAGGTTTGATTGGAATTGAAGTTAGAATCCCAATAAACACCGGTTCGTATAAATAACGTATAAACAAATCATATACTCTACGTATATTATAGGGAAGAATGTTCTTCAGTTAAACTAATATTTGACGTTATTGAGAAACGTGTATATTGAAGCGTTCAATATCGATAAATATAGTACGTTTAATACACGTCTTTTGATTCGAATTTATTTCATAATTAGTTGCTCCTTATTCGTCGTATGCACGTACAACAAATACTCATATTATACGTGGACGCTTTACGGTATGAAAACGTTTCAACAAGTAATATATTCCACGTATATAGTAGGGAAGAATGTTCCTCATTTAAACTGATATTCGACGTTTTCGAGGAACGTATACGTAAAACGTTCGGTATTATTCAATTTTGCACGTATAATACACGGATTCTTTTAGAAATTATCCTGATATTAGTATTGGTCCTTATTCGTCGTATGCACGTATAATGGACATCTATATTATACGTTATGTGCATACGTATAATCACGGGGGTAATTCGCTCAGCTTTCCAGTGTAATAGAAAATTACGCGTTTATTATCCGACTCTATATTCGTTTATCATAAGTATGTTCGGCGATTTTATTTAATCAACATATCCGTTTCGACACTCTGGAAAAATCCGTTAATTATACAGATGATTGGGGAACGTTTCTAGCTGGAATAAACGAATTTAAACACGTTCATTATACGTATTAACGTAGAAGCCATCCTCCAAGCCAACATCAAGAACCATTTTCAGATAAAGGACATTTTTAGAAAAATAAAAGGTATATGTATCAGAAATATCATATAATTATATCTTTTTTATATAATCAGATTACACATATGCAATGCGACTGAGTCTTACAATTAGTATGCTTCTTTCGAAAGCTTTCGAACTAGATTTAACGTGAATATCATCTCTTAGGTTCATCTTAACTTCATATAAATCAGTCTTTTTTTCATACATGGTAATGGAATAATAATAATAATAATAATATATATTTACTTTTTTCTCACCTCGGTCTTTTATGTATATTTTTTTTTCGTATGATTATATATATGTAGTATATATGCTAGGGGTTTCAAAAAAAATTTTTTTTTTTTTAGGTCTCATATAGTCTCAGAAGTTACTTTGAGAACCGAACAGAATTCTCCTGAAAATTCAGCCCCATATCTCAAAAATTGAGCTGGCGTCCGAGAGGCAATTTTCCCATCTGAAATGCACGTAAAAATTTTTTTTTTTTATATTTTACGTCAAAAAAGCTATGAATGAATTTTTTCTTGGAATTTTGATCGGCATGCCCTTATTGGAAGATGAATTTTCTACAAAAAAGTCTTGTATGATTATATCCGAAAATTCAACAGGAAAAAAGTTATAGCTTTTATGAGTCAATAATTGTTTTTTGTTTTTTCTCATTAAATCGATAAAAAAGATTTTACCTGTTCAAGTTACGGACATAATCATATAGGACTCTTTTGTAGAGAATTTAATTTCCTAAGAGGACATACTGATCAGAATTCAACAGATGTTGATGTAAAATATAAAAAAAATTTTTACATGCATTTCAGATGGGAAAATTTGCCCCTCGGGCGCCAGCTCGATTTCTGAGATATCAGGCTGATTTTTTAGGAGAATTTTGTTTAGGTCTCAAAGTAACCTTTGAGATTATGAGACCTCAAAAAAGGAAATTTCTTTTTTCGAAACACCATAATATATGCGTCATATTTGCTTTTTTTTTTTTCAAATAGTATTCGAGTCATAACATATTTCGTATTGTTTATACTTTGTTTATTTAACATTATCTCTAGAGTTTTTTTCCTTGGCATGCATTTCTATGTTTAGCTTGCTTCAACCAATCTTTCATAGCGGAAGCGATTTGAACGTCTGTGGCATCTGGAGAGTCCGGAAAAGCAATTTTTACTGCAGCTGCAAAGAAATATCACTTTTTGATAAGCATATGCAATTGTCATACTCATCAGACGAAGCGGTGCATGAGTATAAAGTCCATTTTATTTTGTAGGATATTATATGTATACCTGTTATTATTTTTACCATTTGAGTGCTCTGGAATGGCTGTTTCTTGTCTCTTCCCGCCCAGTTGAATTGCATCGCAACTTTATTCGTTAGTATGAATTTGAGAATATTCATAACACTTTGGCGAATGTTGATACCGCCAATAGCAGCAAGTCGGTTTGTCTGCATTGACATAGACAAACAAAAAATTAATAACCTGATTATAAATTCGATTGGTTTCCAATTTTCGTACGAAATTTTTGAAAAGTGTAATAAAAAATTGCAGGCTACAAGTCGGTAGAATGAAAAAATTACTGCGCCCAAAATGAAAAAACGAGATCAAATTCAATACTGCAAAAAATTACATTTCCGGAAAGTAAATATTGAAGTACGTTCTGCAATGAATGAGATGATATAACTTATACGGCAAATGAACCAATGATTCTTACAAAATAAGTTTGATAAATTTCTTCCTGAAGAAGCATGTCGAAACTTTTGAAGTCTTCCATTGTATCTATGGGCACACTAGGAAAATTATCAGGTTTCACAGCTGGTGTAATTTGTCCAAATTTAGAGCATCTTGCCAACTGATTGACCGAAGTATTGATTTGCGATATTTCGCTTTCTAGAGTCCCAAAACGCGTCAACACTTCTATTTGAAATTGTTCTTGTGACATGCTTTTGAATTTGTGATTCTTGATCTGAGATATTTTTGAAGTTAAAGGTGATGATTGTATGGTTCGATCGTTGTCTTCTTGAAAATTGTCTGTTATCGATTCTAAACCAGTAATACTTCTTGTTAATGCAAATGATTTGGGCGAAGACGGAAGCTTCGAACCATGACCCATTGCTTTGATATTGGTAATATTCATGAGTGTGGCTTGACCATTAGGCTGAGAAGAATTGATTACAGGAACTTCTACCATATCTTCATCCTCAGTATCATTCTCCTTATCATCGATTTCAGTCGATGAACCATCAGAAGATGAATTAGGCAGAATATTCTTTCCAGATTTTGATTTGCCAGAAACAGACTTTTTATTTTTACGGCCCTTGATCTTATGTCTGCGTTTTATGCCTTGATGTTTTGGTTTGCTTTTGTTCACTGTTTCTGGTGAAGCCTCGTGGTCGGAAATAATCCGGTGTTCACGTGAAGGTTTACTTGAAATCATCTTCACTTGCAAAGCACTATCACCACTATCAGTAGTACTCTGTTCGATAATTTCTGTAAGGTCTTCTTGGAGAGAATCGTAAGCTTCTGGAACGAGAATAATTATTTCATCAATTATTTCATTTTTATGGGATTCAAATCACTGAAATCTCATTAATTAGCTTGAAAATTGCCATCACAAAACAAGATTTTGACAAAGTATATTTATGTGAGTATATAATAGAAAATTTTACGAACGATTAGTATTTTACCTGATGATTTTACGACTCTGTGAACGTTATATTTAGGCCACTTAGTGTCATAAGGTGCGTTTGTTTTAATGAGTTTAACGAGATCTTTCTCTGTTTTTACACGAGGCCAGTAACACACTGTGTTATCGTTGTGCAGCCATATTATTGGCACCACAGCATACTCTTTAATCTTCTGATTATTGGCTTTTAGAAATTCCACAATGGCATACATCTTCTATGATATCTAGAACAATATACGATCCAATTATTTTAACTAACTCTTGATCATAAGCACAGAAAAATAAAACAAATAAATTTTCAGTCGGGTACTCAATTATGAATATCGTAGGAATTGTATCAGATCTACATTTCAAAGTTCGTAATCTATCAGAATAATTGATTAATATTAAGAGCACCATTTTGGTCAGTGGATGTTCCCGCTCACCAAAAACTCCTCTGATATTTTGACCGTAAGTTGCACGAGAGTCAAATAACGCGTTGAGTATGAATGAAAAAATAAAACAGTCGAACTCGAAAATTTAGAATGGGAATCAGAAAGTCACTTCGTAACTGTAATCTGTAAACTTCGTCCATCTCATTTTCATCGATAATATCAAGATTATCATATTTGATCTGGTACATAACTTGGCCGAGTATACATTTTGTTCAACGCTTCGCAAGAGTATGTTAAATTAATAATCAAAAATTGTACGTCCAAACGATCAGTCTTCTTAATAGAACTATAAGTAATTAAACTAAATATAGTGTATTTCTGTACACATTAGGATTATTATATTTGATGCAGTAACGGAAACACAGCGAACCCATTTTTATACGGAAAGTAGAGGCATTTATGTAAGATATCTGTTACGGAAAATGTTATAGGATTGCGCGATCCTCTGATAAAATAGATCCCTAATTTGGACGAAGGAAGTGGCTGCTTATATAAATCTCGAACGTACATGAATGGAATGCCAATTAACTTGTATTGTCCTGCAATAAAATGAATCGATTTGATACTGCAAATTTGACTGTCCACGACAACGACATTGTTCGGTTTATTTATGGAAATTGTAAATTCTTTAGCTACCAAATTCTGACATTGAAATGATTCGGAATCGTCTATTGTGTATTGAATTCCTTGTGCAGTATATTCGGAATCAGAATGAAGTTCCGAATGGCCAGAAGCATTGATCAAATTTCCTTCCATCAATCGATTACAAATTTGCGATAACGGTTCTTTTTTCGAACGAATACGTCTCTTTAATTGTCCCAGATAGTTTTCATATGGAAAACAACTGTATTCCTCTAACGTGCCATATAAGTTTACGTCATCACAAACATGTAATAAAGAATGTACGTTATACACAACAAATTCTTGACCATATAAATCCGCACCTTGGGTGACAAAATCCGACAATGCTTTTTTCGCAACTTCCATATAACGAGAAATCAGTGTTTTATTACTCAAAATAAATACAGCAGTATGCAGCAGCATGAGATGGGCATACTGTTCCTTGCTCAAAACCTCACGCATTAAAACGGGACAAGTATAAAGCACGAATAATCTAAACTCTGTAGCTTTCCAGCGATCTATATCCGAGAACCCTCTACACTTTCGAGCGAAATTGTTTGGAATATAGTCTTTCAACCCGAATGATAATTGGTCGACTAGAGTTTGCACAAATAATCTAGATAACCGGAATTTACGTATACCAGCCAACCAATATTTCTTGATTAATCTTTTCACAACGCCCAGATATATTAAGTGCATTGGATCTAAGACGAACTGTGAAGCAAGCCCAACCAGCTTTAGTAATGGTGATTTTTTCTTTATGTGCTTAGACGGTTTCTCGAGATAAAAATGTTTATCTTTCCTTCGACCGTATTTTTTACCGGCGATTGGATAAAATAAAAAACAATTAACTTTTATCGCCCTTTGTTTACATCTCTCGCATCCGTGAAAGCTACAATGCGAGGAGATTGATTTCAGCATTGCTCTCGCAGGCGCGTCACAAGAGAAGCATCCGATTTTTACCCGATAACATTGGTTATTATAGATAAATCCCGTTTGTTGTAATTCCTCCATTTCCTCAATAAAATGTTTTAAATATAAATCTAATGGCTCCGGCTTATCTGTTCCGCAAAAAATGGCTACAGCAAATGGATTTTTATCTTTTAAAGACGTGCTCCTCACCAAAATGGGCCAGAACTGCATCTTGCTACTTTTGAATATTGGTAACCCATCGATGTTACAATCAATCGATATTTCAATGACATCTTGCGAAGCGTTATCACTTTCGAAACGCAGTTTCCGTATGAGACCAGCCTCAATTCCAAAGTAGACCATTTTTCCTGTCTCCAACTTGATGGACTTTCTGCTTCTTGGTGTCCCCAAAAGACTTCTCGCGGATGTGGGTAAAAATGGATATTTTGGTTTTATCAAATTTATTATTTGTTGTATTGCTGATTGAGATGCATTGTTCATGTATGCTATTTTCCGTAATTCGTTGATGAAAATATCATTTTCATTTTCACTACCAGCTTTTGGAACTTTCATAGTTTCTTGTGAGTTCTGGTTCAAAGTTATGATTGCTGAAGGGTTCTCGAATTCGGATTCGCTATGAGTTAAATCCGGTGAATCAATGCTCTCGACATTGGAAAGGTTCGTGCTTGCATGTTCCTCGTTCAACTCGTGTTGATCGTTTCGATCGTATCGAACGTTCAATTCTTGATCTGTTCTAATCGAGAAGAATTCTAATATCTCACGACGATGCATGCGGCGTAAATATTTACGAGTATAGACTTTTTTGCTCGAGCGAACCATTGGGGTTTATTTTTTTTAATGTTTGAATGGAATTTTGATTTCACTTATGGGGCTCTATTTATGTATAATAAGTTCTGATTGCAATATGGAATCTGAAACAAATCATTTAAATTTGAAACATCCGTGAACCGTATGTAATTTGTAATTGATACTAGTACGGGGTTTCTAGAAATGAAGGTTCCAATATTTTGAGTTTCTGATTCCCGTGAAATTTTGTATCAAGTTCCTTTTTCCAACCCAGAACAAAACTTCAAAGCGTTCTTTAGCATTCACTTACAGACGTTGCGTATCGACTTTTGAAATATTTCGTAATTTATTCTAGTCTTCATTCCGAATGAAAACCATTGAATTCCAGATTAACATTTCGCTATAATATTTGATGTTGTGTAAGAAATTCCTCGCTTGAATTTGAGTATTTGGTCCCTCACAAACTTTTTTCTAAACTGATTATTTAGCATTGAATTAGTGCTAAAATTATCGATTAATCGGGGCTCCCAAATGAAGAAACTTTGATGTGAAACAATTTTTTCAATAAAGTTTATTTCCCGAAATATTCACGTTTTTTAGGTTAAAAAAAAAACACTCTGTAGATGTAATGAATTACCGAATATGAACGTTTTGAATTGTCGTATTTTTATATTATTTTAGGATGAATAAAATAGAAAGATTCACCGAAACTGGAATTGAATGATGGAAAACGGAGAATAATAAAAATTAATACAGAAAAGACATAGTATGATGTTGCCGCGGCGTGTACAAAGAAATCTTTGTTGTCAATTTTTCAAACGAATATCTCATGATCATCGGTGAGCAATAGCTGTATTCACGTTTTGAATTATCATGTCTTCCATCATTCTCTCAATCGGTATCAAAAGAGTAAAAAATGGAAAAATAAAAGAACGATTCATATAAACTGAAAACAATCAATAATGAAAAACGAAAAGTAGACCAAAATAATGGCAAAAGAGATGATTTTCATGATAAAAACGCCCACATGAATTGAAAGAGTAATTACAATCGTAGTAATACGATTAAGATGGTCAGAAGAGAACAAGAGTAGTTTGTAATTGAACAAAAAAATATATATATGTAAATCGCACATAGATTTCGAGCGAGTTTCGATATATGTACTTGGAAACGAAACGTATATTAAACGACTTTTAAGTATATTGTAGAATATACATAGTACAGCGAATAATGCACAGTACATTATCCTTTCAACATGAACAAAGAAATCCTTGAATTTGTTGTACATTTTTTCACGATCATCGATGGACGATAGCCGTAACAATGCTTTGGATTAGTGGTGGCTTTCATTATTCTATCCATCCAATGGGTATTGAAAAAGAAAACTAAAATGAAAAAATAATAAAACAACCCATCAAAACTGGAAATGATCATTAATGGAAAACGCAATATCAGAAAAAATCTAGAGAATATGATAATGATCGCAATTATTGTAGCAATTATCAAACGAAAATGATTATAAACTGAACAAAAAATCATTCGTTATCTCAAAACACAGATTAAAAACGTTCTCAAACGAAATCGAGGTTTGCCGGCAAAAGCGTATACGAAACGTATTTTACGTATATTATACGAATTATAATCCGAATCATACATCCTAGTTCTGGGTATTCGGCAGGGGCAAATGAATTCACTTTGTAATTAGCATCGAAGTCATTATAATGAATACCATATACTTAACTTGAATAACTACTCACCGGATTGTTTCTTGGTGTCTCGATTAGATGATACACAAATTATCAACTACAAAAAAACACTTATATGCCTTCGGTGCCACGTGGTAGAGCGTCCCCCTCGTCTTCCGAGTGCTGCTTCAATTAAATTAGCTTCAACTGTTCAAGGCAGCGTGCCCGGCACACTACAAACGTACTGCGCATGCGCTGAAACTGCGATGCAGGGATCACAGGCAGCCACTATGCAGGCAGACGCATGTTTTCGCAAGGAAAGTCCAAATGGGCGAACCAATAAGTGTGAGTGAGAACCATTTCGGTTATATGAATAGCGTAAGCGCCGTCCCTTTCTACTCTGCAGTACACAAGCCTACCTTAGAAAAAGAGAGGACAGTGGTATACGCTATGCATACATATATGACCGAATTGGTCGCACTGGCACTTATTGGTTCTCCTATATGGACATTATATTTCAGCAACTGGACTACACTATTATACTAGTGAAGTGTAGATATATATATATCTTATTTTTTTACGTGTAATGAGATATAACATAGATAAGGATAAAATGCGTGTATTATTCTGTAACTCGGACAATCATGGAAATATCGCTACACCAGAACGTGTATTATACGCCTTTGAATTTGAGAGAGTAAGCGTATAAAACACGTATTTTTTACACGTCTGAAATTTCCGAGAAAATACGTGTATTATTCTGTAACTCGGACAATCGTGGAAATGTCGCGAAGCCGCAACATGTATTACACGTCTTTAAATTCGAATAAATAGACGTATAAAACACGTTTTTTTTACACGTCTGAAATTTCCGACAAAATACGTGTATTATTCTGTAACTCGGACAATCGTGGAAATATCGCGAAGCCGCAACATGTATTACACGTCTTTGAATTCGAATAAATAGACGTATAAAACACGTATTTTTCACACGTATGGAATTTCCGACAAAATACGTGCATTACTCTGTAACTCGGAGAATCGTGGAAATATCGTAAATTAGAAACATGTGTTATACGTTTCTAGTTCCTATTGAATAAACGTGAGGTAATTGTATTCTTTATACGTGTAAAATTTGCGATAAATAACGTATATTATCTGTAACTCGGACAATCATGGAAATATCGCTACACCAGAACGTGTATTATACGTCTTTGAATTCGAAAGAGTAAGCGTATAAAACACGTCTTTTTTACACGTCTGAAATTGCCGACAAAATACGTGTATTATTCTGTAACTCAGATAATTGTAGAAGAATCACAAATTTGAAACATCTATTATACGTAATCAGGTTCAGTTGAACTAACGTATGAAACACGTATTTTTCAAACGTACAAATGTTCCGTAACTTTGAAGTTAAATCGACGTTTAGGTATCATTTTATTCGTTCAAAACACGTGTGTAACTAACGTATAATTATATATAAGTTGATAACTGTTTCGCATATACGTATAATATTCTTGTTACTGTAAACGTATACCAAAAATCGACTAATCACACGTATATTCCACGTACAATATACGAACCGGTGTTTATTGGGATAGAGTACTTTAAGTAGATGGAACGTTTGTTCCGCGCCTATACACAAGGTATTGCGTCTTTGATATGAAAGAATGTTTCACTTATTTTATTTTATTTTATTTGCATCATTTTATAATTTCCGCTTTGGCGAATTGGATTTGATTTTGAAGCTATCAGGGTAACTGGCCGCTTTGGCACAGTTCCGAACTAAATTGAAATCGCGGTGAGTCAACCTGACGCTTTGTCGAGGATTGCTCTTTCTTAAGGCTGTTGAAGGGGGTCCGGCCATTTTTGTCGATCGTTCGCAGCGCCATACGCGTTGAGTTTTCGGACTAAACTCGTCAGGACCGTGCTGATACAAAATATGGGTGCAAATTAGAGGGCCCCAAATTTCACACAATTTGTTGTAAAATAAGAATATTTCTTGAATCTGAATTCTTGCGTATCTATAAACAATCTTGCAGCCAATATTTCACAATCCATGAATTATCTATGAACTGGGTACATCAAAATTGATGGTAGACGTGACACATTGAACTTTAATCTAGTAATTCTACTTGCAGTTATCGTCCGGAGGATTTTAAATTTCCAATTAAACGTCTGATTGTTTCAATAATTACAATTAGAGACATCGAAGTAATTGCGAGTATTGGAAGAAATAGTGACATATCATTTTTAGTTTATTCATCTTGACTGTGACGGCAGCTACTCTGCAGCGTCACAACTAATATGAGGTTTTGAATGATCCGCATGGTCAAAATGAGTGAAAGGATACACTATAATACATGTTAGATGATAATAGCTTCAATTCCCATGCATTTTAACATATACGTGCTTTAGTTACATAATTTCAATTGAGGAGTGCAATATGTTATGTGAAGACAGTGCATACACAGTGTTGCGCATGATAACACATTTGATAATTTATCTGGGCACGAACTCATTCATATGAGATTATACCTTAACTTATATGACATTTTATGTATCGAATTCTACAATTCTACAGTCTACATGTATCATGAAAACGATGAATAAGCGAACGTTCAAGGCATGCAAGAATTCTGTCTCAGAAATGAGAAAAAGTTGTGCGAAGATACTTCATTATTTATTCTATCACTTATGTCAGTTGAACTCGCGAGTTTCTTATCTTCTTAGGGGAATTCGAATATTAGAATCGATTGAGGTGAGCATTATTATATGCAAACAAGGAACTAAATCAACTTATCCTCGTAAGGGGGTCTGCGACTGAAACTCTCACAAGAACCATTTAATTTTTTGCAAACTGATGAAAAAGGCCCACTAGAGAAATGCTTTCTATAATTTTTAGAATATGGAAGCATATGTATTGGAACATGAATCTCAATTTTCTGCAATACTATTGTATGCGCAGGGAACCTTACGCAGAAGGTCTCCTATGTATTGGTGCAAAGGTTCCCTGCGCTGAAATTTCATCGTAGAAGGTTGAATTATTTTTTCCATACAAATACACCATGAAGTAAGAATTGCAATAAGTTTTTCTCGATCGGACCTTTTATAGTCATTTGCAAATATAAAAAATGACTTTTATTGAAGTTTCAGTGACGTTTTCCATCACTTGATAAGAAATGAAGATGCACAGCAGTTTCATCCGAATGGAGAAATATAATCTGACTATATTACATGAGATTATGTACAAAATGTGCAACACAGTTTCTGCATGTTCACATTATTGAGCACGGACAGTTTGTCTACGAGTATGATTCTAACCTACAAATTAATTAATAAGTAGTATAATCGTCAGCTAATTATGCCTACGATTCGAGTATACTACTATATTGGTGCCTATCCCGAATTTTTGTCTCATTTTCTGTGCTTATCATCAACAATAATCTGCAGAATTAATTTTCATAACCTCTGAGCAAGTTATCGATGCTTACAACCGTGGACGAAACGAATTCCAAATTCTGTGGCATATTCACGTAGCGCACTGTTTCGAGCCGCCATAGTGTGCGTTATGTATAAGATGGCAACGTGTGTGATTGTGTGAGTGGAACAGACGGGGCCCTCGGAAATTTGTATTCGGCTATGAGTCCCGACAGTTTCAGTCAACGAGCCAATAGTGCCGCCATCTATTGGTTACGAATTTTCGCACGGTAAATTCTCCGATCGTGGAGAGCTTTACAACTTGGGATGGTGATTGAACTATTTCTACTGTAATATTGTTGTGGGTGAAATAGTGCTCAGTACTAGTCGAGTGCAAGAAATCATTATATCGCTCAAATTAGATGTCACTCGTCTCACTCGGCAGCCGTTTTTACTGTGTCAGTGTGTGTATCCATGTGCCAGTTGTCACGAGGATATTTATATAAAGATTTCATTAGAAGTTCAGGCTTATTTGTGGCTAACCTCCGCTATTTCACTCAAAACAATTTTAATCAAGGAACATTTCGTACACATCAGATTCTCGAAATAATTCTTTATTCTCGAGAATTTACCGTGCAAAATTCACTCGTAGGTGTGTACATGTGTACGTGCCGTTACCCCCACCATGGGACCCTCTTCAACAGCCTTAAAACTAAATTACTGGTTTGAGTCGACCTGACGCTCTGTCGAGGATTGCTCCTGAGTGCTCTTGCGTTGCTCCTTATATACTCGTTCTGACGTCATACGTGTTATGCGCCATAGATGGTGCGCGGTACAGCTCCCATACAGCTGTACGCGTTACAATACATACGGTCTGAAATGGCTAACTGCCTAAACTATTGCCAGAAGTTCTTTCTCTGTGGTGCTATAATTGCTTCTTGCCAAATTTAGAGTTCTACTCGCGTATGCTATCGGCAAATCTGTTCCTACTGCGCCTTGTGATAGTATAGCTCCGATAGCTTTATCGGATGCATCTGTTGTCACGATGAACGGCTGCTCGAAATCCGGGTATTGGAGTAGTGGTGCTGTCGTTAACGTCCTTTTCAGATTTTCGAAGGCCTCTTGCTCTCGCAAGGTCCATTGAAATTGTACCTCTTTCTTCGGCAGGTGTGTTAAAGGTTTTGCTGAGCTCGAGGAATTCCGTATGAATCGCCTGTAGTATCCAGCAGACCTAGAAATCCTTGAACTTCTTTTACATTTTTTGAGATTGGGAATTCTACTGCTCGTATCTTCTCTGGATCTGCTTTGATTCCGTCTCTGGTAATGACATGTCCCAAGAAATTGACCTCTTTTCTCAGAAATTCTCACTTGTCTGATTGTAGCTTCAATGAGTTCTGTCGTAGGCGTTCCAGTACCTCTTCCAATCGTTTGTTGTGCTCCTGCAAACTAGCCGCATGTATGACAATGTCGTCAAGATGGGTATAACATCTGAGTTCTTGTATTCCTGAGAGTGCAGTATTCATTAACCGTTGAAACGTAGCGGGCACGTCCTTTAATCCAAAAGGCATGCGATTGTATTCGTAGTGACCGTATGGGGTGGAAAATGCTGTTTTGCATTTATCCTCCTCTTCCATGGGAATCTGGTGAAATCCTGATGCTAAATCTAATGTAGAGAAATACTTCGCCTTACCCAACTAGTCCAATATTTCGGTGATATTAGGCAGTGGAAAGGAGTCTCTCACAGTCACGTCATTCAACTTACGGAAGTCTACTCCGACTCTCATCTTCGTTTTTCCTGATGCGTCCGCTTTCTTTGGTACCACTAGCAGTGGTGCGTTCCATTGGCTCTTGCTTGGCCTGACTACACCGTCAGTAAGCATTCTGTTTACGGCTCGTTCATCTTCTGCTTGTGTTTTTGTAGAAGTCTATAAGGTCTTACATTTATTGGTGCCATATCTGAATTCGTTATAATCTTGTGAGTAGCTGTGTTCGTATGACTTAAATGGTCTCCCTTCAAATGAAATACATCGTAAAATCTTTCGCAAACGTCTATTAAGCTTTCCTTCTCTTTTCGAATTAGGTGACTGGTATGCAAGTTGTCTCTCAACTGTTCATTCTGCTTGCGTTACTCGGTGTCATTGTCCGACATGCATAAACTTGCGTAGTGTCAGCGTTTTCCTGACCTAGTGCCGTGATACGCACACTCAGCCGCTTCAATTCTACTTCAAAATCATAAGTATTCAAAATGCTGACTTTGCACTCACCGTCGACTGCGTTGGTGATGCAATTCCCCCTGTAAACTCCTGGGTGTAACTCGATCCCTTGGACAATGCCTTCTTGCTTCTTGATTCTAGCGAAATGCGAGCTCCTGCGGCTCCCAAGCTCCAAATTGTCTCGTAAAAATCTGCGTATTTCCTAGATCTAAGCTCGACATCATGCTTCTCGAGGAAGTCGCCTTCTGAGAGACCGTCTGCTTCTAGTGGAAAATTGTCTTTAACGGCGTAAAAAGAGTGCGATATGTGCCTATCACCAACCCTTATATTTAACCTGACCTTACACAAGGTCGTAAACCGTGTCCCGCATATTCCTCTGAGCGTAATCCGTCTTCAGCCATCACTTCGCCGTCAATTGACTCGGTGCCGGCAATCGTTGTCGATTTCGTGCACCGGTGTTTCCTGATCGATCGTCGCGTGCTATGTGTCCTGGCTTCTCGCAGTTGTAACAAGTTCCAGCGTTGACTTCCCTGTTAATTGAGCGTTGTTATCCTCGGTATGGACCACGGATGGGACATAGATCGCGTTTCTCTTCTATCGCCATGGATATTGCTTCCCTGAGCTTCTCACATCGTCGACTCTTGACTAATACCTTCAACCTGTCATTTAATCCTCGTACGAAAATATTAACAGATTGCTTACGAATTTGGCGTTCTAATGTTGACCTTGAATCTTCGATTGCAGCTTCTCTCATCGTCAATTCGATTACCTGCGCGATGAGTTGTTCAACTCGTAATCCGTATGTCTTCGCGCCCTCGTTTGGTCGTTGCCTACAGCTGTTAAATTCAACTTGTAACGAAGCTAATGTTCGGGCGTCGACGTACATGGATTCTAACTCTTCTTCTCATCCGTCCCAGGTGGTAATTGACTTGAATTCCAATGCTCGTGCTGCACTGCCTTCGATCCGTGTGTTCAAAACTGCTCTCAGTAGTTTTTCCGTATCCGCATGTAGTATTATTTCACGTGCGTATGTGCAAGACCGAATGCAGTCGCATACCTGTCCTTGGTCACCACCGTTGAAGATCTCGATGTCCTTCTCAGTGCTATTCTTACGGTCGGTTGGGAATTTCGTGTCTCTGGTATAGCGTCAAATTTGGCTTTGAAATTTTCTGCTATGAAATCTGGTTCGGGACTTGACGTGAGGTCTACCAGTGATTCTTTATCGTCTGCATCTCGTGCTGCTGCGTTCAGCGATAACTGCAAAGCGTACTTCTGGCTGGGAGAGAGTATGCCAATCAATGGTGATCGTCTGCCGAAGCTTACTTCTCCGTCCAAGGTAGGTGTAGTTGGCGAATGTACAGATACTGACCATCCTCATCTTCTGTTTGACATATGACGTATTCCTTCGGTTCTTCTGATTCACTTTTTGTATGACTCGACGATCCTCGCCGCTGCCACCAGTTGTTGTGATCGGGATCCTGAGATCCTTCTGACAACTAACAATTTATTTGAGGGTTCGTTGTCGAATTAAGAATTGGAATTCAGTCATACAAAATAGTGATTTGATTTAAAGAGTTTTACACAAGTTTTACTAATATCGAACTAAATCTTTAAATAAGCGTCTTGCCGCTGGTCTCGATGTTCTGACTTAGAGCTCTCTCTCTTTCTTTCCCTTAATGACTAATGATGAAGGCAACGCAAAGCTTGGTACAGAGGGCGCCACCATAGCACGTCCCGATCGCAACAAATCACTACGAAAAACGTTGATGTTGATGCAATGTTTTCAAAATTGTGTGTTCGAAATAAATTTGGCCATTCAAAAGTTGAAGAACTTAAGTCCATTCTCAGAAGCAAAGGGGCCAAGGTGACGGGCAGAAAAAAGAATTAATTGAAAGATAAGCTGTAGTAAGCTACTACCATACTTGGTCGTTGTTTGTCGTGAGTCTATAATGAGTTATTTACCGCAATTTGTGCCCTTTTTCAAGGTTGAAATTTTATGACGAAAACAATGATTTCCTAGTGGAAGCACCATCTCATCATCTACTATCTGACCAAGGCTCAATTCAAGTAAATAAACCGATGCCTGCTGCTGACAAATACCGTGACATCAATGCCAATACCGATCTGCCTAAATTGAACCAGTCAAATATTAAGGGCGGGGTACGGTTAATTCGGTGAAAAAAAGACACTTTTTCAAACATTTTTTTACAATATACGGGCAATATATTTTAAATTTATTTATTACAGTATTGTAGAGTAACCTTTCAAGGATATTTTCTGGAAATTTCAGCGAAAAATATCGAAAACTAAGCCGTTGGCAGCAAATCTCCGGAGACGGCTCCAAAAAAAGTTGTTTTGCGGTGACGGTTGTAACTGATCACTCGATCACCTGAAATAAAAAAAAACAAATTGATTTGATTAGTTTATGAGTTCCGCCGGGTAACACTGTCGAGTTTTTTTTTTTTTAATTTTTTTTTCAATTTTTGGTGACACTGGAAAGTCAAAAACGCGATTTGCGCCTAAAAAATCGGCAAATTTGTTATTGTAAAATAAAAGATAACAACAAATTAAAAAATAACTCGACAGCGTTACTTCATGAATTATACAAAGAAAGAGTGTACCAAATTTGAAAAGGGTTGGTGCAATACATTTGAAACTACAGCCGTCACCGACTTTGAAAACGTGAAGTGGGGGAAAATCACTTTAAAGATTTTTACATGAAAAAATCCGAATTTTTCCTTTTTTTCGCTATATACTTACACAGAATCATCAATACCAGGCCCGTACAGTAAACAACTATCATTCATGATGTCCAAAGCATCTTTTTGTTCTTGTCTTCGGTGAACTCGACCTTCTTTGCTTTCCTTTGCAGCTTCTTCTTCCGCTCGACTTATACGTAATCTATCGACTGCGCACGCCCATTCGTGAGCACTTGGTCCACTTTTAATTTGCATCTCTTGCATGATGGTTAGCAGAGCAAAACAGCCTTCATTGAATGTGCATGCTGACACATAATCTGCAATTTCAACCAGAACTGCGGTACCACTCACTGATTTCGGAGGAATTTTCCAGATAAGTTGATTCAAGCTTTCATTATCATTTTGGGTAAAGCCGCCGAGACATCGCTGCAGAAGAGCCTCCTTGCTCAAATCCTCGTAAATAGGTTTTATAGCACTGAGAACATCACTAAGAAGCGCAGTATAACTGTGTTTGAATGTCTGCAAATCATTTGCCGCTGCAGCTTTCTGAAATTTGCACCAAGAGTCGTCGCCGCTCGGGCATTTACTATGCTGCGGATTCTCGTCAGTTGATGAGTAGTGGTCGTATGTTGCCCAAATGGCGTTTTTCATTTTATCCACAGAATTATGGTTGCGACGAATAGCTAAACCATAATATACGGTTAGCTTATCGATCATTTTAGCCGTAAGTTTTCCTTTACCAGAAAGACTTTTCCTCCTAACTTTTTTTTCAGCCTTCGTCTCCGTATCTACTACAGTCATCTTCACTAGAGCTCGCAAACGTGTACCCATCAGTTTTTGCACGTGCCCTATGCATTCTCTTTTGTTGGTCAAAACATTTTCACCGTAAGGTTTAGAATTTACGATGCCAGTGTACGTCTTCGAATCCTCATCTCCAATGTAGTTTCGAAACCGTACTCCCAAATTGGTAACTGAACGATTGAACATTGCTACAATAGCTCCGACCTCCATGTTGCCAGATGCTCCGACGTGATTAGATTTGCACTGTCCGCTATTTGTATGTTCCTCAAGCCAGTCTTCATATTCTGCGCTGTCTAACTTGCTCTTCCAAACTTCGCAACAGGGACAATAGCTACTTTTCACATAAATATCAACAACTTTTCCAGTGTAGTGTCCAATCAACGAAACAACACCATACAGCAAAGAAAACCCTCGCTTTTTCCATGTACCGTCTCCTGATACAGTCAATTCGGATGTTTCTGCAATATCATTCGCTTTGCACGTTGCTTTTTTTTCTTCGTTTGCGGCAGAAGTAAATAAGGTACTTGCAACTTTTTGTATACTTTCACTCATTTTCGCGATGTACGAGTTATAGCTTGATTTCGCCATAAACGAACTGGCTAAATCCATCAGCCCGCAAAATTTTCCGCATCCAGCTAAGCCCAAACCTAACACACGCATCGCAAAAGCAAATCTATAATTTATTTCATCGAGATTCGATTCTTTCACTCGACGAAACGTAACGAGGCTCTTGACATTTTTCGCAAGTCACTTTTATTTTGAAGCCGAGACCTTCCTTGTTGCATGTCTGGAATGATATTTCTCCTCCACACTCCACCCACTTCACTAATGTAGCAGGAGTTGAAAACAGTAGAAGAAAATCTACAATTCTGTAATGTTTTTGAAGATCTTCTTCTACACAACTATTTCCACTTATTTTCTTCGACGAAGTACTTGTAGCCTCAACAGGGTCTCTCTTGCGTTTGTGCGGAGGTACAACTTTTTTTGATTCGCTTAATCGTGAACCACTCCTCTTTTTTTGTTCTCTGCTAATTTTTCTCGGCATTTTCCACGAACAAACGACACGACTAGCACAGTGAAAATCGAACGAAAACAGCACAAATAATCGAAAACTGAGACGAAATTTGCTAACGTACGAACACAAATGCTCGGTAGGACGCGTCGTTCTAGACTGTTCGGTGGTCCACTGAATATCTATAAGGTCCACAGGTACTGTGGGGGGATTCTAAGATTCACGAAACAGCTGCCAGGTAGCAGCGCCGCGCAGCTGTCGAACAGGTATACGAAATCGGAGCGGAACGACCCAGAGCCGCGGATGGTTAAAATTCCATATCTCCGTTAGTTCTGTTCCAATTGCTCTAAAAATTTGATACAACATTCTTGAGATATTGTGCATTCATAAAAAAAAAATTTTTAAATGGAAAAAAAAAGTTTCAAGACCATACCCCGCCCTCAAGAACTATTTGGACAGGTAATTTAGCACACTTTTCAGTTGCAGAAATTCTAAAATCTTGATATGCTGGTAGATATTATATAACTATAGCTTGTTTTGTTATTTCCAGATTTGATGTTGGAATGGAAGATGGTCAGAAACTGTATGAGAATCAATTTTCAGTCAGTGCACGTATTGCCAAAGGTGACCATTGTATTTTCTGCAGGGTGAATGCAAGGCTGAAACGACAAAATCCTTGCAGTATGTGTCAGATGTTGTTATCACGACCCCGTGCACCGTGGCAAAGAGTCAGTGTGAGTATCCTGCAGGGCAGGGTCCAACTGCCCACTGTAAACATGTTGTTTCTCTGCTTTTGGGAACGGTGCAGTTGACTCAAGAGGAGAAAATCATACTTCATCGTACGTGTACTCAAGAACTCCAATCATTCCACCAACCACAGAAGCCTTACTTTGGAACTCCTCTTGAATGTCAAGATTTACCATCAGTTAGAAACCGAACTAAACATACTTCTTTCTCTCCAAGCGATTTTAAATCCGTAAGAGATGAAGACTTCGAGACTTAAAAAAAGAAATACAATGACAGAGTCCGAAATTTGTGTATTAATTTCTGTGGATGTCATGCCAGTTCCATGCCCTTAAAGCATACCATTATGCCTGCTAACACATATGGTGTTGCTTGGCACCATTGCTATGCTTCCAGTGCTGAAGAAGATATTTTGCATCGTCTCAAAGTGTTCCAAGTGTATTATGATGATATACAAGAAATAGAAGAGGCCACACGTAGTCAGGCAGATGATGTCCTTTAGCACAACGTTCGCAATAATCGCCTCACTTTATCCAATTTTCACTTTATCTGCGCATCAGTTTCTCATCAAAGACTTATAAATCCAGTAACCATCAGCAGCAAGTATGTACAGCACGGTAAAGATAGTGAACCAGAAGCAATTGCTTTGTATTCAAGTAGAGGTGTAGAAGTGAACAAGTGTGGCCTCTTGCTGAGTCAAACACATCCGTTTCTCGGTGCTTCACCTGATGGCCTGGTTGGAGATGAGACTGTCTCAGAAGTGAAGTGTCCATATAACCAAAGAAGCGTGAAAATTAGTAATGAGACTGTGCCATTTCTGTCGAGAAACGAATTGGAGGAAGTATGTCTTCGTGATAAACATCAGTATTATTACCAAATTCAGGGTCAAATGTTTGTTACCAACCGGCTTTATGCGAATCTTTTCGTGTATACATTCAAAGACTTGTCTATCATTGACATTCCTCTCAATGACAAATTTATAGCAGATATGGTTTGTGATTTGCAGAAATTTTATGATGATTACTTCAAGTCAGCCCTTCTTGAAAAATACTTGTTCAAGAATTATGGGCAGAGCTTCTTTAAATAAAATAACAGTATCTCTGTTAAGTCCTGGATATTTTTTATTCAACATAAACAAGTGATGTTACCTCCGATGATATTTAATATTAGTAAATTTTACTACACTGTTATCTTGAAATTATTTACAATAACTAGTTTCTTAAGCTTGCATATCATATTTTTGGATTTTATGTTACACTTGAGGTCTGTTTTTATGTGATAATATCATTATAGTTAACGGTGACTGTCGAAGTTAATTAAGTATAAGTGTTCTGTTGTAACAGAAAACTAGAATTATACTATTCAACGTCAATTGTCAAATATTCAGAGTTAAATTATAAGTCAATCGTCCTACTTTCATCGTTAGTACGAATATTGCTGCCATACACCCTTTTGTCTATCTCGAACTTATCAGCATATGGATGCTCGAAAGTGTTGAAAAGATCGAAGATCACGCAACACGTGGTCAGACACTCTGTTCTGTATCGTCCTACGTACAACGTAGAACTCTCACGTCGCTCTCCCGTCGACAACGCGTTCTTGCACGTGTTGCGGTCACATTGTATTCTGTTTATATAATAGTAATTCGTTATAAATTGTCAACTTCATACAATTCATTGAAAAATCGTTGTGTCTTGTTATCAATTATTAAGTGTAGTGATCATACAGTGGCCTGATTTGACAACAATTTGTAAGTACAATAAACTTGTATATTCTGTCCGATTCTTTGCTCTTCTGCTCTTGGAAATTTAGAATCTCCCTTCCGTTCGGGTCTACCAAATAACCTCCCTTGTAGAAGGTCCCAATAATTAGTTTAGAGCTAGCCGACAATTTGTTTTGTTAATTTTAATAATTAACTGGCGCCCAACTATTAGTACATTGCATGTAAGCCTCGACAGCACATGACCCAGACCGCGTCGAGTGGAACGGTTCAAATCTATAATTTACTTATTTTGTCAAATATTTTATAAACTGGCTAAATTAGCGAAGGAAGAGAACCGCTTCCGTCTCAATGGCGCCCAACGTGGGGCAAGTTTGGGAGAATTGAACTAAATAGTAGCAAATTAAAATCGTTAAAATATCCTTCGTCTGAATTCAAATAGTAAAGTGTTGGAACTTGAGACCGGCCTAGCAACAGTATAATAACATACGCCGAGGCACACAGCTGAGTCTAAACGTAAACAAAGCCATCGTGGAGATCGTTTCTCTCTCTTTCATATCTCTGTCTATTTATCCTACATGTTTTCTTTCAATTATTTATTCTATTCATTTTGTAACACTGTAATATAGTATAAGAAAATGTCTGCTAATTTACGTCATCAGGACCATATCTCGCTCTGACCTGTCGATGAACTAGTAGGAGATAAATCTAAAATCGTACGCACAATGAATAGTGTGAAAGTCACAATTTGTAAAATGAGTTTATTTGTTAAATGAATTAAAGTTAGTTATTGTCAATAGATGAAGATCTTACTACCGTCTGTTGATGATTGCTCAACGGAAAATGAATAATCGTACATCGTACATAATAAGAGCGCGTGAGAGTCAAAATTGTAAAATTGTAGATTAGTAAACGATCAAATTATGAAGAAATTCGTTGATTTGTCAATAGATGTAGATCTTGCTCTCGCCTATTGATAGGCAAGAACGAATGATTTGATCGAACGTTAATTTCGTACATCGTATTAAATGTCATTGATATGGTCCGTCGATGTTGAGATCTTGCTCCAGCATACGACGTAATTATTTTGCACATTGCACATTGTTAAAAATTTGAATGAATTTGTTAGGTGACTAGAATCTTGTTTCGGTCATTTATCAAAACGAGTTTAGCGGCAGTTAGCGAGTAACCCTACTGCTGTAAAATTTAATCTCATTACGTGAAGAAAATAAACACGGCGTAGGCCGCTTATTTCAAAATTGAGAAAACTCTCAAGTAATTATCAAGAACAAGTTTAAGAATTTTAATAAACAATTATCGGATTAGATACTGGTAAGGATTATGAGGCTGAAGGGAATTAAAGTTGCAAATAATGTTTGTAGCCTATTCACCACCTAAACGAAAGCAAAATCAAAATCAGATAAAGAAAGGAAAGGTGAATACAACGGAAAACCCAATAAGCTCAGCCGATTTGTCAACCGAAAATACCGCGTTAGGACAAAGCGAACGCAATATGCAAAGCGGTAGTCGTCAAAGCCCAAATATGAGTCAACATATGCAGGGAAATTTTAGCCAAGATCCTCCCGGGGTAGACTTGTCACAAACATCACCTGAGGGAAGAGGGCAAAGAAATAATGTAAATTCGCCCCCCCTCACAGTCGATCAACTAGTTCAATCACCGTTATTTAGTCAAGCTGTACAGCCTATTGTTAGTCGAATGTACGTTATCGAAGGCACGGTAAATGCCCTTCTAGATAGAATTAACGGATTAGTCATTCGAATGTTGGACAAAGAATCGGAAGAAAACGTTTCGAATGAAAAAACAGATAGTCATCCCAATGAAGATGAAACGGATTATTCAGCAGACGACGAAGCGGTAGACTTAGATCGACAAAGTCATAGTAAACAACAACAAGCGCCTGTTCCCGTACGAAATAAGAAAGCTAAGCAATTGTCTAGTGCTTTTACTCAATATTCTCGTAGTGAAGGTCCTACAAATTCCTCAGGTTATAGGCCACCAGCTGAGAATGCATAAATTAATGAAAACATACAGGATCGAAGATCGAATCCATCAGTTGTTCAAGCCGTTTGACTTGGAACGGTGATCCACAACACCCCCTCCCCCCCTCCACCCGCCCTAGCCGCCGGTCAGCTCAGCTGGCCGGTCGGCGGGAGCGGGGGTGGACGGGGAGAGGGGGAAGAGCACTAGTTAGTTATCTAGTCTACTTCGTTCTTTTTGCCACGTGCGTGTTTCCTTTCGCCTAACGTGTAACTTAGCTTCTAAAATAAACGAGAATTGTGATATGTTATGTTAACCAGGCGACTCCGATTGTCTGTCTCACTGTTACCTGACCTCTCCCGTTTTCAACCTTCTTTCATTTCAGCTTTTATAATTTACATCGGTGTAAAGAGTGAACACAGTAGTTACAAGCGGTTTAATCGAAAGGGAATTACGTCATGTACACTTTCATTCAAGCTTAGATGCGCCAGAAAGATCAAATCCCCTTAATGCGAACATTCAGCCTTTACATGCAGCAAACAATACTATGCAACCCCCTGAACAAACAATACCGTATTTCATTAGAGTTAAAATCGGTCGACCTTTACGTAATGGTCAGATTGTCGACGAAGAAGCTTTTGTTACCGAACAACAATATCGACGAATGTTAAATTCACCGGTAGACTTTCAAAACCCGCCTGTAAGCCAGCGAAGTGCAACACAGTCAAGATTAAATGATCGAGCCCGTAGCATCAGTCGCGCATCAACTTACTCCTTTAATTCGAATAATTTAGCATCATCGACACAGTTCGCGGCAGTTGACTATCGATTACCTAGAACGAGAAGAGGAAATTTATCCTGGAGATCTAGCGACTCGAGCGACGATGATCAATACTATCATCCGGTCAACCTTGCCTCTAACTCAGGTACACAAGCCAGACAGACTGCACAACACAGATCTTACAGTAGAAATGAAAATCATTATCCCAATTCCAACAATGATTACCGACCTTCAGCGTTAAAAATCGGTCAAGTTGTCAACTCATGGAAAATATCTTTTCCTAAAACGGAAAAAGACCCGGAACAATTTTTGTTAATTTTAAAAGACCTTTTATCATCCAGCGGCATACAGAAGGATTGATTTGTCCCTTGTTTGTCAAACTTATTTGAAAGTGTTCATAGATCATGGTACCTCGTGAACAATGCATCATGGCGTTTATGGAAAGTTTTCGTCAGAGCTTTCCGCGGCGATTGGATAGTTAAAAAAGCCGACGCTGATTTGCTATATGAAGTTCGCGATCTAATAGTGGAAAAAAATCAATCGTTAGCCGAATTTGCTTGTCGAGCACGACTTATTTTCGAGCGTATGCAGACTCCTCCACTTTTCAGAGAACAGTGTGACGAACGTGGGTATAAATGATCATGACTTATCGATCTTTAACGAAAGGATCAACAATATACTAATGATTCGCGATGCCACGAGCGTCACATGGGTTATCCGACTATACCTAACCGCGTAGCGTCTAAATATAACCGCCCGTTATCTATGATAACAAATAAAAATAATTTTGACCTATCTCTCAATAGATCGATTTTTGGATCCTACGCCGTCTAGTCCTATACAGGTCTCGCATTAATTGTTTAACAGAAGGGCCTAATTGTCTTGTCAGGATTGTATTAGGTCGGGTAAAAATGATAGAGAAATTAACTGATAAAGATAGATTATATTCTTGGAACGATTATTTGAAATAAAACGAACGGTTGAACATAAAAGAATATTGTGTATGGTTAAAACAAGGATAATAATGTGTGTGTGACGACGCGGGTTCGTGAAGAGAGCTTACTTTAAAAGAAACCTTAGATAGGTACCAAACGAAATATACTCTTCTCGATTCTCGCGTTGTCACCTTGGTAGTGATAAAATAATATAACGTGTCAATCTGCTGTCGCTCGGAATTTAATGTTTGGTTTGATAAATCCTCGCAACCTAGCAACTCTTTATAACTCTTTCGCTGCAATTCCTTATGGTCATACTAATATTGTATTGCTTAAGATTATATAGCCATGCTCGACAAGTTGGAGACGTCGCGAACTTGCTTAAAGCTGAGGGTTTTCCCCGAAGTGTCTTTGCACTAGCTCTAGGCAAGGTCTATGGGCTTTCTTAAACTAATTATCATAGCAAGCATAGATGATAGATATAGGTAACAAGATAGTAACGAGATATAGTTGACGAATAGGAGTCGTGAAGTATTTCAGGTCGGAGTAAAACTTGAGTTGGGATATCGTGAGCAGTTTATTACTGTCTTTAATTTAATTATGCTCGACCTGCAATACTACGTTAAACCAGGGAGTATCCCGGAGTATTTAGAGTACTGGCTTAGCAGGCACGATTCCCATTTTTGTATCAACTTCTAATAATACATGATATAAGTACACATAAGTACAACTAATATACTTGTGAGAATACTGGAAACAATTTGATAGTAAAGGTGGAATTTAGCATGAATGACAATACATGGATAACGATCGTCGACACTTAGCTTTAGTAGAACCGACCATGGAGGGCTGGATGTCGCGTCGCACCCTTGATTTTGCGGGTCCTCACCTTTTAGTATCTTCTAACTCCAAACCTTGCACTATCGACGTGGGGTTTTTGAACAGTCTCGGTCTTTAATAAAGTATTTATACACTGACTCGAATTTTGAATATTTCTGATGAAGTTAATAAGGTCCTGAATTTGAAAAATGTCTATCACTAGGTTTTGATTATAACGGAACGTAAGGTTTGAATTTGTGAACTTAAAACTGAATCTATAACTACAAGTACGAGACTTGGCAAAACTGAACTGAATAATTGTTTTTTTGACGAGTACTGAGTCCCTTGGGTCACCACTTTGTTAAAGATTGAACACCAACTCTAGGCTCTAACTAGCACCCGGTTCTCTACATCCACGCGCCTCGCGATTTACCAGAAGAAAGACACGAAAGGATGATCGCTACCTCGCTCGTAATCAGCCGTCAAGCCTTTGGGGACTTAAGTCCCAAGAAGTGCACGCGTCAGTCGTCCGCACCCGCATAGTCGGTTCACCGTAGTAATTAAATTATACATATGCTAGATTCTTAAAATTAGCTAGATACAGTCACTCCATGCATAACACACATCCCAATTCTTCAATTTAGAATTTCCTAGTTCTTATGGTTTTCCTTGTCTATACTAGGATAATTAGGGTTTTATTAGAAAGAGTTATAGTGATGCGACTATAGGTGCTAGGTCAACAGAAACTGCTACGTTATAAGCGTTAATCCTAGATATTCTATATCATACGTGACTTCTTCGACATTAAGGAGGTAATGAATCTTTTCTAAATAACAAAGCGAATCGTGACAAAATGCACGTTTTAATAATTCTCCTTCTCGAGTATCCAAAAAGAAAAGTGATCCTCGAATGCTGAATGTCTTTGTATGATCTCAACTCAAATTTATTGAATATTATAAATTTTTAGGGAAAGCGTAAAGTTGGTACGTAACAACAGCTTAGACAAATTCTAACGAAATTTAATCCGCGTTTAACCTGCGAAGTTCTAAATCTTGGTCACGTTAACTATACACAATTCTTTCATTACATTAACGAGAGAAGTTACCTGTATCAAAGGTCTAACGCACAGCATAACAATAACAGTAGTAGACGCTCAGCGAGAGCTCCCGAATTAAAAGTTATGCAAGGACAAGCTTATTCGTCCGATGAATCAGACGAAGACAATACAGCGAGCGATGAACAAAATTTCACTGATCAAGGAGCAGAACCAGAAATCAAATTAAAGTTCATTAGAAATAACAAAAACTCAACAGATTCAAAGAGATCTTTGAAGACATCCGATTCGAAACCTCTAACTCGGCAGAGACTAGAACCGAATTTGGAACGTTTTGATAAATCAGGTCAAAATAAAGCTACTAGATCCGCTACCGAATGAAATAAATTTAACCAGAATGAACCTCCTTTTGACCCAAGTAAATTGTTTTGCGTAAATTGTGGCCAGACAGGACACACTGCTCGGTATTGCAGAAGCGATCGGAAAATTGTTTGTTATAGTTGTCGTCAAATAGGCCACGAAACTAAAAATTGCCCAACTCAACAGGGAAACGCGAACAGCCCGCAGTAATTCACCCTCAAATTACTGTACCTCAGGGCGTAGTCGAGGTAGGAAGTAAAGCCGGTCCGGTAGAACCTAACGAAAAACGCGAATCAATTAGTAATATCGAACAAATAAAAAACTTAGATAAGCCAAGCGTTAACACCGGATGCGAACTGAATGATCGAATCGAAAATCAATTAGAACAAAACCCGAGCTTGAACATTATTAACTTAACCGATAGCGAATACGAATTCTCGGATGATGAAGACCAGTTCTCACTACAAAACAATGGAAATGAAAGAATAAATTGTTTTAGCGAATCAGGAAAAGAACCAGTAAATTTGTCAACAATGCGCGATGAAATAATCGATCAAGAAGACATCGTCAACTATGATCACGTCCCTCAGTTAGATAAGGAATCATTAGAAAATTGGGTACCACCGCGGTTACCACATCATATAATCCATCGGTTAACTCAACGTCGTATTTACCGTGGCAGTCATGAATTAAAAGAGCCAGCTAAAGTAGTTAGAATCGCCGGCTAAAAAATCCGAAACATTATACTCTTTTTCAGCGATAGATTACAAACATCATTTCGTTACACAACATAGTACAAAATAATACGTGAAATCAGGTAGCGAAGCCGAGCGTTCCCTCAGTTAATTTTCATACTTCAAATTATGTTCTTCTAATGCTAATCGATGAAAATAAACGGAAAACCAATAGAATCATTCGTCACCTTTGACAGAACAGCATATTGGCGACAGGAAATATTGCTGAAAGAAGTTAGCTCGTATGATGATACAAACTCGGCGGGCATAGATTGTTCTGAAAATTATCAATTGCACTTTTCTTTCTATTCATTTTTTCTAGCCACTCCGTAACGATCACATCCACAAAATTTTTTTGAGCATGATCGAAGACTGTTTGAACATTTTCGGCATTGATGATATTTATTATTGTAGACTGAAACTGCGATATAATAGTTTTTTATATGACAAGGGCGTGGAAAGATCTCGTCTTCGGATCGTGCGGCACTTTCACACTCGTCACGAAGTCCCTCTATGTTGTGCCTGTGCTCTACGTCCTATATTCTCTTCCAGATTTAAAAATTATAAACATTTTCCATGCACTAGTGCTGGGAAAGCCCAACGAAAATCGTGTTTCTCACAACAGGTAGTGCATAAATAAATAAATGAAACGAGTCAGTAATACGTTAGAACTTGAAGTTGAATTAGAAATATACCCATAGTGTGTGTTCATAATAAGAAGTAATAAATTCAGGCACGATGATCAAATTCGTGCTGTGAAGAAGAATCCAATTTTATTGTGCATCTATCGTTCACCAACATTCGCCTATGGTTTGTAACATTGCAAGGTGCACCTGCCGTTACAATCAGCTCCCGAACCCTTAGGCGGCCGTAATTAAGGAATGTCGCGTGAATGTGGGAAGCACGAATGCGTTAGAGCAGCCGCGAGGCTAGGACATACTATCCGAGAGGCGACCGTGACTGTACTGAGACTGTAGACTTGATTTCTTATTCTGTTTGTTTTGTTTCACTTTCTCTATTATGTGGGAAGGACATGGCCAAACTGTTGGTGGAGTATGACACGACCCGACCGACACACACTTACGTGGACGATCCAGACCGTATGAGGCCCACCTAAACTGCAGGCCACTATGCCCCTGGGGGCCTAATCCTACGTCGAGCACCGAAAAAGTCAGTGAGAACGCGGGGGAGTGCCGAGGGCACTCAGCGACGAGGGAAACCGGTGGTGGAAGTGATTCCCGCCACCCCCAAGAGCCAGCGAACCGCGTTCCGCCAGAAGAATCTTCGAGGATCCCCCTGTACGAATTTGAAGTTTCGCGCGTAGGGCGGCCAGACCGCCATAGTTTACGATCTAGCAGTCGATAGGCAAATCGATAATTACCTGACTGCCGAGGGTGCGCAACACCGGCGCCATGCGGTCTCGTAAGATCACTCTGCGTTAGGCTGGCGCTATAGAGTCAATCCACGTCAAGCGGGACGGATTTGGCCAAAAATATTCATCGATGTTTCGGATTCTTTTTTAATTTTTTTTACACATTCTCTGGGTGAAATAAACAGATGAAACATTTTTTTTTTTTTTTACTCAAAGGGCTTAGCAGCTGCAAGGGGTTGAATTTTCGAAAAAAACACCAAAATTCGGGATCGCGCTCTTCTTTAAACGTTAATATCTCCGGTTCCCTTTGTCGTACAGACATCGTCAAAAACTCATTTTGAAGCTTCTGAATTGCACTTTCATGTTATGAATTTTTAATTCATGTAATGAACAATTTTCTATTTGTTATTAACAATTATACTTTTCAAACGCGATTTTCGAGATGACTACCACCTTCGAAAATTCTGAAAAAAAATGAGCGTATTCCTTGATTCATTCTCTACGAAATCTGTAAGTTTAAAAATGGAACTCCGATGGAAACTATATTTCCAAAGCGGTTGATTCATGCGGGACGTCGCGCACGGCCGGGTACACGAGCGTTGGGGCGGCAAGACCCTGTTCGCGCGTCGTTACATACTTGGAATTGAACTCAGGTGAGAAACTAATTCCGCGTAATGCAATAAATATGCCCATTATTTGAACACCTGTGTGTCGACCCTCAGGTATTTAAAATACCCTCTTTTCACCCTTCCATGGCCTCCCTAGAATATATAAATGTATTGCAGGATTTGATTATTTCAGTATCGTCTTGACGCTTACTAAAATCACATCGATTCTTTGTTCACGTAGTTTCACACGACTGAAGAATATTTAAAAATTTCAAAGTGCATCAAAATCGAATCATAGCAATAACTATTATGGCACCAAAACAGAAAAGTTTTGACTGTATATAAGTTTTGATATGTTTCAAGATTTTAGTTAAGCGTTTTATTTCTATATTTGTATTTTTGTTGTTTTGATTCGAATATTCAGTATGAAATGAAATAAATAGTTAATAATTTCGTGAATTAATGGACTGATGAATTTTAACGTATAACAGCCCCCCCTGTATTCCTTGCATGCAAAGCGAACAAGCCTCGGTCTCGGCGCACTCGCGTACCCGGCCGTGCGCGACGTCCCGCATGAATCGATCGCTTTTTAAATATAGTTTCCATCGGAGTTCCATTTTAAAACTTACAGATTTTGTAGAGAATGAGTCAAGGAATACGCTCGTATTTTTTTCAGAATTTTCAAAGGTGGTAGTCACCTCGAAAATTGCGTTTGAAAAGTATAATTGTTAATAACATGTGGTGATTGTGCGGGTGAATACGAATGATGACTCGGTTGCTTATATGTACATGTAATAGGTTTATTTACACGGATGATTATTTACATACAAAGTCTATTTTAAAGCGATATTCACAGAATTGAGAACTTAGTAGGTGAGAGGTCGAGTACTCAAGTTGAGCGGAAAAGATCGAACTGCTCTGCACGAAAGTTGGTTAGAGACTGTGGCATCGGTATGCAAGTAGATAGGTGCATACGTGCCGAAAAGTAATAATAGAAAAAGATAGAAAAGGTTTTTGAAAAGAATGATGAAGAAGTCGGAAAAACCGGGACCTGGAAAAACCCGCCTCGCCAGCGATGTCTGGTCGCCAGATTTTATATGACCTCTTGGTGCTGGTCGAGTGCGACCCTTCCAGGTACCGCGGAATTTGGAAAAACCCGAAAAAGGTTCGCGGGTAGCGAAAGTAGAAAACTATGAACAATAGCGAAAGTGGAAAAGTAGAAAGAACAGGAGAATATTTACAACTTCAGTATGTTCGTATATACAGTTATGTTCGGTGTGGAGAAAATAAGTGTGTAGTGTATGTGTGTGCGTGTGTGTGAGCGGCATAGGCGTATGTGAAGACATAGTCGCCACAAACAAATAGAAAATTGTTTATTACATGAATCAAAAATTCATAACATGAAAGTGCAATTCAAGAGCTCTAAAATGAGTTTTCTACGAGGTCTGTACGACAAAGGGAACCGGAGATATTAACATTTAAAGAAGAGCGCGATTCCGATTTTTGGTGTTTTTTTCGAAAATTCAACCCCTTGTATCTTCTAAGCCCTTCGAGTTAAAAAAAAAAAAAAAAATGTTTCACCCATTCATTTTACCCAGAGAATATGTAAAAAAAATGACGACGATTTTCAAGACCATGAGGTCAAAAAGGTGTCCCGCTTGACGTGGACTGACTCTATAGCAAGTACCGAATAGCTTTTGACTGCGTTGTCTTTTTCGTTTGAGTGTTGCATTATTGGTGAGAGTGTGGGTGCCCCGTGGGACCTTTCATTCAGACGTGTAGGAAATGGATTTTGCCCACGAGGCGGATGCATTTTTGAGGTGGCTGGAAAGCGGTAAGCGTTAGCCAACTTTACCCATGTACTGATTTGAATCCGGCAACGGCCGTCTGCCATCTTGCCACTAGTCAAGCCACGAGGCTCTTTTGTATTTTTGGGATTCAGATAAAGACGACCCCCGAGTCGGTAGGCCGTCACCAGTGTCCTCTCTGTAATAGAGAATTTTCGCATTGCTTTGGTATACGACTTTTCGAGTTAAGATCTGTAATTTTGTCGCGTTATGTCCTGCCGCACACGAGTGCGAGAAGGACAGTCTTAGTGCGGCACTGTCGCCGTCTCTCTTCCTCCTGCGAGGAGGCTTAGTCGTCGAGCTCAGGCGTGAGCCTGCTTTGTTTTTGTAGTCTCTCTTTCTTTTATTGTTTCAAATTGCCGTTAGCCTCAGAAGGCAGAGTTAGGTCAAGTTAGTGTTAAGTTCCAATTTTGTAAATATTCAATCAGCGAGGAGGCCTAGCCTCCCGTAGGCTCGCCGGTCGCCTATACACGACCGACGGCCGAGTCATTCTCTTGTTATTATTAATTTATTAGATTGTAGTAAATTGTTCCTAAACACCTCGTGGTGATTATTCCATTTGTAAATTGTGATATTGTTCCGCGAGGTACCGATTTGCCGAGTTAATTATTAGCTCTTTATTTTTTCCTGTTATTGCTGTCCTACGTGGAAGCCTTAGTTTTTCTATTATTGTTGTAAAACTCGCAAATCGAGGCGAGGCCGCCTTTACACGGCCTGCAGCCGACTAGTACCCGAGGGGGAGTTACCCCCGGGTACGCACGATTATTGTTATTAATTTTTAAATCCGTTTTTCTATTTTTTTTTAATAAATTTTTATATTCTTGTTACACGCAACTCCACGAGTAATTATTTAACGCCGAGCTAATCCTTAATCTGATCCCGACCCCTCTCCGCGGTACTGAAGCTAGCCGCCGTATTAGATTCTGTTAGGCCTTGTCTTGTTTAGAAAATTTTCAGTTACGTGGCGAAGATAGTTCGCCTGGCGCCCAACTTATTAAATTTTAGATCTCGGGTATAGCTGTGTGAGCGTTGGATTGACCCCGGAGGCTGGCGATCCGGTCCAGATCCGAGGGTCATCAAAAATCCACGTCACAGGTTATAACGCCATGCTACAAAAATGTGACAGCCATGAAACAATACATATTTATCCTGGACATGCCCATTATCGGTACACTTGGGTAATGCTTTTTTAACGTCTTCCTCTCTGTTTGACTTACATGTAGTAGATACACATCGAAGCGAAAGTATATTCTACATTCAAAGACACTAATTGTTGATCTTATTACCTAACACTTCAGCAATTGATAATTTTCAGAACAATCTATGCCCGCCGAGTTTGTATCATCATACGCGCTAACTTCTTTCAGCAATATTTCCTGTCACTAATATGCTGTTCTGTCAAAGGTAACGAATGATTCTATTGGTTTTTCGTTTATTTCCATCGATTAGCATTAGAAAGACATAATTTAAAGTATGAAAATTAACCGAGGGAACGCTCGGCTTCGCTACCTGATTTCACGTATTATTTTGTACTATGTTGTGTAATGAAATGATGTTTGTAATCTATCGCTGAAAAATAGTATAATGTTTCGGATTTTTTAGCCGGCGAAACCATTTTAGAATTCGGCTGTAATTTTTGACATTTACAATGTTTTTGCCGGCTATTTCATTACTTTTCGTATGTGTCAACAGGCCTGCGCTGAACTGACTGTAATGTATTTTACACATTACACATATATGAGGACCAATTCTTAGTTATTCGTAATGTAATTGAATTTTATGTGCTACAATCAACAAATTCATTTTGGAACCTGCGCAAAAGATACGAGATATTTTATTCGACCAAGAAATCTCATTTTCAGAATCATACAATAGCTTATACTGATAATAGTTTATGCTACTCATGATCCCATTTTATTCAGACAGTGCCACATATTTAGATGTAGTACGAACATAGAATATGGACAATGTTCTCGAATTGTTCGATTGTGAAACTCTTACGTAAAATAACCAGATCTAATATCGAAACAAACCATCATGAGATTCTATAATATTTTTCAAGTTAACTTAAAAAAAATATATACATGGTAGATAAAACAACGTATACAATATCATACTTTGTAACGTGGCAGATTTTTAATCCACCACGGACTTCTGCCTTCCCCTCTCGCTAGGAATGACCCGCTGTGTCTGGTAGTGTGATTCCGATTTTTACTCCCCAAGGCAAGCCAATAATCCTTTTTAGCGTTCCGTTGTCTGCTCTAAGTCCTTGTCAGCAGGTGAAATCAGCGATGGACTGCGAGGGACAACGAGGGACGATCAGCAACGGGGAGGGTCGTCTGCCAAGCTCGTTGAAATTACCTGTGCCTTGGTAGCCGCCAAACATCGACCATCGCCCGCCAGCCAACCGAGAGAACGCTGCGCCTCCCAGCAACCGCACTTCGTCGACCTGCCTCATGCCTCTCGAGTCGGCCGAAGCCGTTATGACGTCACTGCGCCAAGGCACAGCGAAATCAACGAGTGCGGCGGAAATACCTCCCCGCGACGCGGGCGACTCCTGCCGATCTCCAGTGGAAGGAGAAGACGTTTGAAAACGGACATCGGTCTTCCGCGCTGACCGTTACTTCTGGCGTGACGAGTTTTGAGCCCTGTGCCTTCTCTTTTACTTCTTTTTCCGTTCTGCCTTTTCTTTAGATTATCTTTTCTGCCTATTTCTTTAGCTTGGTAGCTTTTACCTAATTAGTTTATTTTGGGGCCTTCTGCCATTATTTTTAAGTTAATTCTATCTTAGATTTAAGTAGTGTGAGTGTGAGTGCGATCCTGCCGTTCCGTGCCGTGCCGAGGGATTATTGCCGGAGCGCAAGGTAGGCTTTCGCCCAGACTACGAGCACCCGTCTTTCGTAGTTTTGCCTTTCTTCCGTACCTCTTTCTTTTTTTATGGTTTTTCTTTCTTTTTGGGTGTGCTATCTTTCCTTCGGAGTCGCTCTTCTAGCGACCGACGGGTTGTCGAAGTCTGTAGCATCACTGGTTTTCTTTTTGTGTAGTTTTTGAGCCTTCTGCTACCTCCACCTTGCTCCCCTTGCCTTGGGGAAAACCGTGCCGCATCCAGAGCCATCGTCTCCGGGTGCTGGCCGTTACCTGTGTGTATGTGAGTGAGTGCGTGTAGTGTGGCTGTCGCCAGCGACGTCGTTGCCTGTGTGTCCGGCCGCGTCAGCTGAGTCCGCGTCGCCTACACGCGGAGCAGATATTTATTTCATTACCTTCTTTTTGTATTTTTGTTGCTAATTTATGGGAATTATATTTATCTATTTTTTTTTTTGCCGTATCTCTTGCGTCAAAGTGTGTTATTTCTACGCCCCCATGTTCCCCTCTCCGTCTATCTAGCCGGTTACCTATTACGTTCTGAGTTTTGTTTGTGGCTTATTTTGATTTCGTTCTATCTTGCCGTCTCGCTTTCTCTTATCTGGCACATTCGTGTGCCTGGCGCCCAACATTACCTCTTAGTCTAGTTAACTTCTTGTGCGTATGTTTGAGTGCGGTTCACGTTGGTGCTCTTTGTGCGGGATTTGTTTTTCTATCTAGTTCCTCCGGATAGGAAAATTGCTCGTTACAACTTGTATCATTAAAATGAACTTTAATGATTTCATCATCCTTATAGCATATTGAATCAATATTATTGATACATACAAGATACACAACATTAAATTCTACGTACAGTATGCATATAACCGGACCTGAATATCGCGGCGCCGAACTAAGAGTAAATTTTCATTATCCTATTATTACATTCAACTGGATGGTCGATGGTTAGTTCAGCAATCAATAAGATAGCATTCGTGAATAAAAGGTCAACCATCCAATCAAATGCAGTAGAATGATCATAAGAATCATCTTACGAAGAAAGCTTACTCATAATCAGTACAATAATCGTTTAAACCTTCAGCACTCTCGCTATGAGATTTTCTCTCACGCTCATAAATAAATCAAATTTTCTTTAAAATTTCAAATGGAATGAGTACTCGATTTTTTTTCTATCTGTCAAAAAATTAATTTTTTTTCGCATTATAATAGTAATTTTATTTTAATAGTATCGAACAAAATTGAGAAAAAAAAATATTTTTATTGACTCTGTGAGATTTTTCCTCATCGCTATAGTAAAGTAGGGTGTCAGAATTTGAGAAATCGAGTCTGCTCGGCTTAATTCGGATGTTTCCGTAGAGAGTGTTTTGTGAGTAGATGTGTATGTGGAGTAGGGTAATTTGAAAAAAAAAAATTTATATTTTTTTGAATTACCCTAATGTGGAGTGTATGCAAACAGCTGTGATGTAGTTAACCTTATATTAATCTAGTCGACATTTCAGTACATAAATAATATAAAAATAAATTAGTTTAGAAGGTGTGAGAGATTTTTTCATCGCAAGAGTAATGATAGTGAATTGTTTCGCGAGCGTGCTGAAGGGTTAACACTTCTTACAATTCAAAACGTCTTAAATCATATGGAAAATTTTTGTCTACTTATAGATATAATAGTTTGTCAACAGCTTTGTGTCGTTGGCAAGAAAATTTGGTTATATGATGTATCGTTATATGATCTACTACATGTTTCCGGTAAAGTAGTCTACTATATAAATACAACCATTCATCTAGAAGTTTTCCTTCTGTTTGCATCGTCACATCCTGCGGCCCAAAATCATACGGTTAAGGCTCTGGTTATCATCAAAATGAACTTACAATAAGAACCGTTTAATTGAATACATAATTTTGTATCTAGTAGCCTGGTTATTTCATACTTCATATGTGTGAAACCAGTACTCAAGTATTCCCCAATAGAAGATTGTTTGATCTACAGGCGAATGTTTTCAACTCGCATTCCAATGATGATATGCTCAAACTATGTCACTCAATCAATCGGTTGAAGCAAATATTGTCATAATAATAGATACGAGTAATATTATTTCATGTCATTAAGTTCTACTCAACATCCAGATGAAATCAATTTAGATTGGCAAAAACTTAACGGTCACACCTGCGCTGCTTCTCTATTTCATGTGCTTTATTGGGTTAAACGAATCAAATTCGTGAATCAGATGATTTTCTCACATTCATGATCTATGAAATATTACTTCGATCGTAAATCCGTCACTAGATCTTGGTCACCTGCTGTTACATCTCAGAATCTGTTGACTGTCAATAAAAACAAACTTGTAACGAAAAATAAATAACTAATACTTAAATGTTTTTAAATAAATATCATAATAGGAGAAAGATTAAGTGACTCAGAAATAAATGCATGGAAAACGCTGTTCAGTAATACTCTACAAAACAAATTTTTGTAATATTAATTCGTACCAATAAAAAAAGGAAATGAATAAACTGAAAAATAATAATTATTTTTATCATATTGAGGGATAAACTTACAAATGAGTTTGGTTCTCCTTGTATCAGATCCACCACCTAGCATCTTGCGCGACATTAAAATGACATAGATATCGGCGTGGATTATACAGCTACGTCAAGTGGATGTTTATTACTAACGAAATATTTGCGCTCGCGAGGGTCTATTTGTAATGAATTGTAACTTATTCGATTCAAGATGTATCGTGAATGTTGATTAGCTTGAAATCAAATGCCGCACTAACAATAAGTCTCATGTTATTAGAGAACTGTATATATGTGACTAATAAGAATCAAGGCGTGCAATTCAATATAGTGTCCTTATGCGCTACCTGAAAGTTGTCCTGTACCATATTTACCTTCATTTGAAATAAAAGGCTGTTCCTTAGTATATATTTACGGCCATCTTGCCAACTGAACAAATCCGACGATATATAATAAAAGTCTCCAAATGTACAATTTTAGATAAAAATTCAAATTGTTTTGCAATGTTTCTGCTGGTTATAAACCAAATAGGTAAATAATGAAAATAGTTATTCAATAATTGCGAAACTGTGCCATATACCTATCTGTAGCTGCATGGTTCAAAATAAGAAATATACTGTAACGGATCGGGTGATCTAATCCCGAGACAATACATCACAACGCGCACCGTCTACCGCGCACCGTCTACCGCGCACAACAAGTGCCGTCAATCGGTGACTATATAAGCGCAGCGCTAACATGGCTAATCAGCAGTGCTAGGCAAAGCGCCAGACTGACTCACTTATTCTCTATTAATTTTAGCAGTGCTAGGCAAAGCGCCAGACTGACTCATTTATTCTCTATTAAATAGTGCTAGGTAATGCGCCACGCTGACTCACTAACTTCTTCCCGATACTAGGCAAAATAACCAGATCGTCATTCTACTTTAGCAGTGTTAGGCAAAGCGCCACGCTGACTCACAATTGTATTCTTTCCGAGGCCGCACAGGCATAGCGCCGCGGTTCTCTTTAGCGTCATATAGTTGATACGGAAACGGCCATAGCGGCGTTTTACGTGGTAGAGTCAAATCGATTATATTTAATTTTCTTTTCTTTATTGTGATTACTTTTGTACTTAAATTTACCTCAATAACTTTGATTACTTTATAACGGTAGTAGAGCCGTAGTGATGCTGAATCTACACATTGTCATATACTTTAGTTAAATTATCATAGTATGAAAATCCCGGTTGCAACCAATCAGTAATTTAAAACTTAATTCTAAATGTGTGATTAAAATTTTTGTTAACCGAGACGATTCTCTTTTCTTCAAAACCTTTTCTCAGTAGACTGATCTGACCTGACTAACATATTTCATTCAACTAGCTAATATACAGCTTCGGTGACGACTGCACTGCAAAGATCCGATACTCGCTTCGGTGCGCTTTGCGCATCCAAGTCGAGATACGGTCTCGGCAGGTGCGTCGAATCCCAAGTCTGATACAGCCTCGGTGCTGCTTGCAGCATCCAGGTCTGAGGGAGGCAGCTACGGTGTGATTTGCTCCACCCTAGTCTGTATCAGGGACTAACAAATAGATTACCTCTACCAAGGAACCCTAGAAAATAATCTAGAGTAAAGACACTCACAAGTAACTAGCCATACACGACACCTTCTGTGTCGCGTACAGCACCCCAAAAGTTACAATACATAACATAATAATTTCCATTTGATACTTTTCGACTTGCAGTCATTTGAGATCATAGTACTTGATTTTATCCTACAGCCACAGATGAATGTACATTGTACGAGCAGATAAGTCCGCGAGCACATGATATTCCCTGCTGCTAGCTATCAAAGCTCAATATTGCCCTATCTTCTTCTCTATACAATATATTTATATATGCATATCCGTGGACATCCGTATACGTATAGGTCTCACTGCATCGCTATACAGAGTGATCCAGAATGAGGTATTTTCCTTCTACCAGTGGAATCCTCGTGAAAATCTAAGACGAAAACTATCAATGCTAAAATGTCAAGGGAGGAGCCGTTTTTGGATAAAAGCCGTTTAAAGTTAGCTAATACGAGAGCAGATACGAGACTGTCTCAGGGCCGCTATCGCCGGTAACAATCGCATTTTTCTGTTTTCATTGCATCGCCTGTATAGCTAAGCTTCGAACAGCCGAACAGCCGTGGCCACAGCCCTGAGACAGTCTCGTTTGTGCTCTCGTATTGGCTAACTTTAAACGGCTCTCATCTAAAAACGGCTCCCCCCTCGACATTTTTGCATTGATAGTTTTCGTCTTAGATTTTCACGAGGATTCTACGGGTAGAAGGAAAATACCTCATTCTGGATCACCCTGTATAGCGTGATGTATATGTTAGTATTGCTGAATAACCAACGAAAATCACGATAAAAAATTTGTCCCTCTAGCTGGTAAAATTGGAATGTTATTTCATTCTGAACTTGATATTCATATGCATTCATTCATTCAACACTTGCTTGTTATAAGGTTCTTTCCTCTTTGAACGTAAATATCTCAGAATCTAAAATCGATAAAGTGGACCTTTTTCGTACCGATAATATGCACGCGACATTCATAGTATGATACGTGCAATTACACCGTGAATCGTGTAAGGATGACATATAACGATTGAATACTGTGTATGCGCTAATTTAAATATTGTTGAATCATGTCGCGTAAACATGAGCCTATGGAAAATTTGGAAATTAGTACACATATAACCTCCTCACAAAATTCATCCGAGGGTATGATAGAAATGTAGCCACTTTTAATAATTATTATTGTCATTGGCTACGAACATTGTCACAATTATTATTCTAAAATGTATATTTTCATGATGTTTGATCGTTATTAGCTCACCTCTCGAATCAAGAGTAAATACTAATGGAAAAAGGGTCAAGTGACCACTCAGATGAATCTTTTATGCATGAAGAGGTAAAATAATAATATATAATATGGGAAGACGACACAACATATAAGGTATAGTTTTGTTGTGAATATACAGGGTGACCCAAAATTCCCGCACCACCTTGAATAGGCAGGTATCTTATCGAATTCTAAGACGAAAGTTCCTTTACGAAAACTCTCCAAGGCCAACGGTTTTCGAGTTATTCAAAATCGCGATTGACGAATCAAAGCGTTCCTTACTATCGTAATAGTGCTGGCTCAAGAGCAAACCATGGGCAGAGCCCGTATCTTTAATATTAGCTTGTACAACCGCTATTTTTTATATTATTGAATTTAATTTGTTGTTCTGGTCGTCCAGGTCTTTTGCACCGTAGTTCCTGACGTCCAGGTCGATGGGATCATGATTTCCGAGGTCTAGGTTTCATCCGGCGTAGTTCACGCCGACCGCTCCATAGTTTCAGCGGTCCAGGTCGTCCGCTCCATAGTTTTTGGCCGTTTACGTCAACCGCTCCATAGTTTTCGGCCGTCTAGGTCAACCGCTCCATAGTTTCAGCGCTGCCAGGTCCCTGCAGCAGAACTGGCTCAGCCTGGTCGCGCAGTGCTTCTTGCTAACGAAGACGCAGGCCCTGGGGCCCGCCCCTCCCTCCGCGTACACCAGCGCACCAAGGCTAGAATCGATACCCCTAATCCGCCCCCCGACTACCCAGGGTTCCTGTATTAGTGATATGTCTGTTGTTTCCACCGCCAGGTCTCGGCTGTGTATGGCCGAGGCCGCCTTGCAGTGGCGCAAGTTTATTTGTGATAAGTCGAGTCCGTCCACGGCTGTGGGACTAGACTTGCTTACCCCCATAGCACGGAGAGAGTAGGGGAGCCCGTTTTACCGAGCCCTCTAGTTCTCCCCGGTCGCCGGTGCATGAGCCCCCGCTGGTGTGAGCTCCTGCCCGGGTGTTCTAGCCCCAGGCGCTTCACCGGTCAGGGTCGTTTGGACCCCGGCCCTGACGCCCTCCCTCCCGGTCCTCCATAATTCGGAGGCCCGTGAGGGACGGCCTCTGGGCCTGCTGGGTTCGCCTCCCCTGCCGGCTCCGCCGCCTCTGCTGCGAGGGAGGCCCGTCCTGCCCGGTGGTCTCAGAGTTGCCTCTTGGTCCCCTCGGGTCGACGAGCCCTGCCCCTCGTTCCCTGCGGCCGCTTGCGGGGTTTCGCCCTCGGAGGGCCCCCCCACCGTTTCCGGTGTCGGGGTCTCCCTCGGGGTCACCCTCTGCACCGTTGGGCCGGGAGTCTCCCGTCCCTCCCTCGGCCCCTGGTGGGCCTCCCTGAAGAGGACCCTCCCGAGACCGTAGTGGGCCAGGCAACCCCCCGCCCTCAGTGCGTCCCTGGAGGCGGCGTCCACCCCCAGCACAAGCTGCACCGATTTTGGCTTTCTTTCCTGTCCCAGACCCTCCACAGGTGGGTCTGGAACCCGGCGTTTTGGCGTCTGAGCCTTTTGAGGATGACCTCGTTCTTCTCCGGGATACCAGGGAAGACCGAGACCATCCTGGTGAGCCTGGGTAGTTGCCCCTTCTCCAGTAGCTGGAGAAAGGCCCCCCCCCCTCCCCCAGAGCACCAACGTCGGAACTGTGGACCTCAGCCAGTCCACAGCCTCTGTGTCTGAGCAGGTCACCCACAGGATGCCCTGATCGCACCGGTACTGCTCGAAGCGAGGTACCCCCTTCCCTTCCGGGATGGAGTCCATCGCCGCGCACAGCGCCCGAGCCACCAGGTCTCCCTCCCCAGAGCCAAGGGTGACCTCAGGATAGCCGGAGGGTGCGATTACCACCCTCCTGCTTCCCTCCGCCGCCTCCCTGTAGCTCAACGGTTTCGGGCGAGCCTCTCTGCCCCTCTTGGGCGCCGAGTACACCTCCGGCGGGGTGCTGTCCGAGGGCCTGGGCCTCTTCGTGCCTGAGCCTCCCGCCCCCGCCAGTGTGCTGCTGGTAGGCGCTCCTACCACGGGTCACCCATTGCCTGGGCCCCCCCGCTTCGGCGCGCTCTCCCGTGCTGGCCTGCTTGGCCTTCCTCGCCCTCCTCTTCGCCGCTCCCGAGCGGTTTGCCCTCTTGGCCCTTTCTTGTGTGGCTTCCGAGGTCCCGGTGGGTACCGAGCCCTTTTCCACCCTTGTCGACTGAGTCGTGGTCGGACTGGTCCCCGAGACCGACAGGCCGCCGCGTGTCATGGAGACGAGTGTCTCCATGTCCACAGCCAGCCCACCTTCCCCGGAGCCCTGACCTTCCGGTGAGTCCACCTCCATCGAGGCAGCCTCACCGTGCGGACCCAGCTCTGTCGCGTCCTCCGCGCTTTCATCTTCTTTTTGTTTATTTATATGATCCATAGTGATCCCACGAGTATGCAGGAAATAAAAGGTCCGCCCCCACAGAGCCTGTCGTGTGGGGGTAAGGCTAGATACAATGGGGGGTCGCCCGGGACCCCAAAGGCATCGTTATCGACATTGTACCCCAGTGCCATTCAGCCCTCGGCACGATAGCTTTACACCTTGGCTTGGGGAGCCATAGGTCCGCGGTCGGGGCCTTAGTTCCCCTGGGCCAGTTGTTACGCCGGCCGGGTTACGTATAGCCACCAACAGACCCGGGGACCCGCAGACAGCGGTCTCAGTTTCCAGGTTGCCTGCCGGCACCCCGGTCCTCGAGACCGCAGGTGCCGCGCATCTCCCTGGCCCTCTCCTATCCGCCACCTGGAGACGCGCTCGGTCGGAGCTCAGCCCACGTTCCCCTTGCTCGGTTTATAGAGCTTGGGGAACCCGAGTTATAAGTTGAGACTGATTTAAAATAAGTAAAAAATTTTAATTAGTTAAGCATAACTTGAAAAGTTATTTTTTTATAATGACAGATAATAGTCTAATGACCTAATCATTTATTATTTTTTTATTTTATTGATAAATATATCAAATGAGATTTTGAATTTTAATGAGATAATTATAACTTGAAGAGTTATTTTATTTATAATGACAGTTAACTAGTCTGATGATTTAGTCATTTTTTATTCTTTTATTTTAGTGATAAACATAACATGAGATTTTAAATATCAATATAAGTATAGCTTGAAGAGTTATTTTTTTATATTGACAGTTAACTAGTTTGATAATTTCATCATTTATTATTTTATATTTAATTAACAACCGTGCCAAATCAAAATAAATATAATATGATAATCATTTGTTTCATTGAGACCTCTAATAAGGCTGATAAAATAAATCAAAAATTGTTCTATAAAGGTTATTTTTAATGATAATTATAAGTAGAATCAAAGTTTTAATAGTCATCTTCAAGGAAATTAATATATGCTCAGATTTATGAAGTCTATTGTACTTACCCGCTTTGCCCGAACGGCTTACTCACTTTAGGCCCCCTTGTAGGGCAAAGCGGGTTTTTCAAGTATTTTTGATTTTTGAAAATAAACAGTTAATATGAATAGTTAGTTTTATTTTCCTTTTGTTTGTGCCTTTCGGCGTTACAAAGTATTGTACATCTTATTCACTCCTTACTCTCTACCTCATACCATAAGCTAACTCTCCTCTGACTTAATCCTTGTTTTCCTCCCGTCTCTCTTCTTTCTATTGTCCCTGTCCTACAGCCCGCATCTACCTATACCCTCTGTCCCAACTTACTCCCAGCACTTTCGTCAATACAACTAAACTATAATTTCGATTAATCTGAGTAAGCCAATAGGAGATAACAAAAACAAAAATATGAACTAAATAACCAATTTGATATTAACTAAAATAAAAATAAAATAAAATACTATATCATAATGTAATCCAAGTAACTTAATATAATTTCAATCGCCCATCTTACTTAATGTTGTAGTATGACTTCTATCACATACATTGACTATTATCCATACGTGCTACTTATCTAATCCCTTCCTTCGATTCTGACGACTTTTGCGCCTCTCTTCTTCCCCTTCTCTTCCTTCCTTGTCTCACTTCTTCTCGTTCTCTTTTATGCACCTCCACCCCTCTTTGAATTCGTCCCACTGCCATGTGTCTCCTCCCGCTATCACCTTCCCTTCTTCCCATTCCGCCACTATTTCTTCCTTTCCTTTTCCTCTCTCCTCTCTTACTTTCTCCTGCACCTTCCACCTCTTAAGTCTTTCCCTATACATCAGGTCCTTGTCTATTCTCACCTTTTCTTCTCTCCAGATCTTCTCTTTTTTCTTTAGTATCCACTCTTTCTCTTCTTCATCTGCTAGTTCCACCACCCATATTTTTTCCTCTCCTTCCCCTCTCACTTCCCATTCCTTCACTATCCCGACTGTTTTACCGCACTGCTTCTTCAGCCATTGTCCTCCGGTCTCTTGTTTCTCCTCACTTTTTATCCCTCTGATTGTTATATTCCTGCTCTTCTTCATCCTTGCTTCTCTTTCCCTTACCTTTATGTTTTCTTCTTCTTCTCCCTTGTCTTCTTTTTTCCCCGACTCCTCCCTTTCCTCTCTCCTCTCCTTCCTTGACCCGCTTCCCGACGCGCAGGGGGTCGACCCCTCGGCCTCCGCGACGGTGCCTAAATCCTTTCCCCTTCTCCTCCTTTTCCCTTCCCTTCCTGCTCTTCCCTGTTCATTACCAGTTCCCCTAGTATTGCTTCCGTTATTGCTCTTATCCCCCTAATCTCTGCCTTCATCCCCCTCAGCTCCTCCATTACTTCGCGCTTCCACTTTCCTTCTTCCTTCCCTTCCATTTCACTATTGTCTGTTCCTACGTGGTTGCTACTTCGGAGTCTTTCGCTTCACTGCTGTACCGCTGCCTAGTCTCCGTGTCCCCCCGCCTCTCCACCGCCCGTAGCTCTTCTCTCCCCCTTCTTCTTCTCTATAGGTAGAGCGCTCCCCCTTCTACTTGTTCCTTCTGTCTTTCCTGCCTCCGCTGTCTGACCTACTCTAGCTTTCCCATTGTTCTCTTTCTTTCCTTGCCACTTCTTCTCTTCTTTTTCTGAGTTCGTTTCCCCATCTTCTTCCTCCGCCGTCTGCTGCTGTGATCTCTTCGATTTTTCCTGCTACATCTCCCATAACTCTGCAGCTTCCCGTTAGGTGCTCTAACGTTTCCTCTTCTTCTCTGCACATCCTACATCTCCTTTCCTCTTCTTTCATCCAGAATTTTGTTCCTCTTTCTTCATTTCCGCATCTAATCCTTGCTATTATCGTTACATCCTCTCTCTTGCTTTTTCTTTTCCCTTTTATGTACCTCGGCTCTCCCACTTCTCTCATCTCTTTATACCTCGGTACACTCCTTGATTTCCATATCTGGTCCATTCTCTCCTGTTCTTGTACTTCTCTGTCTCTGTGTGCTGCCATTTCTTCTATCGAGCCTTCTAGCCTTCTGTACCTCTCTACCCCTTCTGCTCCTATTCCGCGTCTCCATAGGTACTTTTTTCTCTCTATCCCCCATCTATCTTCTTCTCCTTTTTCTTCCATCCTTCTTCTTTCTTCCCAGCATTCTCTTATTATTTTCCTCTTTTCTTCTGTTCTTATCTTCTCCTCGTATCTAATCGCTCTTCTTCCTGCTCTTGTACTTCTCTTGTTTCTCTTCAACTCCTCTCTCACTATATATCCTGGTGTCGTCTTGTCCAGTCCTAACACCCACCTTATGTATCTCTCTTGCAGTCTCTCGATCTCCTCCTTCTCCTCCCATCCCCATATTTCCGCTCCATACAGGATTATTCCCCCTACCACTGCATCAAATACTTTCATTCTCCATTCTATGTCTCCCTTGAACTTTCTTTCTCCTATTCCCCACAGTACCCCCATCGCTTTCCTCGCTTTCCCTAGTCTTTCTCTTATGTGTGGCTTCTCACTGTTGCTTCTGCTCAGCGTATATCCCAGGTATTTTATTTCGTCCACCTCCTCCATCTCTTCTTCCCCCCAGGACCATTTCAGCTTTTTTCTCCTCCCTTTTCCTTTGCTGCACACCATAATCTTTGTTTTCTCCTTGTTTACCTCCAATTTCCTCTTTTTGAAGTATCTGTCTGCTCTGTTTATCATCTGTCTCATCCCTTTTTCGTCTTCTGCTATCAGCACTACGTCATCCGCGTACCCTAGTGTCCATATTTTTTCTCTCCCTATCACTACCCCTCCGTCCTGCCCTTTCCTCATTGTTTCTTCCAGATCTGCTACGTATATGTTGAATAAAGTGGGACTTAGCGGGCATCCTTGTCTTACCCCCTTGTCTACCCAGAATTCCCCTGACATCCTGTTTCCTACCCTTATCTTGCATCTGGTTTCTTTGTATATTTGCTTCACTCTCCTTATCATTTCTCCACTTATCCCTCTCTTCTTCATTGCCACCCATAGTGTCTTTCTGTCTAGTTTGTCAAATGCTGCCTTCAGGTCCACGAACGTCATGTATATCTTCCCTCTTTTCTCTCTTAGCTTCTTTCCTAGTACATGTTTTATTATATATATGTTGTCCATTCCTCCTCTTCCTGCTCTGAACCCTGTTTGTGTTTCGTCTAGTCCTTCTTTTTCTTCTAGCTCTTTTATTATCTTGTCGTTTATTATCATTGTATACAGGGTGATCCAGAATGAGGTATTTTTCTTCTACCAGTAGGTTCCTCGTGAAAATCTAAGACGAAAATTATCAATGCTAAAATGTCGAGGGTGAAGCCGTTTTAAGATAAGAGCCGTTCAAAGTTAGCCAATATGAAAGCAGATACGAAACTGTCTCAGGGCCGCTACCGCCGGCCTGGCGGTCCTCGCGACGCATCACCGGCCACCGCGATCTCGCCAACTGACAAAACGACGATCGCGGCCCTGAGATAGTTTCGTATATGCTTTCGTATTGGCTAACTTTAAACGGCTCTCATCTAAAAACGGCGTCACCCTCGACATTTTAGCATTGATAATTTTCGTCTTAGATTTTCACGAAGAATCCACTGGTAGAAGGAAAATACCTCATTCTGGATCACCCTGTATATCTTGTATGCCGTTTGGGTCAGTGTTACCCCTCTGTAGTTCTTCACGTCTTCCACGCTTCCCTTTTTGTGTACTGGGACTACTATTCCGCTTCTCCATTCCTCTATATACCCCCTTCCTGCCCATGTCTGCCATATGATTTCTCCTATCTTTTGTTTTATACTCTTCCCCCCTGCTATCCAGGCTTCGTTTTTTATTCCGTCCTCTCCCTCTGCTTTTCCTGTTTTCAATTTCTCTATTTTCTTCTCCACTTCTTCTTTTATTTCTTTCTCCTCCTCTTCTTTTGTTTTTTTACTCGCTTTCTCCCCTTCTGCCTCCTCCTCCTCATTTTCCTCCCCTTCGCTTTCTGCTCTGCATTTTTCCTCCCTCCCTCCCAGCAGTTCTATGAAGTGTTTCGTCCACTCCTCCATTTTTATTTGGTCACTCACCCCTACTCGTTTCTTCCTGTCCTTGTTTATGTATTTCCACATCTCCCCCTCTTCTTTTATTGCCTCTATTGCTTCATCTTCTCTCTTCCTCCATGCTTGTTTCTTCTGATTGCATATTTCCTTGTATGCTCTCCTTTCTTCTCTGAACTGCTCCATGCCACTTTTCTCCCCATCTGCCCGTGTGTCTACTTCCTTCCACGCTCTTTGCACTTTCTTCTTTTGTTTTCTGCACTCCCCGTCCCACCATTCTTGCTTCCCTATCTGCCACCTATTTTTACTCTTTCTTTTGGTTGTGAGTTCCCTGACCTTGTCTGTGAGTTCCTTCCACCCCTCTTCTATCTCTTCTTTTTCCCACTTTATCTCTTCTGTTCTTTTCTTGAACTCTTCCATTTCTCTCTTTCCCCAAACTTGTCTCTCCCTTTCTTCTTCCCCGCTGTTCCCCCCCGCCCATTCTTCTCCTTTAATTGTGACTGTCAGTGGTTGGTGGTCCGACTCTATCCTCCTTTCTATCTCCATCCTCTCTATCTCTTCCCACGATTCTGCATTTACTATACAGTAGTCAATTGTCGTCTCTACCTCGTTTCTCCTATACGTCGTCTCTCCCATCTCATCCCCCTTCACGTTCCCGTTCAGTATCGTCCACCCTCTCCTTCTTGTAACTTCAATTACTTGTTCTCCTTCTTTGTTTATCTTCTTGTCTTTAGTCTTCCGTTTATCTTCTCTCCTTGATTCCCCTTCCTCTCTTAACCCTTTTTCTCCTATTCTAGCATTGAAGTCTCCTCCTATTATGAGTTTCCCTTCTTCTTGCTCTTCTCCTACTATCTCCTCTAGACTTCTCAGTTTCTCACTCTCTCCGCCTCTGTTGTATACCGTAAGGATTCTCCAGATTCTGCCTCTTATCTTGGCTTTTCTTTCTTGTATCCCTTCTTCTTCTCTTCCTCTTTCTTCTGTCGTTGCTATTTCTTCTCTTACTCCCGTTATTATTCCTCCTTTTGCTCTTCCTCTCTTTTCAGCTCTTACTGCTCCTTGATGTTCCCATTTCCACCCACCGGGTAGTAGCTTCTTCCACTTTTCCCATTCGCTTTCTTCCAGCCAGGTTTCTGTCATCCCCACTATATCGAATCCTTTGATATATTCCCAGAAGTCTTCGTCTTTACCTTTGACTCCCGCTACATTCCAGAATATCACCTTCGCCCCCCTTTCTTCTTCAGTTTCCTACCCCCTCCCTCTTCCTGTTCCTCTTCCTCTTCCCCTTCCTCCCCCTCTCTCTGCGTGCCCCCTTATCTTCTCTGCTTCTCTTATCTCTTCTCTTTCTTTGTCCCACACCCATAGATCTTCCCCCATCCACATCTTTTGGAACGCTACTCTCACTCTCTCTCCCCTTTCTCTTTTTGCCTTGGCTCTGTCTAGCAGTTCCCTTTGTATCTCTCTTTCTTTTCTCGTTAGGTCTTCATCTATAAATATTCTGCTTCCCTTTAGCTTTCCTTTCATTGACATTATCTTCCTCTTCTCCTCCCAATTCGTCATCGTTATTAGTAGTGCTTTTTTCTCTTTTCCCAACCCTACCACCTCTTTTATTCCTTCACTCTGTCCTATTACTCTCTCTATTATCTCTCTTGCTGCTCTTTCAATCTCTCGATCTGCGTTTATTTCATCTCCTCTGATTATGAGCTTATTCCTTCTTTCTTGCTTGTCTTTTCTTTCCCACGATTCTTCTAGTTCTTTAACTCTTTCTTCCTGTACCATTTCTCTCCTTTTTTCCTTCTCATTTGCTTCTTCTATCAGGCTTGTCATTCTTTGTTCCCCCTCTCTGATTTCTTTTTCTCTACTCTCTTCTTCTTTGGTCTTTTTTCTCTTCCACTCCTCCTCCAGTTCTTCGATCCTTGCTTTCATCCTTTCCCTTTCTTCTCTCCCTTGTTTTCTTGTGGCTTCTAATTCTCTTCTGAGGCTTGTCACTTCCTCCCTCATTTCCTTTCTCCCTAGCTCTATTTCCTCTCTTATTTTCCTCATTTCTTCCGTCATTGTTCTGGTTCCCTCCGCCATCTGTTCTATTATCATTTTCGTCCAGTTCTCCATTCCCCCTTCCATTCCTTTTTTCTGGACTTCTGGTCCTTCTACTGTTCTCCTGTCGTTACTCGTATTCACTTCTTCCGCCTTGTAGCCCTCTTTTCTCTCTTCTTTCTTTTCCCCCGGCGATCTTAGTATCTTTGTGCTCCTTTTGAATACTCTCTCCTCTGCTCCCCCTTCCCCCTCTTCTGCTTTTCTTTTCTTGAAGTATTCTATCAGCGATCCGTCCGATGCTGCCCTCTCTCTGCTCCAGGTCTCAGCTTTGAACGGTCTCCCTCTCTTTACCGACTCTACTGAGCCTCTCGGTGTTCCCCACTCCTCTGCACACTCCTCTTCGCTCTCTTCCTTTCCCTCTGCTCCTTTCTTTGACTCACGTAGTCCGTCCTTCCCCATTCGCGCCTGCGCTCTTTTCTCTCGTCACTTTACCTTTTTGAGGTTAGGTACTCGGCTTATACGCCTTTTCTCGCTGCACTCACTTCCTATTTTACACTTTCTTTTTCTTCCTACCTTTCCTTCTTCTCTCCTACCTTCCTGTTCCTTCCTTTTGCGTCTTCTGTGACTGGTTCTCGTGTTCTACGATCACTTTGTTACCCACTGTCACTGCCGATCTAACACCTTCGAAATCTTCACAGGAAGTCCAGTTAATATGAATAAATTAACGTCATATTCAAGTTTTGCTTTGAAGTTTGAGATCCCTTCTAGGAAATAAACCGATAATGTTTATGATTAAAGTCCAAAAAAATACTATTTTTGAACATTTATCGTTAACCTACCTGCTTTAGGCCACTCTCCCTTACGTATTTCTGTGATTATTTTTCCTATCCAAATTTCAGCCAATAGGATTGCACCATTCGAAATTATTTTGAATAGCCTACACGATATTTAACTGATGATTCGGATAATTTCCCTGGTAATTTCACTAGTGATTGCACCGGTAATTTTTCATGTTGCTTATACATAAGGAACAAAAAGTATTCCAATCCAGTTCACCCTCTATCGAATCTGACAGATTGAATTATAATTATAATTCTGTAACTTTTAAAATTGATTTTTAACTGTGGATGGTACAATTCTATCGGCCGAAATTTGGATGGAAAAATAATCTGCCGAATATCACTCGAGCTTCAAAATTAATCGGGTATTTCCCTCAAGGTTCCCTGCATCAAACGACGTTGTCAAGTTTCTCAGAAAAATCACTTGCGCTTCGCGCTCGTGATTTTGTAACCTGAATAACTTGACAACGGTTTGATTGCAGGGAACCTTGAGGGAAATACCCGATTAATTTTGAAGCTCTTATGGTATTACATGTGAAAATAAATTAGCTTCTGAACCGTTAGTCAAAAAAATCTCAACAAATTCAGATGTTCATTCTTTGACCCTGTTAACAGCATGCTGAAAGGAAAACAAAAATCGAAAATGGTGAGGGTTAATGGCAAGTCAATTCGACATAGAATGCCGCAAATGTAGAGTGTAAGGGTGTTCGAAAATCGTGAATCTTTCGATCCACACATTTTTGCTAACCTACAATTCACTAAAAATTTGGTAGACGAGAGTTTTCGACATTATGGATCACGAATCTGACTTAAATATTCAGCGATTCAAGAACGCGAATGCAATATGGCGACCAATGATTCAAAGGAACTTGATCTGGGTGAAACTCGGTGTATGGGGGTTTTTCAGCTAGTTAAGAATTTCACTCAATAATCCAAAATCCAAATCCTCTGGATTCAACATATTGGAACAAAATATCAACCACTCCGAATTTCTGATCTTGGTGTTCAGTTCGAAATTAGCAACCTCAAAGACCCTCGAGTACCGAGTTCAATTGAAATCAAATCACTTCTTGCATTATGGTCGATATTAGTTTCAGGAACAGAATTCGTAAATTAGCAAAATTCTGACTTCATATTTTGATTCGATAACCTAAAAAAACACTTGATACAAATTTACATAGAATATCCTTACGATTATTTTCGATTTACAGTTGAAAATACTGATTTTTACATGATTTTCAGAGAAAATTAATTTATAATAAGAAAAACCTCTCCAAAAAATGCAAAAAAAAAACGAAAACAAAAAAATAAAGAGGGATACTTTTATGTGTACTTAATAAGTACCTGCGTTGTCATTCTGATATTGTAAGTAGTTCGGACAAGAATGATTTTTTTCTACAAAAAGCACCGAATCCGGTGATATGTTTGTAGTACTTCTGAAAATGACTATTAATAGATCCCACTTTCTCACGTCCTAGGGACACCATGAAAATGAAAAAACTCGGTATTTATCGTAAGAAATTAGTTTGCAACGTGTAAACCTGAACGGAGGAAAGAAAGAGAAGATATGGAGAGAAGAGAAAATAAGAATAGATAAGGATCTGACCTTCATGGAAAGGCTAAAGAGATGGAAGGTGCAGGAGAAAGCCAGAGAGGAAATAAAGAAAGGAAAAGAGGGTATAGAAGCAATCTGGGAGGAAGGAAAGGTGATGGCAGGAGGAACAATTTGGAAATGGGACGAAATAAAAGAGGAGTGGAAGAAGCAAAAAGAGTAAGGAAAGGACAAAAGAAGGTGAGAGGAGATAATGATAGTTAAGATATTTTATTGTTAGATGGCAAAGGCAGTAGAGGCGATAAGAATGGGAATAGAGTTTTGCTGCGGAGAGGGGGGTAAGAATGAGGCGAATAGTGGTGGTGTACGGGTAGTCATAAGTAGTTCCAGGAAACACATAGCTAGCTTACTGTGTTGAGGGACCAGATGTAAACAAAGCCAGAGGACACTTTGCGCACACACGTTATAAAGAGGGAGGTAGCTATTAGGGAACTAGAAAAGGAAATGAAGTAATATGTAGAATTCAGGATCAAGAATACTGACAAAGTATAATGAAAGGTTGAGTTAGATAGGTGTAGGTCATAGCAATTAAGGTCCGGTTGTGAATGTTTTTATAATCTCTCTTAATCTTCCATAGGTAAATCCTCTGTAAGGGAAGATACCTAAACAGCGGAAATACATCATACTGCAAACAAAAATAGACGATAAAAAGGGAGCGAAGAGGCAAGGGAATAGTTATCAGATATTAGACGTAGGAGGAGAGAACGTGAAAAACAGGATCTAGAGTAATAGGAAAGATCAGAAGGAAAGGGTGAAATTCAGGATGGGAGAGAAACCAGCTCTTCGGACCTGTATTCAGTTAGCTAAAGATCGGACCTACGTGAAGTTAGCCCCCCACTTTTGGAAAAAAATATTTTCGAAAGTTGTTCCAGATTGTTCTAGACTTGTTCTACATTGTTCCAGAACGGAAATTTTCCAATGTGAAAAAAAGTCCAAAATTCGAACGAATACGGTCAAAAAACGTACACCAAAACGGAAAAGTGGAATAAAAAAGTTCAGAGACCTATTCCGGCAATCTCTCGAGTTGTTCCGGGTTGTTCCAGATGTTCTGAACATTGTTCCAGAATCCCAAAGTCGTAAGTCCAAAATCAAACCGGAAGTAGTCAAAAAACGTACACCGAAACGGAAACGTAGAATAAAAAAGACCAGGGATTTGTTCTGGCGATCTCTCAAGTTGTTCCGGGTTGTTCTAGTTGTTCTGAACATTGCTCCACAATCCCGAAGTCGCAAGTCCAAAATTAGACCGGAAGTAGTCGAAAAACGCACACCGAAACCCAAAAGTAGAATAAAACAGTTCAGGGACTTGTAACGGCGATCTCTCGAGTTGTTCCGGGCTGTTCCAGTTGTTTTGAACATTGTTTCAGGGGGACAATGTCTAACACTGACGCAAGTAAGCGAGAAAATCGAAGAATCACTTTTTTTTTGCGTAGCCTGGCATATTACGAAAAAAAATTATACGATATGTTCTACATTCTTTCACATTTGTTCGACATTGTTCCAGAATATTATCTCGTCAACTGCAAAATTTGAGCTGAAATTCTTCTTTCGCGATTTTTTCAGCTGTTTCAGGACTATTGGGACCAGGAAATTTGTTCGACGTCCTTTAATCCTTCGAGTGCCCATTTCCGCCGCCAACCTGTTAGTGCATTCTGGGTCAATCTGACCCAAGGCGTTTTTCAAACCGTTGTATCTCGGTGAATATGCATTTTTTGGTTTTTTTTGTAGAGACGTTTTTTATAGTAAATTATCCATATTTTATGGCCCCAATTTTATTTTTTGACGAAAACGAAAATTAAATGCCAAAACATTCGCTCAAAGTGGGGCATGCGTTGAAAAATATGTATATATACTTGCACGAAAAAAATCACATTTTTTTTCTTTCAATTAAAAAAAAACCCTTCGGGGTTTATCAACTGGAAGGTTTGTAGATGCGAATCAAAAATACAGTGTCGACCAACTTTCCAAAAAGTATATTTATTCGGAGGTTTGAATTGAAGCATTTTCGGAGTAGTGAAAAATGGGAAAAAACAACTCCTATGGCAAATTATTTATTGAAAACTCATATGTTTTAGATGTTTTTCCTTAAAAAACGTTACTCGGATTAATATTACGCGGATTTACCGCAATCGACACACAAATAAGCGCGGTGCTTGTTGCACATTGCCCTCTTACATCCCGGGCACTGGTGTTTCGTTTTGTAATCGTCTCCTTGGACACACAGACCGCATCTGACGCGTTTCGCGAACTCTGGCCTTTCATCCAAATCTTGCAAGGGCTCATCTCCACCTTCGTTGACAATCATTTGTATGCTTGCCACTATCCCAGATCTTAAAGTGGTTGTCTGTAACCTTCGACGAAGAAACGGCCGCAGTAGATGGTGTGCAATTCTTTTTTGGCATTCACGACTCGACAGCTGTTCTTTTTCTTGATTCGCATTCAATTTTGCATAAATATACAAGATGCGGCTGTTTACTATTGCCTGGTCGAGAATGCCAAAAAAGAATCGCAGTGGCCATCGTTTCGTTCCCCGCGTAACGGTGTACCGGTGACACAGTTGATCAAAGGTATCAGTTCCACCTTTCGTGAGATTGTAGTGCTCTACAATCAATGGTTTTCCGGTACTACCATTTTTACTGCTGAGCTCATACGAAGAAGCCAGGAGCACCACTTTGTTTTTTTCTGGAGTCCATGATAAAAGCGTGATGTTCCCATGGTAATCATATTTAGATGATTCCACCTTCTCAGCAATTTTCATTTCAAAAGGGATTTCTCGCTTGTTCTTTCGAATAGTGCCGGTGATTGTGAGATTGAATGGTTCATTCATCATTTTTTTGATTAAAGGAATCGACATAAACCAATTGTCACACGTGATGCTCCGATTCGTCCCGTGGAATGGCTCTGTCACTTGTTGAAACACGTGCGAGGGTACTGATTGACCTTTTTCAACCTGAATTTTCCCAGTGTAGGGTACGGCATTGATCTGCATTCAAAATATTTTGATAAATAGCAGAGATAAAACTCAACAAGAATTTATATTACTAAGGAGATACCAAGTAGGGACTTACCACGTAAAATGTTCTGGCATCATTCAAAGTGACGATTTTCAATCCATATCGATCCGGTTTGCTTTTTATATACACGCGGAAAGGACAATTTCCGCGGTATCCGAGAAGTTGCTCATCGACAGTGCAAAGTTTATGCGGATTGTAATTGTTTTTACAATTTCCAATGAAAATTGTCCAAATTTCTTCGATGAGTGAGAAGCGGTTTGAGTTTGTTCGATTCGATACATCATCGAAGCGTAAACATTCGGCTAAAAAGACGAACCGCCTGCAAGGCATCGTCGAACGGTAAACGTTGTAACCTTCCTCATTGGGCCAGACATCCTTCACGCAAACCAGATTCGCCTTCCAAATTCCCATTTAAAAAACGAGTCCAATGAAAGCATCGATCTCAGCCGAATCGGTAAGCTTGTGGTAAGTTTGGAGAATATTTCCTTTCTCGATTACGGTGTCCAAAACTTTTTGAATTTTTATATTTGTATAATGTGTTATCAGATCTCTGATATCTTTCGTCAAAAGAGTTTCGAAGAATTCTTCGACGGTGTTGCAATTTTTTGCATCATTTTTGGGTCCCGGTATGTATGTGCTCAGTCTTGAAAACCGATCTAAAAAATTTTGAAAATCAACAAATACGAATAATAAAAAATGAAAATGGAAAATTTTCAGAGTCAAAAATTGTATAGAAATTTGATGCGGTAAGCGAAGCATTTTGGAGTGTACTGTGCATTGTATAGCGTTCACGGACTTATTATTATTATTTGGGTACATTTCTTACATGAGGTTCGTGCAGGGGTCCTACTCCAGGTATAACCGTTTTTCCCCGCCATGCGCTTCAGTCTACCACGAGAGCGAAGATTCAACGCGCGCTGTTGCTGGCAGCTAGTTTCCGCACCTATGTCGTCAAATTCATCATCACTATCAGTGGCTTCTTCGTCCATTTCCTCCACGTAATCTGCGTCTTCATCAGACATATTCCCCCCGAAGTCGTCGTCGTCCGGCTCGTCAAGCAAAACGCGCCCCACAGAATTCAGTCGTTCTTCATTCGACATTCTAAATGCATAATTTATTATAATAACGCAAAATAAAAAATATCTATTAGCATTTTCTATCATAACACACTTACTTGTCGAGATAAAACACGAAATTTCACACACAAAAAAAAATTCGATTTTTAACGCACTAGGGCACACATGGGTCAAAATGACCCAACGTCTTTTTCCGATGGCTGTCCCCGGGATACTGGCGCGAACTGAGGAAAGGTCCGAGGGTTTACCTATAGAGTAAGGGTGGGGGAAAATTATGGCGTTGAAATTTGGGCGAATAGATCCCCACGTTTTCCGATACAATTGGTAAAAGAAAATGTTCTGGGTCAAAACGACCCAGTGTGCACTCGAAGGGTTAAGCGACGTTGTAAGATTCTCGCCGGTTGTTCTAGTCGTATCCAACAATGTTAAAGATTGTTCTAGTCGTATAGAATGTTGTTCCGGGTTGTACCAACAAAGTAGAGCTTCGCGGCCCCCTACTTTTCAAAAACGAGGATTTTTCGAGTTTTTCTCCATTGTTCTAGTGGAATGATACATTGTTCCGGGTTGTTCTAACCGAATTGAATATTGTTTCGGGTTGTTCTAGCCGAATTGAATATTTTTCTGGGTTGTTCTAATCGTATGAAATGTTGTTCTGAATTGAATGCAAAAATCACTATTCTTTAATTCTTGCCAGATGATGACATTGTAATTCATACGATTCTTGCGTTGCATTTTGTATTGCTATAATTAATTGAAGCTTGCAACTCAATTATGACACACGACCATCCTATAAAAATTCCAAAAATCCAAATATTCGATTCTTACAACGATTTTCAACGTGTTGTCGAATCTTTAGTCAATACTTATAGACGAATTACAACGCATATGGACAGTAAAATCTCAAAAATACATCAAATTTGCGTAATTTGGTGCTTGAAACAGCGTCTAGATCATCTGCACCGCATATTCTTTTACTTAAAATTGAACATTCCATCAGAACCCAAAAGACACGACAGGGCCGGCCCTACCATAGGGTAAACGGAGCGGCCGCTCCAGGCGCATCTATACTTTACCGACGAAATAATTGATAATCAAAGAGACTACTAAATTATATATTATTTCACTAGTTATCAACCCGAGTTAATGAAAAATACTGAATTCGTTTGTTCAAAAAAATTGTACATAAATTGTTAATGATTATGTGATTTAATACTATCATTTCGTACATTGAACGCTCGTTTCAACAAAAATTGAGTTCTCAAGAATCAATTTCCGACGGTGCTGGTTTCAATGATTTATCCCATATGGCTCATACGAAAACTATAATCAATTGATAATGCACTGGTCAACACGCTTTTTTGCCGTTAATTAAACTGTAAATTTTTTTTATCTTAAATGCCTAAGTATTAACGAAAAAATATTAAAAATACTTCATTACATCATAATATCTAAATACACGACAAATTGTATATTTGGCAGTATTATTGACGGTATATCGCATCAAAGTATTATAACCACCCCCACTAACAAACTAACGCCACTGCCAAACTATCCTCTCCCGAGCGAGCCTCTCGCACGCGGTATGTGCATGCAAAAACGTCCGCAAGGACTTAGTTTTCGTGTAAAAGCACTAAATAACGGATCAATCAGCATCGGTTTTAAGAAAGATTGGCTAAAGCTTCGCATCGCCGTCCGCCCCACTACCGAGATCGAGACAATAATGTGTGATGTTCCCCGCTTCGCCCAGGAGTGGGACGGACGGCTATGCAATGTTCTAACCATTCTTTCCTAGAGCTGAACGCTGATTGGTTCGTTATTAAATGATTTTACAGGAAAACTAAGCCGTTGCGGACTTTTTTTTATTGGTAACTTTCGTCTCAATTTTTCGTAAGGAATTCGCTAGTATGCCGATGGTGCGCGAATTTCTAGACACCCTTTATATCTCACTACGTCGCGCTTGTAGCGCGTTCGAAGCTTTTATCGTCCTTACATCCCCGGGTTAAAACACTTTATGTAATGATAATGTGTTTGCTCACCAAAGCAACTGATTTTGTAAGTTTCAAGCAAATAGTCAGATTTTCTATTATCCTGTGCAGTAGCCAAGGTTGCGGTAGGACCGAAGACGATACGGTCAGCTTGGCTGAAGAAGCCCGTGTATCTATCAGTCGGGACAAAAAAGGGTATTTCTGATATGAGCAAGGCATCATCCGAGATTGATAGTTCCGACGAAGGGTTGGAACCTGACGAAGGTGAAAGTGAACATGAGCTCTACGATAGCTCATACATCGATTCTTGGACACATCGATTCTTTCATGAATGTATGAATGATGCAAAAACAGCGTCAAGTGGCGTTGATATAAATCCTTATTATTGCCCCGCAATGGCACAGAAGATTAAATACATGCTGCCTTATTTTCCACTATATTCTGGAGTCACGATTACACATTTCGGATATGGCCAAGTCAATGCTACTTCATCAGCGGTTGAGGCTGAATTCAACGACCTGAAACACCGTCTGCTCAGAAATGAATGTCAACCAATACGTATCGACAAATTTTTAACGACGCATTTGAGATCATTCTCTGGAAGAGCGAAATTGGCCGTAGCTGAAAAATTCGGCAACCATCGCAAGTGAAACATTCAGCAGATGTAGTGGATCTAGAGTGTAGTACTAGTCACATTCCGGAGAAATAAATGCCCCCGCAAAACCAAGATGACTGTTCACCAGATGGGATCGAAGGAAGTTTTATGGAACGATTCGATGGAATCGATAATCTCGTAACGCAGAAAACAAACAAAATTGACACAACTTGCCAGAATAAATTAATAAATGATAAAGACGAGTCGATTCTTGCTGAGAATTTCATGATAAATGATATATCCATCTCCATCAATGTTGAATCTAAGGAGCAAGTAGTCATACCCGTGGATGAAGACGTGACTTCGGTCTTTGGGAGTTTCTCAATTACTGATTTATCCAGCTCGACCAATGTGCCATCTTTCGATCCCACAATGGTACCCACGAAGCAAAACGTGAAGCGACCGAATGAATCGTATCATAAAAACAGTACCGAAATTTCTGAATTGAGTAATGAGCAAAATTGGAGGAATAAGAATGGACCGAAATAAACGAAACGAACGTATCTGGATACACGTCCTGACTGGGATGTCGTTGGGTTCAGCACGACGAGGCTCAATATCGGTTTAATGAAAAATGGTAATCACTGCCCCATAATATCAGACGGAAACAATAAAATCGTTGTCCGGAATACATATGGTTTCGACAGTATCATACAAATCTTAGGATTCGCGTGTAGAATCGATGGTTTCCGCAAACTTGTCGACATGGCGAAAACAGACACATATGAATATTTAAAGTTATTTTTAAAGAAAGGTCTCTCGCCTGTTACCTACAGAATGCGTGCGAATATTTTGGGACGAGTTGAATGCTTCAGACAACCAACACGGTTACCTAACGTGATTAAAATTGATGCTTTGTCAAACATCTGTAATCTGTGCGAATAGGTGTTCCACCAGGATTGGAGTTCAATAGAAGAGATTACTTGCAGTGAATGTGAAGTAACCCATACTTTTGGTAAAACGCTCTCCCCAATAAATTTAGACGTAGTGATGGATCATGGCTTCCAGAAATTAGTCACAGCGTTACAGGACGGCAGGTTGTCACGGAGAAAATGTTGCGATAAACAATTCCCAATAGTGACCACGTACGGTATTCAACTGTTTATCGAATGCAATGGAATAGGCCGAAACATTCACCTAGACCAATTTCCAAAGTCAATTGTGCTTAATGCGACTGAATATATTTTGGCTGGATTTGTGATGTATGCAGGAGGCACAGCAGTGGATTCAGTAGGGCACTATACTGCATGGGTGAAGAAGGAAAGCGAATGGATTGAATTTGATGATTTGAAACAAAAACCTTTATGCCCGCCGGAAGATCCAGAAAGAAAAGAACCGCATTCGTGCATTTACATAAGAATATGAAGAAAAAAAACAGAAGGATCCGAGAAAAAAATGTAAAACACAAAACAAAAACGAGAAAATACGTGTTGGGGTGAGATGACCTTGGCGAAACTATTCCTGATTATTTGTAACTGCAAGGCATAAGCTTTACATTTTATTTTAATATGACAATTGGTTTCTATTTGTTATTGTAACGGATCGGGTCATCTAATCCCGAGACAATACGTCACAATGCGCACCGTCAACCGCGCACAACAAGTGACGTCAATCGGTGATATAAGCGCAGCGCTAACATGGCTAATTAGCAGTGCTAGGCAAAGCGCCACGCTGACTCACTAACTTCTTCCCGATACTAGGCAAAATAACCAGATCCTCATTCTACTTCAGCAGTGTTAGGCAAAGCGCCACGCTGACTCACTAACATTTCTTTGTCGAGGCCGTACAGGCATAGCGCCACGGTTCTCTGTAGCTTCACTTTTGTTATACGGAAACGGCCATAGCGGCGTTTTACGTGATAGAGTCTATTTAATTTATATTTGATTTTCTTTTCGATACCTCAATCACATATTGTTTCACACTTAATTTCGCAAATTCAGAATAATTTACTTGTTAACGAGGTTTATAACGGCGGTAGATCCGTAGCATAGCTGAATCTACACTTCACCATAGAATTTATTTAATTTACTTTTGTATAATACTTCCGGTTGCAACCATTATAGAATAATGAATTTAATTGCTTAATTAAATCTTATGCGAACCGAGACGATTCTCTTTTCTGCCAGACCTTTTTCTCAGTAGATTGAACTGACCTTACTAACATCTTTCATTTAAATAGCTAATATACAGCTTCGGTGACAACTGCACTGCAAAGATCCGATACTCGCTTCGGTGCGCTTTGCGCATCCAAGTCGAGATACGGTCTCGGCAAGTGCGTCGAATCCCAAGTCTGATACAGCCTTGGTGCTGCTTGCGGCATCCAGGTCTGAGAGAGGCAGCTACGGTGTGATTCGCTCCACCCTAGTCTGTATCAGGGACTAACAAAGATCTTATCTCTACCAAGGAGCCCTAGAAATTAATCTAGAGTAAAGACACTCACAAGTAACTAGCCATACAGAAGGTGTCGCGTAAAGCACTCGAAAAGTTACAATATATTGTAACTTTTCTTTTGTTTTCTTTGTATCCGTTACAATATATTGTAACTTTTTGGGTGCTGTACGCGACACTGAAGGTGTCGCGTATGGCTAGTTACTGTGAGTGTCTTTACTCTAGATTAATTTCTAGGGCTCCTTGGTAGAGATAAGATCTTTGTTAGTCCCTGATACAGACTATATTGTAACTTTTTGGGTGCTGTACGCGACACTGAAGGTGTCGCGTATGGCTAGTTACTGTGAGTGTCTTTACTCTAGATTAATTTCTAGGGCTCCTTGGTAAAGATAATCAATTTGTTAGTCCCTGATACAGACTAGGGTGGGGCGAATCACACCGTAGCTGCCTCCCTCAGACCTGGATGCTGCAAGCAGCACCGAGGCTGTATGAGACTTGGGATTCGACGCACTTGCCGAGACAGTATCTCGACTTGGATGCGCAAAGCACACCGAAGCGAGTATCTGATCTGTGCAGTGCAGTCGTCACCGAAGCTGTATATTAATTTTTCTTACGAAATGACCGTACCTAAAAAAAATGAAATGAAAGAAAATAATGATAATGTAACAAAAAAAAAATGGAGAAAGAAACTGAAAAATTCAAAAATACAAATAAGAATAAAAAATAAAAATAAAAATGAAAAAAAATTGAATGAAAAAAATTGGATCAATTTTTTTGTTAACGTTGACATTCTGCACGAAGGTGAATTGTTTCTATCTTTATAACATGTTGAGGTTCCAATGATATTTGTTAATCCGAACAACCTGGAACAATGTTTCATTCCACTGGAACAATTCAGAAAAACTCTAAAAATCCTCGTTTTCGAAAAGAAGGGGGCTGCGAAGCTCTACTTTGTTGGTACAACCCGGAACAACATTCTATACGACTAGAACAATCTTTAACATTGTTGGATACGACTAGAACAACCGGCGAGAATCTTACAACGTCGCTTAAGGGGATATGAAACGTTTGTCAAAACCTCGAAAACGGGAATCGTGAATTCTCCGAAACTACGCAATCAATCGCAATGAAACTTTGGGGAATTACGCAGTTTTTTGGCAGAAAGTGGCTGATTATCATACTTTTTCGAAATTTGACAAAAATTTTTGCAGATTGGGTTATCGACCACCTAAATCATGTGATTATTCATTGTTGCCGTAGAAAATCGCATTTCTAAGACAATCAGCCACTCCGCAATTAAAAACCACACACTTTGAGCCTAATCCCGTGTCATTTCATAGCGAAATGGCTGAAAATTCACGATTCTCCGTCACTCGAAACCAAAAAACCGACATTTAGTCGAGGTGACACTCTGTACCGACATTGCACCCAGTATACTTGTAAGCCGCGCGGCGGCGCTAGTGAAGATTTCCTAGGTCACTATACGTAAGCGTGAATGAGCTGCTCCCGTTTGACAGCAAATACTAATAATCCACATCGGATCGTACCCAACTGACAGCTAACCTAAAAGACGACCGTCGGATGACTGAAATCGTATTTGCGGATGACGTTACAAAAAGACGATTGCTCTGTTATTTATTTTGCTCATATTGTTCATCCTGATTTGTGGAAAAATTAATTTATGTACGTGAATATCAATAATCAATGTAGAACCGCAGATGATATAACCTGACTCGTCTGACAGCTAACCTACGATTCGAAAATGGGATGTATAAACTTTCATTGTAGGATTGAGGTTGTGAAGAGAATATTAGTCGTTTATTCATTTCAAATATGAAAATAAATTCCAACAATCGATAGAGGATCCTGGGCGTTATAACCTCACATTTTTGACAGCTAACCTAGCAGCCGAACATAGGGTATCAGTTTGGAATTGAGGTTAGGGAGAAACTCTGGCTAGCTTATTCGTTTCATGTGTATTTTTCAGTTCGTCCGACTTGTTGGACAAGAATTAAAATATGAAAGTAAATTCCAATATTCGATCGAGGATCTTAACCTCACATTTTCGACAACTAACCTAGCAGTCGAACATAGAGTTTTAGGTTAGAGTTGAGGTTAGGGAGGGAAAAATAAATTCAAATAATCGATAGAGTATCTCGGACGTTATAACCTCGCATTTTTGACAGCTAACCTAGCAGCCGAACATAGGGTTTTAGTTTGGAATTGAGGTTAGGGAGAGACTCTGGCTTGTTTATTCGTTTCATGTCTATTTTTCAGTTCCACCGACTCGTTGGACAAAAATTAAAATTTGAAAATAAATTCCAATATTCGATCGAGGATCTTAACCTCACATTTTTGACGGCTAACCTAGAAGTCGAACATAGACTTTTAAAGGTGGAAGCACACAGAACTCCAGACGCCATAAGCAGAATGCAGAAGCCATAGCGCAGGCGCAGTTGCAAAAGTCCAGTGAACGGAGCGCATGCGCAATGGTCTCTGAATTCTGCTTATGGCGTCTGGAGTTCTGTGTGCTTCCACCTTATGTTAGAGTTGAGGTTAGGGAAAGAAAAATAAATTCGAATAATCGATCGAGGATCTCGGACGTTATAACCTCACATTTTTAACAGATAACTTAGAAGCCCGATGTCCGCTTTTAGGTTAGTTATTGAAAATGTGCGGTTATGATTCTCGATCGACTGTTGGAATCTATTTTCGTATTTTTATTTTTGACTTTTTTCCAACGAGTCGGAGGAACTGAAAAATACAAATGAAACGAATACACTAGCTAGAGTCTCTTCCTAACCTCAAGTCTAAACTAAAACCCTATGTTCGACTTCTAGGTTAGTTGTCAAAAATGTGAGGTTATGATCTTCGATCGAATATTGGAATTTATTTTCCTTTTTTAATTTTTTTCCAACGAGTCGAAGGAACTGAAAAATACATGTGAAACGAATAAACTAGCTAGAGTCTCTCCCTAACCTCAACTCTAAACTAAAACTCTATGCTCGGCACGCATTTTTACCGCCTTCGTGTGTGTCGCACCGACCGGCGCTAGGGGCCATAGAAACACGTGACAGTGCACATGGTGACGTGACGTTTACTGAAGATCTGTCCGAGCTTGTTAGTGGCGTTAGTGCGATAGAATAATCAAAGAACAATTGAATAATAAGTTTCTAAACACAGCAGGTGTGTAATGTGCTATCTGAACTATTTCTGCTGAATTCATTTCCAGTATCTAAGGGTATGATAGTGCAGCTTATTACGTGAGATCTGAACCTAACCTCAAGAAATTTTTGCGAGCATGTGCTTCTTGTTCATTGCGAATACGTTAGTAAACACTGTGCTGGGACATACAACGGAAGACAAAAGTGATTATTTTCCGTATATATCCTGTGGGACTTGACACAGCGCGTTAGCTATACTCGGTTATTGATTTTTATTATTTCAATTTGCTTTCAGTGATAATTTAGTGAATGAGATTTCACTCATATCTACCGCTCTGCTCAAGAGTGAGGACGACTTGCTCGTCATACCGATGAGAATCCTGAATAAGGATTCTGACTGTATTTGTTATTCATGTCTAATTGTAAGTTAGAAATATTATAGTGAATTAGTTTTCACTGATATCCACCGCTCTGAACAAGAGCGAGGACGACTTGCTCGTCATACCCATGAGAAACCTGAATAAGGATTTTCTCTTGGTTGGTTCAAAATGTTCATCACATTTGCAATATTATAGTGAATTAACTTTCACTAATATCTACCGCTCTGAACAAGAGCGAGGGCGACTAGCTCGTCATACCAATGAAAATCCTGAATAAGGATTTTCTATGTATTCGTTTTTCATGTCTAATTGTAAGTTAGAAATATTATAGTGAATTAATTTTCACTGATATCCACCGCTCTGCTCAAGAGCGAGGGCGACTAGCTCGTCATACTGATGAAAATTCTGATCAAGGATTTTCTCTTGGTTTGTTCAAAATGTTTATCACATTTGCAATATTATAGTGAATTAGTTTTCACTGATATCTACTGCTCCTTAGAGCGAGGGCGACTAGCTCGTCATACCCATGAGAAATCTGAATAAGGATTTTCTATGTATTCGTTTTTCATGTCTAATTGTAAGTTAGAATTATTATAGTGAATTAATTTTCACTGATATCCACCGCTCTGCTCAAGAGCGAGGGCGACTTGCTCGTCATACCCATGAGAAACCTGAGTAAGGATTTTCTCTTGGTTGGTTAAAAATGTTTATCACATTTGATGTATTATAGTGAATTAATTTTCACTCATACATACCGCTCCGAACAAGAGCGAGAATAAGCCACTTTTGTTGCTGGACACTGTAACGTTTGTCGAACACAGTGGTACGTACATGATATACATGAATAATTCTCGATTTGTTCGGGCTATGATTTAGTGCAATCATTTGCATGCATTGCGGTGCTTATGGACACTGCCGCGTAATAATCGCGAGTATTAGTGTATACTGTATACGTATATATATTGGTGTAGCAAACGTCTGCTAACTGAGTTGCTGGTTAGAAGACGCGTGCTGCGCCATCTAGCGGTATGCAGAGGTACCAATATTGGGACCTCTGTTTTACCGCGGTGAAAGGGGACCCGGCCGTGGCCTTGAAACGTTTCATATCCCCTTAAAGGACGTCGAACAAATTTCCTGGTCCCAATAGTCCTGAAATAGCTGAAAAAATCGCGAAAGAAGAATTTCAGCTCAAATTTTGCAGTTGACGAGATAATATTCTGGAACAATGTCGAACAAATGTGAAAGAATATAGAACATATCGTAGAATTTTTTTTTTGTAATATGCCAGGCTACGCAAAAAAAAGTGATTCTTCGATTTTCTCGCTTAATTGCGTCAGTGTTAGACATTGTCCCCCTGGAACAATGTCCAGAACAACTGGAACAACCCAGAACAACTCGAGAGATCGCCGTTACAAGTCCCTGAACTTTTTTATTCTACTTTTGGGTTCCGGTGTGCGTTTTTCGACTACTTCCGGTCTAATTTTGGACTTGCGACTTCGGGATTCTGGAACAATGTTCAGAACATCTGAAAGAACCCGGAACAACTCGAGAGATTGCCGGAACAGGTCCCTGAACTTTTTTATTCCACTTTTCCGTTTCGGTGTACGTTTTTTGACCCTATCCGTTCGAATTTTGAACTTACGACTTCGGGATTCTGAAACAATGTTCAGAACAACCGGAACAACCCGGAACAATCGGGAAATTTCGTTTTTTCGAAAAGTGGGGGGCTAACTCAAAAAACCTTTTTTTTCAATTCTCAGCCGTATTTTTCACATTGGAAAATTTTCGTTCTGGAACAATGTAGAAAAAGTCTAGAACAATCTGGAACAACTTTCGAAAATATTTTTTTTCAAAAGTGGGGGGCTAACTTCACATAGGTTGTAACGGATCGGGTGATCTAAGCCCGAGACAATACGTCACAACGCGCACCATCAACCGCGCACAACAAGTGACGTCAATCGGCGACTATTTAAGCGCAGCGCTAACCAGGCAAAGCAGCAGTGCTAGGCAAAGCGCCACGCTGACTCAATAATTTCTCCCCGATACTAGGCAAAGTAACCAGATCGTCCTATTAATTCGAGCAGTGTTAGGCAAAGCGCCACGCTGACTCACACTCGCATTTTCCGAGACCGTACAGGCAAAGCGCCACGGTACTCTTTAGATTCATTTTTTTTGCATACGGAAACGGCCATAGCGGCGTTTTACGTCTTCGAGTCAAATATTTTATTTGTTTTCTTTTCTTCATTATAACTTACTCTCCATTTGATTTATATCCAATTTCACAATTTAACTAGAATTTAATTTATAAACGACCGTAGAATCGTTGCATAGCTAAATCTACGAATTTCGACTAAATTTATGTAATCTAATTTTATAACACATTTTCGGTTGCAACCATTTCACCTATTATGAATTTATTTGATGAATTAAAACTTATGTTAATCGGGACGGTTTTCCTTTCTTCAAAACCTTTTCACTGTAGACTGAACGGACCTGACTAACATCTTTTATTTAATTAGCTAATATACAGCTTCGGTGACGACTGCACTGCACAGATCAGATACTCGCTTCGGTGCGCTTTGCGCATCCAAGTCGAGATACTGTCTCGGCAAGTGCGTCGAATCCCAAGTCTGATACAGCCTCGGTGCTGCTTGCAGCATCCAGGTCTGAGGGAGGCAGCTACGGTGTGATTCGCTCCACCCTAGTCTGTATCAGGGACTAACAAAGATCTTATCTCTACCAAGGAGCCCTAGAAATTAATCTAGAGTAAAGACACTCACAAGTAACTAGCCATACGCGACACCTTCTGTGTCGCGTACAGCACCCAAAAAGTTACAAGGTAAAGGTCGGTGATTTATGCTGATGTTTATTTATTATTTTGATTTTCATTATCTTCATCTTAAGTTTAATTTAATTTAATTCAATCTTTATTTTAATGTTATTTTATGGCATGAGAACCTCGGTGGATGAGACAGACCTATAAACAAATATAGATAGTAAGCGCTTGAGGTAGAGGAGTTATGGTTCCCCCAAGTTAAGTTAAGCTAAGTTAAGTATCCAAGCAGAAGTCACTGGCAGTATGCCATAGGTGTAAGGCCCAGCAGTATGACAAAATGAAAATATGAAATAATTAGTAGTAAGCAAATAGATGTAAGTGCAAATAAGTATAGTACAGAGTAAGGGATCGGGCTGTAAGCAGAGGGAAGTATAGGGACCGTAGGGGAAGGGAGCGGGAAAAGCAGTAGGGTAGGAGTGAATAGGGGAAAGTAGAGTTAAGTAAGTAGAATAAGGATAAAATAAGGCTAGAATTGGGAGTAGAGCAAGGAAGTGTAAAAAATCCTGTAACGCCGAAAGGCAGATGTTAAAAAGGAATAAAATATTACCGTAAACCTGAACGGAAAAAGGTGAATCGCTCAGCGACCACTATGCCCGGAGGGTTGAGCGACTTGATTTCCACTAATTGATTCTTGACGTATTGTGACGTGGATTTTTGTTAACCCTCGGATCTGGACCGGATAGCCAGCCTCCGGGGTCAATCCAACGTGCACACAGCTATATCTCAAAATTTGAATTGGTTGGGCGCCAGGCGAACTATCTTCGCCACTTTCGAAATTTTCTAAACAAAACAAAATATTAACGGAAACTTAAGCGGCGGCTAGCAACAGCACCGCGGAGAGGGGTCGGGATTACTATTAAGGATCAGCTAGGCGTTAAAGAACGACTCGTGGAGTTCAATTTAACAGAAGTATAAGTAATTTATTAATAAAAAATATGTAAGAAAAGAGAACAATATAAGATGAAAGAATTAGAAAATAATCGTGCACCCAGAGGTACTCCCCCGCGGGTTAGTGGTGGCCAAGGACCGTGTATAGGCGGTCTTGCCACGTTTTACAAATTTGACAAAAATCACACCTTCCACGTAGGAAGGCAATAACAAAAAAAAACAATGCCAAAGTGAAATAACTACGGACTTAACAAATCAGTACCTCGCGGAACCCTGATAACGGGTCATAGGCGAAATCTACTCCGCGAGGTGTTAAGTAATAATTCACAAAATTCTACAATAAATAGTAACAATAACTTAATCCTAACTCTGCCTCGTACGCAAGTCCACAGGACCTTGACTCGAGAATTCCAAAACAAAACGCAACTCGACTCGACTCTAACTGACTGTAGACAGCGACTGACTTAGACTTTCTCACTCGCTCTCATAGGTGAGCCTCGGTACAGCTACAGTTGGACTACTAAATGGCCACTTTTTGGGCCTGAAACCAAATTTCCCGAACGCGAAAATTCCTCTAAAATACTGGCTACGGCCTACCGACTCGCGTACGGCTTAATCGACCCTCAAAAGTGTTAATTCGCCTCGTGGCGCAGATCAAAGGCAATATGGCGAATGGCCGTTTGCCGGGTTCGAAAATTTGGGGATTAGATGAGTTGACGCTCACTGTAATCCAGCCACCTCCTGAACAGAAGAAATAATGCCTCGGGGCGATAGACTCAATCTGCACACAAGCACACGCTAAGACTCAAAACTCAGAAAGTTCCTACGTAGGGGAGTCGCAAGAATAGCCTCGCGGCTTAATAAAATGATTAACTCGAATCAGAGCTCGATGCTCTGCCTGCGAAGCAGGCCTACGGCAGAGTGCCTTCTTCCAAAATCGCTCGTCGGGCGGATACTCATCCGCGCTCTATATTTGCGCATTGTCGCCGGGATTTTCAAAAATCGGTTGGCGGGTTGCGCTACGGTAGGCGCCGGTCGACGGGTTGTTCCTCCGTTGACGATTTTCTTGGCCTACGGTTTCGGGAGGCAGGGAATGCGGCTCGCCCGGCTCTTGGGGCGGCGGGAATCTCCTCCACCGCCGATTTCCCACGTCGATGAGTGCCCCCGGCACTCCTCCGCGTTCCTCCAGGTTAACAACTAGGCCTCGTTCGTCGGTCCAATACTTCGTGTCAGGACTCGGATCCCAGCCCTCGATCTAGGGACATCTCCCTTCGGCTCGCACATAATAAAGAGTACGGAAGAAAATAAAACACAAAAAAAATAAGAACTCAAATCAGAAGTCTAACAAGGGAACCCCGCCAAGTGTCCCCCTCCGATTTCAACGAAACTTTGGGAGATTGTAGAGGGGGTGAAAATATTCGACACGTATTTTTTTATATCTGCGGAATTCCACCCCAGGGGGGTGTAATCAACCCCTGAAAATTGCGGATTTCGCTATTCGATAGCTCGTGAAGAACGAACGGCCGAGGATTTTTGGCTGACAAGGTGCTACCGGGGGTTTTCGGGGCCGCTGATTACGAATCTGGCATCAGATTTTCAAAATTCAAAATGGCGCATCCAATATGGCGAACGTCGAAACGAAAAATGGTACCAATTTTCCCAAAATTCTGTACCCGGGGGTTTTCGGGGTCGCTGATTACGAATCTGGTATCAGATTTTCAAAATTCAAAATGGCGGATCCAATATGGCGAACGTCGAAACGAAAAATGGTACCAATTTTCCCAAAATTCTGTACCCTGGGGTTTTCGGGGTCGCTGATTACGAATCTGGCATCAGATTTTCAAAATTCAAAATGGCGCATCCAATATGGCGAACGTCGAAACGAAAAATGGTACCAATTTTCCCAAAATTCTGTACCCGGGGGTTTTCGGGGTCGCTGATTACGATTCTGGTATCAGATTTTCAAAAATTATAAATAAAAGACCCCACAAACTAATAACAGTTTTATGACTGTAGAAAAAAATACGGTGTGGTAAATACCTCGCTAATTCATGATTAAGCTACCTTTGGCAATCGTTTTATTCACTTTTATAATATAATGGTGTTATAGTATACGAATATAATATACGAATATAGTATACGAATAAAGGTCTTATGTATACGAATATAAATCTTTAGATTGAACCTTACAATATAGCTTACATCATGCGTATTTCGTCACGGGTGATAGTTTTGACAATAGTGATATTCATGAAAAAAGTGTTTCAAACATAGCGACTTTTTACACCACGCACACTTGATAATAGCAACGTCGCCGCATATGTCACACGTTGGAGAACTCTCGGTAAAACAATATTGAACCGGATTTTCGAATTTCGGTGGTCTTGCGTCTATGTATCCACTTTTATACCATGAATATTTAAAAAGATCTGTAAATCTAGGAGACGAAAATTGATTGTGAGTAAGACTTTGCAGCTTGACGATATTGTCTCTCAAATGAAGATTCACGTCGTAATCATACAATATCACGATATCAGAGAAATGTTTGATATAATTCTTCCATATGCGAAATCCGTACACGTCCAGTGGCTGTATCATTCCAGTTGTCCCTGGGGGCATGGTTAGAAGTTCTACTTTTTGTCCATTGACATTCATCGTTTCAAATACGCCCGGACATTGACCACTCCATGAATCCAATAATATAACCGATTTCGGACTGGTGTGCGGAAGGTATACGTCTTGAAACCAATGTTTAAAATGTTCGGTTGTTAATTTCCCAGATTTCGAAGCCATAAGATATACATTCTGTGGTTTAAACATAGTCTCTTGCACTCGAGGACCAAATCCTCCACTAGATTCTTTTAAAACAATTAATAGAGGTGACAATAATTTGCCATCGGCCGAAATCAAAGGCTGTATGGTGTAGCTGTGCGTTGTTGATGACTTTGATTGTATTATTGATTCCACTGTTTTTTGCCCTCGCAACGCTAAGGTTCGCCCCGCATGTAGCTCCAAATTGAAACCGCTCTGATCGGAATTGTAAACGTTTTCGACTCCGATATCGACGATGTGGGTTTTTACTTTCTGAATGAAGATGGCAGCCTGCTCTTTTAAAGATTCCTGTGTTGCTAATGTATTTTTTGTTATATGTTTCGTAATTTTCCGCGACACGATTCCGTGACGTTTCTTAAATTCTAATAGCCAGGTTTTGGATGCCTTAAATTTTGCTGGTGCCATATCAAACAGTTGTCGCGCTCGTATGGCCCAACGTCTAATATCAATATCGTGAATTGGCAATTTCCTATTTAAAGCATCCATTACATTGTTAAGAGTATACTCACAGATCATTTTCAACTTTTCTCTGTATGTCCCACCTTGATTAACTTGATGTGCCCAGCGCCGTAATTGTCGCACAGACTGAACTTTTCTGAATTTCGATTGAACGGACGATACCTTTCTGTTTCCCGTTTTTCCGGACCTCCAAAATTCTGTCGCTTGTTTTTTGTAATCATAATCCAAATCTTCATCATCGATGGTGCAAACTTGGTCCGGTGCATCTATATTGGGATTCAGAAATCTTTGATGATTCCAGTCTTCTGTTCCATCCTTGTCTTCTATAATTTCCGATTCGTGCACTGCATTTGGATGTTCAAAATCCAAACTCCATTCAATTTCAGTTTCCATTGGCTGTATCATTGCATCTTTGATGATGATTTCGAGCTCTTCGCTCAACTGCCTTTCGGATTCCGTGACTGGAGAATCGAGTAATTTAATAGCATTGAATGCTAGAGACAAAAGCTGAATGACGTTCAACGGATTGACGTGCATTTTTCTCCAAGTCTCTTTAGAGGGATGGATGAACTCAACTCCATACGTAAAAATACACTGAACAACAACAGATTAAACCGTCTTATGTAAGTTCGGTTTATAAGATAAAACACGTTTCTTATCACCGAATATTTTTACTTGTGAAATAGAAATCTTACGTAAGAAAAAGAAGTCTTATGTAAGTTCGGTTTATAAGATAAAACGCGTTTCTCATCACCGAATATTTCTACTTCTGGTTATCAGCACAGCATTTCTATCAGAACTATTTATTATCAATCATTCATTACTCATGATATGTCAATAGAAATACATTTACCGTACATATTGATGAACCAATATTTTTACGCAATATTGCATAAATATTTATGGAACATTCAATTTATGAAATTACCAGAATATTGGCAATAATTTTCATGAAAATATTTACACTGTTGTTTAGAAAATACTTGGAAATTACAGTTTTTGAAGATTTGATAGCAATTTCTGGAATTGAAATCATATTTTTATTGAACAAAAAATCATTACGTCATATTCTTGTCATCTCTAACGATACAATGTCCGTCTACTCATCTACTCGTAATTTTCCAATATCAATTTTCCAATTCTAACCTCAGATTTGTAATCAGCGACCCCGAAATCCCGGGGATACCGAATCCGAAGCAATCCACACCATTTTGGAAGAAGTCGGTCCGCCATTTTGTGTCAGTCATGTTGAATTTTCCAATTTCGACTACACATTTTCAATCAGCGACCTCGAAAACCCCCGGGTACAGAATTTTGGGAAAATTGGTACCATTTTTCGTTTCGACGTTCGCCATATTGGATACGCCATTTTGAATTTTGAAAATCTGATGCCAGATTCGTAATCAGCGACCCCGAAAACCCCAGGGTACAGAATTTTGGGAAAATTGGTACCATTTTTCGTTTCGACGTTCGCCATATTGGATCCGCCATTTTGAATTTTGAAAATCTGATACCAGATTCGTAATCAGCGACCCCGAAAACCCCCCGGGTACAGAATTTTGGGAAATTGGTACCATTTTTCGTTTCGACGTTCGCCATATTGGATGCGCCATTTTGAATTTTGAAAATCTGATGCCAGATTCGTAATCAGCGGCCCCGAAAACCCCCGGTAGCACCTTGTCAGCCAAAAATCCTCGGCCGTTCGTTCTTCACGAGCTATCGAATAGCGAAATCCGCAATTTTCAGGGGTTGATTACACCCCCTTGGGGTGGAATTCCGCAGATATAAAAAAATACGTGTCGAATATTTTCACCCCCTCTACAATCTCCCAAAGTTTCGTTGAAATCGGAGGGGGACACTTGGCGGGGTTCCCTTGTAAGTCGGTCACGGTCGCCTCTCGGAGTCAGATAACCCTAACTGTGGGTGCATTCACTCTGGACCTCGGTGGTCCTTTCGCTCTTTCGCTCCCTTAATTAAGCCCGTCAAGGGTTTGGGGCGAATTGTAACGGCAGTCACAAACTGCAATGTTACAGTATATGGCCAAAATGTTAATTAAGGCAAGATAGTAGAAATATTATTGCTGACAAAGGCAGAAGGGTTATCACTACTAGTTACAATAGTATTTTGATAATCCCCGTTTCAAGGAAACTCTATTGGGAAATACGGCGATGCGTAGCACAGACAAGGGCCTCCAGGAAAAGGAAAAATTTAGGGAAAATTATTAGCCTTAACTAATTCCTGTTTTATTTTTGTAATCTTGTAACTCGAGCACGATACGCAGCGAGATTCCTACCGTCGTGGGAATCACGGCAGAAACTTCCGTTCATGAGGAAGAAACTACATCGAAAATCGTCATCGACGTCTCGATCAAATTCTACCACTCCCAACGAACTGGATCGACGGCGTATAGGGATGTGCGAGGAGCACAGAAAATCCTGTCATCACTCGACGAGCCTACCGTCGAACAAGACTGCACAATTGGGATGAGGGTGGCGTATAGGATCAGGTGAAGGAATATTCGCAGCCTCCCACCCAATGATTCATCAGCTGGAGCAGGTATCGTACAACTGCTCTCTCTGAGACCGTTATCGTGGCCGGATTGGTCCAGTAAACCCTCGGTTCAGCGTTCCAACCTCAAGGATTTTATCCTGAGCGAGGCCCTAGTATGCCCAGCACGAGGCTATTAAGTAACTCCTCAAGGATTGACTCTAATGTCAGACCTAGGAGAATTATCGTATAGCTTTGGCGGGCTGGATTTTCTATGAACCCAGCGTCAGGGAATTCTAACGGAAGGCGGCAGGAAGAGGGGTATCCCGACGGCTGGGGTAGGATAGGTTTCCCCTGAGAAACGCATCGACACCTCATACGTTCGTCGAAACTACCGAAAATGACGAGAGCCAATTAAGACGATGGTGAGCCACGTGACCTATCAGAAGTCGGTACGAGCAGAATTGAGGACTATATAAGGAGGATACGTAGGTCAATCAGTCTACTCTTCGCTGCGTCTGCGCTACCCATTGAACGCTAACTCATCGTGTATCGTATATCGTCTATCGTATTAAATCGAGTATAATTAATATTATGTTGTGTTACATCTTGAAGCAGTTTAAGGTAAGGTCTTGATTGTTTTTTGTGAAGGCACAAAGTAGTTCGTATGGAAGTTTGTCTTATCGTATGGTATTTTGAGCTAAGAGGCTCGTTTTTGGTTAATTTATCGAACAACCTCGAGTCTGGCTGAATCCGTAGACTTTATATTGCTTTTTGGCTATTATCTATCGTATATCTTGCTTTTGGCTTATTTCTATCGTATGGCTTTGATATTTAGTATGTTTAAAATTCATAGTGCATGATAATAGTAGAAACTACTTCTCCTGGAGAACCCTGAGCGAAGATAGCCGCGAGTGGCCTTAGGTCTCGCGTTACAGTTAATTTCTAGTGATAATTCTGTCTAAATTTGGTTATAATTAATAATTCCGTTGTAATTTGGTAATAATTTTGTTTTGTATAATGTAATTTTATTTCGTAAGTTGAGTATCATTTTGGATAAAATAATATCGTATCATCGGGTATCGTATCGTATAGAATTTAGTCAATAATATCTTTCTCAGTTTAATTTGTTAACGTTGCTCTGCTAATTCGTATTTTGAGTGACCATGCGGTCCCTATGTTAAACTATTTCTCGGAATATCGTAACTATAGAGTCTAGCGAGCCCCGAAGTTAAATACTGTACCGTTTGTTATCGAGCTTTGTCGGCTAAAGCAGCGAAGTAAATTATCGGCCTTAGGCGGCGTTAAGAAAGAATAATTTTGCATTCGGGTACGCAGTATCGCTCTGTGATATCGAGTCTGGAGTTTAGTGAATTGTTTTATATCGAGTCATCTCGAACGCGCCTATGACTGATCTTGCGTAGTAAAACACGTAAATTCTGTTCCGACACGTAGGAAATCTATCGTAACAAACTGATGTAAATTTATGTCCGATTCTGCTATCGATACTGAATCATTAACGACCTTCGTAATAAATTAATTGATTGATGTTACCTCAAATACTATCGTTGCATTGATATTTTTGTATGGTGTATCCTGCCCCTCTATCTAAGGCTTTTGGAATACTGAGCTAGTTGAGTTGTCGCTCGTCGCATCTCGTATGTTTTAGTTTATCATATCGTAAAAATTTGGTAAGGGAACGACGTGCAAACGTCTGGCGCCCAACCTATGGTAAGTTTTTAGTAATTAACACGAGTAAGCGTCGAATTGTAGCGGAGTTTAGGGTTTTCCTCTTCCTAAAAAAAAAACTCGCGTTACAGCAGATATAGCAGCGAATTCTTATTTTCCACCTCCACCACAATGAAGTCGGAATCCTAGGCTCTGGAGAAACCGAGCGTTCTGATGTGTCACTCGAATCAGAGCTGCTCGATGACTGATGATGTTCGGATATGTTATCAGGCTTTTATAACTACTACCAGATTTTCTTGTCCTCTCAAACACAATGCCCATATTATCTCAAAGATTTCACATGTAATCGTATAGTTACAGTTTCCCCTCGAAACCTGATCAATTTCCCGTCCTGATCGACTATTCTCAACTGTATATCGTGTATTGACCGTACGGTGATTGGATGGTAAATGACATTTGTCGGCACTTCCACGATCTTATATCCGGGTGGTACGGTTGGAAAAAATTGATGAATCGTATGTGCTCTATGCTCATTGATAAACGCACCGTGGTAATATTACACTCAACCCGCAAGGCGTTGACTCTAAGTATGCGAGCGGGTAACTCGGATTTGTGGGTAATACCGTCTTGGAGAACATTGGGAGTGAAAGCGAGAAAATGACCGATGGAATTTTTTGGATGAAAGTCTATCTGTTGACTGCATCTGATTCCACTGAGCAACTCATTCTTATTAGCTTTTAGACTAAATTTTACATCATCAGGTAGTGCCCCTCTTAAATAATTTGCGATATCATCAATTTCATAGCTCTCAGTGGGTATTGTAATCATCGTGTCCGGTTTTATATAAAACTTATTACACCCCTCATCTATATTGGGGATTGCGTTCAATGTCAAGAGCTCTATAAGTCCGAGAACATACGTCTTTGTCGCTGATAGCTCCATAGGGGAAAAATATTGAGTCCTTAACACCGACGATTCCCAGAGAGTGTCAACGTGAACGAATCAGCTCTGACTGATATTTCGATTCGCATACATTTGATAGCTGTCCGCTGAGAAATTTGAGGCATAAGTGACCGCAAATTATTGTGTTATATTCTTGATATCTCATATGATTATATTTCACGCTCCCAACACCGAGATATTTCATTAGATCTCTAGGTGGTTGTAAATCACCAAAACTGTCGAAATACACCGCATCGTTGCTATTTTTCATCCTTTTTGTGGACGTGGACCGTTTGCATCTTCGAGATTGATAATCGCAGATTCGTGCTTTCTAGGTCCTGAACTGGGTAAATCATTCCGCATAAAAACACCTCGAAAATGTGGAATTTTCATAGCTCTTGCATAGTAGAGCAAATGAACAACTGTGAGGGCTCAGTGTGGCAGATTTATTAGTTTTTTGCCGGCTTCAGATACAGCCTCATACCCTTCTTGTATGGTTTCAGGTATAATACCTTTCACAAAGCAACCGCCTCCATTATTGTTGCGTTGTGACGCTTGGATTCTTGTGATTGATGTTTGTTTGCATTAGCCTCATTGACAACCTTTGCTATACCTGCAGCATCACCAGTACCTTTGGCACTAAGGGTTGCAAATATTGGGATTAGAAACGGTAATATAGGTTAACCCGACAAAAAGATGGACGGTTAAGCGGATTGTCATGTTTCCTTAACGAAATATTATAATAAAATATTAATAAATTCTAATAAAATAAGCCATACCTGCTGAAAAATATCTGATGAATTGAAAAAAAATAATAAAAACTGAAGGAAACATGTAAGTCAAATAGACGGGCATTAGGTTGAAGATAAGGTAAGTGTTTATTCTTGTACGTAGGAGTATACAATCACACCATGTGTATTACGTACGAGCAGTTGGAGAGCCGAAATTGGACCACTCATTTTAGGTAAATACATAGATCACCTTGCGCTCAGTGTGGTGCGGCCTAACTTAGTTGATGGGGGTATTGCTTGTGAGCTTTGCGTTCTCTCAACACTTCCCCTCGAAGTAGCGAGCTTACAAATGCCTACTTTTCTTCATATCACTCAACATTCATCATTCTCAAATTAACTATACATTCGTGGTGTTTCGCTTGATTCAATCCCTTCGTAAGGACGTCCGCAGGCATTTTTTCGGTCTGGAGATATTCTAAATTAATCATTCCTTTAACAAACAATTCGCGTATAAAATGATGTCTCACATCTATGTGTTTTGTTTTCAGATGATAACTATCATTCTGAACAAGTTTTATCGCACTCTGATTGTCGTTAAAGAGAGTCACACACTCGTCATCGCTCAGCATATTCATATCTGAGAATAAGCCTTTTAAATACATAGCTTCCTTACTCGCCTCTACTACCGCCATGTATTCCGCCTCGGTACTGGATAGCGCAACCGTCTTTCGTTTACGCACTTCCCAGCTTATTGCACATCCAACGAACATGAATGCGTACCCTGTATATGAACGTCGGTTAACAGCGTCTGACGCCCAATCCGCATCGACAACTCCGAAAAGAGACAAACCAGTTTTCTCGTACGTTAACCCTGTATCTAATGTCCCCTGCAGGTAACGCAATATGCGTTTCGCGGCTCTCCAGTGCTCCATGTTATAATTTGTATTAAATTGTTAACCGAGTACGCGATGTCTGGTCTAGTTGTGACCGCTAAGAACATCAGTGCACCTATTAAGTTTTGATATGGATAATTTTCCATTTCACTTTCGCACACATATTCTGGCTTTACTAGCTTACGATTACATTCCATAGGCGTTACAGCTGGCTTGCACTTACTCATGCCAAAACGCTCTAATATCAACTCTATGTATGCTCGTTGTTTTAGGTAAACACGATGATGTTTGTCACGTGAGAATTCGATGCCTAGACCACGATTAGCTTTCCCTAAATCTTTAATCTCAAATGACTCTGACAAAGCAACTTTTATTCCACTCATCCATGCATCCTTATTTGGAGCCATCACTATATCGTCTACAAGTAGATAGGCTAGGCCAGTTCTGGACCAACGCGTGTTAGTGCACACGTACACGCACACACACATGCGTGCGCCGTCCGTGTCCGTGTGAGGGTGGCAGAGGGGGGTCTGGCACGATGACGTCATGCTCGCAGATCTCTCGGTCCCTCAAAATGTCGTCACACCCTCAAAATGGCGTCGTCCGCCCTATAACTGACGGCACACACCCTTGAATTGACGGCACACACCCTTAATTTGACGTTACACTCCCTTAATATGACGTCACACACCCTTAATATGACCTCACACATCCCCGAAATAAGATTCCAAGCCTTGCGTCAGGGAGTTCTAGAAGCTTCCTTCGGGCAGACAAACAGTTCCTGGAATTATTCGGCACCCTGTTCGGATCGAGTTACGCGAAAATATGATTATCGAGTTACCTAGGAATGTAAAAATATGATTCGCCTAATGATTCTCAGAAGAATGGTTCTCGGAATAACTTTCGACTCTGGAAAGATCTTTCAGAACGTTTTAGAAACTTGTGTATAAGTTTTTAATTAAAATTAGGGGAGGGTTGTCAGCTATAAAGGAGTGCGAAATTTGCGTTGGAACATCATTGTACAATTATTTCTCGAATGGTTCAAACCACTCTCAAACGTCGTGAATTAAAAGTACGACTTGAGCTACTACTGAAAAATATCAAGGAAGTGCAATAATTAATTGGAACCAAATCACATCTAAATTGTATCACGAAGAAGCTGGAAAACATACATTTAAACTAGAGTAAATCACTGAAAGAAAAATATAATGGATAGTACCCAATAAACCACGGATGGTGTAAGATACGTTGAAATCGAGCGAGAACCAGTAGTATAATTATGGTTTATCAGAACGTATATTGGTGAGCTGAATGTCCGTCTGTTATACTACTTTTTATACGGAGGATTGACGTTTATTTATACGTTGATAAACGTATTTACACCGTTTTATATATCATACCTTATACGTTTACACACCGCATAATACTAAAATGGAAGAAATGTATCAAATACGTTATATAATCTGGATAGTATTCCTCATACGTTTAACATACCACATGATCATGCATGGAAGAGACGTATATCTCACACACGTTCTCTAACCCACATAGTATACCTTGTACATTTGAAACATGTAATGACAACGTAAAAGAAACGTATAATACACACGTTCTTGATCCAGAAACTCAAAATGGTGTGTTACACGTCGAATCCGAGAATCGAACATACGTCTATCATATGTATAATATCATAGACTCAGTATACTTGTAGCATGTTTGTTCTATAATAATCGTATGTATGTTTTCATTATAACGTATAAGTATATTACGTGTTTGACTGGAGCATTCTAGGATCATCTAGTATATACTATATTTCAACTTACATACATAATATCCTCGGTTTTGTATTATACGTAAAAAAACAGAAATCGCTGTATCGAATATTCGTGGGATATACATTAACTTCACCGGAGAAAGCAGATGGCATGTGACACAATATAGGTAGAAGGATCTATAAGGTAGCCTTGAAATGATAAAAACGTTTCCAAATACCACGACATATTTATTTGGCTTGTAGCTTCCTATCGGTAGTAATACATAGATCACAGATCAGCGGTTTGAAAAAATTCGGTTGAAAAAACACGAGAATTATACATTTCTCTCATAAGTATTAGGAAAATGTGCCGAGGAACAGTGTGTGATAGAGAGTGTTAGGGAATAGTTATTTATATGGCAAGGGCGCGGAAAGAGGTACTTCGCGACAAGTGCGAAAGTGCCGCACGAGCCGAAGGCGAGTACGTTACTCAAACGAGTCACGAAGTACCTCTATACGCCCGTGCCCTACATCCTATTTTCTGCCCTGTCTTTTGTCGAAAATGCGATTTTTGTGGAGATTATCAAACATTCGTGCGTGGACAACTTTTTCCACGCACTAGTGCTTGGAAAACTTCACAATAATCGCGTTTTTGACCAAAGGTAGCGTACAGAGTACATTATTATATTATTTGAAATACTTATAGTAATTAAAAACTTACGACTTGAAACGTCCGGATCGGACTTTAGGAGTATGGCTATCGAGCTTGCACAAGGTGCTAAAGTTAAAAATAAAAATTAAAAAATTCAAATAGTAGTATGTCCTGTACGTTACAAGCTTACTCGACGACATTACATATAAAATAAAATCTTCGTACAAGGTGCTTCAGTTGGGTTAGGTTTAGTCAAGTTTATGTGTGCAGTACGTGCTTGGTAGTACGGTATACGTGTCGATTCTTGAATAGCTTCAGCCAATCTTGAACAGCACTGATGATATTTTTGTCAGAGGAATGGTGCTTATCCTTAAAAGTGATTTTCGCAGCATTGTCAAACAATTTGTATATTATTCAAAAAAGAAAGTACTTTTGATTATATTGGATCCAGATATCTACAAACTATCACTGGCAAGCAGTCGTAATTTTTAAGTTGAAAAGTATCTGTATTATTCGAATGGAATATGTTTTCATCGGATGGTATGTAGTACAGATAATTATAACTATCCGAAAAACATCAAAAACCTGTGCGTACCAAATATCAATGTCATCAGAGCAGTTTGGCTTGAAACTTCTTTTTCGGGTTTGGCCCGCCCAATTGAATATCATTGCGATTTCGTTTGTCAATAAATATCTCATCATGCCCATGACACTTTGTCGCTGGGTGCTGCCTCCAATAGATGCAAGTCTGTTTTTCTATTAATAAAAGGAATAAGGCCTCATCATTTCGAGATATAAATGACATTGAAGTGGATTGATAGCTTGCTGAACTATCTCTGAAACAACATGAAGTCTATCACATAATTATTTACCATGTTGACTGATAGATAATAAGAAGTAAAAGTCAATATATCAACAATTAAAAGATAATAATAGTAGTAATAATTATTCGTTATTATAATTATTATTATTTTATAATTATTACTTTCAATAATAACAACTTTGGCAAATTAGTCATGGATCAGCTTCCACTCACGAGGTATGCAGAAGTAGCCTCGTCAGTTTTCAACTGGGTATCGAAGTTTTCGAATATTTCCATGTCTTTCAATGGGAAGTCAGGCATATTATCGGGCTTGTTAGTTGATCGCACGCTCGATTCCACACATCTCAATATCTGGCTGACCAATATAGTGTTGTCATCCAGTGTACTTTGTAATCGGTCGAAACTGGTGAAAACTTGCTCTTGGAAAGAGGTTACTAGAATTGGCCCTGAACTCGATCGGGCAGGGGTGGAACTGGCTGTAGGTGAATCGAGGTCGTTACGGCGCCGGGTGATAGATTTCGGTGTATTTGTTATGTCGCTCAGAGCACGATCAGAGTGCACAGGAGTGTACCGAAAGTTGTGCGTGCGTTTCAAAGTCGGCGTGCTGCTATTAGCAGCAGACCTTTGTGACAATTGATGTGAGATGTTATTTCTATCCACGTTGCTGAAATCACTGGGAGACGAGGCTGATACAGTTGTGGATTCCGATCTTCTACTTTTTTTGCTCGCTTCTTCTTGTCTTTAGCATGTTTGCGTTTCTTACTCTTCTTTCGTTTTTCCTTTCCGTCTGTAGATGAAGATAATTCCTGGTCTGGAGAATCACCAGTCTTCGCAGGCTTCTTCGTTATTGAATATAGCACGTGCGGGGCGCGTTCTTCAGAAGTTCCATTTTCGAGGATGCACGATAGCTGTTTCTCGGCAGCTTCGAGGTCATCTGGAATAACAACGTCAATAACTTTGGAAATGCAAACGATTTCATACGTTCAATGCGCCACAACGTCAACAGTATCTGGTTATGAGAATACTGTGCTAATTAATATTCAAATCGTGCGGTTACTATTTTCTTCAAGTATTATTAATAGAAAAATCTTATCATCTCAGTATTAATAATCCTCCGGCAATTCTACATATTCTTACCGCTTGTATATAAAATACAGTGAATGGGAAACTTTTTCCAAGATTTCTGAAAAGGTGCGTTCTCCAGAACTAATTTTTTGAAAGCTTCCTCCTTTTTGGTCAATGGCCAGTAGCATTGAGTTTTCTGATCTGTCAGCCATAAGATGGGAACTACTGTACATTCCCGGTCTTTCTCACGAGCAGTTAGGAATTCCACAACCGCGTACAAAGTAGGCATTGTGTGGAAATGATAGTGGAAACTGTAAGATAGTTTCAAAATTGGGGTAATAAACTTTTAATTCAAAAAATGTAGAAACGCGGTAAAGTGACAAAGTTCAAAGTCAACATAAGTTTTAAAACTCATAATTCAAACTCGTATTGAATACAATTAAATTTTTATGAAACGATCACGTGAAGAGAATTTCAACTCACGAGCAACAAAGTCGTTCTAAAATATGACATTAACGAGTATGCTATATACTAATTTATCGGCATTCGAAGCATAGTAGGGTACAAGAAGTGATGGGAATGACTGAAACGCATGAGGACAGAAAGTATATCGACATGCAGATCCGCTAATACAGGAAAACTTCTTATTTTTGATGGAGAATCGGAAACACGGCATACCCATCCTTAAAAGGTGAACGGAGACATTTATATGAAATCTCCTTGACAAAGAAGGTGTTGGAATGCCCAAAGCTTCTTGCAAAATGAATTACTAATTGCGAAGATGGAATAGGGTGTATATAGAGATCATCAAGATACCTTAATGGATCGCCTATGCATTTGTATTGTCCGCCAACGAAACGATTGACTTTATTAGGTAAATTTTACCGCCAACCGCAACTGTGTCATCAGGTGACTTTGTGGATATAGTGAATCGGCTACAAATCAGCGATTGGCATTCAAAGTAATCCTTCGTGTCTGGGTGCGGGAAGACTACATGTTTCGGCTGATATTCAATTCTCTCCAATGATGATTTTGATGATACATTGTTTTCCAAATTATTCCATTCCATAAATCTATTAATTACTTGCTGAAGTGGCAGTCGTTTTGCTCGAATACGTCGCTTCAATTGATTAAGGTAATTTTCAAAAGGAAAGCATCTGTAACTTTCCAGTGGCCCGTATAATTGAACGTCGCGACAAACGTGAAGCAAACTATGTACGTTATACGAAACAAAGTAACAATCGTATATCTTGACTGACTGTTTCACAAATTTTTTCAAAGCCTTTTTGGCAACGTGTAGATACGATAAAATCAGAGTTTCATTCGAAAGAATGCTTGCAGCACAATGCCAAAGTAAGAAATGCCGATATTTATCTGTATGTAAAATATTGAACATGAGTATCGGACCGGTGTAAAGGAGAAAGAGTCGAAATTCCGTTGCCTTCCACCTTTTCAATTCTCTAAATTTTCGGGGCTTTCTGGCAAATTCTCTCGGTATGTAGGGCGGTATGGTGTATATTTTACTATCTATGGATGCAATGTTATGCCGCGATAATTTGGAATGCCGGTTTCCTTCTATCAATCGTTTTAGAATTAACCGTTTTATCACACCAAGATAAAACAAATGCAAAGGGTCTAAAGGAAATCCCGTGATGAGGCCAAGTTTCAAAATTCCACGTAAAGGTGAGATTCCTTTGATATGATTTGAATTGATAATCTCTAAATGAAAGTCACTATCACGCCTCTTTGAGAAGCTTTTTTCTGTTGGATAATACAATTTGTGATTTTCTGTAACGGCCGATATCGTACATTTTTCGCAGCCATGCCTGCTTGTATGTCCCATTACCATTTTTAACATCGATCTCGCAGGTGCATCACACAAAAAGCATCTAATTTCGACAAAAATTATTTTTCCGTCATATTTGAAACCAAATTCAGTCAGATGATTTATTTCTTGTATAAACTCTTCGAGATAGTCACTCAACGGTAATGGCTTACCTCTCCCACAATAAACTGCAATTAGGAACGGATTTTTATCCTTCAGAGAGTAACACCGTCCTAGAATTGGCCACAACTCAGTACTGCTGCTTTTGAAAAGAGGTAAGCCATTGATATTTATATCTATTTTTATGATTTTATCCTGCGGTAATATAGTATCACGTATCTTTCTCCTCACAGCGATTTCAATACCAAAATAACACATTTCTCCGTTAGTGAGTTTAGTCTTTTGTAAAACCGTTGCCGTTCGAGTTCCTAATAAAGATCTTGCATCTGTCGGCAGGAATGGATACGCCGGATTTATTAATTTCAACAATCAAGTGATCGTTGTGTGCTCTACGTTGGAATCATATGCGAACTCTCGTAAGTTGTGAGTAAACTCTACTTTATTCACCGAAAAAGTTGTCGTTTCTACATCAGGATCCGCATTGACATTTGTCTCAGAATCGGTACCGGTCTCATCACTGTCATAAACTATATACGCATCCAAATCAAGCGGATCGTGAATTTCAAAATTTTCTGATAATATACCGAGTGACCCACATCCCGCTTCTTCACCAGCAGAAGAAATAAGACTAGCCGAATCGATTGATATCAATGAAGGTCCAACGATTTCAGAGTCATTTTTAATTGAATTTTGTCCACACACCGATATATCATCTGAATTTTTGTAATCATGAGCTTCATCAGATTCACAATCCATTATACGATTAGCGATTCCCATTACTTGTGTATTCATCATCATTTGTCGAACTCTATGGGCTCTCTTGCGACGCGAATGTCGTTTACTTATGATTTTTCTATCACATGGCATAGCTTTAAAATCGAGGTAATAATGAAATAATTATTGTGCTATCCTACGGCTGGCAAAACAAGGGAACTATAGATTTCGTAAGGGTGGATATTCCGAATGTAGTGGGCTGTAGTAGAGTAGGCCTCGTGATTGCTGTGGAATTTATGGCAGAGCTGACAGTTCTGAAATAATGAAATGAATTTTTCAAACATTACAGAAAAAAATTCAAGCGGCTTATAAAGATTTGAATATAGGGATCATCCAACAATACAGGGTGATTCACTGCTACCGGGCCATTTTAGATAGGCGGATTCCTTAGAAAATTCTAAGACTAAAAGTCCTTTACCAAAAATTCGATAGACCTCTAGTTTTCGAGCTACGGAGGATCTAGGATAACCAATTACAGAGCTTATACGTGACTCGGACAGGGCCGTCTAGATATCTTAAATCAATAAAATGTAGTCTTTATTTCGTCATAAGTAATTTCGGCATCACTTGTAACTGAAACTGGGATTGCTGCTGGCGTTGGTTTCGACGTCCAGATTGTCCAGGTTATCCTCCTCGTGATCCAGGTCGTCCGCTTCGTAGTTTTCGTAGTCCAGGTCGTTCGCAACGTGGTTTCCAGCGTCCAGGTTGTGCGCATCGTAGTTTTCGTAGTCCAGGTTGTGCGCATCGTAGTTTTTGTAGTCCAGGTCGTTCGCTTCGTAGTCTTCTTTGTCGCGGTCCTGTGCTTCGTGGTCTTCATTGTCCAGGTCGTAAAGTACGAGCTGTACAATCTGCAAGACGAAAATTACGAAGCGGATGACCTGGACGACGCAAACTATGAGGCGTATGACCTAGACTACGAAAACTACGATGCGCACAACCTGGACGCTGGAAACCACGTCGCGAACGACCTGGACTGCGAAAACTACGAAGCGGATGACATGTGCAACTAAACTATGTAGCACACGATGTAGAAGACGCGAACCACGAAGCGGACAACCTGGATCACGAGGAGGATACCCTGGACGACCTGGACGTCGAAACCAACGCCAGCAGCAATTCCAGTTTCAGTTACAAGTGATGCCGAAATTACTTATCGAAATGAAAATTACATTTCAATAATTTAAGATATTTAGACGGCCCTGTTCGAGTCACGTATAAGCTCTGTAATTGGTTATCCTAGATCCTCCGTAGCTCGGGAACTGGAGGTCTATCGAATATTTGGTAAAGGACTTTTAGTCTTAGAATTTCCTAAGGAATCCGCCTATCTAAAATGGCCCGGTAGCAGTGAATCACCCTATATAGACGACTTCGATTCACTCGCAAATCAATTTTATCTCAACATCCCTCCCTTCACTTTACTTGACCAGCCAATAAATTAATATGAATAGAATTATGTGCACATTAATGAGCCAGCATGGCCCACCGCGCAAGAAACGGTTGAATAAACGTATACAAACGTATATCTCACGTGGTTTAGTCGTATGAAATTAGTTTCAAGTTACACAGAATGCATACACGTGAAAATCGCGAAAATTGTTGATTAAATAGAACTATCAATCAATAGTGTTAATTGCAGTGTATAATAAACTTGTAATTACTTATCATAATACAACATGCATGATACGTACTTACCAAGTTTGCTGATTTAATTGAAGCTTTACATCTGACACACTAACACTGCAGCTACATCGCACGCTGCACAGACCGTAGATGATGGGGCCTTATTGCCTGCAGCGGTTGCTTCCCCCACCAAGCGAGACTAAGAAAAGATGGGAGTGGGAAGAGTGGCCCGTCTTGAGCCCAGGGGGGTTATTCACTAATTCTGGGACCGCGCGGTTATGCGACTTTCCGCGCGGTTGTGACGTCATGTCTACGGTAGCGACGAACCGAGCTGTTCAGTAACTTTTCGGGCGGTTGTTACCGCGCGGTATCGTACCGTTTCTCGATTCATGCTACCGCGCGGGAAGAGGTTTCGGTATCGGTCTCATTACGGATATTCTTCCAAGCGGCAGACCAGACCGTACCGCGCGGTACCCTTGTCGAATGGGCTACCGAGTAGCAAAATAGCGGATTTTCCTCTCCGCGCGGTAAGGCGAACCGTTCGGTACGGAACCGAACCAAACCGTGCGGTACGAACCGAGAAGTTAGTGAATAACCCCCCAGAGTACACGAAAAGCAGAGTGCCGTGTCGGTAAACGGAATACATACAAGGATTCCGTCGCCGTACACATAGTCCACATAACACAGATGTGTGTGTGTGTGTGTTAAGGTGTATTAGGCTGTATCAGTGTGTATCATTTTGGTCGCAGCATCCAGATCTGAAAGAGGCGGCTACGGAGAGTTAAGCTCTTCTCTAGTCCGTATTAGGATACTAACAATTTTGTTTATTTTTACCAAGGAGCCCCAGAATCTAACCTAGTGCGAAAAACCCGCACTAACTAGTCGTCCGCGACACCTTCGGTGCCGCGAACGCTACAAAAAGTTACAATATCTGAGTCGGAAATTGCTTGAAATTATAGTCACGAATACGAACATTCGAGCCTAAAAATAAACGTGTATTTAATAGTTAACTTATAGCCCATGTCAAAGACTGTTCCGAGGCAGCGAGTTACAATAAGTATGAAATGTTGGAAAATACTAGCTGTGCTACATATAAGGGGGCGAAAGCACGTAGCACACAAACGTTTGTTACACCATATTTTCAGCACCAACAAAGCATTCATGTCGGTCGAAAATCCAGTATGAAGTTGGTGTAAACTTCGAATATTCACGCAATAAAATATACGCATACGGTTAATGAGACTTGAGAGCATGCCAACAATCGTTCGAAGGCGAGTAGATACGTAATATGAACGTACAAAAATACTGTGATCATCAGTGAAGTATTAACGTGTTACAAAAACGATTTTGACACTACACTTTGAACCTGAACATTATCAGGCATTCATGTCAGTTGAAAGTCCCGTATAAAATTAGTCTGATATACGAATATTTGGGCAGTGAGATATACGTATACTGCAGCCCATATTTGAGGTACACACATAACCGTAACTGAACGTAGCATATACGTTGTCAACATTGCAATCGTATATAAGACGTGTGTATTATCGGTTTATTAAATGTAAGTTTTTTGAACGTTTATTATGAAACGCTTATTATTTATACCTATACTGGTTTTATACTGAAATTCCGTATGGAATAGGTACCTTACACCATTCGTGGTTTATTGGGTAGATAGGCTAGGCCGGTTCTGGACCAACGCGTGTTAGTGCACACGTACACGCACACACGCATGCGTCCGCCGTCCGTGTCCGTGTGAGGGTGGCAGAGGGGGGTCTGGCACGATGATGTCATGCTCGCAGATCTCTCGGTCCCTTAAAATGTCGGCACACCCTCAAAATGGCGTCGTCCGCCCTAGAAATGACGGCACACACCCTCAATATGACGTCACACACCCTCAATATGACGTCACACACCCTTATATTAGCAGCACACACCCTTAATATGACGTCACACACCCTCATTTTAGCGGCACACACCCTTAATATGACGTCACACACCCTTAATATGACGTCACACATCCCCGAAATAAGATTCCAAGCCCTGCGTCAGGGAGTTCTAGAAGCTTCCGTCGGGCAGACAAACGGTTCCTGGAATTATTCGGCACCCTGTTCGGATCGAGTTACGCGAAAATATGATTATCGAGTTACCTAGGAATGTAAAAACATGATTAGCCTAATGATTCTCAGAAGAATGATTCTCGGAATAACCTTTAAGTTGTGACACACGCAAAGATTCTAGAAAGATCTTTTGGAATGTTCTAGAAAATTAATGGAAGGGTGTAGGGTATATAAAAGAAAGGGAAATTTCAAGCTGACAATTAGTCTTCAGCTGATCTTCGAGTAATGCAAAATAACCTGCAAGAGCAGCGAAGAGAACTGAAAATACGATTACATCTACTGCTGAGAAATATCGAAGTAGTGAAAAGGCTAATCGAAGCCAAGTCTGCTCTGAATGAAATCACAGGCAGACTAAGGAATATCAAAATTTGAATCCAAAAGAAGCATGGACCTTACGAAGATTAATAAAATCGGTCGGCTGGAGGAGTTTCTTCCAACGAAGAAATTGACGGATCTGGAAGTGTTCAGAGATTACCAAATCAGCAACATCCGCAAAGTTCAGACTAAATTTGGAGCCAGATTCATGGTTGATGTGGATAACAGCTTCTCGGTATTTCTACCAGCTCGGATGACAAAAATTCTGAACGACGACGCGGATGTTCTCCAAAAGATGACGGGAGCATGTGAAGAGGATAGACTCCTGATGCGCTACCTCGGGGGACAATTCAATCAAATCGAATTCAACTAAGTGTAATTTACTTTGTATACTTCTATCATAAGCCTATTTTATTCGTGAAAACAAATGATTTTCAACTCTGAACCTATTTTTATACACAAATATGCTAATATTTCGATGTGTCTGTGTAATAATCATATATTCGTAGTAGAGGTAATAAATTCATGCAGTGATATCAAATTATCAAACGTTGACCATCATCTATATGTGAATCTCACTTGTATGAAAAATATGATTAGTAAACGTATTATATGAATAATATCCTCACAAACCTGTCTACTATCATTTCAATACAAACCCTTTACAGTATATATACTTAAAAATAATTTTAGGATACCAGCAGAAATATGAGGATAATAAATGTTACACAAATTATTGAATGGTCATATATCAAATCGTTGAGTTTTCTCTTTATTATTCCGATATCTATTTGATTACAAAGAATCATAAAAATATTCAGTTTTATTCTTGAATATACTAGTCTTAATTTTGAAAACATAAAAAATCGGTGTTGACGGTGGTGTTATTCCTCATAGTTTCAGGGACCACCTCATTCAGAATAAAAGTGAAGAATATCGTATATCGATTTAAATGAAAGTAAGAGTATAATTGATATGAGAGATGTATCTTCTGCTTATTGGGCAAAATCCTCTTTCGCCTCACATTTTTTAAACCAATAAAGGTTGTCATCTCCACCACCTTCACCAAGATTCTAAGGTAGTGAATGTAGACTGTGAAATTCTCATCTCCAATTTCGTTCATGAGAAGCACTGGTTCTAGCGTTTCCATTAACTCGTCAATTGATGTGGATCTTTCAAGCCACTCGGTCGGCACTCGAATACAAAATGTGTCCATGTCTGAAAAGAAGAACAACGTGAAAATTTCCATCGTTCAAACAGTGTATGAAAAAAATTATTCAAAACGATTGTTGCTCATATTTAGTAAGCAGTCAAATCCATAAAAATCTCCATTGTTGGATTTACATTATGGAAAGAGAAAATGATATCTCGCCTGAATGCGATAAGCTGCGGAATAATCAAAGGAACGACTGAAGGAATAGCTGATCCGGTTGAAGACTAAACAAAAATACGATTGAAATTAGATAAAGTTATTTGATTCCTTCAACACAAAAATGTGGAACGGAGATCGTTAACATTGAGAGAAAAATCGTACAAGAGATTACGGGGAACACTTCATTGATGTACACCCAACGAGGTTGATTCTGATACCTGCGATTTGGACAACTTTCGAAAAAGCCAATCAGTGCTCTGGACAACAGTGATTCCTGCGCGCCAATTGGTTGTTTCGGGAGTTGTCTAAATCGCAGGTATCAGAATCAACCTCGTTGGGTGTACACGACTCAAGAAAAACTCTACTGTTATCGTTATTCGTTCAAGATATTTTTACTTGAATTGGATAATGAAATATAAATTAGAGGATTCACTTTCAATGTTTCATATTATGAAAGAAATTGTATATTCCACTCACCTTTGACACCACGCTACTGTTCGACAAACCAAAATTCACTTTCAATGTTCTATGATACACAATGGTCCACTCACTTCTAATATCACAATACTTGTTCGACAGATGAAAATTGAATGAGCTGTTGGAGGTGGATGGTTAGCCTGTTTTATACATCCCGTTGTTTAGGGTTTGAATCGTAAATACGATAGTGCGCTTGAGAATACGTCTCAAAAGTTCGTTGCATGGTCCACACTCATACCCCTTGCTTATGATTGTAACTAATACGATAGTAGAAGGCGTACGAAACTTCCATGCTGATCAGATTGCGTTTGATTAGGTTCAGCTTCGCGAATATTCTCTAAGGATAAACCATAGTTCTAGAACGTTCGTGAACATTTTTTCAACGAAATGCAGGTTTAATTACCCTTTGTCAAACAGACTTACGTAGAGGAATTAAGCTCGATCGCTTGTTATCATTGCACTAGCTGTAGGACTTGCTTCGAGAATATTCAGTAAAAAGGGTTCTCATGCATAGGGATCAAATTTCACAGTTCTCAGAATTTATCGATGATGCTGACCTATAAAATGACTCCTCCTCAGTATTCAAGAACCATTCGCGCCTAAACTTTTGCAGTGTACAATTGTTGTTAGTAATCACGAAAATGGATGCGGCTAAATGTCTCAAACTTATCAGCATTATGCAAAATGCTTATGAAATTCTCAAAGAGAAATCATCGACTACGGAAACACAGAAGTGGATTAGATTTGGAACTCAAAACATTAGGCTTTGAAATAAAATTTCGCGGAAATTCGCTTCAACGATCGGAGAAAAAACAAGAATTTTGACAACAATAGGAATCTTGAAATCATTGAAAGCGCGGTTTGAGCAGTTTCAAAAAACAGGGGAAGGTGTGAGGAGACTGCGGAGAAGTGACAGAGTAAAGTGGGAGGATTTAGAGTCAGCTTTCAAAGGAAGAATAAGAACTGGGATGATAGCGAATCTGCAACACAAAGATCTGAAACATTTTCTAGATGATTCGATAAAACTAATCATCCCCAGATTGAAGAATATGCTTCGGAGAGACGGAAACTTGAAAGTAAATGTAGTGTTGTCCTGCAAATTTGAAACTATAAAAGAAGGTGAAATTATCGAAGAAATGAAGTTCTTCAATACCAAAAATGAAGCTATTTTACCAGCGACAAACATTGATGAATGGTTTGATGAGAATGTAAAGGAGAAATTGTTAGTCAAAATCGAAGACTTCCAGGAAAAGGACTCGGGATGGTCGTTGACTGAAATTATAAATATGGCTGTGAATATCAACAAATATGTGCCACTGCGAGGTGGTATATCCACTTAAACATAGCTAGCGAAGCATATACAAGATAAAAAGTCGGTGGTATATGTTATGAACGACGATCCGTACTGTTTTCTCTGGTCGGTCACAGCAGCCCTTTTCCCAGCGGGTAATCATGTGAATAGGACGACTTCTTATCCGCATTTCAGCACAGTGCTAAGGTATTGTTACACGGGATGAATTCACCCCTTATATATAATCTTAGTCATAATTCCCATCAAGTAGTCTGGGTAGATAAATGAGATACCTTTTGAAAATAGAACTGTCGGTTGCTGCGTCAACAAATATTATTGTAAAAACGACAGTCTGCTTCTAGCTTTTGCCTAGATCAGACCTGTATTTCCGAATACAAACTTTTCTTTAATTCACTTAATATCGCTTTGGTTCACTTTATTTCCCTCGGGAATCCACTACAATTATCTTATTTTAACTGCAAACAAGAAATTGCAACACTGGTGTCAGAATCGGGATCTATTCCGAGATCGATAAAGTGAATTCGAAACCGACATAATTTGAGAGAGAAATGCCTCGTCGTTGGGCAAAAACCCCATTAAACGAAGAACAACCGGCTGGTAACCAGCCTTTGGCTCCACCACCTCAACCCCAGGTCGAGATGATGGAACGCCTTTTCCAAGCCTTGGCCGCACAGCAGCAGGCTAGTTTGGCCGCACAGGCGGCCCAACAACAAGCCAACCTGATGGCGCAACGAGAAGAGCGCGAAGCTCAACGCAAGGAACGAGAAGCTAATCTCGCTGCCCGACGCGAAGTAAGACAAGCTCAACGAGAAGAACGACGGGCTGACCGAGAGGCAAATATACAGGCTCAACAAGCCACCCTGATGCTCCTTAGAGAGGGATTCCTCCGCCGCTCTGAGGGCCTCGAAATTCACCCCCAGACCTCTACGCCGAGGAGATCCCCCTTACCGGAAACAGACGGTCAAGTACCTTTACCGACGACACTAAGGTCTGTACCGATCTATGGGCAAGAAGAACCTTCCCCAACTATCCCTAGGCCTCGGACGGGTGGAGCGGCTATTTTCACGCCGCACACCCGTACCTTACCTCGAATCGACCGTATCGAAAATACGATACGGCACGAACAGAGACAAGAATCAAACTTGGTGTGCGGCGACCGTCTCTCGAGACATGAGATTCCGAGCTCGCCACACACTCATTTGTAACGTCCTGGCCTAGCCACTCCGTTCCCACGGCTCCTTATCACTCCCTGTATGCTTACCTCCGCACTTTTGCCTTCTCACCTTGGTCAGAACCAAGCATTCCTCATTATTATACTTCACTTACAAGTCAACTCTCCTACCTTCTAGACATCGTTTCTCTCCTTCCTAGTCCATCCCCAACGTTAAACGATAAACTCCATCTCAATTTATAAATCTTATTAAATAAAATTCGAACTTTGAATATAAATCCACAATCATTTATCATCCTTTACTATTCCAAACATCCTTTTATCACCTTAGTTACTATTTAGTGTCAAACGAGTCGAACCCTAAATACAAACCACGTCCTTAGAAAACCGCTCGGATTAAGTGAAAAATATCGACGTCACACATTACAATAATATAGAAAACCTCGCCGAAAACATTCCCATCAATGTATCTCGCGCCGGGAACAGTCGCGAAAAACGTGATTCAAACGCGAATCTTTCCGTAGAAAACCGAATTGAGCCTAGCCTTAAATCTACCAATAACCTAAAAGAAATTTTCATGGCGGGTCATCCCCATGGGCGGAATATGAACGCCAATTTCAAATTATTGCCACCGTAAACGCGTGGTCTTCCAGCATCAAAGCCGGACACCTCGCCGGTAGTCTAAGAGGCCCCACTCTCTCGGTCTTAACGGCTCTCGCCGACTCTGATATCCAAAATTATGATAGGCTCAGTTCGGCCTTAAGGCTTCGTTTTGGGAGCCAACTTCTGACAAAATTGTCCCTAACACAGTTAAGCATAAAAAAACAGGCTAAAGACGAGGGTCTCGCGACCCTCGGATTAGAAATTGAAAGACTAACGAGAGTCGCCTGACCCTTATGTGATGAAGCAACTCGCGACTTATTAGCTTGCGATAAATTCATCAACGCGATTTCAGATCCAGAGCTGAAACATGCTCTTAGTTTAGCAGGGCCCACTTCTCTACAAGAAGCCATCATTAAGGGCTTAGAAATCGAAGCCTTAAATCGGCAATATCTCGGTGTAGGGAGAGTCAGACAAGTAGGAATCGAAGAAAAATCAGACTCCCAAAATATAGCCGAACCTAAAAAATCTGTTCCCTGGCAGCCCACTCGCGACGGTAATCAAAAACCCCAAAATGAGAATAACGTAGATAAATCCACCCTGAAGTGTAAATTCTGCCACAAAATTGGCCACGACGCAAACCGTTGCTTCGCGTTAGACCGTAAAAATAACGTCGACAGTTCCTCAAATTCTTAGATATCCTGGCGAAGAGAAGACGGTAAAAATAAGAATATTTCTGAAAAGACTCCGGATAGTCAACGAGCTCCCGAGAATGGAAAAAACTAATTAATGATGATTTAGCGGGGCGAAAATCATCACATGTCCGACTTAACGGTAGCCCTATTATTACACAGTTTTTAGTAAGGGGGTTAAGACAAACGGGTTCATATGCGCGCGGAACTGTCAACGGAATTGACTGCCTTTGGGTCATAGACACCGGGGCAGAGGTCACCGTGGTTCGCTCGGATCTCTTGGGTGCCGCAAAACATACCCTACCCTCTTCGTTCCTACGCACCGCGACGGGAGAGACAATCCCGGTATTAAGAGAAGCCAAAGTTCGGATTAACATTACGGGGTGTATAAATTCGTTCCACGATGTTTACGTCGCGGATATAGAAGACGAGGGAATTTTAGGGATCGACTTTCTTACTTCTCACAACTGTGTGATTTCGACAAAAGGAAATTTATTAATTTCGGGTCAACGAAAAATAACCCTTCTAACAAGTAGAAGAAAAACCCTTGGCACACCTCGAATCCAAACATTAGATCTTTCCGATGAAACATCCACACATTCGTATCCTACATAATTACAGAATCTCCTAGAAAGTTCTTCGTCTAGTTTAGATTCTGATCAGAGAAAGATTTTTGAAACGCTTTTAAGGAATTTTCAAGATGTTTTCGCTAAAGATAGTTCAGACAAGGGGAGGAGCACAATAACTACACATACAATCGACGCGGGAAATCACGCTCCTATTAAACAAGCAGCCAGGAGATTACCATTGAACGGTCGCGAAGAAGTGAGTAAACTCGTGGAAGACATGCTCGCCATCGACGTGGTAGAACCTTCCTTCAGCCCTTGGGCTTCTCCCATAGTCTTGGTGAACAAAAAAGATGGGTCTAAAACGGTTTTGCATCGACTACAGGAGGTTAAACGATGTGACTAAGAAAGATTCTTACCCGCTTCCAAAGATTGAAGAAACCCTTGACTTGATAGCCGGAGCCGAGTGGTTCAGTACCATCGACTTTCAGAGCGGCTATTGGCAGGTCGAAATGGATTCCAAGGATAAAGAGAAAACTGCATTTGTAACGGGTTTAGGGGGACTATGGCAATTCAAAGTCATGCCCTTTGGTTTATGAAACGCTCCTGCAACATTCGGAAGGACGATGGAAACCATCCTGCAAGGAATTACTGACAAAATATGCCTAGTCTATCTAGATGACATAATCGTTTTTGGAAAAACTTTTGAAGAAGAGGTGAAGAATCTTACAGAAATCTTCTCGCGTCTGAGACAAGCAGGGCTAAAGATGAGCCCGAAAAAATGTCATCTCTTTCAGCGAGAAGTACATTTCCTCGGTCAAATTGTCTCCGCTGAAGGAGTGAAGACGGATCCCTCGAAGATAGAGAAAGTATTGAATTGGCCTCGTCCTGTAGATAAAGAAGGAATACAGAGTTTTATAGGGCTCTGTACTTACTATCGTCGTTTTGTGAAAGGTTTCGCCACCATAGCTAGACCTCTTCATCATTTGACAGGGAATAAGACTCCTTTTGATTGGACAATAGAATGCGAAGAAGCTTTCATTAAATTGAAAACTTGTTTAACCTCTTCCCCTATTTTAGCGTACCCACAGGTTGACTATCCATTTATATTAGACTCCGACGCCTCTCTTTCAGGGATAGGCGGAGTCATGTCTCAGGTTCAAGAGGACAACGAAAGGGTCGTCAGTTATTATAGTCGGGTGCTTAGTAGAACGGAAAAGAATTATTTCGTAACTCGTAGAGAACTTTTAGCTGTTGTAAAAACCGTAACACATTTCCATCATTATTTATATGGTAGAAAATTTTTGATAAGAACCGATCATGCTTCTTTGAAATGGTTGTTTTCTTTTAAATCTCCGGAAGGACAGGTAGCTAGGTGGATAGAACGGCTCGGCCAATATGACTTCGATATTCATCACCGCGCTGGACTCCTGCATGGAAACGCAGATGCTCTTTCTCGAAGACCTTGCGAAGGACCTACGGAATGCAGACAGTGTTTACGATTAGAAAGTCAACGAGTCGAACCTTTTAAAATTCGGTCAATTACTTTTGATGGAGACCTAGGAGAATGGAGGAAGGCTCAAGAAGAAGACGAATTTCTTGTACAAATTCAAACTTGGAAAGAATCCCAGATCCGCCCGGGATGGCAAGATGTCTCTTCACAGAGTCAAGAGTTGAAGATCTATTGGGCACATGAGATTGTTCGAGTTTTAGGGATAAGAAAGACTCGTACGACCCCCCTTCATCCTCAATCTGATGGAATGGTAGAACGACTGAATCGAACTTTGTTAGGTTATTTATCCTCGTTTGTAGACAAAAGTCAACGAGACTGGGACGAGTAGATTCCTCTTTTTCTGTTATCGTATAGGTCGGCAATCCACGAAACCACGAGACAATCCCCTGCCTCTATGCTTATGGGAAGAGATCTTCGACTTTTCTCTGATCTAGAAAAGGGTCCTCTTCCCTCACAAGACTCTCTTCAAACAGAGTTTGCATCCCATCTGAGAGAAAGATTAAAACAGATTCATAATTTTGCGAGAAAAAGATTTCAAACAGTTTCGGATCGAACAAAGGCTCAATATGATATTAGGGCTCGAGATCTCAAATTCGGAACAGGAAATTTAGTTTGGCTTTTTCAGCCTAGACGAGAAAAGGGTCGGTGCCCTAAATTACAATCAAATTGGGAGGGTCCCTATACAATCGTAGATAAGATCAATAACTTAGTATATAGGATACAGCGTTCTTTACGTACAAAACCTAAGGTTGTACATTTGGATCGCCTGGCCCCTTATGAGACAGGTGAAATTACTCACGATAATAAAATTAAAAATTTTCGTACTTTGGGTATTGGACGAGGGTTGTTTTTTTAACGATAATGTCTCTCTAAAAAGAGGTGACAGAACTCTTGATTGATTGATTGATTGATACAAGTTTATTTAGCCTACCAGGCTATTTGGTAATTACATTCCATATATATATGGAATCTATATATAATCTATATATATCTAATTATATCACAGCTTAAAATAACATTTCACATGGCCTTATGACTATTTTATAATCCCCCATGTGTTTACTATTATGTTATCTCTTACTCATTATATGCTCTTTCACTCTTTTCTTAAAGCTTTTCAGCTCTCTGATACTTTTCATATCCCCAGGTAAATCATTGTATATCTTTGCCCTCGCATACATCAAGCTTTGTAGTGCACTTGTCGTTTTCCTTATTTGTATTTGTATATTTTGGGCTTGTCTCGTTCTAGTGCCTCTTTTATCACCTATCAGCTGCAAACTTCCACTAAGCACATCAGGAATCATATTGTTCACCAACTTGTACATAAATACGCTAACGTTATACTCTATCCTCTCCCTTATTGACATGAATCGTAATGCTGCCAGCATATCTTTTATTCTTGCATATCGAGCTACTTGCAGTATTGTTCGCATCGCTCTATTTTGTGCTTTTTGCAGTTTTTCTATCTCGGTTTTCACCATGTTGATCATTATAGTGGCACAGTACTCGAAGTGTGGAGCGATTATAGTTTTATAGACGATGCATCGTGTATACATCGATATGTGATTTCCTACCCGATTTAGGAAGCTTGTTTTTTTACTGACTTTTTTCACTACATAATCACAATGTTCTTTAAATGTCAGATGGTTGTCTAATACTACTCCTTGATATTTCATTGTTGTGACTCTCTCTAATTCCTCTCCCTCTTTAGTTCTTATTTTTATTTCCCTTCTTAACTCTTTTCTAATGCTCTTTAAGATCATGTATTTAGTTTTCTTGGCGTTCATTTTTAATTTGTTCCCATTTAACCATTCCTCTAATTTGGTTAGCACTGCTTGTAGTTTTGTTTCTATTTCTCCTACGCTGTCTCCCGTGACAAATATCATAGTGTCATCTGCGAATAATATTACCGTTGATTCCTCCGTTTTGACTTTCACGATGTTATTTATATATAATATAAAAAGTAAGGGGCCCAGTACCGAGCCCTGTGGCACTCCATATGCCGTTGGTACTCTCTCTGACATTTTTTCTCCTAGTTTCAGTTGTTGGTATCTTTCGTTTATATACGAGTTAAACCAACTCAGTACTGTTCCTTTTATACCACAGCATTCCAACTTCCGTATCAGTTTTTTCCTGTCAATCGTTTCGAATGCCCTCTTGAGGTCCATGAATAGTACTCCAATGATTTTTTTTTCGCTGATTATTACTTTCCATTGGTCCAATACGGCCTGTATCGCGGTTTCGCATAAGTAGTCTTTTCTAAATCCGGCTTGATGTCGTATGAGTATTTTATTGTTCTCTATGAAGGTGTCTAGTTGTTTTTCAACCACTAACTCTAGAACTTTTTCATATGTCGGTAGTATATTAATCGGTCTCAACTCACTGGCTTTCCGCGTATTAGCTATTTTCTGTATTGGGATAATCGTTGACACCTTCCACTGTCTAGGACATGTACCTTCTCTCAGCGACGAATTGATGACATCTAATAATTCTTTCCCTATTGTCCTATAATTTTCTTCAATTATTAAGGTGGATATTCCCTCCCCTGTTCCCTTTTTCAACTCCATTTGTTGTATTATTTGCCACAATTCTTCTTCTGTTACCACGCTGAATTCCTCCCATTCGTTATTTCCATTGTTATCGCTCATGTTTTCTACGTTTTCATTATTGGTGTTATCCTCAATGCTTAGAACTATTTACTTTATACTTTCGATGAAGTACCTATTAAATCTATTTACTACATCTAATTCTTCCATACCCTCTTCATCGAATTTAATATCTCCATAACTAATGTTTTTATCAGTATTCCCGTTGATTACTTTTTTGAGTGTTCTCCACATTTCTGTTGGATTATTTTTGTTATTATCGATCATTTCCTCGTAGTGTTTCTTTTTATTGTTTTTGATCGTTGCTACTTCTAGATTTCTGTATATTTTATACTGTTTCCAATCTGCTCTCTCATTCGTTAATATTGCTCTTTTGTACGCTGTATCCCTAGCTTTTTTGATTTCCTTAATTTCTACGGTGTACCATTTATTATCGATCCATTTCCTCGGTATTTTGAACTTTTTCATTGGCGCTATCGCATCTAATGTGCTGACTATATCCTTGAATAATCTACTCGCCTTCCTTTCCACGTTTTCGTGTTCACTGTTTACCACTGTTCTCTTTTTCCATACCCTCTCAAAGTGTTCTGCTGTTAATTTCCTCCTGTCTCTGGTTATAAATTCCTTCTGTATATTATTATTATTCTCATATTTCTTAAAAAGTATAATTACCCATGCATGGTCCGTTATGATCGGTGTTTGTTTTACACATACATTCTTTTTATTGTTTGAGAAAACTAAGTCTATAATCGTTTGGCTTCCGTCTGTGATTCTCGTTGCCTCTTTCACATACTGCTTCATACCTATCGCTAATAATTCTTTTTCTAGTTTCTTGGAATAAAAATTTTCTGCTTTCATATTAATATTAAAGTCTCCTACTATTACACATTCCCCTCTTATATTGAGTTCTTCGCTTAATTCTACAATTAATTCCAGAAACTCCGCGTCCGGTGCACTTAGTGAGTGATACACCACCGCAATTGACCCTGTATAGTATTTTTCATCGTTCACCCATACCACCGTACACCAATAATTTCCTACTCTTTTTTCCCTAAATAGCACCTCATATTTGATAGTTTCTTTGAGATATATTACTACTCCCCCGGTTGTTCTCGTTTCGCCATCACAACGCACCGCATTATACTCTGTTATATTAATTTCAGAGTCATCTATGTCCTCGTTCAGCCTTGTCTCAGTTAATGCCACTGCGAATGGTTCTATTTGTCGGAATATTTGAATTTCTATTTCATCCCTATGAGCTACAAGACTTCTCGCGTTCGAGCACATAATAAGGTTATTTCCTTCTGTAATTCGTTGCTATTCATCGTCCTGAGCTCTTCTACTTCTTTCTTGTTCCATCCTCCTCAAGTAAGTTGGGCATTTTCTGTCCGTTGCCTCGTGGTCGTCCATGATCTTGTTATCATTGTACCGCTTGATGCTCTCCGCACAGTTTATGCATTTCTTTATTTCGGTTACACATTCGTTACCTCCGTGAGTTCCTGCACAATGTTGGCATCTTTCTTCCTTTCTGCAATGCTTCGCCATGTGATTAAAGCCCCAGCATTTGAAGCATCTTAATACGCTTACAAAATCGAATACCCTGCATTTTCTCCATCCGAGGTTCACTTTTCCTTTGTTTATTAATTTCTTATGTGTCTCTACATCCGTTTCAATTATGAGAGTTCCAAATTCATTTCTTCTCGTGCTTTCTCCCTCGCCCTTTTCCCCGGTCGTTCCTCTTTTCAATATTTTCATGCATAGTTCTTCGCACTCGATCAACTCATTTTGTACTTTTATAGTTCCCAGGAGTGATTGGTCCGACAGCTCCATATCTTCATGGTCGATTCCGATGATTTTAATCATTGGTTGTCTTTGTTTCGGTACGATTGTTTCAAAGTCCTTTCCTATCGACTCATCCACCGATGTTTTCAGTCTGTCTACTTCTTTTGCGCTCTCACATCCTATAATTACCGTTCCTCTATTTCCTTTTGTGACCCTGGATACTCCTATTGGTAGTGATTTTATCTTTATTTTTTCAAGTACCGTGTTTTTCGTTACATGACTCGCTTGTTGTTCTTTTGGTTTTACTATCAGTATGTTTTCGGCCTTTTTTCCTCCTACTTTTATCGCTTCTGAATAACTCCTCGCTCCTCGTTCCCCTTTATCTACCGTATTTATTTTTGATATTGCCTGTTTTATTTCTACGATTTCTTTCCTGAGACTATGCACTTCCATAACTACCGCGTCGTTGACTATTTTTCTCATCTCAGCTCTGCTGACACTGGTGTCCTTCATTTCTGTGACTATTTTTAGGATCATTTCTATGCTTTCTTCGATCTTACTGTTGTTCACTCTTTTTATTTGTATTTCCCTCATTTCTTTTTGTTCTCTTGTTGCTGTTGTTGCCGCCACCGCTCCTTGTTCTTCCGGTTTTCGTATCTTTTTTGTTGCTCCTGTTCCTGTTCTTCTGGTTTTTGCATCCTTTTTGTCTCTTCTGTCTTTTCTGTATTTCTACTATTCCTTCTTTCCTCGTTGCTGTCCTCTACTATCTTCATTTTCTCTTTTCCTTTTTCTTTATTCCGTCTAGTTTGCTCCCTCTTCCCTGAGCAGGGGACTATTTCGTCGCTGCTAATCCATACCTTATGTTTTTGGATGCCTCCTGGATGAAAAAGTTTCATGGAGGGTATGCATTTTGTTACGTCGGTCTGGATTTCCTTTTTACAAGCATGGCAATCCCAGTCCCGACGTGACGCACTCATTTCTATCCACCTTCAATCCCCTATAACGTGCAGATCTCAGTATTATCCTATTTCTACTTTACCGACCGTAGTCGATATCGAGGTGTCCTCATTGTCACCAGTTGGCGAGTTTCTTCACTTTGCTTGCGTCCCCACTGCGCATGCGTGTTGGATCCTCCTCAGCAATTCTTCCAGTTAATATTTACGTCCTCTCTTTTAGGTTAGGTTAGATTTGTCGTATTTGTCTCACCTTTTCCTTCTGCAGGACCACTCTCATATCGGATTCCTCATTTCCTAGTAGTGAGAGCAACAATTACACGCTCATCCTTACCTAGATACTAGGCCGAGAGGTAGGTATAAGGAGGGAGCCGTAGATCCCAGATTGAGAGAAGAAGTTTAGCCGGTTTGTTTGTTTCAAAAATTTAAATTCTTCTAGGTGGTCCGAGGAACTACCTCATGGGATTAAGCGAAAGCACTGCAGGCCCCTTACAATCCTGCCAGAAGGAAACATTCGATGCGGTAAAACTACATTTACCAAAAGATTTTAAAAGAATAAGAGCTTTCTTACATTATTAGAACCATTAGACGAATATCAGAATGTTGCCGGAGAAAACCTTTTGGAAAAAATGTATAAAGACCCTCTCCGTTACGGTTATCACTTCCAACATCACGCGGCAATGACAATGCGAAATAGACATCGAATTCGAACCTCGTTGCCTAACAAGATTATGGAAAGGTCGATTTATAGTTGTAATTGTTTTGTAGAAGATCGTAGGAGAATAGGAGGTTTTGAAAAATTAGAAGCTCATTTATTACCGGAAATATCCAGGTCCTAACTAATAATCCTCTTGATTTTGAAGTGGACCTAATAGTATATTTGAGATTATCCCCCGAAACCTCGTTTTCTCGATTTCATTCTCGGGCTCGAAATGAAGAAAGCGAGATCTCTTTCGACTATTTACGAGTGCTTCACGAAGTGCATGATGAATGGCTCGTCAAAAGGACATTTTCAATTCTCCCAGCTTCGGTTTTAATACTCGACGCCGAGGCCTCGGCTGATAGCGTCTATACGAATTTTTGCGAGGTTATGAAGCTCCATGCTTTGACAGAATACTCTGAAGTAAGCGGAGTCGAACGACCAATAGATTGAATCGATCACGAACAACTTCTCGATTCTCGAAGGGCTCGGTAGGATAGGAATCGATCGAGAGAATCAATACGAAGCGGGCTGATTTAATAAAAATAATGATCGATATGTGCCGAATATTTCGACACATTGATCCAATAAATTCAATATTAACTATGAAATTTTGTTTATTAAAAGAATTGACAAAGAGTCAATATGAGTTAGAGATACGTTTTTCTGCAATGTGCTTGATGAGGTCTTTTAAAATCAGGCATTCTGAGCAGTCTTCTTTAGGCGCCTCAAAAAGAAGGGCGATGTGATAGAGACAGCATGAGGTGAGACGCCCCCTCATCCTCAACTCCCCGACGAAAGATCGGTGTAATCGAACAGCTCCGGTAGTCATCTCTATAGGAATTCTATGATAGGGAAGACGAGGGATTTGAGAAAGGAATTTCGGAATTAATTAAAAATAGGAGAAACGGAATAAATAAAAAAAAAAGGGGGGGACTCACTTCATCACGAAACACTGGTTGCAAGTTATTCCCTGACCCGTAGTTAGTCCTACCGCCTCCCCCCGGGCACATTTGATGCGCCCCCATTCGTGTTCGAACCAGGTCTTCGTTTCCGCCTCGTTTTTTGATTCAATTTTGTCCCAGTTTAATTGAGAAATCAGGATCCCCAAACGGATAGCGTCTTGCTTCAATGGATCCATGATTGTTAATGACGCTGAAGAAACGATTGTTTTCTTTGTTTAACTCTCTTGTTTTATTCTAGAAGATTCTTTACGGGATGAATTGTTCGTGCGCCGTGTTTTAACGTAGAATTTCCGTTAACTCCTCATTCCCTACTTTTTGTTAATAACTGTCAGTTGTTTACCGATTCGTCGGGCGATGACTCGGAATTTCTCGTGGCTTTCGCGAGAGATTCGAATAGTTTTGGAAAACCGTCTGTCTAAGAACTATCTTACTAGTTTTTAAGTAACTAATACAAAACAAGATATTCAGAGTCGATTGGTTCTGAGGTTGGAAAATCGAAACGGAAACCATCCCATTCTGAACCCGTTCATCCTGTTTTCCTGCTTTTCTCAGATAAGATCGTTCCATTCTTATTGTATCGTTAAATTTTGATTTCATTTAATAATATCTCATACTTTAACCTTTAAAAAAAGAGATCTGTCTTATTAGACATTTTCTATGTGTTTTGTGTGGTTTATGTGAAAAACTCATATTTGTCCTCCTATCTAGGTCGTTAATTAAAACTTTTGAAGAGGGTTGGACTACGCGATCTTGGGACTAAGGCTGTACTTTTGGAATGATATAGAACTTCCTCCCTTTCACATCCTCCTGTCGCCTCCATTTGCAGATTGTAAGATCTTTACCACACCACTTACGGATCTCCTGTTCCGGTTCTTCCTGCTCCTGTTCTCCAGTCCCTCTCTCGAAGATGTGAACACTTATTTTAAAACACTTTTTTATTGTACATTTTGATTTGACAAAGTTTAACTATCTTCTCAAGGTTTCCTGTGGTTTACCTTGAGAGTGAAGACGAATGTCGGGTAGTATTGGAGGAATCTTTAGCGATCAACGTTTACGGTATAGATGAACGTGAAATCGTACCAGTTTATTTGAGTCGAGCGAAATCGGATACGTCTACCATACATCTTCTTATGTTAAGGTGCCACAGAAGTTGCATGTCCTATATATATTTCGTGACGTCATAAGCGTTAAATTTTCGTCGACAAATTGAGCCTAAACGGGGAGACGAATTTCACGAGAATGATTTTTTTACATAAGCTAAAATTAAGTTGTAGGGCGCTTGCTCATTGCTTTGCAACGTAAATTAGCCAGTAATATGTTGTAACTTTTCGGGTGCTTTACGCGACACGGAAGGTGTCGCGTGTGGCTAGTTACTTGTGAGTGTCTTTACTCTAGATTAATTTCTAGGGCTCCTTGGAAGAGGTAATCAATTTGTTAGTCCCTAATACAGACTAGGGTGGAGCGAATCACACCGTAGCTGCCTCCCTCAGACCTGGATGCTGCAAGCAGCACCGAGGCTGTATCAGACTTGGGATTCAACGCACTTGCCGAGACCGTATCTCGACTTGGGTACGCCTAGCGCACCGAAGCGAGTATCGGATCTGGACAGTGCAGTCGTCACCGAAGCTGTATATTAGCTAATTAAATGCAATGTGTTAGTCAGGTCAGTTCAGCCTACGGAGAAAGAGGTTTTAAAGAAAAGGAAACCGTCCCGATTAACAAAATATTTAATTAGTCAAATAACTCATAATCAATTGAAGTGGTTGCAACCGGAAATTTATACTATAATTTTATTACATAAGTTTAACCTAATTCGTAGATTTAGCTATGCAACGATTCTACGCTCGTTTCTTGTTTAAATTTTCGTTATATTATAAATTTGATATAAAATAATTGAAGTGATAATGAAAATGAAAGTAGAAAAGTAAAGATAATAATTGACTCTAACGTAAAACCCCGCTATGGCAGTTTCCGTAATTAAAGAAATGACGCTAAAGAGTACCAGGGCGCTCGGCCTGTCTGGCCTCAGAAAAGATATCGTAGTGAGACAGCGTGGCGCTTTGCCTAACACTGCTGCTGGAGCCATGTTAGCGCTGCGCTTATATAGTCACCGATTGACGTCACTTGTTGTGCGCGGTTGACGGTGCGCGGGGTGACGTATTGTCTCGGGATTAGATCACCCGATCCGTTACATTGCCCCCTTCAATCATCGGATCTTCGGATGATTTGTCAGCTGGTCGGACGATGATTGATACAGTACCGGGTTGCATCTACAGCCTCTTCAGACCCAGAGGATCACTAGGGTCGAATAACGTCGGTATCTCGATCTCTTCTCGTTTGTCATGTTTCCTAGACGGTGCAGGCGTTTTCTCTTCGCCGTCAGAAATATCAAGTGATCCAAACAATCTGAGCATCGAGATTTTCTTCCGGTGTTCTTTCCGCTGTAATCTCCGATCCTCCGGTATTTCCATTGGTATCAGCTTCCACGGTAAGAACGTTTCCGTTGTCTTCTTTTTTTCTTTTCCATTTGTCTGGACCGGTAAAGTATTAGTTATCATTGGTGTTGTATTCGTCATAATCGGTGATAAATTCGTCGTAATCGGTAAGGTTGGTTTGTCTTGTTTTTCAGGTACAGCGACGTTGAGATAGGCTATGTCGATCTGGATAGGTAAGGTGAGTTTTCCAATCGTAGTGCTTATCTGGTCTTCTTTCATTAACTCAGGCTCCATCGTATGATCAGGTCGTGTTCTGGTAAGTGATTTTTTGTTATTAATCTCTTCTAACTCAATAGCCTCATCTGCAATCCTCCTTCCTCTTCTCAATTTCTTCTCTATTGCGGCTGTTTGGACTGCTCTCCCCTTCACAAACCTTCCTTTCCCCGGGATAAATGTTTTATTCGGGTATACGATTTTTAATTCATTGTTATTTTTATCCAGGTATGGTGCCGACTCAGTTTGCGTTTCCTTGTCTTGTACACTCGTATAACCGTAATTGAACGAGGTCATCTTGCCGAAAACTGCTGGTGTCTTTCTTGCTGCTCTGCTTTTATAGATGCCTAATTACAGGTGTGTAATATAGGTGAGTACTTTTTTTTCAACTATAGTCCTATGTCACCAAGTCTAAACGTTTTGTCTGTGTGTATTCAAAATGTTTTTCTATATTTCTCGAGAAGGTTCTAGATACAGCTTGAACATATTAGTATGGAATCTGCCTCTTTCTAAGCCATTGTTCAGGTGTTCTAAAATAAACGTGGCTTCGCCAATTCTAGTTTTTAATCTATAAGGTCCTTCGTAAAGGGTGAAAAACTTTCCCATCTTTTTATTTTTAGTATCTGATACGTTCAAAGCTTTAACTAGTACCAGATCTCCAACATTAAATTTTACTAGCCTGTGTGTTCGATTAAAACGATCGGCTCGTTTTAATCCGTGTTTTAGAATATTCTGTCGAACTAAACCTAGTTTTGCGTCCCTAGATATATTGTCCCTATTTTTTACGAGCCATTCCTCCCAGAATCTAGATGGAGGTTCTCCTAGTCGGATTTCGCACGGGCAGAATGCAGTTGAATCATGGTACACCTCATTTATGCAACACTCAATCACTGAGATCCAATTGATCCATGCGGTATGTTCCTCCGTGAGGAATGTCCTAAAAAACCTTCCTATTTCTCGGTTTACTCTCTCAACGATGTTCCCTTGTGGATGACGTATTGATGAAAAAATTGGGGTTATACCCTCTTCCTCTAATTTATTCAACCATCTAGCTGACGTAAACTGCGTACCATGATCAAACTGGATCCTGCTCGGCTTTCCAAGTTCCGGTATATATTTATCAAAGATGCATTTGATGATGGACTCCGCGTTTGCCGTTCTCAAGGGATACATTCGTACAAATTTACTGAATGCATCACAAGTTACCAAGATCCATTTATAATTTCCCCTGCTAGAAGGTAACGGGCCCAGAAAATCGATGGATACTAAATCGCCTACCCCCCGCGGAACTATGTTTTGCATGCTTGCATAGCTATAGGAGCTAGGTACCTTGCATCTTTGACATCTATCGCATCGCGCTAATTCCTGTCGGATTATTCGTGCAAATTTAGGGTAATAGAATCCTTCTTTCAATATCCGATAGCATTTGCTTGATCCAGTATGCCCATATATCTCATGGCATTCCTCAATTATCTTTTTAATTAATGAATCAGGCACATAGGCTTTTAAACCGCCCCCTGGCTCTACGTGGTATAATACGTCGTTTACGACCCTATATTGTTTTTCTGACTGAATTTCGTCTGAATCCAGGATCGATAAAATTTTCTCATCCTGTCTTTGATGGTTAGCTAGTGATTCTAAATTAATTCGTAATTCATCAGTTATTTCTTTAGCTAAAGGTGCTAATATCATTATCTGCCTTATTAATGCTATTTTTTCTTTCTTTTCAGGAAGATATCTGCTCAGTGTGTCTGCGACAACATTATCTTTCCCCTTGACGTATTCGATCTCGAAGTTATACGTTTGAACAAACAAAATCCATCGGGTTAGCCTTGAACTTAATAGTCTGCACGCGAATAAAAATGTTAATGCTTTATGATCTGTCCGAATTGTTAATCGAGCTCCTGCCACAAATGTCCGAAACTTTCCTAAGGCGAACACTACTGCTAACAATTCTTTTTCGGTAGTGAAGTAATTCAACTCCGCCCCTTTTAATGTTCTACTCGCAAAACCGACAATTAATTCTTCGTTTTGATCTGAAAGCTGGTATAATACGGCTCCGATAGCGTAATTGCTTGCATCGCACTGCAAATAATATCTACGTTTAGGATCAGGATGATGTATTATCATGTTGTCACAGAACAACTTCTTTACTGTGGTAAAATGTGTTATCATTTCCTCGGTCCAATCCCACTTAGAGTCCTTCTTTACCAACGCTAATAATGGTGCTGTTGCCTCGGAATAAGATTTAGTAAATTTGCTGTAATAATTTGTTAGGCCCAAGAACCCTTTTAGTTGTTTAACATTTTTCGGCTCTGGAAAATTCTGAATTGCCTCAATCTTCTCTGATTGCGGCCGTATGCCTTCTTTCGTTATCTTGTGGCCTAAAAAATCGATTTCCTCTCGGAAGAATTTTGATTTACTGAAATTTATCGTCATATTGTACTTTCTGAATACTTTAAACAACAATTCCAGGTGCTCTAAATGTGATTGGATCGAGTCAGATAAACACAATATGTCGTCTACGAAATTAACCGTGAATTGATCAGTGTCTTTTAACACTAGATCTAAAGTTCTAATCAGGCTGGCTAGACTTGTACTTAACCCGTAGGGTGTGACAGTGAATTGGTAGGTTTTCCCCTCGTGCATGAATGCTGTATATTTTCGCGAATCTTTATGCAATGGCACCTGCCAAAAACTAGCTGTTAGGTCTAGACTCGACATTACGGTTGCATTTCCGCACTTCTGGAACAAAACCTCAGTAGATTGCGCGCAATCGTGATCAGGTACTATAAGCCGATTGATGTATCTCGCATCTAAGACTAATCTGATCTCGCCAGATTTTTTAGCAACAACTACCAGTGGATTCACATACTCACTATAAGATCTTTCGATCACTCCAAGGTCTAACATTTTTTGTATTTCATCATTTACTTTGTCTCTGTGTATCATTGAAATGGGATATGATCGTTTGACGAACGGTCTATCTTCGTAAACTTTGATTTGATGCTCATACACGGTGACTCTACCCGGAATCTTTTGAAAAACATCCCGATATTTTTTTATCAGGTCTGAGAAAGCTTTAACTTCATCGGCTCGTAGTACCTGACATTCGGTTAGCTTGCTCTCTACCTCATCATCGGTTATGTGATATTTATTTCTTCGGTCCATAGTTGTTTTTAAGCTAGAGATTCCAGCCGTTGGATCCGATCTATTTTGTTTTTCGCTTGGGCTATACAACTCAATTAAACACTTTTTCTCCTTTATCTGGATATCTAATCTATTTACTTGCAAATCTAGATCAGCTCGCCATTTACGCAGCGTGTCGATACCGAGAATTACATCGTGTTTTAATCCAGGCACGACGAGAAAACCCACCTCATCGACTGCCATATCGATCTTGATTTCCGCGAGAAATTGTTCTTTTACTCGGGCTGGTCTGCCCCCTGTTACACCCTGTACTTGAAAATTAACAACCGGTAATTTTTCGCATTTTGATAAGTTGTCTTTATGTTTGAGATACCATTCATCCGAAACGCAGGTTATTTGGCTACCTGTATCTACCAAAGCTTTCATCTCGATTTTTTCGATTCGGAGACTTAATTCCGGACATTTGTTATCTACAGGTTTCTCATTTATTTCTTCCGCAATTAAAAATTCGTACGGATCTTCAAAAGTAGTTAAATCAGTGAGATTTGCCGCGAAAACATTGACTTCATGCTGTGTCGGTACGTTTATCGGTGTGACCGGCACAGCGATTTCTAGTTTTCCGAACTGTTACTAGGTTCCGTTGTAATCGGATCATCCGTAGTGTCGTCACAGTCGATCGCGTTTATTTGATGATTTGTCCAGTTTTGTTTTGGACTGTAATATTGAGTACTAGGCCTAATATTTTGGTTGGCGTCGCTTTGTTTTGAACCAGGATTAACGTTCTCCGTCCGCCATGACACTTGTTTATCTCGCGTCTCTGTCGTTCGATAAACCGGTGAATTTTGTTTGTTCGTGTTAGTGAACTTACTTCGAGTTGCATTTGATCTACCCCCAAATTGCAATTCGTCCAAGAATGCGAGGAGCGCATCGATGTCGCGGATGTCACGGCACCTAGCTGCTTCTACTACAGATTCGTTAAAATGACGGGTAAGGCAACGAACTATCTCTCTTTCGTCCATGCGTGGAGACAAGCCTGCGGCTGACGCGAATTTTCTATTTGCGTATTCTGACCACGTTACCTTCGTATCGTTATCATAAAATCCGAACTCAATGTCTTTTCTAATCTCCCTCTGGGTTTCTTCTCCCCAGTATCTATTTAGAAATCTATTTTTGAACGAGTCCCAGGAATTGATCACGTCACGACGCGCAGTCCACCAGTCTTTTGCATCCTGATTAAGACATTGGCCTATGAGTTTTAAACCTAATTCATCGCAATCAGCTCCTACAAAGGTAAAGTATTCTTCTAGTTCTTTAATAAAGTTAGCAGGTCTTTCCCATGCTTTTCCTGAATAAGTTGGCATTTTGATATGCTTAGCTATTACGTTGTGACATTCACTGTTGTTACCAGAGTTTCTGAATCTAATTCTCCTAACCTCTGTGTCGATGTTTGTTTTCAAACTCTCGTGTTTGTTCTCTAATTCAGCGAATTTGTCAACACTAAACTGATAGTTATCCTTAACCTTGGTATTGAGTTTATTTAAATTCCCGTTAAACTCGCTTCTGATGTCTACTTGGCAAGTTGTCAATTGCTCTTGCAAACCTATCACTTCGGAACTATATTTTTCGTCTAGATCATGTAAATTCGCTTCTACAGACTCTATTTGCTTTCGATTTATTTGCTGTTGATCGTCTACTTTTTTGGATATTCTGTTTTCGAACTTTGAATATTCTTTCTCTGTATCTGTTTTAAATACCATCATCCTACGTTCTACGGCAGCAAATTTTTCATCTAATTTTTTGTTTATTTGTTCTAGGATCTCCATCATCATGGATTGCGTCGGATCCGCGAATTTACTTGATGTTCCTACTTCTGTTGGTCTATCAATAAAAGTTTTGTCAAACTCAGTAGTGCCTTTGTCTTTCTCACGCCTACCTACATTTTTATCTGTAAGTTTCGAGCCGGTTTCCTTTTCCGCACCTTTTCTCGAGGCTGAACTGTGACCTTCCATTTTGAAATTGACAAATGACTCTAAATTATGCAATGACTCTAAGTTAACAAAAGACTCTAAATTAAGCAATGACTCGAATTTAAACAAATGACTCTAAGCAATGATTTTACTGAATTTACAGGTAAACAGAAGGTTTACCTCCAACTAACAAGGAGCCCCACGTTGGGCGCCAAATGTAAGTTTTCGGGTGCTTTACGCGACACGGAAGGTGTCGCGTGTGGCTAGTTACTTGTGAGTGTCTTTACTCTAGATTAATTTCTAGGGCTCCTTGGAAGAGGTAATCAATTTGTTAGTCCCTAATACAGACTAGGGTGGAGCGAATCACACCGTAGCTGCCTCCCTCAGACCTGGATGCTGCAAGCAGCACCGAGGCTGTATCAGACTTGGGATTCAACGCACTTGCCGAGACCGTATCTCGACTTGGGTACGCCTAGCGCACCGAAGCGAGTATCGGATCTGGACAGTGCAGTCGTCACCGAAGCTGTATATTAGCTAATTAAATGCAATGTGTTAGTCAGGTCAGTTCAGCCTACGGAGAAAGAGGTTTTAAAGAAAAGGAAACCGTCTCGATTAACAAAATATTTAATTAGTCAAATAACTCATAATCAATTGAAGTGGTTGCAACCGGAAATTTATACTATAATTTTATTACATAAGTTTAACCTAATTCGTAGATTTAGCTATGCAACGATTCTACGCTCGTTTCTTGTTTAAATTTTCGTTATATTATAAATTTGATATAAAATAATTGAAGTGATAATGAAAATGAAAGTAGAAAAGTAAAGATAATAATTGACTCTAACGTAAAACCCCGCTATGGCAGTTTCCGTAATTAAAGAAATGACGCTAAAGAGTACCAGGGCGCTCCGCCTGTCTGGCCTCAGAAAAGATATCGTAGTGAGACAGCGTGGCGCTTTGCCTAACACTGCTGCTGGAGCCATGTTAGCGCTGCGCTTATATAGTCACCGATTGACGTCACTTGTTGTGCGCGGTTGACGGTGCGCGGGGTGACGTATTGTCTCGGGATTAGATCACCCGATCCGTTACAATATGTGTTTCAATTTTTTCAGGTGTTTACCATTATTTGTGTTTAACCTTTTCAGGCGTTCAACATTAGGGGCCGTTCATAAATTATATACGTGCTTGGGGGCTTCGGGGGGAGATTCTATGAATTTTACGTATAGCTTTTACTTTTGGCGTGGATCCGAGTTCAACAATGTGAGTTTCTTGTTCAGACTCATGTTGAGCGGCGTTTCAGCTCAATTGAGATCGATTTCAGAATTTATGAAAAATAAGCTTTAACCGCGGCAAAGTTGCAAAAATCTTGAAAAATGCTACGCGATGCAAAGAAATTTCGAAACGTCTCCAATTTGGGAAAATAACTTCAATCGATGAGACTAAAGACCACAAGGTCTTCTGTCGAATTCCGAGCGGGTCGTGTGCGATGTTACAATAGATTGACGTAGAATTACCCACAGATACAAATTGCATTATGGGTTCCTGTGGTTAAAAATACAATGAGCTTGTCGCATGAAACAGATAGAAAATGTCTCCGATATCAAACTGGAATTCCACGTTTACTCATTGGTTTCATAATCAACGATAACAAGATTTTTCATAACGTTCACGAATTGTCATTTCAAACTATGTAGTCTTACCGGACCGGCTTAATTTTACGATCTCAATTTTCAGAAAATTAAACTAAAAAATATTCGACATCGAGGTATCACCCCCCATGCTATGTAAATTATGCATGGCTCTCTGATGTAAATAGGGAAACATCGGGTAGCCCGCAACGCCTTACATTATTTCAGCTATCAGCGCTGTAATATGACGGCAAGCAGGATGATCCTGGAATGTCAGAAACGCGTTCCCTGCTCGATAAAATGGATCACAGGTCGCGGATGTATGCTGAGAAATTCCGGGTGCCAGAGGCTACCCGACTTACTCGTGACGTTGCAAGTTCCTAATATAGACGAGTTCAGTTTACAGGAAAGTTCGTTGGAATCATTTAACAATTGTTTCCTCATTTACAGAACCGCATATATGCGGGATGATAAACTATTCGCGGATTCGAAGACTTTACGATGGATATCCAGCATTCCAGAAGAAATGATTTTCCCACACAACCTTTGAATTTGTGGTTACCTTGATTCGCCGATACTCGACCGATATGTATGTAATTAATCATTGATCTGTCACCAGATCATTGCATCGATTTTGTTTTATGAATTATCATATATTGTTAAGAGATCACTGTTTCGGAAGCTATTGAATTTAAAATTGAAGAAACGAAAAACGCTACTCGCAATTATAGAGAGTAAAAAGTAGTCCACAAATCGATGTCGATAACCAATTCATGTGTATGTATATACGTAAAATAAATGAAGTTTTACCAAATTAAGATACGTATTTGTTTTTAATCGCTTTCACATGCGAAATTGCTGTTTGCTTGGTTTCGTGTGTTATAAGATGTAATATTTCTTCTATATTTGAGAATATTTCAAGATGTTGCTTTGTAAAATTTTGTAAAATGTCTCTTCAAATCTTTCGTGCTGTGTGGGGACGCATTGGGCTGCTTTTTGAACGTAATTGTTCGGTAAAATATTGCTTGGACCACGGAATTATATTCAACCCGTTATTCAAATATACACACAATCATTTCGGAAACCATTACGTAGTATTACATACATAATACATATTCGCCGTCGTTATTCATTCTACGATCTGTTTAAATATACATACGATATTTCCGAACGTGTCACGTTATCATTTGTACAAAAAAAATCGAGTCGGTAACGCTGGTAAGGTTATCATTTGAGATCCAGACGCTTGACCGACCCAGTTTCGTCTTGATTAGCGTTACGTTACTCCCCGATAGGTGGTAGCACTTCCGACTGGTTTGAAACTCAGCTAAACTATGCAGAGGGCGCTTTACGGATGCTAATTTTTAGATCAAGTTCTGTGGCACCTTAAAAACCGATATGGAATCAAATGAAATTGATGACGTTAACAATACAATATGTCATTTTGCATGGATTAAAAATTTGTCTCGACTGTTAGGTTCACAAATTTCAAAACATGACCATCGTAGCTGGTTGTGTGATAGGTGTTTGAGTCATTTTCAGAATGAAAATTGTTTAACCAAACACAGGATTGATTGCGCGAATTTAAATAAATGCAGAGTAATATTACCGTGCGAAAAAGATAAGATCTTAAAATTCAAAAACTTCAAACATAAAGAAAATGTACCGCTTTGTATTTACGCTGATCTGGACTGTCTCTTGCAACCGGTTAACGATACATCTGAGTCTGAGCATAGGAGGGTATTTGAGAAACATGTCCTATATAGTGTCGCCTACTACTTACATTGTACCTTCAACGGTTCAGTTTCCAAATTTAGAACCAACTGCGGTAAGGATTGCATAGAATGGTTCGTAAACGAGTTGGGAGATTTGGCTCAGACTTTAGAACCTTATTTCAAGTGTATCGTACCTATGGAATCGTTGAGTCATGACCAGAAACAAGAATCCCATTCGGCTAAGCCTTGTCACATTTGTGAAAAACCATTCGGACCTCGAGAGGTGAAACATCGTGATCATTGTCATTTTACAGGAAAATATCGCGGTGCAGCGCACGAAGCTTGCAATTTAAATTAAAAAGATTCGCATATCATTCCGGTGGTCTATCATAACTTATCGGGTTACGACTCACATTTCTTGATTAAAACGTTGGCAACATCGTTTGAAGGTTCAATGAGTCTCTTACCGATCAACAAGGACAGATATATATCCTTTACGAAAAGTGTACAAGAAACATCTATACATTTTAGGTTTATTGATTCGTTCAGATTCATGCCGAGCAGTCTAGAAAAATTAGCATTTTATCTAAACGATGAGCAGAAATTAATCACGCGTAAACATTGCGGAAGCGTCGGAAAATTTCAGTTATTGACGAGAGAAGGTGTATTTCCCTACGAGTATGTAGATAGTTGGGAAAGCCTGGAAGAAACACAATTACTTCCTATAGAAAAATTCTATTCAAAATTGAATGATGTAGGCATTTCGGAGGATAATTATTTGCACGCGTGCGATGTTTGGCAAACTTTTCAAGTCAAAACTCTGGGACAATATTCAGACTTGTATCTGCGAACGGATGTTCTCCTTTTAGCGGATATTTTTCAAAATTTCAGAAGCAATTGTTGGTCCACTTATAATTTAGATCCGTTATATTATTACACGGCGCCGGGCCTCTCGTTTGACGCGATGCTCAAATGCACGGGTGTTGAACTCGAGCTCCTCGTCGGCATTGATGTGTTGATGTTTATAGAAAGAGGTATTCGCGGCAGCGTAGCTCAATGCTCGAATAGATACGCTAAAGCCAACAGCCGATACATGGGGCCAGCATTCGATCCGAGTCAGGAAGAATCATACCTCATGTATTTCGATGTTAATAATCGATATGAGCCACTTCTTACCGTGTAGTTCCTTTGAATGGGTATCAAATTTCGAACATTTTTATGTTTCAACCGTTTCAAATGAATCTCCCGTAGGTTACATACTTGAAGTAGATTTAGCATATCCGCGAGAACTTCAGGACTCCCACTAAGATTTACCATTGTGTCCAGAGCATTACACCCCACCTCTTTCGATGTGCAAAAGATCTAAATTAACAACTACCCTTTTCTCGAAAAAGCGGTATGTCATTCACTATCAAGTTTTGAAACAGAGTTTGAGCTCAGGTATGAAGTTAGAGAAAATTCATCGGCTATTGAAATTCGAACAAGCACCCTGGCTCAGGAAATATATAGATTTGAATACCGAATTGCGAAAAAAGTCAAACAACGATTTTGAAAAGAATTTTTATAAACTTATGAATAACGCCGTTTTCGGGAAAACCATGGAAAATGTTATAAAACACAGAGATGTGCGGTTAATCACAAAGTGGGATGGGAGACACGGAGCAAGAGCGCTTATCGCTAAACCAAATTTTCATAGCCGTACCGTATTCGGTGAAGATATGACAATATTTGAGTTGAGTCGGACGAAAATTAAATTCAATAAACCTATATACGCGGGGTTTTCTATTATGGATCTCGCTAAAACCTACATATATGATTTCCATTATAATCACATAAAAAACAGATTCGGAAACCAAGCTAAACTGATGTATACCGATACGGATAGTCTTATATATCACTGTACCGTTCCCGATATATATGAACTTATGAAACTTGATTTGGACCGATTCGATACTTCCGACTATCCTCCAGAAAATGTCTACAAGATACCGCTGGTTAACAAAAAGGTATTGCTAATAATGAAAGACGAGGATAATGGAAAGATAATGACTGAGTTTGTAGGCTTAAGAGCTAAATTATATTCCTTCAAGGTTTTAGGTCAAAATAGAGAGACGAAACGAGCCAAAGGAGTCAAGGGATCTACGTTAAAAACTATAACTTTCAGTAACTACATCGAATGTGCCTTGAAACACCAGAATTTGGTAAAGAGTCAGAATTTAATTCAAAGCAAGAATCATCAGGTTCATACGGTGAGGCAAAGGAAGTTGGCGTTGAGCTGGAACGACGACAAGAGGATCATATTTTCAGATACTACCGACACGCTTCCGTGGGGTTATGATACATGTAAATAAACTGTACATAGGTGTAACATAAAGACTAATTTATTAAAAAAAACCTTACAAGTCAGTTTCATTGATCCAACTGTTATGTGTTGTAACATGGCAAAACGTTAGGACCTCCTCCTTCCCAGCCTAACGACTTGCCGAGCGTCGCGCACCGATTTCGGTACTTGAATCCTTGCCGCCTTCCTCTAGCGTAGCCCTCTTGACCGCGCGTCGCTGTTCTCAGCTGACCGGCAATGATTAGCGCTCGCAGGACGAACGCCGAAGATAGGTACTAGCGATAACGGAAGCGACCCTCAGTCTATGATGGAGTCCCGTGACGAGTGCGTCGAGCACGTTACGGACCGCGAGAGAGTGAGAGTGAAAAGTGAGAGAGAGAGTTTTCCCCGTCGAGTTTTCGTTTCCCCAATTTCCTCGGACTTGACGATACGGATCTTGGGCTACCGCTGGATCATTCCTGACGCCTGCTTATACCCGGACCGCGTGCGAAGCCCGGAGGATTTCCCCCGTCGTCCAGGGGTAGAGCAGAGAGCAGCCAGCAAAAGGTAGGAGCCAACCGATCTTTCCGTCCCGAGAAGCTACCCTACGAGTCAGAGAAACCAACCCGCTGGGACGTCTCCGACGGCTACCCGCGAGCCGTTGCTTGCAAACGACTCAAGCCCCGATCACGTGTTGTTTGTTCTGCGCTAGCCGTGCCGTATCGGTAACCGCTGCGCAGGCCACAGACGATTCGGTGTCGGCGCCATATTGCCCGAGCGCTGTCGTCACGCAACGCACTCAGCTGCTGCGAGATGGCGCTCCGACAATCCATACCAACCCCTCCCCTCCCCGTCTAGTCCGCGCAGCGTCACTTGCTAGCGAGTGCTCGAGAGAGCCACGCCAAGTGACAGCTGACTCGCTGCCGCTGGACTACGGTGATCGAGCGAGCGCGTGGGAGAAGCCTGCGAGACGACAGCGAGACGAGTCTTCGCAGCCACTTTATTTACTTTAATGTTATCATAGTCGCGTCAATTTGGAATTTATTTCTTTATTGAGTAGAGTAGAGTCAAATTTATATTTTCTTATACGCCAGGTAGCGGGCGTGGCCTAAATTCGCGACCTTTTCTTTTTTTCTTTTTTTTTTTCGATAAACATTCTATTTTTCCTAAGCCACTGTGTCTTTATTCTACGCCCCCACGAAATCCCTCTACCGAAGGCTGAGTAGCTGGTCCGCAACGAGAGAGTGAGACAGGACTTCGAGCCCGGAGTCTGGCGCCCAACTAAAAATTCCCCCAGGTGTCCCAGGTTTGTAGCCGGCTTCCGTTCCTGGATCCCCCGAGCCCAGGAAATACCCGTTACAGTGTATTATTAAAACCTAACCACTTAACGTATATTCTCCTTCCACGTCTCTTGAGCACCTTCTCCACCCGGTAGATGTCGGAATTTTTAACTTTGAGAAGTTCCTGTTCGTAGAAGCCACCCGCTATAGGCTGATTCTGATAGTCTTTAAGCTTGTACGTTACTGGATCAGTATTGACTACTTGCATAATCGTGAATATTTCAGTAGTCCAATTTGGTGTATATCCTTCCTCAAGAACATTCTTATATTCACTGATGCGGACTTTGTCTCCAACTTTGAACTTTGCCGGTTTAACAGATCTGACTCGAACTTTTTGGTATACAGCCTGCAATAATGGCCGCTCGTTTCTAGGGGAGACGTCCTTTGGCTTCATGCGATTAGTTCGATGTTTGGAGTTGTTGTAAGCCAAAACCAAATCAGATAAAATGTCTATCCACTTGTAATTTCCTTGCAGACTGAACTGCATTCACATTTTGTTTTTCAGCGTACGATTAAAGCGCTCACAGATCGATGCCTTCAAGTTACTAAAGGTTGAGTATAGTTGAATATTCGTCTCATGAGAGAATCGAAATTTGAATTATAAAATTCTCCGCCTCTGTCAACGTGTAAATTCTTCGGGGTACGTCCCTGTACGAAGTACAGATTCCATAGCACTTGCGGTATCTCTACCGGTCTTACTCTTCACTGGCACGGCCCAAGCGTACTTGGAGAATATATCGATGACGGTGAGCGTGTATTTGTAACCTTTATTTGCTCCTGCGTAAGGTGCCATGTCAACGAGATCCGCTTGCCAGGTTTCATCCAAACCGCGAACATCTACACGACGACGTTGATAGTTCTCTCGAGCTGGTCTATGCAGCTCCGTCACGAGTGCTAGCTTTTTCTCGTTCATTTCCCAACACTGTCAGTCTGGTGTCCAGCTCAAGAATGATCTTGGCGGTGCGAGTCGACAGGTCTTGACCTGCTTCAATATCAACACCTAGGGTGCGCAGAGCATCTGTTATGCGGGAGTCCGAAGCATGTATCATTGAGAGGATTTCGTTTCTCACGAGGTCAATCTCCTGTCGCATGAGATTCATAGTAACGGCATCACTTTGCTGCAAGGGATTGGCGACGTTGCGCAGCTTCTTATTGTCTATATCGTAATGTCCGTCGGTGGTAAACTTAAACCCAACACCGGGAGGGCCACGACTGATTACAGCTGCACCCTTGTCCAACTGTCGTCCGAACACATCAACGCTCATCTTGGAAATGACGGTGAAAATGGATAGATCTTGGTTAATAAATGATACCAGCTTCACGTAATTCTTCGATTATTGATACGATTTCATTGGAGTGACTCGAGTTTCCAGCTGCGTGGGAAGCTAGAAGCAAACGCAGACGGTCCACCAGCTCGTTGGGATCATCCCAGTGAACATAGTCCGTTCCTCTACCTTCTCGGGCAACCATAAACTCCGGTAGCACACCTTGACCCTTGCGTGCAAGTGGAACGGTGAAGGCTTGTGCTATAAACTTCTTGAACTTCGGGTTGTTCAAGTCCCGAACAGGTTGACCACCCTTGTAGTATTTTCGATGTGCCTTCGTTGCAGATACGATTTGTTTATAATTTCGGATATCATCTGAATTTACGTAGATCTCATCGGGAATCTTGGTGAATAATAGTTCGAACAAACCTTTGTAAAGCGCATGTCACCTACATGAATGAAATCTTTCTCAAAACTTATCGGTGAGTCACCTATCATTAACCTCTCGTGAGCGAGTTTGCGTACACCGAAAACGTTATCTAGATCACTTCGCCCGTCTTGTAACATTTCAAGACACTCGTCGGTAATCTCATCCGTCGGCTGTAAAGTCACATTCGCCTCCTCATCCGCTGTTTGAAAAGAATCATCATTTTCCAGAAGAGAATCCTCTCTGCGAGGCTCATGTTTGATCGGCTCTTCTTTGACGGGCTTAACAGTCGTTTGAGAAATGTCGGACCGCGAAATACCGCGCGCACACTTTTTGGTAGCAAACACCGTGCCGTTTTTCGATTACAACATTCTCTTGCACAAATTTATCAAAATTCATGACAGGTAGCTTGACGGGTTGCATCTCGAACTTCATCTCGACTCTGACTAACGGTAAACGGTATGAATAGCGTGTTTATAAAGATGATTCCTCAGTCAGAGCGTAACCATGATCGTGCACAAAGCTAAGGCGGTCAGTCGTAAACGCTGTGGGAAAGGTCTGGTCAACAGGATCATTACCAGTCTTCCCGTAGAGTTACATCTGCCTGGTTATCAATACTGCGGACCTGGCACCAAACTAGCGAAAAGACTCGCGCGCGGTGACCCCGGTATAAGCCCCCTTGACGCAGCCTGCAAAGAACACGATATCGCCCATTCGCAGAATCGAGAAAATCTTGAAGCCAGAAGTGCGGCAGATAAGATCTTGGCCGAGAGAGCTTGGAGACGGGTTTTAGCTTCAGACGCTGGTATTGGTGAAAAGACCGCCGTTCGGGCTGTAACAAACGCAATGAAAGCGAAAACCAAGCTTGGCATGGGAATCAGGAAACCGTTGGTATTGAGAAAGGTTATCGATGCAGCTAAACAGTCTATGATTCCCGGCAAAACTGCACAAATTGCCATCAAGTCTGCCTTGAAGGGTGCACGAGGAGCTGTTAAGAAAGCAGGTGGTAGACGTAATGTACGTTCTTCACGAATTCTACCACTACCCTCCAAAGTTGGAGGTTCCTTACCCTTCCTTATACCCCTTTTCGCTGGGTTGAGTACTACCGGCGCGTTGGCTGGTGGTGCAGCAGGTATTGCGAAAGCGGTGAATGACGCAAGCTCCGCCAAGGGACAACTGGAAGAGAGTCAACGGCATAACTAGACTATGGAAGCTATCGCTTTGGGAAAAGGACTTCACTTGAAACCGTACAAGAAGGGTTTAGGTCTGCACCTGAAACCGCACTCAAAAAACTAAAAGTGACGCTACCGCGACGAGCGCTAACTGACGCAGACCTGTTACAGTACGCGACAATCCTTAACATTCTACATTTCCGCGGCGTCTTTATGCGAAACGATTTGCCCAAGGACGGACCGCGTAGACTCGAATCGGCGATCGTCAATCTAGATGATAAAGATGGTCCTGGCACACATTGGGTCGTCTACCGGAAGATCGGTGACGAAGTAGTCTACTTTGACAGTTTCGGTAACCTTCGCCCACCGTCGGACCTCGTCAGATACCTTGGTGTTGGTAGCGTCAAATATAACCATAAAAGATATCAAGACTACGATACGTTCAACTGTGGCCACTTGTGTCTCTAGTTTCTATATAAACATGCAGCGTAATTCCTCGAAGTCAGTTTGATTTTCGCAGTAGTCATGGACGATTCGTTCACACTAACCGTATCGGGGAACTCCTCGGTTCTTGAGACTCAATACTTTCCTCCCATTGAACTTTCCCATCTCAAGAATTATTCCCTCGGTCTCGTTGAATTACTGACTTTTAATTCGATTCCTAATGTAGATGTTGGCCACAACAAGATTTACGTGGGTAAAGAAGTGGTGACGATACCCACTGGTAGCTATGAAATAGAGGATATAGAGAGTTACGTACAGGGTGTCTTGTCGAATAAGAGTATCACCATCAACATCAAACCGAATAATAATACATTGTGTAGCGAAATCAAATGTAGTCAACCTGTAAATTTTCTGCCGGGCGATTCTATAGGCAGCCTATTGGGTTTCACTCCACGTGTTTTGCAAGCTGATCAAGTTCACGAGTCTGACCTTCCTGTACTATACGAGTCGAGTGTAACATTACAACGGGTGCCTACGTCAATGAGCGTAAAGTACACACCATTCATGAGTTTTTTCCCGTCGTTCCACCTGGATATAAGATCATTGAAGTACCATCTCACGTCATTTACCTTCCAGTCACCGTAAGGATCATAGATCATATTATCCTCCGTCTCAATCATGTCTGGTGGCTCTTCCTCATCTAACTCGGGCGTGGTCAACTGCGGTGGTTGCTCCAAAGCGGTGGCTAATCCGCTCTCTTGCGGTAAATGTGGATCCTCTTACCATCCTAGCTGTGCCGAAAAGAAGAAAATTCTCGACCTCACACGTACGCACCTGATTTGCTGCTGTCTTACGCCTGATTCGGATGCACTTCTTCGCGAGCTCAAAGAATTTATCCGCCTCGAGATCCAGTCTGTCAAAGACAATGTCTGTGGGCTCACGCGTCAGATTTTTGAGTATCAGACCGAACTTGCGGCTGTAACCTCCCGACTTGATGGGTTGGCTACAGACGTTTCGTCATGCCGCGCCGAAATCTCGAGCGTGTGCACCGAGCACCGAGCACTCAAAGCATCGTACGCCGACGTTGCTGCTAAGGTCGTGGGCCTCACTACGCAGCTTTCCGGGATTACTGAGCGCGACTCGTCGGCTGCTACCGCTGAAGCTGGTAACTCTGGGGTTGCTTTCTTGTCCTCTGAACTGAGCGAACGCCAGCTTAGATCTGCTAATTTTATGCTCTTCGGCTTGCCTGAACTCACTGCAGCTACACCTATCGCCCAGCGTGAGGCTGACCTGTCATCAGTCACTGACGTCCTAAACGCTATCGCGCCTGCTGTCCAAGCTGATGGACTTCGTTTATTTAGGGTCGGTAAACCGGGGCGAATTGGACCGAAGCCTCGGCCACTTAAAGTGATCCTCTCCTCGCCGTCTGATGCATCTGTCGTCCTTCGTTCGGCTAGTCGTCTCAAGACCGTGCCATCTCTGAAACATCTGTACCTCACGCCCGACCGTACCCCTGCGCAACTTCGGGAATTCCATGCCCTGAAGCAGCAGCTCGACAACAGGATATCCGCGGGTGAGACTGGCCTGGCACTGCGTTATCGTCTTGGCGCCCCGCGCATCGTCAGGGTTGGTAACCCCGCAGGTTCTTTAAACTAGGTGCGCCCAACTGCAACCAAGCCCCTGCATTTAAATGCTATTATCAGAACGTACGTGGGCTCAACTCTAAGACCAAAGACTTCCTATGTGCCTCGTCCGATCTGGAGTTCGACATCATGGCTCTCTCTGAAACGTGGCTCAAGCCGACTGTTAATAGCTCGGAGTTCGTAGACCTGAGCGCCTATGCCATTCACCGTTGTGATCGCGTGGACAGAAGAGGGGGAGGCGTTCTCATCGCCCTGAGGAGACACATCAGCGCCTCACCCATTGACTTCGGCGAACTTCCGTCATCACTTCCGTCCACCAGTATCGTGGGTGTTAATATCCACCTTAGGAGCTCTACACTTACTGTTATAGTCCTCTATTTACCTCCGGACCTGCATGCTGATTTATTTAATAGTTTTTTTGATATGCTAGAGTCCAAGCATGCGTGCTTTGGGAACTGTGTTCTGCTCCTAGGAGATTTCAACGTGCCTCGATTCACAGACATAGGCCACCGAGACGCCAAGTCGATCACTCTCTCAAGCGTTGTGGACCTTCTTAACCTCCAACAATATAACTTTATCCCGAATGCGCTAGGTGGCAAGCTCGACCTTGTATTTTCCGACTTCAACGTCTGCGTTGATCGCTGTGCGGTGCCATTCCTTAGCGAGGACACGTACCATCCGGCACTGTCGATCTCATTTGTTGCGCCACATCCTGTTGTGCCAGCCCGTGCTGTGAATCCTGCTTCGGCGCGCTATAATTTTAGGAAAGCTAATTTTATTGCCCTATATGACTCAATTGCTAGACTTGACTGGTCTGGTCTCTGTTCTTTTAATGATGTTGACGTAGCTTGCGAGCACTTTTACTCTGTCTTATACCAGGCTCTCGAAGCCTCTGTTCCTAAGGTTGTGTCTGCGCGTCAGTGCACTAACTTTCCTGAATGGTATACTCGCGATGTGATCAACTGTCTTAAGGCTAAGAACAGGATGCACTCTAGGTACCTACGCTCTGGGTCGCCCGTCCATTTGGCACTTTTTAAATCTCTCCGCAGCACGTTCAAGACCTTGCGCGACTCTGCGTTCTCGGCCTATATCTCATCGCGTGAGAACTCCTTAACTCGTGACCCTGCCACGTTTTGGTCCTACGTCAATAGGCTCAAGGGCGGCTCTCGGATTCCCATGATTATGTCCTACCGAGGGGCGGATCACAGCAACCCGCCCGATATTGCGAACGCGTTTGCTGACCATTTCGGTAGTGTGTTTGGCGGCTCACCCTCTCCTGGCAATCTATTCGATATCAACCGTACGTGTTTTGACATGTCGGGGCGAGCCTGTCTTAATCTCTCTGAATCGGAGGTGCTACTTGCTATTCGCTCTCTCAAGCCCAAGCTCTCAGCTGGTACGGACCAAATTCCCTGCCTTGTTGTTCGTGATTGTGCGCAGGTCTTTGCTAAGCCCTTGTGTGCCCTCTTCAATCTTGCCCTCAGATGTGGTGTCTATCCTGAGGTCTGGAAATCTGCTAGGATATGCCCCGTGTTTAAGAGTGGAGTCGAGTCTGAGGTTAGTAACTATCGTCCCATTGCCATTCTTCCTGCGTTTTCAAAGGTGTTTGAGTCGTGCCTGTATGGTCACATCTTTCGGGCGGTCTCTGGTCTCATCACCCCCTTGCAGCATGGTTTTATGCTCGGTCGATCCACCATCTCTAACCTCGCGGTGTTTTCGAATACAGTGTGCACGGCGCTTGACCACAGGGAGCAGGTTGACACGATCTATACGGACTTCTCTAAGGCCTTTGACATGATTGATCATCGTATCTTACTGCATAAGCTCTCGGCATGTGGCCTGCATTGCTGCCTTGTTGCGCTCATAGAGTCCTACCTGATGGGCCGTTGTCACGTGGTTGAACATGGCGGTTATCGGTCCAGGTCCTTCACACCTACATCTGGTGTGCCGCAGGGCTCCAATCTTGGCCCACTACTTTTTAACATCTTCGTTCATGACATTGTACAAGCGCTGGGCTGTTATGCGCTCCTATACGCCGATGATCTCAAGCTTTATCGCGTCATACGCAGTCTTTCCGACTGTGCATTACTCCAAGGTGACCTGGATCGCATCTCGGCCTGGTGTGAGCGTAATCTGCTGACGCTGAACGTGGGCAAATGTAAGGTTCTCTCCTTTTCGCGCGCCAGTAGCATCACATTATACGACTACGGTGTAGGCAATGCAATCCTACCTAGAGTCGGTACCGCCACTGACATGGGTATCACATTTGACTCTAAGTTTACATTCGCGAGTCATGTCACATCCGTCGTCGCCAGCGCTACCAGGATGCTTGGCTTCTTGTTCAGGACCTGTAGGCCCTTCAGTTCGCCCCTAGTTTTTAAAACGCTATACTTTGCATTTGTTCGCTCCAAGCTTGAGTATGGCTCCCTTGTCTGGTGTCCCGTACTTATGCGTGACATCAAGCTAATCGAGGGCGTGCAGAGGAGGTTTTTAAAATATATGGCATTTTGGGAGGACTCCATCTATCCTCCCCGGGGCGTGGACGGTTCTGCACTGTGTGCTAGGTTTGGTGTCCCGACTCTCGAGGCGCGGCGCAATGTTGCTTCTGTTGCATTTATCTTTAAGATCCTAACAGGCTCCGTGGACTGCCCTGACCTCTTAGCTCTTCTAGCTTTTCGTGTCCCACGGCCTTCGTCCCGAAATGGTGCTACCTTCCTGCTTCCTCGTGCAAGCAGCAACATTGCACTTCGCTCTCCCCTGTACCTTATGTGCAATAATTTTAATCGCCTACCTGATACATGCGACCCAGGCACCCTGTCTCTCAACTTGTTTCTGAGCATAGCACGCGCGCACTTTTTGTAAGTTAGCAGGCTCCGTCACATATATATGTACACCCGAGCTGTCCCTTGAATCTAGTTTTTTACTTTTCCTATCATTTTAATGACTCTGTTTGTATTTTGTTTATATTCGCTGTATCCATTATGTATGCCTCCACTGTATATTTACTCTGTATTTCGACTGTATTTTCCTATTTTACTGTTGCCCTCTCTGGGTTCGCCTGTTGGGCTTTACTAAAATAAATAAAAAAAATAAAAATATTAAACTTCGTATAGACGGTCAAGACGGGGATTTGTTTGATTTCCGCGGAGAGGTTATATCTGTAAGGTTGCATATCGAGGCTCAATAATAGGAATAGTTTATAACAGAAGTGGTTATAATACTAAGGTAAGATGCCCCGAACACGTCAGTCGTCAACCGGTTCTCAAAGAGCTGACACCTTAGAACGTGCTGCTCCTGAAAAGCTTGGGTCTCAAGATCACACCTTTTAGAAGAGGAATTTCCGCAAAATAAGACGAAGATTTGTTTGCATCTGTCGGCGCGTGATATTTTGGACGCTGCTTTCAAGCGACTATTATAATTTAGTTTAGTCTGGGTTCCTATCGATGGTTGATGTTTAGCTTATGTGTTTACGTCCAGACATATTTGTTAGTATTGAGACCCTTAGGTCTAAGATCTCTGCAAGTGGCACAGAGGGGGGTGCGAGATAGAGGCACTTATGGTGGTGCCTTTGTCGAACGTAGCCACAGCCCTAGAAATGTTGATTTGGAAGAGGCAGTCTCATTTTTGATCTCGAACAGAGAACTGGTTGCAAGAAAAGACCTCTAAGAGATTCTAGAACGGCTCGTGGATTCGTTATCGTGTCTCCCTTCGCGTTATTGAAGTAATGCTGTTATTATATCGTGTTGCGATTATTGGGAGTGTATGCCATTGCTTGTTTGAATAACAGTTGTTTAAATGATTATCCTGCAAGAGTAGCCAAATACGCTCGTAACCGATCAGATCCATCCATGCGCTCGTAGTTTGTTCGGTCACCGCTCCGACACATCTGTATCATCTGTTGTATATCATGGAGGAAGAAATCTTAGACATTCAAACACCCGTGGTTTTTGACGAGTCTATCGCACACTACGAGGTTCATACACACAAGCCTCACGCCTCATCAAGTTTCAATAACAGTGATGAGATTCGTATCGCTGTTCAACACCAAGACCTGTGCGTGTTACCAAGCAAGAGTACATTGCATGTGTTACGTACCAACTTTACGCTTTCCCCTAAAAATATATAATAATCAATAAATTTGAGTTGAGATCAGACAAAGACATCAGCATTCGAGGAAACCCCAGTCGTTATTCTTCTTTTTGGATACTCGAGAAGGAAAATTATTAAAACGTGCATTTTGTCACGATTCGCTTTGTTATTTAGAAAAGATTCATTACCTCCTTAATGTCGAAGAAGTCACGTATAATATAGAATATCTAGGATTAACGCTTACAACGTAGCAGTTTCTGTTGACCTAGCACCTATAATCGCATCGTTATAACTCTTTCTAATAAAACCCTAATTATCCTAGTATAGACAGGGTAAACCATAAGACCTAGGAAATTCTAAATTAAAGAATTGGGATGTGTGTTATGCATGGAGTGAGTGTATCTAGCTAACTTTAAGAATCTAGCATAAGTATAAATTAATTACTACGGTGAACCGACTATGTGGGTGCGGACGGCTGACGCGTGCACTTCTTGGGACTTAAGTCCCCAAAGTCCTGATGGCTGATTACGAGCGAGGTAGGGATCATCCTTTTGTGTCTTTCTTCTGGTAAATCGCGAGGCGCGTGGATGCAGAGAACCGGGTGCTAGCTAGAGCCTAGAGTTGGTGTTCAATCTTTAACAAAGTGGTGACCCAAGGGACTCAGTACTCGTCAAAAAAAAAAAAATTATTCAGTTCAGTTTTGCCAAGTCTCGTACTTGTAATCATAGATTCAGTTTTAAGTTCATAAATTCAAACCTTACGTTCCATTATGATCAAAACCTAGTGATAGACATTTTTCAAATTCAGGACTTTATTAATTTCATCAAAAATATTCAAAATTCGAGTGAGTGTATAGATACTTTATTAAAGACCGAGACTGTTCAAAAAACCCACGTCGATAGGGCAAAGTTTGGAGTTAGAAGATACTAAAGGTGAGGACCCGCAAAATCAAGGGTGCGACGCGACATCCAGCCCTCCATGGTCGGTTCTACTAAGCTAAGTGTCGACGATCGTTATCCATATATTATCATTCATGCTAAATTCCATCTTTACTATCAAATTGTTTCCAGTATTCTCACAAGTATACTAGTTATACTTGTAATTACACTATATTTTGTTATTATCCTGTTACCTATATCTATTATCTATGCTTGCTATGATAATTAGTTTAAGGAAGCCCATAGACCTTGCCTAAAGCTAGTGCAAAGACACTTCGGGGAAAACCCTCAGCTTTGAGCAAGTTCGCGACGTCTCCAACTTGTCGAGCATGGCTATATAATCTTAAGCAATATAATATTAGTATAACCATAAGGAATTGCAACGAAAGAGTTATAAGGAGTTACTAGGGTGCAAAGATTTATCAACCCAAACATTAAAATCCGAGCGACATCAGATTCACACATTATATTATTTTGTCACTACCAAGGTGTCAACGCGAGAATCGAGAAGGGCGTATCTCTGTTTGGTGCCTATCTAAAGGTTTCTTTTAAAGTAAACTCTCTTCACGAACCCGCGTCGACACACACACATCATTACCCTTGTATTAGCCATACACGATATTCATTTATGTTCAACCGTACGTTTTACTTCAAATAATCGTTCAAGAATATAATCTATTTCTATCAATTAATTTCCCTTATCATTTTACCCGACCTAATATATTCCTGACAAGACAATTAGGCCCTTCTGTTTAAATAATTAATGCGAGACTTGTATAGGACTAAACGGCGTAGGATCCAAAAATCGATCTATTGAGAGATAGGTCAAAGTTATTTTTATTTGTTATCATAGATAACGGGCGGTTATACTTAGACGCTACGCGGTTAGGCATAGTCGGACAACCCATGTGACGTTCGTCACACATGTGTACGGAAAAATAGTCAAAGCTGATGGAACTCCGTCGACTACTGCAGCACTGGTCAACAACGGTGTTTGTCACCTGTTCGAAGAAATGCGTTACGAGATGAATGCTTGTACTGTTTGCTCAGATAGTACGAAATCAATTCTACTTTATTTGATAGCGTTTTCCTTTATTTTATCCAGGGCTCAAGTTCAATATTATTTGTTCTTTGTGAGGCTATATCAGGGCGCTTGGAGGAAATCCTTGGGCCTCTTCTAAGTATCTTTTAAATAGGTAGGGGGTGTGAAATCATTCGAGTACAGATTTTATATACGTAACAAGATAAAGGTCAACGCGCACTACGCGGAAGCGAAGCGAAGGTATCGGAAGCGAAACGAAGGCGTCGGAAGCGCAGCGAAGGCATCGGAAGCGAAACCAAGGTATCGGCAGCGATCGGAAGTGAAACGAAGTTTTCACAAGCTATCTGGTGCTGTAGGCTGGTCCACATCTTAAAAAATGTGTAAATTCAAATTAGAATGAATTAAAATATGAGCGTGGGCTCATTCCATTCCATATATCCATAGATACGTAGACTGTCATTTTGGCAAATGTACGATCGTAGAAGCAAACAACATCAGATATGGATAGCTCTGACGAAGAAAATATCGTGTTAGCTCTCTTCTGCGAGGAGGCTGATCGACTGAGGAATCCAAAGAAACGAAAGTGGGCGCACCCGATATGTGCAGAACGTCAAATACACGGGGAGTTTCGCACCTCATTTCCGCAACTTGTGCGTGACCAGAGTAAATTCAAGCAGTACTTTCACATGTCACACGACAAATTTAAATTCTTGTTGAAGTTATTGGAGCGAGATTTGACTAAAGAACACACGACTTTTCGGCGGTCGATATGTCTCGAAGGAAGGCTGGCCGTTTGTTTAAAGTAAATATTATTAACAATTTAAATATCAGCATTATCGTCAATTCATATCGCATGACGTATTTTACAATAGAATTAGATGCATACTTACACTTCGATGACGAAACTGTATGCACAATAAATAATAATCATAAAATCGTGAATCAAATGTCAATATTTGTATTCGAATTTCTTAATTAAAATTTTGACGATAAAAATATGAAATATTACAAAATATGAATATTAAAAATTTAAAACTAATAAACAATACCATTAGTATGTTATAAAATTTAAACTCTTATATCTTACTACAGAGAGAACAAAGTACCGGTTGAGGTAGGATCTGATGGATCCTGTATTATGTGAATAGCTCCCGATCCGCGGGACAAGCACGAGCGGCAGTTTAATTTTGCGGTTATCATTATAGCCACGCTCGTCATCGCATTGTGGTTGATTTGTATTGTGATGGCTTGAAACCGTATTTGCTATACGCATCTCACACTCGTTCACTACTTTAAATAATTCCGATTTAATTTCAACTTGATCCTTGACTGGAAATTTTTCTACAGTTTGTGCCATTGCAACGAAAAAGTTCATTAATGGACTTGGTATTTGTTTCTGCTCACACGGAGAAAAAAAAGTCGTTAGGATTACTACAATTGCTGTAATTCGTACTATTTTCTCTAGTTGTATATGTGACAACTGGTGTATGGGGTAGAAACAACCATCCGGAAATAGTAAATCATTTGTAGTAGCAGTTACTTGGTGCTGTCGATACAGTTACTCTTTCAATATACTTGCATTCTTGTAAGTTCTGCTAGGTTTCGAAGGTACGTTGTACTACTGACTAGTCTTGGACACCACATCATGGGATAGTAAAGTATACCAGATAGCCCAAGTAAACGCTACCATATCATGTAGTTGCACCTGGAATGTTAGTAAGTTGCACGAAACGAATCACAAGGTAGCCCTGACTACACCAGCTAATTATCCTTTACTGAATTAACTGGTAATAACTACTGCCTGGTTAGTATTGTTTATACCATCTAGTGTATATATTGTAACATATTCGGGTATTTTATACTCCAAATATACCAGATATAACCAGTTCAGAGGCCAGGCAGAGGATTAACTTAATCCTCTACATTCGACCAACGCGATGACGTCAAGAAAGAAGAGGGGATCGCGACGATATAAGTAGCATACCCGAAATGCTCAGGAGCGTTAGTTGGTACAGCACCATTACGACTCACAGGTAGTTCTCAGAGTGTTCGTAGGCACAGCGCCACAACGACTCATTTAAAATCACTTACTCTAGCATCATAACGCCTAGTTCTGATGACTAACTTAAATTCACGATATTAGCAAAAAGGGAAATAGCTTTCTAAACATAAATTCTTGCATTAATAAAATCACGGATATCATAGAAATTAATAAGTAGCGCATATTGCATGGCACTGAATCAATATAAACGTAGGATAGATTAGGTTAAGGAAAACAGATGTAAATCAAAGTAATTTTATTGGATAAAGATTTATTCGAATTGGCAGACGTTTCAGCTCCGAGTTCTTTCCTCTTTAGCATTGCCCAAATAAAGCCATTTAGGGAACAGCTTTGGATTGTGTCGAAGAGCGAACGGCATTGGCTTAAAACCCCGTGTCCGAGGGCCAACGAGAAACAATTCCGAGTCTGGCGGACGGTCTTGAAATCTAAAAGATATCCGGATCCGTAGTTGGTTAGGTTTTGTATAGGAAAACAGGCTTGGCTAATCACCCGGCTCTGTAATAGAAGGTATAGCGGCTTTGGTCTCAGTATCCGAGTCCGCCAGTGCCTACACGGCTTTGATAAAGAAATTTATCCGAGTCCCATCCTTTTCCCTGCCTACAACCTATAAGAGAAGTTCCGAAATTTATTAACAACTAACTTAAGACAAAGACACTCACAATAACTGCTGCATCGCTACTATAGCCTCTGGCCCGCGACAAAAGCAAAAAAGTTACAATATTTGTGCATATTATATTAGGTGGAAGGGTTATACGCACAGAAAGCTATCGAAAGTATTGTTATATCATTTGGCACACTTTTATTACAGCATATTTTGATGAAGATCATTACAACAAGATTATATATCAACTATATCATCACAACTTATTATTGTATACTTGTTATAAACTTATTCAACGAGCATTATACATTATGAATAATTTCATAAGCGTAATAACGAGTTTCAAACAATACATATTGCAAGAAATAGAAACAAGACTATATAATATACTTTATATAAGAATAAGATCTTAGTTGTCATTATTGACCATTAAGTCTCGAACGGTTTTCTTAAAACTAAGGCATCGGTACAAATATTGAAATTTTTTTATCTATACTAAATACAATAGCGCGTTGCAACAAAAAACATATCCTGCTTTTGGATGAATATACATATGCAGGCCTCGGAGTGACTCAAAGCCGTAAAAAAAGTCGCGTAAGTCGAAAAAATTCAATAAAAAGTCCCAAGAAATCCTCAAAAAGTCGCACATAATTATAAAAGAACATGTAGCGAAATGATCATTAGACTCGTACTCGAATAGAGATTTATTGAACCCTTATTCATAAAACATAGGTAATATTTCATAACATACAGCCATTTTTTATCATTCTTGTTTGATAATATATTTTCAAACATTTTTTCCAACTTACTGTTCGGGTTGAAAACTTACAATGTTTTAGGAAAGGCGTCGGTGAAAATTTCAAATCCTTGACCATGCAAAATATTACTTCAACAATTTTTCCATGCACTGGGGGCCGTAAAATACTGGATAAAAACAGGTGTAAGACAGAAAGTCTTTCTACATTTTTTCCCGAAAATTTTGACCGACATCTCTCCTTGAATCCAAGATTATCAAAAATCTTCAAAACGGTAATCAGAAGAAGACGAATACTGTTTATAAGATATGGAGTACTGTAAATATTGTTTATAAAATTTCTGACAGGAAAACTTTTATTCCCTGCCTCAAATCATGGTAATCACGATGCTTGTAAATTATGGGCGTTTCGAGAATTGATGCTTGGACTGAATTTGAATTGGTATTATGATTATCAATTTTACGTGTGAAGAATGATTCTATAGTTTGATCCTTATTTCCAGAGGATTTATCTTTCGCATTTTTTGTTAGGTTTCTAGAGCCAATTTGTTTTAGAGGCTCGTTTCCAGTGTTTTTTGTTTCTTGTTTGTTCGAAGTACTTTGTTTTTCCTGATTTGTTCTAAACTGTGTGGCATTTTCTATTTTCTTTCGAATGGTTAATGATTGCTTTTTTGGGACATTCTCCTTCAAGGGCTCACCCTTTCTTTTTTTGGAATGTTTGGTTGAAGGTATTATAGGATTTGTTTTGTCATAAGAAGTGGAATGAAATTCAGAATTTCCGTCCAGCCTAGATTGATTCTTCCTCAACAGATTACTTAGCAATCACTTCCGTTCTTCTTCAATTTCTTTCGAAAGTTTCTTTAAATCATCTTCTTGTATTCTTTCTTCTTCTCTGTTATTTTCAGCAGCGTCCATCATCGCTTGCGCCACATGAACAGCTTGGAAGTCTCTTCTTTTCAGAGCCTCCTTTACCTCTGCACTAGCTTTCGACATAAATATATCTGAACTCTCTTTTTTCAAATCCTTGTCCTCTTGCGCCGTTTTTAAATCTTGTTCCAACTTTTTTAAATTACGATCAATCGATTCGATTTTCTTCAAATTTTCTTTTTCCTCGTTAAGACGCTTTCGCCGCAATTTTTCCGCTTCAGTTTCCTCTTGTTTTTTCTTTATTTCAGTATCAAGATACGCGATGTATGCCTGATGAACAAGACGCGCTTTCAAAATTAAATTATTCGGGATAGGAATCAGGTGAAGGTTTCCTTTATATTTTTTCGTAGCCTCGTAAACTGTTAGACGCGCATTCAGCGTTCGTTCTTTCATTGTAGTCTTGTCCTCAGTTAGTATGAGTTTCGTTTCAGAGAATCCCCTTTCTACATCAGAGTTGCCATGTGATATTGCCAGTCATAATTTAACAACGCGGCTAATCAACGGATACTTCAAATCACCATTGGAATGTCTGGCTTGAAATACATTGGCATACCAGTAGTGATCAATTCGTTCGTCTTTTTTCAAATCTGGCAAATTGTCCATCTGAAGTAATTTCCACTGATCAGAAAGAGATGTTGAGGCTATATCTTCAAGTGGCAAAAGTTCAGCCATCTTTACTATGTCTCTGCAACTGTTCTTACTATTAATTTGTTGAGACTGCAAACACCTGCATGCATACAGAAAGCCAGAGTGAGGATACGATTTCAGAGAAGACTTTTTCAAAATATGTAATGCGGCTGCTTTGTAATGTTCTCTGACGTTTGTGAGGAACCTCATTGTTTCGAGTTGAGTGAACTTTTTCATGTGCTCTTTCACATCGTTGTCCAAGCTGATAGAATGCACGTCGATTAAATTTTCTTTATTGAAAAGTTTTTCTACCTTGAGGTCATTATTCTTGAATAGTTTCACACTTTCGGGAGTACAAATGCGACCTGCCAGAGTGAGCAGAAGATGCTCAATCTTATCATAGAGCACGTGAATTAAAGGCTCCTCCTTTTGAAAAAGAAGGGAAAATTGTTCGAATAGTGTAACACTATTGACAACGAAGTACATTTGAGCTAGCATATCTAACTGTCGCAAATATTTACATATTGAAACGTATCTGGGAGTTGTTAAAAGTGGCTTACTAGCTGAATTGTTAGAAATGAATCGCAAAAAGTACTCTGTCAGTGCAGCCCATTGCTCGAAAACACGTTTAATGCATACTTTCAGCGTCAACCAACGAGTTGTAGAATGTTCTATGAAACAATGTTGAGGAAGTTTCAATTTTTGTTGAACAGCTTCAAAATTTCCCCACCGCGCTGGCCATTGGTGAAAGAAGTGATATATGTCAATCACGAAATCACTAGTATCGGTCCCATATGATTCGAGTCCTTTCAAAAACGAGTTGTGAGTAATGTGTATATTACATGAACCAATGTTTAGTAAACCCTTGCCGCGAGAGGCAATCAATTTTGAATTTAAAAGGTTCCACACCGTTTTATTAACATTCGGACCGTCTGAGCCAAGCATAATTAATTTAAGCATGGAAATATGGGTGCCTTCTATAGTTTGTATTATGCTGTCGGCTAGAATTTGTCCTATTGCAGTAGTCAAGAAGGTCGTTTGTAAATGTTTGTCTACTACTTCATGATATGTTTCCGAAAAGTACCGCACACGCGTTTGTAATTCCTTTCTATTAGCAGAGTTGGTTGTTTCATCAAACGAAATGGTAAATCCTTTGCTGTTGTTCACATCCTCTGTTAGAATATTTTGAAAATGTGGCCCTAAGGCATCTGTAATTAGGTAACTCAATTTTTTCGCGGACAGAGAGAAGTTATTAGCTGTTTCCGAGTCTGGAAACATGGCTTGAAAGAGGGATGGTAAACCATCACAAGATGCAGCAGACATATTGGAATGCACCTTTTTGATTGCCCAAAGGAGTTCCGCTTTCGTAGATAAATCTTTTTTGTGCACTAATTCAATTCGCTTTTGAGGAACAGAAGAATCTATCGTAGGTGCATTTATTTGAATTTTCAATTGTTTGTCGACAAGTTTCGTGCTTGCATTTTTGCTATGTGACGTTGAAGTAGAATGTTGCATAATGTCCCGAAATCCCTTGGAAGCATATGAGAAACTTTTGTTGCCAATCAAGCTTTTACTCTGTGGTTATCTTCTTTTTTGCACCAAGTTGAAATTTCGTACCCTAATTTATCCGTCTCATTAAGCCACTTGGCTTGGAATTCGTAACGATGACCCATATTGAAAGCGAATGAAAAAACAATGAGTAAACCTCGAAGATTTGCTGAATTCGTCGACTGATTACCGTTTTTAAATTAACGTATCATAAATATCTTAAACCTAGTTACATTATTTTTTTTATTGCATTTGCACATAGGTATTGGTCTTTGGTATTGACAGGATCATTTCCCAAATTGGCACTACATTGGATTTTTGGACAGGCTAGTGAAAACTATCAGCCGTCCCACTATTGCAGCCTTAGGATGACCTAAAAATACATTTTCCAAATACTATTCTATGAAGTTTAATTATTCGTATTATTCATTACGGTTTTGCATTACGATTTAAAAACGATCCATGAACAACATACCTTCACATCATTGTAAACAAATGTGTAGTGTAGAGCAAACACTGCATCAACCAAGGTATTGATGTGGTTTTCATCGACGATTAGAAAATGATCTTGCACAACACTTTCGTGTTGGATTGACTGGTCACACCGAAATTGGTATCGATAAGCCATTTAATCAAAATAGATGAAATAACTGGAAACAAAAACCTTATTAATATTGCGGGAATTTTTATTTTCAATGAAGTGTCACTGGCTGCATAATATAATATGGAAATAATTGTCATGGTATGTTTCTTCATGTACCTACCTTGTCAAATTGTTGATGAGCCTAATTATTAAAATCTATAAGATTTATGAATCAAGATCTTTGAAGATTTACTGTGGAATTAATCACCGTAATATGTCTAGAACTAGAACTTCGAATAGTATGGTCTAGAAGTTTTCGAAAGTGAGGTTAAGTTGCTTGGTTGCTAATCTGTTGATCGTTTCTGCAATTTGTCACTCAACTACCCCATCTACTACCATGACAGACCCTCTAAGCCGACCCTGCATAGCACTGTCGCGATGGTAACAGTCCTAGTTCACCAACAGGACTACTTTCTTTCGAATCCAGCATCGAAACAATATCGGTATTTCGAACGGAAAAAAAATCGGAAAATACATAAATAAATTTGAAAATAAAGGGAAAAAAAATCGAAAAATCGACAAAAAATTGAAAACGGCTAGAAAAAGTCCAAAAGTCGCATTTTTCTTGGAAAGAGGCGAAAAAAGTCGCCTTTTTGAAAAAAAGTCTGGAAAAGTCGAAAAAGTCGCACACTCCGAGTCCTGCATATGCATGAATTTGACAGCGAGCTGCGAGCATTTATCATGGTATCCTCGAGGATAAAAACCTCTGCATCTATGGCATTCTCTATAGGAATTACGGAAATAACATAATCGGCACGTGTTGAGATAGAGAATAGAGGTTATAACTCGTAAGAGAACATAATATATAAATAATCCAACTTACTTTTACACTGCTCCACCAGAACTTCGAGGTCCCACTCCCGAACTTTATTCTCGACGAATTTGTCCATTTTTGACCACTGGATTCCACCACTTATAAAATATTTGAATGTACGGAACACGTTGCGACTCGGTGTAACAGGGTTGCCCGAGTTAACACAAATGAGCGAAAAGCATGGGGCCGCGCACGTTGCACCGGCGTCATCACGTGACCCGGCAAGCGGGTCGCCGAAGTTGCAATTACTGTTCAGTCTGGTAAATTCAACAAAACAATCTTGTACCATAAGCCATGTTTAACTTCCGCGACGATTACTTTGTTGGATAGTACTTTATACTGGACGTGACTGACAGCCCAACTAGCTGGAGTATTACAATCTACTAAGGTTAAATACTATATTTTACTATTTGATACCTGTTAGGGCACGGAATTCGATCTATAGCATTCGAAGCTCAATTTTACTATACAACATATTTAGCCTAAAGGCAATTACTAACTGTGGAAGTCAGATTGCTCAAACAATATGTATCGTCAAAATAGCAACGTATGATGGACGCAGTTACTTTTTTGTTCTGTTCTGGTTACAGCAAAAGTAGTAACAGTGATTACTATTCGGCATTGGTCTCTCTAGTCGCAACTTTTCTCTCCGTGGACCAGCTGGCTTGTTATATTTTTTTTTCTCCAAATAATCGATAAGCGTGCATGATAAATGTGAGCTAGGAGCATTTTTCTTTTGTGATCGACGCATTTCTAATTGTCGGTTGGAAGATGCGATGCGATGCCTAAGACAAACAATAATTGAGGTAGAGATTATGGAAATTACAGAAAATTTGACAGTTGTCTCACAATAATTTAACACTTTTACGAATATTGAAGTTGCATAATTTTTAATCACCATTTAACTTCGTTAAAGATAGGTGATTTCGATTCGAATGAAATTATTATTAATATTTCAAATCTGAAGGATTTGGAATCCTTCAGATCTGAAATATCCACGTGCGTAGTCTTCGTAGATAATTAACATCTATAATAAAATTATAAATTGTATCATGAAAGATTTTTAAGTTTGTTTATGTTTGAGAAATAGTTTTCTCAAAGACAGCTCCATCTACAATTGTCGCTCCGTGCGAACCTGCCACGCTCAACCGCGACCGATGAAGACTCACTTGGTCGCCGGCTTCTCAGGCATCCATCTTAGTTCTCGCGTTCGCGTACTCAGCACGTGTTTTTCACTCATGTGACTTTCATATTACTGTGTTTTCATTATTAACGCTTAATAGGACCGCTCATGTGATTAATAGAATCAGTTAAACTCATTGCTCAAGTGAATTAGTATAATTCAGGACCTCTCATCAGAAAATCTCATTTATCACACTTTGATTCTCAGTGACTAACTGACTCTCATCCACATTTGCCTTGTCCACTCATACTAGCACACTAGCTTAACTTGTATATCTGTTTAATTAAAACCAAGGTGATTGCAAACTAGCTCGACGTTCTTCTCATTTATAAAGTTTCCTCAACATTTGGTCCTTCGAGCCGGATCGAGCAAATGCAATCTCTTATTCGTTAACCTCAGTGTAACACAGTGCGCGGTATCGTTCTGACACTCTCGCTCTCATACAGTGCGCGGTATCGTTCTGACACTCTCGCTCTCATACAGTGCGTGTACTAGCTTGTGTAGACTTACACGGTCCCAAGCACTTTGAACACTCAACTTGTTGCGTAAATAGTTCTTTAAGGCGTTAACAATGCCTCTCATGCGCGATGAGGCACCGCCACAATCGGAGCCGCCTAACCGGACAGATGACCTGCTCACTGTCCCGGACCCATCTCAAAGCATAGGCCCAAATACCCGAAGCAGTTCACCTTCCGTTCTCAATGTGATAGAAATTAGCATGACCATTTTTGTTTTCAAATAAAACCGACCTTGTGCTGACTTGTGCTAGATCTGTGCCACGTTGTGCCGCGGGCCCGAATGTTTTATCTCGAAAAATGTACCCTCAAACGTCAAAAAACCGTTTTTTGAACCAGCATGGCCATTTTGTTTTTTCGAAAATTCAAAGCGTGTGCCGGAATGTGCTCGGCTTGTGCTGCGATGTGCCACAAACCGAATCTATTGATCTTTAAAAATGAAGCCGTTATCGTCAAAAAATCATTTTCGGATAAAATTATTTTGTAAAATTACCATTAATTCTGATCTATGAAAGTTAGAATTATTCGGCAATGAGTGCTGTCTTGTGCTAGATTTGTGCCACGTTGTGCTGCGGGCCCGAACGTTTTATCTCGAAAAATGTACCCTCAAACGTCAAAAAACCGTTTTTTGAACCAGCATGGCCATTTTGTTTTTTCGAAAATTCAAAGCGTGTGCCGGAATGTGCTCGGCTTGTGCTGCGATGTGCCACAAACCGAATCTATTGATCTTTAAAAATGAAGCCGTTATCGTCAAAAAATCATTTTCGGATAAAATTATTTTGTAAAATTACCATTAATTCTGATCTATGAAAGTTAGAATTATTCGGCAATGAGTGCTGTCTTGTGCTAGATTTGTGCCACGTTGTGCCGCGGGCCCGAACGTTTTATCTCGAAAAATGTACCCTCAAACGTCAAAAAACCGTTTTTTGAACCAGCATGGCCATTTTGTTTTTTCGGAAATTCAAAGCGTGTGCCGGAATGTGCTCGGCTTGTGCTGCGATGTGCCACAAACCGAATCTATTGATCTTTAAAAATGAAGCCGTTATCGTCAAAAAATCATTTTCGGATAAAATTATTTTGTAAAATTACCATTAATTCTGATCTATGAAAGTTAGAATTATTCGGCAATGAGTGCTGTCTTGTGCTAGATTTGTGCCACGTTGTGCCGCGGGCCCGAACGTTTTATCTCGAAAAATGTACCCTCAAACGTCAAAAAACCGTTTTTTGAACCAGCATGGCCATTTTGTTTTTTCGAAAATTCAAAGCGTGTGCCGGAATGTGCTCGGCTTGTGCTGCGATGTGCCACAAATCGAATCGACTGATCTTTAAAAATGAAGCCAATACAATCAAAATGTCCTGTGAAATATCTGTGTAATCTTTATTCATATACAAACTCTACAGAATATCGACTTGTGTTTGAGAATCCTCGGAATTTTTAGAGTTCTCATTGCACATCGAACAGGACATCATATGATTTTCGCTTATCCGGCCTGAGGAAGGGTTGACGTTGCAATTGTAACAATTATGGATAACCTGAGATACTCAATAACGTATACTGATTGCGAATTGTCTCAAAATACGAAGGGTGTGAAAAGCGTACTTATGATAATTCAACCTGCTCCGAATGTATGAAGGATATGATGTGATTTTTCGTGAACGTCGTCTTGTGCCTATTTGAATTTCGGCCAGACAAACTGTATTCCGATAGACGATGCTTTTTTCCGGCGAATACACTGTACATACATGCAGCCACAGTACTTTGCTACGTATCGCAAGTCTAGCCCAATCGTGCTGTCGTACGTGAAGCCAGAGCCGCTTCAGCCATAAAAAATTGACTCATATGTTGCCCAGATCTCACCACGTGGAGGTGCGGTTGGCATTTGTGAGTTGGAAGTCAATCCGAACTCACTTTGAGACCCTCATTCATACGTTCATTCATGCGTTCATTCATACACGCATTCACACGTTGATTCATACATCTTAAATCTTATACCAATACTTATACGCTAGTTAGTGATTATATTATTACATAATATGAATAATGTACTTTACTTATTGTTAGGGTTCTAATTTTACGTGTAATGGGGTGACCCGTGTAATTTTACTATCTTACAGAAGAACCATAGGATGTCGGTTATACTTTTTTTTTCTTCCTTCTCATAAGGGAGACAATAATCTGCTCACGTCCGTCTTTCAGGAGTTTCGTTGACTCTCAGGAGTCATCAAGTCATCAAGCTGACTCGCTCATTTCTTCATCCTTGAAATGGCTATCCGCTTGCTTTCAGATGCCATGTGCCACGACTATCTCATGTAAACCTACAGACATAGCATTCGCGAATTCTAAATCGTATTTACGCAGACATGAATTTCTACGAGCGCCTTGCCGCTTATTATCGGTATTGTTTTCAGCCTTGCATTGTCATTGTACTTCAGCCAATGACTTCCAGTCCAACAATACGCTATGTAATGTCCAACAGAATTAATGCATTTAGAGCCTATGTACTCAATCACTCCAGCTAATTTGTACTGTGTACCGTCTGGTACCGTCAATATTTGGGGTACATCACCAAGTGCTTCTTTTTTGCCTGTACCAGTATCCACGTCGAGAAACAGATGTGCACCATATTCAAACTCTTGCGTTGGTCTTGATACGCAGCATTTCCAAGCGACCCACTGTCCTTCTGATACTGCCTGATTGAGTGATTGTATTCCAACTGACATCAAGGGATTATAGTTGACATCGAGAAAAACTTCGCGGTGATTGAAATTAATACCACATAGTGAACACCTACATTCACAGACGTAACTCGGAATATCACTTAATAAATCTTTCATCAATGTGGTAATGTTAGTTTCTGCTCGGAGTGTAAGAATTCCGTCTTTGACTTCTCTCTTCAATCTTGATATTCCAAACAAGATTCTCGCACGTTCTTTGAAAATCTGTGCTACCAAACCCTCTTGAATCAATATTTCGATGCATTTGAATATATCTACACGGCCTTCAATGATTTTTCTGTAGTGTGGATTGTTGCAGGCAACCATTGCTAAAATTTGACACACGCTATCGAATCCACACGTATTTGTCACGGTGATAAGATTTGATTGATCCTGAATGATTTTGCTGTGATTGCCATTGGGTAGCAGCGGTAGTGAAGTATACCTCTCAATATTCGAGGAATCGAATTGTGGGTATGCTTTCGTGTATCCAGGTTTTTTCCCCGACCTATTCTTATTTCGCCAATTATGTTGCTCTTTCAGCTCTATTATCGCTTCATTTATCGAATGCGGTACTCCATCAGTACTTGGTGTTGACTTGCACCTTCGCTTTGGAGCAGATGTCAGATCAATAATTCCACAGGGACTATCCAAGGGTATGACTTCCTGGCTAGCGTCCGCAGGCCTCTCTCCCGCCATAATTCCATCAATTGTCTTTGCTAAAGAAAGCTTAACATCTTCATCGATTTCAGTTTTAGTTACTGCATTTTGAAGCCCTGAGCTATGGAATTCGTCTGATTTTTGCGAGTTGAACCTATAACCGTCTTCAGTAGTTGTCGGAGATACAAGCGTCAGAATCAAATTTTCATCAGATGCGACGGTATTTATTGGAGATGGCGTGCGAAGTAAGTCTGAGTGTCTCAAAGTACTTGGAAATTCGTCTGGCACAATTGTAATGTCAGGACTGTCAAATTTTTCCCATAATTTCGACGATTCGTGATTGCACCGTCCCTCCCTTTCCTCGCTCTTGATTTCATGCATTTTTGCGCTTTCTTCGTTGGGCTTCACAAATTTTTCTTTTCGTTTCTCTAATTGCAAAAGTGCGTCCCTCTCTGATTGCCCGGATAATGCTAATTTGATTTTTCCTGAAAGTGACAAAATATGCGTAGCGATAAATCTGTCAGCACGAAGTGGTTGCCGTACGTTAATTAATGTACGATTTTTCAAATCATTAAACTCTGACTCGACGGCAGCTGACGAGGCGTTTATTGAACCGGTTTCACAAGCTTTTCGCATGATTTCCGAAAATAAAGGAAAATACGGTAGTAAAGATTTCAAATGCTTAGCGAACTTCACATTCTAAAACCCGTTGACATTTCCACTTTTGCCTTTCGGTTCAATTTTTAACTTTTCAATACATCGGTCGTGTATACTTTTCGTCCATTCCCACGTATTTGTTGGCATTTCTTCGACAGAGTTCATCAGTTCCCTATACTTTGAATCAAGTTCGTCGTTGGTTTCTGAGTCGATAGATTCATTTTCAGTTTCATCAGTCTTGATCAAATCGCCATCGGGCATTCCTTTAATTAGTGCTGTCAGGCGAATACGTGCTTTGTTAGATAAGCTGCCGTTGTCCGCATTTCTGCTTAAGACGAGCATGAATATTTCTTCAGCAACGGATTCGAATGCCGATAAAGTTTCCTGTTGTCGAAGTACAGCAACCGCCCTAATACACATCGACTTCGCACCGAAAGGGGTCCCGTTATAACATTTCCATTTCGCTATCATATTAATGAAATGACAAATATCAAGACGAAGTATGCATGTCGGAGGTGACGAAACCTGTTCTGTTAGAAATTCGTAACAATACGAAAGGTACTTTTTCAAACTTGCTTGTTGTGCAAAAGCCCTTGCAACTCCACCCAGAAGGGCCATGTCAAAGTCAGTAACGATTTCTTGGGGTAAAGAAAAAGATGATATTTCTTTAGCACCTGTACGCAAAAACTCAAACAACCATTTTGCGATTGCATCGGTGTGGTGTTCGGCCGATAACATTTGGAAAATCGGCACGGTTTTCTCAATTACTTGACTTACAGCCTGATAGAGGTATATATGAGGACTGTTACCAGCAGGTCGTTTTATAGCTCGAGCTACAGATCCGGTTCCATCAATGTAAATGGTTTTGTGAAATTTTTGGTATACCGCTAACTGTTCTTTTGACCAGTAATGTACATAGAATTCCATGAAGCCAATGGAGTGAATTGTTGGTCCATACATCTCACCACATTTCATGTCTTCTAAGCTTTCAAAAACATTATGCGTCCTGATCAAACCGAGAACTTTATCTCGCATTTCCAGCGCAGCTTTTCCAAGAACCTGGCCACTGGGAATATGTGCTGGTTCATCATCCCCAATACAATCTATTAATCGATCGCCTTCTTTCCGCCGCCAAGTACTCGGTAATAAATTTCCTTCTACTATCTCTCTCGCGACCTTTTGTCTTCGCAGTCCTTTTAATTGTCTTTTCGTGACATGTTTCACTGACCTATCAAACCCGTAAATGAAACACTCCATCTCTATCGGTTCATTGTCTATTGGGTATTTACAATACGCCCAAGAAATCGAGCCTGACAATCAGGACAATCTCCAGTTACTTGCAAATAATGACCACTCTCAGAAATTTCATTGTTTTTGAAATTCAGTGCGCAAGGCATTTCAGTTTCGTCGTAGATGGCATCATACAGAGCATGCGTCCATGAATGCCGTTTGAGCTTCCGCAATTCCCGTTTACCTCTGGACTGGAAATCGTAATTTACAGTTTCGGGTGTCATTTCTGACCAAACGCTTGTCAGATCGAGCCGAAATTCCAGAACGCTATCTAACGTAGAATTGAGGGACTCGTTTAATGGAATCGTGTCATTTTGCACTATATTTTGTGATTGAAGAACGTCTGTTAAGGTATTGTACCTATTTTCGAGAAGAATAGTATAAATATTTTTAGGATTTTTCCGCAAAGAGTGATCCATTGCTTCTGACAGTTTGGAGTAAACTTCGTTTTTCGGAGGGAGAACCTTACCATTGTCGGATATTACCACAAATTCCGGGGACTGTAATAATTCTTTTAATTGAGTGATAGCGGGAGGATCTGGATTTTTATTTTTATTTTTCATTGTAACCCGGATAATATACCTACTGAAATACGACTGAAGAGTATAAGACCTGAAGTATACAATCAAAAGAGTTATCACGTCTGAACCTTATTACATGACTTGGACACACAAGGACCCTTGCGAGTCTTCGGTACAGTGTCTGAACTTATATTGTCAAATAAAAAGTATCAAACTTATTTCAGTAATTTTCCTGATTCGTTTCGCTTAGGAATGATCCGTCGATTGCTTAAGTGAACTGTGTCATAAGAAATCTGGGTTGCTCAGCTAGCGTTGTCGCTGAATCGACGATTTGCGGGATGCATAGGCCGCGTCATCAGCATCGTCGGTTGACTGAGAAGAGTGGGGGTAAGTGCAGCGGCACTGTATCTACGAAGATCGCCGAACTTTACCGAATCGGACCGATGCTGGGACTCTCGCCAAAGAGCCTACCTATATGTATGCCTTGAGCAGAAGAGACGCCGAAATCCAGTCTGGTTTGGGAGGGGGGGGCGGTCGGTCGAAATATTACCCCCGGAAATATTGATGCTAGAAAGTTGCTGATTTTTTTGGTAGTATTGTTTTTGACAAGAATCAACATCCCACAGTGATGTCAAAATCGAACGATTCATCGAGGTTTTTTGAAATTATTATTTCCGACGGAATTGAGATAGCCAAAATCCCAAGCAATTGATTGTTCCTCTTAGCTCCGCGAATTCAACGAAAAATCGGCAGCTCATGAAGTCAAGAATTCTAGGAGAAGATGCATTTTTAATCCGGGGCTCTGAGGTCAAATGTTCGAAAAATTGACCCCCAATTTTTTATGTTAGTCCTCTACCTTCGAAAGACTCTTCTGAATTTTTAGAGATTTTTCGGGCCAACCCTTCTTGTGTTATATTGTGCATTATCTATTTTTGGAAGTAGGCAGTAATTACGTAGATCTGACGAAATATTTTGATTACCGAATGATTTTTTGACGATGTTAGCTTCATTTTGGGATACACACAAATTCGGTTTGTGGCACATCGCAGCACAAGCCGAGCACATTCCGGCACACGCTTTGAATTTCCGAAAAAACAAAATGGCCATGCTGGTTCAAAAAACGGTTTTTTGACGTTTGAGGGTACATTTTTCGAGATAAAACGTTCGGGCCCGCGGCACAACGTGGCACAGATCTAGCACAAGTCAGCACAAGGTCGGTTTTATTTGAAAACAAAAATGGTCATGCTAACTTCTATCACATCCGTTCTCACCAGTGAATTGTTCTTACGTGTTCACGCTCAGACTGAATTGATTGAGTCGATGGAGGATATGCTCACCCAAGTCAGCGAGCCTCCTGAAAATCTCGCGCTGACAGAAGTCACCATGATGCTCGATCAGCTGGATGAATGGCATCAGGCTTTCCGCAGCGAGCACTCATGGCTGCTTTCTCACTGGCCTCCTGCACATCTTGACCACTCATACTTTACGCGCAAGGTCAGTGTCACCGAATCAAGGCTGACTCTCAAGATTAAACGTTTGCTAGGACGTCTCAAGGAGCAGCTCACCCAGCCTGCTCAACCAGGCGTTTCAACGGAGTCAGGATTTCGAGCTCGTTCACGCCTGCCTGAACTGGCAGTGCCAACATTCAGTGGCGAAAGCCGCAAGTGGCCTGAGTTCAAGGCCATGTTCACATCTGTCATCGGAAATCGCCCTGACCTCAGTGATCTGGAGAAATTCCAGTACCTGGAGGCTGCAATGAAGGGTGATGCGTCCGAACTCATCGCCAATCTCTCACCCCATCCAGCATCATACAACGCAGCTTGGCTACTTCTTGACGCGAGGTTTGAAAACAAGCGATTAATTATCAAGACACACTTGGAAAGGCTACTCAATCTCAAGCCGATGACGAAAAGGCAGGCCAGCTCACTCACCAAGATGGTGAATATCATCAACGAAGTCACTCAAGCGCTTAGGACGCTAACCACTGAGAGCAACAATGACTGCCTCATGGTGACTCTTGTGACTCACGGTCTGCTCGATCGGGACACTCGTGAAAGATGGGAGACGTCTCTCACATCCACTGATGAATTCCCACCTCTTAGTCAGCTCACCGAGTTTCTCATGGGGCGCGCTCGTACCTTGGAGAACATTGAGGATGATTCGACGCATGCTCAATCCACCGGTGCGAAGGGCGCTGTACCCAAACGTGCCAGCTCCAATCAGGCCTCTCAACCACAAGCGAGCTCATCGAAGGCAGCCACTCAGAACACTAAACCGACAGCTCAGTCGAGCCAACAGCGCTCGGCATATCCGTGCGACTGTTGCGACCAGGATCACTTCATTGTGATGTGTCCGAAGTTCCGTGGCAACTCATGAGACGAGAGGGTAGCAGTCGTCAAGGGCAGGAGTCTGTGCTGCAATTGTCTGGGTAGGCACAACGCGCGGAAGTGCAACAATCCTAGACATTGCAAGACCTGCGATGGTGCTCATCACACCATGCTGCACGGGGCAGACCTCGCCAGCATTTTCGGCGCTCCCAGGGAGCGCACTCAGCCAGCTCAGGAAGCCTCCTCGGCATGAAGTTTAGGACAGCATCGTCAGTAACCACGATCACTCGTCGGCGTGCTCACTTATGGCTCTCGGTCATCTCACCTTGCTGGCAACAGCAACAGTACTAGTCTTCTCAACGACCTCTTCACAACAGGTTCGAGTACTCATCGATCCTGGCTCAGAAATCTCATTCATCTCGGAAAGTCTCACCAGGCAACTCAACCTTGTGAGAAGGCACTCGACACTGGACGTCTATGGTGTTGGTGGAAAACGGACTTCTCAAACCAAAGGCGTCGTTACACTCACCCTTCATTCGAGGCACAGACCACTCTCAGTTCAGATCTCGGCTCACGTGCTGAAGACACTCACTACTATCCTGCCAACTGGCAAAATCTCTCAAAGGGGCGACTGGCCTCATCTCAAGGGGTTGAACTTGGCTGACCCGGAGTTTCTCACACCAAGAGCAGTAGATGTGATTATTGGAGCAGACTTCTACGGTCAGCTCATCAAATCCAACATCATCAGGCACTCACCGACATCACCTATTGCTCAGTTGTCTATCTTTGGGTGGCTCGTCATCGGTCCAACTCATGCGCCAGTCACCTTAGCAAGAACGGCACATCACGGCGTCTCACAAACCACAACTTCAGCCTTGCAAGAGTTGTTATCAAGGTTTTGGGTTCAAGAAGAACCTCCGACGTCAACTGAGTCACAACTCACTCCAGCAGAACAGGAGTGTGAGCAACACTTCAAGACTACTCACTCAAGAGATTCAACAGGACGGTACATCGTAAGACTACCTCTCAAGTCACCCCCAACAGCGTTGGGAGACTCACATCATACGGCACATCTATGCCTACAAAGGATTCTCAAACGGCTTGCCCGAGATAGTCAATACAATGAACTTTACACTCAATTCATGCGGGAGTATGAGAGAGCTGAACACATGATCAAGCTCTCCAACGGCTCAGCAACTCGAAAACCACACTACTACCTACCGCATCACGGAGTTCTCAAGCCAGACAGCTCAACGACAAAACTCAGAGTGGTTTTCAATGGCTCAAGCGCAAGCTCCACTGGCTACTCTCTCAACGATCTCATGCATGCGGGGCCAAATCTGATGCTCAATATATTCGACCTGCTCATCTGGATTCGCCGCCGCAAGCACTTGTTTGCGACAGATATAACCAAGATGTATCGGCAAATTAAGATACACCCAGACGATTGGGATCTCCAGCGCATATTGTGGGTAGATGAACAACTCAAGGAATCTCATTACCAACTCACGACGGTTACGTATGGAACCAAGTCAGCACCGTTCCTAGCGGTACGGACATTGCTCCAGCTCGCTGAAGACGAAGGTTCGAAGTACCCTCTCGCAGTAAAACCGATCACTCATGGCCGATATGTTGACGATATCTTCGGAAGTTCAGACACGGTGGACGAATTAATCCAGACTGCTCATCAACTCATACAACTCTGCCAAGCGGGCGGATTCCCGTTGGCCAAATGGCATGCAACGTCAAGGCAGCTGCTCATAGCCGTCTCATCAGACCTCGGACAGAATCCAGGTATCTCCTTCGACGGTTGCGACACCAAAATTCTTGGCATTCGATGGTCACCTCAACATGACACCTTCAATTTCTCAACCATCTCATCAACTCCACCGAGTAGATTCTCAAAGCGCCTCATTCTATCAGAAGTAGCACAAATCTTCGATCCATTGGGCTTCGCCGCACCAGTTGTAATCAGAGCCAAGATGTTCCTTCAAGCTCTCTGGTTACACAAACTCAACTGGGACGACTCACTCCCAGAACAACTTTTATCTCAATGGCTCAGCATCAGGCACGATCTCACTAGTCTGGCCAGACTCTCCATTCCAAGATGGTTCAACACGCTGTCAGACTCAGCTGTTGAGCTACATGGGTTCTCTGATGCTTCGCAATTTGCAATGGCAGCCGTTGTGTATCTCGTGACCAACTCACCGTCCACAGGCGCCAACGTCTCTCTCATCTGCTCAAGGACGAAAGTCTCTCCTCTCAAGCGTCTAACCATCCCACGGTTGGAACTCACGGCAGCGCTGCTACTCTCCACGCTAATAAATCATGTTTACGCTACTCTAAACATGAACGTAACAAATATACATTTGTGGACGGACTCTCAAGTGACACTCACATGGATCAAGGCTCATCCCTCACGGTGGAAGGATTATGTACGCAATCGCGTAACTAAAATCCAAGAACTCACCGAGACAGCTCATTGGAGGCATGTACCTGGCACCTCAAACCCAGCTGACTGCGCGTCGCGTGGAATAAGCACGGATCAGCTTGAAGAACACTCGCTATGGTGGACGGAACCACCATGGATGACTCAAGCGATGGCCTCATGGCCGGCTCAAGACGAGTGGACTTCCGATGATGTCTGTTCACAAGAGGCTCGTACGACTGTCACACTGCACGCAGTGCGCGCTTCACCGGAGTATCATTGGGATCTCATCTACAAGTTTTCATCGCTGAACAAACTGCTCAGAATCACTTCGCTCTGCAGTAGGTTCATCAAAAGGCTTTCAAACGAGCTTGACTCAAAACCCGCAGCTTCCATCTCATCACGACACATCGAGGGCTCGCGAACGTTCTGGGTAAAGGCCACGCAATCAGCCTACTTCCAAGAAGAGCTTGCCATGCTCCATCGACAATCTCAACTACCTCACTCACACCCGCTCTGCAGGCTCACTGCATTCGTCGACAGCGACGGTGTGCTCAGAGTAGGTGGTCGGCTCAAGAAATCAGAACTATCATACGAAACCAAACATCCAGCAATCCTCCCTCGCGTCTCAAGATTCTCAGAACTCATCATCGCTCATGCTCACAACCAAACGATGCATGGAGGCACTCAGTCAACTCTGGCGTTGATACGACAACTCTACTGGATCATTGGAGGCAGAGCACCAGTCAAGTCATATGTTCTCAAGTGTGTGGTGTGTGCTCGACACAGGGGGATCCGTGCTCAGCAACTGATGGGCCAACTACCCTTGGCGCGAGTCACACCATCACGCCCATTTTCTCACACGGGCATTGACTATGCTGGACCGCTCACTCTCAAAACCTGGACGGGTCGAGGCTCCAAAACTCATAAGGGCTGGATCTGTGTGTTCGTTTGCCTCACAACCTCTGCTGCTCATCTAGAGGTGGTCTCTGACTACACAACGGAAGGGTTCATCGCAACCTACAGACGCTTCACCTCACGACGGGGAATTCCTTCTACACTGTATTCCGATTGTGGAACCAATTTCCTGGGCGCAGATGCGCAACTGAAGCAGTGCTTCGCTGAAAGCTCATCAGGACACCAGCAAATCTCATCGCTACTGGCTCAAGACAAAACTCAGTGGCACTTCAATCCACCTGCCGCCCCCCACATGGGTGGCAAATGGGAAGCCGTAGTGAAGTCTCTGAAGTTCCACATCAGGCGGACTGTGGGAGACACATTACTCACTTATGAGGAAACCGCTACGCTCCTCACTCAAATAGAAGCAATTCTCAACTCGAGACCTCTCGAACCGCTCAGCGACGATCCAGAAGACACAGCCGTGCTCACACCAGGGCACTTTCTCATCGGAACTGCTCTTAATGCAGTACCCGAGCCATCTCTACTGGACATATCAACAAACCGACTGTCTCGATGGCAGTTCATTCAACAAAGAGTGCAGCAGTTTTGGCGCCTATGGTCAACTCAGTACCTGCAGCGATTGCAAGCCACCTTCAAGTGGCATCACCTGCTCCATAACATTCAAGTAGGCTCTCTAGTTCTACTCACTGATGAGCGCTTACCTCCGGGAAAGTGGCCGATGGCCAGGGTGCTCAAACTGTTGCCTGGAGAAGATGGACTCACCAGAGTGGTGTCCCTGAAGACCGCCACCACCATTCTCACCCGGCCAATTGCCAAACTCGCTCTTCTACCGGTGACTTCACAATAGAACTCATCATTCATCATCAGCCTGGTGGCTGATGGCGGGCGGAAATGTTTGAGAAATAGTCTTCTCAAAGACAGCTCCATCTACAATTGTCGCTCCGTGCGAACCTGCCACGCTCAACCGCGACCGATGAAGACTCACTTGGTCGCCGGCTTCTCAGGCATCCATCTTAGTTCTCGCGTTCGCGTACTCAGCACGTGTTTTTCACTCATGTGACTTTCATATTACTGTGTTTTCATTATTAACGCTTAATAGGACCGCTCATGTGATTAATACAATCAGTTAAACTCATTGCTCAAGTGAATTAGTATAATTCAGGACCTCTCATCAGACAATCTCATTTATCACACTTTGATTCTCAGTGACTAACTGACTCTCATCCACATTTGCCTTGTCCACTCATACTAGCAAGTGTGCTTAACTTGTATATCTGTTTAATTAAAACCAAGGTGATTGCAAACTAGCTCGACGTTCTTCTCATTTATAAAGTTTCCTCAACAGTTTAAATGATTAAAGTCACGAAGTATCAGTATTAGAGTGTATGTCAACATTATCTCTCACCAGATCCGTTAGCCGCGTTTCTTGATAATTCTAAATTGCCAGTATTAGTATGATCATCATCATCTTCATCATCTTCTACTAAACCCGTATTTTCATCAGAGTCCTGCCTCGGTGAGTCGTCTTGACTAGTTTCGAATTGGGATTCGGTAGACGAATTTTCGCAGACGTTAGAATGCGTTTGTCTGTCAGTGAAATATGGCAAAATAAACTGCATTTGTTTCTCATATTTCCATGGCCTTTTTTTGGTAGCTGCTTGCCCGCTTTCAGATTTTCGCGCATTTATGGCTTTACGATAGCAGTCGCGAGGCTTACGCCAACGTAGTTTGCACTCTTCAACTATACAAATGAAAGTCAAAATGAATGCATAAATACTCGCAAAAGTATTTTTTTTTTTATAGATATTTGACGACTGGCGATTCTTTTAGAGCTATTGCGTCAAGTTACAGATTGGGGGACACAACTGTACGTGAGATTGTACACGAGACGTGTACGGTAATATGGGACAGGCTATCCCCAATTGTGATGCAAGTACCCGACATCAATAAATGGCGATCCAATGAAAGTGTTTTTAAAAAACGATGGAATTTTCCGAATTGCATTGGTGCGTTGGATGGAAAACATATCGTCATCCAAGCGCCTGGAAATACAGGGTCCCAGCATTTTAATTATAAAAAATCATTCAGCGTAGTCCTCATGGCCCTAGTAGATGCCGACTATAGATTTATTGCCGTTGACGTTGGTGCATACGGCAAGGATAGCGACGGAGGGATTTTTGCGAACAGCACCTTCGGCAAAGCCCTTAATGTTGGGAACTTTAACGTGCCCGACGATAAGCCATCACCCGGAAGTGAACAGTCGCTACCATACGTAATCGTCGGCGACGAAGCTTTCCCGTTAAGAAGGAATATAATGCGCCCATATCCTGGTGCGCAATCACGAGACGATGAGACAAAGAAAATTTTCAATTATAGACTATCTCGAGCAAGGCGAGTTTCAGAAAACGCGTTTGAAATACTGACCCAAAAATTTAGAATATACCAACGTAGTATCAAAATGAAGCCCGAATATGTAGACAGAGTGATCCTGGCTACATGCTGCCCTGCATAATTTTATTAGAGAAGATACCGTCCAAAATTTAAACCTCGACAATATTGAAGAACATCACGGCGTGAATGCTGTAAGGAATACGGGTGGCAATTCGTCGATTGAGAGCGTCAACATAAGAAACCAATTCAAAGAATATTTTGTGTCTCCGATGGGCAGTGTTGAATGGCAGACTGAAAGAGTCCGAATGGGTAGGAGGGAAGATTAGCAAGGCTACGAATACTGTGCAGCCGAAATCTCTGATGAATTTCAATAATCAATCTAATACTAATAAATGTATAAAATTTCATTCAAAAAAATGTTATGCTTAAGAAAATGATGTGGATTATAATAACCTGGACCCCTGACACTATGGAGCGGTTGACCTAGACGGCCGAAAACTATGGAGCGGTTGACGTAAACCAAGAACTATGGAGCGGACGACCTGGACCGCTGAAACTATGGAGCGGTCGACAAAGACGACACAGAACTATGGAGCGAATAACCTGGACCCCTGACACTATGGAACGGTTGACCTAGACGGCCGAAAACTATGGAGCGGTCGACGTGAACTACGCCGGATGAAACCTAGACTTCGGAAACCATGATCCCATCGACCTGGACGTCAGGAACTACGGTGCAAAAGACCTGGATGACCGGAACAACAAATTAAATTCAATAATATAAAAAATAGCGGTTGTACAAGCTTATATTAAAGATACGGGCTCTGCCCATGGCTTGCTCTTGAGCCAGCACTATTACGATAATAAGGAACGCTCTGATTCGTCAATCACGATTTTAAATAACTCGAAAACCGTTGGCCTTGGAGAGTTTTCGTAAAGGAACTTTCGTCTTAGAATTCGATAAGGTACCTGCCTATTCGAGGTGGTGCGGGAATTTTGGGTCACCCTGTATATTTAGAGTGTACATATTTATGTACACTATGTATTGTAGCGTACATCAATTTCAAACAAACAAATCAAGATTAGTTTAAACTTTGGAATCTTCTTTACAAGGTCATTTTTTTTCTCTGATTATGTATCCAAGTCTTGACTTGTGGTGCTGTGCGACCCTGAAGGCACACATTTTTGGATATCACATCTTGGATTTGTAAAAGGGATGGTAATTTTTTGCCTTCAAAATATTTTTGGAAAGATTTTAGCACAGCACACTTCTCAGTGCCGCTCCATGAACGCCTGTGTGTGGGACCATTCTCGGTTACTAATAATCAACAAAAGGAGAATAGGGGTTAATTTAATGCGTAAAAACTTAGCTGCTCTTGACTTTCTGTTCAACGGAAAGAAAGTTTTGTTTCGACCAATCAGTTTATCAATGAAATCCAATTTATTCAACATTTTTCAGATAATTGTATGCATTTTTTTCCTTACCAAATTGGTGGGCTAATTCTGATCAGAACAAAGGTAAATAAACCAGATTTCATTTATGGACTTTTTGGCAAGAAAATATTGGACTGACGTACATTCTCCTTCGTGTCAATTACTCACCACGGCGCCGTGTAGTTTTGCTGTCTCCAGCTATAGTACCAATCTTTTGTTTCCTGCCGAAGGTATTAGTTTTTGGAGAGGTCACGTCTTCGGAGTAATTGAGGTCATTCTCGGAAAGTTGAATACTTTCCTCATGCTGGTGATTTTCAATGAATTCTTCTTCTGATTCAAGTCCGTTTACTTCGTTCATTTCTGTTGATCCCTGAGCTAATTCTAATAATTTAGAAACTTTGGTGATGTCTCGTTCAATGATTGGCTGATGATAAATATCCTTATGGATTTTTTCATGATGGCCCATGAAATTTGCCAAGTCTGATACTTGAGTTTCTGATAAATTTAGGTTTATACATTGGGTTGTAATATGCTTTCGCAATTTTGTTCCTCGTAGTGAATTTGGCACCTTTGCGCCACATGCCACAGAATATTGTCGCAGTAAATCGCAAGCTCTCAAATATTTGTGTCTATCTGCGTCATTCGACCGTATACCAAAGAAGTATGGGTTGTTTTCTTGCACTTTGACTTTTTTTCTTCTATTATTCTGGGCTTGTGTTTCCGCCACAGCTTTATTGATTGCAGTACCATAGTCCTCAGCGAGTAGTTTCAGAAAGTCCTCCACTTGTTTCTGTTTGTCCGCTTCTTCTGATTTAATGTATTTTGAACGCAAAAGCTCTTCCACATGCTTCAATAAGGTCCCAACATTGGACGCGACTACTGGATGTGTAAATGTGCGAGTGGTTCGGTCAAAGATTGCAACATCTTTAACTGCAACAAGGCAGCTGTCATAACATGCAGGTCTATAAATTGATGCAAAGTCAGTTACTGCAGCATCAACTTTTTTATTGGCTGGGAGAAAACAACCCAGCAATGTGTTGATGTGTAATAAGAGCTTCGCACTGCTTGTTTGCGAATAGGATTATGAGTTCGTCATATCGTATCGCGCGAACCACATCATCTTCGCGTAAGTACGAAAACACCTTGTATAGAACATCCTCCTCTGCTTTTTCATGTATACGAGCCATCACGGCTCGCCCTTCTACCATAACAATTCTATCAATTTTTCCATCACGTTTTGTGCATTTACGAAAGTGATGCCTGATCACTGATTTAGCATATTGTCCCTTGCAATTGTCACAAGGGAGGAAATCTTGTGCATTTTTATGCATCCTCTCGTTAGGGCGCCTGCATACCAACAATGTTCCATCATTGAATCTTCGATCGGTGTTAAAAATATGGTTACCTTTCTTCCAGAGAATCGCTATAATTTGCTGTCTTTCACGATTTCCTTTCGGCAAATCAATAAATTTTTTGACATCTGCTTCATCTGCGTGAACCAATTCCAAATGACGAGCGATTTTAGTTTGCAATTTATGGCAGTATAAGCAAAAGTTTTTCTTTGAATGGGATAGAGTTGAAGAATTTGCAACTCGTACGTTTACGTCATCAGGAGCTGATACTATTTTACCATCTATACGAAACGTTAATGCAATTTTTTCAGATTCCTGATCTGCTACAAAATCTGTCAATGCTTCATCGTCGGAAGTGTCGCTCTCTTCTACCACTTCATAATCTGTATCGAACCTACTGTCATCATTGTTACTTGCATCTAAAACAAAATTGGAAGTATACATTAGATCACATATTGTCGGATCTAACAGATTCCAAATAATTTTTCACTCATGAACGGAAATATATGCCGGACATCACACACGGTGTATGATCATTTACCTTCCGTGTTGTTTGCTGTAGAACTTTCTATTATAGTTGATTCTACAACTGTAGAGTTCATGGGGGGAGGATTGTAACTGTCGAATGACGAGCCTGGTGATTGTAAATCATTTTGATAATTCTGAGAAGAAATTATATTGCCAAGCATGACTATGTTATCAAATGATGGTGGGACCCTAAAAATTGAGAAAAACATAACAGATATGAAACGGAATTAGAAAACTCATTTCAACATCAATTTGTTATACAACGTACCGAATATAAATCTCGATAATAGATGAGCATTTATATTGAAGTTCATAATACCTAATTTTTGTTCATATTAATACTTACGTAGCATCAACTAAGTTGTCTACTATGAAAGAATCCTGTTCAAGTTGGCCCGCTGAAATTTAGAGCGTTAGATTAAAGACCAAATTAAAAACAGCATTGAATTTTTGTTCGATAATGATATCCAAAGTGTTTACACTTAATTGAGCAAGACTAGCACAACCCTAAAGTGGGGGCGTCTTTGATGGGAAGTAGCAAATATATACCAAACAGCACTAATTTGCTGCAATGTTTCCAAGGTCATTACAATTTCAGTTTTGAAGCATCTTTTTTTCCAAAAAGTAATAATAACTCTGGCTGCCGTTGTGCCAACTCTGGAGATTAATTGATTGATCAAAGACCAACGTATTCAGTAATAATTTGAAAAAAAAAATCTCTAGAGCAAAAATTGTAGTACAGAAATTGTAGTACTCAAATTATATTGAAATTCCAGAGTTTTGCACAGAGACATAATTTCTCATTATTTTAAGATGCGAAGATATGCTAACAAGGGAACCCCGCCAAGTGTCCCCCTCCGATTTCAACGAAACTTTGGGAGATTGTAGAGGGGGTGAAAATATTCGACACGTATTTTTTTATATCTGCGGAATTCCACCCCAAGGGGGTGTAATCAACCCCTGAAAATTGCGGATTTCGCTATTCGATAGCTCGTGAAGAACGAACGGCCGAGGATTTTTGGCTGACAAGGTGCTACCGGGGGTTTTCGGGGCCGCTGATTACGAATCTGGCATCAGATTTTCAAAATTCAAAATGGCGCATCCAATATGGCGAACGTCGAAACGAAAAATGGTACCAATTTTCCCAAAATTCTGTACCCGGGGGTTTTCGGGGTCGCTGATTACGAATCTGGTATCAGATTTTCAAAATTCAAAATGGCGGATCCAATATGGCGAACGTCGAAACGAAAAATGGTACCAATTTTCCCAAAATTCTGTACCCTGGGGTTTTCGGGGTCGCTGATTACGAATCTGGCATCAGATTTTCAAAATTCAAAATGGCGCATCCAATATGGCGAACGTCGAAACGAAAAATGGTACCAATTTTCCCAAAATTCTGTACCCGGGGGTTTTCGGGGTCGCTGATTACGATTCTGGTATCAGATTTTCAAAAATTATAAATAAAAGACCCCACAAACTAATAACAGTTTTATGACTGTAGAAAAAAATACGGTGTGGTAAATACCTCGCTAATTCATGATTAAGCTACCTTTGGCAATCGTTTTATTCACTTTTATAATATAATGGTGTTATAGTATACGAATATAATATACGAATATAGTATACGAATAAAGGTCTTATGTATACGAATATAAATCTTTAGATTGAACCTTACAATATAGCTTACATCATGCGTATTTCGTCACGGGTGATAGTTTTGACAATAGTGATATTCATGAAAAAAGTGTTTCAAACATAGCGACTTTTTACACCACGCACACTTGATAATAGCAACGTCGCCGCATATGTCACACGTTGGAGAACTCTCGGTAAAACAATATTGAACCGGATTTTCGAATTTCGGTGGTCTTGCGTCTATGTATCCACTTTTATACCATGAATATTTAAAAAGATCTGTAAATCTAGGAGACGAAAATTGATTGTGAGTAAGACTTTGCAGCTTGACGATATTGTCTCTCAAATGAAGATTCACGTCGTAATCATACAATATCACGATATCAGAGAAATGTTTGATATAATTCTTCCATATGCGAAATCCGTACACGTCCAGTGGCTGTATCATTCCAGTTGTCCCTGGGGGCATGGTTAGAAGTTCTACTTTTTGTCCATTGACATTCATCGTTTCAAATACGCCCGGACATTGACCACTCCATGAATCCAATAATATAACCGATTTCGGACTGGTGTGCGGAAGGTATACGTCTTGAAACCAATGTTTAAAATGTTCGGTTGTTAATTTCCCAGATTTCGAAGCCATAAGATATACATTCTGTGGTTTAAACATAGTCTCTTGCACTCGAGGACCAAATCCTCCACTAGATTCTTTTAAAACAATTAATAGAGGTGACAATAATTTGCCATCGGCCGAAATCAAAGGCTGTATGGTGTAGCTGTGCGTTGTTGATGACTTTGATTGTATTATTGATTCCACTGTTTTTTGCCCTCGCAACGCTAAGGTTCGCCCCGCATGTAGCTCCAAATTGAAACCGCTCTGATCGGAATTGTAAACGTTTTCGACTCCGATATCGACGATGTGGGTTTTTACTTTCTGAATGAAGATGGCAGCCTGCTCTTTTAAAGATTCCTGTGTTGCTAATGTATTTTTTGTTATATGTTTCGTAATTTTCCGCGACACGATTCCGTGACGTTTCTTAAATTCTAATAGCCAGGTTTTGGATGCCTTAAATTTTGCTGGTGCCATATCAAACAGTTGTCGCGCTCGTATGGCCCAACGTCTAATATCAATATCGTGAATTGGCAATTTCCTATTTAAAGCATCCATTACATTGTTAAGAGTATACTCACAGATCATTTTCAACTTTTCTCTGTATGTCCCACCTTGAATAACTTGATGTGCCCAGCGCCGTAATTGTCGCACAGACTGAACTTTTCTGAATTTCGATTGAACGGACGATACCTTTCTGTTTCCCGTTTTTCCGGACCTCCAAAATTCTGTCGCTTGTTTTTTGTAATCATAATCCAAATCTTCATCATCGATGGTGCAAACTTGGTCCGGTGCATCTATATTGGGATTCAGAAATCTTTGATGATTCCAGTCTTCTGTTCCATCCTTGTCTTCTATAATTTCCGATTCGTGCACTGCATTTGGATGTTCAAAATCCAAACTCCATTCAATTTCAGTTTCCATTGGCTGTATCATTGCATCTTTGATGATGATTTCGAGCTCTTCGCTCAACTGCCTTTCGGATTCCGTGACTGGAGAATCGAGTAATTTAATAGCATTGAATGCTAGAGACAAAAGCTGAATGACGTTCAACGGATTGACGTGCATTTTTCTCCAAGTCTCTTTAGAGGGATGGATGAACTCAACTCCATACGTAAAAATACACTGAACAACAACAGATTAAACCGTCTTATGTAAGTTCGGTTTATAAGATAAAACACGTTTCTTATCACCGAATATTTTTACTTGTGAAATAGAAATCTTACGTAAGAAAAAGAAGTCTTATGTAAGTTCGGTTTATAAGATAAAACGCGTTTCTCATCACCGAATATTTCTACTTCTGGTTATCAGCACAGCATTTCTATCAGAACTATTTATTATCAATCATTCATTACTCATGATATGTCAATAGAAATACATTTACCGTACATATTGATGAACCAATATTTTTACGCAATATTGCATAAATATTTATGGAACATTCAATTTATGAAATTACCAGAATATTGGCAATAATTTTCATGAAAATATTTACACTGTTGTTTAGAAAATACTTGGAAATTACAGTTTTTGAAGATTTGATAGCAATTTCTGGAATTGAAATCATATTTTTATTGAACAAAAAATCATTACGTCATATTCTTGTCATCTCTAACGATACAATGTCCGTCTACTCATCTACTCGTAATTTTCCAATATCAATTTTCCAATTCTAACCTCAGATTTGTAATCAGCGACCCCGAAATCCCGGGGATACCGAATCCGAAGCAATCCACACCATTTTGGAAGAAGTCGGTCCGCCATTTTGTGTCAGTCATGTTGAATTTTCCAATTTCGACTACACATTTTCAATCAGCGACCTCGAAAACCCCCGGGTACAGAATTTTGGGAAAATTGGTACCATTTTTCGTTTCGACGTTCGCCATATTGGATACGCCATTTTGAATTTTGAAAATCTGATGCCAGATTCGTAATCAGCGACCCCGAAAACCCCAGGGTACAGAATTTTGGGAAAATTGGTACCATTTTTCGTTTCGACGTTCGCCATATTGGATCCGCCATTTTGAATTTTGAAAATCTGATACCAGATTCGTAATCAGCGACCCCGAAAACCCCCGGGTACAGAATTTTGGGAAAATTGGTACCATTTTTCGTTTCGACGTTCGCCATATTGGATGCGCCATTTTGAATTTTGAAAATCTGATGCCAGATTCGTAATCAGCGGCCCCGAAAACCCCCGGTAGCACCTTGTCAGCCAAAAATCCTCGGCCGTTCGTTCTTCACGAGCTATCGAATAGCGAAATCCGCAATTTTCAGGGGTTGATTACACCCCCTTGGGGTGGAATTCCGCAGATATAAAAAAATACGTGTCGAATATTTTCACCCCCTCTACAATCTCCCAAAGTTTCGTTGAAATCGGAGGGGGACACTTGGCGGGGTTCCCTTGTAAGTGTACGTACCAATAGACGACAAGCCTTCAACACTATTCTATATGTGGTATCTGCAAAATGTGAAGTTCGTATTAAGTCATATTTGACCTCTTCTATCTTTGTGATTTTGGGCTTCATTGAACTAAAAGTAGTTGTAGGTTTGAGATCTTCGATAGCCTCTGTCTCCAAAGATAACTTTGGAACGTTTTTTTCAGACTTATCATCTGAGTCGGAATGTGTGACACCGTCATTCTTAACTATTGCAGATGGATTAGTTGTAGGTTTGGAATCTTGTTACAGACTGACATGCAGTTATCGCTGAATGAAGGAAACGGGAAGAGAGGAAGCTCTGGATCCGTTTGACCAGTCAACGAAGGTCGACGTTCAGGTTCAACGCACCTCCTTTAGATCCACATGGACGGGCTTACGGGAGGTTAGCAGGGAACAGCAGTATTGTAAGAAGGAATAGTGAAGTATTATTATTAATCTTACCTTTATTCTAGCTCGACGATCTCGACGATTTTGGGCGTAGCGGGTTGTGATGGGTTGTCAAGATGGCGGATGTCGAAGGATCGTCTCGTCAGAGTTGTTTCTCTGGTATTGACTATGCACCTGGCTCCCTGGTAGTCGATGCTGTGTTGGACTATTGTCCTTGGAGTCTCTTCTAAATATCCTCGGAAGGGTCCCTCCGGTAATTCAGCTGGTTGTGGCGAAGGAACTTCGGTGCCCGAGAAACTATTGTCCGTATGATTTGTCTGAGTTTGATCGGTTTTCGGTATTATAATAGTGTCACGGCTGTCACTGTCGTCTGGCCCTACGTATAATTCATTTATGTAGTCTTTTAACCAGTCTGGCGTTACTGAATCGAGTGACTCTATTAAACGTTGCCGTCTAGCTATAGCCTTAGCTAGACGCGCGTTTGCTCTTTTTCCCGAACGACGTTTGAATTTTCTTTTCTTTATTACAGCTCCATCCATCTACGAGAAAGGGAAGGAGGTGGTTAACGTCGGCTTGGGTTTTGATATCCTCGCCTTGACGTTGTGTAAGTGTAGAAGGGTTTAACGCAAGCTTGGAAAGTAGTTCCTCGCCTGTGCTCGCTAAACGCGTGTAAGAAACTGAAGTAAGCTTGGATCACTAAATCCTCGCCTTTACGACAGAGTCTTGAAATAGTGTAAGAAAAGAAGAGTTTAACGCAAGCTTGGAAAGTAGTTCCTCGCCTGTGCTCGCTAAACGCGTGTAAGAAACTGAAGTAAGCTTGGATCACTAAATCCTCGCCTATACGACAGAGTCTTGAAGTTGTGTGTGGATATACTGGCTTAGAGACCGAGGTACTTCGCCCGTATATTCGTTTAAGTGTAGGATATTGGATTTTGTAATAATATGTGAATGGAGGTGTAATTTACCTTGAGTTGGTTGAGGTTAATAAACTGTTTGATTTAAGATTAACCTTTAGTTTTATTTTTATGAATATGAATATGAGTTAAACCGTTTTACAAGTTTAATGAGAAAATAGAATAATTCTAGAAGCGCCAAGACCACAAAAGACTTACGCATCTTACTACTATTAACGTTATTCTATTTTGAATGTGCGACCGTGGACACGAGTTAAGAATCTTTCGCGAACAGAAGTTAACTTGTCAAAATTCGATTAGAGATCTGAGCAGAGTAACTACTTGCACGAGTTTTGAATGAAGACTGACGTATGCAAGGCTGCGGTAAGATTGCGGCAGTCTTGTGTGGTAAGTGGGGGTTTATATAGGCCTTAAAATCTATGTGGTGGGGTTGTTTAGTTAAATATAAATTCTTATCCCACGGTGGACTCTGGCCAGCTGCATATGAATAATATTTGCAATTCGGTGCCTGCTTGGGTATGTTTAAATAATATTTCTAGCGAACTCCGGATGTGTCTAATCTGTTTTGGAGTTTAGAGTTTCAAAATCAACACTTGATAAGTGGGTATTGAGTGTTCGGTTGAGCGTACCCCTTATCTTATGTAATTCATATGCGGTTGCTCTGAGTTCACGTAGAGTTTGAATTGCTCTTAGTTTTACCAACGGGAATTCATTCTCTATTTCTTATATGGTAGTTGGTTATAATATTTTAGGTATATAATATAATATATAAGGTGAGTATATGATGTTATATGTGTAGTGGTATTCTTATATGAGTTTCAATATGTTTCCTCATATGATTATATATATATATATATATATGAATAAAGAAATGTATGAATAATACTTGAAGTTAGTAATAGTCTTTCTTATATAGTATAGAGTATTGACATGGATATATCCTTATAGTTTAGCATGGGTCATACCAGAGGATAGCAGTGGTGTATATCTTGCATTGATATAAGTTTTGCTGGTGGTATATTGCCGATTGCTGAGTGTTACTTATCCTCTAGTATGAACTGCTAGTGGTAAGGTAGGTTTCTTACATGCTATGGTTAGATATAATAGGTTAATATTACTAGAGAGTAAAGAAGAAATTTGGTCTGACAGCGTCCTTCGTTGGTAAGTGTGTGTTCCATATGGTAAGTTGGTGAGAACGTCACACCTCCCCCCTTAGTATCAAATGCTACAGCATTGCTGTGCATTTGACGTAGGCGGTTAGTGAGTTCTTCAATTGATGCTGTCTCTGTCTGTTCTGTAGGTGGACTTGTTGGTTGTTGGGGTTGTGCTCCTTCATTTCCTGCCTTTGGGTCTTGTGTTGTCGTCCTTCTTCCAAGGTGAGTAATGAGGTGTGTTGCGGATCCCCACAAGGCTCTCAGTAGGTGTATACTCCAACCGTATATATCATGTATAGTGTATCCGTGTATGATTGTATCTATCACGAATTTGTATTCTGATTGTAATGAAAATGCCCAAGAATCCTGCAGACATCGACCCGAATGACATGAATCCTGTCCAAATTCTTTTCCTAGTTGATTCTGCTATTTTATCTAGAGTTGATTCGTCCATTAGATTGTATATGGAGATTCCTTCTTTCGTTACTGTATGACCTGTTGCACCCCTCGCTATAGTATTGAGTACTGCTGGTCTTTCGGCAGGGAATAGTAAGTGGTCCCGTAAGTTGTCTAGGTCTTGTTGTCTATATATACCATTCGTTCCTAGTGGTCCTGCACTGATGTATTGCCATGTCATTTTGGTTTTTGGATTCAGCGATTTCGGAGGTATACCGTCTATAGGTGTTGGTGTAAATTTATACCAGGTGTCTTCTATTTTGTACATCGTTGCTAATGTGGGATTGCATTCTTTTTGAGTTCCCACCTTGACTATTATTTTGGATTTCGGTGTTAAGAGTAATGAAGTGTTTCTGATTTCGATGGGAAGTTCCGAGTAGCAATGATCCGTTTGTCTGAGGCTGCATTCTATGGGTATGCATTTTATTATATGTACTCCTTCTCCGGCGACCGTTGCCATATATCCCGGACCCTGCATTAAGTTATGGGCAAATTCGTCCGGTGATAGTGTAGCTATTGTTAGTGCGTTTCGTATAACCTGTTCTTCTAGTTCGCATTTTTGGGTTATAATGTCTCTGTATAAGGTCGTCAGTTGGTTTCGTATGTGTCGTTCGACGTAGATAAATTTTGAGTTTATTTATGTAAATATGTCTATATTTTCTACTTTCACTGTTGTTTTTTGAATGAAGGTGTTACCCTTTGTGGTTTCGAATATGAATAGTTTCGGGTGTTCCGTCCTCATTATCGTATAGCCGCAGGTTCGTTTTTCAGTTGTTTTAATTAAAGCGAAGGTAACGTCGTCAGATGCTATTGAGTATATTGTCATAGGGTTGTCCGTTGGTCTGTCCGGTCTTTCAGTTATTTTCGAAACAGTCCCTTCGTATAAAACGTCGTATTCGTTGAATCTACAGTTGTCTTCTGGAGTGTCCGCCCAAAATGAATATCCTCCTTCTTCGTTGAAGCATGTGTGTTTATTCAGTTCGCACGTAACTCCATTTTGCAGCGTAATCTTATTTTCGTCAAGTCTGACCGTTTCCATTTGCATGGTTAGTGTTATCTTAATAGTTGCTTGTACTACGACTTTCGTCCACTGTCCGTATCCGTCATCGAAAAATTCTCCTTCGCAGGCCCCGTCTCTCGTCACGCTTCCTGCCAAGGTTGCTGTTGTCCTAGTCGTCGTATTTTGTTTGATGTTTGTCAGGTATCTGTTATGTCCTATGTTTAATTCGCCTCTCTCTTGCATATGGCGGCATTCCGTTTCACTAACTTCGCGTATGTATGCTTGTCTGCCCCCTTCAGTGATGGATACGTGGGAGTGCATTCCACAATAATATATTGTCCGGTCGATTTCTACACGGCATTGCATTACTTTTGTTTTCCTGAATTTTGATAGTTGAAGAAGCTGTACGTATGTCTGTTGGATTTCAGGTTTATTTTCAGGTAGTCAAGTAAACTTAATGTTGTAATGTTGAGTCCGCCCCCGCCGCAGTCATACCCGATTAGTGCTTGGGTTGTTGTAACTATTAATAGTAGCAGTGGCGTATGTCGCATTGTCAATCCTCTGGAACAGAAGGTTCCATTCGTTCTTTACTCTCGTATATTTTATTATCTTAAGTTATATTCTAGGTTTTGAATTTGAAGTCGGTTTTTTAGAGGCTTGGTCTATTGATATAACGCTTTCCATTATTGCAGATGAGAGTGTTAGCAGAATCTTTGTGTGATTCATATATGATGATAATTTCATTTGATTGCGTCACTAGGTCTTCTAGCGTGTGTTCATCGTAATCTACGTCAGTAGTGTATGATGTAAATCCGTATATGCGTGGCTCTATTAGTCCTTCATTAACCAATTGCTCCAAAATATCGACTTCATGTTCTCTTAGTGTTCTACTAATTCCTATTACTACTTTAGAAGCTACTTGTTTTATTTCAATGGTCCGGGGGTTGTTGTCAACGGTTTTTCTCGTATAGAGGATGAGGAATTGCTGTAGTGGTTCGGTTAACCTCATTTTACCTTTGACATAAAATTTTTATTTAAGCCTGGCTATCTTTAACTTATTTCTATGGACTATTCTGTCCCTATTCTTTACTCTGATTTTAATATTTTGGTTATCTAGTATTTCAATGATTTTGTATGGTCCTGTATATTGGTCTCCCAGTTTTCCCTTTTGAGGTTCCTTTAAGAGGTATACCTCATCTTGTTCTGTGAGATGTAATGGGTTTATTTTTCTGTCATAATACTGTTTGAACCTAATCTTTGCCTGTTCTAGATTTTCTTTAGCTAGGTTTCGAATTTCTCTTATTTGGGTATAAAGCTCAATGAGATAGTCTTCGTACGTTTTATCCGTTAGGGGATCTATTACTACGTCCTAGTAGCTGCACCAGCCAAATCAGCCCACCAAAAAAAAAAGTGACGGGAGATTTTCTTACTTTTTTATTACTAATTTATTACCACAATCCCGAATTTTTTACCCCCAACAGTTCCGCGTAAACGTTCTGCGGTTCAGCTTCGGTCTAAGCTGCACCAGCCATACCGTAACTTCGCTATATTATACGTTATCGGGGCGAAGTTCACGTCAACATTTTTTACTTTTTCATTACTTTCGGATAATATCAACCAGGAATTGTTATTTTCAATTTTTGAGGGCGAACACCCCCTAATTCCATCAATTCAGACGCTATTACCATCTTACAAGTTGACTAGTGGCAGAAATCGACTGCGTTTGTCGGTTGTTGCCACTCGAGAGTAAGCTGGTGATCTTCGAAATATATTAACCATCGATTGAGGCTAAGGTAATAAAAAAATTATGCGCGTAAACATCAATTTTTAGCGAATTTAAGGTCCAAAGCCATATTTAGCACCGATTAAATTTTTTACCCACGGTTTTTGGACATGTTACTCTCCGTTTACGGTTTACAAATGTACTCTGGAGCATTGCGCACCGTTTGGGGCGGAGTGGGCTACGGTAATAAAAACATGGTGCGCGTAAACATCAATTTTTAGCGAATTTCAAGTTCGATGCCATATTTAGCACGGATTAAATTTTTTACCCACGGTTTTTGGACATGTTACTCTCCGTTTACGGTTTACAAATGTACTCTGGAGCATTGCGCACCGTTTGGGGCGGAGTGGGCTACGGTAATAAAAACATGGTGCGCGTAAACATCAATTTTTAGCGAATTTCAGGTTCGATGCCATATTTAGCACGGATTAAATTTTTTACCCACGGTTTTTGGACATGTTACTCTCCGTTTACGGTTTACAAATGTACTCTGGAGCATTGCGCACCGTTTGGGGCGGAGTGGGCTACGGTAATAAAAACATGGTGCGCGTAAACATCAATTTTTAGCGAATTTCAGGTTCGATGCCATATTTAGCACGGATTAAATTTTTTACCCACGGTTTTTGGACATGTTACTCTCCGTTTACAGTTCACAAATGTACTCTGGAGCATTGCGCACCGTTTGGGGCGGAGTGGGCTACGGTAATAAAAACATGGTGCGCATAAACATCAATTTTTAGCGAATTTCAGGTTCGATGCCATATTTAGCACCGATTAAATTTTTTACCCACGGTTTTTGGACATGTTACTCTCCGTTTACGGTTCACAAATGTACTCTGGAGCATTGCGCACCGTTTGGGGCGGAGTGGGCTACGATAATAAAAACATGGTGCGCGTAAACATCAATTTTTGGCGAATTTTATCCACTTCTCACTTGATGTATATTTTTTATTCGCGTTCGTGGAGTTCTAATGTGACGAAATCGATATATTCTACTCCTGACGGTATACCAGTGTACTTCGGACATTTAATAGATATTTGGGGACAGTGGGCTTTGGTTTTAGAAAAATCAGCCCCGAAAATTGCTCTCTCATGAAATTTCCAATAGTCTCCTTCGCTTTTATATTATCTTGCTAGGAAAATGAGTATTCTTGACCTTCGTATATATTATGGAGGATAAGTTGTTGGAAATGTAGGTCAGTAAATTGTCAAAGTGTTGACGTTTCGGCCCGGGTGTGGGCCCTCCTCAGAACATTTTTATTACAGTATCTGTCAAGTAGAACAAGAAATTCAAATTGGTCGTTACAGAAAGGATATATTTCGCAGAATGATAGTTAACTCACCTTAAATTAAACTTAAAAGCTATGAGTTAAGTGAGAAGAGACCTTGGCCAAGTTGGTGTCAGACGTTTAAAAGGCCAAAGCGATTCTAATCTCCCAGTTCTCCATTGAAATAAAATCAATATGTCAGAAATTAAAAGGCTGTCAGAAATTGAAAGGCTGTTGACAAGTCGCAAGGGAGACTGTCGCGTGACAGTGGGCATAGAATAACAAAATATTGATAGGTGGAAACAATAGATACACCGGCCGAGCCGTAAGTAGAGTCAAGGACGGTACAGACTAATTAGCAAATCTCACACTGTTAGACACGATTGCGTTTAGTGATCGCCGAAGTGTAGATAGTGCTGAGATGCTCTATATCCTGTCGGAGATTGACGGAGTTAGGATTGCCCGCTATATTGCACATTTCTATTAATAATCTCCTGTAATACACAGGGTCTTCATCACGAATTCGGGCCTGGTCATAATTAAAACAATGGTCCTTATCAACTATGTGTCTCGTCAAAGCCGTGTATCTATCAGAGCTGTCTAAAATATTCCTTTTATGTTCCTTAATCCTAGTATGTAACTGTCTGCTTGTCTGTCCGATGTATACTTGGTTACAGTCTTTACAGGGAATCTCGTATATTACGTTCGAACGTCTATCCAACGGTAGAGAATCCTTCCCGGAGTCAAAAACAGAAAAAAACAGTAAGCCTCCACTTAATTCGGATAAGAAGTGGCTGGTAAACCTTAGCGATGTACAAATACCGAACAACGTAGCTGAAGTCGTTGAACTAGGCCCCAAATTCGGGTTGCCGTTTAAGAATGATAGGATCCCGACAAACAAGCTGATAGCACATTTTGAGTCCAACATATTGCATATACCCCCGGAGTTCAGAAATGCAGCGAGGCTAGAATTCACGAATGAATTGAAAAGGTTTCGGAACAAACCTGCTATGCCGAGTAGTTTGAAACATTTTGACAAAAAATTAGCTGAAACTATAGCCTTCCGCAGATCCCACCCTGACTTGATGTTCGTCAAAGCAGATAAAGGCAATACTACGGTAGCGATCCCTAGATCTCTGTACATTCAAAAGATGAATGAGCAGCTTGACGATAGTAATACCTATAAAATTGTCAAACACGACCTCACTTACACGTTACAACAGTCTGTCAGCCAATTAACTAATTCCTGGGTTAAACGAAAGTTTATTAGCGATAAGGTTAAGGCCTCTATATCGAAAAGCGATTGTGTCCCCCCGAGAGCATACGGCCTACCAAAGATCCATAAAGCGAATGTCCCCTTTAGGATTATTGTTTCCTTTATCAATAGTCCTACCTACCACCTAGCTGGAATTCTAAACTCTTGGATAAGCAGAAATGTGACGCCTCCCCGGTCTCGTGTTAAAGATAGTTTTTGCTTTGTTAAGGGGGTATTCTGGTCTAGAGGCCTACTTTTTGGGTATTTTCCAAACTAGGATAAAAAAAAAATTAAGAACATTTTTAGTATCCATTTTTTTATATAATGTTTATTAATTATTAACGTATATAAAAATAATTTAAAAAAAAAAAAAGTCAAAAATTGATCAAATGACAGACTGGTGAAGTGGGAGTTGCCAGTCAAACGGTGCTCCCGGGTTGACATGATTCCAACCCTTGTAGTGATCTAAATCAAACAATACAAAAAAATTCTTAATCAGTAAAGATGTCGCTATCACTTGGACCTCGGCCAAAAAAAAAAAAAAAAATTCACAAAATGGCGTCCATTTGAAAAAAAAAATTTTTTTTACCCCTGTTTTTCGACCTTTACGAATTTTTTTAAAATACTTAGAATTCAAATTTTTTTGAATCCAAGGTCCGAGTGATAAAGAGATGTATAAAGAAGATTCTCACCAAATTTCAAAGGAATCGGTCAGATAGAACTTGAGATATCGTGTCAACCACCTCAAAAAAAGGAGTTTTTAGAAAAACGCGTTTGAAGTTTGAGAAAGATTTCCAGTAGAGTAACTCAGATAATAATATTTAATACTCACTTTGGATTAATCAGCGATCCCATATCCATACATTGGACCTTCTTCTTTCTCAAAATCGATATTTTGAGAAGTTCTTTCTTCTAAACGAGCTGTCCTGCCTGCTTTTGAAGCAGCAGAAGCTCGTAGTTCAGAGCGATTAATCCTCAGCTCGTTACGTCTTACAGCAAATGTGTGAGCTTCAGTACCAACGATGATGCCCATGAGTGCCATTATATTTAAAATCGGCAAAAAGCCTTCATTAAAAATGGCAACAGCTAAATAATTAGCAACCTCGATTGTTTGGGTTCCAGCGTGAATATGCTTTGGAGCAAAAGTCCATATCAATGAATTGAGTGATTCATTATTATTTTGTGTTTCGGATCCTAAACATCGGTGTAATAAATCATCAGACGATAAGCTTGTATAAATGGGCTTGATTACATCTAATACTTTAACATCCAGAGGAGGGTGCTCGTGAACAAAATCTTCAAGGGTGTTGTTGTCTGCGGCTTGTTGCCATTTACACCAGCTTGATGAGTCAGCAGGGCAGTACATGTGTTGTGGATCCTCGTCACTTGAACTTCTATGGTAATAAGTAGCCCATATTTCATTTTTCATACTCTTCACACAGTCAGGATGCCGACGAATTGCCAGACCGTAGTATAAACTTAGCTCATTGATAACTTTATCTGTCAATTTACCAGCTCCTTTGCCGCCAATACCACTATTGTCTTTCTTTGCTCTACGTAACCTGGCACCCATACGTTTTTGAACATGCCCGACACACTCTTTTTTCACTACAACTGGATTATTATCATACGGGTCCATGTCAAGGATACCTTTGAATGTCTTGGAGTCCCCATCTCCAATATATTTGATATATTTTACCCCGTGCTTCTCGACCGATCTATTGAACATTTCAACCACAGAATCTACCTCCATTTTTCCAGCACTTCCCCGATGATTGATGGTACATGAATCTTCATGTTCCTCATACCAATCTTGAAAAGCTTGGGGATCAGATTTCTTCTTACCTTTCCACAGATTACAACCTTGGCAAAAGCTAGATTTTACGACAGTATCGACAACTTTTTTACTGTATTTACCAATGAGGGTTGTAACGCCAAAAAGTGAAGTGAATCCTCGCTTTTTCCAGGTACCATCACCAGACACCGTCAAGTGTTTTGGATTTTCATGAGGTTCAGATTCAGATTGTAACTCTTGCTCTTCTTTTACTGCTCTAGATATTAGCTGATCGTAAATTGCACTTGCGGCTAAATGTAAATTTTCTACGCAACTGTAGTAAGTACTGATACACAAACCTTGGCATATATCCATGACACTACAAAAAATATTTATTCCTTCTCGTCCTACTCCTAAAAGTCTCATAGCTGTTACGATCCGACGATTAATTTCATATGCTTTATTCACCAACGGACATGAGTGAATGTACTTATTATTTTCACAACTGCACTGCAGTATATTACTTATTATTTTCACAACTGCACTGCAGTATATACAGTACACAATTTTAAATCCTAGACCACGTGGTGATGTTTGGGAAAATTTAATTTCTTCTTTGCAGGTAGCACATAAAATTAAAGTGGAGAGAGTTTGAAAAACTGAATAAAATTCTAGTAAACAGTACCCAAAATTTTTATTAATTATTATTTCCTCATCTCCAGATTTTTTTAATTTGGCTGCAGAAGCACTTGTAAAACTAGTTTCACTTTCTACGGTGAATTGATTCGCCGAAAATCGTCTCTTCTTTTTCCTATCAGCACGATTACAGCTTCCCCGTGCACTTTTCTTATCCATTTTTCTATGAATATTTATAAAAAGACTCAAAAATTTGTTATTTATTAACTATGCACTGAGCACGTGTCTATTCAGCTCCAAGATTGAAACTAAACTGACAAGAAAAATATATAACTAACAATTTGTACACTATACTATCGAGTTACACACTTCCAGTTATATTTTGTGTGGACAGTTTCAAGTATATTGGGTACGGTAAGGTATATATTAGACCAGTTCAAAAAAAATCGACTATTTTTTTTTTTTTCAAATCTACCACTGAAATAATTTCAGATGGATGTGAAAAGACGCCTGTTAAAATTTGAGCTCTTAATAATAATATTTAGAGGTCGCTCATTGCGAATTTCTATTCTCCATTCAAATAACACAGGAAATTTTTTTTTTTCGTTTCGAATTTTATACCTCGGTAATGGCATATTGTACACACGAGCCCATGGCATATTTTTATAGAGAATTGAATGCTCCACAAAAAAGGTCTCTTGTAATTTTCTGATAACTCAACTTTTTTTAATACCTACCTAGAGTACCAAGAATGTACTAATAAATTAGGCAAGTATTGAAAAGAGTTGAGTTATCAACTGTTTTCAACTATCTGAAAGTATTTCAGTGGTAGATTTGAAAAAAAAAAAAAATAGTCGATTTTTTTTAACTGGTCTAGTATATATATATACACACAAAGGCTTGAGTCGCATACAAAAGAATTTCTGGAAAAAATGAATCCTCAAGTCACCCGGTAACATTTGCCGTTCAGTGTGTGATCACTCCGCTCGGCCGGCTTAGATGCCACGTCACAAAATCCGCTGTATCTCCCAAAATAATTCGAATTTTGAAAAATCCGTTTAAGAGCATATTTTTGAAAGTCTAAACTTTGAAAATATGCAAAAAAAAAAAATCGATTTTTTCAATTTTCTAGACCAGAATACCCCCTTAATTCCATCCAAGACATTGTGTTACCACCAAACTACGTGTTAATTTCTTTCGATGTGATCTCTCTTTTCACGAATGTACCACTTGATCTGGCTATCGGCTGCATCAAAAAAAGATGGGGGGAACTTCACACTAACATCCCTATACCACAGGTTGAGCTAATTAAGGCACTGAACATCTGTTTCAAGGCAGCCATTTTCAAATATGATGATAAGATCTTTGCCCAGCAGTTTGGTCTCCCAATGGGATCCCCTCTTTCGCCAATTTTGTCTGATCTGGTCATGGATGACCTTGAACAATTCTGTATCGGTAGTCTGGACTTCGATCTTCCTTTCTATTTTAGGTATGTTGATGATATACTCACTGCAGTCCCCTCTGATAAAGTGGACACCATCCTCAACACATTCAACCAATTCCACCCTAGACTGCAGTTCACTATAGAAAAAGAAGTTGATGGCAAAATCAGCTTTCTTGATGTGCTTGTTATCAAAGACAACCAGTCAATTAAGACTGATTGGTTCCACAAGCAGACCTGGTCACAAAGATATCTCAATTTCCATTCTCATCATGCTAGATCTTACAAAATTGGCACAATTCTTAACTTAGTAGACAGAGGGATTAGATTATCCAGCACGGAATTTCATCAAAAAAACCTGGACCTTATTTTTAATGTACTACGTTCGAACGGATATCCACCTCTCCTGTTGAAGAAACACATACATAAAAAACATAGCCTGATTATGAGTTCTTCTGATGACAACAACAATGACAGGGCTGCAGGCGACACTAACGTACATCCAAAAAAGTTTATAGCCATTCCATATGTCGCGGGTCTATTCGAATCTTTGAACAGAATTTTTAACAAATACGACATCCAATTTGTAGGAAAAAATGCACACGATCTGAGTTCTGTTTTTGACTCCGGGAAGGATTCTCTACCGTTGGATTCGGTCGTTGGTTCGAACGTAATATACGAGATTCCCTGTAAAGACTGTAACCAAGTATACATCGGACAGACAAGCAGACAGTTACATACTAGGATTAAGGAACATAAAAGGAATATTTTAGACAGCTCTGATAGATACACGGCTTTGACGAGACACATAGTTGATAAGGACCATTGTTTCAATTATGACCAGGCCCGAATTCTTGATGAAGACCCTGTGTATTACAGGAGATTATTAATAGAAATGTGCAATATAGCGGGCAATCCTAACTCCGTCAATCTCCGACAGGATATAGAGCATCTCAGCACTATCTACACTCCGGCGATCACTAAACGCAATCGTGTCTAACTGTGTGAGATTTGCTAATTAGTCTGTACCGTCCTTGACTCTACTTACGGCTCGGCCGGTGTATCTATTGTTTCCACCTATCAATATTTTGTTATTCTATGCCCACTGTCACGCGACAGTCTCCCTTGCGACTTGTCAACAGCCTTTTAATTTCTGACAGCCTTTTAATTTCTGACATATTGATTTTATTTCAATGGAGAACTAGGAGATTAGAATCGCTTTGGCCTTTTAAACGTCTGACACCAACTTGGCCAAGGTCTCTTCTCACTTAACTCATAGCTTTTAAGTTTAATTTAAGGTGAGTTAACTATCATTCTGCGAAATATATCCTTTCTGTAACGACCAATTTGAATTTCTTGTTCTACTTGACAGATACTGTAATAAAAATGTTCTGAGGAGGGCCCACACCCGGGCCGAAACGTCAACACTTTGACAATTTACTGACCTACATTTCCAACAACTTATCCTACATTATCTTGCTAGGCTCGTGGCATTGATATAGGGGTTGAAGAAATTTTTTTAAGTTCCTAACGATATATACATAAATATCTTCCAGTGCTAATAATAGCTAATAATAAAAGTAATCAAGTGCTAGGGCGCAGAAAATGTTGTTCATGTTTCTCCTGTAATATAACATCTAGTAATACATTTCTTCAACATTATGAATAAATATTGACAAAGGTCGCTAGACTTTCAATTCGTAGTTTTTTTTCTCATTTTTTTTCGGACGCTTTCTGAGTTATCCTCATTCAGTTATCGCGAATGTATATATTCGTTTCCTTTGATACTTACATTCGATATCAGGAAAAATTTTGCACTTTCAGGGGTGTGGAGAGTAAACTTATCAACTGTTTACGCTTTAAAAATCTCAGTTTATTTGATTCGTTTTAATTAGCAATAGTAAAACTGGAACTACTTTTTCTTTTTTGGTAAGTTTATATGAACTTGTTCCATTCGAGTCATCATATTTGCACCATACTCCATCTCTCCTTAGCGCAAGTGTCGTATAATGTCCGCTTGAGTCTTCTTCTCTCCTAGTTTTTCTATAGCATTTATAATCTACCAAACCCATCAATTGGAGCCTATTTTCTTTATCTTCCGGGATCATTATATATTTGGGTAGATCTTGTAATAAAATCCCGACATCGGTCATAACGTTATCCACTTGGATGAGAACAATGTCACCTGAGAGGAATATTCATCTTTAAGTAAATGCTTGACTTGGGTCTGAATATTCCTTGAAGTATCCAGAACTGCGCTCTGGTAGACAGGGCACCAATAACTAGTGCGTGAATTAATAATCGGATTGTTTCTGTGACCAGCTGTCACTCACTCAACCACGGATACATCGACGATGCCGAAGGTATCCACTTTTTCACGCATTTTTATCACAAGACACATACTCGAAAGAACCAGAGCGCAATTCTCACCACTACAAGTAACACGTAGACGAAAACCCTGACTGATTAGGTGGTTTTTCGAGAAGCAATCCTGTTTCTGTGACGTAAGGTGATACTTCACATTGTGTGACACGCATACCTACACTCACCCGTTAGCGGCCAGTAGTGGCCCAACGCGGAGTTCACGATCCACTTTCGAAACGGCCCAACACAATAAGAGACTAGGCTTTTTTTTTTTAATACCTTTTTTCCAAAAATTATTTGTGTTGTTTTGAATTGAGTCGTATACCTATTTAACTTTTTAGTTGTCGATTTATCTAAAGATTTTCACAAAACATAGAAATTTTGATTCACCTATGATATGTCTTCTTTCGCGGACTCCTTTACATTTGTTATTATTACATGGTGAATCCTTGGTAGTTTCCTCGCAAATACGGACAATCAATTGTTCTAGACTTTCATGTAAAACCGTAATTGTTACTTGATAAGAAGTAAATGACTCTTCGTTACTGTAACATCCCTCAGAACACTTTATAGATTCTACATAACTGGGAATCGATGAAAATAATTTTTCTGCAAGAAATCCAACATTTTGCACGCACTGCATCATACAGAGGTCAGGTATAGTAGGGTGCCTTTTAATTTCGTAATAATCTTTAAAAATGTTCGCTCTCATTTGATATGCCTTTCCACCAATACCTTTCTCTTTGACATGTTTAACGAGCTCAAAAAACTTTTCTGTTTTCCCTAGCGACTCAACCTGTGAAAAAAATTCTGACTTGAAATTTGAAAATCGTATGAAATTTGATGCTAATCGAATCAATTACTGATAGGTTATTCATTAATTTTTTGTGAGGTATCTCTCTTCTCTCCAAATTTAATACCGAATGAATAAAAATGTGAAAATTGTGTGACGAATGAGAAGTTTTTTTTTTTTGTCTTTCCATTTAATGAATAGTTTCTTGATATTTTCGACTTTTTATCCCGATTATCTAAAATTGCCTCAGAGTAATCGCTCGAGTAATCAAATATCGTCATTTACTACTGAGAAATATGTACAATTGAAAATACATAGGTACTCACGGTTTCTAACACCTTAACAAAATCATATGAGGCTGCTAGTGTTAACTGAAAAATACTATCAAACGCACAAGTATTTTCTATGGACACCCTTTTTTCATTAATAATTTGTAGCCCAGTGTCACGATTATTACCATTTTTCAGCACTGGAATTGATAAATGTTTTTCGATGGTTATTATATCGCGTATTTTACTTTTCATCTCTCCCAAATATAACGCTCTTCGACGTTTATTGACAGGTTTATCCAATGTATTGCCTGTAATAAAAAGTGTTCGAGAATGCTCTATCCGAAATGAGTTGCAAATTAATAAAACTATACGAAAAATAAACAAGAAAATGATTTATCGTCAAGAGTGATCGCACAATTTTTCTTTTATATCCCATTTAGAGAACAATTGAGACATATGAAATGTTACCTAATTGTACTGTTCAACATGGTTGGACATGATGCTTCTGCATAAAAAAAATAACTTGCGTGGGTCATTAACAGGGAAAAGCATCGAATTAGTACATTCTAAATAATCATTTGTGCTCATTCTCATACCGGATATGACTTTCCTCTTGAGATCTTGTTCACTCTTTTCATTTTTTTGTGCCAAATTTCTCCGATTATCTGCTTCTTTCAAAGCAAGAATATTCTTCGCATTTTTGTCCACCAAACAAATACGGCAAATTCTTCTTATTCCCTCTTCATCATTTCCGTAGGGTTCCGAACAATTTTTCTTATTATGGATCGCCTCATTACATATCAAACATACGTGACGATCACGTGGACCAAGCTTATTAGCACAACCTTTACAATCAGCGTTTTGATACATTTCATTAACATTCTCTGTAGATAAATTGTCCATTTCAACTGAATCTTTTGGTGTAGGAATAAAATGGGCAGGAACAATTTCTTTTGCAGCTTCATCGGAACGAAGTAATTTTATACGGCTAGCTTTATCAATCATCTTAACACTCAATATTTTCGGAAGATTCCGTTTCCCCATAATATTTATTTTATTTTGAGTGCATTGAGAGCAAATCCTTTTTTGTCTATATCCCTCCGACGCTGGGCAGTCGGTATCTTTTTGGCTACCTTCATGGGTAGCAACCTCATGCAACAATAGGTGATCATTTGAAGCAGCTGCATTCGAGATTGAATCTTCGTCGACCCTTTCAGTTGCCATATTTAATGCGGCGTTAACAATAAGTGCTTTACCTAGTAAGTAATTCAAATGTTTTTCGACAAACAAGTCGACGCGCATTGGTAATTCCTTCGGCTTAAATATTGAATTTTTAATTTAGTTAAATTCTCCCTCGACTGGAGCACTTGATGCAGTATCTTGGTCATAATTGTATTGATGTGCACGTATATTCGTCCACAGTGGAAGTAGAGTGATATCTTTCAGAAGATAATCTGAAAACTTTTCGAAACAGTGAGCGTTCATCCGATCACCCTCATCAATACATTTATTTTTTAAAAAATTTAGAATGCTTTTTCCCCATCTTGTCCATTCATTTCTTGTAGCCCCTGCCTGAATTGCATCTTCTTCGATATTGTCGTCTAAACTGACACTTTGAGTGTAAACAACATCATCCGGTAAAATAACATCTAAAAGAGATTAGCAATTTGTTAATTTGAAATTGAAGTGAGTTGTCTCCATGGAACGATGCATGTTTAGAATATCGAGAACGATGGCACATGCATACCAAAACGAAAAATTTCAATGATTGGTATAATATCGTGTACAGAATGAATCTTTGAGAAGTAAAAATATCCGACAATATATCCATTATCCTTTAGTTATCGCGAGTCTACTTCGGTGATGTGCAACATTTATTAATTGGTTTTCCGTGAGACCGACGATCACATTGGTGCAGTTATTATTTGATCAGTTCCAAATTGAAGAAGCTTTCCATTCATAAAATTTATCGTGGTTTTTTGTGTCATTGATGAAATTTTCAAGCATTTAAAAAATGACTAAATATAATCTTTGCAAATGAAATTCATGAGTCCATTAGTTATGCGTATTACGAATAAAATACGTCGAATAAAAATTAAGTACATGAATAGTGTTTTATTACACCTTCAGTTTCATCTCCCTCTAAAACATAATATATCTATATATGCGATGGAGTATTACATACTGACAATTCTTATGCAAAGATAAGATTGGTAATGTCGAAGGTATACTTGTGATGATGTAACAAAAAATCAATTTGATGTTTATATAGTGATGTTTTCTATACGAAGACGCATTTTACGTTAAATTTATTGATTACCACAAATAAATATTTACCTGCAATTCTAGCCATCAGCATATTTTTAGCTTTCTCACAAATAGATTCCGTTCCATCTGGCAAGTACCCTTCCATTTCGGATAAACAGACTATGAACATATTGGCTATTAATTCTTGAGCATCATCGACATCAGTGGATCTTATTAGTTCACCGATACATGCTAAATAAAATGTCTTGATGCGTTTTCGCAGTACACTCAAATATCTAGAATATTTCTTCAATGTATGGGCAACATCTATTCTGATATATGTATAAGGCTGCTGATTTTCATTTCTCAGAGCATCTGCATAATCATCGATGCTTCTGAAGTTTGTGAACGATATGGTCACGGCATTAAGTAATGCTCGAGACCAATCAGTAACGGAGATATGTGGTATCGGGGCTCCTGATCGTAACCACATAAGCAGCCAGTATGTTACAGCGGGCGTATGTGATTCTTCAGAGAGCATGTGTGACACCGTGAATTGTCCTGAGCCAGTATTCACGGCGATAACATGCAGAAAAATATGTTTAGAAACATTATCATTCAGCCGTTGAATTTTTTTAACAACCCCTTCAGTACTATCAATACATATGCACACTTTATTATTGTTTTGCGCAAAAAGTTTTTTGTATACTTGGAGCTGTTCATTTGTACCGTAACGCACACAAAACGGATCACGTCCAATATGTTCAATCTGATTGGCATACTCTCCACATTTCATCATTTCTAAAGCGATCAGTGGATCTGGGTGTAAATATTGTTTTTATCACACATGCACGGAAAACCCGATTTTCCTCGCTGTTATGCGAGAGTAAAAAGGCATTTTGTCTCCTGTGGTACACAAGATGAACTCGCGCATGCGCATGTCGTGGAGAATTTATTTTCTTCCCTAGGGAGCGGGAAGAAAATAGCGTTTTACTCTCTACAATGACTACTCTTTCACGACAAACAGCGCCATCAGACGGAATAAACACGTAGTACAACGAACTTCACGTTCTGAACATAAACATAACCTGAAATAACGTCCTTATCGTATTTGTAATCACGTGAAATAAATAAAAAATACAATGAGTGACTCGAGTGATGACGAAAATAAATTACCCGCGGCAATCAGGAAAAAAGCAAAAAAGGCGATGGAAGAATCACTGCCCTCCAAGTCGAAAGAAAAATATAATATAGCATATAATAAATTCGTGAAATGGCGAGAAGAACAAGGAACCAAGTCTTTCGACGAGGAAGTTTTGGTCGCCTATTTTCACGATCTTGGAAAAATATATAAATCTTCAACTCTCTGGTCCACCTACTCAATGCTCCGGTCAATGATCAACAATAAACACAACATAAATATTCACAACTATAAGCGCTTGCTGTCATTTCTAAAACAAAAACATGTTGGTTATCAAGCAAAAAAATCAAAAACGTTATCGCCCGATGAAATCGAAAAGTTCTTGCAACAAGCTCCGGATCGCGAATATCTGGACGTTAAGGTAAATATCAAACTTATATTGACAAAATTTCTTGTAAATGATGTTCACGTACAGCCATATAATTATATTTTTGTTCTTACAGGTGGCTTTGGTCATCGAAATCTATGGTGCGTGTCGAGGCGGAGAACTTTGCAACCTCACTGTTGAAGATGTTTCAGATCTCGGATCGACATTTCAAGTTAGGATTCCTGATACAAAGACCCATCTTCCACGATTATTTGTGATCGACTCAAAGTATTATACTATGATTAGAAGATACATAAGCTGTCGTCCGAAACCTGCAGCATCAAATCGCTTTTTCCTTAATTACCGCAACGGAAATTGCACAAACCAGGTTATCGGAAAGAACAAAATTGGATCAATGCCACAAAATATTGCCAAATATTTGGAATTGGAAGAACCAGAATCTTATACAGGGCATAGCTTCCGAAGAAGTTCAGCCACGATGCTGGCTGACGCTGGTGCAGATATGATAGCCATCAAGCGCCACGGAGGATGGAAGTCTGACCAAGTGGCGGAAGGATACCTTGATGATTCAGTCAAAAATAAAACCAAACGATCTGTCCAATTAACAGATTTAATTAACTCTAGTGTTCCACAAAATCATAATGTGGAATTGGAGAATCAGTCATCAAAAAAACTGAAAGGCCATAATATTAATTGTGACACGTCAACCTCCAAAACTTCAACCCCGCCTCAAATAATCTATAACATAAACATCAGTTCCGTTCACTCTTTGAACATGATGAACCCGCAAAACAAGGAATGATATAATTAATGTATAGTCTAAGCATATTTCTTAAATTTTATATTTTATAGTAGCTGTTTTAAGCAGAGAAAAACTATTTTGATTATAAAGTTTATATGTAATGTTATCAAACGTTCACAGTCACGTTACAAGACTGAAGCGTACTTTATTGTCTCAGAGAACTGAGAAATGCCAGAAAATGTTCCTAATATGATTATTCGACGTATATAATACCAGTTATGTTTTCGTAATTTTAATTTGTTATAAATAAGACTATGCCAAAAAAAAAAGTATTCCTAATAAGATTATTTAACGTATATCATAATTTCAGTTATGTTTTCGTAATTTGAATTTTGTTCATAATAAGACTAAACCTAATAAAACTTTTTGAAGATAAGAATGAATTCGTTGTTTTCTTTTGTAGGGGGCTTCGCCCCCCACACCCCCCACCAGGGGCTTCGCCCCTGGACCCCGTCTCCGTTCTCAGATTACGTAGGCAATTGTCACCAGACATCACTGTATAATACTATAATTAGGCAGTTTGGTTTGCTCGGAAAATCGGTGTTTCCGTGTATATGTAATAAAAAATATCGTGTGCAACACGGGAGGATAGGTGCTCTCTACCTCGTGTGAATGTGCTGCCCTCGGCTTCGCCTCGGGCAGCAAACTTCACACTTGGTAGAAATCACCTATTTTCCTCCCTTGATGCACAATATACTATTTAATAATTCTTCTTTTCTTGCCGTATATAAAACTCCTTTAGAAAACAGAATAGATGGTTCTGGACCGTCAGCACCTCTTCCTTGCATTAATTCCTTAGCTTTCTCAGCTCTATATCTTTCGACACTGACACCTTCTAACACTTTGCATACTTCGTGTCTGATTGGGCCTGTCAAAGGTCTTTTACCGCATTTTCCTGATCCAGGACTAACTGTGCACTGAGCTACATAGTCCTTCGATTGCAGCAATTGACTTATTGAGCAATTCAAAGAGGACCCACATTTACAGTGACCTTGAGAATGTCAAATTTATTAATGAATAAAAGTTCATACACCTAAATACATGTATATACAAATATGCACACGTCTATGCTCGTCATATCGAGAGCTTAGAACCAGAAGGGCATAACCCTCACTTTCTAGACTTTCAATCAATTTTCTAGCATAAGGGCGTATCCCACAATAGTGAGTGAAAAAAAACAATAGAATTACGGTTGTTAAAATTAAATGTGTTGCGAAAAATTTCTTTTTTACAATATTTTTAATGCAATTTTTTTTTCACGATACATATATAGGGTGGCTGGTTTTCATCGGACTACCGCGATACATGGAAAACTATAAATAAATAGGGTTATTTGCATTGCAATTATAAGTCGAATTCCGGTTTGCGATTTTCTAAAAAAAAACGTTCATCACCAAACGTCGGAAGTGAAGTAGCAAACACCACCAGGCGACCGCCAAACGATTCAAAAATAAAAAGTTGGAAAATCCAAAGTGGCGAGGCCAACTTTACGGGGGTGCTGAAACTTACCTCGAATTCTTGCTGAAGTAATTTGCAAATTAATGTAAGAGTGTTCAATCAAAAAACCGCATTTTAGATTCCTCGCGTCCCAAATTTTCTTTGAAATGAAATATTGGTAAGCTCCGGGGCGAAAAATGTTCCATAAACGGCTGTCTTTTTTTCTTCCACTTTTTGTTGTACGAGCATAGTATCTTTTTTCGACTATGTCGTCCATTTCCTCTTTTGTGATGATAAAATCAAATTTTATTTCTTCTGAAGTAATATCAGACGCATCGTTGTCGTAAGTAATGTTATTACTATTATCAAAAGTACTCTGCTCTTCACTGGCACATGAAGATTCATTGTTCACCACTTTGTCTTTATCGAGCAATTTATCTAAAACGAAGTATTTATTGCCTTTGACCATCGGATACAAAGAAGTATAAGCATATTTATTTCCGAGTTTTTCTGCAATTTCTTTCCAGATATTATTTTTTTTTGAAACCACTGTGCCGTTATCAATTATTTCGGTTTTGAAAGATAGAATCACGTCTACTAATACTGCTTCGTCGATTAAACGTTTGCGACCACGTGATAAACTCATTTTGCATAAGTTTCGATGCGACTGAACTATCAACTGTGAGACGAACGTCGCGCTCGCACCGTCCGTGCTAAACAAGAAATACGCTGCGGAGTGGTTGCGGCACGGGTGTCAAAGGCATAAGCGGCACTAGCAAAAGCAGCCCGATCTCCAACAACATTAAGACCTAGGGTATTTTTCCATTGAAAAAAGAATGTCAAAATCCCAAGTATTGAAAAATTGAATGAGTGTTTGAGAAAAAGTATTCTAATTCAAGGCGGGCAAATTCGATATCAATAAAATAAAAGGATTTTCAATATTGTATAAAAAATAAAGGACAAGCGTCCTTCAAGAAAAAAATTGAATAATAACACTAATAACACTACGTTATAAATGAGAGAAAAAATGAGTACCCTCTTGAAATTTTGGTGTTCATTTCTCTATATTCAACGAATATCGAAAATATGTATATATATTTTTTTTCTAACACGTACCGTTTCTTAGGGACAGTTTTCAGTGAAAAGGATAAAAAAAATGAACACCCAGTACATACATATTTTAATTTTATTTAAAACTATTTGAAAAGAACCGATGACAGTTATTTTTATTAACATAGTGTGGCAAAAAAAAATATAAGGTTAACAACAGATATTGTACGCTAAATAGATCAAATCTTCTTCTTTTCCTTTTAAATTCATTCACACTCACAGATAGTTGATCACAAAGTCACTAACATGAAAAAAAAAAAAAAAAAAACAGATATCGTCAATTACGTTAATTTTGATAAATATGGGTAAAATGAAGGTAGTTAAAAAAATGATCGGCGGGTATCTCAAAAACTAGACGTGATAGGAACATATGATGTCCACTACTTACAGACTATAAGTAATAGTAAACTTCTACAGCCATTTGTTTGATGGGTACTGATAAAATAGTGTAAATAAATAATTCAGTCTTAAGTTGTAAATCAATTTTTTGAATGATTCAGCATTCATAAAACAAAAACGAGAATTGGAAATGATCCATAATTCATTCTGTTTTTTTTTTAATCTATGAATTGAACATTAAAAATATTATTGAGCTATGTTTTTTTTTTAATGATATTTCGACACAAATAAGAAAATATCGAATGATGACAGTGATGATTTTTTATAACCGTAGCCCACTGCCCCCCAATTGGCGGTACTTATTTTGTAGCACGTTTGTACACGGTGAGCAGAGAGTAACATGTCCAAAAACCGTGGGTAAAAAATTTAATCGGTGCTAAATATGGCATCGAACCTGAAATTCGCTAAAAATTGATGTTTACGCGCACCATGTTTTTATTACCGTAGCCCACTCCGCCCCAAACGGTGCGCAATGCTCCAGAGTACATTTGTAAACCGTAAACGGAGAGTAACATGTCCAAAAACCGTGGGTAAAAAATTTAATCGGTGCTAAACAGACATCGAACCTGAAATTCGCTAAAAATCGATGTTTACGCGCACCATGTTTTTATTACCGTAGCCCACTCCGCCCCAAACGGTGCGCAATGCTCCAGAGTACATTTGTAAACCGTAAACGGAGAGTAACATGTCCAAAAACCGTGGGTAAAAAATTTAATCCGTGCTAAATATGGCATCGAACCTGAAATTCGCTAAAAATTGATGTTTACGCGCACCATGTTTTTATTACCGTAGCCCACTCCGCCCCAAACGGTGCGCAATGCTCCAGAGTACATTTGTAAACCGTAAACGGAGAGTAACATGTCCAAAAACCGTGGGTAAAAAATTTAATCGGTGCTAAATATGGCATCGAACCTGAAATTCGCTAAAAATTGATGTTTACGCGCACCATGTTTTTATTACCGTAGCCCACTCCGCCCCAAACGGTGCGCAATGCTCCAGAGTACATTTGTAAACCGTAAACGGAGAGTAACATGTCCAAAAACCGTGGGTAAAAAATTTAATCGGTGCTAAATATGGCTTTGGACCTTAAATTCGCTAAAAATTGATGTTTACGCGCATAATTTTTTTATTGGGACGGTATGAAAAAACAAATTCAGGATCTTATATCCACGTGTATTAATTGCCAAACTAAAAAATTAACTCGGGTAAAAACCAAACAACCAATGACATTAACAGACACTCCAAAATCAGCCTTTGATAAAGTTTCAATGGACATAGTAGGTCCACTTCCCATATCACCCTCAGGTAATGAATATATCCTAACCATACAAGATCAGCTTTCGAAATACTCTTCAGCAATACCATTAATGGAGACCAACTCAATTGCTATAGCGAACGCCCTTATCACGCACCTTATATGCAAATTTGGGGCTCCGAAACAAATTCTAACAGATCAAGGGGCTAATTTAACCAGCTCTTTAATGAAAGAAGTCGCCAGAAAATTTGAAATCAAACAACTAAGGACTACTGCCTTCCACCCCCAATCTAATGGATCCATAGAACGATCACATCACGTACTAACAGAATATTTAAAGCAATTTGTGGACAAAAATAATAATTGGGACCAATGGTTAGCACAAGCCATGTTCTCTTATAACACTAGCACCCACGAAGGGACCAGGTATACTCCTCATGGGCTAGTCTTCGGTAAACTGGCAAGAATGCCCTCAGAACACGAAGTAATAGAACGTCCTAGTAGCTGCACCAGCCAAATCAGCCCACCAAAAAAAAAGTGACGGGAGATTTTCTTACTTTTTTATTACTAATTTATTACCACAATCCCGAATTTTTTACCCCCAACAGTTCCGCGTAAACGTTCTGCGGTTCAGCTTCGGTCTAAGCTGCACCAGCCATACCGTAACTTCGCTATATTATACGTTATCGGGGCGAAGTTCACGTCAACATTTTTTACTTTTTCATTACTTTCGGATAATATCAACCAGGAATTGTTATTTTCAATTTTTGACGGCGAACACCCCCCTAATTCCATCAATTCAGACGCTATTACCATCTTACAAGTTGACTAGTGGCAGAAATCGACTGCGTTTGTCGGTTGTTGCCACTCGAGAGTAAGCTGGTGATCTTCGAAATATATTAACCATCGATTGAGGCTAAGGTAATAATAATTTTGCCTTATCCTAGTGTAGGTTTTGGTCATTCCTTTATGCCCTCCTGAAGCGGAGCCATGGTATTCCTGTATTATACCCTCTCGTTCTTCTTCTAGGGGTATTCTTACTAACATAAGTTAGTGCAAATCTGGATTTGTGTTTCATATTCCTGGCTAATATTTTTTAAGTGAGTTTCTACTTGTTTCCAAACAATCGAATCTATTCGCGATGTTTTTGATATTGAAAAAGATGTTAGGTTGAGTTCATTGAGGACGTCTATGAGTGAATTTATAGCATCGTTAAATATATCTGGGTCAAGCTGCGTTTTTGAATTTTCTTTTATAGGTAGTCCTACAAAAATTTATGATTTTACCTTTTCTACCTTTGCTCTGCCTGAAGTGAGATCTTAAAATTTTGGTAGGATTTTTGCTTCTTCTAATTCTCGTGAACCGTCGTCGTATGGTTCGCTTTTACAAGTTAGAAAGAGAATAATTGTGCCTTTCTGCATAGAGAGTCTATCGCGAGTATGCGTTATTCTAACCAGGTTTTGCCTGATTTCGTAGTTTCTGGAACTAGGTTCAATTATTTCCTCGTTGTCTGAGTCACTGTCTGTTTCATCTTCGGTTTCGTAGCGTGCGTCTTGTGGCTCGATTGACTCTGAATCAGAGAGGTGGTTGCTGAAATTATCTGGTAAGGTCAAATCGTTATTAGGTTGCGTCTCGTTCGTATTCAGTTCGTCTTGTTCCTCTGGGGTATCTGTGGTTGGTAAATTTGAATTATTAAGGTTACAAATTAATATTTCGAAAGGAGGTTTGAATATTTGAGTGAGTGCGTGTTTGACGTGTGGCCAGAAGAGTTTATCGAGTCCGCATCCAATTCGAGGCATTGCTATTCTTGTTATACCTAATTTCATGCAGAGGTTTCGTAGATAGATTAAGCTGGACCTGAGATCTTCGAACTCTGGTTTCTCGTAGCTGCATTTTTTAGTTATCAGGTAAAATAAATATCGTTGACCGTTCTTGATATTGTAACGTATCAGGCGACCTAGGCCTGACCGTTGGCATTTCGGATCTCAGCCGATGCGAACAACAGAACATTCGAGATCGCACGTTCGAACGACGAGCTGAGTGACGTCACAGCTTGTATATAAGCGGTGACGCCGCTCAACTCAGGAGCAATCTCAGGCAAGCGACCGAGTTGACTCATAGCGATAATCCAATTCCAAAATCAGTAAATTCAAAGTCATTTCTAGTTATATAGTTCATATTCAAACCAAATCGAGTTATATTCAAATTACAAATTATACTGTTTGAATTACGATAAATTAGACCGTAAACGATTCTGTAAATTAATTTAGTAGGGTTTGCAACCGAATTTTAGATAAACAATAAATGATAATTTTAAGTTTTTCAAAAGCAGAGTAGTTTGATGCAACAACCTTCTCAGCCGATTCCAGGTCATCGAGTCCAGTCACACTTAGCGCAGTTACAGCCTTGGTGAGTTCTAGCCTCATCCAGGTCCGAGACAGCCTTAGTACGTTAACGTACTCAGGTCTGAGAGTAAGGGGAAAGGGCAGCCTTAGTGCGAAGAACGCATTCAGGTCTGCGGGGAGGCGGCTTTAGTCACTAAGGTGTCTCAAGTCCGTAATAGGCATTCTAAGTATAATAATTGAAGGGGTCTCTAAAAACATTACTTGAGTAAAGACACTCACACTAACTTAGGTCTGCGACACCTTCAGTGTCGCAGAACATCAAAAAAGTTACATTTGGCGCCCAACGTGGGGCCTCTCAAAATAAAAACTTAGAAAAAATTCTGTTTCGAAAGAAAAATTTAGAGTCATTTATGTAAAAATCCTAAAATTCATTGTAGTAGCTTCAGTAAAATCAATCATGTCAAAAACTAGTGTCACGACCAGGCAAATGGCGGACAAAGGTTCTTGCATCATACTACCTGCTGAAATGAACATAGATGGTAGGAATCAGGGTAAACAGAATAAAGATAAAGAACAAATGACGTTAGATCAAACATTTATTGATAAAGAAGGAGATCATAGGAAACAGAAGAGCTCCGACCAGTCCACGATGATGGCGGCGCTAGAAAAGATAAATAAGAAAATAGATGAGAAATTTGCAAAAATCGAAAAAACATTAGTAGAATCAAAAGCCGAAAACATAGATAATATAGTCGAATGCGAAGATAGTTTTAGGAAGAAATTAGAGGAGCAGTCGTTGCGATACAAAAAAATATTAGAGTCTTTAGAAGAAAAGGTCGAACAATCAAATAAAGGCTTAGAGGAAAAAGTAGAGAAATGTCAGGAGACAATTAGGAGACATAACCAAGAAATCAGGGAAGAATTCGGCGACAGTCTGAATTGCCTGGAAAGTAAGGTCAACCGTAATCAAATAGCGAATATCGAAAAAATAATAGAAATTGAAAAGAAACAAGAAAGCTATAAAAATAGTATAACTACCGAAATTAGAAAAATCAAATCATGTAATCCTGATCAAACATACGATTACAATCAATTACTGTCCAGACACGTCAGAATGCCGCAATATGCAGGAAAATGTTGGGAAAGACCAGCAAACTATATAAAAGAATTAGAAGAATATCTTACTTGTATAGATGCTCGGCACGATGATATTTGTTTAAAATTAGTTGGACAAAGTCTTACTCAAGATGCGAAAGATTGGTGGATCGCGCGTCGCGATGTCATTCGGTCCTGGGAAGAATTTAAAAAACGTTTTTTAAACAGGTATTGGGGAGTAGAAACTCAGCGGGATTTAAGGAGAGAGATAGAATTCGGGTTTTATACACCGGAATCGAGATTAACATGGTCAGAGTACGCAAACCGAAAATTCGCGTCAGCGGCCGGATTGGATCCGTGCATGGCTGAATCAGAAATAGTTCGGAACTTAACACGTCACTTTGAAGAACCAATAGTAGAAGCAGCAAAATGTAGAAACATATGCGATATAGACTCCTTGCTAAGCTTCCTCGACGAGATGCAGTTCGGTGGTCGGTCTAATATACCTAGATCGAAGTTCACTCACACGCAGAAACAGAGTCCAGCTGTCGGTCGCGGAACAGAGCACAGGGAAAAACAGGTGTCATGGCGTAGCGATAACGCGAGTTACCAAGTAAAGGCGATATCGGAAGATGTCGACCAGCGACATAGAAACGGTCAAACGGATAATAGGAATAATAGGTCCAACTGGACAAATGCCAAAGTCAGCGCGACTAATGTAAACATAGACGAAATGTCGATAACCGAGTCAAATCAGCAGGAAAACTGATAGACGCTGTACTGGAAGAAGGACTACCGACGCCAGTACAGCGTGAAGTAAATATCAACGCGGCAAATTATGAAAGGCGAGACACAGAAAATAATTCATTCGAGAGTCCGTTTAATTACTTGATAAATGAAAATACAGATTCAGACAAAATAGATGTTAAGGGTCCGGAGGTTCTATTGAGCGTGGAAGAGGTAGAAGCTAAAGCGCTGATAGACACCGGGAGTCAGATTACTTGTGTATCGGATGACTGGTACAATAAGCATAAGTCATTTTTTAATCGTTGCGCAAAACTTCCGGTAACCAACTTCCGAGTCTTAGGAGTTTTAGGGGGCAAAGGCACCCGAGTGAAGGAGCAGTTCCTAGCAAGTGTCAGAGTAGGGTCGTTGTGTGATGAGGTAGGTTTTCTTATCGTACATGGACTAAAACACGACATAATCTTAGGAATTGACACGTTACGTCGATGGAAAGCCGATTTGGACTTTAATCTAAATAAATTGACCATCCAAAAGGATCAAAATAACGTTCAAGTCGAGGTAGATGAGATTAGTGATAATAACTATGATCAAAACCAGTCACTTAGAGTTGCGTCAATTGTTGAAGATCAAGGCGGACATAATTCTGAATTAACTAATGATGAGATTCAAGCGAAATTGTCAGAATGTCAGGAATTAGCAGCTCATGAAAAAGATGCCTTTGGCCAACTGTTAAAAAAATATCGAAAAATCTTTTCTAAAACACCGGGTAGAGTATCAATCTACGAACACAAAATAAAAATCTACGAGGATAGACCATTCATCAAACGGTCGTATCCAGTACCAATAATGTATCGGGACAAAGTGAGACAGGAAATAGACAAGATGCTAAATTTAGGGATCATAGAGCGTTCCTACAGCGAATATATTAATCCTATAGTAGTTGTGGCCAAAAAGTCAGGCGATGTGAGATTAGTTTTGGATGCCAGGTATATTAATAAACTGATAGTCCCTGACCATGACTGTGCGCAATCTACTGAAGTTCTATTCCAGAAGTGCGGGAATGCAGCAGTTATGTCCAGCCTAGATCTAACAGCGAGTTTCTGGCAAGTGCCACTACATGTAGGGTCGCGAAAATTCACAGCGTTCATGTACGAGGGGAGGACATACCAATTTACGGTAACACCCTACGGACTCAGTACCAGTTTAGCGAGTCTAATTCGGACGTTAGATTTAGTTTTGCGTGAGACGGACGCTTTCACTGTCAATTTTGTCGATGATATATTGTGCCTATCCGACTCGTTCCATTCTCACTTGGCCCATCTTGAAAAACTATTTCAAGTATTTCAAAAACACAATATGACAGTTAACTTCAACAAGTCCAAGTTCTTCCGAGAGGAAATTGACTTTTTAGGACATAGAATTACTAAAAACGGAATACAACCGCAACCGGAAAAGATAGAAGCGATTCAGCGATTTCCGGAGCCTAAAAATGTTAAGCAGCTTAAGGGATTTCTCGGATTAACTAATTATTATAGTAAATTCACAAACGAATACTCAGATGCTACGTCACCACTACTTAAATTGGTTCGGAAGGACGCCAAGTGGGAGTGGAATGACGAGATGATATCACACTTTAACAAAGTAAAGCATTTATTCTGTAAAGTCATGATAATTCACCACCCAAATCCGAAAGGAAGGTATTATTTACAATGCGATGCTAGTAATTATGCTATCGGAGCAGTTTTGTACCAGTTATCCGATACAAATGAGGAGTTGGTTATCGGCTTCGCAAGTCGTACGTTGAAAGGTGCTGAATTAAGCTACTTTACATCTGAAAAGGAGCTACTAGCTATAGTCTACGCTTTAGAGAAGTTTCGAACATTTATATTAGGAGCTAAGCTGACGATCCGTACTGATCATCGCGCGCTAACGTACATGACCACTTGTAAATTGGTCAGTTCGCGATTGGCTCGCTGGATTCTGTTCATACAGACGTATAACTTCGATATTGAGTTCATTAAGGGAAAGGATAATCTAGTCGCTGATACCCTCAGTAGATATCCACCTATAAATAAAAAGGAGAAAACAATAGTCAGTAGCATGCAAATCATCGCACCTTTAGCAAAAGATATAACGGAGGAGTTAAATCGTGATTTAGCAAATTTCGAAAAGCTTCAGGCGGAAGACAGACAAATTAGAGATTTAATAAAGCAAGATATCGATAAAAACAAGAAAAGATTAATACCGATTAACCATATCTGGTACCATGTGGAACCAGGGGGCAGTAGAAAGGCTTATCTACCTGCTACTTTAGTAAAACCTTTGATTAAAGAGACACATGAATTGTATGGACATCTAGGTGCTAGTAAATGCTATCGAATGTTAAAGGAGAGCTTTTATTATCCGAAATTCGGGCGTCTTGTCAGGACAGTCTTAGCAAGCTGCGACCGTTGCCAACGCTGCAAAGTTCCAAACCGTTACAGCTATGCACGGATGCAGAATATCACGCCGAGCGGAGTAGGTGAATTGTTATCAATAGATTTTCTAGGGCCCTTACCTTCAAGTAAAGGAAATTATCGATGGTTACTCGTCACTATTGATGCATTCAGTAAATTCGTACGATTGTACCCCTTAAAGACGGCCGACGCGCGATCCACGATTCGATGCATCTTCGAGAAATACATTCCCGAGTTGGGGAAGCCGAAGCGGATCCAGTTCGATCATGGCACCCAATTTACGTCAACAAGATGGCTAAAGAAATTAGAAGAGGAAGAAATTATTCCTATATTTTCGTCGATTAGACACCCCCAAGGCAATATGGTGGAAAGGGTGAACAGGGAATTAGGTAGATTCTTTAGGACATTCTTGACTGAGAAACACACTGCCTGGGTTAACTGGATAAAAGTCATTGAGTGTTGCATAAATGAGGTATGCCATGACTCGACTGGATTCTGCCCGTGCGAGATCCAACTCGGTGAATCGCCGACACGTTTCTGGAAAAGATGGTTTAACTTAGATCAAAACGAAATATCACAAGAATTAAAGTTAACATTAGCTAAAAATAATATTAGAAGAAACGGAAGAAGCAGAGCCGACCGATTTAACTCAACGCATAAGATGACAAAGTTCAATGTTGGCGATTTAGTGTTAGTAAGAGCATTGAACGTATCTGATACAAAAAGTAAGATTATGGCAAAATTTCTAGCATTATATGAAGGACCATATCGCATCAGTCATCGAATCGGTGAAGCTACTTTCGTGCTAGAGAATATAACTACAAGAAAAGAGCGTGGACGTTTTCACACACACTTATTGAAACCTTATGTATTACCTGTAATTTGAAAATTAAGCAAAACAATAGACAACAGATAGAGCTGTTATCGTTCACTACGGTTGACATTGGAATCGCTGGCGTGCCTAGGGATGATGCGTTATAAAGGTCCCCTGTTGAGCGTGAGAACCACAGTCAATCATCATGTACGGCTACGGTTATATTAGCGTTCAGGAAAAGTCAACTCAAACCGGCGAAAACGATGGAGATTCGCAAGGAATCGCTAAGGTTGTCCATCCTTCTGGAGGCTTTACATCGGGGAGTGAAAGATATGCAGTTGGGAAAGGACATCAGACTGCAAGGTACCTGATAAATCCGGAAAAACGATATAAAAAGAAGGTGGTGGAAAAGATTGGCAGCATACCTGACATGATTACGAAAAGGGAGGTACTTACCATCAGACCATCCGAAAAATGCAACAAGCCTGGATCCGGATTGGAAGGTGGCACACAGTCAATGCAAGGTGCAGACCTGAACAACAACGGGTCAGTCATCAAGGTCAGCATCCCACTAAAAAAAATAGAGATAAAATCTGAAAAGATAGAAAAGGAAATAAGGGACAAAAACGAACTTACCGAGTCAACACGAAAAAGGAAACCTACCATCATATCTGATGTCGTGGTCGAGGCGAATGATCCAAGGCTCAAGGCATTTAAAATTCCAAAGAGATGCCAGGCGCCGACGGATAACACAAAACATACACTGCACAAGGCACCCATCCTAAAAAGACCACGGATAGCCGACTTCGACAAGCGAAGAAACCGAACACCGGAGGAGCTGATTACGATGCTTCGTATATTTGGCACGTTAGACCTGTCAGATGATGAAGATTGTCAACCGACGACCATTAAGGCAGAAAAATCAGCTGTTCCGAGGTATGAACCGTCGAAGAAAGAGAGGGAAGGACCGACTATCCGTCAACCAATCCGGGAAACCATCGAGATCCCGAGACTCGCCGATCCAACAGACCCACTGGGTTTAAAAAGGGGTTGAACATCCGCGACAAAGATGAAGGAAGTAAAGAAAAATGGGTCGATCATCTAAAACATCGAATTCCGGCAAGGTCATCCGAACATCAGATGATCGAAGGGGGCTAATGTAACGTATCAGGCGACCTAGGCCTGACCGTTGGCATTTCGGATCTCAGCCGATGCGAACAACAGAACATTCGAGATCGCACGTTCGAACGACGAGCTGAGTGACGTCACAGCTTGTATATAAGCGGTGACGCCGCTCAACTCAGGAGCAATCTCAGGCAAGCGACCGAGTTGACTCATAGCGATAATCCAATTCCAAAATCAGTAAATTCAAAGTCATTTCTAGTTATATAGTTCATATTCAAACCAAATCGAGTTATATTCAAATTACAAATTATACTGTTTGAATTACGATAAATTAGACCGTAAACGATTCTGTAAATTAATTTAGTAGGGTTTGCAACCGAATTTTAGATAAACAATAAATGATAATTTTAAGTTTTTCAAAAGCAGAGTAGTTTGATGCAACAACCTTCTCAGCCGATTCCAGGTCATCGAGTCCAGTCACACTTAGCGCAGTTACAGCCTTGGTGAGTTCTAGCCTCATCCAGGTCTGAGACAGCCTTAGTACGTTAACGTACTCAGGTCTGAGAGTAAGGGGAAAGGGCAGCCTTAGTGCGAAGAACGCATTCAGGTCTGCGGGGAGGCGGCTTTAGTCACTAAGGTGTCTCAAGTCCGTAATAGGCATTCTAAGTATAATAATTGAAGGGGTCTCTAAAAACATTACTTGAGTAAAGACACTCACACTAACTTAGGTCTGCGACACCTTCAGTGTCGCAGAACATCAAAAAAGTTACAATATAGACTACTTCTCCTATAGTTTTTCGTTGGCTAAATAATGCTGGTACTTGATTGAAACGGCTCTTAAATTCTCTAGCTATTCCGGCGTTCATTTTGAGATCTTCTGCCACGCAGTGGGCTGAAGCATATGAGTCGTCTGTTGTAAAAAGATCTTAGTCAATTTCTGTTACTACAGGTTTTTCAGGAGTGGGGAAGATCGCGTCATCTCAACTGTCGTCTGCTTCTGTCGGTCCCGCGACCTGTGTTGTTTGTATTATTTGTTAGATGTCCTAAGGTATTAAATTATTACGTACGGGGAGTACGATGGGGTGTGGAGGATCTTCTACATGTATTCTGATATTGTATAGTGTTCCACCGAATAGTTCGAAAAGAGTTGGTTCTATTTGTGACCAGTTTAAATCGTTTTCTTCCAGGTCTAGATTTGTGAATGCTAAATGAGAGATTTGGAATTCCTGGGTTAACTGATGGAGCAGCCTGAGAGCTCCTTCTATGTCTTCTAGTTTTGCCAAATCGGTATCCTTTTCTTTTATAACTAGGTAAATTACCAGTCTACCTTTATGATTAAGAGCAGTTACCCCTCCTATGGGTGTATTATAGGTTTTAAGTTTTTCGATTTGTCCAACGGTTGTTCGGAATAGGGGTCCTAAGCCTCTTTCAAACTTGAAGTCTTGAGATGTCGTATGAACTAACGCGTATCCTTTCGGCGCGTTAAAAATGTCTCCTTTTGAAAGTACGAGTCTATTTATTTCGCTAGGTTTCGGATCAAGAGGTTTTTCTGGAGGATTACGGGAGAGGGCGTCCGCGTTTGCATTTATTCTACCGGGCTTGTAAACCATATTATATTCGTGTTCTGCTAACTTTAATCTCCCCCTAACTAGACGCGACGTTGGATCTTTTACTGAATTTAGCCATATCAAGGGTCTATGATCGGTTATTAACGTGAACTTAGTACCGTATACGTATGATCGGAATTGTGAAGTGCAGTAAATGATAGCCAAAAGTTCCTGTTCTATTGTGGAATATCTTTGTTCGGCTGGTTGAAGTGGTCGCGAGGTGTAGGCGATTGGTAAATCTTTTCCTATTTCGCCCTGGCTAAGTACTCCTCCTATCGCTTGTCCTGATGCATCCGTGGTTATTATAAAAGGTTTCGTGAAGTCCGGGTATTGCAATATTGGTTTTTCGCATAATTTGTCCCGTAATATTTCGAAAGCTTCTTGTTGTTTTTCCTTCCGATTGAAGGGTGTGGTTTTCTTTAAGAGTTCTGTCATTGGTTTTGCAATTTTTGAGAAATTAGGAATGAATCTGCGATAATAGCCTGCTAATCCAAGGAATTGTTTAATATTTTTCGCGTTTTTAGGTACCGGAAAGTTTCTTACTGCTTCTACCTTTTTTGGATCGGGTTTCACTCCGTTTTCGCTTATTACGTGTCCTAAATACATGACTTCTCTTCTGAGGAATTCGCATTTATCCGGTTGTAGTTGAAGGTTAGCTCCCCGTAGTCTTTTCATCAGAAGGTTAAATTTTTGCTCGTGTTCCTGAAGGGAACTGGCGTAGAGGACTATGTCATCTAAGTAAACGAATAGTTCATTGCCCTGTAGTCCTGTCAATACGGTGTCCATTAAGCGTTGGAAGGTGGCTGGCGCGTTTTTTAGTCCGAACGGCATTCGCGTAAACTCGTAATGTCCGTAGGGGGTAGAGAACGCGGTTTTAGGGCCATCGGCTTCCTTCATTCGTATTTGGTGAAAACCTGAAGCTAAATCGAAGACTGAGAAATATTTTGCGTTGCCTAGTTGGTCTAAAATTTCGTTGATATTTGGTAGTGGATATGCGTCTCCGATGGTTTTTTCGTTCAGATTTCTATAATCAATTACCATTCGCCAACGTTTGTTCCCTTGCGAGTCGGGTTTTTTGGGTACAATCCATACGGGCAAGTTGTATGGGGATAGTGAGGTTTTAATTAAGTTATTTTTTTCCAGGTCTGCGACCTGCTTATTTATTTCTTCCTTGTGAATTGGTGGAAATCTGTATTGTCGCGTATTAACTGGAGTATCGTCCGTTGTGGTTATACCGTGTTCTATCGCGTTGGTTGCTTTTAAGGGTTCGTCGGGTAAATGGAATATATCGACGTTTAGTTGTATTAATTTTTCTACGTGCTTTGTTTGTTCCGGATTTAAGTGTTCTAGCCTGAGTAATGGTTTTATTTGCTCGAATCGTCGGGTCTGTTGGTCATTTAACATATGGGTATGCTTTACATGCGTGATCCTTCCTTGCTCTTGGTTATAGGGGAAAATTTCGACTTCTGGTGTTTCAATTATTATGTCCTTTTCTGTGGTATTGATAATTGGAATTATAGCCTGTTCGTTCTGAACGCCAACTAGTGCTTCTCCCGCATAGATTCCTTCGATGTGACCTAGCCGTGGTAGGTATCCTTCTCGGAGGTTAGTGCTTTCTACGTTTACTTGAATGATCTGTGTGGTACGAGCCTTTATTGTAAATGTGTCTTTAGGTATGAAAGCTAATGATTGGTCATTGATAGTTAGGCATTCGTTTTCGTAATTTATGGTTGCTTTTGTTCCACGAAAGAAGGCTGATCCCAATATTCCGTCTTGTTTGATTCTAAAATTGTCGTCGACTACGTGAAAGGGTACCGTTTCTCCTGCTATATCTATTCCTGTACTGCCTAGAGATTTAATCAAATTTTCGGTGATGCCTTTCATTTCTATTTTATCTGAGGTGTTTATTTTCTGTTGATCCTTCAAATTTCCTACCTTTATTATATTGGGTTCCGCTCCCGTGTCTATCATCAATTTGGTATTGATTTTAAGGTCTTTAGATTCTATTTTGATTGTGGGTACTGCACCTAAGCTGAGGTTGACGGTCGCGATAGTATTTCTTCCAGGGTTAGCAATGGGTTGACTGTTCGCGTCGGCCCTGTTTCTCGGGGTTTCGCGTTCCCCGAGGGGCCTGCTTCGTTTCCCGAATTCTGTTTGCTAGCCTGGTCGGTCTGTCTTCGTTCGTCGGCCCATTTCTTTTTCCTACATTCGTCGATGTTATAGCCCGTGAATTTACAGAATTTACATGACTTATTTGAGTCATACGCGCTGCGAGTTGGATCATAATTAGGTCGAGGTCTATTATTATTGTTATTACTCTGAGGTTGATTATCACGCGTTCGTTCATAATCATTGTTACGTGAGGCGTTAGTTGGAATCGGGGTTTCTTGTTCCCTTTTCATGAATCTGCATTTTTCGGTTACGTGTCCTATTTTCTTGCAGTTTAGGCAAACCGGTGGCTCGTTTTTTCGTGAATAGAAACTTGTTTTATCGCCCTGATTATTCTGAAATCTTTCCTTGTCCTTATCGAATTGTTTTCCTATTTCTATAGCCTTAACCGTGGCTTCCGCGAAGGTTCTGACTCCCACGATTTGGAGTGCGTTCCTATAGTCTGCTGGAAGTTCATCTAGGAAGCTGTCCAACGCTTCTATGTCTACGGCTTCTGTGTACGTATCCGTTATTTCGTCTTTCTACTTCTAGAATGGCTGTTTTTAGATCTTTAACTCGACTTATGTATTGTAACTTTTTGGGTGCTTTACGCGACACTGAAGGTGTCGCGTACGGCTAGTTACTTGTGAGTGTCTTTACTCTAGATTAATTTCTAGGGCTCCTTGGTAGAGGTAATCAATTTGTTAGTCCCTAATACAGACTAGGGTGGAGCGAATCACACCGTAGCTGCCTCCCTCAGACCTGGATGCTGCAAGCAGCACCGAGGCTGTATCAGACTTGGGATTCAACGCACTTGCCGAGACCGTATCTCGACTTGGGTACGCCTAGCGCACCGAAGCGAGTATCGGATCTGGACAGTGCAGTCGTCACCGAAGCTGTATATTAGCTAATTAAATGAAATGTGTTAGTCAGGTCAGTTCAGCCTACGGAGAAGAAGGTTGTAGAGAAAAAGGAAACCGTCCCGATTAACAAAATATTTAATTAATCAAATAAATCATAATGAGTTGAAATGGTTGCAACCGGAAATTTATACTATTATTAAATTACATAAGTTTTAACCTAATTTGTAGATTCAGCTATGCTACGATTCTACGCTCGTTTCTCGTTTAATTTTTCGTTATATTTTAAATCTGATAAATAGGAATCCAAATGGTAATGTAAATGAAAGTAGAAAAATAAGATAATAATTGACTCTAACGTAAAACCCCGCTATGGCAGTTTCCGTGATTAAAGAAATGAAGCTAAAGAGCACCAGGGCGCTCTGCCTGTCTGGCCTCAGAAAAGATATGTTAGTGAGACAGCGTGGCGCTTTGCCTAACACTGCTGCTGGAGCCATGTTAGCGCTGCGCTTATATAGTCACTGATTGACGTCACTTGTTGTGCGCGGTTGACGGTGCGCGGCGTGACGTATTGTTTCGGGTGTGGATCACCCGATCCGTTACATTGCCCCCTTCAATCATCGGATCTTCGGATGATTTATCAGATGTTCGGACGATGATTGACGTAGTACCCGGGTTGCATCTACAGCCTCTTCAGACCCAGAGGATCACTAGGGTCGAACAATACCGGTATCTCGATCTCTTCGCGTTTGCTATGCTTGCTCGACGGCGCAGGTGTTTTTTCGTCGTCGTCATCCGAAATATCAATGGATCCAAACAATTTCAGCATCGAGATCTTCTTTCGGTGCTCTTTCCGCTGTAATTTTCGATCTTCAGGTATCTCCACTGCGATTAGCTTCCACGGTAAGTACGTCTCTGTTGCCTTTTTTTCGTTTGTTTTCTTAGGTTCATAAGATTGAGTTGGTAATGTTTTCGTTATAATCGGTGATGTTTTTGTCGTAATCGGTAATATTTTCGTCGTAATCGGTGATGTTTGTTTGTCTTGTTCTTTAGGTGCAGCGATGTTGAGATTTGCTAGGTCGATGTGTATAGGTAGGGTGAGCTTTTTAATCGTATTGCCTATCTGATCATCCTTCATTGTGTCTGCCTTCATCGTCGGATCAAGTTGTTCTCTGGTAAGTACTTTCTGTTTATTAATCTCCTCTACTTCAACAGGCTTATCTGCGACCCTCCTTCTTCTTCTCATCTTCCTCTCTACTGCAACCGTCTGCATTGCTCTCCCTTTGACAAATCTTCCCTTACCCAGGATAAACGTCTTGTTCGGAAATAAAATTTTTAATTCATTATTATTTTTATCTAGGTATGGTTGCGACTCAGTTTGCGTTTCCTTGTCTTGTACACTCGTGTAACCGTAATTGAACGAGGTCATCTTGCCGAAAACTGCTGGTGTCTTCCTTGCTGCTCTGCTTTTATAGATGCCTAATTACAGGTGTGTAATATAGGTGAGTACCTTTTTTTTTTTTCAACTATAGTCCTATGTCACCAAGTCTAAACGTTTTGTCTGTGTGTATTCAAAATGTTTTTCTATATTTCTCGAGAAGGTTCTAGATACAGCTTGAACATATTAGTATGGAATCTGCCTCTTTCTAAGCCATTGTTCAGGTGTTCTAAAATAAACGTGGCTTCGCCAATTCTAGTTTTTAATCTATAAGGTCCTTCGTAAAGGGTGAAAAACTTTCCCATCTTCTTATTTTTAGTATCTGATACGTTCAAAGCTTTAACTAGTACCAGATCTCCAACATTGAATTTTACTAGCCTGTGTGTTCGATTAAAACGATCGGCTCGTTTTAATCCGTGTTTTAGAATATTCTGTCGAACTAAACCTAGTTTTGCGTCCCTAGATATATTGTCCCTATTTTTTACGAGCCATTCCTCCCAGAATCTAGATGGAGGTTCTCCTAGTTGGATTTCGCACGGGCAGAATCCAGTTGAATCATGGTACACCTCATTTATGCAACACTCAATCACTGAGATCCAATTGATCCATGCGGTATGTTCCTCCGTGAGGAATGTCCTAAAAAACCTTCCTATTTCTCGGTTTACTCTCTCAACGATGTTCCCTTGCGGATGACGTATTGATGAAAAAATTGGGGTTATACCCTCTTCCTCTAATTTATTTAACCATCTAGCTGACGTAAATTGCGTACCATGATCAAACTGGATCCTGCTCGGCTTTCCAAGTTCCGGTATATATTTATCAAAAATGCATTTGATGATGGACTCCGCGTTTGCCGTTCTCAAGGGATACATTCGTACAAATTTACTGAATGCATCGCAGGTCACCAAGATCCATTTATAATTTCCCCTGCTCGAAGGTAACGGTCCCAGAAAATCGATGGATACTAAATCGCCTACCCCCCGCGGAACTATGTTTTGCATACTTGCATAACTATATGAGCTAGGTACCTTGCATCTTTGACATCTATCGCATCGCGCTAATTCTTGTCGGATTACTCGTGCGAATTTAGGGTAATAGAAACCTTCTCGTAATATCCGGTAGCATTTGCTCGAGCCTGTATGCCCATATATCTCATGGCATTCCTTGATTAATTTTTTAATTAATGAATCAGGCACGTAGGCTTTCAAACCGCCCCCTGGCTCTACGTGGTATAGTACATCATTTATGATTTTATATCGCTTTTCTGATTGTATTTCGTCTGATTCCAGGATCGATAAAATTCTCTCGTCCTGTCTTTGATTGTTAGCAAGTGATTCTAAATTAATTCTTAGTTCATTTGTTAATTCTTTAGCTAATGGCGCTAATATTATTATCTGCCTTACTAATGCTATTTTTTCTTTCTTTTCAGGAAGATATCGGCTCAGCGTGTCTGCGACAACATTATCTTTTCCTTTAACGTACTCGATGTCAAAATTATACGTTTGAACAAACAAAATCCATCGGGTTAGCCTTGAACTTAATAGTCTGCATGCAAATAAAAATGTCAATGCCTTATGATCTGTCCGAATTGTTAATTGAGCTCCTGCCACAAATGTCCGAAACTTTCCTAATGCGAACACTACTGCTAACAATTCTTTTTCGGTTTTGAAGTAATTCAACTCCGCTCCTTTTAATGTTCTACTTGCAAACCCGACAATTAATTCTTCATTTTGATCTGAAAGCTGGTATAATACGGCTCCGATAGCGTAATTGCTTGCATCGCACTGCAAATAATATCTACGTTTAGGATCAGGATGATGTATTATCATGTTGTCACAGAACAACTTCTTTACTGTGGTAAAATGTGTTATCATTTCCTCGGTCCAATCCCATTTAGAGTCCTTCTTTACCAACGCTAATAATGGTGCTGTTGCCTCGGAATAAGATCTCGTAAATTTGCTATAATAATTTGTTAGGCCCAAGAACCCTTTTAGTTGTTTAACATTTTTCGGCTCTGGAAAATTCTGAATTGCCTCGATCTTCTCTGTTTGCGGCCGTATGCCTTCTTTCGTTATCTTGTGGCCTAAAAAATCGATTTCCTCTCGGAAGAATTTTGATTTACCAAAATTGATCGTCATATTGTATTTCCTGAATACTTTAAACAACAATTCCAGGTGCTCTAAATGTGATTGGATCGAGTCAGATAAACACAATATGTCGTCTACGAAATTTACTGTGAATTGATCTGTGTCTTTTAACACTAGATCTAAAGTTCTAATCAGGCTGGCTAGACTTGTACTTAACCCATAAGGTGTGACAGTGAATTGGTAGGTTTTCCCCTCGTGCATGAATGCTGTGTATTTCCGCGAATCTTTATGTAATGGCACTTGCCAAAAACTAGCTGTTAGGTCTAGACTCGACATTACGGTTGCATTTCCGCACTTCTGGAACAAAACCTCAGTAGATTGCGCGCAATCGTGATCAGGTACTATAAGCCGATTGATGTATCTCGCATCTAAGACTAACCTGATCTCGCCAGATTTTTTAGCAACAACTACCAGTGGATTCACATACTCACTATAAGATCTTTCGATCACTCCAAGCTCTAACATTTTCTGTATTTCTTCGTTTACTTTATCTCTATGTACCATTGAAATGGGATATGATCGTTTGACGAACGGTTTATCTTCGTAAACTTTGATTTTATGTTCATATACGGTGACTCTACCCGGAATTTTTTGAAAAACATCTCGATAATTTTTTATTAAGTCTGTAAAGGCTCTAACTTCATCGGCTCCTAGTACCTGACAGTCGGTTAGTTTGCTCTCTACTTCATCATCGGTTATGTGATATTTATTTTCTTGATTCTCGGTTGTTTTTAAGCTAGAGATTCCAGCCGTGGAATCTGATCGATTTTGTTTATCGCTTGGGTTATACAATTCGATATAATATTTTCTCTCTTTTATTTGGATCTCCAGTCTGTTTATTTGCAAGTCAAGATCAGCTCTCCATTTACGCAGTGTGTCGATACCGATTATTACATCGTGTTTTAATCCAGGCACGACGAGAAAACCCACCTCATCGACTGCCATACCGATCTTGATTTCCGCAAGAAATTGTTCTTTTACTCGGGCTGGTCTGCCCCCTGTTACACCCTGTACTTGAAAATTAACAACCGGTAATTTTTCGCATTTTGATAAATTGTCTTTATGTTTGAGATACCATTCATCCGAAACGCAGGTTATTTGGCTACCTGTATCTACCAAAGCTTTCATCTCGATTTTTTCGATTCGGAGACTTAATTCCGGACATTTGTTATCTACAGGTTTCTCATTTATTTCTTCCGCAATTAAAAACTCGTACGGATCTTCAAAAGTAGTTAAATCAGTGAGATTTGCCGCGAAAACATTGACTTCATGCTGTGTCGGTACGTTTATTGGTGTGACCGGCACAGCGATTTCTAGTTTTCCGAACTGTTACTAGGTTCCGTTGTAATCGGATCATCCGTAGTGTCGTCACAGTCGATCGCGTTTATTTGATGATTTGTCCAGTTTTGTTTTGGACTGTAATATTGAGTACTAGGCCTAATATTTTGGTTGGCGTCGCTTTGTTTTGAACCAGGATTAACGTTCTCAGTCCGCCATGACACTTGTTTATCTCGCGTCTCTGTCGTCCGATAACCCGGTGAATTTTGTTTGTTCGTGTTAGTGAACTTACTTCGAGTTGCATTTGATCTACCCCCAAATTGCAATTCGTCCAAGAATGCGAGGAGCGCATCGATGTCGCGGATGTCACGGCACCTAGCTGCTTCTACTACGGATTCGTTAAAATGTCGGGTAAGGCAACGAACTATCTCTCTTTCGTCCATGCGTGGAGACAAGCCTGCGGCTGACGCGAATTTTCTATTTGCGTATTCTGACCACGTTACCTTCGTATCGTTATTATAAAATCCGAACTCAATGTCTTTTCTAATCTCCCTCTGGGTTTCTTCTCCCCAGTATCTATTTAGAAATCTATTTTTGAACGAGTCCCAGGAATTGATCACGTCACGACGCGCAGTCCACCAGTCTTTTGCATCCTGAATAAGACATTGGCCTATGAGTTTTAAACCTAATTCATCGCAATCAGCTCCTACAAAGGTAAAGTATTCTTCTATTTCTTTAATAAAGTTAGCAGGTCTTTCCCATGCTTTTCCTGAATAAGTCGGCATTTTGATATGCTTAGCAATTATGTTGTGACATTCACTGTTGTTGCCAGAGTTTCTGAATCTAATTCTCCTAACCTCTGTGTCGATGTTTGTTTTCAAACTCTCGTGTTTGTTCTCTAACTCAGCGAATTTGTCAACACTAAATTGATAGTTATCCTTAACCTTGGTATTGAGTTTATTTAAATTTCCGTTAAATTCGCTTCTGATGTCTACTTGGCAAGTTGTCAATTGCTCTTGCAAACCTATCACTTCGGAACTATATTTTTCGTCTAGATCATGTAAATTCGCTTCTACAGACTCTATTTGCTTTCGATTTATTTGCTGTTGATCGTCTACTTTTTTAGATATTCTGTTTTCGAACTTTGAATATTCTTTTTCTGTATCTGTTTTAAATACCATCATCCTACGTTCTACGGCAGCAAATTTTTCATCTAACTTTTTGTTTATTTGTTCTAGGATCTCCATCATCATGGATTGCGTCGGATCCGCGAATTTACTTGATGTTCCTACTTCTGTTGGTTTTTCAATAAAGGTTTTGTCAAACTCAGTAGTGCCTTTGTCTTTCTCACGCCTACCTACATTTTTATCTGTAAGTTTCGAGCCGGTTTCCTTTTCCGCACCTTTTCTCGAGGCTGAACTGTGACCTTCCATTTTGACAAATGACTCTAAATTATGCAATGACTCTAAGTTAACAAAAGACTCTAAATTAAGCAATGACTCGAATTTAAACAAATGACTCTAAGCAATGATTTTACTGAATTTACAGGTAAACAGAAGGTTTACCTCCAACTAACAAGGAGCCCCACGTTGGGCGCCAAATGTAACTTTTTGGGTGCTTTACGCGACACTGAAGGTGTCGCGTACGGCTAGTTACTTGTGAGTGTCTTTACTCTAGATTAATTTCTAGGGCTCCTTGGTAGAGGTAATCAATTTGTTAGTCCCTAATACAGACTAGGGTGGAGCGAATCACACCGTAGCTGCCTCCCTCAGACCTGGATGCTGCAAGCAGCACCGAGGCTGTATCAGACTTGGGATTCAACGCACTTGCCGAGACCGTATCTCGACTTGGGTACGCCTAGCGCACCGAAGCGAGTATCGGATCTGGACAGTGCAGTCGTCACCGAAGCTGTATATTAGCTAATTAAATGAAATGTGTTAGTCAGGTCAGTTCAGCCTACGGAGAAGAAGGTTGTAGAGAAAAAGGAAACCGTCCCGATTAACAAAATATTTAATTAATCAAATAAATCATAATGAGTTGAAATGGTTGCAACCGGAAATTTATACTATTATTAAATTACATAAGTTTTAACCTAATTTGTAGATTCAGCTATGCTACGATTCTACGCTCGTTTCTCGTTTAATTTTTCGTTATATTTTAAATCTGATAAATAGGAATCCAAATGGTAATGTAAATGAAAGTAGAAAAATAAGATAATAATTGACTCTAACGTAAAACCCCGCTATGGCAGTTTCCGTGATTAAAGAAATGAAGCTAAAGAGCACCAGGGCGCTCTGCCTGTCTGGCCTCAGAAAAGATATGTTAGTGAGACAGCGTGGCGCTTTGCCTAACACTGCTGCTGGAGCCATGTTAGCGCTGCGCTTATATAGTCACTGATTGACGTCACTTGTTGTGCGCGGTTGACGGTGCGCGGCGTGACGTATTGTTTCGGGTGTGGATCACCCGATCCGTTACAGTATTCAATAATATGTTCACCCGTTTTCTTGAAAATGTTTGCTAGTTCACCTCGGTAGAAGTTTGCACTACGGTTTGGGCTAAAGATTTCGAATAGCTTGTCTGAAAAGTCTTGAATATTTCCGAACTCTTCATCTTCCAGTGCTATTGCTGCTCGTCCCGTGAGCTTACCCTTAAGAATTTTTACCAGCGTTATTTCGGCTAAAGGGGCGATCATACCTTTCGCCCGCCTACATGCTCTAGTAAATGCCATGAGGCCTGATGTGTCGCCGTTAAACGTCGGTACTAATTCGATTGCTTGTTTTATAGTAATCGTATCTTCGGGATTTGAGCTGGTGTGCGAAACTGTTCTAACTTCGTGTCTCCTTGAACTTCTCCTGAGAGATTCCATCTCTTGCCTAAGCGTTCTTAATTCTTCGGCTAATGCATGTATGGGGTTATCGTTGGGTGATGGATTTTGATTTTGCGGAGGAGTAGTTGGTAGTGCAGGAGGATCTGGGGCTGGTCTGATAGGTAAAGTGGACGTTGCTTCTGTTCCTGGCATATGCGCTTGATTTGAGGTTGAGGCTTCGGGGTCTACTTGTGTTGTTGTTCCTGAATTATTTGCCCGTAAACCTGAGATTTCAATTCTGAGTCTTTGCGATTCTAATTCTAGTTGTTCTTGGCTTTTAGCTTGTGCTTGTAACATATTTAGTTGTTCTTGTAAGTTTCTGTTTCTTTCCGTTAATTCTAGTTCTCTGGCTTGGTGTGTTTGTTCTGTCAAGCTAATATTCTGTTGTCATTTTATGACTTCTGTTTCCCTCGCTTCTATTTGTTTTAGTTTTTCTGTTAATTCCGAATCTAAGCGTGCTAGTTCAGTGGCATCTAAATTTTTACTTCTTAGTCCTGAAGCCATTTTGTTTTATGTTTCGTGTTTTTATAATAAAAGCTGTTTCTCTGATCGTAAGAATCCCACGACCTGACACCAAAATTATTTACGCGTTGTTACAGACTGACATGCAGTTATCGCTGAATGAAGGAAACGGAAAGAGAGAAAGCTCTGGATCCGTTTGACCAGTCAACGAAGGTCGACGTTCAGGTTCAACGCACCTCCTTTAGATCCACATGGACGGGCTTACGGGAGGTTAACAGGGAACAGCAGTATTATAAGAAGGAATAGTGAAGTATTATTATTAATCTTACCTTTATTCTGGCTCGACGATCTCGACGATTTTGGGCGTAGCGGGTTGTGATGGGTTGTCAAGATGGCGGATGTCGAAGGATCGTCTCGTCAGAGTTGTTTCTATGGTATTGACTATGCACCTGGCACCCTGGTAGTCGATGCTGTGTTGGACTATTGTCCTTGGAGTCTCTTCTAAATATCCTCGGAAGGGTCCCTCCGGTAATTCAGCTGGTTGTGGCGAAGGAACTTCGGTGCCCGAGACACTATTGTCCGTATGATTTGTCTGAGTTTGATCGGTTTTCGGTATTATAATAGTGTCACGGCTGTCACTGTCGTCTGGCCCTTGAGTTGGTTGAGGTTAATAAACTATTTGATTTAAGATTAACCTTTAGTTTCATTTTCATGAATATGGATGTGAGTTAAACCGTTTTACAAGTTTAATAAGAAAATAGAATAATTCTAGAAGCGCCAAGACCACGAAAGACTTACGCGTCTTACTACTATTAACGTTATTCTATTCTGAATGTGCGACCGTGGACACGAGTTAAGAATCTTTCGCGAACAGAAGTTAACTTGTCAAAATTCGATTAGAGATCTGAGCAGAGTAACTACTTGCACGAGTTTTGAATGAAGACTGACGTATGCAAGGCTGCGGTAAGATTGCGGTAGTCTTGTGTGGTAAGTGGGGGTTTATATAGGCCTTAAAATCTATGTGGTGGAGTTGTTTAGTTGAATATAAATTCTTATCCCACGGTGGACTCTGGCCAGCTGCATATGTTTAATATTTGCAAGTCGGTGCCTGCTTGGGTATGTTTAAATAATATTTCTAGCGAACTCCGGATGCGTCTAATCTGTTTTGGAGTTTAGAGTTTCAAAATCAACACTTGATAAGTGGGTATTGAGTGTTCGGTTGAGCGTACCCCTTATCTTATGTAATTCATATGCGGTTGCTCTGAGTTCATTTAGAGTTTGAATTGCTCTTAGTTTTACCAAGGGGAATTCATTCTCTATTTCTTATAATTATTTCTTATAAGGTAGTTGGTTATAATATTTTAGGTATATAATATAATATATAGGGTATAGTATAATATATAATATATAAGGTAAGTATATGATGTTAAATGTGTAGTGGTATTCTTATATGAGTTTTAATATGTTCCCTCATATGAATATATATATATATATACAGAATGAATTCCTAACGGGTAAACAGGTGAATTCCGAGTGCGCATGCCCAGGTGCCCGATCGCCGATTGTTTCTCAGTGCGGCCAACCGTCGGAAATATGAAATTTATACATGACAGATCGCCGCGATGTATCTAACCCAAAATATTTTGACAGTTTTCTCAAATCGGTCATTTATTATTCGTGGTTATTGATTAAATATAAATAAAGACTCCGACACAGCGTAGTATATCTTTAACAATTGCAAATGACACGAAATGTTTTGTGTATTCTGTGAATACGCTTTCGTCATTTCTTACTACCCCTCTGTCCAAGTGATGGTTGCGGTTAGTTATAGGTTATTTTTGTGGTTATAAATGAAATTCATTTAGCATGGACAATATTAACAGAACGATGAAACCTTTTGCTACAGCACAGCTTTTGCTATACCAAATACCTGAATTCTCCTTGATTCATAACTATGAAAAGTGAGCATATGATAACCGCTACTAATCGTTATCACTCTGGTCACTTCCAGGGTCGTCAGTGACCCCAGGCCACGCATTAACCGATAAGACTTTTAAATATATTAATAAAAATAATAGCCATAATAATTGATTGACTCGCATTTTATGATTAATGATTATATTTCACTTTATTCATGTATATTATTCTAAACAATTATAGTATATTTGAGGCCTACAAGTACCACAAACAGCAACATTTAACAGCCGAAGACCCATACCAAAGGATGGTGTTCTGTGAGGATATGAGTGCACTTTCATTCTATTTGCATGTACCGGTGTTGTGGGATCTTTCATGTGCGGTAGGGAAGAGGATGAGATGATTTGAACGTTTATGGATGACTGGGAATTTTCATGAAGGACTGTGAACTTTCCTGGAGGACTGGGAACTTTCATGGAGGACTGGGAACTTTCATGGGTGACTGGGAACTGTTTCTGGATTCTGTAAATTTCAACAAGGTTAGTCATTTTGTATTGTTAATTATTCCAACATAAATAGACAATAACTTCCTGCAAAGACATGCAAATATAATCACGGCAATACTCAATGATATTCTTGATGTTATCATTTAACTAAACAAGATTTTATGTCTGCCGTAATAAAAAACTAACATCAGCTGATGTAAATTTGTATCACTCGTCGTGACACGGTCACAAGTGTTTTAGTTTATCTATTACAAGTGAATACTTACGTAATTAGTGTAGGAATTTTTCAAATGGCTCGCCCTCGGCTAGAGTGCAATACCCCAGCCGGTCGTAAAAGGCATCCGTTGCGTTTTGGAGTTCTTGTGGCGTGATGCCCGCCAGAACCTCTCTTATGCCATTTTTCAACTCTTCGACATTTCTCAACTGTCTTTTGAAGAGTTGATTTTTGAGATGTCCCCATAGAAAATAGTCTGGGGACGTGAGGTCCGGCGAGCGTGCAGGCCAGGCAACTGGCCCAAATCTCCCCAGCCACCTCCCAGGAAACTGCTCGTCCAAATATCGCCGAATTGGCATCGCCGAATGGGCGGGTGCCCCGTCGTGCTGATCCCAGATCGGCTCGTCCTGTTTTTGTAACAAAAATAAGCTTATGAGTTAACATGATAATGCTTGGAAATTTGTAGAGCAGAAGAAATGAAAGTATTAGATTTAGTAAAGTTAATGTTTGCAATCAACAAAAAATATTTAATTTAAAAATCAATGACGTTGTCCTCCAGTGCTCTAATTTGAGGCACAACCCGCTGCTGGAGCATCTCCAGGTACTGCCCCCAGCGCAGGTTGCCCTCGATAAAAATAGGCCCGAGCAGTGTCTCTCCGTAGATTCCGCACCACACATTAACTTTGTGCGGCCACTGCGTATTAACATCGTTGGGGTTGTAAGCTTTTGTGATACTAATGTTCTGCTGGTTAGGAGCACTCTAGAGTTGCACAGTGCTCTCGTCGGTGAAAAGAATACGCTGTGTCAGCCCTGGGTCTGCGTTTATGCATGCAGTCATATCTTCGCAGAACGCCATCCTTTGATAAGGGTCTGCGGCTGTCAAGTGCTGCTGCTTATGTAACTTGTACGATCTGCACTTCATTTCGTGCAGCAGGAAGTTTTGCACAGTCGATTGAGCTAAGCCCAGTTCATGTGCAGCAATCCTGGTGCTCACTTCGTCGTCTTCCTCGCACATCAGTAATATTTCCAGCTGATGATCGCTCATACCGCGGTACGTCACACCGGACCAACGCTAGTGCGACCACACTAACTTTTCATGTGCTGTGTACTTATCGTACATTATTTTAGAAATTGATATTCATTTTTTTAATTCAATTTCAAATATGATGTATTCATTGATGTATTTGATGATAGAAAGATCAAGCTACCTGATTCAGATTTTCAATTTTCATTTACGTAGCAACCCACTTTTATTTTACGAAATTACCAACAAATTCGCAAACAGGCATTTATCTCATTATTGAGGGAGCTTCCTAGCAGTCTTGTGCCTTTGTGTCCTATCGTAATTATTTTTCAATATTTGAGAGTTTTGGGAGAATTTATTAGTTTGTTCATTATTTCCGTTCATCGTTGGTATTTTTACATTTATTATATTAGATACTTCATCAATTTTTTTATGTTTAACTAGTTCAAAGTTTCAATTCATTTAACATACGGTTTTTCTAGTGCTTACATTCGTTCTTTAATATTTGTTGTTGTTATTACATTCGTTCTTTAATATTTGTTGTTGTTAATTTATATTGAATAATAATTCTTTGAGTTGCGTTACATTTGTTATTTAATTATTATTGACCATTATTTGCGCTTTTCGCACATCTTTTACATTTTATCTAATTGTTTATTTTATTTTAAATTTTGATTTGGGGGTGCTTTTTTTGAAATTGTTAAATATCATTAAAATAATGTACAATAAGTACACAGCGCAGGAGAAGCTAGTGTGGTCGCACCAACGTTGGTCCGGTGTGACCTACCGCGGTATTCGTGACCATTTTGCTGCCGAGTTTCCGAACCGGCCAGTGCCATCCCTTAAAACGATCTTCGGAGCTATCAAACAGTTGGAAGATAACGGCGCGGTAAATGTACAGAATGTTGTCCACCCCCGACCGACACGCCAGCTAAGTTTCGAAGATCAGCTGGAAATCCTACTAATGTGCGAGGAAGACGATGAGACTAGCACTAGAGTTGCTGCACAAGAACTCGGCTTGGCTCAATCGACTGTCCAAAATTTTCTGTTGCATAAGATGAAATGCAGATCCTACAAGTACCACAAACAACAACATTTAACAGCAGCAGACCCATACCACAGGATGGTGTTCTGTGAGGATATGAGTGAACGGATCAACGCAGACCTACCACGCTGAATTCTATTTACTGACGAGAGCACTGTGCAGCTGTACAGTGCTCCGAATAGGCAGAATATTCGGATAAGAAAATCCTATAATCCATTCAGGGCAGTCGATGTAAGTACGCAGTGGCCGCACAAAGTTAATGTGTGGTGCGGAATCTACGGAGGGACACTGCTCGGGCCTATTTTTATCGAGGGCAACCTGCGCTGGGGGCAGTACCTGGAGATGCTCCAGCAGCGGGTTGTGCCTCAAATTAGAGCACTGGAGGACAACGTAATTGATTTTTAAATTAAATATTTTTTGTTGATTGCAAACATTAACTTTACTAAATCTAATACTTTCATTTCTTCTGCTCTATGAATTTCCAAGCATTATCATGTTAACTCATAAGCTTATTTTTGTGACAAAAACAGGACGAGCCGATCTGGTATCAGCACGACGGGGCACCCGCCCATTCGGCGATGCCAATTCGGCGATATTTGGACGAGCAGTTTCCTGGGAGGTGGCTGGGGAGATTTGGACCAGTTGCCTGGCCTGCACGCTCGCCGGACCTCACGTCCCCAGACTATTTTCTATGGGGACATCTCAAAAATCAACTCTTCAAAAGACAGTTGAGAAATGTCGAAGAGTTGAAAAATGGCATAAGAGAGGTTCTGGCGGGCATCACACCACAAGAACTCCAAAACGCAACGGATGCCTTTTACGACCGGCTAGGGTATTGCACTCTAGCCGAGGGCGAGCCATTTGAAAAATTCCTATACTAATTACGTAAGTATTCACTTGTAATAGATAAACTAAAACACTTGTGACCGTGTCACGACGAGTGATACAAATTTACATCAGCTGATGTTGGTTTTTTATTACGGCAGACATAAAATCTTGTTTAGTTAAATGATAACATCAAGAATATCATTGAGTATTTCCGTGATTATATTTGCATGTCTTTGCAGGAAGTTATTGTCTATTTATGTTGGAGTAATTAACAATACAAAATGACTAACCTTGTTGAAATTTACAGAATCCGGAAACAGTTCCCAGTCACCCATGAAAGTTCCCAGTTCTCCAGGAAAGTTCCCAGTCCTCCATGAAAGTTCCCAGTCCTCCAGGAAAGTTCACAGTCCTCCGTGAAAATTCCCAGTCATCCATAAACGTTCAAATCATCTCATCCTCTTCCCTACCGCACATGAAAGATCCCACAACACCGGTACATGCAAATAAAATGAAAGTGCACTCATATCCTCACAGAACACCATCCTTTGGTATGGGTCTTCGGCTGTTAAATGTTGCTGTTTGTGGTACTTGTAGGCCTCAAATATACTATAATTGTTTAGAATAATATACATGAATAAAGTGAAATATAATCATTAATCATAAAATGCGAGTCAATCAATTATTATGGCTATTATTTTTATTAATATATTTAAAAGTCTTATCGGTTAATGCGTGGCCTGGGGTCACTGACGACCCTGGAAGTGACCAGAGTGATAACGATTAGTAGCGGTTATCATGTACTCACTTTTGATAGTTATGAATCAAGGAGAATTCAGGTATTTGGTATAGCAAAAGCTGTGCTGTAGCAAAAGGTTTCATCGTTCTGTTAATATTGTCCAGGCTAAATGAATTTCATTTATAACCACAAAAATAACCTATAACTAACCGCAACCATCACTTGGACAGAGGGGTAGTAAGAAATGACGAAAGCGTATTCACAGAATACACAAAACATTTCGTGTCATTTGCAATTGTTAAAGATATACTACGCTGTGTCGGAGCCTTTATTTATATTTAATCAATAACCACGAATAATAAATGACCGATTTGAGGAAACTGTCAAAATATTTTGGGTTAGATACATCGCGGCGATCTGTCATGTATAAATTTCATATTTCCGACGATTGGCCGCACTGAGAAACAATCGGCGATCGGGCACCTGGGCATGCGCACTCGGAATTCACTCTGTATATGTATGAATGAAGAAATATATGAATAATACTTGAATTTAGTGACAATCTTTCTTATATAGTGTAGAGTATTAACATGAATATATTCTTATGGTTTGGCATAGGTCATACCAGAGGGTGGAAGTGGTGTATATCTTGCATTGATATAAGTTTTGCTGGTGGTATATCGCCGATCGCTGAGTGTTACTTATCCTCTAGTATGAACTGCTAGTGGTAAGGTAGGTTTCTTATATGCTATGGTTAGATATAATAGGTTAATATTACTAGAGAGTAGGAAAGAAATTGGGTCTGTCAGCGTCCTTCGTTGGTAAGCGTGTGTTCCATATGGTAAGTTGGTGAGAACGTCACACAGAGTTTCTCTGCCGTTCATTTCAGATTTTCCGACGGGAGTCACGTGATTTTTCGGATGTTCTCTGAGTCTAGCGTCAACTTCGAACCCGAACCGGAATTTCGATGACCTCGACGCACGGTATCAAGCTGATCTGTGATTCATTGCCGATTTTCGCCCGTGAGTCACGTGATCTTGCTTTGACCAATTTCAACCTTCAGAGCGAGTTAAGATCTCCACGACGCAAGATACAAAGTGGCTGGTTAATTCGGTGCTCAAGTTGACTCAGAGACACGTGATTTTACGAATGTTTTCCAAGTTCAACGTCAACTCTAATCTCGACAAGTTGTTTCGATCTTTTCGCCGCAAGATACAAAGTTGCTTTCCGGTTGATTTCCGATTCTCATCGGCGGGTCAGGTCGTTTTTCAAATGTTTTTCAAGTCCGACGGCGACTCTGATATTGATTATTCCACATTTTTTTATGTGAGCCACGTTATGATTCGAATGTTTGCGAGTTTGACGCAAACTCCGACGTTGACGGGGTGTTGCGATCCCCTCGCTGCTCGATGCAGAGTTTCTCTGCCGTTCATTTCAGATTTTCCGACGGGAGTCACGTGATTTTTCGGATGTTCTCTGAGTCTAGCGTCAACTTCGAACCCGAACCGGAATTTCGATGACCTCGACGCACTGTATCAAGCTGATCTGTGATTCATTGCCGATTTTTACCCGTGAGTCACGTGATCTTGCTTCGACCAATTTCGACCTCCAGAGCGAGTTAAGATCTCCTCGACGCAAGATACAAGGTGGCTGGTTGATTCGGTGCTCAAGTTGACTCAGAGACACGTGATTTTACGAATGTTTTCCAAGTTCAACGTCAACTCTAATCTCGACAAGTTAATTCGATCTTTTCGCCGCAAGATACAAAGTTGCTTTCCGGTTGATTTCCAATTCTCATCGGCGGGTCAGGTCGTTTTTCAAATGTTTTTCAAGTCCGACGGCGACTCTGATATTGATTCTCCCACATTTTTTTATGTGAGCCACGTTATGATTCGAATGTTTGCGAGTTTGACGCAAACTCCGACGTTGACGGGGTGTTGCGATCCCCTCGCCGCTCGATGCAGAGTTTATCTGCCGTTCATTTCAGATTTTTCGACGGGAGTCACGTGATTTTTCGGATGTTCTCTGAGTCTAGCGTCAACTTTGAACCCGAACCGGAATTTCGATGACGTCGACGCACGGTATCAAGCTGATCTGTGAATCATTGCCGATTTTCGCCCGTGAGTCACGTGATCTTGCTTTGACCAATTTCAACCTTCAGAGCGAGTTAAGATCTCCACGACGCAAGATACAAAGTGGCTGGTTAATTCGGTGCTCAAGTTGACTCAGAGACACGTGATTTTACGAATGTTTTCCAAGTTCAACGTCAACTCTAATCTCGACAAGTTGTTTCGATCTTTTTGCCGCAAGATACAAAGTTGCTTTCCGGTTGATTTCCGATTCTCATCGGTGGGTCGGGTCGTTTTTCAAATATTTTTCAAGTCCGACGGCGACTCTGATATTGATTTTTCCACAATTTTTTATGTGAGCCACGTAATGATTCGACTGTTTCCGAATTTGACGCAAACTTCGACGTCTACGCGGTGTTGCGATCCCCTCGCCGCTCGATGCAGAGTTTATCTGCCGTTCATTTCAGATTTTTCGACGGGAGTCACGTGATTTTTCGGATGTTCTCTGAGTCTAGCGTCAACTTCGAACCCGAACCGGAATTTCGATGACCTCGACGCACGGTATCAAGCTGATCTGTGATTCATTGCCGATTTTCGCCCGTGAGTCACGTGATCTTGCTTTGAACAATTTCATCCTTCAGAGCGAGTTGAGATCTCCACGACGCAAGATACAAAGTGGCTGGTTAATTCGGTGCTCAAGTTGACTCAGAGACACGTGATTTTACGAATGTTTTCCAAGTTCAACGTCAACTCTAATCTCGACAAACTGTTTCGATCTTTTCGCCGCAAGATACAAAGTTGCTTTCCGGTTGATTTCCGGTTCTCATCGGCGGGTCAGGTCGTTTTTCAAATGTTTTTCAAGTCCGACGGCGACTCTGATATTGATTCTCCCACATTTTTTTATGTGAGCCACGTTATGATTCGAATGTTTGCGAGTTTGACGCAAACTCCGACGTTGACGGGGTGTTGCGATCCCCTCGCCGCTCGATGCAGAGTTTCTCTGCCGTTCATTTCAGATTTTCCGACAAGAGTCACGTGATTTGTCGGATGTTCTCTGAGTCTAGCGTCAACTTCGAACCCGAACCGGAATTTCGATGACCTCGACGCACGGTATCAAGCTGATCTGTGATTCATTGCCGATTCTCACCCGTGAGTCACGTGATCTTGCTTTGACCGATTTCGACCTTCAGAGCGAGTTAAGATCTCCTCGACGCAAGATACAAAGTGGCTGGTTGATTCGTTTCTCAATTTGACCCGAAAACACGTGATTTTACGGATGTTTTCCAAGTTCAACGTCAACTTTAACCTCGACAAGTTGTTTCGATCTTTCCGCCGCAAGATACAAAGTTGCTCTCCGGTTGATTTCCGATTCTCATCGGTGGGTCAGGTCGTTTTTCAAATATTTTTCAAGTCCGACGGCGACTCTGATATTGATTTTTCCACAATTTTTTATGTGAGCCACGTAATGATTCGACTGTTTCCGAATTTGACGCAAACTTCGACGTTGACGCGGTGTTGCGATCCCCTCGCCGCTCGATGCAGAGTTTATCTGCCGTTCATTTCAGATTTTTCGACGGGAGTCACGTGATTTTTCGGATGTTCTCTGAGTCTAGCGTCAACTTCGAACCCGAACCGGAATTTCGATGACCTCGACGCACGGTATCAAGCTGATCTGTGATTCATTGCCGATTTTCGCCCGTGAGTCACGTGATCTTGCTTTGACCAATTTCAACCTTCAGAGCGAGTTGAGATCTCCACGACGCAAGATACAAAGTGGCTGGTTAATTCGGTGCTCAAGTTGACTCAGAGACACGTGATTTTACGAATGTTTTCCAAGTTCAACGTCAACTCTAATCTCGACAAACTGTTTCGATCTTTTCGCCGCAAGATACAAAGTTGCTTTCCGGTTGATTTCCGGTTCTCATCGGCGGGTCAGGTCGTTTTTCAAATGTTTTTCAAGTCCGACGGCGACTCTGATATTGATTCTCCCACATTTTTTTATGTGAGCCACGTTATGATTCGAATGTTTGCGAGTTTGACGCAAACTCCGACGTTGACGGGGTGTTGCGATCCCCTCGCCGCTCGATGCAGAGTTTCTCTGCCGTTCATTTCAGATTTTCCGACGGGAGTCACGTGATTTGTCGGATGTTCTCTGAGTCTAGCGTCAACTTCGAACCCGAACCGGAATTTCGATGACCTCGACGCACTGTATCAAGCTGATCTGTGATTCATTGCCGATTTTCACCCGTGAGTCACGTGATCTTGCTTTGACCAATTTCGACCTCCAGAGCGAGTTAAGATCTCCTCGACGCAAGATACAAAGTGGCTGGTTGATTCGTTTCTCAATTTGACCCGAAAACACGTGATTTTACGGATGTTTTCCAAGTTCAACGTCAACTTTAACCTCGACAAGTTGTTTCGATCTTTCCGCCGCAAGATACAAAGTTGCTCTCCGGTTGATTTCCGATTCTCATCAGTGGGTCAGGTCGATTTTCAAATATTTTTCAAGTCCGACGGCGACTCTGATATTGATTTTTCCACAATTTTTTATGTGAGCCACGTAATGATTCGACTGTTTCCGAATTTGACGCAAACTTCGACGTTGACGCGGTGTTGCGATCCCCTCGCCGCTCGATGCAGAGTTTCTCTGCCGTTCATTTCAGATTTTCCGACGGGAGTCACGTGATTTGTCGGATGTTCTCTGAGTCTAGCGTCAACTTCGAACCTGAACCGGAATTTTGATGACCTCGACGTACGGTATCAAGCTGATCTGTGATTCATTGCCGATTTTTACCCGTGAGTCACGTGATCTTGCTTCGACCAATTTCGACCTCCAGAGCGAGTTAAGATCTCCTCGACGCAAGATACAAAGTGGCTGGTTGATTCGTTTCTCAATTTGACCCGAAAACACGTGATTTTACGAATGTTTTCCAAGTTCAACGTCAACTTTAACCTCGACAAGTTGTTTCGATCTTTTCGCCGAAAAATACAAAGTTGCTCTCCTTCTGATTTCCGATTCTCATCGGTGGTTCAGGTCGTTTTTCAAATATTTTTCAAGTCCGACGGCGACTCTGATATTGATTTTTCCACAATTTTTTATGTGAGCCACGTAATGATTCGACTGTTTCCGAATTTGACGCAAACTTCGACGTTGACGCGGTGTTGCGATCCCCTCGCCGCTCGATGCAGAGTTCATCTGCCGTTCATTTCAGATTTTTCGACGGGAGTCACGTGATTTTTCGGATGTTCTCTGAGTCTAGCGTCAACTTCGAACCCGAACCGGAATTTCGATGACCTCGACGCACGGTATCAAGCTGATCTGTGATCCATTGCCGATTTTTACCCGTGAGTCACGTGATCTTGCTTTGACCGATTTCGACCTTCAGAGCGAGTTAAGATCTCCTCGACGCAAGATACAAAGTGGCTGGTTGATTCGTTTCTCAATTTCACCCAAAAACACGTGATTTTACGAATGTTTTCCAAGTTCAACGTCAACTTTAACCTCGACAAGTTGTTTCGATCTTTTCGCCGCAAGATACAAAGTTGCTCTCCTTTTGATTTCCGATTTTCATCGGTGAGTCAGGTCGTTTTTCAAATATTTTTCAAGTCCGACGGCGACTCTGATATTGATTTTTCCACAATTTTTTATGTGAGCCACGTAATGATTCGACTGTTTCCGAATTTGACGCAAACTTCGACGTTGACGCGGTGTTGCGATCCCCTCGCCGCTCGATGCAGAGTTTATCTGCCGTTCATTTCAGATTTTTCGACAAGAGTCACGTGATTTTTCGGATGTTCTCTGAGTCTAGCGTCAACTTCGAACCCGAACCGGAATTTCGATGACCTCGACGCACGGTATCAAGCTGATCTGTGATCCATTGCCGATTTTCGCCCGTGAATCACGTGATCTTGCTTTGACCAATTTCAACCTTCAGAGCGAGTTGAGATCTCCACGACGCAAGATACAAAGTGGCTGGTTAATTCGGTGCTCAAGTTGACTCAGAGACACGTGATTTTACGAATGTTTTCCAAGTTCAACGTCAACTCTAATCTCGACAAACTGTTTCGATCTTTTCGCCGCAAGATACAAAGTTGCTTTCCGGTTGATTTCCGGTTCTCATCGGCGGGTCAGGTCGTTTTTCAAATGTTTTTCAAGTCCGACGGCGACTCTGATATTGATTCTCCCACATTTTTTTATGTGAGCCACGTTATGATTCGAATGTTTGCGAGTTTGACGCAAACTCCGACGTTGACGGGGTGTTGCGATCCCCTCGCCGCTCGATGCAGAGTTTCTCTGCCGTTCATTTCAGATTTTCCGACGGGAGTCACGTGATTTGTCGGATGTTCTCTGAGTCTAGCGTCAACTTCGAACCCGAACCGGAATTTCGATGACCTCGACGCACTGTATCAAGCTGATCTGTGATTCATTGCCGATTTTCACCCGTGAGTCACGTGATCTTGCTTTGACCAATTTCGACCTCCAGAGCGAGTTAAGATCTCCTCGACGCAAGATACAAAGTGGCTGGTTGATTCGTTTCTCAATTTGACCCGAAAACACGTGATTTTACGGATGTTTTCCAAGTTCAACGTCAACTTTAACCTCGACAAGTTGTTTCGATCTTTCCGCCGCAAGATACAAAGTTGCTCTCCGGTTGATTTCCGATTCTCATCAGTGGGTCAGGTCGTTTTTCAAATATTTTTCAAGTCCGACGGCGACTCTGATATTGATTTTTCCACAATTTTTTATGTGAGCCACGTAATGATTCGACTGTTTCCGAATTTGACGCAAACTTCGACGTTGACGCGGTGTTGCGATCCCCTCGCCGCTCGATGCAGAGTTTCTCTGCCGTTCATTTCAGATTTTCCGACGGGAGTCACGTGATTTGTCGGATGTTCTCTGAGTCTAGCGTCAACTTCGAACCTGAACCGGAATTTTGATGACCTCGACGTACGGTATCAAGCTGATCTGTGATTCATTGCCGATTTTTACCCGTGAGTCACGTGATCTTGCTTCGACCAATTTCGACCTCCAGAGCGAGTTAAGATCTCCTCGACGCAAGATACAAAGTGGCTGGTTGATTCGTTTCTCAATTTGACCCGAAAACACGTGATTTTACGAATGTTTTCCAAGTTCAACGTCAACTTTAACCTCGACAAGTTGTTTCGATCTTTTCGCCGAAAAATACAAAGTTGCTCTCCTTCTGATTTCCGATTCTCATCGGTGGTTCAGGTCGTTTTTCAAATATTTTTCAAGTCCGACGGCGACTCTGATATTGATTTTTCCACAATTTTTTATGTGAGCCACGTTATGATCCGAATGTTTGCGAGTTTGACGCAAACTCCGACGTTGACGGGGTGTATCGATCCCCTCGCCGCTCGATGCAGAGTTTCTCTGCCGTTCATTTCAGATTTTCCGACGGGAGTCACGTGATTTGTCGGATGTTCTCTGAGTCTAGCGTCAACTTCGAACCCGAACCGGAATTTCGATGACCTCGACGCACGGTATCAAGCTGATCTGTGATTCATTGCCGATTTTCACCCGTGAGTCACGTGATCTTGCTTCGACCAATTTCGACCTCCAGAGCGAGTTAAGATCTCCTCGACGCAAGATACAAAGTGGCTGGTTGATTCGTTTCTCAATTTGACCCGAAAACACGTGATTTTACGAATGTTTTCCAAGTTCAACGTCAACTTTAACCTCGACAAGTTGTTTCGATCTTTTCGCCGCAAGATACAAAGTTGCTCTCCTTTTGATTTCCGATTCTCATCGGTGGGTCAGGTCGTTTTTCAAATATTTTTCAAGTCCGACGGCGACTCTGATATTGATTTTTCCACAATTTTTTATGTGAGCCACGTAATGATTCGACTGTTTCCGAATTTGACGCAAACTTCGACGTTGACGAGGCGTTGCGATCCCCTCGCCGCTCGATGCAGAGTTTATCTGCCGTTCATTTCAGATTTTTCGACGGGAGTCACGTGATTTTGCGGATGTTCTCTGAGTCTAGCGTCAACTTCGAACCCGAACCGGAATTTCGATGACCTCGACGCACGGTATCAAGCTGATCTGTGATGCATTGCCGATTTTCGCCCGTGAGTCACGTGATCTTGCTTTGACCAATTTCAACCTTCAGAGCGAGTTGAGATCTCCACGACGCAAGATACAAAGTGGCTGGTTAATTCGGTGCTCAAGTTGACTCAGAGACACGTGATTTTACGAATGTTTTCCAAGTTCAACGTCAACTGTAATCTCGACAAGTTGTTTCGATCTTTTCGCCGCAAGATACAAAGTTGCTTTATGGTTGATTTCCGATTCTCATCGGCGGGTCAGGTCGTTTTTCAAATGTTTTTCAAGTCCGACGGCGACTCTGATATTGATTCTCCCACATTTTTTTATGTGAGCCACGTTATGATTCGAATGTTTGCGAGTTTGACGCAAACTCCGACGTTGACGGGGTGTTGCGATCCCCTCGCCGCTCGATGCAGAGTTTCTCTGCCGTTCATTTCAGATTTTCCGACGGGAGTCACGTGATTTGTCGGATGTTCTCTGAGTCTAGCGTCAACTTCGAACCTGAACCGGAATTTTGATGACCTCGACGTACGGTATCAAGCTGATCTGTGATTCATTGCCGATTTTCACCCGTGAGTCACGTGATCTTGCTTCGACCAATTTCGACCTCCAGAGCGAGTTAAGATCTCCTCGACGCAAGATACAAAGTGGCTGGTTGATTCGTTTCTCAATTTGACCCGAAAACACGTGATTTTACGAATGTTTTCCAAGTTCAACGTCAACTTTAACCTCGACAAGTTGTTTCGATCTTTTCGCCGCAAGATACAAAGTTGCTCTCCTTTTGATTTCCGATTCTCATCGGTGGGTCAGGTCGTTTTTCAAATATTTTTCAAGTCCGACGGCGACTCTGATATTGATTTTTCCACAATTTTTTATGTGAGCCACGTAATGATTCGACTGTTTCCGAATTTGACGCAAACTTCGACGTTGACGAGGCGTTGCGATCCCCTCGCCGCTCGATGCAGAGTTTATCTGCCGTTCATTTCAGATTTTTCGACGGAAGTCACGTGATTTTGCGGATGTTCTCTGAGTCTAGCGTCAACTTCGAACCCGAACCGGAATTTCGATGACCTCGACGCACGGTATCAAGCTGATCTGTGATCCATTGCCGATTTTTACCCGTGAGTCACGTGATCTTGCTTTGACCGATTTCGACCTTCAGAGCGAGTTAAGATCTCCTCGACGCAAGATACAAAGTGGCTGGTTGATTCGTTTCTCAATTTCACCCAAAAACACGTGATTTTACGAATGTTTTCCAAGTTCAACGTCAACTTTAACCTCGACAAGTTGTTTCGATCTTTTCGCCGCAAGATACAAAGTTGCTCTTCTTTTGATTTCCGATTTTCATCGGTGAGTCAGGTCGTTTTTCAAATATTTTTCAAGTCCGACGGCGACTCTGATATTGATTTTTCCACAATTTTTTATGTGAGCCACGTAATGATTCGACTGTTTCCGAATTTGACGCAAACTTCGACGTTGACGCGGTGTTGCGATCCCCTCGCCGCTCGATGCAGAGTTTATCTGCCGTTCATTTCAGATTTTTCGACAAGAGTCACGTGATTTTTCGGATGTTCTCTGAGTCTAGCGTCAACTTCGAACCCGAACCGGAATTTCGATGACCTCGACGCACGGTATCAAGCTGATCTGTGATCCATTGCCGATTTTCGCCCGTGAATCACGTGATCTTGCTTTGACCAATTTCAACCTTCAGAGCGAGTTGAGATCTCCACGACGCAAGATACAAAGTGGCTGGTTAATTCGGTGCTCAAGTTGACTCAGAGACACGTGATTTTACAAATGTTTTCCAAGTTCAACGTCAACTCTAATCTCGACAAGTTGCTTCGATCTTTTCGCCGCAAGATACAAAGTTGCTTTCCGGTTGATTTCCGATTCTCATCGGCGGGTCAGGTCGTTTTTCAAATGTTTTTCAAGTCCGACGGCGACTCTGATATTGATTATTCCACATTTTTTTATGTGAGCCACGTTATGATTCGAATGTTTGCGAGTTTGACGCAAACTCCGACGTTGACGGGGTGTTGCGATCCCCTCGCTGCTCGATGCAGAGTTTCTCTGCCGTTCATTTCAGATTTTCCGACGGGAGTCACGTGATTTTTCGGATGTTCTCTGAGTCTAGCGTCAACTTCGAACCCGAACCAGAATTTCGATGACCTCGACGCACTGTATCAAGCTGATCTGTGATTCATTGCCGATTTTTACCCGTGAGTCACGTGATCTTGCTTCGACCAATTTCGACCTCCAGAGCGAGTTAAGATCTCCTCGACGCAAGATACAAGGTGGCTGGTTGATTCGGTGCTCAAGTTGACTCAGAGACACGTGATTTTACGAATGTTTTCCAAGTTCAACGTCAACTCTAATCTCGACAAGTTAATTCGATCTTTTCGCCGCAAGATACAAAGTTGCTTTCCGGTTGATTTCCAATTCTCATCGGCGGGTCAGGTCGTTTTTCAAATGTTTTTCAAGTCCGACGGCGACTCTGATATTGATTCTCCCACATTTTTTTATGTGAGCCACGTTATGATTCGAATGTTTGCGAGTTTGACGCAAACTCCGACGTTGACGGGGTGTTGCGATCCCCTCGCCGCTCGATGCAGAGTTTATCTGCCGTTCATTTCAGATTTTTCGACGGGAGTCACGTGATTTTTCGGATGTTCTCTGAGTCTAGCGTCAACTTTGAACCCGAACCGGAATTTCGATGACGTCGACGCACGGTATCAAGCTGATCTGTGAATCATTGCCGATTTTCGCCCGTGAGTCACGTGATCTTGCTTTGACCAATTTCAACCTTCAGAGCGAGTTAAGATCTCCACGACGCAAGATACAAAGTGGCTGGTTAATTCGGTGCTCAAGTTGACTCAGAGACACGTGATTTTACGAATGTTTTCCAAGTTCAACGTCAACTCTAATCTCGACAAGTTGTTTCGATCTTTTTGCCGCAAGATACAAAGTTGCTTTCCGGTTGATTTCCGATTCTCATCGGTGGGTCGGGTCGTTTTTCAAATATTTTTCAAGTCCGACGGCGACTCTGATATTGATTTTTCCACAATTTTTTATGTGAGCCACGTAATGATTCGACTGTTTCCGAATTTGACGCAAACTTCGACGTCTACGCGGTGTTGCGATCCCCTCGCCGCTCGATGCAGAGTTTATCTGCCGTTCATTTCAGATTTTTCGACGGGAGTCACGTGATTTTTCGGATGTTCTCTGAGTCTAGCGTCAACTTCGAACCCGAACCGGAATTTCGATGACCTCGACGCACGGTATCAAGCTGATCTGTGATTCATTGCCGATTTTCGCCCGTGAGTCACGTGATCTTGCTTTGAACAATTTCATCCTACAGAGCGAGTTGAGATCTCCACGACGCAAGATACAAAGTGGCTGGTTAATTCGGTGCTCAAGTTGACTCAGAGACACGTGATTTTACGAATGTTTTCCAAGTTCAACGTCAACTCTAATCTCGACAAACTGTTTCGATCTTTTCGCCGCAAGATACAAAGTTGCTTTCCGGTTGATTTCCGGTTCTCATCGGCGGGTCAGGTCGTTTTTCAAATGTTTTTCAAGTCCGACGGCGACTCTGATATTGATTCTCCCACATTTTTTTATGTGAGCCACGTTATGATTCGAATGTTTGCGAGTTTGACGCAAACTCCGACGTTGACGGGGTGTTGCGATCCCCTCGCCGCTCGATGCAGAGTTTCTCTGCCGTTCATTTCAGATTTTCCGACAAGAGTCACGTGATTTGTCGGATGTTCTCTGAGTCTAGCGTCAACTTCGAACCCGAACCGGAATTTCGATGACCTCGACGCACGGTATCAAGCTGATCTGTGATTCATTGCCGATTCTCACCCGTGAGTCACGTGATCTTGCTTTGACCGATTTCGACCTTCAGAGCGAGTTAAGATCTCCTCGACGCAAGATACAAAGTGGCTGGTTGATTCGTTTCTCAATTTGACCCGAAAACACGTGATTTTACGGATGTTTTCCAAGTTCAACGTCAACTTTAACCTCGACAAGTTGTTTCGATCTTTCCGCCGCAAGATACAAAGTTGCTCTCCGGTTGATTTCCGATTCTCATCAGTGGGTCAGGTCGTTTTTCAAATATTTTTCAAGTCCGACGGCGACTCTGATATTGATTTTTCCACAATTTTTTATGTGAGCCACGTAATGATTCGACTGTTTCCGAATTTGACGCAAACTTCGACGTTGACGCGGTGTTGCGATCCCCTCGCCGCTCGATGCAGAGTTCATCTGCCGTTCATTTCAGATTTTTCGACGGGAGTCACGTGATTTTTCGGATGTTCTCTGAGTCTAGCGTCAACTTCGAACCCGAACCGGAATTTCGATGACCTCGACGCACGGTATCAAGCTGATCTGTGATCCATTGCCGATTTTTACCCGTGAGTCACGTGATCTTGCTTTGACCGATTTCGACCTTCAGAGCGAGTTAAGATCTCCTCGACGCAAGATACAAAGTGGCTGGTTGATTCGTTTCTCAATTTCACCCAAAAACACGTGATTTTACGAATGTTTTCCAAGTTCAACGTCAACTTTAACCTCGACAAGTTGTTTCGATCTTTTCGCCGCAAGATACAAAGTTGCTCTCCTTTTGATTTCCGATTTTCATCGGTGAGTCAGGTCGTTTTTCAAATATTTTTCAAGTCCGACGGCGACTCTGATATTGATTTTTCCACAATTTTTTATGTGAGCCACGTAATGATTCGACTGTTTCCGAATTTGACGCAAACTTCGACGTTGACGCGGTGTTGCGATCCCCTCGCCGCTCGATGCAGAGTTTATCTGCCGTTCATTTCAGATTTTTCGACAAGAGTCACGTGATTTTTCGGATGTTCTCTGAGTCTAGCGTCAACTTCGAACCCGAACCGGAATTTCGATGACCTCGACGCACGGTATCAAGCTGATCTGTGATCCATTGCCGATTTTCGCCCGTGAATCACGTGATCTTGCTTTGACCAATTTCAACCTTCAGAGCGAGTTGAGATCTCCACGACGCAAGATACAAAGTGGCTGGTTAATTCGGTGCTCAAGTTGACTCAGAGACACGTGATTTTACGAATGTTTTCCAAGTTCAACGTCAACTCTAATCTCGACAAGTTGCTTCGATCTTTTCGCCGCAAGATACAAAGTTGCTTTCCGGTTGATTTCCGATTCTCATCGGCGGGTCAGGTCGTTTTTCAAATATTTTTCAAGTCCGACGGCGACTCTGATATTGATTATTCCACATTTTTTTATGTGAGCCACGTTATGATTCGAATGTTTGCGAGTTTGACGCAAACTCCGACGTTGACGGGGTGTTGCGATCCCCTCGCCGCTCGATGCAGAGTTTCTCTGCCGTTCATTTCAGATTTTCCGACGGGAGTCACGTGATTTTTCGGATGTTCTCTGAGTCTAGCGTCAACTTCGAACCCGAACCGGAATTTCGATGACCTCGACGCACGGTATCAAGCTGATCTGTGATCCATTGCCGATTTTCGCCCGTGAATCACGTGATCTTGCTTTGACCAATTTCAACCTTCAGAGCGAGTTGAGATCTCCACGACGCAAGATACAAAGTGGCTGGTTAATTCGGTGCTCAAGTTGACTCAGAGACACGTGATTTTACGAATGTTTTCCAAGTTCAACGTCAACTGTAATCTCGACAAGTTGTTTCGATCTTTTCGCCGCAAGTTACAAAGTTGCTTTCCGGTTGATTTCCGATTCTCATCGGCGGGTCAGGTCGTTTTTCAAATGTTTTTCAAGTCCGACGGCGACTCTGATATTGATTCTCCCACATTTTTTTATGTGAGCCACGTTATGATCCGAATGTTTGCGAGTTTGACGCAAACTCCGACGTTGACGGGGTGTATCGATCCCCTCGCCGCTCGATGCAGAGTTTCTCTGCCGTTCATTTCAGATTTTCCGACGGGAGTCACGTGATTTGTCGGATGTTCTCTGAGTCTAGCGTCAACTTCGAACCCGAACCGGAATTTCGATGACCTCGACGCACGGTATCAAGCTGATCTGTGATTCATTGCCGATTTTCACCCGTGAGTCACGTGATCTTGCTTCGACCAATTTCGACCTCCAGAGCGAGTTAAGATCTCCTCGACGCAAGATACAAAGTGGCTGGTTGATTCGTTTCTCAATTTGACCCGAAAACACGTGATTTTACGAATGTTTTCCAAGTTCAACGTCAACTTTAACCTCGACAAGTTGTTTCGATCTTTTCGCCGCAAGATACAAAGTTGCTCTCCTTTTGATTTCCGATTCTCATCGGTGGGTCAGGTCGTTTTTCAAATATTTTTCAAGTCCGACGGCGACTCTGATATTGATTTTTCCACAATTTTTTATGTGAGCCACGTAATGATTCGACTGTTTCCGAATTTGACGCAAACTTCGACGTTGACGAGGCGTTGCGATCCCCTCGCCGCTCGATGCAGAGTTTATCTGCCGTTCATTTCAGATTTTTCGACGGGAGTCACGTGATTTTGCGGATGTTCTCTGAGTCTAGCGTCAACTTCGAACCCGAACCGGAATTTCGATGACCTCGACGCACGGTATCAAGCTGATCTGTGATGCATTGCCGATTTTCGCCCGTGAGTCACGTGATCTCGCTTTGACCAATTTCAACCTTCAGAGCGAGTTGAGATCTCCACGACGCAAGATACAAAGTGGCTGGTTAATTCGGTGCTCAAGTTGACTCAGAGACACGTGATTTTACGAATGTTTTCCAAGTTCAACGTCAACTGTAATCTCGACAAGTTGTTTCGATCTTTTCGCCGCAAGATACAAAGTTGCTTTATGGTTGATTTCCGATTCTCATCGGCGGGTCAGGTCGTTTTTCAAATGTTTTTCAAGTCCGACGGCGACTCTGATATTGATTCTCCCACATTTTTCTATGTGAGCCACGTTATGATTCGAATGTTTGCGAGTTTGACGCAAACTCCGACGTTGACGGGGTGTTGCGATCCCCTCGCCGCTCGATGCAGAGTTTCTCTGCCGTTCATTTCAGATTTTCCGACGGGAGTCACGTGATTTGTCGGATGTTCTCTGAGTCTAGCGTCAACTTCGAACCTGAACCGGAATTTTGATGACCTCGACGTACGGTATCAAGCTGATCTGTGATTCATTGCCGATTTTCACCCGTGAGTCACGTGATCTTGCTTCGACCAATTTCGACCTCCAGAGCGAGTTAAGATCTCCTCGACGCAAGATACAAAGTGGCTGGTTGATTCGTTTCTCAATTTGACCCGAAAACACGTGATTTTACGAATGTTTTCCAAGTTCAACGTCAACTTTAACCTCGACAAGTTGTTTCGATCTTTTCGCCGCAAGATACAAAGTTGCTCTCCTTTTGATTTCCGATTCTCATCGGTGGGTCAGGTCGTTTTTCAAATATTTTTCAAGTCCGACGGGGACTCTGATATTGATTTTTCCACAATTTTTTATGTGAGCCACGTAATGATTCGACTGTTTCCGAATTTGACGCAAACTTCGACGTTGACGAGGCGTTGCGATCCCCTCGCCGCTCGATGCAGAGTTTATCTGCCGTTCATTTCAGATTTTTCGACGGAAGTCACGTGATTTTGCGGATGTTCTCTGAGTCTAGCGTCAACTTCGAACCCGAACCGGAATTTCGATGACCTCGACGCACGGTATCAAGCTGATCTGTGATCCATTGCCGATTTTTACCCGTTTGTCACGTGATCTTGCTTTGACCAATTTCGACCTTCAGAGCGAGTTAAGATCTCCTCGACGCAAGATACAAAGTGGCTGGTTGATTCGTTTCTCAATTTCACCCAAAAACACGTGATTTTACGAATGTTTTCCAAGTTCAACGTCAACTTTAACCTCGACAAGTTGTTTCGATCTTTTCGCCGCAAGATACAAAGTTGCTCTCCTTTTGATTTCCGATTTTCATCGGTGAGTCAGGTCGTTTTTCAAATATTTTTCAAGTCCGACGGCGACTCTGATATTGATTTTTCCACAATTTTTTATGTGAGCCACGTAATGATTCGACTGTTTCCGAATTTGACGCAAACTTCGACGTTGACGCGGTGTTGCGATCCCCTCGCCGCTCGATGCAGAGTTTATCTGCCGTTCATTTCAGATTTTTCGACAAGAGTCACGTGATTTTTCGGATGTTCTCTGAGTCTAGCGTCAACTTCGAACCCGAACCGGAATTTCGATGACCTCGACGCACGGTATTAAGCTGATCTGTGATGCATTGCCGATTTTCGCCCGTGAGTCACGTGATCTTGCTTTGACCAATTTCAACCTTCAGAGCGAGTTGAGATCTCCACGACGCAAGATACAAAGTGGCTGGTTAATTCGGTGCTCAAGTTGACTCAGAGACACGTGATTTTACGAATGTTTTCCAAGTTCAACGTCAACTGTAATCTCGACAAGTTGTTTCGATCTTTTCGCCGCAAGATACAAAGTTGCTTTTCGGTTGATTTCCGATTCTCATCGGCGGGTCAGGTCGTTTCTCAAATGTTTTTCAAGTCCGACGGCGACTCTGATATTGATTCTCCCACATTTTTTTATGCGAGCCACGTTATGATTCGAATGTTTGCGAGTTTGACGCAAACTCCGACGTTGACGGGGTGTTGCGATCCCCTCGCCGCTCGATGCAGAGTTTCTCTGCCGTTCATTTCAGATTTTCCGACGGGAGTCACGTGATTTGTCGGATGTTCTCTGAGTCTAGCGTCAACTTCGAACCCGAACCGGAATTTCGATGACCTCGACGCACGGTATCAAGCTGATCTGTGATTCATTGCCGATTTTCACCCGTGAGTCACGTGATCTTGCTTCGACCAATTTCGACCTCCAGAGCGAGTTAAGATCTCCTCGACGCAAGATACAAAGTGGCTGGTTGATTCGTTTCTCAATTTGACCCGAAAACACGTGATTTTACGAATGTTTTCCAAGTTCAACGTCAACTTTAACCTCGACAAGTTGTTTCGATCTTTTCGCCGCAAGATACAAAGTTGCTCTCCTTTTGATTTCCGATTCTCATCGGTGGGTCAGGTCGTTTTTCAAATATTTTTCAAGTCCGACGGCGACTCTGATATTGATTTTTCCACAATTTTTTATGTGAGCCACGTAATGATTCGACTGTTTCCGAATTTGACGCAAACTTCGACGTTGACGAGGCGTTGCGATCCCCTCGCCGCTCGATGCAGAGTTTATCTGCCGTTCATTTCAGATTTTTCGACGGGAGTCACGTGATTTTGCGGATGTTCTCTGAGTCTAGCGTCAACTTCGAACCCGAACCGGAATTTCGATGACCTCGACGCACGGTATCAAGCTGATCTGTGATGCATTGCCGATTTTCGCCCGTGAGTCACGTGATCTTGCTTTGACCAATTTCAACCTTCAGAGCGAGTTGAGATCTCCACGACGCAAGATACAAAGTGGCTGGTTAATTCGGTGCTCAAGTTGACTCAGAGACACGTGATTTTACGAATGTTTTCCAAGTTCAACGTCAACTGTAATCTCGACAAGTTGTTTCGATCTTTTCGCCGCAAGATACAAAGTTGCTTTTCGGTTGATTTCCGATTCTCATCGGCGGGTCAGGTCGTTTCTCAAATGTTTTTCAAGTCCGACGGCGACTCTGATATTGATTCTCCCACATTTTTTTATGCGAGCCACGTTATGATTCGAATGTTTGCGAGTTTGACGCAAACTCCGACGTTGACGGGGTGTTGCGATCCCCTCGCCGCTCGATGCAGAGTTTCTCTGCCGTTCATTTCAGATTTTCCGACGGGAGTCACGTGATTTGTCGGATGTTCTCTAAGTCTAGCGTCAACTTCGAACCCGAACCGGAATTTCGATGACCTCGACGCACGGTATCAAGCTGATCTGTGATGCATTGCCGATTTTCGCCCGTGAGTCACGTGATCTTGCTTTGACCAATTTCAACCTTCAGAGCGAGTTGAGATCTCCACGACGCAAGATACAAAGTGGCTGGTTGATTCGTTTCTCAATTTGACCCGAAAACACGTGATTTTACGAATGTTTTCCAAGTTCAACGTCAACTTCAACCTCGACAAGTTGTTTCGATCTTTTCGCCGCAAGATACAAAGTTGCTCTTCTTTTGATTTCCGATTCTCATCGGTGGGTCAGGTCGTTTTTCAAATATTTTTCAAGTCCGACGGCGACTCTGATATTGATTTTTCCACAATTTTTTATGTGAGCCACGTAATGATTCGACTGTTTCCGAATTTGACGCAAACTTCGACGTTGACGCGGTGTTGCGATCCCCTCGCCGCTCGATGCAGAGTTCATCTGCCGTTCATTTCAGATTTTTCGACGGAAGTCACGTGATTTTTCGGATGTTCTCTGAGTCTAGCGTCAACTTCGAACCCGAACCGGAATTTCGATGACCTCGACGCACGGTATCAAGCTGATCTGTGATGCATTGCCGATTTTCGCCCGTGAGTCACGTGATCTTGCTTTGACCAATTTCAACCTTCAGAGCGAGTTGAGATCTCCACGACGCAAGATACAAAGTGGCTGGTTAATTCGGTGCTCAAGTTGACTCAGAGACACGTGATTTTACGAATGTTTTCCAAGTTCAACGTCAACTGTAATCTCGACAAGTTGTTTCGATCTTTTCGCCGCAAGATACAAAGTTGCTTTCCGGTTGATTTCCGATTCTCATCGGCGGGTCAGGTCGTTTTTCAAATGTTTTTCAAGTCCGACGGCGACTCTGATATTGATTCTCCCACATTTTTTTATGTGAGCCACGTTATGATTCGAATGTTTGCGAGTTTGACGCAAACTCCGACGTTGACGGGGTGTTGCGATCCCCTCGCCGCTCGATGCAGAGTTTCTCTGCCGTTCATTTCAGATTTTCCGACGGGAGTCACGTGATTTGTCGGATGTTCTCTGAGTCTAGCGTCAACTTCGAACCTGAACCGGAATTTTGATGACCTCGACGTACGGTATCAAGCTGATCTGTGATTCATTGCCGATTTTTACCCGTGAGTCACGTGATCTTGCTTCGACCAATTTCGACCTCCAGAGCGAGTTAAGATCTCCTCGACGCAAGATACAAAGTGGCTGGTTGATTCGTTTCTCAATTTGACCCGAAAACACGTGATTTTACGAATGTTTTCCAAGTTCAACGTCAACTTTAACCTCGACAAGTTGTTTCGATCTTTTCGCCGCAAGATACAAAGTTGCTCTCCTTTTGATTTCCGATTCTCATCGGTGGGTCAGGTCGTTTTTCAAATATTTTTCAAGTCCGACGGCGACTCTGATATTGATTTTTCCACAATTTTTTATGTGAGCCACGTAATGATTCGACTGTTTCCGAATTTGACGCAAACTTCGACGTTGACGAGGCGTTGCGATCCCCTCGCCGCTCGATGCAGAGTTTATCTGCCGTTCATTTCAGATTTTTCGACGGGAGTCACGTGATTTTTCGGATGTTCTCTGAGTCTAGCGTCAACTTCGAACCCGAACCGGAATTTCGATGACCTCGACGCACGGTATCAAGCTGATCTGTGATGCATTGCCGATTTTCGCCCGTGAGTCACGTGATCTTGCCTTGACCAATTTCAACCTTCAGAGCGAGTTGAGATCTCCACGACGCAAGATACAAAGTGGCTGGTTAATTCGGTGCTCAAGTTGACTCAGAGACACGTGATTTTACGAATGTTTTCCAAGTTCAACGTCAACTGTAATCTCGACAAGTTGTTCCGATCTTTTCGCCGCAAGATACAAAGTTGCTTTTCGGTTGATTTTCGATTCTCATCGGCGGGTCAGGTCGTTTTTCAAATGTTTTTCAAGTCCGACGGCGACTCTGATATTGATTCTCCCACATTTTTTTATGCGAGCCACGTTATGATTCGAATGTTTGCGAGTTTGACGCAAACTCCGACGTTGACGGGGTGTTGCGATCCCCTCGCCGCTCGATGCAGAGTTTCTCTGCCGTTCATTTCAGATTTTCCGACGGGAGTCACGTGATTTGTCGGATGTTCTCTAAGTCTAGCGTCAACTTCGAACCCGAACCGGAATTTCGATGACCTCGACGCACGGTATCAAGCTGATCTGTGATGCATTGCCGATTTTCGCCCGTGAGTCACGTGATCTTGCTTTGACCAATTTCAACCTTCAGAGCGAGTTGAGATCTCCACGACGCAAGATACAAAGTGGCTGGTTAATTCGGTGCTCAAGTTGACTCAGAGACACGTGATTTTACGAATGTTTTCCAAGTTCAACGTCAACTGTAATCTCGACAAGTTGTTTCGATCTTTTCGCCGCAAGATACAAAGTTGCTTTCCGGTTGATTTCCGATTCTCATCGGCGGGTCAGGTCGTTTTTCAAATGTTTTTCAAGTCCGACGGCGACTCTGATATTGATTCTCCCACATTTTTTTATGTGAGCCACGTTATGATTCGAATGTTTGCGAGTTTGACGCAAACTCCGACGTTGACGGGGTGTTGCGATCCCCTCGCCGCTCGATGCAGAGTTTCTCTGCCGTTCATTTCAGATTTTCCGACGGGAGTCACGTGATTTGTCGGATGTTCTCTGAGTCTAGCGTCAACTTCGAACCTGAACCGGAATTTTGATGACCTCGACGTACGGTATCAAGCTGATCTGTGATTCATTGCCGATTTTCACCCGTGAGTCACGTGATCTTGCTTCGACCAATTTCGACCTCCAGAGCGAGTTAAGATCTCCTCGACGCAAGATACAAAGTGGCTGGTTGATTCGTTTCTCAATTTGACCCGAAAACACGTGATTTTACGAATGTTTTCCAAGTTCAACGTCAACTTTAACCTCGACAAGTTGTTTCGATCTTTTCGCCGCAAGATACAAAGTTGCTCTCCTTTTGATTTCCGATTCTCATCGGTGGGTCAGGTCGTTTTTCAAATATTTTTCAAGTCCGACGGCGACTCTGATATTGATTTTTCCACAATTTTTTATGTGAGCCACGTAATGATTCGACTGTTTCCGAATTTGACGCAAACTTCGACGTTGACGAGGCGTTGCGATCCCCTCGCCGCTCGATGCAGAGTTTATCTGCCGTTCATTTCAGATTTTTCGACGGGAGTCACGTGATTTTTCGGATGTTCTCTGAGTCTAGCGTCAACTTCGAACCCGAACCGGAATTTCGATGACCTCGACGCACGGTATCAAGCTGATCTGTGATGCATTGCCGATTTTCGCCCGTGAGTCACGTGATCTTGCTTTGACCAATTTCAACCTTCAGAGCGAGTTGAGATCTCCACGACGCAAGATACAAAGTGGCTGGTTAATTCGGTGCTCAAGTTGACTCAGAGACACGTGATTTTACGAATGTTTTCCAAGTTCAACGTCAACTGTAATCTCGACAAGTTGTTCCGATCTTTTCGCCGCAAGATACAAAGTTGCTTTTCGGTTGATTTTCGATTCTCATCGGCGGGTCAGGTCGTTTTTCAAATGTTTTTCAAGTCCGACGGCGACTCTGATATTGATTCTCCCACATTTTTTTATGCGAGCCACGTTATGATTCGAATGTTTGCGAGTTTGACGCAAACTCCGACGTTGACGGGGTGTTGCGATCCCCTCGCCGCTCGATGCAGAGTTTCTCTGCCGTTCATTTCAGATTTTCCGACGGGAGTCACGTGATTTGTCGGATGTTCTCTAAGTCTAGCGTCAACTTCGAACCCGAACCGGAATTTCGATGACCTCGACGCACGGTATCAAGCTGATCTGTGATGCATTGCCGATTTTCGCCCGTGAGTCACGTGATCTTGCTTTGACCAATTTCAACCTTCAGAGCGAGTTGAGATCTCCACGACGCAAGATACAAAGTGGCTGGTTAATTCGGTGCTCAAGTTGACTCAGAGACACGTGATTTTACGAATGTTTTCCAAGTTCAACGTCAACTGTAATCTCGACAAGTTGTTTCGATCTTTTCGCCGCAAGATACAAAGTTGCTTTCCGGTTGATTTCCGATTCTCATCGGCGGGTCAGGTCGTTTTTCAAATGTTTTTCAAGTCCGACGGCGACTCTGATATTGATTCTCCCACATTTTTTTATGTGAGCCACGTTATGATTCGAATGTTTGCGAGTTTGACGCAAACTCCGACGTTGACGGGGTGTTGCGATCCCCTCGCCGCTCGATGCAGAGTTTCTCTGCCGTTCATTTCAGATTTTCCGACGGGAGTCACGTGATTTTTCGGATGTTCTCTGAGTCTAGCGTCAACTTCGAACCTGAACCGGAATTTTGATGACCTCGACGTACGGTATCAAGCTGATCTGTGATTCATTGCCGATTTTTACCCGTGAGTCACGTGATCTTGCTTCGACCAATTTCGACCTCCAGAGCGAGTTAAGATCTCCTCGACGCAAGATACAAAGTGGCTGGTTGATTCGTTTCTCAATTTGACCCGAAAACACGTGATTTTACGAATGTTTTCCAAGTTCAACGTCAACTTTAACCTCGACAAGTTGTTTCGATCTTTTCGCCGCAAGATACAAAGTTGCTCTCCTTTTGATTTCCGATTCTCATCGGTGGGTCAGGTCGTTTTTCAAATATTTTTCAAGTCCGACGGCGACTCTGATATTGATTTTTCCACAATTTTTTATGTGAGCCACGTAATGATTCGACTGTTTCCGAATTTGACGCAAACTTCGACGTTGACGAGGCGTTGCGATCCCCTCGCCGCTCGATGCAGAGTTTATCTGCCGTTCATTTCAGATTTTTCGACGGGAGTCACGTGATTTTTCGGATGTTCTCTGAGTCTAGCGTCAACTTCGAACCCGAACCGGAATTTCGATGACCTCGACGCACGGTATCAAGCTGATCTGTGATGCATTGCCGATTTTCGCCCGTGAGTCACGTGATCTTGCTTTGACCAATTTCAACCTTCAGAGCGAGTTGAGATCTCCACGACGCAAGATACAAAGTGGCTGGTTAATTCGGTGCTCAAGTTGACTCAGAGACACGTGATTTTACGAATGTTTTCCAAGTTCAACGTCAACTGTAATCTCGACAAGTTGTTCCGATCTTTTCGCCGCAAGATACAAAGTTGCTTTTCGGTTGATTTTCGATTCTCATCGGCGGGTCAGGTCGTTTTTCAAATGTTTTTCAAGTCCGACGGCGACTCTGATATTGATTCTCCCACATTTTTTTATGCGAGCCACGTTATGATTCGAATGTTTGCGAGTTTGACGCAAACTCCGACGTTGACGGGGTGTTGCGATCCCCTCGCCGCTCGATGCAGAGTTTCTCTGCCGTTCATTTCAGATTTTCCGACGGGAGTCACGTGATTTGTCGGATGTTCTCTAAGTCTAGCGTCAACTTCGAACCCGAACCGGAATTTCGATGACCTCGACGCACGGTATCAAGCTGATCTGTGATGCATTGCCGATTTTCGCCCGTGAGTCACGTGATCTTGCTTTGACCAATTTCAACCTTCAGAGCGAGTTGAGATCTCCACGACGCAAGATACAAAGTGGCTGGTTAATTCGGTGCTCAAGTTGACTCAGAGACACGTGATTTTACGAATGTTTTCCAAGTTCAACGTCAACTGTAATCTCGACAAGTTGTTTCGATCTTTTCGCCGCAAGATACAAAGTTGCTTTCCGGTTGATTTCCGATTCTCATCGGCGGGTCAGGTCGTTTTTCAAATGTTTTTCAAGTCCGACGGCGACTCTGATATTGATTCTCCCACATTTTTTTATGTGAGCCACGTTATGATTCGAATGTTTGCGAGTTTGACGCAAACTCCGACGTTGACGGGGTGTTGCGATCCCCTCGCCGCTCGATGCAGAGTTTCTCTGCCGTTCATTTCAGATTTTCCGACGGGAGTCACGTGATTTGTCGGATGTTCTCTGAGTCTAGCGTCAACTTCGAACCTGAACCGGAATTTTGATGACCTCGACGTACGGTATCAAGCTGATCTGTGATTCATTGCCGATTTTCACCCGTGAGTCACGTGATCTTGCTTCGACCAATTTCGACCTCCAGAGCGAGTTAAGATCTCCTCGACGCAAGATACAAAGTGGCTGGTTGATTCGTTTCTCAATTTGACCCGAAAACACGTGATTTTACGAATGTTTTCCAAGTTCAACGTCAACTTTAACCTCGACAAGTTGTTTCGATCTTTTCGCCGCAAGATACAAAGTTGCTCTCCTTTTGATTTCCGATTCTCATCGGTGGGTCAGGTCGTTTTTCAAATATTTTTCAAGTCCGACGGCGACTCTGATATTGATTTTTCCACAATTTTTTATGTGAGCCACGTAATGATCCGACTGTTTCCGAATTTGACGCAAACTTCGACGTTGACGCGGTGTTGCGATCCCCTCGCCGCTCGATGCAGAGTTCATCTGCCGTTCATTTCAGATTTTTCGACGGGAGTCACGTGATTTTTCGGATGTTCTCTGAGTCTAGCGTCAACTTCGAACCCGAACCGGAATTTCGATGACCTCGACGCACGGTATCAAGCTGATCTGTGATGCATTGCCGATTTTCGCCCGTGAGTCACGTGATCTTGCTTTGACCAATTTCAACCTTCAGAGCGAGTTGAGATCTCCACGACGCAAGATACAAAGTGGCTGGTTAATTCGGTGCTCAAGTTGACTCAGAGACACGTGATTTTACGAATGTTTTCCAAGTTCAACGTCAACTGTAATCTCGACAAGTTGTTTCGATCTTTTCGCCGCAAGATACAAAGTTGCTTTCCGATTGATTTCCGATTCTCATCGGCGGGTCAGGTCGTTTTTCAAATGTTTTTCAAGTCCGACGTCCACTCTGATATTGATTCTCCCACATTTTTTTATGTGAGCCACGTTATGATTCGAATGTTTGCGAGTTTGACGCAAACTCCGACGTTGACGGGGTGTTGCGATCTCCTCGCCGCTCGATGCAGAGTTTCTCTGCCGTTCATTTCAGATTTTCCGACGGGAGTCACGTAATTTGTCGGATGTTCTCTGAGTCTAGCGTCAACTTCGAACCTGAACCGGAATTTTGATGACCTCGACGGACGGTATCAAGCTGATCTGTGATTCATTGCCGATTTTCACCCGTGAGTCACGTGATCTTGCTTCGACCAATTTCGACCTCCAGAGCGAGTTAAGATCTCCTCGACGCAAGATACAAAGTGGCTGGTTGATTCGTTTCTCAATTTGACCCGAAAACACGTGATTTTACGAATGTTTTCCAAGTTCAACGTCAACTTTAACCTCGACAAGTTGTTTCGATCTTTTCGCCGCAAGATACAAAGTTGCTCTCCTTTTGATTTCCGATTCTCATCCGTGGGTCAGGTCGTTTTTCAAATATTTTTCAAGTCCGACGGCGACTCTGATATTGATTTTTCCACAATTTTTTATGTGAGCCACGTAATGATTCGACTGTTTCCGAATTTGACGCAAACTTCGACGTTGACGAGGCGTTGCGATCCCCTTGCCGCTCGATGCATAGTTTATCTGCCGTTCATTTCAGATTTTTCGACGGGAGTCACGTGATTTTTCGGATGTTCTCTGAGTCTAGCGTCAACTTCGAACCCGAACCGGAATTTCGATGACCTCGAGGCACGGTATCAAGCTGATCTGTGATGCATTGCCGATTTTCGCCCGTGAGTCACGTGATCTTGCTTTGACCAATTTCAACCTTCAGAGCGAGTTGAGATCTCCACGACGCAAGATACAAAGTGGCTGGTTAATTCGGTGCTCAAGTTGACTCAGAGACACGTGATTTTACGAATGTTTTTCAAGTTCAACGTCAACTGTTATCTCGACAAGTTGTTTCGATCTTTTCGCCGCAAGATACAAAGTTGCTCTCCTTTTGATTTCCGATTCTCATCGGCGGGTCAGGTCGTTTTTCAAATGTTTTTCAAGTCCGACGGCGACTCTGATATTGATTCTCCCACATTTTTTTATGTGAGCCACGTTATGATTCGAATGTTTGCGAGTTTGACGCAAACTCCGACGTTGACGGGGTGTTGCGATCCCCTCGCCGCTCGATGCAGAGTTTCTCTGCCGTTCATTTCAGATTTTCCGACGGGAGTCACGTGATTTGTCGGATGTTCTCTGAGTCTAGCGTCAACTTCGAACCTGAACCGGAATTTTGATGACCTCGACGTACGGTATCAAGCTGATCTGTGATTCATTGCCGATTTTTACCCGTGAGTCACGTGATCTTGCTTCGACCAATTTCGACCTCCAGAGCGAGTTAAGATCTCCTCGACGCAAGATACAAAGTGGCTGGTTGATTCGTTTCTCAATTTGACCCGAAAACACGTGATTTTACGAATGTTTTCCAAGTTCAACGTCAACTTTAACCTCGACAAGTTGTTTCGATCTTTTCGCCGCAAGATACAAAGTTGCTCTCCTTTTGATTTCCGATTCTCATCGGTGGGTCAGGTCGTTTTTCAAATATTTTTCAAGTCCGACGGCGACTCTGATATTGATTTTTCCACAATTTTTTATGTGAGCCACGTAATGATTCGACTGTTTCCGAATTTGACGCAAACTTCGACGTTGACGAGGCGTTGCGATCCCCTCGCCGCTCGATGCAGAGTTTATCTGCCGTTCATTTCAGATTTTTCGACGGGAGTCACGTGATTTTGCGGATGTTCTCTGAGTCTAGCGTCAACTTCGAACCCGAACCGGAATTTCGATGACCTCGACGCACGGTATCAAGCTGATCTGTGATGCATTGCCGATTTTCGCCCGTGAGTCACGTGATCTTGCTTTGACCAATTTCAACCTTCAGAGCGAGTTGAGATCTCCACGACGCAAGATACAAAGTGGCTGGTTAATTCGGTGCTCAAGTTGACTCAGAGACACGTGATTTTACGAATGTTTTCCAAGTTCAACGTCAACTGTAATCTCGACAAGTTGTTTCGATCTTTTCGCCGCAAGATACAAAGTTGCTTTCCGGTTGATTTCCGATTCTCATCGGCGGGTCAGGTCGTTTTTCAAATGTTTTTCAAGTCCGACGGCGACTCTGATATTGATTCTCCCACATTTTTTTATGTGAGCCACGTTATGATTCGAATGTTTGCGAGTTTGACGCAAACTCCGACGTTGACGGGGTGTTGCGATCCACTCGCCGCTCGATGCAGAGTTTCTCTGCCGTTCATTTCAGATTTTCCGACGAGAGTCACGTGATTTGTCGGATGTTCTCTGAGTCTAGCGTCAACTTCGAACCTGAACCGGAATTTTGATGACCTCGACGTACGGTATCAAGCTGATCTGTGATTCATTGCCGATTTTCACCCGTGAGTCACGTGATCTTGCTTCGACCAATTTCGACCTCCAGAGCGAGTTAAGATCTCCTCGACGCAAGATACAAAGTGGCTGGTTGATTCGTTTTTCAATTTGACCCGAAAACACGTGATTTTACGGATGTTTTCCAAGTTCAACGTCAACTTTAACCTCGACAAGTTGCTTCGATCTTTCCGCCGCAAGATACAAAGTTGCTCTCCGGTTGATTTCCGATTCTCATCAGTGGGTCAGGTCGTTTTTCAAATATTTTTCAAGTCCGACGGCGACTCTGATATTGATTTTTCCACAATTTTTTATGTGAGCCACGTAATGATTCGACTGTTTCCGAATTTGACGCAAACTTCGACGTTGACGCGGTGTTGCGATCCCCTCGCCGCTCGATGCAGAGTTTATTTGCCGTTCATTTCAGATTTTTGGACGGGAGTCACGTGATTTTTCGGATGTTCTCTGAGTCTAGCGTCAACTTCGAACCCGAACCGGAATTTCGATGACCTCGACGCACGGTATCAAGCTGATCTGTGATGCATTGCCGATTTTCGCCCGTGAGTCACGTGATCTTGCTTTGACCAATTTCAACCTTCAGAGCGAGTTGAGATCTCCACGACGCAAGATACAAAGTGGCTGGTTAATTCGGTGCTCAAGTTGACTCAGAGACACGTGATTTTACGAATGTTTTCCAAGTTCAACGTCAACTGTAATCTCGACAAGTTGTTTCGATCTTTTCGCCGCAAGATACAAAGTTGCTTTCCGGTTGATTTCCGATTCTCATCGGCGGGTCAGGTCGTTTTTCAAATGTTTTTCAAGTCCGACGGCGACTCTGATATTGATTCTCCCACATTTTTTTATGTGAGCCACGTTATGATTCGAATGTTTGCGAGTTTGACGCAAACTCCGACGTTGACGGGGTGTTGCGATCCCCTCGCCGCTCGATGCAGAGTTTCTCTGCCGTTCATTTCAGATTTTCCGACGGGAGTCACGTGATTTGTCGGATGTTCTCTGAGTCTAGCGTCAACTTCGAACCTGAACCGGAATTTTGATGACCTCGACGTACGGTATCAAGCTGATCTGTGATTCATTGCCGATTTTTACCCGTGAGTCACGTGATCTTGCTTCGACCAATTTCGACCTCCAGAGCGAGTTAAGATCTCCTCGACGCAAGATACAAAGTGGCTGGTTGATTCGTTTCTCAATTTGACCCGAAAACACGTGATTTTACGAATGTTTTCCAAGTTCAACGTCAACTTCAACCTCGACAAGTTGTTTCGATCTTTTCGCCGCAAGATACAAAGTTGCTCTTCTTTTGATTTCCGATTCTCATCGGTGGGTCAGGTCGTTTTTCAAATATTTTTCAAGTCCGACGGCGACTCTGATATTGATTTTTCCACAATTTTTTATGTGAGCCACGTAATGATTCGACTGTTTCCGAATTTGACGCAAACTTCGACGTTGACGCGGTGTTGCGATCCCCTCGCCGCTCGATGCAGAGTTCATCTGCCGTTCATTTCAGATTTTTCGACGGAAGTCACGTGATTTTTCGGATGTTCTCTGAGTCTAGCGTCAACTTCGAACCCGAACCGGAATTTCGATGACCTCGACGCACGGTATCAAGCTGATCTGTGATGCATTGCCGATTTTCGCCCGTGAGTCACGTGATCTTGCTTTGACCAATTTCAACCTTCAGAGCGAGTTGAGATCTCCACGACGCAAGATACAAAGTGGCTGGTTAATTCGGTGCTCAAGTTGACTCAGAGACACGTGATTTTACGAATGTTTTCTAAGTTCAACGTCAACTGTAATCTCGACAAGTTGTTTCGATCTTTTCGCCGCAAGATACAAAGTTGCTTTCCGGTTGATTTCCGATTCTCATCGGCGGGTCAGGTCGTTTTTCAAATGTTTTTCAAGTCCGACGGCGACTCTGATATTGATTCTCCCACATTTTTTTATGTGAGCCACGTTATGATTCGAATGTTTGCGAGTTTGACGCAAACTCCGACGTTGACGGGGTGTTGCAATCCCCTCGCCGCTCGATGCAGAGTTTCTCTGCCGTTCATTTCAGATTTTCCGACGGGAGTCACGTGATTTGTCGGATGTTCTCTGAGTCTAGCGTCAACTTCGAACCCGAACCGGAATTTCGATGACCTCGACGCACGGTATCAAGCTGATCTGTGATGCATTGCCGATTTTCGCCCGTGAGTCACGTGATCTTGCTTTGACCAATTTCAACCTTCAGAGCGAGTTGAGATCTCCACGACGCAAGATACAAAGTGGCTGGTTAATTCGGTGCTCAAGTTGACTCAGAGACACGTGATTTTACGAATGTTTTCCAAGTTCAACGTCAACTGTAATCTCGACAAGTTGTTTCGATCTTTTCGCCGCAAGATACAAAGTTGCTTTCCGGTTGATTTCCGATTCTCATCGGCGGGTCAGGTCGTTTTTCAAATGTTTTTCAAGTCCGACAGGGACTCTGATATTGATTCTCCCACATTTTTTTATGTGAGCCACGTTATGATTCGAATGTTTGCGAGTTTGACGCAAACTCCGACGTTGACGGGGTGTTGCGATCCCCTCGCCGCTCGATGCAGAGTTTCTCTGCCGTTCATTTAAGATTTTCCGACGGAAGTCACGTGATTTGTCGGATGTTCTCTGAGTCTAGCGTCAACTTCGAACCTGAACCGGAATTTTGATGACCTCGACGTACGGTATCAAGCTGATCTGTGATTCATTGCCGATTTTTACCCGTGAGTCACGTGATCTTGCTTCGACCAATTTCGACCTCCAGAGCGAGTTAAGATCTCCTCGACGCAAGATACAAAGTGGCTGGTTGATTCGTTTCTCAATTTGACCCGAAAACACGTGATTTTACGAATGTTTTCCAAGTTCAACGTCAACTTTAACCTCGACAAGTTGTTTCGATCTTTTCGCCGCAAGATACAAAGTTGCTCTCCTTTTGATTTCCGATTCTCATCGGTGGGTCAGGTCGTTTTTCAAATATTTTTCAAGTCCGACGGCGACTCTGATATTGATTTTTCCACAATTTTTCATGTGAGCCACGTAATGATTCGACTGTTACCGAATTTGACGCAAACTTCGACGTTGACGAGGCGTTGCGATCCCCTCGCCGCTCGATGCAGAGTTTATCTGCCGTTCATTTCAGATTTTTCGACGGGAGTCACGTGATTTTTCGGATGTTCTCTGAGTCTAGCGTCAACTTCGAACCCGAACCGGAATTTCGATGACCTCGAGGCACGGTATCAAGCTGATCTGTGATGCATTGCCGATTTTCGCCCGTGAGTCACGTGATCTTGCTTTGACCAATTTCAACCTTCAGAGCGAGTTGAGATCTCCACGACGCAAGATACAAAGTGGCTGGTTAATTCGGTGCTCAAGTTGACTCAGAGACACGTGATTTTACGAATGTTTTCCAAGTTCAACGTCAACTGTAATCTCGACAAGTTGTTTCGATCTTTTCGCCGCAAGATACAAAGTTGCTTTTCGGTTGATTTCCGATTCTCATCGGCGGGTCAGGTCGTTTTTCAAATGTTTTTCAAGTCCGACGGCGACTCTGATATTGATTCTCCCACATTTTTTTATGTGAGCCACGTTATGATTCGAATGTTTGCGAGTTTGACGCAAACTCCGACGTTGACGGGGTGTTGCGATCCCCTCGCCGCTCGATGCAGAGTTTCTCTGCCGTTCATTTCAGATTTTCCGACGGGAGTCACGTGATTTGTCGAATGTTCTCTGAGTCTAGCGTCAACTTCGAACCTGAACCGGAATTTTGATGACCTCGACGTACGGTATCAAGCTGATCTGTGATTCATTGCCGATTTTCACCCGTGAGTCACGTGATCTTGCTTCGACCAATTTCGACCTCCAGAGCGAGTTAAGATCTCCTCGACGCAAGATACAAAGTGGCTGGTTGATTCGTTTCTCAATTTGACCCGAAAACACGTGATTTTACGAATGTTTTCCAAGTTCAACGTCAACTTTAACCTCGACAAGTTGTTTCGATCTTTTCGCCGCAAGATACAAAGTTGCTCTCCTTTTGATTTCCGATTCTCATCGGTGGGTCAGGTCGTTTTTCAAATATTTTTCAAGTCCGACGGCGACTCTGATATTGATTTTTCCACAATTTTTTATGTGAGCCACGTAATGATTCGACTGTTTCCGAATTTGACGCAAACTTCGACGTTGACGCGGTGTTGCGATCCCCTCGCCGCTCGATGCAGAGTTCATCTGCCGTTCATTTCAGATTTTTCGACGGGAGTCACGTGATTTTTCGGATGTTCTCTGAGTCTAGCGTCAACTTCGAACCCGAACCGGAATTTCGATGACCTCGACGCACGGTATCAAGCTGATCTGTGATGCATTGCCGATTTTCGCCCGTGAGTCACGTGATCTTGCTTTGACCAATTTCAACCTTCAGAGCGAGTTGAGATCTCCACGACGCAAGATACAAAGTGGCTGGTTAATTCGGTGCTCAAGTTGACTCAGAGACACGTGATTTTACGAATGTTTTCCAAGTTCAACGTCAACTGTAATCTCGACAAGTTGTTTCGATCTTTTCGCCGCAAGATACAAAGTTGCTTTATGGTTGATTTCCGATTCTCATCGGCGGGTCAGGTCGTTTTTCAAATGTTTTTCAAGTCCGACGGCGACTCTGATATTGATTCTCCCACATTTTTTTATGTGAGCCACGTTATGATTCGAATGTTTGCGAGTTTGACGCAAACTCCGACGTTGACGGGGTGTTGCGATCCCCTCGCCGCTCGATGCAGAGTTTCTCTGCCGTTCATTTCAGATTTTCCGACGGGAGTCACGTGATTTGTCGGATGTTCTCTGAGTCTAGCGTCAACTTCGAACCTGAACCGGAATTTTGATGACCTCGACGTACGGTATCAAGCTGATCTGTGATTCATTGCCGATTTTCACCCGTGAGTCACGTGATCTTGCTTCGACCAATTTCGACCTCCAGAGCGAGTTAAGATCTCCTCGACGCAAGATACAAAGTGGCTGGTTGATTCGTTTCTCAATTTGACCCGAAAACACGTGATTTTACGAATGTTTTCCAAGTTCAACGTCAACTTTAACCTCGACAAGTTGTTTCGATCTTTTCGCCGCAAGATACAAAGTTGCTCTTCTTTTGATTTCCGATTCTCATCGGTGGGTCAGGTCGTTTTTCAAATATTTTTCAAGTCCGACGGCGACTCTGATATTGATTTTTCCACAATTTTTTATGTGAGCCACGTAATGATTCGACTGTTTCCGAATTTGACGCAAACTTCGACGTTGACGCGGTGTTGCGATCCCCTCGCCGCTCGATGCAGAGTTCATCTGCCGTTCATTTCAGATTTTTCGACGGAAGTCACGTGATTTTTCGGATGTTCTCTGAGTCTAGCGTCAACTTCGAACCCGAACCGGAATTTCGATGACCTCGACGCACGGTATCAAGCTGATCTGTGATGCATTGCCGATTTTCGCCCGTGAGTCACGTGATCTTGCTTTGACCAATTTCAACCTTCAGAGCGAGTTGAGATCTCCACGACGCAAGATACAAAGTGGCTGGTTAATTCGGTGCTCAAGTTGACTCAGAGACACGTGATTTTACGAATGTTTTCTAAGTTCAACGTCAACTGTAATCTCGACAAGTTGTTTCGATCTTTTCGCCGCAAGATACAAAGTTGCTTTCCGGTTGATTTCCGATTCTCATCGGCGGGTCAGGTCGTTTTTCAAATGTTTTTCAAGTCCGACGGCGACTCTGATATTGATTCTCCCACATTTTTTTATGTGAGCCACGTTATGATTCGAATGTTTGCGAGTTTGACGCAAACTCCGACGTTGACGGGGTGTTGCGATCCCCTCGCCGCTCGATGCAGAGTTTCTCTGCCGTTCATTTCAGATTTTCCGACGGGAGTCACGTGATTTGTCGGATGTTCTCTGAGTCTAGCGTCAACTTCGAACCTGAACCGGAATTTTGATGACCTCGACGTACGGTATCAAGCTGATCTGTGATTCATTGCCGATTTTTACCCGTGAGTCACGTGATCTTGCTTCGACCAATTTCGACCTCCAGAGCGAGTTAAGATCTCCTCGACGCAAGATACAAAGTGGCTGGTTGATTCGTTTCTCAATTTGACCCGAAAACACGTGATTTTACGAATGTTTTCCAAGTTCAACGTCAACTTTAACCTCGACAAGTTGTTTCGATCTTTTCGCCGCAAGATACAAAGTTGCTCTCCTTTTGATTTCCGATTCTCATCGGTGGGTCAGGTCGTTTTTCAAATATTTTTCAAGTCCGACGGCGACTCTGATATTGATTTTTCCACAATTTTTCATGTGAGCCACGTAATGATTCGACTGTTACCGAATTTGACGCAAACTTCGACGTTGACGAGGCGTTGCGATCCCCTCGCCGCTCGATGCAGAGTTTATCTGCCGTTCATTTCAGATTTTTCGACGGGAGTCACGTGATTTTTCGGATGTTCTCTGAGTCTAGCGTCAACTTCGAACCCGAACCGGAATTTCGATGACCTCGAGGCACGGTATCAAGCTGATCTGTGATGCATTGCCGATTTTCGCCCGTGAGTCACGTGATCTTGCTTTGACCAATTTCAACCTTCAGAGCGAGTTGAGATCTCCACGACGCAAGATACAAAGTGGCTGGTTAATTCGGTGCTCAAGTTGACTCAGAGACACGTGATTTTACGAATGTTTTCCAAGTTCAACGTCAACTGTAATCTCGACAAGTTGTTTCGATCTTTTCGCCGCAAGATACAAAGTTGCTTTTCGGTTGATTTCCGATTCTCATCGGCGGGTCAGGTCGTTTTTCAAATGTTTTTCAAGTCCGACGGCGACTCTGATATTGATTCTCCCACATTTTTTTATGTGAGCCACGTTATGATTCGAATGTTTGCGAGTTTGACGCAAACTCCGACGTTGACGGGGTGTTGCGATCCCCTCGCCGCTCGATGCAGAGTTTCTCTGCCGTTCATTTCAGATTTTCCGACGGGAGTCACGTGATTTGTCGGATGTTCTCTGAGTCTAGCGTCAACTTCGAACCTGAACCGGAATTTTGATAACCTCGACGTACGGTATCAAGCTGATCTGTGATTCATTGCCGATTTTCACCCGTGAGTCACGTGATCTTGCTTCGACCAATTTCGACCTCCAGAGCGAGTTAAGATCTCCTCGACGCAAGATACAAAGTGGCTGGTTGATTCGTTTCTCAATTTGACCCGAAAACACGTGATTTTACGAATGTTTTCCAAGTTCAACGTCAACTTTAACCTCGACAAGTTGTTTCGATCTTTTCGCCGCAAGATACAAAGTTGCTCTCCTTTTGATTTCCGATTCTCATCGGTGGGTCAGGTCGTTTTTCAAATATTTTTCAAGTCCGACGGCGACTCTGATATCGATTTTTCCACAATTTTTTATGTGAGCCACGTAATGATTCGACTGTTTCCGAATTTGACGCAAACTTCGACGTTGACGCGGTGTTGCGATCCCCTCGCCGCTCGATGCAGAGTTCATCTGCCGTTCATTTCAGATTTTTCGACCGGAGTCACGTGATTTTTCGGATGTTCTCTGAGTCTAGCGTCAACTTCAAACCCGAACCGGAATTTCGATGACCTCGACGCACGGTATCAAGCTGATCTGTGATGCATTGCCGATTTTCGCCCGTGAGTCACGTGATCTTGCTTTGACCAATTTCAACCTTCAGAGCGAGTTGAGATCTCCACGACGCAAGATACAAAGTGGCTGGTTAATTCGGTGCTCAAGTTGACTCAGAGACACGTGATTTTACGAATGTTTTCCAAGTTCAACGTCAACTGTAATCTCGACAAGTTGTTTCGATCTTTTCGCCGCAAGATACAAAGTTGCTTTTCGGTTGATTTCCGATTCTCATCGGCGGGTCAGGTCGTTTTTCAAATGTTTTTCAAGTCCGACGGCGACTCTGATATTGATTCTCCCACATTTTTTTATGCGAGCCACGTTATGATTCGAATGTTTGCGAGTTTGACGCAAACTCCGACGTTGACGGGGTGTTGCGATCCCCTCGCCGCTCGATGCAGAGTTTCTCTGCCGTTCATTTCAGATTTTCCGACGGGAGTCACGTGATTTGTCGGATGTTCTCTAAGTCTAGCGTCAACTTCGAACCCGAACCGGAATTTCGATGACCTCGACGCACGATATCAAGCTGATCTGTGATGCATTGCCGATTTTCGCCCGTGAGTCACGTGATCTTGCTTTGACCAATTTCAACCTTCAGAGCGAGTTAAGATCTCCTCGACGCAAGATACAAAGTGGCTGGTTGATTCGTTTCTCAATTTGACCCGAAAACACGTGATTTTACGGATGTTTTCCAAGTTCAACGTCAACTTTAACCTCGACAAGTTGTTTCGATCTTTCCGCCGCAAGATACAAAGTTGCTCTCCGGTTGATTTTCGATTCTCATCGGTGGGTCAGGTCGTTTTTCGAATATTCTTCAAGTTTGACGGCGACTCTGATATTGATTTTTCCACAATTTTTTATGTGAGCCACGTAATGATTCGAATGTTTCCGAGTTTGACGCAAACTTCGACGTTGACGCGGTGTTGCGATCCCCTCGCCGCTCGATGCAGAGTTTCTCTGCCGTTCATTTCAGATTTTCCGACCGGAGTCACGTGATTTTTCGGATATTCTCTGGGTCTAGCGTCAACTTCGAACCCGAACCGGAATTTCGATGACCTCGACGCACGGTATCAAGCTGATCTGTGATTCATTGCCGATTTTCACACGTGAGTCACGTGATCTTGCTTTGACCAATTCCGACCTTCAGAGCGAGTTGAGATCTTCTCGACGCAAGACACAAAGTGGCTGGTCGATTCGTTTCTCAATTTGACCCGAAAACACGTGATTTTACGAATGTTTTCCAAGTTCAACGTCAACTTTAACCTCGACAAGTTGTTTCGATCTTTTCGCCGCAAGATACAAAGTTGCTCTCCTTTTGATTTCCGATTCTCATCGGTGGGTCAGGTCGTTTTTCAAATATTTTTCAAGTCCGACGGCGACTCTGATATCGATTTTTCCACAATTTTTTATGTGAGCCACGTAATGATTCGACTGTTTCCGAATTTGACGCAAACTTCGACGTTGACGCGGTGTTGCGATCCCCTCGCCGCTCGATGCAGAGTTCATCTGCCGTTCATTTCAGATTTTTCGACCGGAGTCACGTGATTTTTCGGATGTTCTCTGAGTCTAGCGTCAACTTCGAACCCGAACCGGAATTTCGATGACCTCGACGCACGGTATCAAGCTGATCTGTGATGCATTGCCGATTTTCGCCCGTGAGTCACGTGATCTTGCTTTGACCAATTTCAACCTTCAGAGCGAGTTGAGATCTCCACGACGCAAGATACAAAGTGGCTGGTTAATCCGGTGCTCAAGTTGACTCAGAGACACGTGATTTTACGAATGTTTTCCAAGTTCAACGTCAACTGTAATCTCGACAAGTTGTTTCGATCTTTTCGCCGCAAGATACAAAGTTGCTTTTCGGTTGATTTCCGATTCTCATCGGCGGGTCAGGTCGTTTTTCAAATGTTTTTCAAGTCCGACGGCGACTCTGATATTGATTCTCCCACATTTTTTTATGTGAGCCACGTTATGATTCGAATGTTTGCGAGTTTGACGCAAACTCCGACGTTGACGGGGTGTTGCGATCCCCTCGCCGCTCGATGCAGAGTTTCTCTGCCGTTCATTTCAGATTTTCCGACGGGAGTCACGTGATTTGTCGGATGTTCTCTGAGTCTAGCGTCAACTTCGAACCTGAACCGGAATTTTGATAACCTCGACGTACGGTATCAAGCTGATCTGTGATTCATTGCCGATTTTCACCCGTGAGTCACGTGATCTTGCTTCGACCAATTTCGACCTCCAGAGCGAGTTAAGATCTCCTCGACGCAAGATACAAAGTGGCTGGTTGATTCGTTTCTCAATTTGACCCGAAAACACGTGATTTTACGAATGTTTTCCAAGTTCAACGTCAACTTTAACCTCGACAAGTTGTTTCGATCTTTTCGCCGCAAGATACAAAGTTGCTCTCCTTTTGATTTCCGATTCTCATCGGTGGGTCAGGTCGTTTTTCAAATATTTTTCAAGTCCGACGGCGACTCTGATATTGATTTTTCCACAATTTTTTATGTGAGCCACGTAATGATTCGACTGTTTCCGAATTTGACGCAAACTTCGACGTTGACGAGGCGTTGCGATCCCCTCGCCGCTCGATGCAGAGTTTATCTGCCGTTCATTTCAGATTTTTCGACGGGAGTCACGTGATTTTTCGGATGTTCTCTGAGTCTAGCGTCAACTTCGAACCCGAACCGGAATTTCGATGACCTCGACGCACGGTATCAAGCTGATCTGTGATGCATTGCCGATTTCCGCCCGTGAGTCACGTGATCTTGCTTTGACCAATTTCAACCTTCAGAGCGAGTTGAGATCTCCACGACGCAAGATACAAAGTGGCTGGTTAATTCGGTGCTCAAGTTGACTCAGAGACACGTGATTTTACGAATGTTTTCCAAGTTCAACGTCAACTGTAATCTCGACAAGTTGTTTCGATCTTTTCGCCGCAAGATACAAAGTTGCTCTCCTTTTGATTTCCGATTCTCATCGGCGGGTCAGGTCGTTTTTCAAATGTTTTTCAAGTCCGACGGCGACTCTGATATTGATTCTCCCACATTTTTTTATGTGAGCCACGTTATGATTCGAATGTTTGCGAGTTTGACGCAAACTCCGACGTTGACGGGGTGTTGCGATCCCCTCGCCGCTCGATGCAGAGTTTCTCTGCCGTTCATTTCAGATTTTCCGACGGGAGTCACGTGATTTGTCGGATGTTCTCTGAGTCTAGCGTCAACTTCGAACCTGAACCGGAATTTTGATGACCTCGACGTACGGTATCAAGCTGATCTGTGATTCATTGCCGATTTTTACCCGTGAGTCACGTGATCTTGCTTCGACCAATTTCGACCTCCAGAGCGAGTTAAGATCTCCTCGACGCAAGATACAAAGTGGCTGGTTGATTCGTTTCTCAATTTGACCCGAAAACACGTGATTTTACGAATGTTTCCCAAGTTCAACGTCGACTTTAACCTCGACAAGTTGTTTCGATCTTTCCGCCGCAAGATACAAAGTTGCTCTCCCGTTGATTTCCGATTCTCATTGGTGGGTCAGGTCGTTTTTCAAATATTTTTCAAGTCCGACGGCGACTCTGATATTGATTTTTCTACAATTTTTTATGTGAGCCACGTAATGATTCGACTGTTTCCGAATTTGACGCAAACTTCGACGTTGACGCGGTGTTGCGATCCCCTCGCCGCTCGATGCAGAGTTTATCTGCCGTTCATTTCAGATTTTTCGACGGGAGTCACGTGATTTTTCGGATGTTCTCTGAGTCTAGCGTCAACTTCGAACCCGAACCGGAATTTTGATGACCTCGACGTACGGTATCAAGCTGATCTGTGATTCATTGCCGATTTTTACCCGTGAGTCACGTGATCTTGCTTCGACCAATTTCGACCTCCAGAGCGAGTTAAGATCTCCTTGACGCAAGATACAAAGTGGCTGGTTGATTCGTTTCTCAATTTGACCCGAAAACACGTGATTTTACGAATGTTTTCCAAGTTCAACGTCGACTTTAACCTCGACAAGTTATTTCGATCTTTTCGCCGCAAGATACAAAGTTGCTCTCCTTATGATTTCCGATTCTTATCGGCGGGTCAGGTCGTTTTTCAAATGTTTTTCAAGTCCGACGGCGACTCTGATATTGATTCTCCCACATTTTTTTATGTGAGCCACGTTATGATTCGAATGTTTGCGAGTTTGACGCAAACTCCGACGTTGACGGGGTGTTGCGATCCCCTCGCCGCTCGATGCAGAGTTTCTCTGCCGTTCATTTCAGATTTTCCGACGGGAGTCACGTGATTTGTCGGATGTTCGCTGAGTCTAGCGTCAACTTCGAACCTGAACCGGAATTTTGATGACCTCGACGTACGGTATCAAGCTGATCTGTGATTCATTGCCGATTTTCACCCGTGAGTCACGTGATCTTGCTTCGACCAATTTCGACCTCCAGAGCGAGTTAAGATCTCCTCGACGCAAGATACAAAGTGGCTGGTTGATTCGTTTCTCAATTTGACCCGAAAACACGTGATTTTACGAATGTTTTCCAAGTTCAACGTCGACTTTAACCTCGACAAGTTGTTTCGATCTTTCCGCCGCAAGATACAAAGTTGCTCTCCCGTTGATTTCCGATTCTCATTGGTGGGTCAGGTCGTTTTTCAAATATTTTTCAAGTCCGACGGCGACTCTGATATTGATTTTTCTACAATTTTTTATGTGAGCCACGTAATGATTCGACTGTTTCCGAATTTGACGCAAACTTCGACGTTGACGCGGTGTTGCGATCCCCTCGCCGCTCGATGCAGAGTTTATCTGCCGTTCATTTCAGATTTTTCGACGGGAGTCACGTGATTTTTCGGATGTTCTCTGAGTCTAGCGTCAACTTCGAACCCGAACCGGAATTTCGATGACCTCGACGCACGGTATCAAGCTGATCTGCGATGCATTGCCGATTTTCGCCCGTGAGTCACGTGATCTTGCTTTGACCAATTTCAACCTCCAGAGCGAGTTGAGATCTCCACGACGCAAGATACAAAGTGGCTGGTTGATTCGTTTCTCAATTTGACCCGAAAACACGTGATTTTACGAATGTTTTCCAAGTTCAACGTCAACTTTAACCTCGACAAGTTGTTTCGATCTTTTCGCCGCAAGATACAAAGTTGCTCTCCTTTTGATTTCCGATTCTCATCGGTGGGTCAGGTCGTTTTTCAAATATTTTTCAAGTCCGACGGCGACTCTGATATTGATTTTTCCACAATTTTTTATGTGAGCCACGTAATGATTCGACTGTTTCCGAATTTGACGCAAACTTCGACGTTGACGAGGCGTTGCGATCCCCTCGCCGCTCGATGCAGAGTTTATCTGCCGTTCATTTCAGATTTTCCGACGGGAGTCACGTGATTTGTCGGATGTTCTCTGAGTCTAGCGTCAACTTCGAACCTGAACCGGAATTTTGATGACCTCGACGTACGGTATCAAGCTGATCTGTGATTCATTGCCGATTTTTACCCGTGAGTCACGTGATCTTGCTTCGACCAATTTCGACCTCCAGAGCGAGTTAAGATCTCCTCGACGCAAGATACAAAGTGGCTGGGTGATTCGTTTCTCAATTTGACCCGAAAACACGTGATTTTACGAATGTTTTCCAAGTTCAACGTCGACTTTAACCTCGACAAGTTGTTTCGATCTTTTCGCCGCAAGATACAAAGTTGCTCTTCTTTTGATTTCCGATTTTCATCGGTGGGTCAGGTCGTTTTTCAAATATTTTTCAAGTCCGACGGCGACTCTGATATTGATTTTTCCACAATTTTTTATGTGAGCCACGTGATGATTCGACTGTTTCCGAATTTGACGCAAACTTCGACGTTGACGAGGCGTTGCGATCCCCTCGCCGCTCGATGCAGAGTTTATCTGCCGTTCATTTCAGATTTTTTGACGGGAGTCACGTGATTTTTCGGATGTTCTCTGAGTCTAGCGTCAACTTCGAACCCGAACCGGAATTTCGATGACCTCGACGCACGGTATCAAGCTGATCTGTGATGCATTGCCGATTTTCGCCCGTGAGTCACGTGATCTTGCTTTGACCAATTTCAACCTTCAGAGCGAGTTGAGATCTCCACGACGCAAGATACAAAGTGGCTGGTTAATTCGGTGCTCAAGTTGACTCAGAGACACGTGATTTTACGAATGTTTTCCAAGTTTAACGTCAACTGTAATCTCGACAAGTTGTTTCGATCTTTTCGCCGCAAGATACACAGTTGCTTTTCGGTTGATTTCCGATTCTCATCGGCGGTTCAGGTCGTTTTTCAAATGTTTCTCAAGTCCGACGGCGACTCTGATATTGATTCTCCCACATTTTTTTATGTGAGCCACGTTATGATTCGAATGTTTGCGAGTTTGACGCAAGCTCCGACGTTGACGGGGTGTTGCGATCCCCTCGCCGCTCGATGCAGAGTTTCTCTTCCGTTCATTTCAGATTTTCCGACGGAAGTCACGTGATTTGTCGGATGTTCTCTGAGTCTAGCGTCAACTTCGAACCTGAACCGGAATTTTGATGACCTCGACGTACGGTATCAAGCTGATCTGTGATTCATTGCCGATTTTCACCCGTGAGTCACGTGATCTTGCTTCGACCAATTTCGACCTCCAGAGCGAGTACAGATCTCCTCGACGCAAGATACAAAGTGGCTGGTTGATTCGTTTCTCAATTTGACCCGAAAACACGTGATTTTACGTATGTTTTCCAAGTTCAACCTCAACTTTAACCTCGACAAGTTGTTTCGATCTTTTCGCCGCAAGATACAAAGTTGCTCTCCTTTTGATTTCCGATTCTCATCGGTGGGTCAGGTCGTTTTTCAAATATTTTTCAAGTCCGACGGCGACTCTGATATTGATTTTTCCACAACTTTTTATGTGAGCCACGTAATGATTCGACTGTTTCCGAATTTGACGCAAACTTCGACGTTGACGAGGCGTTGCGATCCCCTCGCCGCTCGATGCAGAGTTTATCTGCCGTTCATTTCAGATTTTTCGACGGGAGTCACGTGATTTTTCGGATGTTCTCTGAGTCTAGCGTCAACTTCGAACCCGAACCGGAATTTCGATGACCTCGACGCACGGTATCAAGCTGATCTGTGATGCATTGCCGATTTTCGCCCGTGAGTCACGTGATCTTGCTTTGACCAATTTCAACCTTCAGAGCGAGTTGAGATCTCCACGACGCAAGATACAAAGTGGCTGGTTAATTCGGTGCTCAAGTTGACTCAGAGACACGTGATTTTACGAATGTTTTCCAAGTTCAACGTCAACTGTAATCTCGACAAGTTGTTTCGATCTTTTCGCCGCAAGATACACAGTTGCTTTTCGGTTGATTTCCGATTCTCATCGGCGGGTCAGGTCGTTTTTCAAATGTTTTTCAAGTCCGACGGCGACTCTGATATTGATTCTCCCACATTTTTTTATGTGAGCCACGTTATGATTCGAATGTTTGCGAGTTTGACGCAAGCTCCGACGTTGACGGGGTGTTGCGATCCCCTCGCCGCTCGATGCAGAGTTTCTCTGCCGTTCATTTCAGATTTTCCGACGGAAGTCACGTGATTTGTCGGATGTTCTCTGAGTCTAGCGTCAACTTCGAACCTGAACCGGAATTTTGATGACCTCGACGTACGGTATCAAGCTGATCTGTGATTCATTGCCGATTTTCACCCGTGAGTCACGTGATCTTGCTTCGACCAATTTCGACCTCCAGAGCGAGTTAAGATCTCCTCGACGCAAGATACAAAGTGGCTGGTTGATTCGTTTCTCAATTTGACCCGAAAACACGTGATTTTACGTATGTTTTCCAAGTTCAACCTCAACTTTAACCTCGACAAGTTGTTTCGATCTTTTCGCCGCAAGATACAAAGTGGCTCTCCTTTTGATTTCCGATTCTCATCGGTGGGTCAGGTCGTTTTTCAAATATTTTTCAAGTCCGACGGCGACTCTGATATTGATTTTTCCACAATTTTTTATGTGAGCCACGTAATGATTCGACTGTTTCCGAATTTGACGCAAACTTCGACGTTGACGAGGCGTTGCGATCCCCTCGCCGCTCGATGCAGAGTTTATCTGCCGTTCATTTCAGATTTTTCGACGGGAGTCACGTGATTTTTCGGATGTTCTCTGAGTCTAGCGTCAACTTCGAACCCGAACCGGAATTTCGATGACCTCGACGCACGGTATCAAGCTGATCTGTGATGCATTGCCGATTTTCGCCCGTGAGTCACGTGATCTTGCTTTGACCAATTTCAACCTTCAGAGCGAGTTGAGATCTCCACGACGCAAGATACAAAGTGGCTGGTTAATTCGGTGCTCAAGTTGACTCAGAGACACGTGATTTTACGAATGTTTTCCAAGTTCAACGTCAACTGTAATCTCGACAAGTTGTTTCGATCTTTTCGCCGCAAGATACACAGTTGCTTTTCGGTTGATTTCCGATTCTCATCGGCGGTTCAGGTCGTTTTTCAAATGTTTCTCAAGTCCGACGGCGACTCTGATATTGATTTTCCCACATTTTTTTATGTGAGCCACGTTATGATTCGAATGTTTGCGAGTTTGACGCAAGCTCCGACGTTGACGGGGTGTTGCGATCCCCTCGCCGCTCGATGCAGAGTTTCTCTGCCGTTCATTTCAGATTTTCCGACGGAAGTCACGTGATTTGTCGGATGTTCTCTGAGTCTAGCGTCAACTTCGAACCTGAACCGGAATTTTGATGACCTCGACGTACGGTATCAAGCTGATCTGTGATTCATTGCCGATTTTCACCCGTGAGTCACGTGATCTTGCTTCGACCAATTTCGACCTCCAGAGCGAGTAAAGATCTCCTCGACGCAAGATACAAAGTGGCTGGTTGATTCGTTTCTCAATTTGACCCGAAAACACGTGATTTGACGAATGTTTTCCAAGTTCAACGTCAACTTTAACCTCGACAAGTTGTTTCGATCTTTCCGCCGCAAGATACAAAGTTGCTCTCCTTTTGATTTCCGATTCTCATCGGCGGGTCAGGTCGTTTTTCAAATGTTTTTCAAGTCCGACGGCGACTCTGATATTGATTCTCCCACATTTTTTTATGTGAGCCACGTTATGATTCGAATGTTTGCGAGTTTGACGCAAACTCCGACGTTGACGGGGTGTTGCGATCCCCTCGCCGCTCGATGCAGAGTTTCTCTGCCGTTCATTTCAGATTTTCCGACGGGAGTCACGTGATTTGTCGGATGTTCTCTGAGTCTAGCGTCAACTTCGAACCTGAACCGGAATTTTGATCACCTCGACGTACGGTATCAAGCTGATCTGTGATTCATTGCCGATTTTTACCCGTGAGTCACGTGATCTTGCTTCGACCAATTTCGACCTCCAGAGCGAGTTAAGATCTCCTCGACGCAAGATACAAAGTGGCTGGTTGATTCGTTTCTCAATTTGACCCGAAAACACGTGATTTTACGAATGTTTTCCAAGTTCAACGTCGACTTTAACCTCGACAAGTTGTTTCGATCTTTCCGCCGCAAGATACAAAGTTGCTCTCCCGTTGATTTCCGATTCTCATTGGTGGGTCAGGTCGTTTTTCAAATATTTTTCAAGTCCGACGGCGACTCTGATATTGATTTTTCTACAATTTTTTATGTGAGCCACGTAATGATTCGACTGTTTCCGAATTTGACGCAAACTTCGACGTTGACGCGGTGTTGCGATCCCCTCGCCGCTCGATGCAGAGTTTATCTGCCGTTCATTTCAGATTTTTCGACGGGAGTCACGTGATTTTTCGGATGTTCTCTGAGTCTAGCGTCAACTTCGAACCCGAACCGGAATTTCGATGACCTCGACGCACGGTATCAAGCTGATCTGTGATGCATTGCCGATTTTCGCCCGTGAGTCACGTGATCTTGCTTTGACCAATTTCAACCTTCAGAGCGAGTTGAGATCTCCACGACGCAAGATACAAAGTGGCTGGTTAATCCGGTGCTCAAGTTGACTCAGAGACACGTGATTTTACGAATGTTTTCCAAGTTCAACGTCAACTGTAATCTCGACAAGTTGTTTCGATCTTTTCGCCGCAAGATACAAAGTTGCTTTTCGGTTGATTTCCGATTCTCATCGGCGGGTCAGGTCGTTTTTCAAATGTTTTTCAAGTCCGACGGCGACTCTGATATTGATTCTCCCACATTTTTTTATGTGAGCCACGTTATGATTCGAATGTTTGCGAGTTTGACGCAAACTCCGACGTTGACGGGGTGTTGCGATCCCCTCGCCGCTCGATGCAGAGTTTCTCTGCCGTTCATTTCAGATTTTCCGACGGGAGTCACGTGATTTGTCGGATGTTCTCTGAGTCTAGCGTCAACTTCGAACCTGAACCGGAATTTTGATAACCTCGACGTACGGTATCAAGCTGATCTGTGATTCATTGCCGATTTTCACCCGTGAGTCACGTGATCTTGCTTCGACCAATTTCGACCTCCAGAGCGAGTTAAGATCTCCTCGACGCAAGATACAAAGTGGCTGGTTGATTCGTTTCTCAATTTGACCCGAAAACACGTGATTTTACGAATGTTTTCCAAGTTCAACGTCAACTTTAACCTCGACAAGTTGTTTCGATCTTTTCGCCGCAAGATACAAAGTTGCTCTCCTTTTGATTTCCGATTCTCATCGGTGGGTCAGGTCGTTTTTCAAATATTTTTCAAGTCCGACGGCGACTCTGATATTGATTTTTCCACAATTTTTTATGTGAGCCACGTAATGATTCGACTGTTTCCGAATTTGACGCAAACTTCGACGTTGACGAGGCGTTGCGATCCCCTCGCCGCTCGATGCAGAGTTTATCTGCCGTTCATTTCAGATTTTCCGACGGGAGTCACGTGATTTGTCGGATGTTCTCTGAGTCTAGCGTCAACTTCGAACCTGAACCGGAATTTTGATGACCTCGACGTACGGTATCAAGCTGATCTGTGATTCATTGCCGATTTTTACCCGTGAGTCACGTGATCTTGCTTCGACCAATTTCGACCTCCAGAGCGAGTTAAGATCTCCTCGACGCAAGATACAAAGTGGCTGGGTGATTCGTTTCTCAATTTGACCCGAAAACACGTGATTTTACGAATGTTTTCCAAGTTCAACGTCGACTTTAACCTCGACAAGTTGTTTCGATCTTTTCGCCGCAAGATACAAAGTTGCTCTTCTTTTGATTTCCGATTTTCATCGGTGGGTCAGGTCGTTTTTCAAATATTTTTCAAGTCCGACGGCGACTCTGATATTGATTTTTCCACAATTTTTTATGTGAGCCACGTGATGATTCGACTGTTTCCGAATTTGACGCAAACTTCGACGTTGACGAGGCGTTGCGATCCCCTCGCCGCTCGATGCAGAGTTTATCTGCCGTTCATTTCAGATTTTTCGACGGGAGTCACGTGATTTTTCGGATGTTCTCTGAGTCTAGCGTCAACTTCGAACCCGAACCGGAATTTCGATGACCTCGACGCACGGTATCAAGCTGATCTGTGATGCATTGCCGATTTTCGCCCGTGAGTCACGTGATCTTGCTTTGACCAATTTCAACCTTCAGAGCGAGTTGAGATCTCCACGACGCAAGATACAAAGTGGCTGGTTAATTCGGTGCTCAAGTTGACTCAGAGACACGTGATTTTACGAATGTTTTCCAAGTTTAACGTCAACTGTAATCTCGACAAGTTGTTTCGATCTTTTCGCCGCAAGATACACAGTTGCTTTTCGGTTGATTTCCGATTCTCATCGGCGGTTCAGGTCGTTTTTCAAATGTTTCTCAAGTCCGACGGCGACTCTGATATTGATTCTCCCACATTTTTTTATGTGAGCCACGTTATGATTCGAATGTTTGCGAGTTTGACGCAAGCTCCGACGTTGACGGGGTGTTGCGATCCCCTCGCCGCTCGATGCAGAGTTTCTCTTCCGTTCATTTCAGATTTTCCGACGGAAGTCACGTGATTTGTCGGATGTTCTCTGAGTCTAGCGTCAACTTCGAACCTGAACCGGAATTTTGATGACCTCGACGTACGGTATCAAGCTGATCTGTGATTCATTGCCGATTTTCACCCGTGAGTCACGTGATCTTGCTTCGACCAATTTCGACCTCCAGAGCGAGTACAGATCTCCTCGACGCAAGATACAAAGTGGCTGGTTGATTCGTTTCTCAATTTGACCCGAAAACACGTGATTTTACGTATGTTTTCCAAGTTCAACCTCAACTTTAACCTCGACAAGTTGTTTCGATCTTTTCGCCGCAAGATACAAAGTTGCTCTCCTTTTGATTTCCGATTCTCATCGGTGGGTCAGGTCGTTTTTCAAATATTTTTCAAGTCCGACGGCGACTCTGATATTGATTTTTCCACAACTTTTTATGTGAGCCACGTAATGATTCGACTGTTTCCGAATTTGACGCAAACTTCGACGTTGACGAGGCGTTGCGATCCCCTCGCCGCTCGATGCAGAGTTTATCTGCCGTTCATTTCAGATTTTTCGACGGGAGTCACGTGATTTTTCGGATGTTCTCTGAGTCTAGCGTCAACTTCGAACCCGAACCGGAATTTCGATGACCTCGACGCACGGTATCAAGCTGATCTGTGATGCATTGCCGATTTTCGCCCGTGAGTCACGTGATCTTGCTTTGACCAATTTCAACCTTCAGAGCGAGTTGAGATCTCCACGACGCAAGATACAAAGTGGCTGGTTAATTCGGTGCTCAAGTTGACTCAGAGACACGTGATTTCACGAATGTTTTCCAAGTTCAACGTCAACTGTAATCTCGACAAGTTGTTTCGATCTTTTCGCCGCAAGATACACAGTTGCTTTTCGGTTGATTTCCGATTCTCATCGGCGGGTCAGGTCGTTTTTCAAATGTTTTTCAAGTCCGACGGCGACTCTGATATTGATTCTCCCACATTTTTTTATGTGAGCCACGTTATGATTCGAATGTTTGCGAGTTTGACGCAAGCTCCGACGTTGACGGGGTGTTGCGATCCCCTCGCCGCTCGATGCAGAGTTTCTCTGCCGTTCATTTCAGATTTTCCGACGGAAGTCACGTGATTTGTCGGATGTTCTCTGAGTCTAGCGTCAACTTCGAACCTGAACCGGAATTTTGATGACCTCGACGTACGGTATCAAGCTGATCTGTGATTCATTGCCGATTTTCACCCGTGAGTCACGTGATCTTGCTTCGACCAATTTCGACCTCCAGAGCGAGTTAAGATCTCCTCGACGCAAGATACAAAGTGGCTGGTTGATTCGTTTCTCAATTTGACCCGAAAACACGTGATTTTACGTATGTTTTCCAAGTTCAACCTCAACTTTAACCTCGACAAGTTGTTTCGATCTTTTCGCCGCAAGATACAAAGTGGCTCTCCTTTTGATTTCCGATTCTCATCGGTGGGTCAGGTCGTTTTTCAAATATTTTTCAAGTCCGACGGCGACTCTGATATTGATTTTTCCACAATTTTTTATGTGAGCCACGTAATGATTCGACTGTTTCCGAATTTGACGCAAACTTCGACGTTGACGAGGCGTTGCGATCCCCTCGCCGCTCGATGCAGAGTTTATCTGCCGTTCATTTCAGATTTTTCGACGGGAGTCACGTGATTTTTCGGATGTTCTCTGAGTCTAGCGTCAACTTCGAACCCGAACCGGAATTTCGATGACCTCGACGCACGGTATCAAGCTGATCTGTGATGCATTGCCGATTTTCGCCCGTGAGTCACGTGATCTTGCTTTGACCAATTTCAACCTTCAGAGCGAGTTGAGATCTCCACGACGCAAGATACAAAGTGGCTGGTTAATTCGGTGCTCAAGTTGACTCAGAGACACGTGATTTTACGAATGTTTTCCAAGTTCAACGTCAACTGTAATCTCGACAAGTTGTTTCGATCTTTTCGCCGCAAGATACACAGTTGCTTTTCGGTTGATTTCCGATTCTCATCGGCGGTTCAGGTCGTTTTTCAAATGTTTCTCAAGTCCGACGGCGACTCTGATATTGATTTTCCCACATTTTTTTATGTGAGCCACGTTATGATTCGAATGTTTGCGAGTTTGACGCAAGCTCCGACGTTGACGGGGTGTTGCGATCCCCTCGCCGCTCGATGCAGAGTTTCTCTGCCGTTCATTTCAGATTTTCCGACGGAAGTCACGTGATTTGTCGGATGTTCTCTGAGTCTAGCGTCAACTTCGAACCTGAACCGGAATTTTGATGACCTCGACGTACGGTATCAAGCTGATCTGTGATTCATTGCCGATTTTCACCCGTGAGTCACGTGATCTTGCTTCGACCAATTTCGACCTCCAGAGCGAGTAAAGATCTCCTCGACGCAAGATACAAAGTGGCTGGTTGATTCGTTTCTCAATTTGACCCGAAAACACGTGATTTGACGAATGTTTTCCAAGTTCAACGTCAACTTTAACCTCGACAAGTTGTTTCGATCTTTCCGCCGCAAGATACAAAGTTGCTCTCCTTTTGATTTCCGATTCTCATCGGCGGGTCAGGTCGTTTTTCAAATGTTTTTCAAGTCCGACGGCGACTCTGATATTGATTCTCCCACATTTTTTTATGTGAGCCACGTTATGATTCGAATGTTTGCGAGTTTGACGCAAACTCCGACGTTGACGGGGTGTTGCGATCCCCTCGCCGCTCGATGCAGAGTTTCTCTGCCGTTCATTTCAGATTTTCCGACGGGAGTCACGTGATTTGTCGGATGTTCTCTGAGTCTAGCGTCAACTTCGAACCTGAACCGGAATTTCGATGACCTCGACGTACGGTATCAAGCTGATCTGTGATTCATTGCCGATTTTTACCCGTGAGTCACGTGATCTTGCTTCGACCAATTTCGACCTCCAGAGCGAGTTAAGATCTCCTCGACGCAAGATACAAAGTGGCTGGTTGATTCGTTTCTCAATTTGACCCGAAAACACGTGATTTTACGAATGTTTTCCAAGTTCAACGTCGACTTTAACCTCGACAAGTTGTTTCGATCTTTCCGCCGCAAGATACAAAGTTGCTCTCCCGTTGATTTCCGATTCTCATTGGTGGGTCAGGTCGTTTTTCAAATATTTTTCAAGTCCGACGGCGACTCTGATATTGATTTTTCTACAATTTTTTATGTGAGCCACGTAATGATTCGACTGTTTCCGAATTTGACGCAAACTTCGACGTTGACGCGGTGTTGCGATCCCCTCGCCGCTCGATGCAGAGTTTATCTGCCGTTCATTTCAGATTTTTCGACGGGAGTCACGTGATTTTTCGGATGTTCTCTGAGTCTAGCGTCAACTTCGAACCCGAACCGGAATTTCGATGACCTCGACGCACGGTATCAAGCTGATCTGTGATGCATTGCCGATTTTCGCCCGTGAGTCACGTGATCTTGCTTTGACCAATTTCAACCTTCAGAGCGAGTTGAGATCTCCACGACGCAAGATACAAAGTGGCTGGTTAATCCGGTGCTCAAGTTGACTCAGAGACACGTGATTTTACGAATGTTTTCCAAGTTCAACGTCAACTGTAATCTCGACAAGTTGTTTCGATCTTTTCGCCGCAAGATACAAAGTTGCTTTTCGGTTGATTTCCGATTCTCATCGGCGGGTCAGGTCGTTTTTCAAATGTTTTTCAAGTCCGACGGCGACTCTGATATTGATTCTCCCACATTTTTTTATGTGAGCCACGTTATGATTCGAATGTTTGCGAGTTTGACGCAAACTCCGACGTTGACGGGGTGTTGCGATCCCCTCGCCGCTCGATGCAGAGTTTCTCTGCCGTTCATTTCAGATTTTCCGACGGGAGTCACGTGATTTGTCGGATGTTCTCTGAGTCTAGCGTCAACTTCGAACCTGAACCGGAATTTTGATAACCTCGACGTACGGTATCAAGCTGATCTGTGATTCATTGCCGATTTTCACCCGTGAGTCACGTGATCTTGCTTCGACCAATTTCGACCTCCAGAGCGAGTTAAGATCTCCTCGACGCAAGATACAAAGTGGCTGGTTGATTCGTTTCTCAATTTGACCCGAAAACACGTGATTTTACGAATGTTTTCCAAGTTCAACGTCAACTTTAACCTCGACAAGTTGTTTCGATCTTTTCGCCGCAAGATACAAAGTTGCTCTCCTTTTGATTTCCGATTCTCATCGGTGGGTCAGGTCGTTTTTCAAATATTTTTCAAGTCCGACGGCGACTCTGATATTGATTTTTCCACAATTTTTTATGTGAGCCACGTAATGATTCGACTGTTTCCGAATTTGACGCAAACTTCGACGTTGACGAGGCGTTGCGATCCCCTCGCCGCTCGATGCAGAGTTTATCTGCCGTTCATTTCAGATTTTTCGACGGGAGTCACGTGATTTTTCGGATGTTCTCTGAGTCTAGCGTCAACTTCGAACCCGAACCGGAATTTCGATGACCTCGACGCACGGTATCAAGCTGATCTGTGATGCATTGCCGATTTCCGCCCGTGAGTCACGTGATCTTGCTTTGACCAATTTCAACCTTCAGAGCGAGTTGAGATCTCCACGACGCAAGATACAAAGTGGCTGGTTAATTCGGTGCTCAAGTTGACTCAGAGACACGTGATTTTACGAATGTTTTCCAAGTTCAACGTCAACTGTAATCTCGACAAGTTGTTTCGATCTTTTCGCCGCAAGATACAAAGTTGCTCTCCTTTTGATTTCCGATTCTCATCGGCGGGTCAGGTCGTTTTTCAAATGTTTTTCAAGTCCGACGGCGACTCTGATATTGATTCTCCCACATTTTTTTATGTGAGCCACGTTATGATTCGAATGTTTGCGAGTTTGACGCAAACTCCGACGTTGACGGGGTGTTGCGATCCCCTCGCCGCTCGATGCAGAGTTTCTCTGCCGTTCATTTCAGATTTTCCGACGGGAGTCACGTGATTTGTCGGATGTTCTCTGAGTCTAGCGTCAACTTCGAACCTGAACCGGAATTTTGATGACCTCGACGTACGGTATCAAGCTGATCTGTGATTCATTGCCGATTTTTACCCGTGAGTCACGTGATCTTGCTTCGACCAATTTCGACCTCCAGAGCGAGTTAAGATCTCCTCGACGCAAGATACAAAGTGGCTGGTTGATTCGTTTCTCAATTTGACCCGAAAACACGTGATTTTACGAATGTTTCCCAAGTTCAACGTCGACTTTAACCTCGACAAGTTGTTTCGATCTTTCCGCCGCAAGATACAAAGTTGCTCTCCCGTTGATTTCCGATTCTCATTGGTGGGTCAGGTCGTTTTTCAAATATTTTTCAAGTCCGACGGCGACTCTGATATTGATTTTTCTACAATTTTTTATGTGAGCCACGTAATGATTCGACTGTTTCCGAATTTGACGCAAACTTCGACGTTGACGCGGTGTTGCGATCCCCTCGCCGCTCGATGCAGAGTTTATCTGCCGTTCATTTCAGATTTTTCGACGGGAGTCACGTGATTTTTCGGATGTTCTCTGAGTCTAGCGTCAACTTCGAACCCGAACCGGAATTTTGATGACCTCGACGTACGGTATCAAGCTGATCTGTGATTCATTGCCGATTTTTACCCGTGAGTCACGTGATCTTGCTTCGACCAATTTCGACCTCCAGAGCGAGTTAAGATCTCCTTGACGCAAGATACAAAGTGGCTGGTTGATTCGTTTCTCAATTTGACCCGAAAACACGTGATTTTACGAATGTTTTCCAAGTTCAACGTCGACTTTAACCTCGACAAGTTATTTCGATCTTTTCGCCGCAAGATACAAAGTTGCTCTCCTTATGATTTCCGATTCTTATCGGCGGGTCAGGTCGTTTTTCAAATGTTTTTCAAGTCCGACGGCGACTCTGATATTGATTCTCCCACATTTTTTTATGTGAGCCACGTTATGATTCGAATGTTTGCGAGTTTGACGCAAACTCCGACGTTGACGGGGTGTTGCGATCCCCTCGCCGCTCGATGCAGAGTTTCTCTGCCGTTCATTTCAGATTTTCCGACGGGAGTCACGTGATTTGTCGGATGTTCGCTGAGTCTAGCGTCAACTTCGAACCTGAACCGGAATTTTGATGACCTCGACGTACGGTATCAAGCTGATCTGTGATTCATTGCCGATTTTCACCCGTGAGTCACGTGATCTTGCTTCGACCAATTTCGACCTCCAGAGCGAGTTAAGATCTCCTCGACGCAAGATACAAAGTGGCTGGTTGATTCGTTTCTCAATTTGACCCGAAAACACGTGATTTTACGAATGTTTTCCAAGTTCAACGTCGACTTTAACCTCGACAAGTTGTTTCGATCTTTCCGCCGCAAGATACAAAGTTGCTCTCCCGTTGATTTCCGATTCTCATTGGTGGGTCAGGTCGTTTTTCAAATATTTTTCAAGTCCGACGGCGACTCTGATATTGATTTTTCTACAATTTTTTATGTGAGCCACGTAATGATTCGACTGTTTCCGAATTTGACGCAAACTTCGACGTTGACGCGGTGTTGCGATCCCCTCGCCGCTCGATGCAGAGTTTATCTGCCGTTCATTTCAGATTTTTCGACGGGAGTCACGTGATTTTTCGGATGTTCTCTGAGTCTAGCGTCAACTTCGAACCCGAACCGGAATTTCGATGACCTCGACGCACGGTATCAAGCTGATCTGCGATGCATTGCCGATTTTCGCCCGTGAGTCACGTGATCTTGCTTTGACCAATTTCAACCTCCAGAGCGAGTTGAGATCTCCACGACGCAAGATACAAAGTGGCTGGTTGATTCGTTTCTCAATTTGACCCGAAAACACGTGATTTTACGAATGTTTTCCAAGTTCAACGTCAACTTTAACCTCGACAAGTTGTTTCGATCTTTTCGCCGCAAGATACAAAGTTGCTCTCCTTTTGATTTCCGATTCTCATCGGTGGGTCAGGTCGTTTTTCAAATATTTTTCAAGTCCGACGGCGACTCTGATATTGATTTTTCCACAATTTTTTATGTGAGCCACGTAATGATTCGACTGTTTCCGAATTTGACGCAAACTTCGACGTTGACGAGGCGTTGCGATCCCCTCGCCGCTCGATGCAGAGTTTATCTGCCGTTCATTTCAGATTTTCCGACGGGAGTCACGTGATTTGTCGGATGTTCTCTGAGTCTAGCGTCAACTTCGAACCTGAACCGGAATTTTGATGACCTCGACGTACGGTATCAAGCTGATCTGTGATTCATTGCCGATTTTTACCCGTGAGTCACGTGATCTTGCTTCGACCAATTTCGACCTCCAGAGCGAGTTAAGATCTCCTCGACGCAAGATACAAAGTGGCTGGGTGATTCGTTTCTCAATTTGACCCGAAAACACGTGATTTTACGAATGTTTTCCAAGTTCAACGTCGACTTTAACCTCGACAAGTTGTTTCGATCTTTTCGCCGCAAGATACAAAGTTGCTCTTCTTTTGATTTCCGATTTTTATCGGTGGGTCAGGTCGTTTTTCAAATATTTTTCAAGTCCGACGGCGACTCTGATATTGATTTTTCCACAATTTTTTATGTGAGCCACGTGATGATTCGACTGTTTCCGAATTTGACGCAAACTTCGACGTTGACGAGGCGTTGCGATCCCCTCGCCGCTCGATGCAGAGTTTATCTGCCGTTCATTTCAGATTTTTCGACGGGAGTCACGTGATTTTTCGGATGTTCTCTGAGTCTAGCGTCAACTTCGAACCCGAACCGGAATTTCGATGACCTCGACGCACGGTATCAAGCTGATCTGTGATGCATTGCCGATTTTCGCCCGTGAGTCACGTGATCTTGCTTTGACCAATTTCAACCTTCAGAGCGAGTTGAGATCTCCACGACGCAAGATACAAAGTGGCTGGTTAATTCGGTGCTCAAGTTGACTCAGAGACACGTGATTTTACGAATGTTTTCCAAGTTTAACGTCAACTGTAATCTCGACAAGTTGTTTCGATCTTTTCGCCGCAAGATACACAGTTGCTTTTCGGTTGATTTCCGATTCTCATCGGCGGTTCAGGTCGTTTTTCAAATGTTTCTCAAGTCCGACGGCGACTCTGATATTGATTCTCCCACATTTTGTTATGTGAGCCACGTTATGATTCGAATGTTTGCGAGTTTGACGCAAGCTCCGACGTTGACGGGGTGTTGCGATCCCCTCGCCGCTCGATGCAGAGTTTCTCTTCCGTTCATTTCAGATTTTCCGACGGAAGTCACGTGATTTGTCGGATGTTCTCTGAGTCTAGCGTCAACTTCGAACCTGAACCGGAATTTTGATGACCTCGACGTACGGTATCAAGCTGATCTGTGATTCATTGCCGATTTTCACCCGTGAGTCACGTGATCTTGCTTCGACCAATTTCGACCTCCAGAGCGAGTACAGATCTCCTCGACGCAAGATACAAAGTGGCTGGTTGATTCGTTTCTCAATTTGACCCGAAAACACGTGATTTTACGTATGTTTTCCAAGTTCAACCTCAACTTTAACCTCGACAAGTTGTTTCGATCTTTTCGCCGCAAGATACAAAGTTGCTCTCCTTTTGATTTCCGATTCTCATCGGTGGGTCAGGTCGTTTTTCAAATATTTTTCAAGTCCGACGGCGACTCTGATATTGATTTTTCCACAACTTTTTATGTGAGCCACGTAATGATTCGACTGTTTCCGAATTTGACGCAAACTTCGACGTTGACGAGGCGTTGCGATCCCCTCGCCGCTCGATGCAGAGTTTATCTGCCGTTCATTTCAGATTTTTCGACGGGAGTCACGTGATTTTTCGGATGTTCTCTGAGTCTAGCGTCAACTTCGAACCCGAACCGGAATTTCGATGACCTCGACGCACGGTATCAAGCTGATCTGTGATGCATTGCCGATTTTCGCCCGTGAGTCACGTGATCTTGCTTTGACCAATTTCAACCTTCAGAGCGAGTTGAGATCTCCACGACGCAAGATACAAAGTGGCTGGTTAATTCGGTGCTCAAGTTGACTCAGAGACACGTGATTTTACGAATGTTTTCCAAGTTCAACGTCAACTGTAATCTCGACAAGTTGTTTCGATCTTTTCGCCGCAAGATACACAGTTGCTTTTCGGTTGATTTCCGATTCTCATCGGCGGGTCAGGTCGTTTTTCAAATGTTTTTCAAGTCCGACGGCGACTCTGATATTGATTCTCCCACATTTTTTTATGTGAGCCACGTTATGATTCGAATGTTTGCGAGTTTGACGCAAGCTCCGACGTTGACGGGGTGTTGCGATCCCCTCGCCGCTCGATGCAGAGTTTCTCTGCCGTTCATTTCAGATTTTCCGACGGAAGTCACGTGATTTGTCGGATGTTCTCTGAGTCTAGCGTCAACTTCGAACCTGAACCGGAATTTTGATGACCTCGTCGTACGGTATCAAGCTGATCTGTGATTCATTGCCGATTTTCACCCGTGAGTCACGTGATCTTGCTTCGACCAATTTCGACCTCCAGAGCGAGTTAAGATCTCCTCGACGCAAGATACAAAGTGGCTGGTTGATTCGTTTCTCAATTTGACCCGAAAACACGTGATTTTACGTATGTTTTCCAAGTTCAACCTCAACTTTAACCTCGACAAGTTGTTTCGATCTTTTCGCCGCAAGATACAAAGTGGCTCTCCTTTTGATTTCCGATTCTCATCGGTGGGTCAGGTCGTTTTTCAAATATTTTTCAAGTCCGACGGCGACTCTGATATTGATTTTTCCACAATTTTTTATGTGAGCCACGTAATGATTCGACTGTTTCCGAATTTGACGCAAACTTCGACGTTGACGAGGCGTTGCGATCCCCTCGCCGCTCGATGCAGAGTTTATCTGCCGTTCATTTCAGATTTTTCGACGGGAGTCACGTGATTTTTCGGATGTTCTCTGAGTCTAGCGTCAACTTCGAACCCGAACCGGAATTTCGATGACCTCGACGCACGGTATCAAGCTGATCTGTGATGCATTGCCGATTTTCGCCCGTGAGTCACGTGATCTTGCTTTGACCAATTTCAACCTTCAGAGCGAGTTGAGATCTCCACGACGCAAGATACAAAGTGGCTGGTTAATTCGGTGCTCAAGTTGACTCAGAGACACGTGATTTCACGAATGTTTTCCAAGTTCAACGTCAACTGTAATCTCGACAAGTTGTTTCGATCTTTTCGCCGCAAGATACACAGTTGCTTTTCGGTTGATTTCCGATTCTCATCGGCGGTTCAGGTCGTTTTTCAAATGTTTCTCAAGTCCGACGGCGACTCTGATATTGATTTTCCCACATTTTTTTATGTGAGCCACGTTATGATTCGAATGTTTGCGAGTTTGACGCAAGCTCCGACGTTGACGGGGTGTTGCGATCCCCTCGCCGCTCGATGCAGAGTTTCTCTGCCGTTCATTTCAGATTTTCCGACGGAAGTCACGTGATTTGTCGGATGTTCTCTGAGTCTAGCGTCAACTTCGAACCTGAACCGGAATTTTGATGACCTCGACGTACGGTATCAAGCTGATCTGTGATTCATTGCCGATTTTCACCCGTGAGTCACGTGATCTTGCTTCGACCAATTTCGACCTCCAGAGCGAGTAAAGATCTCCTCGACGCAAGATACAAAGTGGCTGGTTGATTCGTTTCTCAATTTGACCCGAAAACACGTGATTTGACGAATGTTTTCCAAGTTCAACGTCAACTTTAACCTCGACAAGTTGTTTCGATCTTTCCGCCGCAAGATACAAAGTTGCTCTCCTTTTGATTTCCGATTCTCATCGGCGGGTCAGGTCGTTTTTCAAATGTTTTTCAAGTCCGACGGCGACTCTGATATTGATTCTCCCACATTTTTTTATGTGAGCTACGTTATGATTCGAATGTTTGCGAGTTTGACGCAAACTCCGACGTTGACGGGGTGTTGCGATCCCCTCGCCGCTCGATGCAGAGTTTCTCTGCCGTTCATTTCAGATTTTCCGACGGGAGTCACGTGATTTGTCGGATGTTCTCTGAGTCTAGCGTCAACTTCGAACCTGAACCGGAATTTTGATGACCTCGACGTACGGTATCAAGCTGATCTGTGATTCATTGCCGATTTTTACCCGTGAGTCACGTGATCTTGCTTCGACCAATTTCGACCTCCAGAGCGAGTTAAGATCTCCTCGACGCAAGATACAAAGTGGCTGGTTGATTCGTTTCTCAATTTGACCCGAAAACACGTGATTTTACGAATGTTTTCCAAGTTCAACGTCGACTTTAACCTCGACAAGTTGTTTCGATCTTTCCGCCGCAAGATACAAAGTTGCTCTCCCGTTGATTTCCGATTCTCATTGGTGGGTCAGGTCGTTTTTCAAATATTTTTCAAGTCCGACGGCGACTCTGATATTGATTTTTCTACAATTTTTTATGTGAGCCACGTAATGATTCGACTGTTTCCGAATTTGACGCAAACTTCGACGTTGACGCGGTGTTGCGATCCCCTCGCCGCTCGATGCAGAGTTTATCTGCCGTTCATTTCAGATTTTTCGACGGGAGTCACGTGATTTTTCGGATGTTCTCTGAGTCTAGCGTCAACCTCGAACCCGAACCGGAATTTCGATGACCTCGACGCACGGTATCAAGCTGATCTGTGATGCATTGCCGATTTTCGCCCGTGAGTCACGTGATCTTGCTTTGACCAATTTCAACCTTCAGAGCGAGTTGAGATCTCCACGACGCAAGATACAAAGTGGCTGGTTGATTCGTTTCTCAATTTGACCCGAAAACACGTGATTTTACGTATGTTTTCCAAGTTCAACGTCAACTTTAACCTCGACAAGTTGTTTCGATCTTTTCGCCGCAAGATACAAAGTTGCTCTCCTTTTGATTTCCGATTCTCATCGGTGGGTCAGGTCGTTTTTCAAATATTTTTCAAGTCCGACGGCGACTCTGATATTGATTTTTCCACAATTTTTTATGTGAGCCACGTAATGATTCGACTGTTTCCGAATTTGACGCAAACTTCGACGTTGACGGGGTGTTGCGATCCCCTCGCCGCTCGATGCAGAGTTTCTCTGCCGTTCATGTCAGATTTTCCGACGGAAGTCACGTGATTTGTCGGATGTTCTCTGAGTCTAGCGTCAACTTCGAACCTGAACCGGAATTTTGATGACCTCGACGTACGGTATCAAGCTGATTTGTGATTCATTGCCGATTTTCACCCGTGAGTCACGTGATCTTGCTTCGACCAATTTCGACCTCCAGAGCGAGTTAAGATCTCCTCGACGCAAGATACAAAGTGGCTGGTTGATTCGTTTCTCAATTTGACCCGAAAACACGTGATTTTACGAATGTTTTCCAAGTTCAACGTCAACTTTAACCTCGACAAGTTGTTTCGATCTTTTCGCCGCAAGATACAAAGTTGCTCTCCTTTTGATTTCCGATTCTTATCGGCGGGTCAGGTCGTTTTTCAAATGTTTTTCAAGTCCGACGGCGACTCTGATATTGATTCTCCCACATTTTTTTATGTGAGCCACGTTATGATTCGAATGTTTGCGAGTTTGACGCAAACTCCGACGTTGACGGGGTGTTGCGATCCCCTCGCCGCTCGATGCAGAGTTTCTCTGCCGTTCATTTCAGATTTTCCGACGGGAGTCACGTGATTTGTCGGATGTTCTCTGAGTCTAGCGTCAACTTCGAACCTGAACCGGAATTTTGATGACCTCGACGTACGGTATCAAGCTGATCTGTGATTCATTGCCGATTTTTACCCGTGAGTCACGAGATCTTGCTTCGACCAATTTCGACCTCCAGAGCGAGTTGAGATCTCCTCGACGCAAGATACAAAGTGGCTGGTTGATTCGTTTCTCAATTTGACCCGAAAACACGTGATTTTACGAATGTTTTCCAAGTTCAACGTCGACTTTAACCTCGACAAGTTGTTTCGATCTTTCCGCCGCAAGATACAAAGTTGCTCTCCCGTTGATTTCCGATTCTCATTGGTGGGTCAGGTCGTCTTTCAAATATTTTTCAAGTCCGACGGCGACTCTGATATTGATTTTTCTACAATTTTTTATGTGAGCCACGTAATGATTCGACTGTTTCCGAATTTGACGCAAACTTCGACGTTGACGCGGTGTTGCGATCCCCTCGCCGCTCGATGCAGAGTATATCTGCCGTTCATTTCAGATTTTTCGACGGGAGTCACGTGATTTTTCGGATGTTCTCTGAGTCTAGCGTCAACTTCGAACCCGAACCGGAATTTCGATGACCTCGACGCACGGTATCAAGCTGATCTGTGATGCATTGCCGATTTTCGCCCGTGAGTCACGTGATCTTGCTTTGACCAATTTCAACCTTCAGAGCGAGTTGAGATCTCCACGACGCAAGATACAAAGTGGCTGGTTGATTCGTTTCTCAATTTGACCCGAAAACACGTGATTTTACGAATGTTTTCCAAGTTCAACGTCAACTTTAACCTCGACAAGTTGTTTCGATCTTTTCGCCGCAAGATACAAAGTTGCTCTCCTTTTGATTTCCGATTCTCATCGGTGGGTCAGGTCGTTTTTCAAATATTTTTCAAGTCCGACGGCGACTCTGATATTGATTTTTCCACAATTTTTTATGTGAGCCACGTAATGATTCGACTGTTTCCGAATTTGACGCAAACTTCGACGTTGACGAGGCGTTGCGATCCCCTCGCCGCTCGATGCAGAGTTTATCTGCCGTTCATTTCAGATTTTTCGACGGGAGTCACGTGATTTTTCGGATGTTCTCTGAGTCTAGCGTCAACTTCGAACCCGAACCGGAATTTCGATGACCTCGACGCACGGTATCAAGCTGATCTGTGATGCATTGCCGATTTTCGCCCGTGAGTCACGTGATCTTGCTTTGACCAATTTCAACCTTCAGAGCGAGTTGAGATCTCCACGACGCAAGATACAAAGTGGCTGGTTAATTCGGTGCTCAAGTTGACTCAGAGACACGTGATTTTACGAATGTTTTCCAAGTTCAACGTCAACTGTAATCTCGACAAGTTGTTTCGATCTTTTCGCCGCAAGATACACAGTTGCTTTTCGGTTGATTTCCGATTCTCATCGGCGGTTCAGGTCGTTTTTCAAATGTTTCTCAAGTCCGACGGCGACTCTGATATTGATTCTCCCACATTTTTTTATGTGAGCCACGTTATGATTCGAATGTTTGCGAGTTTGACGCAAGCTCCGACGTTGACGGGGTGTTGCGATCCCCTCGCCGCTCGATGCAGAGTTTCTCTGCCGTTCATTTCAGATTTTCCGACGGAAGTCACGTGATTTGTCGGATGTTCTCTGAGTCTAGCGTCAACTTCGAACCTGAACCGGAATTTTGATGACCTCGACGTACGGTATCAAGCTGATCTGTGATTCATTGCCGATTTTCACCCGTGAGTCACGTGATCTTGCTTCGACCAATTTCGACCTCCAGAGCGAGTAAAGATCTCCTCGACGCAAGATACAAAGTGGCTGGTTGATTCGTTTCTCAATTTGACCCGAAAACACGTGATTTTACGAATGTTTTCCAAGTTCAACGTCAACTTTAACCTCGACAAGTTGTTTCGATCTTTTCGCCGCAAGATACAAAGTTGCTCTCCTTTTGATTTCCGATTCTCATCGGCGGGTCAGGTCGTTTTTCAAATGTTTTTCAAGTCCGACGGCGACTCTGATATTGATTCTCCCACATTTTTTTATGTGAGCCACGTTATGATTCGAATGTTTGCGAGTTTGACGCAAGCTCCGACGTTGACGGGGTGTTGCGATCCCCTCGCCGCTCGATGCAGAGTTTCTCTGCCGTTCATTTCAGATTTTCCGACGGAAGTCACGTGATTTGTCGGATGTTCTCTGAGTCTAGCGTCAACTTCGAACCTGAACCGGAATTTTGATGACCTCGACGTACGGTATCAAGCTGATCTGTGATTCATTGCCGATTTTCACCCGTGAGTCACGTGATCTTGCTTCGACCAATTTCGACCTCCAGAGCGAGTAAAGATCTCCTCGACGCAAGATACAAAGTGGCTGGTTGATTCGTTTCTCAATTTGACCCGAAAACACGTGATTTTACGAATGTTTTCCAAGTTCAACGTCAACTTCAACCTCGACAAGTTGTTTCGATCTTTTCGCCGCAAGATACAAAGTTGCTCTCCTTTTGATTTCCGATTCTCATCGGCGGGTCAGGTCGTTTTTCAAATGTTTTTCAAGTCCGACGGCGACTCTGATATTGATTCTCCCACATTTTTTTATGTGAGCCACGTTATGATTCGAATGTTTGCGAGTTTGACGCAAACTCCGACGTTGACGGGGTGTTGCGATCCCCTCGCCGCTCGATGCAGAGTTTCTCTGCCGTTCAATTCAGATTTTCCGACGGGAGTCACGTGATTTGTCGGATGTTCTCTGAGTCTAGCGTCAACTTCGAACCTGAACCGGAATTTTGATGACCTCGACGTACGGTATCAAGCTGATCTGTGATTCATTGCCGATTTTTACCCGTGAGTCACGTGATCTTGCTTCGACCAATTTCGACCTCCAGAGCGAGTTAAGATCTCCTCGACGCAAGATACAAAGTGGCTGGTTGATTCGTTTCTCAATTTGACCCGAAAACACGTGATTTTACGTATGTTTTCCGAATTCAACCTCAACTTTAACCTCGACAAGTTGTTTCGATCTTTTCGCCGCAAGATACAAAGTTGCTCTCCTTTTGATTTCCGATTCTCATCGGTGGGTCAGGTCGTTTTTCAAATATTTTTCAAGTCCGACGGCGACTCTGATATTGATTTTTCCACAATTTTTTATGTGAGCCACGTAATGATTCGACTGTTTCCGAATTTGACGCAAACTTCGACGTTGACGAGGCGTTGCGATCCCCTCGCCGCTCGATGCAGAGTTTATCTGCCGTTCATTTCAGATTTTTCGACGGGAGTCACGTGATTTTTCGGATGTTCTCTGAGTCTAGCGTCAACTTCGAACCCGAACCGGAATTTCGATGACCTCGACGCACGGTATCAAGCTGATCTGTGATGCATTGCCGATTTTCGCCCTTGAGTCACGTGATCTTGCTTTGACCAATTTCAACCTTCAGAGCGAGTTGAGATCTCCACGACGCAAGATACAAAGTGGCTGGTTAATTCGGTGCTCAAGTTGACTCAGAGACACGTGATTTTACGAATGTTTTCCAAGTTCAACGTCAACTGTAATCTCGACAAGTTGTTTCGATCTTTTCGCCGCAAGATACACAGTTGCTTTTCGGTTGATTTCCGATTCTCATCGGCGGGTCAGGTCGTTTTTCAAATGTTTTTCAAGTCCGACGGCGACTCTGATATTGATTCTCCCACATTTTTTCATGTGAGCCACGTTATGATTCGAATGTTTGCGAGTTTGACGCAAACTCCGACGTTGACGGGGTGTTGCGATCCCCTCGCCGCTCGATGCAGAGTTTCTCTGCCGTTCATTTCAGATTTTCCGACGGGAGTCACGTGATTTGTCGGATGTTCTCTGAGTCTAGCGTCAACTTCGAACCTGAACCGGAATTTTGATGACCTCGACGTACGGTATCAAGCTGATCTGTGATTCATTGCCGATTTTCACCCGTGAGTCACGTGATCTTGCTTCGACCAATTTCGACCTCCAGAGCGAGTAAAGATCTCCTCGACGCAAGATACAAAGTGGCTGGTTGATTCGTTTCTCAATTTGACCCGAAAACACGTGATTTTACGAATGTTTTCCAAGTTCAACGTCAACTTCAACCTCGACAAGTTGTTTCGATCTTTTCGCCGCAAGATACAAAGTTGCTCTCCTTTTGATTTCCGATTCTCATCGGCGGGTCAGGTCGTTTTTCAAATGTTTTTCAAGTCCGACGGCGACTCTGATATTGATTCTCCCACATTTTTTTATGTGAGCCACGTTATGATTCGAATGTTTGCGAGTTTGACGCAAACTCCGACGTTGACGGGGTGTTGCGATCCCCTCGCCGCTCGATGCAGAGTTTCTCTGCCGTTCATTTCAGATTTTCCGACGGGAGTCACGTGATTTGTCGGATGTTCGCTGAGTCTAGCGTCAACTTCGAACCTGAACCGGAATTTTGATGACCTCGACGTACGGTATCAAGCTGATCTGTGATTCATTGCCGATTTTTACCCGTGAGTCACGTGATCTTGCTTCGACCAATTTCGACCTCCAGAGCGAGTTAAGATCTCCTCGACGCAAGATACAAAGTGGCTGGTTGATTCGTTTCTCAATTTGACCCGAAAACACGTGATTTTACGTATGTTTTCCAAGTTCAACCTCAACTTTAACCTCGACAAGTTGTTTCGATCTTTTCGCCGCAAGATACAAAGTTGCTCTCCTTTTGATTTCCGATTCTCATCGGTGGGTCAGGTCGTTTTTCAAATATTTTTCAAGTCCGACGGCGACTCTGATATTGATTTTTCCACAATTTTTTATGTGAGCCACGTAATGATTCGACTGTTTCCGAATTTGACGCAAACTTCGACGTTGACGAGGCGTTGCGATCCCCTCGCCGCTCGATGCAGAGTTTATCTGCCGTTCATTTCAGATTTTTCGACGGGAGTCACGTGATTTTTCGGATGTTCTCTGAGTCTAGCGTCAACTTCGAACCCGAACCGGAATTTCGATGACCTCGACGCACGGTATCAAGCTGATCTGTGATGCATTGCCGATTTTCGCCCTTGAGTCACGTGATCTTGCTTTGACCAATTTCAACCTTCAGAGCGAGTTGAGATCTCCACGACGCAAGATACAAAGTGGCTGGTTAATTCGGTGCTCAAGTTGACTCAGAGACACGTGATTTTACGAATGTTTTCCAAGTTCAACGTCAACTGTAATCTCGACAAGTTGTTTCGATCTTTTCGCCGCAAGATACACAGTTGCTTTTCGGTTGATTTCCGATTCTCATCGGCGGGTCAGGTCGTTTTTCAAATGTTTTTCAAGTCCGACGGCGACTCTGATATTGATTCTCCCACATTTTTTCATGTGAGCCACGTTATGATTCGAATGTTTGCGAGTTTGACGCAAACTCCGACGTTGACGGGGTGTTGCGATCCCCTCGCCGCTCGATGCAGAGTTTCTCTGCCGTTCATTTCAGATTTTCCGACGGGAGTCACGTGATTTGTCGGATGTTCTCTGAGTCTAGCGTCAACTTCGAACCTGAACCGGAATTTTGATGACCTCGACGTACGGTATCAAGCTGATCTGTGATTCATTGCCGATTTCTACCCGTGAGTCACGTGATCTTGCTTCGACCAATTTCGACCTCCAGAGCGAGTTAAGATCTCCTCGACGCAAGATACAAAGCGGCTGGTTGATTCGTTTCTCAATTTGACCCGAAAACACGTGATTTTACGTATGTTTTCCAAGTTCAACCTCAACTTTAACCTCGACAAGTTGTTTCGATCTTTTCGCCGCAAGATACAAAGTTGCTCTCCTTTTGATTTCCGATTCTCATCGGTGGGTCAGGTCGTTTTTCAAATATTTTTCAAGTCCGACGGCGACTCTGATATTGATTTTTCCACAATTTTTTATGTGAGCCACGTAATGATTCGACTGTTTCCGAATTTGACGCAAACTTCGACGTTGACGAGGCGTTGCGATCCCCTCGCCGCTCGATGCAGAGTTTCTCTGCCGTTCATTTCAGATTTTTCGACGGGAGTCACGTGATTTTTCGGATGTTCTCTGAGTCTAGCGTCAACTTCGAACCTGAACCGGAATTTTGATGACCTCGACGTACGGTATCAAGCTGATCTGTGATTCATTGCCGATTTTCACCCGTGAGTCACGTGATCTTGCTTCGACCAATTTCGACCTCCAGAGCGAGTTAAGATCTCCTCGACGCAAGATACAAAGTGGCTGGTTGATTCGTTTCTCAATTTGACCCGAAAACACGTGATTTTACGAATGTTTTCCAAGTTCAACGTCAACTTTAACCTCGACAAGTTGTTTCGATCTTTTCGCCGCAAGATACAAAGTTGCTCTCCTTATGATTTCCGATTCTCATCGGCGGGTCAGGTCGTTTTTCAAATGTTTTTCAAGTCCGACGGCGACTCTGATATTGATTCTCCCACATTTTTTTATGTGAGCCACGTTATGTTTCGAATGTTTGCGAGTTTGACGCAAACTCCGACGTTGACGGGGTGTTGCGATCCCCTCGCCGCTCGATGCAGAGTTTCTCTGCCGTTCATTTCAGATTTTCCGACGGGAGTCACGTGATTTGTCGGATGTTCGCTGAGTCTAGCGTCAACTTCGAACCTGAACCGGAAGTTTGATGACCTCGACGTACGGTATCAAGCTGATCTGTGATTCATTGCCGATTTTTACCCGTGAGTCACGTGATCTTGCTTCGACCAATTTCGACCTCCAGAGCGAGTTAAGATCTCCTCGACGCAAGATACAAAGTGGCTGGTTGATTCGTTTCTCAATTTGACCCGAAATCACGTGATTTTACGAATGTTTTCCAAGTTCAACGTCGACTTTAACCTCGACAAGTTGTTTCGATCTTTCCGCCGCAAGATACAAAGTTGCTCTCCCGTTGATTTCCGATTCTCATTGGTGGGTCAGGTCGTTTTTCAAATATTTTTCAAGTCCGACGGCGACTCTGATATTGATTTTTCTACAATTTTTTATGTGAGCCACGTAATGATTCGACTGTTTCCGAATTTGACGCAAACTTTGACGTTGACGCGGTGTTGCGATCCCCTCGCCGCTCGATGCAGAGTTTATCTGCCGTTCCTTTCAGATTTTTCGACGGGAGTCACGTGATTTTTCGGATGTTCTCTGAGTCTAGCGTCAACTTCGAACCTGAACCGGAATTTTGATGACCTCGACGTACGGTATCAAGCTGATCTGTGATTCATTGCCGATTTTCACCCGTGAGTCACGTGATCTTGCTTCGACCAATTTCGACCTCCAGAGCGAGTTAAGATCTCCTCGACGCAAGATACAAAGTGGCTGGTTGATTCGTTTCTCAATTTGACCCGAAAACACGTGATTTTACGAATGTTTTCCAAGTTCAACGTCAACTTTAACCTCGACAAGTTGTTTCGATCTTTTCGCCGCAAGATACAAAGTTGCTCTCCTTATGATTTCCGATTCTCATCGGCGGGTCAGGTCGTTTTTCAAATGTTTTTCAAGTCCGACGGCGACTCTGATATTGATTCTCCCACATTTTTTTATGTGAGCCACGTTATGATTCGAATGTTTGCGAGTTTGACGCAAACTCCGACGTTGACGGGGTGTTGCGATCCCCTCGCCGCTCGATGCAGAGTTTCTCTGCCGTTCATTTCAGATTTTCCGACGGGAGTCACGTGATTTGTCGGATGTTCGCTGAGTCTAGCGTCAACTTCGAACCTGAACCGGAATTTTGATGACCTCGACGTACGGTATCAAGCTGATCTGTGATTCATTGCCGATTTTTACCCGTGAGTCACGTGATCTTGCTTCGACCAATTTCGACCTCCAGAGCGAGTTAAGATCTCCTCGACGCAAGATACAAAGTGGCTGGTTGATTCGTTTCTCAATTTGACCCGAAAACACGCGATTTTACGAATGTTTCCCAAGTTCAACGTCGACTTTAACCTCGACAAGTTGTTTCGATCTTTCCGCCGCAAGATACAAAGTTGCTCTCCCGTTGATTTCCGATTCTCATTGGTGGGTCAGGTCGTTTTTCAAATATTTTTCAAGTCCGACGGCGACTCTGATATTGATTTTTCTACAATTTTTTATGTGAGCCACGTAATGATTCGACTGTTTCCGAATTTGACGCAAACTTCGACGTTGACGCGGTGTTGCGATCCCCTCGCCGCTCGATGCAGAGTTTATCTGCCGTTCATTTCAGATTTTTCGACGGGAGTCACGTGATTTTTCGGATGTTCTCTGAGTCTAGCGTCAACTTCGAACCCGAACCGGAATTTTGATGACCTCGACGTACGGTATCAAGCTGATCTGTGATTCATTGCCGATTTTTACCCGTGAGTCACGTGATCTTGCTTCGACCAATTTCGACCTCCAGAGCGAGTTAAGATCTCCTCGACGCAAGATACAAAGTGGCTGGTTGATTCGTTTCTCAATTTGACCCGAAAACACGTGATTTTACGAATGTTTTCCAAGTTCAACGTCGACTTTAACCTCGACAAGTTGTTTCGATCTTTTCGCCGCAAGATACAAAGTTGCTCTCCTTATGATTTCCGATTCTCATCGGCGGGTCAGGTCGTTTTTCAAATGTTTTTCAAGTCCGACGGCGACTCTGATATTGATTCTCCCACATTTTTTTATGTGAGCCACGTTATGATTCGAATGTTTGCGAGTTTGACGCAAGCTCCGACGTTGACGGGGTGTTGCGATCCCCTCGCCGCTCGATGCAGAGTTTCTCTGCCGTTCATTTCAGATTTTCCGACGGAAGTCACGTGATTTGTCGGATGTTCTCTGAGTCTAGCGTCAACTTCGAACCTGAACCGGAATTTTGATGACCTCGACGTACGGTATCAAGCTGATCTGTGATTCATTGCCGATTTTCACCCGTGAGTCACGTGATCTTGCTTCGACCAATTTCGACCTCCAGAGCGAGTAAAGATCTCCTCGACGCAAGATACAAAGTGGCTGGTTGATTCGTTTCTCAATTTGACCCGAAAACACGTGATTTTACGAATGTTTTCCAAGTTCAACGTCAACTTTAACCTCGACAAGTTGTTTCGATCTTTTCGCCGCAAGATACAAAGTTGCTCTCCTTTTGATTTCCGATTCTCATCGGCGGGTCAGGTCGTTTTTCAAATGTTTTTCAAGTCCGACGGCGACTCTGATATTGATTCTCCCACATTGTTTTATGTGAGCCACGTTATGATTCGAATGTTTGCGAGTTTGACGCAAACTCCGACGTTGACGGGGTGTTGCGATCCCCTCGCCGCTCGATGCAGAGTTTCTCTGCCGTTCATTTCAGATTTTCCGACGGGAGTCACGTGATTTGTCGGATTTTCTCTGAGTCTAGCGTCAACTTCGAACCTGAACCGGAATTTTGATGACCTCGACGTACGGTATCAAGCTGATCTGTGATTCATTGCCGATTTTTACCCGTGAGTCACGTGATCTTGCTTCGACCAATTTCGACCTCCAGAGCGAGTTAAGATCTCCTCGACGCAAGATACAAAGTGGCTGGTTGATTCGTTTCTCAATTTGACCCGAAAACACGTGATTTTACGAATGTTTTCCAAGTTCAACGTCGACTTTAACCTCGACAAGTTGTTTCGATCTTTCCGCCGCAAGATACAAAGTTGCTCTCCCGTTGATTTCCGATTCTCATTGGTGGGTCAGGTCGTTTTTCAAATATTTTTCAAGTCCGACGGCGACTCTGATATTGATTTTTCTACAATTTTTTATGTGAGCCACGTAATGATTCGACTGTTTCCGAATTTGACGCAAACTTCGACGTTGACGCGGTGTTGCGATCCCCTCGCCGCTCGATGCAGAGTTTATCTGCCGTTCATTTCAGATTTTTCGACGGGAGTCACGTGATTTTTCGGATGTTCTCTGAGTCTAGCGTCAACTTCGAACCCGAACCGGAATTTCGATGACCTCGACGCACGGTATCAAGCTGATCTGTGATGCATTGCCGATTTTCGCCCGTGAGTCACGTGATCTTGCTTTGACCAATTTCAACCTTCAGAGCGAGTTGAGATCTCCACGACGCAAGATACAAAGTGGCTGGTTGATTCGTTTCTCAATTTGACCCGAAAACACGTGATTTTACGAATGTTTTCCAAGTTCAACGTCAACTTTAACCTCGTCAAGTTGTTTCGATCTTTTCGCCGCAAGATACAAAGTTGCTCTCCTTTTGATTTCCGATTCTCATCGGTGGGTCAGGTCGTTTTTCAAATATTTTTCAAGTCCGACGGCGACTCTGATATTGATTTTTCCACAATTTTTTATGTGAGCCACGTAATGATTCGACTGTTTCCGAATTTGACGCAAACTTCGACGTTGACGAGGCGTTGCGATCCCCTCGCCGCTCGATGCAGAGTTTATCTGCCGTTCATTTCAGATTTTTCGACGGGAGTCACGTGATTTTTCGGATGTTCTCTGAGTCTAGCGTCAACTTCGAACCCGAACCGGAATTTCGATGACCTCGACGCACGGTATCAAGCTGATCTGTGATGCATTGCCGATTTTCGCCCGTGAGTCACGTGATCTTGCTTTGACCAATTTCAACCTTCAGAGCGAGTTGAGATCTCCACGACGCAAGATACAAAGTGGCTGGTTAATTCGGTGCTCAAGTTGACTCAGAGACACGTGATTCTACGAATGTTTTCCAAGTTCAACGTCAACTGTAATCTCGACAAGTTGTTTCGACCTTTTCGCCGCAAGATACACAGTTGCTTTTCGGTTGATTTCCGATTCTCATCGGCGGTTCAGGTCGTTTTTCAAATGTTTCTCAAGTCCGACGGCGACTCTTATATTGATTCTCCCACATTTTTTTATGTGAGCCACGTTATGATTCGAATGTTTGCGAGTTTGACGCAAGCTCCGACGTTGACGGGGTGTTGCGATCCCCTCGCCGCTCGATGCAGAGTTTCTCTGCCGTTCATTTCAGATTTTCCGACGGAAGTCACGTGATTTGTCGGATGTTCTCTGAGTCTAGCGTCAACTTCGAACCTGAACCGGAATTTTGATGACCTCGACGTACGGTATCAAGCTGATCTGTGATTCATTGCCGATTTTCACCCGTGAGTCACGTGATCTTGCTTCGACCAATTTCGACCTCCAGAGCGAGTAAAGATCTCCTCGACGCAAGATACAAAGTGGCTGGTTGATTCGTTTCTCAATTTGACCCGAAAACACGTGATTTTACGAATGTTTTCCAAGTTCAACGTCAACTTTAACCTCGACAAGTTGTTTCGATCTTTTCGCCGCAAGATACAAAGTTGCTCTCCTTTTGATTTCCGATTCTCATCGGCGGGTCAGGTCGTTTTTCAAATGTTTTTCAAGTCCGACGGCGACTCTGATATTGATTCTCCCACATTTTTTTATGTGAGCCACGTTATGATTCGAATGTTTGCGAGTTTGACGCAAACTCCGACGTTGACGGGGTGTTGCGATCCCCTCGCCGCTCGATGCAGAGTTTCTCTGCCGTTCATTTCAGATTTTCCGACGGGAGTCACGTGATTTGTCGGATGTTCTCTGAGTCTAGCGTCAACTTCGAACCTGAACCGGAATTTTGATGACCTCGACGTACGGTATCAAGCTGATCTGTGATTCATTGCCGATTTTTACCCGTGAGTCACGTGATCTTGCTTCGACCAATTTCGACCTCCAGAGCGAGTTAAGATCTCCTCGACGCAAGATACAAAGTGGCTGGTTGATTCGTTTCTCAATTTGACCCGAAAACACGTGATTTTACGAATGTTTTCCAAGTTCAACGTCGACTTTAACCTCGACAAGTTGTTTCGATCTTTTCGCCGCAAGATACAAAGTTGCTTTCCCGTTGATTTCCGATTCTCATTGGTGGGTCAGGTCGTTTTTCAAATATTTTTCAAGTCCGACGGCGACTCTGATATTGATTTTTCTACAATTTTTTATGTGAGCCACGTAATGATTCGACTGTTTCCGAATTTGACGCAAACTTCGACGTTGACGCGGTGTTGCGATCCCCTCGCCGCTCGATGCAGAGTTTATCTGCCGTTCATTTCAGATTTTTCGACGGGAGTCACGTGATTTTTCGGATGTTCTCTGAGTCTAGCGTCAACTTCGAACCCGAACCGGAATTTCGATGACCTCGACGCACGGTATCAAGCTGATCTGTGATGCATTGCCGATTTTCGCCCGTGAGTCACGTGATCTTGCTTTGACCAATTTCAACCTTCAGAGCGAGTTGAGATCTCCACGACGCAAGATACAAAGTGGCTGGTTGATTCGTTTCTCAATTTGACCCGAAAACACGTGATTTTACGAATGTTTTCCAAGTTCAACGTCAACTTTAACCTCGACAAGTTGTTTCGATCTTTTCGCCGCAAGATACAAAGTTGCTCTCCTTTTGATTTCCGATTCTCATCGGTGGGTCAGGTCGTTTTTCAAATATTTTTCAAGTCCGACGGCGACTCTGATATTGATTTTTCCACAATTTTTTATGTGAGCCACGTAATGATTCGACTGTTTCCGAATTTGACGCAAACTTCGACGTTGACGAGGCGTTGCGATCCCCTCGCCGCTCGATGCAGAGTTTATCTGCCGTTCATTTCAGATTTTTCGACGGGAGTCACGTGATTTTTCGGATGTTCTCTGAGTCTAGCGTCAACTTCGAACCCGAACCGGAATTTCGATGACCTCGACGCACGGTATCAAGCTGATCTGTGATGCATTGCCGATTTTCGCCCGTGAGTCACGTGATCTTGCTTTGACCAATTTCAACCTTCAGAGCGAGTTGAGATCTCCACGACGCAAGATACAAAGTGGCTGGTTAATTCGGTGCTCAAGTTGACTCAGAGACACGTGATTTTACGAATGTTTTTCAAGTTTAACGTCAACTGTAATCTCGACAAGTTGTTTCGATCTTTTCGCCGCAAGATACACAGTTGCTTTTCGGTTGATTTCCGATTCTCATCGGCGGTTCAGGTCGTTTTTCAAATGTTTCTCAAGTCCGACGGCGACTCTGATATTGATTCTCCCACATTTTTTTATGTGAGCCACGTTATGATTCGAATGTTTGCGAGTTTGACGCAAGCTCCGACGTTGACGGGGTGTTGCGATCCCCTCGCCGCTCGATGCAGAGTTTCTCTGCCGTTCATTTCAGATTTTCCGACGGAAGTCACGTGATTTGTCGGATGTTCTCTGAGTCTAGCGTCAACTTCGAACCTGAACCGGAATTTTGATGACCTCGACGTACGGTATCAAGCTGATCTGTGATTCATTGCCGATTTTCACCCGTGAGTCACGTGATCTTGCTTCGACCAATTTCGACCTCCAGAGCGAGTTAAGATCTCCTCGACGCAAGATACAAAGTGGCTGGTTGATTCGTTTCTCAATTTGACCCGAAAACACGTGATTTTACGAATGTTTTCCAAGTTCAACGTCAACTTTAACCTCGACAAGTTGTTTCGATCTTTTCGCCGCAAAATACAAAGTTGCTCTCCTTTTGATTTCCGATTCTCATCGGCGGGTCAGGTCGTTTTTCAAATGTTTTTCAAGTCCGACGGCGACTCTGATATTGATTCTCCCACATTTTTTTATGTGAGCCACGTTATGATTCGAATGTTTGCGAGTTTGACGCAAACTCCGACGTTGACGGGGTGTTGCGATCCCCTCGCCGCTCGATGCAGAGTTTCTCTGCCGTTCATTTCAGATTTTCCGACGGGAGTCACGTGATTTGTCGGATGTTCTCTGAGTCTAGCGTCAACTTCGAACCTGAACCGGAATTTTGATGACCTCGACGTACGGTATCAAGCTGATCTGTGATTCATTGCCGATTTTTACCCGTGAGTCACGTGATCTTGCTTCGACCAATTTCGACCTCCAGAGCGTGTTGAGATCTCCTCGACGCAAGATACAAAGTGGCTGGTTGATTCGTTTCTCAATTTGACCCGAAAACACGTGATTTTACGAATGTTTTCCAAGTTCAACGTCGACTTTAACCTCGACAAGTTGTTTCGATCTTTCCGCCGCAAGATACAAAGTTGCTCTCCCGTTGATTTCCGATTCTCATTGGTGGGTCAGGTCGTTTTTCAAATATTTTTCAAGTCCGACGGCGACTCTGATATTGATTTTTCCACAATTTTTTATGTGAGCCACGTAATGATTCGACTGTTTCCGAATTTGACGCAAACTTTGACGTTGACGAGGCGTTGCGATCCCCTCGCCGCTCGATGCAGAGTTTATCTGCCGTTCATTTCAGATTTTTCGACGGGAGTCACGTGATTTTTCGGATGTTCTCTGAGTCTAGCGTCAACTTCGAACCCGAACCGGAATTTCGATGACCTCGACGCACGGTATCAAGCTGATCTGTGATGCATTGCCGATTTTCGCCCTTGAGTCACGTGATCTTGCTTTGACCAATTTCAACCTTCAGAGCGAGTTGAGATCTCCACGACGCAAGATACAAAGTGGCTGGTTAATTCGGTGCTCAAGTTGACTCAGAGACACGTGATTTTACGAATGTTTTCCAAGTTCAACGTCAACTGTAATCTCGACAAGTTGTTTCGATCTTTTCGCCGCAAGATACACAGTTGCTTTTCGGTTGATTTCCGATTCTCATCGGCGGGTCAGGTCGTTTTTCAAATGTTTTTCAAGTCCGACGGCGACTCTGATATTGATTCTCCCACATTTTTTCATGTGAGCCACGTTATGATTCGAATGTTTGCGAGTTTGACGCAAACTCCGACGTTGACGGGGTGTTGCGATCCCCTCGCCGCTCGATGCAGAGTTTCTCTGCCGTTCATTTCAGATTTTCCGACGGGAGTCACGTGATTTGTCGGATGTTCTCTGAGTCTAGCGTCAACTTCGAACCTGAACCGGAATTTTGATGACCTCGACGTACGGTATCAAGCTGATCTGTGATTCATTGCCGATTTTCACCCGTGAGTCACGTGATCTTGCTTCGACCAATTTCGACCTCCAGAGCGAGTAAAGATCTCCTCGACGCAAGATACAAAGTGGCTGGTTGATTCGTTTCTCAATTTGACCCGAAAACACGTGATTTTACGAATGTTTTCCAAGTTCAACGTCAACTTCAACCTCGACAAGTTGTTTCGATCTTTTCGCCGCAAGATACAAAGTTGCTCTCCTTTTGATTTCCGATTCTCATCGGCGGGTCAGGTCGTTTTTCAAATGTTTTTCAAGTCCGACGGCGACTCTGATATTGATTCTCCCACATTTTTTTATGTGAGCCACGTTATGATTCGAATGTTTGCGAGTTTGACGCAAACTCCGACGTTGACGGGGTGTTGCGATCCCCTCGCCGCTCGATGCAGAGTTTCTCTGCCGTTCATTTCAGATTTTCCGACGGGAGTCACGTGATTTGTCGGATGTTCGCTGAGTCTAGCGTCAACTTCGAACCTGAACCGGAATTTTGATGACCTCGACGTACGGTATCAAGCTGATCTGTGATTCATTGCCGATTTTTACCCGTGAGTCACGTGATCTTGCTTCGACCAATTTCGACCTCCAGAGCGAGTTAAGATCTCCTCGACGCAAGATACAAAGCGGCTGGTTGATTCGTTTCTCAATTTGACCCGAAAACACGTGATTTTACGTATGTTTTCCAAGTTCAACCTCAACTTTAACCTCGACAAGTTGTTTCGATCTTTTCGCCGCAAGATACAAAGTTGCTCTCCTTTTGATTTCCGATTCTCATCGGTGGGTCAGGTCGTTTTTCAAATATTTTTCAAGTCCGACGGCGACTCTGATATTGATTTTTCCACAATTTTTTATGTGAGCCACGTAATGATTCGACTGTTTCCGAATTTGACGCAAACTTCGACGTTGACGAGGCGTTGCGATCCCCTCGCCGCTCGATGCAGAGTTTCTCTGCCGTTCATTTCAGATTTTTCGACGGGAGTCACGTGATTTTTCGGATGTTCTCTGAGTCTAGCGTCAACTTCGAACCTGAACCGGAATTTTGATGACCTCGACGTACGGTATCAAGCTGATCTGTGATTCATTGCCGATTTTCACCCGTGAGTCACGTGATCTTGCTTCGACCAATTTCGACCTCCTGAGCGAGTTAAGATCTCCTCGACGCAAGATACAAAGTGGCTGGTTGATTCGTTTCTCAATTTGACCCGAAAACACGTGATTTTACGAATGTTTTCCAAGTTCAACGTCAACTTTAACCTCGACAAGTTGTTTCGATCTTTTCGCCGCAAGATACAAAGTTGCTCTCCTTATGATTTCCGATTCTCATCGGCGGGTCAGGTCGTTTTTCAAATGTTTTTCAAGTCCGACGGCGACTCTGATATTGATTCTCCCACATTTTTTTATGTGAGCCACGTTATGTTTCGAATGTTTGCGAGTTTGACGCAAACTCCGACGTTGACGGGGTGTTGCGATCCCCTCGCCGCTCGATGCAGAGTTTCTCTGCCGTTCATTTCAGATTTTCCGACGGGAGTCACGTGATTTGTCGGATGTTCGCTGAGTCTAGCGTCAACTTCGAACCTGAACCGGAAGTTTGATGACCTCGACGTACGGTATCAAGCTGATCTGTGATTCATTGCCGATTTTTACCCGTGAGTCACGTGATCTTGCTTCGACCAATTTCGACCTCCAGAGCGAGTTAAGATCTCCTCGACGCAAGATACAAAGTGGCTGGTTGATTCGTTTCTCAATTTGACCCGAAATCACGTGATTTTACGAATGTTTTCCAAGTTCAACGTCGACTTTAACCTCGACAAGTTGTTTCGATCTTTCCGCCGCAAGATACAAAGTTGCTCTCCCGTTGATTTCCGATTCTCATTGGTGGGTCAGGTCGTTTTTCAAATATTTTTCAAGTCCGACGGCGACTCTGATATTGATTTTTCTACAATTTTTTATGTGAGCCACGTAATGATTCGACTGTTTCCGAATTTGACGCAAACTTTGACGTTGACGCGGTGTTGCGATCCCCTCGCCGCTCGATGCAGAGTTTATCTGCCGTTCCTTTCAGATTTTTCGACGGGAGTCACGTGATTTTTCGGATGTTCTCTGAGTCTAGCGTCAACTTCGAACCTGAACCGGAATTTTGATGACCTCGACGTACGGTATCAAGCTGATCTGTGATTCATTGCCGATTTTCACCCGTGAGTCACGTGATCTTGCTTCGACCAATTTCGACCTCCAGAGCGAGTTAAGATCTCCTCGACGCAAGATACAAAGTGGCTGGTTGATTCGTTTCTCAATTTGACCCGAAAACACGTGATTTTACGAATGTTTTCCAAGTTCAACGTCAACTTTAACCTCGACAAGTTGTTTCGATCTTTTCGCCGCAAGATACAAAGTTGCTCTCCTTATGATTTCCGATTCTCATCGGCGGGTCAGGTCGTTTTTCAAATGTTTTTCAAGTCCGACGGCGACTCTGATATTGATTCTCCCACATTTTTTTATGTGAGCCACGTTATGATTCGAATGTTTGCGAGTTTGACGCAAACTCCGACGTTGACGGGGTGTTGCGATCCCCTCGCCGCTCGATGCAGAGTTTCTCTGCCGTTCATTTCAGATTTTCCGACGGGAGTCACGTGATTTGTCGGATGTTCGCTGAGTCTAGCGTCAACTTCGAACCTGAACCGGAATTTTGATGACCTCGACGTACGGTATCAAGCTGATCTGTGATTCATTGCCGATTTTTACCCGTGAGTCACGTGATCTTGCTTCGACCAATTTCGACCTCCAGAGCGAGTTAAGATCTCCTCGACGCAAGATACAAAGTGGCTGGTTGATTCGTTTCTCAATTTGACCCGAAAACACGCGATTTTACGAATGTTTCCCAAGTTCAACGTCGACTTTAACCTCGACAAGTTGTTTCGATCTTTCCGCCGCAAGATACAAAGTTGCTCTCCCGTTGATTTCCGATTCTCATTGGTGGGTCAGGTCGTTTTTCAAATATTTTTCAAGTCCGACGGCGACTCTGATATTGATTTTTCTACAATTTTTTATGTGAGCCACGTAATGATTCGACTGTTTCCGAATTTGACGCAAACTTCGACGTTGACGCGGTGTTGCGATCCCCTCGCCGCTCGATGCAGAGTTTATCTGCCGTTCATTTCAGATTTTTCGACGGGAGTCACGTGATTTTTCGGATGTTCTCTGAGTCTAGCGTCAACTTCGAACCCGAACCGGAATTTTGATGACCTCGACGTACGGTATCAAGCTGATCTGTGATTCATTGCCGATTTTTACCCGTGAGTCACGTGATCTTGCTTCGACCAATTTCGACCTCCAGAGCGAGTTAAGATCTCCTCGACGCAAGATACAAAGTGGCTGGTTGATTCGTTTCTCAATTTGACCCGAAAACACGTGATTTTACGAATGTTTTCCAAGTTCAACGTCGACTTTAACCTCGACAAGTTGTTTCGATCTTTTCGCCGCAAGATACAAAGTTGCTCTCCTTATGATTTCCGATTCTCATCGGCGGGTCAGGTCGTTTTTCAAATGTTTTTCAAGTCCGACGGCGACTCTGATATTGATTCTCCCACATTTTTTTATGTGAGCCACGTTATGATTCGAATGTTTGCGAGTTTGACGCAAGCTCCGACGTTGACGGGGTGTTGCGATCCCCTCGCCGCTCGATGCAGAGTTTCTCTGCCGTTCATTTCAGATTTTCCGACGGAAGTCACGTGATTTGTCGGATGTTCTCTGAGTCTAGCGTCAACTTCGAACCTGAACCGGAATTTTGATGACCTCGACGTACGGTATCAAGCTGATCTGTGATTCATTGCCGATTTTCACCCGTGAGTCACGTGATCTTGCTTCGACCAATTTCGACCTCCAGAGCGAGTAAAGATCTCCTCGACGCAAGATACAAAGTGGCTGGTTGATTCGTTTCTCAATTTGACCCGAAAACACGTGATTTTACGAATGTTTTCCAAGTTCAACGTCAACTTTAACCTCGACAAGTTGTTTCGATCTTTTCGCCGCAAGATACAAAGTTGCTCTCCTTTTGATTTCCGATTCTCATCGGCGGGTCAGGTCGTTTTTCAAATGTTTTTCAAGTCCGACGGCGACTCTGATATTGATTCTCCCACATTTTTTTATGTGAGCCACGTTATGATTCGAATGTTTGCGAGTTTGACGCAAACTCCGACGTTGACGGGGTGTTGCGATCCCCTCGCCGCTCGATGCAGAGTTTCTCTGCCGTTCATTTCAGATTTTCCGACGGGAGTCACGTGATTTGTCGGATGTTCTCTGAGTCTAGCGTCAACTTCGAACCTGAACCGGAATTTTGATGACCTCGACGTACGGTATCAAGCTGATCTGTGATTCATTGCCGATTTTTACCCGTGAGTCACGTGATCTTGCTTCGACCAATTTCGACCTCCAGAGCGAGTTAAGATCTCCTCGACGCAAGATACAAAGTGGCTGGTTGATTCGTTTCTCAATTTGACCCGAAAACACGTGATTTTACGAATGTTTTCCAAGTTCAACGTCGACTTTAACCTCGACAAGTTGTTTCGATCTTTCCGCCGCAAGATACAAAGTTGCTCTCCCGTTGATTTCCGATTCTCATTGGTGGGTCAGGTCGTTTTTCAAATATTTTTCAAGTCCGACGGCGACTCTGATATTGATTTTTCTACAATTTTTTATGTGAGCCACGTAATGATTCGACTGTTTCCGAATTTGACGCAAACTTCGACGTTGACGCGGTGTTGCGATCCCCTCGCCGCTCGATGCAGAGTTTATCTGCCGTTCATTTCAGATTTTTCGACGGGAGTCACGTGATTTTTCGGATGTTCTCTGAGTCTAGCGTCAACTTCGAACCCGAACCGGAATTTCGATGACCTCGACGCACGGTATCAAGCTGATCTGTGATGCATTGCCGATTTTCGCCCGTGAGTCACGTGATCTTGCTTTGACCAATTTCAACCTTCAGAGCGAGTTGAGATCTCCACGACGCAAGATACAAAGTGGCTGGTTGATTCGTTTCTCAATTTGACCCGAAAACACGTGATTTTACGAATGTTTTCCAAGTTCAACGTCAACTTTAACCTCGTCAAGTTGTTTCGATCTTTTCGCCGCAAGATACAAAGTTGCTCTCCTTTTGATTTCCGATTCTCATCGGTGGGTCAGGTCGTTTTTCAAATATTTTTCAAGTCCGACGGCGACTCTGATATTGATTTTTCCACAATTTTTTATGTGAGCCACGTAATGATTCGACTGTTTCCGAATTTGACGCAAACTTCGACGTTGACGAGGCGTTGCGATCCCCTCGCCGCTCGATGCAGAGTTTATCTGCCGTTCATTTCAGATTTTTCGACGGGAGTCACGTGATTTTTCGGATGTTCTCTGAGTCTAGCGTCAACTTCGAACCCGAACCGGAATTTCGATGACCTCGACGCACGGTATCAAGCTGATCTGTGATGCATTGCCGATTTTCGCCCGTGAGTCACGTGATCTTGCTTTGACCAATTTCAACCTTCAGAGCGAGTTGAGATCTCCACGACGCAAGATACAAAGTGGCTGGTTAATTCGGTGCTCAAGTTGACTCAGAGACACGTGATTCTACGAATGTTTTCCAAGTTCAACGTCAACTGTAATCTCGACAAGTTGTTTCGACCTTTTCGCCGCAAGATACACAGTTGCTTTTCGGTTGATTTCCGATTCTCATCGGCGGTTCAGGTCGTTTTTCAAATGTTTCTCAAGTCCGACGGCGACTCTTATATTGATTCTCCCACATTTTTTTATGTGAGCCACGTTATGATTCGAATGTTTGCGAGTTTGACGCAAGCTCCGACGTTGACGGGGTGTTGCGATCCCCTCGCCGCTCGATGCAGAGTTTCTCTGCCGTTCATTTCAGATTTTCCGACGGAAGTCACGTGATTTGTCGGATGTTCTCTGAGTCTAGCGTCAACTTCGAACCTGAACCGGAATTTTGATGACCTCGACGTACGGTATCAAGCTGATCTGTGATTCATTGCCGATTTTCACCCGTGAGTCACGTGATCTTGCTTCGACCAATTTCGACCTCCAGAGCGAGTAAAGATCTCCTCGACGCAAGATACAAAGTGGCTGGTTGATTCGTTTCTCAATTTGACCCGAAAACACGTGATTTTACGAATGTTTTCCAAGTTCAACGTCAACTTTAACCTCGACAAGTTGTTTCGATCTTTTCGCCGCAAGATACAAAGTTGCTCTCCTTTTGATTTCCGATTCTCATCGGCGGGTCAGGTCGTTTTTCAAATGTTTTTCAAGTCCGACGGCGACTCTGATATTGATTCTCCCACATTTTTTTATGTGAGCCACGTTATGATTCGAATGTTTGCGAGTTTGACGCAAACTCCGACGTTGACGGGGTGTTGCGATCCCCTCGCCGCTCGATGCAGAGTTTCTCTGCCGTTCATTTCAGATTTTCCGACGGGAGTCACGTGATTTGTCGGATGTTCTCTGAGTCTAGCGTCAACTTCGAACCTGAACCGGAATTTTGATGACCTCGACGTACGGTATCAAGCTGATCTGTGATTCATTGCCGATTTTTACCCGTGAGTCACGTGATCTTGCTTCGACCAATTTCGACCTCCAGAGCGAGTTAAGATCTCCTCGACGCAAGATACAAAGTGGCTGGTTGATTCGTTTCTCAATTTGACCCGAAAACACGTGATTTTACGAATGTTTTCCAAGTTCAACGTCGACTTTAACCTCGACAAGTTGTTTCGATCTTTTCGCCGCAAGATACAAAGTTGCTTTCCCGTTGATTTCCGATTCTCATTGGTGGGTCAGGTCGTTTTTCAAATATTTTTCAAGTCCGACGGCGACTCTGATATTGATTTTTCTACAATTTTTTATGTGAGCCACGTAATGATTCGACTGTTTCCGAATTTGACGCAAACTTCGACGTTGACGCGGTGTTGCGATCCCCTCGCCGCTCGATGCAGAGTTTATCTGCCGTTCATTTCAGATTTTTCGACGGGAGTCACGTGATTTTTCGGATGTTCTCTGAGTCTAGCGTCAACTTCGAACCCGAACCGGAATTTCGATGACCTCGACGCACGGTATCAAGCTGATCTGTGATGCATTGCCGATTTTCGCCCGTGAGTCACGTGATCTTGCTTTGACCAATTTCAACCTTCAGAGCGAGTTGAGATCTCCACGACGCAAGATACAAAGTGGCTGGTTGATTCGTTTCTCAATTTGACCCGAAAACACGTGATTTTACGAATGTTTTCCAAGTTCAACGTCAACTTTAACCTCGACAAGTTGTTTCGATCTTTTCGCCGCAAGATACAAAGTTGCTCTCCTTTTGATTTCCGATTCTCATCGGTGGGTCAGGTCGTTTTTCAAATATTTTTCAAGTCCGACGGCGACTCTGATATTGATTTTTCCACAATTTTTTATGTGAGCCACGTAATGATTCGACTGTTTCCGAATTTGACGCAAACTTCGACGTTGACGAGGCGTTGCGATCCCCTCGCCGCTCGATGCAGAGTTTATCTGCCGTTCATTTCAGATTTTTCGACGGGAGTCACGTGATTTTTCGGATGTTCTCTGAGTCTAGCGTCAACTTCGAACCCGAACCGGAATTTCGATGACCTCGACGCACGGTATCAAGCTGATCTGTGATGCATTGCCGATTTTCGCCCGTGAGTCACGTGATCTTGCTTTGACCAATTTCAACCTTCAGAGCGAGTTGAGATCTCCACGACGCAAGATACAAAGTGGCTGGTTAATTCGGTGCTCAAGTTGACTCAGAGACACGTGATTTTACGAATGTTTTTCAAGTTTAACGTCAACTGTAATCTCGACAAGTTGTTTCGATCTTTTCGCCGCAAGATACACAGTTGCTTTTCGGTTGATTTCCGATTCTCATCGGCGGTTCAGGTCGTTTTTCAAATGTTTCTCAAGTCCGACGGCGACTCTGATATTGATTCTCCCACATTTTTTTATGTGAGCCACGTTATGATTCGAATGTTTGCGAGTTTGACGCAAGCTCCGACGTTGACGGGGTGTTGCGATCCCCTCGCCGCTCGATGCAGAGTTTCTCTGCCGTTCATTTCAGATTTTCCGACGGAAGTCACGTGATTTGTCGGATGTTCTCTGAGTCTAGCGTCAACTTCGAACCTGAACCGGAATTTTGATGACCTCGACGTACGGTATCAAGCTGATCTGTGATTCATTGCCGATTTTCACCCGTGAGTCACGTGATCTTGCTTCGACCAATTTCGACCTCCAGAGCGAGTAAAGATCTCCTCGACGCAAGATACAAAGTGGCTGGTTGATTCGTTTCTCAATTTGACCCGAAAACACGTGATTTTACGAATGTTTTCCAAGTTCAACGTCAACTTCAACCTCGACAAGTTGTTTCGATCTTTTCGCCGCAAGATACAAAGTTGCTCTCCTTTTGATTTCCGATTCTCATCGGCGGGTCAGGTCGTTTTTCAAATGTTTTTCAAGTCCGACGGCGACTCTGATATTGATTCTCCCACATTTTTTTATGTGAGCCACGTTATGATTCGAATGTTTGCGAGTTTGACGCAAACTCCGACGTTGACGGGGTGTTGCGATCCCCTCGCCGCTCGATGCAGAGTTTCTCTGCCGTTCATTTCAGATTTTCCGACGGGAGTCACGTGATTTGTCGGATGTTCGCTGAGTCTAGCGTCAACTTCGAACCTGAACCGGAATTTTGATGACCTCGACGTACGGTATCAAGCTGATCTGTGATTCATTGCCGATTTTTTCCCGTGAGTCACGTGATCTTGCTTCGACCAATTTCGACCTCCAGAGCGAGTTAAGATCTCCTCGACGCAAGATACAAAGCGGCTGGTTGATTCGTTTCTCAATTTGACCCGAAAACACGTGATTTTACGTATGTTTTCCAAGTTCAACCTCAACTTTAACCTCGACAAGTTGTTTCGATCTTTTCGCCGCAAGATACAAAGTTGCTCTCCTTTTGATTTCCGATTCTCATCGGTGGGTCAGGTCGTTTTTCAAATATTTTTCAAGTCCGACGGCGACTCTGATATTGATTTTTCCACAATTTTTTATGTGAGCCACGTAATGATTCGACTGTTTCCGAATTTGACGCAAACTTCGACGTTGACGAGGCGTTGCGATCCCCTCGCCGCTCGATGCAGAGTTTCTCTGCCGTTCATTTCAGATTTTTCGACGGGAGTCACGTGATTTTTCGGATGTTCTCTGAGTCTAGCGTCAACTTCGAACCTGAACCGGAATTTTGATGACCTCGACGTACGGTATCAAGCTGATCTGTGATTCATTGCCGATTTTCACCCGTGAGTCACGTGATCTTGCTTCGACCAATTTCGACCTCCAGAGCGAGTTAAGATCTCCTCGACGCAAGATACAAAGTGGCTGGTTGATTCGTTTCTCAATTTGACCCGAAAACACGTGATTTTACGAATGTTTTCCAAGTTCAACGTCAACTTTAACCTCGACAAGTTGTTTCGATCTTTTCGCCGCAAGATACAAAGTTGCTCTCCTTATGATTTCCGATTCTCATCGGCGGGTCAGGTCGTTTTTCAAATGTTTTTCAAGTCCGACGGCGACTCTGATATTGATTCTCCCACATTTTTTTATGTGAGCCACGTTATGTTTCGAATGTTTGCGAGTTTGACGCAAACTCCGACGTTGACGGGGTGTTGCGATCCCCTCGCCGCTCGATGCAGAGTTTCTCTGCCGTTCATTTCAGATTTTCCGACGGGAGTCACGTGATTTGTCGGATGTTCGCTGAGTCTAGCGTCAACTTCGAACCTGAACCGGAAGTTTGATGACCTCGACGTACGGTATCAAGCTGATCTGTGATTCATTGCCGATTTTTACCCGTGAGTCACGTGATCTTGCTTCGACCAATTTCGACCTCCAGAGCGAGTTAAGATCTCCTCGACGCAAGATACAAAGTGGCTGGTTGATTCGTTTCTCAATTTGACCCGAAATCACGTGATTTTACGAATGTTTTCCAAGTTCAACGTCGACTTTAACCTCGACAAGTTGTTTCGATCTTTCCGCCGCAAGATACAAAGTTGCTCTCCCGTTGATTTCCGATTCTCATTGGTGGGTCAGGTCGTTTTTCAAATATTTTTCAAGTCCGACGGCGACTCTGATATTGATTTTTCTACAATTTTTTATGTGAGCCACGTAATGATTCGACTGTTTCCGAATTTGACGCAAACTTTGACGTTGACGCGGTGTTGCGATCCCCTCGCCGCTCGATGCAGAGTTTATCTGCCGTTCCTTTCAGATTTTTCGACGGGAGTCACGTGATTTTTCGGATGTTCTCTGAGTCTAGCGTCAACTTCGAACCTGAACCGGAATTTTGATGACCTCGACGTACGGTATCAAGCTGATCTGTGATTCATTGCCGATTTTCACCCGTGAGTCACGTGATCTTGCTTCGACCAATTTCGACCTCCAGAGCGAGTTAAGATCTCCTCGACGCAAGATACAAAGTGGCTGGTTGATTCGTTTCTCAATTTGACCCGAAAACACGTGATTTTACGAATGTTTTCCAAGTTCAACGTCAACTTTAACCTCGACAAGTTGTTTCGATCTTTTCGCCGCAAGATACAAAGTTGCTCTCCTTATGATTTCCGATTCTCATCGGCGGGTCAGGTCGTTTTTCAAATGTTTTTCAAGTCCGACGGCGACTCTGATATTGATTCTCCCACATTTTTTTATGTGAGCCACGTTATGATTCGAATGTTTGCGAGTTTGACGCAAACTCCGACGTTGACGGGGTGTTGCGATCCCCTCGCCGCTCGATGCAGAGTTTCTCTGCCGTTCATTTCAGATTTTCCGACGGGAGTCACGTGATTTGTCGGATGTTCGCTGAGTCTAGCGTCAACTTCGAACCTGAACCGGAATTTTGATGACCTCGACGTACGGTATCAAGCTGATCTGTGATTCATTGCCGATTTTTACCCGTGAGTCACGTGATCTTGCTTCGACCAATTTCGACCTCCAGAGCGAGTTAAGATCTCCTCGACGCAAGATACAAAGTGGCTGGTTGATTCGTTTCTCAATTTGACCCGAAAACACGCGATTTTACGAATGTTTCCCAAGTTCAACGTCGACTTTAACCTCGACAAGTTGTTTCGATCTTTCCGCCGCAAGATACAAAGTTGCTCTCCCGTTGATTTCCGATTCTCATTGGTGGGTCAGGTCGTTTTTCAAATATTTTTCAAGTCCGACGGCGACTCTGATATTGATTTTTCTACAATTTTTTATGTGAGCCACGTAATGATTCGACTGTTTCCGAATTTGACGCAAACTTCGACGTTGACGCGGTGTTGCGATCCCCTCGCCGCTCGATGCAGAGTTTATCTGCCGTTCATTTCAGATTTTTCGACGGGAGTCACGTGATTTTTCGGATGTTCTCTGAGTCTAGCGTCAACTTCGAACCCGAACCGGAATTTTGATGACCTCGACGTACGGTATCAAGCTGATCTGTGATTCATTGCCGATTTTTACCCGTGAGTCACGTGATCTTGCTTCGACCAATTTCGACCTCCAGAGCGAGTTAAGATCTCCTCGACGCAAGATACAAAGTGGCTGGTTGATTCGTTTCTCAATTTGACCCGAAAACACGTGATTTTACGAATGTTTTCCAAGTTCAACGTCGACTTTAACCTCGACAAGTTGTTTCGATCTTTTCGCCGCAAGATACAAAGTTGCTCTCCTTATGATTTCCGATTCTCATCGGCGGGTCAGGTCGTTTTTCAAATGTTTTTCAAGTCCGACGGCGACTCTGATATTGATTCTCCCACATTTTTTTATGTGAGCCACGTTATGATTCGAATGTTTGCGAGTTTGACGCAAGCTCCGACGTTGACGGGGTGTTGCGATCCCCTCGCCGCTCGATGCAGAGTTTCTCTGCCGTTCATTTCAGATTTTCCGACGGAAGTCACGTGATTTGTCGGATGTTCTCTGAGTCTAGCGTCAACTTCGAACCTGAACCGGAATTTTGATGACCTCGACGTACGGTATCAAGCTGATCTGTGATTCATTGCCGATTTTCACCCGTGAGTCACGTGATCTTGCTTCGACCAATTTCGACCTCCAGAGCGAGTAAAGATCTCCTCGACGCAAGATACAAAGTGGCTGGTTGATTCGTTTCTCAATTTGACCCGAAAACACGTGATTTTACCAATGTTTTCCAAGTTCAACGTCAACTTTAACCTCGACAAGTTGTTTCGATCTTTTCGCCGCAAGATACAAAGTTGCTCTCCTTTTGATTTCCGATTCTCATCGGCGGGTCAGGTCGTTTTTCAAATGTTTTTCAAGTCCGACGGCGACTCTGATATTGATTCTCCCACATTTTTTTATGTGAGCCACGTTATGATTCGAATGTTTGCGAGTTTGACGCAAACTCCGACGTTGACGGGGTGTTGCGATCCCCTCGCCGCTCGATGCAGAGTTTCTCTGCCGTTCATTTCAGATTTTCCGACGGGAGTCACGTGATTTGTCGGATGTTCTCTGAGTCTAGCGTCAACTTCGAACCTGAACCGGAATTTTGATGACCTCGACGTACGGTATCAAGCTGATCTGTGATTCATTGCCGATTTTTACCCGTGAGTCACGTGATCTTGCTTCGACCAATTTCGACCTCCAGAGCGAGTTAAGATCTCCTCGACGCAAGATACAAAGTGGCTGGTTGATTCGTTTCTCAATTTGACCCGAAAACACGTGATTTTACGAATGTTTTCCAAGTTCAACGTCGACTTTAACCTCGACAAGTTGTTTCGATCTTTCCGCCGCAAGATACAAAGTTGCTCTCCCGTTGATTTCCGATTCTCATTGGTGGGTCAGGTCGTTTTTCAAATATTTTTCAAGTCCGACGGCGACTCTGATATTGATTTTTCTACAATTTTTTATGTGAGCCACGTAATGATTCGACTGTTTCCGAATTTGACGCAAACTTCGACGTTGACGCGGTGTTGCGATCCCCTCGAAGCTCGATGCAGAGTTTATCTGCCGTTCATTTCAGATTTTTCGACGGGAGTCACGTGATTTTTCGGATGTTCTCTGAGTCTAGCGTCAACTTCGAACCCGAACCGGAATTTCGATGACCTCGACGCACGGTATCAAGCTGATCTGTGATGCATTGCCGATTTTCGCCCGTGAGTCACGTGATCTTGCTTTGACCAATTTCAACCTTCAGAGCGAGTTGAGATCTCCACGACGCAAGATACAAAGTGGCTGGTTGATTCGTTTCTCAATTTGACCCGAAAACACGTGATTTTACGAATGTTTTCCAAGTTCAACGTCAACTTTAACCTCGTCAAGTTGTTTCGATCTTTTCGCCGCAAGATACAAAGTTGCTCTCCTTTTGATTTCCGATTCTCATCGGTGGGTCAGGTCGTTTTTCAAATATTTTTCAAGTCCGACGGCGACTCTGATATTGATTTTTCCACAATTTTTTATGTGAGCCACGTAATGATTCGACTGTTTCCGAATTTGACGCAAACTTCGACGTTGACGAGGCGTTGCGATCCCCTCGCCGCTCGATGCAGAGTTTATCTGCCGTTCATTTCAGATTTTTCGACGGGAGTCACGTGATTTTTCGGATGTTCTCTGAGTCTAGCGTCAACTTCGAACCCGAACCGGAATTTCGATGACCTCGACGCACGGTATCAAGCTGATCTGTGATGCATTGCCGATTTTCGCCCGTGAGTCACGTGATCTTGCTTTGACCAATTTCAACCTTCAGAGCGAGTTGAGATCTCCACGACGCAAGATACAAAGTGGCTGGTTAATTCGGTGCTCAAGTTGACTCAGAGACACGTGATTCTACGAATGTTTTCCAAGTTCAACGTCAACTGTAATCTCGACAAGTTGTTTCGACCTTTTCGCCGCAAGATACACAGTTGCTTTTCGGTTGATTTCCGATTCTCATCGGCGGTTCAGGTCGTTTTTCAAATGTTTCTCAAGTCCGACGGCGACTCTTATATTGATTCTCCCACATTTTTTTATGTGAGCCACGTTATGATTCGAATGTTTGCGAGTTTGACGCAAGCTCCGACGTTGACGGGGTGTTGCGATCCCCTCGCCGCTCGATGCAGAGTTTCTCTGCCGTTCATTTCAGATTTTCCGACGGAAGTCACGTGATTTGTCGGATGTTCTCTGAGTCTAGCGTCAACTTCGAACCTGAACCGGAATTTTGATGACCTCGACGTACGGTATCAAGCTGATCTGTGATTCATTGCCGATTTTCACCCGTGAGTCACGTGATCTTGCTTCGACCAATTTCGACCTCCAGAGCGAGTAAAGATCTCCTCGACGCAAGATACAAAGTGGCTGGTTGATTCGTTTCTCAATTTGACCCGAAAACACGTGATTTTACGAATGTTTTCCAAGTTCAACGTCAACTTTAACCTCGACAAGTTGTTTCGATCTTTTCGCCGCAAGATACAAAGTTGCTCTCCTTTTGATTTCCGATTCTCATCGGCGGGTCAGGTCGTTTTTCAAATGTTTTTCAAGTCCGACGGCGACTCTGATATTGATTCTCCCACATTTTTTTATGTGAGCCACGTTATGATTCGAATGTTTGCGAGTTTGACGCAAACTCCGACGTTGACGGGGTGTTGCGATCCCCTCGCCGCTCGATGCAGAGTTTCTCTGCCGTTCATTTCAGATTTTCCGACGGGAGTCACGTGATTTGTCGGATGTTCTCTGAGTCTAGCGTCAACTTCGAACCTGAACCGGAATTTTGATGACCTCGACGTACGGTATCAAGCTGATCTGTGATTCATTGCCGATTTTTACCCGTGAGTCACGTGATCTTGCTTCGACCAATTTCGACCTCCAGAGCGAGTTAAGATCTCCTCGACGCAAGATACAAAGTGGCTGGTTGATTCGTTTCTCAATTTGACCCGAAAACACGTGATTTTACGAATGTTTTCCAAGTTCAACGTCGACTTTAACCTCGACAAGTTGTTTCGATCTTTTCGCCGCAAGATACAAAGTTGCTTTCCCGTTGATTTCCGATTCTCATTGGTGGGTCAGGTCGTTTTTCAAATATTTTTCAAGTCCGACGGCGACTCTGATATTGATTTTTCTACAATTTTTTATGTGAGCCACGTAATGATTCGACTGTTTCCGAATTTGACGCAAACTTCGACGTTGACGCGGTGTTGCGATCCCCTCGCCGCTCGATGCAGAGTTTATCTGCCGTTCATTTCAGATTTTTCGACGGGAGTCACGTGATTTTTCGGATGTTCTCTGAGTCTAGCGTCAACTTCGAACCCGAACCGGAATTTCGATGACCTCGACGCACGGCATCAAGCTGATCTGTGATGCATTGCCGATTTTCGCCCGTGAGTCACGTGATCTTGCTTTGACCAATTTCAACCTTCAGAGCGAGTTGAGATCTCCACGACGCAAGATACAAAGTGGCTGGTTGATTCGTTTCTCAATTTGACCCGAAAACACGTGATTTTACGAATGTTTTCCAAGTTCAACGTCAACTTTAACCTCGTCAAGTTGTTTCGATCTTTTCGCCGCAAGATACAAAGTTGCTCTCCTTTTGATTTCCGATTCTCATCGGTGGGTCAGGTCGTTTTTCAAATATTTTTCAAGTCCGACGGCGACTCTGATATTGATTTTTCCACAATTTTTTATGTGAGCCACGTAATGATTCGACTGTTTCCGAATTTGACGCAAACTTCGACGTTGACGAGGCGTTGCGATCCCCTCGCCGCTCGATGCAGAGTTTATCTGCCGTTCATTTCAGATTTTTCGACGGGAGTCACGTGATTTTTCGGATGTTCTCTGAGTCTAGCGTCAACTTCGAACCCGAACCGGAATTTCGATGACCTCGACGCACGGTATCAAGCTGATCTGTGATGCATTGCCGATTTTCGCCCGTGAGTCACGTGATCTTGCTTTGACCAATTTCAACCTTCAGAGCGAGTTGAGATCTCCACGACGCAAGATACAAAGTGGCTGGTTAATTCGGTGCTCAAGTTGACTCAGAGACACGTGATTTTACGAATGTTTTTCAAGTTTAACGTCAACTGTAATCTCGACAAGTTGTTTCGATCTTTTCGCCGCAAGATACACAGTTGCTTTTCGGTTGATTTCCGATTCTCATCGGCGGTTCAGGTCGTTTTTCAAATGTTTCTCAAGTCCGACGGCGACTCTGATATTGATTCTCCCACATTTTTTTATGTGAGCCACGTTATGATTCGAATGTTTGCGAGTTTGACGCAAGCTCCGACGTTGACGGGGTGTTGCGATCCCCTCGCCGCTCGATGCAGAGTTTCTCTGCCGTTCATTTCAGATTTTCCGACGGAAGTCACGTGATTTGTCGGATGTTCTCTGAGTCTAGCGTCAACTTCGAACCTGAACCGGAATTTTGATGACCTCGACGTACGGTATCAAGCTGATCTGTGATTCATTGCCGATTTTCACCCGTGAGTCACGTGATCTTGCTTCGACCAATTTCGACCTCCAGAGCGAGTTAAGATCTCCTCGACGCAAGATACAAAGTGGCTGGTTGATTCGTTTCTCAATTTGACCCGAAAACACGTGATTTTACGAATGTTTTCCAAGTTCAACGTCAACTTTAACCTCGACAAGTTGTTTCGATCTTTTCGCCGCAAAATACAAAGTTGCTCTCCTTTTGATTTCCGATTCTCATCGGCGGGTCAGGTCGTTTTTCAAATGTTTTTCAAGTCCGACGGCGACTCTGATATTGATTCTCCCACATTTTTTTATGTGAGCCACGTTATGATTCGAATGTTTGCGAGTTTGACGCAAACTCCGACGTTGACGGGGTGTTGCGATCCCCTCGCCGCTCGATGCAGAGTTTCTCTGCCGTTCATTTCAGATTTTCCGACGGGAGTCACGTGATTTGTCGGATGTTCTCTGAGTCTAGCGTCAACTTCGAACCTGAACCGGAATTTTGATGACCTCGACGTACGGTATCAAGCTGATCTGTGATTCATTGCCGATTTTTACCCGTGAGTCACGTGATCTTGCTTCGACCAATTTCGACCTCCAGAGCGTGTTGAGATCTCCTCGACGCAAGATACAAAGTGGCTGGTTGATTCGTTTCTCAATTTGACCCGAAAACACGTGATTTTACGAATGTTTTCCAAGTTCAACGTCGACTTTAACCTCGACAAGTTGTTTCGATCTTTCCGCCGCAAGATACAAAGTTGCTCTCCCGTTGATTTCCGATTCTCATTGGTGGGTCAGGTCGTTTTTCAAATATTTTTCAAGTCCGACGGCGACTCTGATATTGATTTTTCCACAATTTTTTATGTGAGCCACGTAATGATTCGACTGTTTCCGAATTTGACGCAAACTTTGACGTTGACGAGGCGTTGCGATCCCCTCGCCGCTCGATGCAGAGTTTATCTGCCGTTCATTTCAGATTTTTCGACGGGAGTCACGTGATTTTTCGGATGTTCTCTGAGTCTAGCGTCAACTTCGAACCCGAACCGGAATTTCGATGACCTCGACGCACGGTATCAAGCTGATCTGTGATGCATTGCCGATTTTCGCCCGTGAGTCACGTGATCTTGCTTTGACCAATTTCAACCTTCAGAGCGAGTTGAGATCTCCACGACGCAAGATACAAAGTGGCTGGTTAATTCGGTGCTCAAGTTGACTCAGAGACACGTGATTTTACGAATGTTTTCCAAGTTCAACGTCAACTGTAATCTCGACAAGTTGTTTCGATCTTTTCGCCGCAAGATACACAGTTGCTTTTCGGTTGATTTCCGATTCTCATCGGCGGTTCAGGTCGTTTTTCAAATGTTTCTCAAGTCCGACGGCGACTCTGATATTGATTCTCCCACATTTTTTCATGTGAGCCACGTTATGATTCGAATGTTTGCGAGTTTGACGCAAGCTCCGACGTTGACGGGGTGTTGCGATCCCCTCGCCGCTCGATGCAGAGTTTCTCTGCCGTTCATGTCAGATTTTCCGACGGAAGTCACGTGATTTGTCGGATGTTCTCTGAGTCTAGCGTCAACTTCGAACCTGAACCGGAATTTTGATGACCTCGACGTACGGTATCAAGCTGATCTGTGATTCATTGCCGATTTTCACCCGTGAGTCACGTGATCTTGCTTTGACCAATTTCAACCTTCAGAGCGAGTTGAGATCTCCACGACGCAAGATACAAAGTGGCTGGTTGATTCGTTTCTCAATTTGACCCGAAAACACGTGATTTTACGAATGTTTTCCAAGTTCAACGTCAACTTTAACCTCGACAAGTTGTTTCGATCTTTTCGCCGCAAGATACAAAGTTGCTCTCCTTTTGATTTCCGATTCTCATCGGCGGGTCAGGTCGTTTTTCAAATGTTTTTCAAGTCCGACGGCGACTCTGATATTGATTCTCCCACATTTTTTTATGTGAGCCACGTTATGATTCGAATGTTTGCGAGTTTGACGCAAACTCCGACGTTGACGGGGTGTTGCGATCCCCTCGCCGCTCGATGCAGAGTTTCTCTGCCGTTCATTTCAGATTTTCCGACGGGAGTCACGTGATTTGTCGGATGTTCTCTGAGTCTAGCGTCAACTTCGAACCTGAACCGGAATTTTGATGACCTCGACGTACGGTATCAAGCTGATCTGTGATTCATTGCCGATTTTTACCCGTGAGTCACGTGATCTTGCTTCGACCAATTTCGACCTCCAGAGCGAGTTAAGATCTCCTCGACGCAAGATACAAAGTGGCTGGTTGATTCGTTTCTCAATTTGACCCGAAAACACGTGATTTTACGAATGTTTTCCAAGTTCAACGTCGACTTTAACCTCGACAAGTTGTTTCGATCTTTCCGCCGCAAGATACAAAGTTGCTCTCCCGTTGATTTCCGATTCTCATTGGTGGGTCAGGTCGTTTTTCAAATATTTTTCAAGTCCGACGGCGACTCTGATATTGATTTTTCTACAATTTTTTATGTGAGCCACGTAATGATTCGACTGTTTCCGAATTTGACGCAAACTTCGACGTTGACGCGGTGTTGCGATCCCCTCGCCGCTCGATGCAGAGTTTATCTGCCGTTCATTTCAGATTTTTCGACGGGAGTCACGTGATTTTTCGGATGTTCTCTGAGTCTAGCGTCAACTTCGAACCTGAACCGGAATTTTGATGACCTCGACGTACGGTATCAAGCTGATCTGTGATTCATTGCCGATTTTTACCCGTGAGTCACGTGATCTTGCTTCGACCAATTTCGACCTCCAGAGCGAGTTAAGATCTCCTCGACGCAAGATACAAAGTGGCTGGTTGATTCGTTTCTCAATTTGACCCGAAAACACGTGATTTTACGAATGTTTTCCAAGTTCAACGTCGACTTTAACCTCGACAAGTTGTTTCGATCTTTCCGCCGCAAGATACAAAGTTGCTCTCCCGTTGATTTCCGATTCTCATTGGTGGGTCAGGTCGTTTTTCAAATATTTTTCAAGTCCGACGGCGACTCTGATATTGATTTTTCCACAATTTTTTATGTGAGCCACGTAATGATTCGACTGTTTCCGAATTTGACGCAAACTTTGACGTTGACGAGGCGTTGCGATCCCCTCGCCGCTCGATGCAGAGTTTATCTGCCGTTCATTTCAGATTTTTCGACGGGAGTCACGTGATTTTTCGGATGTTCTCTGAGTCTAGCGTCAACTTCGAACCCGAACCGGAATTTCGATGACCTCGACGCACGGTATCAAGCTGATCTGTGATGCATTGCCGATTTTCGCCCGTGAGTCACGTGATCTTGCCTTGACCAATTTCAACCTTCAGAGCGAGTTGAGATCTCCACGACGCAAGATACAAAGTGGCTGGTTAATTCGGTGCTCAAGTTGACTCAGAGACACGTGATTTTACGAATGTTTTCCAAGTTCAACGTCAACTGTAATCTCGACAAGTTGTTTCGATCTTTTCGCCGCAAGATACACAGTTGCTTTTCGGTTGATTTCCGATTCTCATCGGCGGTTCAGGTCGTTTTTCAAATGTTTCTCAAGTCCGACGGCGACTCTGATATTGATTCTCCCACATTTTTTTATGTGAGCCACGTTATGATTCGAATGTTTGCGAGTTTGACGCAAGCTCCGACGTTGACGGGGTGTTGCGATCCCCTCGCCGCTCGATGCAGAGTTTCTCTGCCGTTCATTTCAGATTTTCCGACGGAAGTCACGTGATTTGTCGGATGTTCTCTGAGTCTAGCGTCAACTTCGAACCTGAACCGGAATTTTGATGACCTCGACGTACGGTATCAAGCTGATCTGTGATTCATTGCCGATTTTTACCCGTGAGTCACGTGATCTTGCTTCGACCAATTCCGACCTCCAGAGCGAGTTAAGATCTCCTCGACGCAAGATACAAAGTGGCTGGTTGATTCGTTTCTCAATTTGACCCGAAAACACGTGATTTTACGAATGTTTTCCAAGTTCAACGTCGACTTTAACCTCGACAAGTTGTTCCGATCTTTCCGCCGCAAGATACAAAGTTGCTCTCCCGTTGATGTCCGATTCTCATTGGTGGGTCAGGTCGTTTTTCAAATGTTTTTCAAGTCCGACGGCGACTCTGATATTGATTCTCCCACATTTTTTTATGTGAGCCACGTTATGATTCGAATGTTTGCGAGTTTGACGCAAACTCCGACGTTGACGGGGTGTTGCGATCCCCTCGCCGCTCGATGCAGAGTTTCTCTGCGGTTCATTTCAGATTTTCCGACGGGAGTCACGTGATTTGTCGGATGTTCTCTGAGTCTAGCGTCAACTTCGAACCTGAACCGGAATTTTGATGACCTCGACGTACGGTATCAAGCTGATCTGTGATTCATTGCCGATTTTTACCCGTGAGTCACGTGATCTTGCTTCGACCAATTTCGACCTCCAGAGCGAGTTAAGATCTCCTCGACGCAAGATACAAAGTGGCTGGTTGATTCGTTTCTCAATTTGACCCGAAAACACGTGATTTCACGTATGTTTTCCAAGTTCAACCTCAACTTTAACCTCGACAAGTTGTTTCGATCTTTTCGCCGCAAGATACAAAGTTGCTCTCCTTTTGATTTCCGATTCTCATCGGTGGGTCAGGTCGTTTTTCAAATATTTTTCAAGTCCGACGGCGACTCTGATATTGATTTTTCCACAATTTTTTATGTGAGCCACGTAATGATTCGACTGTTTCCGAATTTGACGCAAACTTCGACGTTGACGAGGCGTTGCGATCCCCGCGCCGCTCGATGCAGAGTTTATCTGCCGTTCATTTCAGATTCTTCGACGGGAGTCACGTGATTTTTCGGATGTTCTCTGAGTCTAGCGTCAACTTCGAACCCGAACCGGAATTTCGATGACCTCGACGCACGGTATCAAGCTGATCTGTGATGCATTGCCGATTTTCGCCCGTGAGTCACGTGATCTTGCTTTGACCAATTTCAACCTTCAGAGCGAGTTGAGATCTCCACGACGCAAGATACAAAGTGGCTGGTTAATTCGGTGCTCAAGTTGACTCAGAGACACGTGATTTTACGAATGTTTTCCAAGTTCAACGTCAACTGTAATCTCGACAAGTTGTTTCGATCTTTTCGCCGCAAGATACACAGTTGCTTTTCGGTTGATTTCCGATTCTCATCGGCGGGTCAGGTCGTTTTTCAAATGTTTTTCAAGTCCGACGGCGACTCTGATATTGATTCTCCCACATTTTTTTATGTGAGCCACGTTATGATTCGAATGTTTGCGAGTTTGACGCAAACTCCGACGTTGACGGGGTGTTGCGATCCCCTCGCCGCTCGATGCAGAGTTTCTCTGCCGTTCATTTCAGATTTTCCGACGGGAGTCACGTGATTTGTCGGATGTTCTCTGAGTCTAGCGTCAACTTCGAACCTGAACCGGAATTTTGATGACCTCGACGTACGGTATCAAGCTGATCTGTGATTCATTGCCGATTTTTACCCGTGAGTCACGTGATCTTGCTTCGACCAATTTCGACCTCTAGAGCGAGTTAAGATCCCCTCGACGCAAGATACAAAGTGGCTGGTTGATTCGTTTCTCAATTTGACCCGAAAACACGTGATTTTACGTATGTTTTCCAAGTTCAACCTCAACTTTAACCTCGACAAGTTGTTTCGATCTTTTCGCCGCAAGATACAAAGTTGCTCTCCTTTTGATTTCCGATTCTCATCGGTGGGTCAGGTCGTTTTTCAAATATTTTTCAAGTCCGACGGCGACTCTGATATTGATTTTTCCACAATTTTTTATGTGAGCCACGTATTGATTCGACTGTTTCCGAATTTGACGCAAACTTCGACGTTGACGAGGCGTTGCGATCCCCTCGCCGCTCGATGCAGAGTTTATCTGCCGTTCATTTCAGATTTTTCGACGGGAGTAACGTGATTTTTCGGATGTTCTCTGAGTCTAGCGTCAACTTCGAACCCGAACCGGAATTTCGATGACCTCGACGCACGGTATCAAGCTGATCTGTGATGCATTGCCGATTTTCGCCCGTGAGTCACGTGATCTTGCTTTGACCAATTTCAACCTTCAGAGCGAGTTGAGATCTCCACGACGCAAGATACAAAGTGGCTGGTTAATTCGGTGCTCAAGTTGACTCAGAGACACGTGATTTTACGAATGTTTTCCAAGTTCAACGTCAACTGTAATCTCGACAAGTTGTTTCGATCTTTTCGCCGCAAGATACACAGTTGCTTTTCGGTTGATTTCCGATTCTCATCGGCGGTTCAGGTCGTTTTTCAAATGTTTCTCAAGTCCGACGGCGACTCTGATATTGATTCTCCCACATTTTTTTATGTGAGCCACGTTATGATTCGAATGTTTGCGAGTTTGACGCAAGCTTCGACGTTGACGGGGTGTTGCGATCCCCTCGCCGCTCGATGCAGAGTTTCTCTGCCGTTCATTTCAGATTTTCCGACGGAAGTCACGTGATTTGTCGGATGTTCTCTGAGTCTAGCGTCAACTTCGAACCTGAACCGGAATTTTGATGACCTCGACGTACGGTATCAAGCTGATCTGTGATTCATTGCCGATTTTTACCCGTGAGTCACGTGATCTTGCTTCGACCAATTCCGACCTCCAGAGCGAGTTAAGATCTCCTCGACGCAAGATACAAAGTGGCTGGTTGATTCGTTTCTCAATTTGACCCGAAAACACGTGATTTTACGAATGTTTTCCAAGTTCAACGTCGACTTTAACCTCGACAAGTTGTTCCGATCTTTCCGCCGCAAGATACAAAGTTGCTCTCCCGTTGATTTCCGATTCTCATTGGTGGGTCAGGTCGTTTTTCAAATGTTTTTCAAGTCCGACGGCGACTCTGATATTGATTCTCCCACATTTTTTTATGTGAGCCACGTTATGATTCGAATGTTTGCGAGTTTGACGCAAACTCCGACGTTGACGGGGTGTTGCGATCCCCTCGCCGCTCGATGCAGAGTTTCTCTGCCGTTCATTTCAGATTTTCCGACGGGAGTCACGTGATTTGTCGGATGTTCTCTGAGTCTAGCGTCAACTTCGAACCCGAACCGGAATTTCGATGACCTCGACGCACGGTATCAAGCTGATCTGTGATGCATTGCCGATTTTCGCCCGTGAGTCACGTGATCTTGCTTTGACCAATTTCAACCTTCAGAGCGAGTTGAGATCTCCACGACGCAAGATACAAAGTGGCTGGTTAATTCGGTGCTCAAGTTGACTCAGAGACACGTGATTTTACGAATGTTTTCCAAGTTCAACGTCAACTGTAATCTCGACAAGTTGTTTCGATCTTTTCGCCGCAAGATACACAGTTGCTTTTCGGTTGATTTCCGATTCTCATCGGCGGGTCAGGTCGTTTTTCAAATGTTTTTCAAGTCCGACGGCGACTCTGATATTGATTCTCCCACATTTTTTTATGTGAGCCACGTTATGATTCGAATGTTTGCGAGTTTGACGCAAACTCCGACGTTGACGGGGTGTTGCGATCCCCTCGCCGCTCGATGCAGAGTTTCTCTGCCGTTCATTTCAGATTTTCCGACGGGAGTCACGTGATTTGTCGGATGTTCTCTGAGTCTAGCGTCAACTTCGAACCTGAACCGGAATTTTGATGACCTCGACGTACGGTATCAAGCTGATCTGTGATTCATTGCCGATTTTTACCCGTGAGTCACGTGATCTTGCTTCGACCAATTTCGACCTCCAGAGCGAGTTAAGATCTCCTCGACGCAAGATACAAAGTGGCTGGTTGATTCGTTTCTCAATTTGACCCGAAAACACGTGATTTTACGTATGTTTTCCAAGTTCAACCTCAACTTTAACCTCGACAAGTTGTTTCGATCTTTTCGCCGCAAGATACGAAGTTGCTCTCCTTTTGATTTCCGATTCTCATCGGTGGGTCAGGTCGTTTTTCAAATATTTTTCAAGTCCGACGGCGACTCTGATATTGATTTTTCCACAATTTTTTATGTGAGCCACGTAATGATTCGACTGTTTCCGAATTTGACGCAAACTTCGACGTTGACGAGGCGTTGCGATCCCCTCGCCGCTCGATGCAGAGTTTATCTGCCGTTCATTTCAGATTTTTCGACGGGAGTCACGTGATTTTTCGGATGTTCTCTGAGTCTAGCGTCAACTTCGAACCCGAACCGGAATTTCGATGACCTCGACGCACGGTATCAAGCTGATCTGTGATGCATTGCCGATTTTCGCCCGTGAGTCACGTGATCTTGCTTTGACCAATTTCAACCTTCAGAGCGAGTTGAGATCTCCACGACGCAAGATACAAAGTGGCTGGTTAATTCGGTGCTCAAGTTGACTCAGAGACACGTGATTTTACGAATGTTTTCCAAGTTCAACGTCAACTGTAATCTCGACAAGTTGTTTCGATCTTTTCGCCGCAAGATACACAGTTGCTTTTCGGTTGATTTCCGATTCTCATCGGCGGGTTAGGTCGTTTTTCAAATGTTTTTCAAGTCCGACGGCGACTCTGATATTGATTCTCCCACATTTTTTTATGTGAGCCACGTTATGATTCGAATGTTTGCGAGTTTGACGCAAACTCCGACGTTGACGGGGTGTTGCGATCCCCTCGCCGCTCGATGCAGAGTTTCTCTGCCGTTCATTTCAGATTTTCCGACGGGAGTCACGTGATTTGTCTCATGTTCTCTGAGTCTAGCGTCAACTTCGAACCTGAACCGGAATTTTGATGACCTCGACGTACGGTATCAAGCTGATCTGTGATTCATTGCCGATTTTTACCCGTGAGTCACGTGATCTTGCTTCGACCAATTTCGACCTCCAGAGCGAGTTAAGATCTCCTCGACGCAAGATACAAAGTGGCTGGTTGATTCGTTTCTCAATTTGACCCGAAAACACGTGATTTTACGTATGTTTTCCAAGTTCAACCTCAACTTTAACCTCGACAAGTTGTTTCGATCTTTTCGCCGCAAGATACAAAGTTGCTCTCCTTTTGATTTCCGATTCTCATCGGTGGGTCAGGTCGTTTTTCAAATATTTTTCAAGTCCGACGGCGACTCTGATATTGATTTTTCCACAATTTTTTATGTGAGCCACGTAATGATTCGACTGTTTCCGAATTTGACGCAAACTTCGACGTTGACGAGGCGTTGCGATCCCCTCGCCGCTCGATGCAGAGTTTATCTGCCGTTCATTTCAGATTTTTCGACGGGAGTCACGTGATTTTTCGGATGTTCTCTGAGTCTAGCGTCAACTTCGAACCCGAACCGGAATTTCGATGACCTCGACGCACGGTATCAAGCTGATCTGTGATGCATTGCCGATTTTCGCCCGTGAGTCACGTGATCTTGCTTTGACCAATTTCAACCTTCAGAGCGAGTTGAGATCTCCACGACGCAAGATACAAAGTGGCTGGTTAATTCGGTGCTCAAGTTGACTCAGAGACACGTGATTTTACGAATGTTTTCCAAGTTCAACGTCAACTGTAATCTCGACAAGTTGTTTCGATCTTTTCGCCGCAAGATACACAGTTGCTTTTCGGTTGATTTCCGATTCTCATCGGCGGTTCAGGTCGTTTTTCAAATGTTTCTCAAGTCCGACGGCGACTCTGATATTGATTCTCCCACATTTTTTTATGTGAGCCACGTTATGATTCGAATGTTTGCGAGTTTGACGCAAGCTCCGACGTTGACGGGGTGTTGCGATCCCCTCGCCGCTCGATGCAGAGTTTCTCTGCCGTTCATTTCAGATTTTCCGACGGAAGTCACGTGATTTGTCGGATGTTCTCTGAGTCTAGCGTCAACTTCGAACCTGAACCGGAATTTTGATGACCTCGACGTACGGTATCAAGCTGATCTGTGATTCATTGCCGATTTTTACCCGTGAGTCACGTGATCTTGCTTCGACCAATTCCGACCTCCAGAGCGAGTTAAGATCTCCTCGACGCAAGATACAAAGTGGCTGGTTGATTCGTTTCTCAATTTGACCCGAAAACACGTGATTTTACGAATGTTTTCCAAGTTCAACGTCGACTTTAACCTCGACAAGTTGTTCCGATCTTTCCGCCGCAAGATACAAAGTTGCTCTCCCGTTGATTTCCGATTCTCATTGGTGGGTCAGGTCGTTTTTCAAATGTTTTTCAAGTCCGACGGCGACTCTGATATTGATTCTCCCACATTTTTTTATGTGAGCCACGTTATGATTCGAATGTTTGCGAGTTTGACGCAAACTCCGACGTTGACGGGGTGTTGCGATCCCCTCGCCGCTCGATGCAGAGTTTCTCTGCCGTTCATTTCAGATTTTCCGACGGGAGTCACGTGATTTGTCGGATGTTCTCTGAGTCTAGCGTCAACTTCGAACCCGAACCGGAATTTCGATGACCTCGACGCACGGTATCAAGCTGATCTGTGATGCATTGCCGATTTTCGCCCGTGAGTCACGTGATCTTGCTTTGACCAATTTCAACCTTCAGAGCGAGTTGAGATCTCCACGACGCAAGATACAAAGTGGCTGGTTAATTCGGTGCTCAAGTTGACTCAGAGACACGTGATTTTACGAATGTTTTCCAAGTTCAACGTCAACTGTAATCTCGACAAGTTGTTTCGATCTTTTCGCCGCAAGATACACAGTTGCTTTTCGGTTGATTTCCGATTCTCATCGGCGGGTCAGGTCGTTTTTCAAATGTTTTTCAAGTCCGACGGCGACTCTGATATTGATTCTCCCACATTTTTTTATGTGAGCCACGGTATGATTCGAATGTTTGCGAGTTTGACGCAAACTCCGACGTTGACGGGGTGTTGCGATCCCCTCGCCGCTCGATGCAGAGTTTCTCTGCCGTTCATTTCAGATTTTCCGACGGAAGTCACGTGATTTGTCGGATGTTCTCTGAGTCTAGCGTCAACTTCGAACCTGAACCGGAATTTTGATGACCTCGACGTACGGTATCAAGCTGATCTGTGATTCATTGCCGATTTTTACCCGTGAGTCACGTGATCTTGCTTCGACCAATTCCGACCTCCAGAGCGAGTTAAGATCTCCTCGACGCAAGATACAAAGTGGCTGGTTGATTCGTTTCTCAATTTGACCCGAAAACACGTGATTTTACGAATGTTTTCCAAGTTCAACGTCGACTTTAACCTCGACAAGTTGTTCCGATCTTTCGGCCGCAAGATACAAAGTTGCTCTCCCGTTGATTTCCGATTCTCATTGGTGGGTCAGGTCGTTTTTCAAATGTTTTTCAAGTCCGACGGCGACTCTGATATTGATTCTCCCACATTTTTTTATGTGAGCCACGTTATGATTCGAATGTTTGCGAGTTTGACGCAAACTCCGACGTTGACGGGGTGTTGCGATCCCCTCGCCGCTCGATGCAGAGTTTCTCTGCCGTTCATTTCAGATTTTCCGACGGGAGTCACGTGATTTGTCGGATGTTCTCTGAGTCTAGCGTCAACTTCGAACCCGAACCGGAATTTCGATGACCTCGACGCACGGTATCAAGCTGATCTGTGATGCATTGCTGATTTTCGCCCGTGAGTCACGTGATCTTGCTTTGACCAATTTCAACCTTCAGAGCGAGTTGAGATCTCCACGACGCAAGATACAAAGTGGCTGGTTGATTCGTTTCTCAATTTGACCCGAAAACACGTGATTTTACGAATGTTTTCCAAGTTCAACGTCGACTTTAACCTCGACAAGTTGTTCCGATCTTTCGGCCGCAAGATACAAAGTTGCTCTCCCGTTGATTTCCGATTCTCATTGGTGGGTCAGGTCGTTTTTCAAATGTTTTTCAAGTCCGACGGCGACTCTGATATTGATTCTCCCACATTTTTTTATGTGAGCCACGTTATGATTCGAATGTTTGCGAGTTTGACGCAAACTCCGACGTTGACGGGGTGTTGCGATCCCCTCGCCGCTCGATGCAGAGTTTCTCTGCCGTTTATTTCAGATTTTCCGACGGGAGTCACGTGATTTGTCGGATGTTCTCTGAGTCTAGCGTCAACTTCGAACCCGAACCGGAATTTCGATGACCTCGACGCACGGTATCAAGCTGATCTGTGATGCATTGCCGATTTTCGCCCGTGAGTCACGTGATCTTGCTTTGACCAATTTCAACCTTCAGAGCGAGTTGAGATCTCCACGACGCAAGATACAAAGTGGCTGGTTAATTCGGTGCTCAAGTTGACTCAGAGACACGTGATTTTACGAATGTTTTCCAAGTTCAACGTCAACTGTAATCTCGACAAGTTGTTTCGATCTTTTCGCCGCAAGATACACAGTTGCTTTTCGGTTGATTTCCGATTCTCATCGGCGGGTCAGGTCGTTTTTCAAATGTTTTTCAAGTCCGACGGCGACTCTGATATTGATTCTCCCACATTTTTTTATGTGAGCCACGTTATGATTCGAATGTTTGCGAGTTTGACGCAAACTCCGACGTTGACGGGGTGTTGCGATCCCCTCGCCGCTCGATGCAGAGTTTCTCTGCCGTTCATTTCAGATTTTCCGACGGAAGTCACGTGATTTGTCGGATGTTCTCTGAGTCTAGCGTCAACTTCGAACCTGAACCGGAATTTTGATGACCTCGACGTACGGTATCAAGCTGATCTGTGATTCATTGCCGATTTTTACCCGTGAGTCACGTGATCTTGCTTCGACCAATTCCGACCTCCAGAGCGAGTTAAGATCTCCTCGACGCAAGATACAAAGTGGCTGGTTGATTCGTTTCTCAATTTGACCCGAAAACACGTGATTTTACGTATGTTTTCCAAGTTCAACCTCAACTTTAACCTCGACAAGTTGTTTCGATCTTTTCGCCGCAAGATACAAAGTTGCTCTCCTTTTGATTTCCGATTCTCATCGGTGGGTCAGGTCGTTTTTCAAATATTTTTCAAGTCCGACGGCGACTCTGATATTGATTTTTCCACAATTTTTTATGTGAGCCACGTAATGATTCGACTGTTTCCGAATTTGACGCAAACTTCGACGTTGACGAGGCGTTGCGATCCCCTCGCCGCTCGATGCAGAGTTTATCTGCCGTTCATTTCAGATTTTTCGACGGGAGTCACGTGATTTTTCGGATGTTCTCTGAGTCTAGCGTCAACTTCGAACCCGAACCGGAATTTCGATGACCTCGACGCACGGTATCAAGCTGATCTGTGATGCATTGCCGATTTTCGCCCGTGAGTCACGTGATCTTGCTTTGACCAATTTCAACCTTCAGAGCGAGTTGAGATCTCCACGACGCAAGATACAAAGTGGCTGGTTAATTCGGTGCTCAAGTTGACTCAGAGACACGTGATTTTACGAATGTTTTCCAAGTTCAACGTCAACTGTAATCTCGACAAGTTGTTTCGATCTTTTCGCCGCAAGATACACAGTTGCTTTTCGGTTGATTTCCGATTCTCATCGGCGGGTCAGGTCGTTTTTCAAATGTTTTTCAAGTCCGACGGCGACTCTGATATTGATTCTCCCACATTTTTTTATGTGAGCCACGTTATGATTCGAATGTTTGCGAGTTTGACGCAAACTCCGACGTTGACGGGGTGTTGCGATCCCCTCGCCGCTCGATGCAGAGTTTCTCTGCCGTTCATTTCAGATTTTCCGACGGGAGTCACGTGATTTGTCGGATGTTCTCTGAGTCTAGCGTCAACTTCGAACCTGAACCGGAATTTTGATGACCTCGACGTACGGTATCAAGCTGATCTGTGATTCATTGCCGATTTTTACCCGTGAGTCACGTGATCTTGCTTCGACCAATTTCGACCTCCAGAGCGAGTTAAGATCTCCTCGACGCAAGATACAAAGTGGCTGGTGGATTCGTTTCTCAATTTGACCCGAAAACACGTGATTTTACGTATGTTTTCCAAGTTCAACCTCAACTTTAACCTCGACAAGTTGTTTCGATCTTTTCGCCGCAAGATACAAAGTTGCTCTCCTTTTGATTTCCGATTCTCATCGGTGGGTCAGGTCGTTTTTCAAATATTTTTCAAGTCCGACGGCGACTCTGATATTGATTTTTCCACAATTTTTTATGTGAGCCACGTAATGATTCGACTGTTTCCGAATTTGACGCAAACTCCGACGTTGACGGGGTGTTGCGATCCCCTCGCCGCTCGATGCAGAGTTTCTCTGCCGTTCATTTCAGATTTTCCGACGGGAGTCACGTGATTTGTCGGATGTTCTCTGAGTCTAGCGTCAACTTCGAACCTGAACCGGAATTTCGATGACCTCGACGCACGGTATCAAGCTGATCTGTGATGCATTGCCGATTTTCGCCCGTGAGTCACGTGATCTTGCTTTGACCAATTTCAACCTTCAGAGCGAGTTGAGATCTCCACGACGCAAGATACAAAGTGGCTGGTTAATTCGGTGCTCAAGTTGACTCAGAGACACGTGATTTTACGAATGTTTTCCAAGTTCAACGTCAACTGTAATCTCGACAAGTTGTTTCGATCTTTTCGCCGCAAGATACACAGTTGCTTTTCGGTTGATTTCCGATTCTCATCGGCGGGTCAGGTCGTTTTTCAAATGTTTTTCAAGTCCGACGGCGACTCTGATATTGATTCTCCCACATTTTTTTATGTGAGCCACGTTATGATTCGAATGTTTGCGAGTTTGACGCAAACTCCGACGTTGACGGGGTGTTGCGATCCCCTCGCCGCTCGATGCAGAGTTTCTCTGCCGTTCATTTCAGATTTTCCGACGGGAGTCACGTGATTTGTCGGATGTTCTCTGAGTCTAGCGTCAACTTCGAACCTGAACCGGAATTTTGATGACCTCGACGTACGGTATCAAGCTGATCTGTGATTCATTGCCGATTTTTACCCGTGAGTCACGTGATCTTGCTTCGACCAATTTCGACCTCCAGAGCGAGTTAAGATCTCCTCGACGCAAGATACAAAGTGGCTGGTTGATTCGTTTCTCAATTTGACCCGAAAACACGTGATTTTACGTATGTTTTCCAAGTTCAACCTCAACTTTAACCTCGACAAGTTGTTTCGATCTTTTCGCCGCAAGATACAAAGTTGCTCTCCTTTTGATTTCCGATTCTCATCGGTGGGTCAGGTCGTTTTTCAAATATTTTTCAAGTCCGACGGCGACTCTGATATTGATTTTTCCACAATTTTTTATGTGAGCCACGTAATGATTCGACTGTTTCCGAATTTGACGCAAACTTCGACGTTGACGAGGCGTTGCGATCCCCTCGCCGCTCGATGCAGAGTTTATCTGCCGTTCATTTCAGATTTTTCGACGGGAGTCACGTGATTTTTCGGATGTTCTCTGAGTCTAGCGTCAACTTCGAACCCGAACCGGAATTTCGATGACCTCGACGCACGGTATCAAGCTGATCTGTGATGCATTGCCGATTTTCGCCCGTGAGTCACGTGATCTTGCTTTGACCAATTTCAACCTTCAGAGCGAGTTGAGATCTCCACGACGCAAGATACAAAGTGGCTGGTTAATTCGGTGCTCAAGTTGACTCAGAGACACGTGATTTTACGAATGTTTTCCAAGTTCAACGTCAACTGTAATCTCGACAAGTTGTTTCGATCTTTTCGCCGCAAGATACACAGTTGCTTTTCGGTTGATTTCCGATTCTCATCGGCGGGTCAGGTCGTTTTTCAAATGTTTTTCAAGTCCGACGGCGACTCTGATATTGATTCTCCCACATTTTTTTATGTGAGCCACGTTATGATTCGAATGTTTGCGAGTTTGACGCAAACTCCGACGTTGACGGGGTGTTGCGATCCCCTCGCCGCTCGATGCAGAGTTTCTCTGCCGTTCATTTCAGATTTTCCGACGGGAGTCACGTGATTTGTCGGATGTTCTCTGAGTCTAGCGTCAACTTCGAACCTGAACCGGAATTTTGATGACCTCGACGTACGGTATCAAGCTGATCTGTGATTCATTGCCGATTTTTACCCGTGAGTCACGTGATCTTGCTTCGACCAATTTCGACCTCCAGAGCGAGTTAAGATCTCCTCGACGCAAGATACAAAGTGGCTGGTTGATTCGTTTCTCAATTTGACCCGAAAACACGTGATTTTACGTATGTTTTCCAAGTTCAACCTCAACTTTAACCTCGACAAGTTGTTTCGATCTTTTCGCCGCAAGATACAAAGTTGCTCTCCTTTTGATTTCCGATTCTCATCGGTGGGTCAGGTCGTTTTTCAAATATTTTTCAAGTCCGACGGCGACTCTGATATTGATTTTTCCACAATTTTTTATGTGAGCCACGTAATGATTCGACTGTTTCCGAATTTGACGCAAACTTCGACGTTGACGAGGCGTTGCGATCCCCTCGCCGCTCGATGCAGAGTTTATCTGCCGTTCATTTCAGATTTTTCGACGGGAGTCACGTGATTTTTCGGATGTTCTCTGAGTCTAGCGTCAACTTCGAACCCGAACCGGAATTTCGATGACCTCGACGCACGGTATCAAGCTGATCTGTGATGCATTGCCGATTTTCGCCCGTGAGTCACGTGATCTTGCTTTGACCAATTTCAACCTTCAGAGCGAGTTGAGATCTCCACGACGCAAGATACAAAGTGGCTGGTTAATTCGGTGCTCAAGTTGACTCAGAGACACGTGATTTTACGAATGTTTTCCAAGTTCAACGTCAACTGTAATCTCGACAAGTTGTTTCGATCTTTTTGCCGCAAGATACACAGTTGCTTTTCGGTTGATTTCCGATTCTCATCGGCGGGTCAGGTCGTTTTTCAAATGTTTTTCAAGTCCGACGGCGACTCTGATATTGATTCTCCCACATTTTTTTATGTGAGCCGCGTTATGATTCGAATTTTTGCGAGTTTGACGCAAACTCCGACGTTGACGGGGTGTTGCGATCCCCTCGCCGCTCGATGCAGAGTTTCTCTGCCGTTCATTTCAGATTTTCCGACGGGAGTCACGTGATTTGTCGGATGTTCTCTGAGTCTAGCGTCAACTTCGAACCTGAACCGGAATTTTGATGACCTCGACGTACGGTATCAAGCTGATCTGTGATTCATTGCCGATTTTTACCCGTGAGTCACGTGATCTTGCTTCGACCAATTCCGACCTCCAGAGCGAGTTAAGATCTCCTCGACGCAAGATACAAAGTGGCTGGTTGATTCGTTTCTCAATTTGACCCGAAAACACGTGATTTTACGAATGTTTTCCAAGTTCAACGTCGACTTTAACCTCGACAAGTTGTTCCGATCTTTCCGCCGCAAGATACAAAGTTGCTCTCCCGTTGATTTCCGATTCTCATTGGTGGGTCAGGTCGTTTTTCAAATGTTTTTCAAGTCCGACGGCGACTCTGATATTGATTCTCCCACATTTTTTTATGTGAGCCACGTTATGATTCGAATGTTTGCGAGTTTGACGCAAACTCCGACGTTGACGGGGTGTTGCGATCCCCTCGCCGCTCGATGCAGAGTTTCTCTGCCGTTCATTTCAGATTTTCCGACGGGAGTCACGTGATTTGTCGGATGTTCTCTGAGTCTAGCGTCAACTTCGAACCCGAACCGGAATTTCGATGACCTCGACGCACGGTATCAAGCTGATCTGTGATGCATTGCCGATTTTCGCCCGTGAGTCACGTGATCTTGCTTTGACCAATTTCAACCTTCAGAGCGAGTTGAGATCTCCACGACGCAAGATACAAAGTGGCTGGTTAATTCGGTGCTCAAGTTGACTCAGAGACACGTGATTTTACGAATGTTTTCCAAGTTCAACGTCAACTGTAATCTCGACAAGTTGTTTCGATCTTTTCGCCGCAAGATACACAGTTGCTTTTCGGTTGATTTCCGATTCTCATCGGCGGGTCAGGTCGTTTTTCAAATGTTTTTCAAGTCCGACGGCGACTCTGATATTGATTCTCCCACATTTTTTTATGTGAGCCACGTTATGATTCGAATGTTTGCGAGTTTGACGCAAACTCCGACGTTGACGGGGTGTTGCGATCCCCTCGCCGCTCGATGCAGAGTTTCTCTGCCGTTCATTTCAGATTTTCCGACGGAAGTCACGTGATTTGTCGGATGTTCTCTGAGTCTAGCGTCAACTTCGAACCTGAACCGGAATTTTGATGACCTCGACGTACGGTATCAAGCTGATCTGTGATTCATTGCCGATTTTTACCCGTGAGTCACGTGATCTTGCTTCGACCAATTCCGACCTCCAGAGCGAGTTAAGATCTCCTCGACGCAAGATACAAAGTGGCTGGTTGATTCGTTTCTCAATTTGACCCGAAAACACGTGATTTTACGTATGTTTTCCAAGTTCAACCTCAACTTTAACCTCGACAAGTTGTTTCGATCTTTTCGCCGCAAGATACAAAGTTGCTCTCCTTTTGATTTCCGATTCTCATCGGTGGGTCAGGTCGTTTTTCAAATATTTTTCAAGTCCGACGGCGACTCTGATATTGATTTTTCCACAATTTTTTATGTGAGCCACGTAATGATTCGACTGTTTCCGAATTTGACGCAAACTTCGACGTTGACGAGGCGTTGCGATCCCCTCGCCGCTCGATGCAGAGTTTATCTGCCGTTCATTTCAGATTTTTCGACGGGAGTCACGTGATTTTTCGGATGTTCTCTGAGTCTAGCGTCAACTTCGAACCCGAACCGGAATTTCGATGACCTCGACGCACGGTATCAAGCTGATCTGTGATGCATTGCCGATTTTCGCCCGTGAGTCACGTGATCTTGCTTTGACCAATTTCAACCTTCAGAGCGAGTTGAGATCTCCACGACGCAAGATACAAAGTGGCTGGTTAATTCGGTGCTCAAGTTGACTCAGAGACACGTGATTTTACGAATGTTTTCCAAGTTCAACGTCAACTGTAATCTCGACAAGTTGTTTCGATCTTTTCGCCGCAAGATACACAGTTGCTTTTCGGTTGATTTCCGATTCTCATCGGCGGGTCAGGTCGTTTTTCAAATGTTTCTCAAGTCCGACGGCGACTCTGATATTGATTCTCCCACATTTTTTTATGTGAGCCACGTTATGATTCGAATGTTTGCGAGTTTGACGCAAACTCCGACGTTGACGGGGTGTTGCGATCCCCTCGCCGCTCGATGCAGAGTTTCTCTGCCGTTCATTTCAGATTTTCCGACGGGAGTCACGTGATTTGTCGGATGTTCTCTGAGTCTAGCGTCAACTTCGAACCCGAACCGGAATTTCGATGACCTCGACGCACGGTATCAAGCTGATCTGTGATGCATTGCCGATTTTCGCCCGTGAGTCACGTGATCTTGCTTTGACCAATTTCAACCTTCAGAGCGAGTTGAGATCTCCACGACGCAAGATACAAAGTGGCTGGTTAATTCGGTGCTCAAGTTGACTCAGAGACACGTGATTTTACGAATGTTTTCCAAGTTCAACGTCAACTGTAATCTCGACAAGTTGTTTCGATCTTTTCGCCGCAAGATACACAGTTGCTTTTCGGTTGATTTCCGATTCTCATCGGCGGGTCAGGTCGTTTTTCAAATGTTTTTCAAGTCCGACGGCGACTCTGATATTGATTCTCCCACATTTTTTTATGTGAGCCACGTTATGATTCGAATGTTTGCGAGTTTGACGCAAACTCCGACGTTGACGGGGTGTTGCGATCCCCTCGCCGCTCGATGCAGAGTTTCTCTGCCGTTCATTTCAGATTTTCCGACGGAAGTCACGTGATTTGTCGGATGTTCTCTGAGTCTAGCGTCAACTTCGAACCTGAACCGGAATTTTGATGACCTCGACGTACGGTATCAAGCTGATCTGTGATTCATTGCCGATTTTTACCCGTGAGTCACGTGATCTTGCTTCGACCAATTCCGACCTCCAGAGCGAGTTAAGATCTCCTCGACGCAAGATACAAAGTGGCTGGTTGATTCGTTTCTCAATTTGACCCGAAAACACGTGATTTTACGTATGTTTTCCAAGTTCAACCTCAACTTTAACCTCGACAAGTTGTTTCGATCTTTTCGCCGCAAGATACAAAGTTGCTCTCCTTTTGATTTCCGATTCTCATCGGTGGGTCAGGTCGTTTTTCAAATATTTTTCAAGTCCGACGGCGACTCTGATATTGATTTTTCCACAATTTTTTATGTGAGCCACGTAATGATTCGACTGTTTCCGAATTTGACGCAAACTTCGACGTTGACGAGGCGTTGCGATCCCCTCGCCGATCGATGCAGAGTTTATCTGCCGTTCATTTCAGATTTTTCGACGGGAGTCACGTGATTTTTCGGATGTTCTCTGAGTCTAGCGTCAACTTCGAACCCGAACCGGAATTTCGATGACCTCGACGCACGGTATCAAGCTGATCTGTGATGCATTGCCGATTTTCGCCCGTGAGTCACGTGATCTTGCTTTGACCAATTTCAACCTTCAGAGCGAGTTGAGATCTCCACGACGCAAGATACAAAGTGGCTGGTTAATTCGGTGCTCAAGTTGACTCAGAGACACGTGATTTTACGAATGTTTTCCAAGTTCAACGTCAACTGTAATCTCGACAAGTTGTTTCGATCTTTTCGCCGCAAGATACACAGTTGCTTTTCGGTTGATTTCCGATTCTCATCGGCGGGTCAGGTCGTTTTTCAAATGTTTCTCAAGTCCGACGGCGACTCTGATATTGATTCTCCCACATTTTTTTATGTGAGCCACGTTATGATTCGAATGTTTGCGAGTTTGACGCAAACTCCGACGTTGACGGGGTGTTGCGATCCCCTCGCCGCTCGATGCAGAGTTTCTCTGCCGTTCATTTCAGATTTTCCGACGGGAGTCACGTGATTTGTCGGATGTTCTCTGAGTCTAGCGTCAACTTCGAACCTGAACCGGAATTTTGATGACCTCGACGTACGGTATCAAGCTGATCTGTGATTCATTGCCGATTTTTACCCGTGAGTCACGTGATCTTGCTTCGACCAATTTCGACCTCCAGAGCGAGTTAAGATCTCCTCGACGCAAGATACAAAGTGGCTGGTTGATTCGTTTCTCAATTTGACCCGAAAACACGTGATTTTACGTATGTTTTCCAAGTTCAACCTCAACTTTAACCTCGACAAGTTGTTTCGATCTTTTCGCCGCAAGATACAAAGTTGCTCTCCTTTTGATTTCCGATTCTCATCGGTGGGTCAGGTCGTTTTTCAAATATTTTTCAAGTCCGACGGCGACTCTGATATTGATTTTTCCACAATTTTTTATGTGAGCCACGTAATGATTCGACTGTTTCCGAATTTGACGCAAACTTCGACGTTGACGAGGCGTTGCGATCCCCTCGCCGCTCGATGCAGAGTTTATCTGCCGTTCATTTCAGATTTTTCGACGGGAGTCACGTGATTTTTCGGATGTTCTCTGAGTCTAGCGTCAACTTCGAACCCGAACCGGAATTTCGATGACCTCGACGCACGGTATCAAGCTGATCTGTGATGCATTGCCGATTTTCGCCCGTGAGTCACGTGATCTTGCTTTGACCAATTTCAACCTTCAGAGCGAGTTGAGATCTCCACGACGCAAGATACAAAGTGGCTGGTTAATTCGGTGCTCAAGTTGACTCAGAGACACGTGATTTTACGAATGTTTTCCAAGTTCAACGTCAACTGTAATCTCGACAAGTTGTTTCGATCTTTTCGCCGCAAGATACACAGTTGCTTTTCGGTTGATTTCCGATTCTCATCGGCGGGTCAGGTCGTTTTTCAAATGTTTTTCAAGTCCGACGGCGACTCTGATATTGATTCTCCCACATTTTTTTATGTGAGCCACGTTATGATTCGAATGTTTGCGAGTTTGACGCAAACTCCGACGTTGACGGGGTGTTGCGATCCCCTCGCCGCTCGATGCAGAGTTTCTCTGCCGTTCATTTCAGATTTTCCGACGGGAGTCACGTGATTTGTCGGATGTTCTCTGAGTCTAGCGTCAACTTCGAACCTGAACCGGAATTTTGATGACCTCGACGTACGGTATCAAGCTGATCTGTGATTCATTGCCGATTTTTACCCGTGAGTCACGTGATCTTGCTTCGACCAATTTCGACCTCCAGAGCGAGTTAAGATCTCCTCGACGCAAGATACAAAGTGGCTGGTTGATTCGTTTCTCAATTTGACCCGAAAACACGTGATTTTACGAATGTTTTCCAAGTTCAACGTCGACTTTAACCTCGACAAGTTGTTCCGATCTTTCCGCCGCAAGATACAAAGTTGCTCTCCCGTTGATTTCCGATTCTCATTGGTGGGTCAGGTCGTTTTTCAAATGTTTTTCAAGTCCGACGGCGACTCTGATATTGATTCTCCCACATTTTTTTATGTGAGCCACGTTATGATTCGAATGTTTGCGAGTTTGACGCAAACTCCGACGTTGACGGGGTGTTGCGATCCCCTCGCCGCTCGATGCAGAGTTTCTCTGCCGTTCATTTCAGATTTTCCGACGGGAGTCACGTGATTTGTCGGATGTTCTCTGAGTCTAGCGTCAACTTCGAACCCGAACCGGAATTTCGATGACCTCGACGCACGGTATCAAGCTGATCTGTGATGCATTGCCGATTTTCGCCCGTGAGTCACGTGATCTTGCTTTGACCAATTTCAACCTTCAGAGCGAGTTGAGATCTCCACGACGCAAGATACAAAGTGGCTGGTTAATTCGGTGCTCAAGTTGACTCAGAGACACGTGATTTTACGAATGTTTTCCAAGTTCAACGTCAACTGTAATCTCGACAAGTTGTTTCGATCTTTTCGCCGCAAGATACACAGTTGCTTTTCGGTTGATTTCCGATTCTCATCGGCGGTTCAGGTCGTTTTTCAAATGTTTCTCAAGTCCGACGGCGACTCTGATATTGATTCTCCCACATTTTTTTATGTGAGCCACGTTATGATTCGAATGTTTGCGAGTTTGACGCAAGCTCCGACGTTGACGGGGTGTTGCGATCCCCTCGCCGCTCGATGCAGAGTTTCTCTGCCGTTCATTTCAGATTTTCCGACGGAAGTCACGTGATTTGTCGGATGTTCTCTGAGTCTAGCGTCAACTTCGAACCTGAACCGGAATTTTGATGACCTCGACGTACGGTATCAAGCTGATCTGTGATTCATTGCCGATTTTTACCCGTGAGTCACGTGATCTTGCTTCGACCAATTCCGACCTCCAGAGCGAGTTAAGATCTCCTCGACGCAAGATACAAAGTGGCTGGTTGATTCGTTTCTCAATTTGACCCGAAAACACGTGATTTTACGAATGTTTTCCAAGTTCAACGTCGACTTTAACCTCGACAAGTTGTTCCGATCTTTCCGCCGCAAGATACAAAGTTGCTCTCCTTTTGATTTCCGATTCTCATCGGTGGGTCAGGTCGTTTTTCAAATATTTTTCAAGTCCGACGGCGACTCTGATATTGATTTTTCCACAATTTTTTATGTGAGCCACGTAATGATTCGACTGTTTCCGAATTTGACGCAAACTTCGACGTTGACGAGGCGTTGCGATCCCCTCGCCGCTCGATGCAGAGTTTATCTGCCGTTCATTTCAGATTTTTCGACGGGAGTCACGTGATTTTTCGGATGTTCTCTGAGTCTAGCGTCAACTTCGAACCCGAACCGGAATTTCGATGACCTCGACGCACGGTATCAAGCTGATCTGTGATGCATTGCCGATTTTCGCCCGTGAGTCACGTGATCTTGCTTTGACCAATTTCAACCTTCAGAGCGAGTTGAGATCTCCACGACGCAAGATACAAAGTGGCTGGTTAATTCGGTGCTCAAGTTGACTCAGAGACACGTGATTTTACGAATGTTTTCCAAGTTCAACGTCAACTGTAATCTCGACAAGTTGTTTCGATCTTTTCGCCGCAAGATACACAGTTGCTTTTCGGTTGATTTCCGATTCTCATCGGCGGTTCAGGTCGTTTTTCAAATGTTTCTCAAGTCCGACGGCGACTCTGATATTGATTCTCCCACATTTTTTTATGTGAGCCACGTTATGATTCGAATGTTTGCGAGTTTGACGCAAACTCCGACGTTGACGGGGTGTTGCGATCCCCTCGCCGCTCGATGCAGAGTTTCTCTGCCGTTCATTTCAGATTTTCCGACGGGAGTCACGTGATTTGTCGGATGTTCTCTGAGTCTAGCGTCAACTTCGAACCCGAACCGGAATTTCGATGACCTCGACGCACGGTATCAAGCTGATCTGTGATGCATTGCCGATTTTCGCCCGTGAGTCACGTGATCTTGCTTTGACCAATTTCAACCTTCAGAGCGAGTTGAGATCTCCACGACGCAAGATACAAAGTGGCTGGTTAATTCGGTGCTCAAGTTGACTCAGAGACACGTGATTTTACGAATGTTTTCCAAGTTCAACGTCAACTGTAATCTCGACAAGTTGTTTCGATCTTTTCGCCGCAAGATACACAGTTGCTTTTCGGTTGATTTCCGATTCTCATCGGCGGGTCAGGTCGTTTTTCAAATGTTTTTCAAGTCCGACGGCGACTCTGATATTGATTCTCCCACATTTTTTTATGTGAGCCACGTTATGATTCGAATGTTTGCGAGTTTGACGCAAACTCCGACGTTGACGGGGTGTTGCGATCCCCTCGCCGCTCGATGCAGAGTTTCTCTGCCGTTCATTTCAGATTTTCCGACGGAAGTCACGTGATTTGTCGGATGTTCTCTGAGTCTAGCGTCAACTTCGAACCTGAACCGGAATTTTGGTGACCTCGACGTACGGTATCAAGCTGATCTGTGATTCATTGCCGATTTTTACCCGTGAGTCACGTGATCTTGCTTCGACCAATTCCGACCTCCAGAGCGAGTTAAGATCTCCTCGACGCAAGATACAAAGTGGCTGGTTGATTCGTTTCTCAATTTGACCCGAAAACACGTGATTTTACGTATGTTTTCCAAGTTCAACCTCAACTTTAACCTCGACAAGTTGTTTCGATCTTTTCGCCGCAAGATACAAAGTTGCTCTCCTTTTGATTTCCGATTCTCATCGGTGGGTCAGGTCGTTTTTCAAATATTTTTCAAGTCCGACGGCGACTCTGATATTGATTTTTCCACAATTTTTTATGTGAGCCACGTAATGATTCGACTGTTTCCGAATTTGACGCAAACTTCGACGTTGACGAGGCGTTGCGATCCCCTCGCCGCTCGATGCAGAGTTTATCTGCCGTTCATTTCAGATTTTTCGACGGGAGTCACGTGATTTTTCGGATGTTCTCTGAGTCTAGCGTCAACTTCGAACCCGAACCGGAATTTCGATGACCTCGACGCACGGTATCAAGCTGATCTGTGATGCATTGCCGATTTTCGCCCGTGAGTCACGTGATCTTGCTTTGACCAATTTCAACCTTCAGAGCGAGTTGAGATCTCCACGACGCAAGATACAAAGTGGCTGGTTAATTCGGTGCTCAAGTTGACTCAGAGACACGTGATTTTACGAATGTTTTCCAAGTTCAACGTCAACTGTAATCTCGACAAGTTGTTTCGATCTTTTCGCCGCAAGATACACAGTTGCTTTTCGGTTGATTTCCGATTCTCATCGGCGGGTCAGGTCGTTTTTCAAATGTTTCTCAAGTCCGACGGCGACTCTGATATTGATTCTCCCACATTTTTTTATGTGAGCCACGTTATGATTCGAATGTTTGCGAGTTTGACGCAAACTCCGACGTTGACGGGGTGTTGCGATCCCCTCGCCGCTCGATGCAGAGTTTCTCTGCCGTTCATTTCAGATTTTCCGACGGGAGTCACGTGATTTGTCGGATGTTCTCTGAGTCTAGCGTCAACTTCGAACCTGAACCGGAATTTTGATGACCTCGACGTACGGTATCAAGCTGATCTGTGATTCATTGCCGATTTTTACCCGTGAGTCACGTGATCTTGCTTCGACCAATTTCGACCTCCAGAGCGAGTTAAGATCTCCTCGACGCAAGATACAAAGTGGCTGGTTGATTCGTTTCTCAATTTGACCCGAAAACACGTGATTTTACGTATGTTTTCCAAGTTCAACCTCAACTTTAACCTCGACAAGTTGTTTCGATCTTTTCGCCGCAAGATACAAAGTTGCTCTCCTTTTGATTTCCGATTCTCATCGGTGGGTCAGGTCGTTTTTCAAATATTTTTCAAGTCCGACGGCGACTCTGATATTGATTTTTCCACAATTTTTTATGTGAGCCACGTAATGATTCGACTGTTTCCGAATTTGACGCAAACTTCGACGTTGACGAGGCGTTGCGATCCCCTCGCCGCTCGATGCAGAGTTTATCTGCCGTTCATTTCAGATTTTTCGACGGGAGTCACGTGATTTTTCGGATGTTCTCTGAGTCTAGCGTCAACTTCGAACCCGAACCGGAATTTCGATGACCTCGACGCACGGTATCAAGCTGATCTGTGATGCATTGCCGATTTTCGCCCGTGAGTCACGTGATCTTGCTTTGACCAATTTCAACCTTCAGAGCGAGTTGAGATCTCCACGACGCAAGATACAAAGTGGCTGGTTAATTCGGTGCTCAAGTTGACTCAGAGACACGTGATTTTACGAATGTTTTCCAAGTTCAACGTCAACTGTAATCTCGACAAGTTGTTTCGATCTTTTCGCCGCAAGATACACAGTTGCTTTTCGGTTGATTTCCGATTCTCATCGGCGGGTCAGGTCGTTTTTCAAATGTTTTTCAAGTCCGACGGCGACTCTGATATTGATTCTCCCACATTTTTTTATGTGAGCCACGTTATGATTCGAATGTTTGCGAGTTTGACGCAAACTCCGACGTTGACGGGGTGTTGCGATCCCCTCGCCGCTCGATGCAGAGTTTCTCTGCCGTTCATTTCAGATTTTCCGACGGGAGTCACGTGATTTGTCGGATGTTCTCTGAGTCTAGCGTCAACTTCGAACCTGAACCGGAATTTTGATGACCTCGACGTACGGTATCAAGCTGATCTGTGATTCATTGCCGATTTTTACCCGTGAGTCACGTGATCTTGCTTCGACCAATTTCGACCTCCAGAGCGAGTTAAGATCTCCTCGACGCAAGATACAAAGTGGCTGGTTGATTCGTTTCTCAATTTGACCCGAAAACACGTGATTTTACGAATGTTTTCCAAGTTCAACGTCGACTTTAACCTCGACAAGTTGTTCCGATCTTTCCGCCGCAAGATACAAAGTTGCTCTCCCGTTGATTTCCGATTCTCATTGGTGGGTCAGGTCGTTTTTCAAATGTTTTTCAAGTCCGACGGCGACTCTGATATTGATTCTCCCACATTTTTTTATGTGAGCCACGTTATGATTCGAATGTTTGCGAGTTTGACGCAAACTCCGACGTTGACGGGGTGTTGCGATCCCCTCGCCGCTCGATGCAGAGTTTCTCTGCCGTTCATTTCAGATTTTCCGACGGGAGTCACGTGATTTGTCGGATGTTCTCTGAGTCTAGCGTCAACTTCGAACCCGAACCGGAATTTCGATGACCTCGACGCACGGTATCAAGCTGATCTGTGATGCATTGCCGATTTTCGCCCGTGAGTCACGTGATCTTGCTTTGACCAATTTCAACCTTCAGAGCGAGTTGAGATCTCCACGACGCAAGATACAAAGTGGCTGGTTAATTCGGTGCTCAAGTTGACTCAGAGACACGTGATTTTACGAATGTTTTCCAAGTTCAACGTCAACTGTAATCTCGACAAGTTGTTTCGATCTTTTCGCCGCAAGATACACAGTTGCTTTTCGGTTGATTTCCGATTCTCATCGGCGGTTCAGGTCGTTTTTCAAATGTTTCTCAAGTCCGACGGCGACTCTGATATTGATTCTCCCACATTTTTTTATGTGAGCCACGTTATGATTCGAATGTTTGCGAGTTTGACGCAAGCTCCGACGTTGACGGGGTGTTGCGATCCCCTCGCCGCTCGATGCAGAGTTTCTCTGCCGTTCATTTCAGATTTTCCGACGGAAGTCACGTGATTTGTCGGATGTTCTCTGAGTCTAGCGTCAACTTCGAACCTGAACCGGAATTTTGATGACCTCGACGTACGGTATCAAGCTGATCTGTGATTCATTGCCGATTTTTACCCGTGAGTCACGTGATCTTGCTTCGACCAATTCCGACCTCCAGAGCGAGTTAAGATCTCCTCGACGCAAGATACAAAGTGGCTGGTTGATTCGTTTCTCAATTTGACCCGAAAACACGTGATTTTACGAATGTTTTCCAAGTTCAACGTCGACTTTAACCTCGACAAGTTGTTCCGATCTTTCCGCCGCAAGATACAAAGTTGCTCTCCTTTTGATTTCCGATTCTCATCGGTGGGTCAGGTCGTTTTTCAAATATTTTTCAAGTCCGACGGCGACTCTGATATTGATTTTTCCACAATTTTTTATGTGAGCCACGTAATGATTCGACTGTTTCCGAATTTGACGCAAACTTCGACGTTGACGAGGCGTTGCGATCCCCTCGCCGCTCGATGCAGAGTTTATCTGCCGTTCATTTCAGATTTTTCGACGGGAGTCACGTGATTTTTCGGATGTTCTCTGAGTCTAGCGTCAACTTCGAACCCGAACCGGAATTTCGATGACCTCGACGCACGGTATCAAGCTGATCTGTGATGCATTGCCGATTTTCGCCCGTGAGTCACGTGATCTTGCTTTGACCAATTTCAACCTTCAGAGCGAGTTGAGATCTCCACGACGCAAGATACAAAGTGGCTGGTTAATTCGGTGCTCAAGTTGACTCAGAGACACGTGATTTTACGAATGTTTTCCAAGTTCAACGTCAACTGTAATCTCGACAAGTTGTTTCGATCTTTTCGCCGCAAGATACACAGTTGCTTTTCGGTTGATTTCCGATTCTCATCGGCGGTTCAGGTCGTTTTTCAAATGTTTCTCAAGTCCGACGGCGACTCTGATATTGATTCTCCCACATTTTTTTATGTGAGCCACGTTATGATTCGAATGTTTGCGAGTTTAACGCAAGCTCCGACGTTGACGGGGTGTTGCGATCCCCTCGCCGCTCGATGCAGAGTTTCTCTGCCGTTCATTTCAGATTTTCCGACGGAAGTCACGTGATTTGTCGGATGTTCTCTGAGTCTAGCGTCAACTTCGAACCTGAACCGGAATTTTGATGACCTCGACGTACGGTATCAAGCTGATCTGTGATTCATTGCCGATTTTTACCCGTGAGTCACGTGATCTTGCTTCGACCAATTCCGACCTCCAGAGCGAGTTAAGATCTCCTCGACGCAAGATACAAAGTGGCTGGTTGATTCGTTTCTCAATTTGACCCGAAAACACGTGATTTTACGAATGTTTTCCAAGTTCAACGTCGACTTTAACCTCGACAAGTTGTTCCGATCTTTCCGCCGCAAGATACAAAGTTGCTCTCCCGTTGATTTCCGATTCTCATTGGTGGGTCAGGGCGTTTTTCAAATGTTTTTCAAGTCCGACGGCGACTCTGATATTGATTCTCCCACATTTTTTTATGTGAGCCACGTTATGATTCGAATGTTTGCGAGTTTGACGCAAACTCCGACGTTGACGGGGTGTTGCGATCCCCTCGCCGCTCGATGCAGAGTTTCTCTGCCGTTCATTTCAGATTTTCCGACGGGAGTCACGTGATTTGTCGGATGTTCTCTGAGTCTAGCGTCAACTTCGAACCCGAACCGGAATTTCGATGACCTCGACGCACGGTATCAAGCTGATCTGTGATGCATTGCCGATTTTCGCCCGTGAGTCACGTGATCTTGCTTTGACCAATTTCAACCTTCAGAGCGAGTTGAGATCTCCACGACGCAAGATACAAAGTGGCTGGTTAATTCGGTGCTCAAGTTGACTCAGAGACACGTGATTTTACGAATGTTTTCCAAGTTCAACGTCAACTGTAATCTCGACAAGTTGTTTCGATCTTTTCGCCGCAAGATACACAGTTGCTTTTCGGTTGATTTCCGATTCTCATCGGTGGGTCAGGTCGTTTTTCAAATATTTTTCAAGTCCGACGGCGACTCTGACATTGATTTTTCTACAATTTTTTATGTGAGCCACGTAATGATTCGACTATTTCCGAATTTGACGCAAACTTCGACGTTGACGAGGCGTTGCGATCCCCTCGCCGCTCGATGCAGAGTTTATGCCGTTCATTTCAGATTTTTCGACGGGAGTCACGTGATTTTTCGGATGTTCTCTGAGTCTAGCGTCAACTTCGAACTCGAACCGGAATTTCGATGACCTCGACGCACGGTATCAAGCTGATCTGTGATGCATTGCCGATTTTCGCCCGTGAGTCACGTGATCTTGCTTTGACCAATTTCAACCTTCAGAGCGAGTTGAGATCTCCACGACGCAAGATACAAAGTGGCTGGTTAATTCGGTGCTCAAGTTGACTCAGAGACACGTGATTTTACGAATGTTTTCCAAGTTCAACGTCAACTGTAATCTCGACAAGTTGTTTCGATCTTTTCGCCGCAAGATACACAGTTGCTTTTCGGTTGATTTCCGATTCTCATCGGCGGGTCAGGTCGTTTTTCAAATGTTTTTCAAGTCCGACGGCGACTCTGATATTGATTCTCCCACATTTTTTTATGTGAGCCACGTTATGATTCGAATGTTTGCGAGTTTGACGCAAACTCCGACGTTGACGGGGTGTTGCGATCCCCTCGCCGCTCGATGCAGAGTTTCTCTGCCGTTCATTTCAGATTTTCCGACGGGAGTCACGTGATTTGTCGGATGTTCTCTGAGTCTAGCGTCAACTTCGAACCTGAACCGGAATTTTGATGACCTCGACGTACGGTATCAAGCTGATCTGTGATTCATTGCCGATTTTTACCCGTGAGTCACGTGATCTTGCTTCGACCAATTTCGACCTCCAGAGCGAGTTGAGATCTCCTCGACGCAAGATACAAAGTGGCTGGTTGATTCGTTTCTCAATTTGACCCGAAAACACGTGATTTTACGTATGTTTTCCAAGTTCAACCTCAACTTTAACCTCGACAAGTTGTTTCGATCTTTTCGCCGCAAGATACAAAGTTGCTCTCCTTTTGATTTCCGATTCTCATCGGTGGGTCAGGTCGTTTTTCAAATATTTTTCAAGTCCGACGGCGACTCTGATATTGATTTTTCCACAATTTTTTATGTGAGCCACGTAATGATTCGACTGTTTCCGAATTTGACGCAAACTTCGACGTTGACGAGGCGTTGCGATCCCCTCGCCGCTCGATGCAGAGTTTATCTGCCGTTCATTTCAGATTTTTCGACGGGAGTCACGTGATTTTTCGGATGTTCTCTGAGTCTAGCGTCAACTTCGAACCCGAACCGGAATTTCGATGACCTCGACGCACGGTATCAAGCTGATCTGTGATGCATTGCCGATTTTCGCCCGTGAGTCACGTGATCTTGCTTTGACCAATTTCAACCTTCAGAGCGAGTTGAGATCTCCACGACGCAAGATACAAAGTGGCTGGTTAATTCGGTGCTCAAGTTGACTCAGAGACACGTGATTTTACGAATGTTTTCCAAGTTCAACGTCAACTGTAATCTCGACAAGTTGTTTCGATCTTTTCGCCGCAAGATACACAGTTGCTTTTCGGTTGATTTCCGATTCTCATCGGCGGGTCAGGTCGTTTTTCAAATGTTTTTCAAGTCCGACGGCGACTCTGATATTGATTCTCCCACATTTTTTTATGTGAGCCACGTTATGATTCGAATGTTTGCGAGTTTGACGCAAACTCCGACGTTGACGGGGTGTTGCGATCCCCTCGCCGCTCGATGCAGAGTTTCTCTGCCGTTCATTTCAGATTTTCCGACGGGAGTCACGTGATTTGTCGGATGTTCTCTGAGTCTAGCGTCAACTTCGAACCTGAACCGGAATTTTGATGACCTCGACGTACGGTATCAAGCTGATCTGTGATTCATTGCCGATTTTTACCCGTGAGTCACGTGATCTTGCTTCGACCAATTTCGACCTCCAGAGCGAGTTAAGATCTCCTCGACGCAAGATACAAAGTGGCTGGTTGATTCGTTTCTCAATTTGACCCGAAAACACGTGATTTTACGTATGTTTTCCAAGTTCAACCTCAACTTTAACCTCGACAAGTTGTTTCGATCTTTTCGCCGCAAGATACAAAGTTGCTCTCCTTTTGATTTCCGATTCTCATCGGTGGGTCAGGTCGTTTTTCAAATATTTTTCAAGTCCGACGGCGACTCTGATATTGATTTTTCCACAATTTTTTATGTGAGCCACGTAATGATTCGACTGTTTCCGAATTTGACGCAAACTTCGACGTTGACGAGGCGTTGCGATCCCCTCGCCGCTCGATGCAGAGTTTATCTGCCGTTCATTTCAGATTTTTCGACGGGAGTCACGTGATTTTTCGGATGTTCTCTGAGTCTAGCGTCAACTTCGAACCCGAACCGGAATTTCGATGACCTCGACGCACGGTATCAAGCTGATCTGTGATGCATTGCCGATTTTCGCCCGTGAGTCACGTGATCTTGCTTTGACCAATTTCAACCTTCAGAGCGAGTTGAGATCTCCACGACGCAAGATACAAAGTGGCTGGTTAATTCGGTGCTCAAGTTGACTCAGAGACACGTGATTTTACGAATGTTTTCCAAGTTCAACGTCAACTGTAATCTCGACAAGTTGTTTCGATCTTTTCGCCGCAAGATACACAGTTGCTTTTCGGTTGATTTCCGATTCTCATCGGCGGTTCAGGTCGTTTTTCAAATGTTTCTCAAGTCCGACGGCGACTCTGATATTGATTCTCCCACATTTTTTTATGTGAGCCACGTTATGATTCGAATGTTTGCGAGTTTGACGCAAGCTCCGACGTTGACGGGGTGTTGCGATCCCCTCGCCGCTCGATGCAGAGTTTCTCTGCCGTTCATTTCAGATTTTCCGACGGGAGTCACGTGATTTGTCGGATGTTCTCTGAGTCTAGCGTCAACTTCGAACCTGAACCGGAATTTTGATGACCTCGACGTACGGTATCAAGCTGATCTGTGATTCATTGCCGATTTTTACCCGTGAGTCACGTGATCTTGCTTCGACCAATTCCGACCTCCAGAGCGAGTTAAGATCTCCTCGACGCAAGATACAAAGTGGCTGGTTGATTCGTTTCTCAATTTGACCCGAAAACACGTGATTTTACGAATGTTTTCCAAGTTCAACGTCGACTTTAACCTCGACAAGTTGTTCCGATCTTTCCGCCGCAAGATACAAAGTTGCTCTCCCGTTGATTTCCGATTCTCATTGGTGGGTCAGGTCGTTTTTCAAATGTTTTTCAAGTCCGACGGCGACTCTGATATTGATTCTCCCACATTTTTTTATGTGAGCCACGTTATGATTCGAATGTTTGCGAGTTTGACGCAAACTCCGACGTTGACGGGGTGTTGCGATCCCCTCGCCGCTCGATGCAGAGTTTCTCTGCCGTTCATTTCAGATTTTCCGACGGGAGTCACGTGATTTGTCGGATGTTCTCTGAGTCTAGCGTCAACTTCGAACCCGAACCGGAATTTCGATGACCTCGACGCACGGTATCAAGCTGATCTGTGATGCATTGCCGATTTTCGCCCGTGAGTCACGTGATCTTGCTTTGACCAATTTCAACCTTCAGAGCGAGTTGAGATCTCCACGACGCAAGATACAAAGTGGCTGGTTAACTCGGTGCTCAAGTTGACTCAGAGACACGTGATTTTACGAATGTTTTCCAAGTTCAACGTCAACTGTAATCTCGACAAGTTGTTTCGATCTTTTCGCCGCAAGATACACAGTTGCTTTTCGGTTGATTTCCGATTCTCATCGGTGGGTCAGGTCGTTTTTCAAATATTTTTCAAGTCCGACGGCGACTCTGACATTGATTTTTCTACAATTTTTTATGTGAGCCACGTAATGATTCGACTATTTCCGAATTTGACGCAAACTTCGACGTTGACGAGGCGTTGCGATCCCCTCGCCGCTCGATGCAGAGTTTATGCCGTTCATTTCAGATTTTTCGACGGGAGTCACGTGATTTTTCGGATGTTCTCTGAGTCTAGCGTCAACTTCGAACTCGAACCGGAATTTCGATGACCTCGACGCACGGTATCAAGCTGATCTGTGATGCATTGCCGATTTTCGCCCGTGAGTCACGTGATCTTGCTTTGACCAATTTCAACCTTCAGAGCGAGTTGAGATCTCCACGACGCAAGATACAAAGTGGCTGGTTAATTCGGTGCTCAAGTTGACTCAGAGACACGTGATTTTACGAATGTTTTCCAAGTTCAACGTCAACTGTAATCTCGACAAGTTGTTTCGATCTTTTCGCCGCAAGATACACAGTTGCTTTTCGGTTGATTTCCGATTCTCATCGGCGGGTCAGGTCGTTTTTCAAATGTTTTTCAAGTCCGACGGCGACTCTGATATTGATTCTCCCACATTTTTTTATGTGAGCCACGTTATGATTCGAATGTTTGCGAGTTTGACGCAAACTCCGACGTTGACGGGGTGTTGCGATCCCCTCGCCGCTCGATGCAGAGTTTCTCTGCCGTTCATTTCAGATTTTCCGACGGGAGTCACGTGATTTGTCGGATGTTCTCTGAGTCTAGCGTCAACTTCGAACCTGAACCGGAATTTTGATGACCTCGACGTACGGTATCAAGCTGATCTGTGATTCATTGCCGATTTTTACCCGTGAGTCACGTGATCTTGCTTCGACCAATTTCGACCTCCAGAGCGAGTTGAGATCTCCTCGACGCAAGATACAAAGTGGCTGGTTGATTCGTTTCTCAATTTGACCCGAAAACACGTGATTTTACGTATGTTTTCCAAGTTCAACCTCAACTTTAACCTCGACAAGTTGTTTCGATCTTTTCGCCGCAAGATACAAAGTTGCTCTCCTTTTGATTTCCGATTCTCATCGGTGGGTCAGGTCGTTTTTCAAATATTTTTCAAGTCCGACGGCGACTCTGATATTGATTTTTCCACAATTTTTTATGTGAGCCACGTAATGATTCGACTGTTTCCGAATTTGACGCAAACTTCGACGTTGACGAGGCGTTGCGATCCCCTCGCCGCTCGATGCAGAGTTTATCTGCCGTTCATTTCAGATTTTTCGACGGGAGTCACGTGATTTTTCGGATGTTCTCTGAGTCTAGCGTCAACTTCGAACCCGAACCGGAATTTCGATGACCTCGACGCACGGTATCAAGCTGATCTGTGATGCATTGCCGATTTTCGCCCGTGAGTCACGTGATCTTGCTTTGACCAATTTCAACCTTCAGAGCGAGTTGAGATCTCCACGACGCAAGATACAAAGTGGCTGGTTAATTCGGTGCTCAAGTTGACTCAGAGACACGTGATTTTACGAATGTTTTCCAAGTTCAACGTCAACTGTAATCTCGACAAGTTGTTTCGATCTTTTCGCCGCAAGATACACAGTTGCTTTTCGGTTGATTTCCGATTCTCATCGGCGGGTCAGGTCGTTTTTCAAATGTTTTTCAAGTCCGACGGCGACTCTGATATTGATTCTCCCACATTTTTTTATGTGAGCCACGTTATGATTCGAATGTTTGCGAGTTTGACGCAAACTCCGACGTTGACGGGGTGTTGCGATCCCCTCGCCGCTCGATGCAGAGTTTCTCTGCCGTTCATTTCAGATTTTCCGACGGGAGTCACGTGATTTGTCGGATGTTCTCTGAGTCTAGCGTCAACTTCGAACCTGAACCGGAATTTTGATGACCTCGACGTACGGTATCAAGCTGATCTGTGATTCATTGCCGATTTTTACCCGTGAGTCACGTGATCTTGCTTCGACCAATTTCGACCTCCAGAGCGAGTTAAGATCTCCTCGACGCAAGATACAAAGTGGCTGGTTGATTCGTTTCTCAATTTGACCCGAAAACACGTGATTTTACGTATGTTTTCCAAGTTCAACCTCAACTTTAACCTCGACAAGTTGTTTCGATCTTTTCGCCGCAAGATACAAAGTTGCTCTCCTTTTGATTTCCGATTCTCATCGGTGGGTCAGGTCGTTTTTCAAATATTTTTCAAGTCCGACGGCGACTCTGATATTGATTTTTCCACAATTTTTTATGTGAGCCACGTAATGATTCGACTGTTTCCGAATTTGACGCAAACTTCGACGTTGACGAGGCGTTGCGATCCCCTCGCCGCTCGATGCAGAGTTTATCTGCCGTTCATTTCAGATTTTTCGACGGGAGTCACGTGATTTTTCGGATGTTCTCTGAGTCTAGCGTCAACTTCGAACCCGAACCGGAATTTCGATGACCTCGACGCACGGTATCAAGCTGATCTGTGAAGCATTGCCGATTTTCGCCCGTGAGTCACGTGATCTTGCTTTGACCAATTTCAACCTTCAGAGCGAGTTGAGATCTCCACGACGCAAGATACAAAGTGGCTGGTTAATTCGGTGCTCAAGTTGACTCAGAGACACGTGATTTTACGAATGTTTTCCAAGTTCAACGTCAACTGTAATCTCGACAAGTTGTTTCGATCTTTTCGCCGCAAGATACACAGTTGCTTTTCGGTTGATTTCCGATTCTCATCGGCGGTTCAGGTCGTTTTTCAAATGTTTTTCAAGTCCGACGGCGACTCTGATATTGATTCTCCCACATTTTTTTATGTGAGCCACGTTATGATTCGAATGTTTGCGAGTTTGACGCAAGCTCCGACGTTGACGGGGTGTTGCGATCCCCTCGCCGCTCGATGCAGAGTTTCTCTGCCGTTCATTTCAGATTTTCCGACGGAAGTCACGTGATTTGTCGGATGTTCTCTGAGTCTAGCGTCAACTTCGAACCTGAACCGGAATTTTGATGACCTCGACGTACGGTATCAAGCTGATCTGTGATTCATTGCCGATTTTTACCCGTGAGTCACGTGATCTTGCTTCGACCAATTCCGACCTCCAGAGCGAGTTAAGATCTCCTCGACGCAAGATACAAAGTGGCTGGTTGATTCGTTTCTCAATTTGACCCGAAAACACGTGATTTTACGAATGTTTTCCAAGTTCAACGTCGACTTTAACCTCGACAAGTTGTTCCGATCTTTCCGCCGCAAGATACAAAGTTGCTCTCCCGTTGATTTCCGATTCTCATTGGTGGGTCAGGTCGTTTTTCAAATGTTTTTCAAGTCCGACGGCGACTCTGATATTGATTCTCCCACATTTTTTTATGTGAGCCACGTTATGATTCGAATGTTTGCGAGTTTGACGCAAACTCCGACGTTGACGGGGTGTTGCGATCCCCTCGCCGCTCGATGCAGAGTTTCTCTGCCGTTCATTTCAGATTTTCCGACGGGAGTCACGTGATTTGTCGGATGTTCTCTGAGTCTAGCGTCAACTTCGAACCCGAACCGGAATTTCGATGACCTCGACGCACGGTATCAAGCTGATCTGTGATGCATTGCCGATTTTCGCCCGTGAGTCACGTGATCTTGCTTTGACCAATTCCGACCTCCAGAGCGAGTTAAGATCTCCTCGACGCAAGATACAAAGTGGCTGGTTGATTCGTTTCTCAATTTGACCCGAAAACACGTGATTTTACGAATGTTTTCCAAGTTCAACGTCGACTTTAACCTCGACAAGTTGTTCCGATCTTTCCGCCGCAAGATACAAAGTTGCTCTCCCGTTGATTTCCGATTCTCATTGGTGGGTCAGGTCGTTTTTCAAATGTTTTTCAAGTCCGACGGCGACTCTGATATTGATTCTCCCACATTTTTTTATGTGAGCCACGTTATGATTCGAATGTTTGCGAGTTTGACGCAAACTCCGACGTTGACGGGGTGTTGCGATCCCCTCGCCGCTCGATGCAGAGTTTCTCTGCCGTTCATTTCAGATTTTCCGACGGGAGTCACGTGATTTGTCGGATGTTCTCTGAGTCTAGCGTCAACTTCGAACCCGAACCGGAATTTCGATGACCTCGACGCACGGTATCAAGCTGATCTGTGATGCATTGCCGATTTTCGCCCGTGAGTCACGTGATCTTGCTTTGACCAATTTCAACCTTCAGAGCGAGTTGAGATCTCCACGACGCAAGATACAAAGTGGCTGGTTAATTCGGTGCTCAAGTTGACTCAGAGACACGTGATTTTACGAATGTTTTCCAAGTTCAACGTCAACTGTAATCTCGACAAGTTGTTTCGATCTTTTCGCCGCAAGATACACAGTTGCTTTTCGGTTGATTTCCGATTCTCATCGGCGGTTCAGGTCGTTTTTCAAATGTTTCTCAAGTCCGACGGCGACTCTGATATTGATTCTCCCACATTTTTTTATGTGAGCCACGTTATGATTCGAATGTTTGCGAGTTTGACGCAAGCTCCGACGTTGACGGGGTGTTGCGATCCCCTCGCCGCTCGATGCAGAGTTTCTCTGCCGTTCATTTCAGATTTTCCGACGGAAGTCACGTGATTTGTCGGATGTTCTCTGAGTCTAGCGTCAACTTCGAACCTGAACCGGAATTTTGATGACCTCGACGTACGGTATCAAGCTGATCTGTGATTCATTGCCGATTTTTACCCGTGAGTCACGTGATCTTGCTTCGACCAATTCCGACCTCCAGAGCGAGTTAAGATCTCCTCGACGCAAGATACAAAGTGGCTGGTTGATTCGTTTCTCAATTTGACCCGAAAACACGTGATTTTACGAATGTTTTCCAAGTTCAACGTCGACTTTAACCTCGACAAGTTGTTCCGATCTTTCCGCCGCAAGATACAAAGTTGCTCTCCCGTTGATTTCCGATTCTCATTGGTGGGTCAGGTCGTTTTTCAAATGTTTTTTAAGTCCGACGGCGACTCTGATATTGATTCTCCCACATTTTTTTATGTGAGCCACGTTATGATTCGAATGTTTGCGAGTTTGACGCAAACTTCGACGTTGACGGGGTGTTGCGATCCCCTCGCCGCTCGATGCAGAGTTTCTCTGCCGTTCATTTCAGATTTTCCGACGGGAGTCACGTGATTTGTCGGATGTTCTCTGAGTCTAGCGTCAACTTCGAACCCGAACCGGAATTTCGATGACCTCGACGCACGGTATCAAGCTGATCTGTGATGCATTGCCGATTTTCGCCCGTGAGTCACGTGATCTTGCTTTGACCAATTTCAACCTTCAGAGCGAGTTGAGATCTCCACGACGCAAGATACAAAGTGGCTGGTTAATTCGGTGCTCAAGTTGACTCAGAGACACGTGATTTTACGAATGTTTTCCAAGTTCAACGTCAACTGTAATCTCGACAAGTTGTTTCGATCTTTTCGCCGCAAGATACACAGTTGCTTTTCGGTTGATTTCCGATTCTCATCGGCGGGTCAGGTCGTTTTTCAAATGTTTTTCAAGTCCGACGGCGACTCTGATATTGATTCTCCCACATTTTTTTATGTGAGCCACGTTATGATTCGAATGTTTGCGAGTTTGACGCAAACTCCGACGTTGACGGGGTGTTGCGATCCCCTCGCCGCTCGATGCAGAGTTTCTCTGCCGTTCATTTCAGATTTTCCGACGGGAGTCACGTGATTTGTCGGATGTTCTCTGAGTCTAGCGTCAACTTCGAACCTGAACCGGAATTTTGATGACCTCGACGTACGGTATCAAGCTGATCTGTGATTCATTGCCGATTTTTACCCGTGAGTCACGTGATCTTGCTTCGACCAATTTCGACCTCCAGAGCGAGTTAAGATCTCCTCGACGCAAGATACAAAGTGGCTGGTTGATTCGTTTCTCAATTTGACCCGAAAACACGTGATTTTACGTATGTTTTCCAAGTTCAACCTCAACTTTAACCTCGACAAGTTGTTTCGATCTTTTCGCCGCAAGATACAAAGTTGCTCTCCTTTTGATTTCCGATTCTCATCGGTGGGTCAGGTCGTTTTTCAAATATTTTTCAAGTCCGACGGCGACTCTGATATTGATTTTTCCACAATTTTTTATGTGAGCCACGTAATGATTCGACTGTTTCCGAATTTGACGCAAACTTCGACGTTGACGAGGCGTTGCGATCCCCTCGCCGCTCGATGCAGAGTTTATCTGCCGTTCATTTCAGATTTTTCGACGGGAGTCACGTGATTTTTCGGATGTTCTCTGAGTCTAGCGTCAACTTCGAACCCGAACCGGAATTTCGATGACCTCGACGCACGGTATCAAGCTGATCTGTGATGCATTGCCGATTTTCGCCCGTGAGTCACGTGATCTTGCTTTGACCAATTTCAACCTTCAGAGCGAGTTGAGATCTCCACGACGCAAGATACAAAGTGGCTGGTTAATTCGGTGCTCAAGTTGACTCAGAGACACGTGATTTTACGAATGTTTTCCAAGTTCAACGTCAACTGTAATCTCGACAAGTTGTTTCGATCTTTTCGCCGCAAGATACACAGTTGCTTTTCGGTTGATTTCCGATTCTCATCGGCGGTTCAGGTCGTTTTTCAAATGTTTCTCAAGTCCGACGGCGACTCTGATATTGATTCTCCCACATTTTTTTATGTGAGCCACGTTATGATTCGAATGTTTGCGAGTTTGACGCAAGCTCCGACGTTGACGGGGTGTTGCGATCCCCTCGCCGCTCGATGCAGAGTTTCTCTGCCGTTCATTTCAGATTTTCCGACGGAAGTCACGTGATTTGTCGGATGTTCTCTGAGTCTAGCGTCAACTTCGAACCTGAACCGGAATTTTGATGACCTCGACGTACGGTATCAAGCTGATCTGTGATTCATTGCCGATTTTTACCCGTGAGTCACGTGATCTTGCTTCGACCAATTCCGACCTCCAGAGCGAGTTAAGATCTCCTCGACGCAAGATACAAAGTGGCTGGTTGATTCGTTTCTCAATTTGACCCGAAAACACGTGATTTTACGAATGTTTTCCAAGTTCAACGTCGACTTTAACCTCGACAAGTTGTTCCGATCTTTCCGCCGCAAGATACAAAGTTGCTCTCCCGTTGATTTCCGATTCTCATTGGTGGGTCAGGTCGTTTTTCAAATGTTTTTCAAGTCCGACGGCGACTCTGATATTGATTCTCCCACATTTTTTTATGTGAGCCACGTTATGATTCGAATGTTTGCGAGTTTGACGCAAACTCCGACGTTGACGGGGTGTTGCGATCCCCTCGCCGCTCGATGCAGAGTTTCTCTGCCGTTCATTTCAGATTTTCCGACGGGAGTCACGTGATTTGTCGGATGTTCTCTGAGTCTAGCGTCAACTTCGAACCCGAACCGGAATTTCGATGACCTCGACGCACGGTATCAAGCTGATCTGTGATGCATTGCCGATTTTCGCCCGTGAGTCACGTGATCTTGCTTTGACCAATTTCAACCTTCAGAGCGAGTTGAGATCTCCACGACGCAAGATACAAAGTGGCTGGTTAATTCGGTGCTCAAGTTGACTCAGAGACACGTGATTTTACGAATGTTTTCCAAGTTCAACGTCAACTGTAATCTCGACAAGTTGTTTCGATCTTTTCGCCGCAAGATACACAGTTGCTTTTCGGTTGATTTCCGATTCTCATCGGCGGGTCAGGTCGTTTTTCAAATGTTTTTCAAGTCCGACGGCGACTCTGATATTGATTCTCCCACATTTTTTTATGTGAGCCACGTTATGATTCGAATGTTTGCGAGTTTGACGCAAACTCCGACGTTGACGGGGTGTTGCGATCCCCTCGCCGCTCGATGCAGAGTTTCTCTGCCGTTCATTTCAGATTTTCCGACGGAAGTCACGTGATTTGTCGGATGTTCTCTGAGTCTAGCGTCAACTTCGAACCTGAACCGGAATTTTGATGACCTCGACGTACGGTATCAAGCTGATCTGTGATTCATTGCCGATTTTTACCCGTGAGTCACGTGATCTTGCTTCGACCAATTCCGACCTCCAGAGCGAGTTAAGATCTCCTCGACGCAAGATACAAAGTGGCTGGTTGATTCGTTTCTCAATTTGACCCGAAAACACGTGATTTTACGAATGTTTTCCAAGTTCAACGTCGACTTTAACCTCGACAAGTTGTTCCGATCTTTCGGCCGCAAGATACAAAGTTGCTCTCCCGTTGATTTCCGATTCTCATTGGTGGGTCAGGTCGTTTTTCAAATGTTTTTCAAGTCCGACGGCGACTCTGATATTGATTCTCCCACATTTTTTTATGTGAGCCACGTTATGATTCGAATGTTTGCGAGTTTGACGCAAACTCCGACGTTGACGGGGTGTTGCGATCCCCTCGCCGCTCGATGCAGAGTTTCTCTGCCGTTCATTTCAGATTTTCCGACGGGAGTCACGTGATTTGTCGGATGTTCTCTGAGTCTAGCGTCAACTTCGAACCCGAACCGGAATTTCGATGACCTCGACGCACGGTATCAAGCTGATCTGTGATGCATTGCTGATTTTCGCCCGTGAGTCACGTGATCTTGCTTTGACCAATTTCAACCTTCAGAGCGAGTTGAGATCTCCACGACGCAAGATACAAAGTGGCTGGTTAATTCGGTGCTCAAGTTGACTCAGAGACACGTGATTTTACGAATGTTTTCCAAGTTCAACGTCAACTGTAATCTCGACAAGTTGTTTCGATCTTTTCGCCGCAAGATACACAGTTGCTTTTCGGTTGATTTCCGATTCTCATCGGCGGGTCAGGTCGTTTTTCAAATGTTTTTCAAGTCCGACGGCGACTCTGATATTGATTCTCCCACATTTTTTTATGTGAGCCACGTTATGATTCGAATGTTTGCGAGTTTGACGCAAACTCCGACGTTGACGGGGTGTTGCGATCCCCTCGCCGCTCGATGCAGAGTTTCTCTGCCGTTCATTTCAGATTTTCCGACGGGAGTCACGTGATTTGTCGGATGTTCTCTGAGTCTAGCGTCAACTTCGAACCTGAACCGGAATTTTGATGACCTCGACGTACGGTATCAAGCTGATCTGTGATTCATTGCCGATTTTTACCCGTGAGTCACGTGATCTTGCTTCGACCAATTTCGACCTCCAGAGCGAGTTGAGATCTCCTCGACGCAAGATACAAAGTGGCTGGTTGATTCGTTTCTCAATTTGACCCGAAAACACGTGATTTTACGTATGTTTTCCAAGTTCAACCTCAACTTTAACCTCGACAAGTTGTTTCGATCTTTTCGCCGCAAGATACAAAGTTGCTCTCCTTTTGATTTCCGATTCTCATCGGTGGGTCAGGTCGTTTTTCAAATATTTTTCAAGTCCGACGGCGACTCTGATATTGATTTTTCCACAATTTTTTATGTGAGCCACGTAATGATTCGACTGTTTCCGAATTTGACGCAAACTTCGACGTTGACGAGGCGTTGCGATCCCCTCGCCGCTCGATGCAGAGTTTATCTGCCGTTCATTTCAGATTTTTCGACGGGAGTCACGTGATTTTTCGGATGTTCTCTGAGTCTAGCGTCAACTTCGAACCCGAACCGGAATTTCGATGACCTCGACGCACGGTATCAAGCTGATCTGTGATGCATTGCCGATTTTCGCCCGTGAGTCACGTGATCTTGCTTTGACCAATTTCAACCTTCAGAGCGAGTTGAGATCTCCACGACGCAAGATACAAAGTGGCTGGTTAATTCGGTGCTCAAGTTGACTCAGAGACACGTGATTTTACGAATGTTTTCCAAGTTCAACGTCAACTGTAATCTCGACAAGTTGTTTCGATCTTTTCGCCGCAAGATACACAGTTGCTTTTCGGTTGATTTCCGATTCTCATCGGCGGGTCAGGTCGTTTTTCAAATGTTTTTCAAGTCCGACGGCGACTCTGATATTGATTCTCCCACATTTTTTTATGTGAGCCACGTTATGATTCGAATGTTTGCGAGTTTGACGCAAACTCCGACGTTGACGGGGTGTTGCGATCCCCTCGCCGCTCGATGCAGAGTTTCTCTGCCGTTCATTTCAGATTTTCCGACGGGAGTCACGTGATTTGTCGGATGTTCTCTGAGTCTAGCGTCAACTTCGAACCTGAACCGGAATTTTGATGACCTCGACGTACGGTATCAAGCTGATCTGTGATTCATTGCCGATTTTTACCCGTGAGTCACGTGATCTTGCTTCGACCAATTTCGACCTCCAGAGCGAGTTAAGATCTCCTCGACGCAAGATACAAAGTGGCTGGTTGATTCGTTTCTCAATTTGACCCGAAAACACGTGATTTTACGTATGTTTTCCAAGTTCAACCTCAACTTTAACCTCGACAAGTTGTTTCGATCTTTTCGCCGCAAGATACAAAGTTGCTCTCCTTTTGATTTCCGATTCTCATCGGTGGGTCAGGTCGTTTTTCAAATATTTTTCAAGTCCGACGGCGACTCTGATATTGATTTTTCCACAATTTTTTATGTGAGCCACGTAATGATTCGACTGTTTCCGAATTTGACGCAAACTTCGACGTTGACGAGGCGTTGCGATCCCCTCGCCGCTCGATGCAGAGTTTATCTGCCGTTCATTTCAGATTTTTCGACGGGAGTCACGTGATTTTTCGGATGTTCTCTGAGTCTAGCGTCAACTTCGAACCCGAACCGGAATTTCGATGACCTCGACGCACGGTATCAAGCTGATCTGTGAAGCATTGCCGATTTTCGCCCGTGAGTCACGTGATCTTGCTTTGACCAATTTCAACCTTCAGAGCGAGTTGAGATCTCCACGACGCAAGATACAAAGTGGCTGGTTAATTCGGTGCTCAAGTTGACTCAGAGACACGTGATTTTACGAATGTTTTCCAAGTTCAACGTCAACTGTAATCTCGACAAGTTGTTTCGATCTTTTCGCCGCAAGATACACAGTTGCTTTTCGGTTGATTTCCGATTCTCATCGGCGGTTCAGGTCGTTTTTCAAATGTTTTTCAAGTCCGACGGCGACTCTGATATTGATTCTCCCACATTTTTTTATGTGAGCCACGTTATGATTCGAATGTTTGCGAGTTTGACGCAAGCTCCGACGTTGACGGGGTGTTGCGATCCCCTCGCCGCTCGATGCAGAGTTTCTCTGCCGTTCATTTCAGATTTTCCGACGGAAGTCACGTGATTTGTCGGATGTTCTCTGAGTCTAGCGTCAACTTCGAACCTGAACCGGAATTTTGATGACCTCGACGTACGGTATCAAGCTGATCTGTGATTCATTGCCGATTTTTACCCGTGAGTCACGTGATCTTGCTTCGACCAATTCCGACCTCCAGAGCGAGTTAAGATCTCCTCGACGCAAGATACAAAGTGGCTGGTTGATTCGTTTCTCAATTTGACCCGAAAACACGTGATTTTACGAATGTTTTCCAAGTTCAACGTCGACTTTAACCTCGACAAGTTGTTCCGATCTTTCCGCCGCAAGATACAAAGTTGCTCTCCCGTTGATTTCCGATTCTCATTGGTGGGTCAGGTCGTTTTTCAAATGTTTTTCAAGTCCGACGGCGACTCTGATATTGATTCTCCCACATTTTTTTATGTGAGCCACGTTATGATTCGAATGTTTGCGAGTTTGACGCAAACTCCGACGTTGACGGGGTGTTGCGATCCCCTCGCCGCTCGATGCAGAGTTTCTCTGCCGTTCATTTCAGATTTTCCGACGGGAGTCACGTGATTTGTCGGATGTTCTCTGAGTCTAGCGTCAACTTCGAACCCGAACCGGAATTTCGATGACCTCGACGCACGGTATCAAGCTGATCTGTGATGCATTGCCGATTTTCGCCCGTGAGTCACGTGATCTTGCTTTGACCAATTCCGACCTCCAGAGCGAGTTAAGATCTCCTCGACGCAAGATACAAAGTGGCTGGTTGATTCGTTTCTCAATTTGACCCGAAAACACGTGATTTTACGAATGTTTTCCAAGTTCAACGTCGACTTTAACCTCGACAAGTTGTTCCGATCTTTCCGCCGCAAGATACAAAGTTGCTCTCCCGTTGATTTCCGATTCTCATTGGTGGGTCAGGTCGTTTTTCAAATGTTTTTCAAGTCCGACGGCGACTCTGATATTGATTCTCCCACATTTTTTTATGTGAGCCACGTTATGATTCGAATGTTTGCGAGTTTGACGCAAACTCCGACGTTGACGGGGTGTTGCGATCCCCTCGCCGCTCGATGCAGAGTTTCTCTGCCGTTCATTTCAGATTTTCCGACGGGAGTCACGTGATTTGTCGGATGTTCTCTGAGTCTAGCGTCAACTTCGAACCCGAACCGGAATTTCGATGACCTCGACGCACGGTATCAAGCTGATCTGTGATGCATTGCCGATTTTCGCCCGTGAGTCACGTGATCTTGCTTTGACCAATTTCAACCTTCAGAGCGAGTTGAGATCTCCACGACGCAAGATACAAAGTGGCTGGTTAATTCGGTGCTCAAGTTGACTCAGAGACACGTGATTTTACGAATGTTTTCCAAGTTCAACGTCAACTGTAATCTCGACAAGTTGTTTCGATCTTTTCGCCGCAAGATACACAGTTGCTTTTCGGTTGATTTCCGATTCTCATCGGCGGTTCAGGTCGTTTTTCAAATGTTTCTCAAGTCCGACGGCGACTCTGATATTGATTCTCCCACATTTTTTTATGTGAGCCACGTTATGATTCGAATGTTTGCGAGTTTGACGCAAGCTCCGACGTTGACGGGGTGTTGCGATCCCCTCGCCGCTCGATGCAGAGTTTCTCTGCCGTTCATTTCAGATTTTCCGACGGAAGTCACGTGATTTGTCGGATGTTCTCTGAGTCTAGCGTCAACTTCGAACCTGAACCGGAATTTTGATGACCTCGACGTACGGTATCAAGCTGATCTGTGATTCATTGCCGATTTTTACCCGTGAGTCACGTGATCTTGCTTCGACCAATTCCGACCTCCAGAGCGAGTTAAGATCTCCTCGACGCAAGATACAAAGTGGCTGGTTGATTCGTTTCTCAATTTGACCCGAAAACACGTGATTTTACGAATGTTTTCCAAGTTCAACGTCGACTTTAACCTCGACAAGTTGTTCCGATCTTTCCGCCGCAAGATACAAAGTTGCTCTCCCGTTGATTTCCGATTCTCATTGGTGGGTCAGGTCGTTTTTCAAATGTTTTTTAAGTCCGACGGCGACTCTGATATTGATTCTCCCACATTTTTTTATGTGAGCCACGTTATGATTCGAATGTTTGCGAGTTTGACGCAAACTTCGACGTTGACGGGGTGTTGCGATCCCCTCGCCGCTCGATGCAGAGTTTCTCTGCCGTTCATTTCAGATTTTCCGACGGGAGTCACGTGATTTGTCGGATGTTCTCTGAGTCTAGCGTCAACTTCGAACCCGAACCGGAATTTCGATGACCTCGACGCACGGTATCAAGCTGATCTGTGATGCATTGCCGATTTTCGCCCGTGAGTCACGTGATCTTGCTTTGACCAATTTCAACCTTCAGAGCGAGTTGAGATCTCCACGACGCAAGATACAAAGTGGCTGGTTAATTCGGTGCTCAAGTTGACTCAGAGACACGTGATTTTACGAATGTTTTCCAAGTTCAACGTCAACTGTAATCTCGACAAGTTGTTTCGATCTTTTCGCCGCAAGATACACAGTTGCTTTTCGGTTGATTTCCGATTCTCATCGGCGGGTCAGGTCGTTTTTCAAATGTTTTTCAAGTCCGACGGCGACTCTGATATTGATTCTCCCACATTTTTTTATGTGAGCCACGTTATGATTCGAATGTTTGCGAGTTTGACGCAAACTCCGACGTTGACGGGGTGTTGCGATCCCCTCGCCGCTCGATGCAGAGTTTCTCTGCCGTTCATTTCAGATTTTCCGACGGGAGTCACGTGATTTGTCGGATGTTCTCTGAGTCTAGCGTCAACTTCGAACCTGAACCGGAATTTTGATGACCTCGACGTACGGTATCAAGCTGATCTGTGATTCATTGCCGATTTTTACCCGTGAGTCACGTGATCTTGCTTCGACCAATTTCGACCTCCAGAGCGAGTTAAGATCTCCTCGACGCAAGATACAAAGTGGCTGGTTGATTCGTTTCTCAATTTGACCCGAAAACACGTGATTTTACGTATGTTTTCCAAGTTCAACCTCAACTTTAACCTCGACAAGTTGTTTCGATCTTTTCGCCGCAAGATACAAAGTTGCTCTCCTTTTGATTTCCGATTCTCATCGGTGGGTCAGGTCGTTTTTCAAATATTTTTCAAGTCCGACGGCGACTCTGATATTGATTTTTCCACAATTTTTTATGTGAGCCACGTAATGATTCGACTGTTTCCGAATTTGACGCAAACTTCGACGTTGACGAGGCGTTGCGATCCCCTCGCCGCTCGATGCAGAGTTTATCTGCCGTTCATTTCAGATTTTTCGACGGGAGTCACGTGATTTTTCGGATGTTCTCTGAGTCTAGCGTCAACTTCGAACCCGAACCGGAATTTCGATGACCTCGACGCACGGTATCAAGCTGATCTGTGATGCATTGCCGATTTTCGCCCGTGAGTCACGTGATCTTGCTTTGACCAATTTCAACCTTCAGAGCGAGTTGAGATCTCCACGACGCAAGATACAAAGTGGCTGGTTAATTCGGTGCTCAAGTTGACTCAGAGACACGTGATTTTACGAATGTTTTCCAAGTTCAACGTCAACTGTAATCTCGACAAGTTGTTTCGATCTTTTCGCCGCAAGATACACAGTTGCTTTTCGGTTGATTTCCGATTCTCATCGGCGGTTCAGGTCGTTTTTCAAATGTTTCTCAAGTCCGACGGCGACTCTGATATTGATTCTCCCACATTTTTTTATGTGAGCCACGTTATGATTCGAATGTTTGCGAGTTTGACGCAAGCTCCGACGTTGACGGGGTGTTGCGATCCCCTCGCCGCTCGATGCAGAGTTTCTCTGCCGTTCATTTCAGATTTTCCGACGGAAGTCACGTGATTTGTCGGATGTTCTCTGAGTCTAGCGTCAACTTCGAACCTGAACCGGAATTTTGATGACCTCGACGTACGGTATCAAGCTGATCTGTGATTCATTGCCGATTTTTACCCGTGAGTCACGTGATCTTGCTTCGACCAATTCCGACCTCCAGAGCGAGTTAAGATCTCCTCGACGCAAGATACAAAGTGGCTGGTTGATTCGTTTCTCAATTTGACCCGAAAACACGTGATTTTACGAATGTTTTCCAAGTTCAACGTCGACTTTAACCTCGACAAGTTGTTCCGATCTTTCCGCCGCAAGATACAAAGTTGCTCTCCCGTTGATTTCCGATTCTCATTGGTGGGTCAGGTCGTTTTTCAAATGTTTTTCAAGTCCGACGGCGACTCTGATATTGATTCTCCCACATTTTTTTATGTGAGCCACGTTATGATTCGAATGTTTGCGAGTTTGACGCAAACTCCGACGTTGACGGGGTGTTGCGATCCCCTCGCCGCTCGATGCAGAGTTTCTCTGCCGTTCATTTCAGATTTTCCGACGGGAGTCACGTGATTTGTCGGATGTTCTCTGAGTCTAGCGTCAACTTCGAACCCGAACCGGAATTTCGATGACCTCGACGCACGGTATCAAGCTGATCTGTGATGCATTGCCGATTTTCGCCCGTGAGTCACGTGATCTTGCTTTGACCAATTTCAACCTTCAGAGCGAGTTGAGATCTCCACGACGCAAGATACAAAGTGGCTGGTTAATTCGGTGCTCAAGTTGACTCAGAGACACGTGATTTTACGAATGTTTTCCAAGTTCAACGTCAACTGTAATCTCGACAAGTTGTTTCGATCTTTTCGCCGCAAGATACACAGTTGCTTTTCGGTTGATTTCCGATTCTCATCGGCGGGTCAGGTCGTTTTTCAAATGTTTTTCAAGTCCGACGGCGACTCTGATATTGATTCTCCCACATTTTTTTATGTGAGCCACGTTATGATTCGAATGTTTGCGAGTTTGACGCAAACTCCGACGTTGACGGGGTGTTGCGATCCCCTCGCCGCTCGATGCAGAGTTTCTCTGCCGTTCATTTCAGATTTTCCGACGGAAGTCACGTGATTTGTCGGATGTTCTCTGAGTCTAGCGTCAACTTCGAACCTGAACCGGAATTTTGATGACCTCGACGTACGGTATCAAGCTGATCTGTGATTCATTGCCGATTTTTACCCGTGAGTCACGTGATCTTGCTTCGACCAATTCCGACCTCCAGAGCGAGTTAAGATCTCCTCGACGCAAGATACAAAGTGGCTGGTTGATTCGTTTCTCAATTTGACCCGAAAACACGTGATTTTACGAATGTTTTCCAAGTTCAACGTCGACTTTAACCTCGACAAGTTGTTCCGATCTTTCGGCCGCAAGATACAAAGTTGCTCTCCCGTTGATTTCCGATTCTCATTGGTGGGTCAGGTCGTTTTTCAAATGTTTTTCAAGTCCGACGGCGACTCTGATATTGATTCTCCCACATTTTTTTATGTGAGCCACGTTATGATTCGAATGTTTGCGAGTTTGACGCAAACTCCGACGTTGACGGGGTGTTGCGATCCCCTCGCCGCTCGATGCAGAGTTTCTCTGCCGTTCATTTCAGATTTTCCGACGGGAGTCACGTGATTTGTCGGATGTTCTCTGAGTCTAGCGTCAACTTCGAACCCGAACCGGAATTTCGATGACCTCGACGCACGGTATCAAGCTGATCTGTGATGCATTGCTGATTTTCGCCCGTGAGTCACGTGATCTTGCTTTGACCAATTTCAACCTTCAGAGCGAGTTGAGATCTCCACGACGCAAGATACAAAGTGGCTGGTTGATTCGTTTCTCAATTTGACCCGAAAACACGTGATTTTACGAATGTTTTCCAAGTTCAACGTCGACTTTAACCTCGACAAGTTGTTCCGATCTTTCGGCCGCAAGATACAAAGTTGCTCTCCCGTTGATTTCCGATTCTCATTGGTGGGTCAGGTCGTTTTTCAAATGTTTTTCAAGTCCGACGGCGACTCTGATATTGATTCTCCCACATTTTTTTATGTGAGCCACGTTATGATTCGAATGTTTGCGAGTTTGACGCAAACTCCGACGTTGACGGGGTGTTGCGATCCCCTCGCCGCTCGATGCAGAGTTTCTCTGCCGTTCATTTCAGATTTTCCGACGGGAGTCACGTGATTTGTCGGATGTTCTCTGAGTCTAGCGTCAACTTCGAACCCGAACCGGAATTTCGATGACCTCGACGCACGGTATCAAGCTGATCTGTGATGCATTGCCGATTTTCGCCCGTGAGTCACGTGATCTTGCTTTGACCAATTTCAACCTTCAGAGCGAGTTGAGATCTCCACGACGCAAGATACAAAGTGGCTGGTTAATTCGGTGCTCAAGTTGACTCAGAGACACGTGATTTTACGAATGTTTTCCAAGTTCAACGTCAACTGTAATCTCGACAAGTTGTTTCGATCTTTTCGCCGCAAGATACACAGTTGCTTTTCGGTTGATTTCCGATTCTCATCGGCGGGTCAGGTCGTTTTTCAAATGTTTTTCAAGTCCGACGGCGACTCTGATATTGATTCTCCCACATTTTTTTATGTGAGCCACGTTATGATTCGAATGTTTGCGAGTTTGACGCAAACTCCGACGTTGACGGGGTGTTGCGATCCCCTCGCCGCTCGATGCAGAGTTTCTCTGCCGTTCATTTCAGATTTTCCGACGGGAGTCACGTGATTTGTCGGATGTTCTCTGAGTCTAGCGTCAACTTCGAACCTGAACCGGAATTTTGATGACCTCGACGTACGGTATCAAGCTGATCTGTGATTCATTGCCGATTTTTACCCGTGAGTCACGTGATCTTGCTTCGACCAATTTCGACCTCCAGAGCGAGTTAAGATCTCCTCGACGCAAGATACAAAGTGGCTGGTTGATTCGTTTCTCAATTTGACCCGAAAACACGTGATTTTACGTATGTTTTCCAAGTTCAACCTCAACTTTAACCTCGACAAGTTGTTTCGATCTTTTCGCCGCAAGATACAAGATTGCTCTCCTTTTGATTTCCGATTCTCATCGGTGGGTCAGGTCGTTTTTCAAATATTTTTCAAGTCCGACGGCGACTCTGATATTGATTTTTCCACAATTTTTTATGTGAGCCACGTAATGATTCGACTGTTTCCGAATTTGACGCAAACTTCGACGTTGACGAGGCGTTGCGATCCCCTCGCCGCTCGATGCAGAGTTTATCTGCCGTTCATTTCAGATTTTTCGACGGGAGTCACGTGATTTTTCGGATGTTCTCTGAGTCTAGCGTCAACTTCGAACCCGAACCGGAATTTCGATGACCTCGACGCACGGTATCAAGCTGATCTGTGATGCATTGCCGATTTTCGCCCGTGAGTCACGTGATCTTGCTTTGACCAATTTCAACCTTCAGAGCGAGTTGAGATCTCCACGACGCAAGATACAAAGTGGCTGGTTAATTCGGTGCTCAAGTTGACTCAGAGACACGTGATTTTACGAATGTTTTCCAAGTTCAACGTCAACTGTAATCTCGACAAGTTGTTTCGATCTTTTCGCCGCAAGATACACAGTTGCTTTTCGGTTGATTTCCGATTCTCATCGGCGGGTCAGGTCGTTTTTCAAATGTTATTCAAGTCCGACGGCGACTCTGATATTGATTCTCCCACATTTTTTTATGTGAGCCACGTTATGATTCGAATGTTTGCGAGTTTGACGCAAACTCCGACGTTGACGGGGTGTTGCGATCCCCTCGCCGCTCGATGCAGAGTTTCTCTGCCGTTCATTTCAGATTTTCCGACGGGAGTCACGTGATTTGTCGGATGTTCTCTGAGTCTAGCGTCAACTTCGAACCTGAACCGGAATTTTGATGACCTCGACGTACGGTATCAAGCTGATCTGTGATTCATTGCCGATTTTTACCCGTGAGTCACGTGATCTTGCTTCGACCAATTTCGACCTCCAGAGCGAGTTAAGATCTCCTCGACGCAAGATACAAAGTGGCTGGTTGATTCGTTTCTCAATTTGACCCGAAAACACGTGATTTTACGTATGTTTTCCAAGTTCAACCTCAACTTTAACCTCGACAAGTTGTTTCGATCTTTTCGCCGCAAGATACAAAGTTGCTCTCCTTTTGATTTCCGATTCTCATCGGTGGGTCAGGTCGTTTTTCAAATATTTTTCAAGTCCGACGGCGACTCTGATATTGATTTTTCCACAATTTTTTATGTGAGCCACGTAATGATTCGACTGTTTCCGAATTTGACGCAAACTTCGACGTTGACGAGGCGTTGCGATCCCCTCGCCGCTCGATGCAGAGTTTATCTGCCGTTCATTTCAGATTTTTCGACGGGAGTCACGTGATTTTTCGGATGTTCTCTGAGTCTAGCGTCAACTTCGAACCCGAACCGGAATTTCGATGACCTCGACGTACGGTATCAAGCTGATCTGTGATGCATTGCCGATTTTCGCCCGTGAGTCACGTGATCTTGCTTTGACCAATTTCAACCTTCAGAGCGAGTTGAGATCTCCACGACGCAAGATACAAAGTGGCTGGTTAATTCGGTGCTCAAGTTGACTCAGAGACACGTGATTTTACGAATGTTTTCCAAGTTCAACGTCAACTGTAATCTCGACAAGTTGTTTCGATCTTTTCGCCGCAAGATACACAGTTGCTTTTCGGTTGATTTCCGATTCTCATCGGCGGGTCAGGTCGTTTTTCAAATGTTTCTCAAGTCCGACGGCGACTCTGATATTGATTCTCCCACATTTTTTTATGTGAGCCACGTTATGATTCGAATGTTTGCGAGTTTGACGCAAACTCCGACGTTGACGGGGTGTTGCGATCCCCTCGCCGCTCGATGCAGAGTTTCTCTGCCGTTCATTTCAGATTTTCCGACGGAAGTCACGTGATTTGTCGGATGTTCTCTGAGTCTAGCGTCAACTTCGAACCTGAACCGGAATTTTGATGACCTCGACGTACGGTATCAAGCTGATCTGTGATTCATTGCCGATTTTTACCCGTGAGTCAAGTGATCTTGCTTCGACCAATTCCGACCTCCAGAGCGAGTTAAGATCTCCTCGACGCAAGATACAAAGTGGCTGGTTGATTCGTTTCTCAATTTGACCCGAAAACACGTGATTTTACGAATGTTTTCCAAGTTCAACGTCGACTTTAACCTCGACAAGTTGTTCCGATCTTTCGGCCGCAAGATACAAAGTTGCTCTCCCGTTGATTTCCGATTCTCATTGGTGGGTCAGGTCGTTTTTCAAATGTTTTTCAAGTCCGACGGCGACTCTGATATTGATTCTCCCACATTTTTTTATGTGAGCCACGTTATGATTCGAATGTTTGCGAGTTTGACGCAAACTCCGACGTTGACGGGGTGTTGCGATCCCCTCGCCGCTCGATGCAGAGTTTCTCTGCCGTTCATTTCAGATTTTCCGACGGGAGTCACGTGATTTGTCGGATGTTCTCTGAGTCTAGCGTCAACTTCGAACCCGAACCGGAATTTCGATGACCTCGACGCACGGTATCAAGCTGATCTGTGATGCATTGCTGATTTTCGCCCGTGAGTCACGTGATCTTGCTTTGACCAATTTCAACCTTCAGAGCGAGTTGAGATCTCCACGACGCAAGATACAAAGTGGCTGGTTGATTCGTTTCTCAATTTGACCCGAAAACACGTGATTTTACGAATGTTTTCCAAGTTCAACGTCGACTTTAACCTCGACAAGTTGTTCCGATCTTTCGGCCGCAAGATACAAAGTTGCTCTCCCGTTGATTTCCGATTCTCATTGGTGGGTCAGGTCGTTTTTCAAATGTTTTTCAAGTCCGACGGCGACTCTGATATTGATTCTCCCACATTTTTTTATGTGAGCCACGTTATGATTCGAATGTTTGCGAGTTTGACGCAAACTCCGACGTTGACGGGGTGTTGCGATCCCCTCGCCGCTCGATGCAGAGTTTCTCTGCCGTTCATTTCAGATTTTCCGACGGGAGTCACGTGATTTGTCGGATGTTCTCTGAGTCTAGCGTCAACTTCGAACCCGAACCGGAATTTCGATGACCTCGACGCACGGTATCAAGCTGATCTGTGATGCATTGCCGATTTTCGCCCGTGAGTCACGTGATCTTGCTTTGACCAATTTCAACCTTCAGAGCGAGTTGAGATCTCCACGACGCAAGATACAAAGTGGCTGGTTAATTCGGTGCTCAAGTTGACTCAGAGACACGTGATTTTACGAATGTTTTCCAAGTTCAACGTCAACTGTAATCTCGACAAGTTGTTTCGATCTTTTCGCCGCAAGATACACAGTTGCTTTTCGGTTGATTTCCGATTCTCATCGGCGGGTCAGGTCGTTTTTCAAATGTTTTTCAAGTCCGACGGCGACTCTGATATTGATTCTCCCACATTTTTTAATGTGAGCCACGTTATGATTCGAATGTTTGCGAGTTTGACGCAAACTCCGACGTTGACGGGGTGTTGCGATCCCCTCGCCGCTCGATGCAGAGTTTCTCTGCCGTTCATTTCAGATTTTCCGACGGGAGTCACGTGATTTGTCGGATGTTCTCTGAGTCTAGCGTCAACTTCGAACCTGAACCGGAATTTTGATGACCTCGACGTACGGTATCAAGCTGATCTGTGATTCATTGCCGATTTTTACCCGTGAGTCACGTGATCTTGCTTCGACCAATTTCGACCTCCAGAGCGAGTTAAGATCTCCTCGACGCAAGATACAAAGTGGCTGGTTGATTCGTTTCTCAATTTGACCCGAAAACACGTGATTTTACGTATGTTTTCCAAGTTCAACCTCAACTTTAACCTCGACAAGTTGTTTCGATCTTTTCGCCGCAAGATACAAAGTTGCTCTCCTTTTGATTTCCGATTCTCATCGGTGGGTCAGGTCGTTTTTCAAATATTTTTCAAGTCCGACGGCGACTCTGATATTGATTTTTCCACAATTTTTTATGTGAGCCACGTAATGATTCGACTGTTTCCGAATTTGACGCAAACTTCGACGTTGACGAGGCGTTGCGATCCCCTCGCCGCTCGATGCAGAGTTTATCTGCCGTTCATTTCAGATTTTTCGACGGGAGTCACGTGATTTTTCGGATGTTCTCTGAGTCTAGCGTCAACTTCGAACCCGAACCGGAATTTCGATGACCTCGACGCACGGTATCAAGCTGATCTGTGATGCATTGCCGATTTTCGCCCGTGAGTCACGTGATCTTGCTTTCACCAATTTCAACCTTCAGAGCGAGTTGAGATCTCCACGACGCAAGATACAAAGTGGCTGGTTAATTCGGTGCTCAAGTTGACTCAGAGACACGTGATTTTACGAATGTTTTCCAAGTTCAACGTCAACTGTAATCTCGACAAGTTGTTTCGATCTTTTCGCCGCAAGATACACAGTTGCTTTTCGGTTGATTTCCGATTCTCATCGGCGGGTCAGGTCGTTTTTCAAATGTTATTCAAGTCCGACGGCGACTCTGATATTGATTCTCCCACATTTTTTTATGTGAGCCACGTTATGATTCGAATGTTTGCGAGTTTGACGCAAACTCCGACGTTGACGGGGTGTTGCGATCCCCTCGCCGCTCGATGCAGAGTTTCTCTGCCGTTCATTTCAGATTTTCCGACGGGAGTCACGTGATTTGTCGGATGTTCTCTGAGTCTAGCGTCAACTTCGAACCTGAACCGGAATTTTGATGACCTCGACGTACGGTATCAAGCTGATCTGTGATTCATTGCCGATTTTTACCCGTGAGTCACGTGATCTTGCTTCGACCAATTTCGACCTCCAGAGCGAGTTAAGATCTCCTCGACGCAAGATACAAAGTGGCTGGTTGATTCGTTTCTCAATTTGACCCGAAAACACGTGATTTTACGTATGTTTTCCAAGTTCAACCTCAACTTTAACCTCGACAAGTTGTTTCGATCTTTTCGCCGCAAGATACAAAGTTGCTCTCCTTTTGATTTCCGATTCTCATCGGTGGGTCAGGTCGTTTTTCAAATATTTTTCAAGTCCGACGGCGACTCTGATATTGATTTTTCCACAATTTTTTATGTGAGCCACGTAATGATTCGACTGTTTCCGAATTTGACGCAAACTTCGACGTTGACGAGGCGTTGCGATCCCCTCGCCGCTCGATGCAGAGTTTATCTGCCGTTCATTTCAGATTTTTCGACGGGAGTCACGTGATTTTTCGGATGTTCTCTGAGTCTAGCGTCAACTTCGAACCCGAACCGGAATTTCGATGACCTCGACGCACGGTATCAAGCTGATCTGTGATGCATTGCCGATTTTCGCCCGTGAGTCACGTGATCTTGCTTTGACCAATTTCAACCTTCAGAGCGAGTTGAGATCTCCACGACGCAAGATACAAAGTGGCTGGTTAATTCGGTGCTCAAGTTGACTCAGAGACACGTGATTTTACGAATGTTTTCCAAGTTCAACGTCAACTGTAATCTCGACAAGTTGTTTCGATCTTTTCGCCGCAAGATACACAGTTGCTTTTCGGTTGATTTCCGATTCTCATCGGCGGGTCAGGTCGTTTTTCAAATGTTATTCAAGTCCGACGGCGACTCTGATATTGATTCTCCCACATTTTTTTATGTGAGCCACGTTATGATTCGAATGTTTGCGAGTTTGACGCAAACTCCGACGTTGACGGGGTGTTGCGATCCCCTCGCCGCTCGATGCAGAGTTTCTCTGCCGTTCATTTCAGATTTTCCGACGGGAGTCACGTGATTTGTCGGATGTTCTCTGAGTCTAGCGTCAACTTCGAACCTGAACCGGAATTTTGATGACCTCGACGTACGGTATCAAGCTGATCTGTGATTCATTGCCGATTTTTACCCGTGAGTCACGTGATCTTGCTTCGACCAATTTCGACCTCCAGAGCGAGTTAAGATCTCCTCGACGCAAGATACAAAGTGGCTGGTTGATTCGTTTCTCAATTTGACCCGAAAACACGTGATTTTACGTATGTTTTCCAAGTTCAACCTCAACTTTAACCTCGACAAGTTGTTTCGATCTTTTCGCCGCAAGATACAAAGTTGCTCTCCTTTTGATTTCCGATTCTCATCGGTGGGTCAGGTCGTTTTTCAAATATTTTTCAAGTCCGACGGCGACTCTGATATTGATTTTTCCACAATTTTTTATGTGAGCCACGTAATGATTCGACTGTTTCCGAATTTGACGCAAACTTCGACGTTGACGAGGCGTTGCGATCCCCTCGCCGCTCGATGCAGAGTTTATCTGCCGTTCATTTCAGATTTTTCGACGGGAGTCACGTGATTTTTCGGATGTTCTCTGAGTCTAGCGTCAACTTCGAACCCGAACCGGAATTTCGATGACCTCGACGCACGGTATCAAGCTGATCTGTGATGCATTGCCGATTTTCGCCCGTGAGTCACGTGATCTTGCTTTGACCAATTTCAACCTTCAGAGCGAGTTGAGATCTCCACGACGCAAGATACAAAGTGGCTGGTTAATTCGGTGCTCAAGTTGACTCAGAGACACGTGATTTTACGAATGTTTTCCAAGTTCAACGTCAACTGTAATCTCGACAAGTTGTTTCGATCTTTTCGCCGCAAGATACACAGTTGCTTTTCGGTTGATTTCCGATTCTCATCGGCGGGTCAGGTCGTTTTTCAAATGTTTTTCAAGTCCGACGGCGACTCTGATATTGATTCTCCCACATTTTTTTATGTGAGCCACGTTATGATTCGAATGTTTGCGAGTTTGACGCAAACTCCGACGTTGACGGGGTGTTGCGATCCCCTCGCCGCTCGATGCAGAGTTTCTCTGCCGTTCATTTCAGATTTTCCGACGGAAGTCACGTGATTTGTCGGATGTTCTCTGAGTCTAGCGTCAACTTCGAACCTGAACCGGAATTTTGATGACCTCGACGTACGGTATCAAGCTGATCTGTGATTCATTGCCGATTTTTACCCGTGAGTCACGTGATCTTGCTTCGACCAATTCCGACCTCCAGAGCGAGTTAAGATCTCCTCGACGCAAGATACAAAGTGGCTGGTTGATTCGTTTCTCAATTTGACCCGAAAACACGTGATTTTACGAATGTTTTCCAAGTTCAACGTCGACTTTAACCTCGACAAGTTGTTCCGATCTTTCCGCCGCAAGATACAAAGTTGCTCTCCCGTTGATTTCCGATTCTCATTGGTGGGTCAGGTCGTTTATCAAATGTTTTTCAAGTCCGACGGCGACTCTGATATTGATTCTCCCACATTTTTTTATGTGAGCCACGTTATGATTCGAATGTTTGCGAGTTTGACGCAAACTCCGACGTTGACGGGGTGTTGCGATCCCCTCGCCGCTCGATGCAGAGTTTCTCTGCCGTTCATTTCAGATTTTCCGACGGGAGTCACGTGATTTGTCGGATGTTCTCTGAGTCTAGCGTCAACTTCGAACCCGAACCGGAATTTCGATGACCTCGACGCACGGTATCAAGCTGATCTGTGATGCATTGCCGATTTTCGCCCGTGAGTCACGTGATCTTGCTTTGACCAATTTCAACCTTCAGAGCGAGTTGAGATCTCCACGACGCAAGATACAAAGTGGCTGGTTAATTCGGTGCTCAAGTTGACTCAGAGACACGTGATTTTACGAATGTTTTCCAAGTTCAACGTCAACTGTAATCTCGACAAGTTGTTTCGATCTTTTCGCCGCAAGATACACAGTTGCTTTTCGGTTGATTTCCGATTCTCATCGGCGGGTCAGGTCGTTTTTCAAATGTTTTTCAAGTCCGACGGCGACTCTGATATTGATTCTCCCACATTTTTTTATGTGAGCCACGTTATGATTCGAATGTTTGCGAGTTTGACGCAAACTCCGACGTTGACGGGGTGTTGCGATCCCCTCGCCGCTCGATGCAGAGTTTCTCTGCCGTTCATTTCAGATTTTCCGACGGACGTCACGTGATTTGTCGGATGTTCTCTGAGTCTAGCGTCAACTTCGAACCTGAACCGGAATTTTGATGACCTCGACGTACGGTATCAAGCTGATCTGTGATTCATTGCCGATTTTTACCCGTGAGTCACGTGATCTTGCTTCGACCAATTCCGACCTCCAGAGCGAGTTAAGATCTCCTCGACGCAAGATACAAAGTGGCTGGTTGATTCGTTTCTCAATTTGACCCGAAAACACGTGATTTTACGAATGTTTTCCAAGTTCAACGTCGACTTTAACCTCGACAAGTTGTTCCGATCTTTCCGCCGCAAGATACAAAGCTGCTCTCCCGTTGATTTCCGATTCTCATCGGTGGGTCAGGTCGTTTTTCAAATGTTTTTCAAGTCCGACGGCGACTCTGATATTGATTCTCCCACATTTTTTTATGTGAGCCACGTTATGATTCGAATGTTTGCGAGTTTGACGCAAACTCCGACGTTGACGGGGTGTTGCGATCCCCTCGCCGCTCGATGCAGAGTTTCTCTGCCGTTCATTTCAGATTTTCCGACGGGAGTCACGTGATTTGTCGGATGTTCTCTGAGTCTAGCGTCAACTTCGAACCTGAACCGGAATTTTGATGACCTCGACGTACGGTATCAAGCTGATCTGTGATTCATTGCCGATTTTTACCCGTGAGTCACGTGATCTTGCTTCGACCAATTTCGACCTCCAGAGCGAGTTAAGATCTCCTCGACGCAAGATACAAAGTGGCTGGTTGATTCGTTTCTCAATTTGACCCGAAAACACGTGATTTTACGTATGTTTTCCAAGTTCAACCTCAACTTTAACCTCGACAAGTTGTTTCGATCTTTTCGCCGCAAGATACAAAGTTGCTCTCCTTTTGATTTCCGATTCTCATCGGTGGGTCAGGTCGTTTTTCAAATATTTTTCAAGTCCGACGGCGACTCTGATATTGATTTTTCCACAATTTTTTATGTGAGCCACGTAATGATTCGACTGTTTCCGAATTTGACGCAAACTTCGACGTTGACGAGGCGTTGCGATCCCCTCGCCGCTCGATGCAGAGTTTATCTGCCGTTCATTTCAGATTTTTCGACGGGAGTCACGTGATTTTTCGGATGTTCTCTGAGTCTAGCGTCAACTTCGAACCCGAACCGGAATTTCGATGACCTCGACGCACGGTATCAAGCTGATCTGTGATGCATTGCCGATTTTCGCCCGTGAGTCACGTGATCTTGCTTTGACCAATTTCAACCTTCAGAGCGAGTTGAGATCTCCACGACGCAAGATACAAAGTGGCTGGTTAATTCGGTGCTCAAGTTGACTCAGAGACACGTGATTTTACGAATGTTTTCCAAGTTCAACGTCAACTGTAATCTCGACAAGTTGTTTCGATCTTTTCGCCGCAAGATACACAGTTGCTTTTCGGTTGATTTCCGATTCTCATCGGCGGGTCAGGTCGTTTTTCAAATGTTTTTCAAGTCCGACGGCGACTCTGATATTGATTCTCCCACATTTTTTTATGTGAGCCACGTTATGATTCGAATGTTTGCGAGTTTGACGCAAACTCCGACGTTGACGGGGTGTTGCGATCCCCTCGCCGCTCGATGCAGAGTTTCTCTGCCGTTCATTTCAGATTTTCCGACGGGAGTCACGTGATTTGTCGGATGTTCTCTGAGTCTAGCGTCAACTTCGAACCTGAACCGGAATTTTGATGACCTCGACGTACGGTATCAAGCTGATCTGTGATTCATTGCCGATTTTTACCCGTGAGTCACGTGATCTTGCTTCGACCAATTTCGACCTCCAGAGCGAGTTAAGATCTCCTCGACGCAAGATACAAAGTGGCTGGTGGATTCGTTTCTCAATTTGACCCGAAAACACGTGATTTTACGTATGTTTTCCAAGTTCAACCTCAACTTTAACCTCGACAAGTTGTTTCGATCTTTTCGCCGCAAGATACAAAGTTGCTCTCCTTTTGATTTCCGATTCTCATCGGTGGGTCAGGTCGTTTTTCAAATATTTTTCAAGTCCGACGGCGACTCTGATATTGATTTTTCCACAATTTTTTATGTGAGCCACGTAATGATTCGACTGTTCCCGAATTTGACGCAAACTCCGACGTTGACGGGGTGTTGCGATCCCCTCGCCGCTCGATGCAGAGTTTCTCTGCCGTTCATTTCAGATTTTCCGACGGGAGTCACGTGATTTGTCGGATGTTCTCTGAGTCTAGCGTCAACTTCGAACCTGAACCGGAATTTCGATGACCTCGACGCACGGTATCAAGCTGATCTGTGATGCATTGCCGATTTTCGCCCGTGAGTCACGTGATCTTGCTTTGACCAATTTCAACCTTCAGAGCGAGTTGAGATCTCCACGACGCAAGATACAAAGTGGCTGGTTAATTCGGTGCTCAAGTTGACTCAGAGACACGTGATTTTACGAATGTTTTCCAAGTTCAACGTCAACTGTAATCTCGACAAGTTGTTTCGATCTTTTCGCCGCAAGATACACAGTTGCTTTTCGGTTGATTTCCGATTCTCATCGGCGGGTCAGGTCGTTTTTCAAATGTTTTTCAAGTCCGACGGCGACTCTGATATTGATTCTCCCACATTTTTTTATGTGAGCCACGTTATGATTCGAATGTTTGCGAGTTTGACGCAAACTCCGACGTTGACGGGGTGTTGCGATCCCCTCGCCGCTCGATGCAGAGTTTCTCTGCCGTTCATTTCAGATTTTCCGACGGGAGTCACGTGATTTGTCGGATGTTCTCTGAGTCTAGCGTCAACTTCGAACCTGAACCGGAATTTTGATGACCTCGACGTACGGTATCAAGCTGATCTGTGATTCATTGCCGATTTTTACCCGTGAGTCACGTGATCTTGCTTCGACCAATTTCGACCTCCAGAGCGAGTTAAGATCTCCTCGACGCAAGATACAAAGTGGCTGGTTGATTCGTTTCTCAATTTGACCCGAAAACACGTGATTTTACGTATGTTTTCCAAGTTCAACCTCAACTTTAACCTCGACAAGTTGTTTCGATCTTTTCGCCGCAAGATACAAAGTTGCTCTCCTTTTGATTTCCGATTCTCATCGGTGGGTCAGGTCGTTTTTCAAATATTTTTCAAGTCCGACGGCGACTCTGATATTGATTTTTCCACAATTTTTTATGTGAGCCACGTAATGATTCGACTGTTTCCGAATTTGACGCAAACTTCGACGTTGACGAGGCGTTGCGATCCCCTCGCCGCTCGATGCAGAGTTTATCTGCCGTTCATTTCAGATTTTTCGACGGGAGTCACGTGATTTTTCGGATGTTCTCTGAGTCTAGCGTCAACTTCGAACCCGAACCGGAATTTCGATGACCTCGACGCACGGTATCAAGCTGATCTGTGATGCATTGCCGATTTTCGCCCGTGAGTCACGTGATCTTGCTTTGACCAATTTCAACCTTCAGAGCGAGTTGAGATCTCCACGACGCAAGATACAAAGTGGCTGGTTAATTCGGTGCTCAAGTTGACTCAGAGACACGTGATTTTACGAATGTTTTCCAAGTTCAACGTCAACTGTAATCTCGACAAGTTGTTTCGATCTTTTCGCCGCAAGATACACAGTTGCTTTTCGGTTGATTTCCGATTCTCATCGGCGGGTCAGGTCGTTTTTCAAATGTTTTTCAAGTCCGACGGCGACTCTGATATTGATTCTCCCACATTTTTTTATGTGAGCCACGTTATGATTCGAATGTTTGCGAGTTTGACGCAAACTCCGACGTTGACGGGGTGTTGCGATCCCCTCGCCGCTCGATGCAGAGTTTCTCTGCCGTTCATTTCAGATTTTCCGACGGGAGTCACGTGATTTGTCGGATGTTCTCTGAGTCTAGCGTCAACTTCGAACCTGAACCGGAATTTTGATGACCTCGACGTACGGTATCAAGCTGATCTGTGATTCATTGCCGATTTTTACCCGTGAGTCACGTGATCTTGCTTCGACCAATTTCGACCTCCAGAGCGAGTTAAGATCTCCTCGACGCAAGATACAAAGTGGCTGGTTGATTCGTTTCTCAATTTGACCCGAAAACACGTGATTTTACGTATGTTTTCCAAGTTCAACCTCAACTTTAACCTCGACAAGTTGTTTCGATCTTTTCGCCGCAAGATACAAAGTTGCTCTCCTTTTGATTTCCGATTCTCATCGGTGGGTCAGGTCGTTTTTCAAATATTTTTCAAGTCCGACGGCGACTCTGATATTGATTTTTCCACAATTTTTTATGTGAGCCACGTAATGATTCGACTGTTTCCGAATTTGACGCAAACTTCGACGTTGACGAGGCGTTGCGATCCCCTCGCCGCTCGATGCAGAGTTTATCTGCCGTTCATTTCAGATTTTTCGACGGGAGTCACGTGATTTTTCGGATGTTCTCTGAGTCTAGCGTCAACTTCGAACCCGAACCGGAATTTCGATGACCTCGACGCACGGTATCAAGCTGATCTGTGATGCATTGCCGATTTTCGCCCGTGAGTCACGTGATCTTGCTTTGACCAATTTCAACCTTCAGAGCGAGTTGAGATCTCCACGACGCAAGATACAAAGTGGCTGGTTAATTCGGTGCTCAAGTTGACTCAGAGACACGTGATTTTACGAATGTTTTCCAAGTTCAACGTCAACTGTAATCTCGACAAGTTGTTTCGATCTTTTCGCCGCAAGATACACAGTTGCTTTTCGGTTGATTTCCGATTCTCATCGGCGGGTCAGGTCGTTTTTCAAATGTTTTTCAAGTCCGACGGCGACTCTGATATTGATTCTCCCACATTTTTTTATGTGAGCCACGTTATGATTCGAATGTTTGCGAGTTTGACGCAAACTCCGACGTTGACGGGGTGTTGCGATCCCCTCGCCGCTCGATGCAGAGTTTCTCTGCCGTTCATTTCAGATTTTCCGACGGGAGTCACGTGATTTGTCGGATGTTCTCTGAGTCTAGCGTCAACTTCGAACCTGAACCGGAATTTTGATGACCTCGACGTACGGTATCAAGCTGATCTGTGATTCATTGCCGATTTTTACCCGTGAGTCACGTGATCTTGCTTCGACCAATTTCGACCTCCAGAGCGAGTTAAGATCTCCTCGACGCAAGATACAAAGTGGCTGGTGGATTCGTTTCTCAATTTGACCCGAAAACACGTGATTTTACGTATGTTTTCCAAGTTCAACCTCAACTTTAACCTCGACAAGTTGTTTCGATCTTTTCGCCGCAAGATACAAAGTTGCTCTCCTTTTGATTTCCGATTCTCATCGGTGGGTCAGGTCGTTTTTCAAATATTTTTCAAGTCCGACGGCGACTCTGATATTGATTTTTCCACAATTTTTTATGTGAGCCACGTAATGATTCGACTGTTTCCGAATTTGACGCAAACTCCGACGTTGACGGGGTGTTGCGATCCCCTCGCCGCTCGATGCAGAGTTTCTCTGCCGTTCATTTCAGATTTTCCGACGGGAGTCACGTGATTTGTCGGATGTTCTCTGAGTCTAGCGTCAACTTCGAACCTGAACCGGAATTTCGATGACCTCGACGCACGGTATCAAGCTGATCTGTGATGCATTGCCGATTTTCGCCCGTGAGTCACGTGATCTTGCTTTGACCAATTTCAACCTTCAGAGCGAGTTGAGATCTCCACGACGCAAGATACAAAGTGGCTGGTTAATTCGGTGCTCAAGTTGACTCAGAGACACGTGATTTTACGAATGTTTTCCAAGTTCAACGTCAACTGTAATCTCGACAAGTTGTTTCGATCTTTTCGCCGCAAGATACACAGTTGCTTTTCGGTTGATTTCCGATTCTCATCGGCGGGTCAGGTCGTTTTTCAAATGTTTTTCAAGTCCGACGGCGACTCTGATATTGATTCTCCCACATTTTTTTATGTGAGCCACGTTATGATTCGAATGTTTGCGAGTTTGACGCAAACTCCGACGTTGACGGGGTGTTGCGATCCCCTCGCCGCTCGATGCAGAGTTTCTCTGCCGTTCATTTCAGATTTTCCGACGGGAGTCACGTGATTTGTCGGATGTTCTCTGAGTCTAGCGTCAACTTCGAACCTGAACCGGAATTTTGATGACCTCGACGTACGGTATCAAGCTGATCTGTGATTCATTGCCGATTTTTACCCGTGAGTCACGTGATCTTGCTTCGACCAATTTCGACCTCCAGAGCGAGTTAAGATCTCCTCGACGCAAGATACAAAGTGGCTGGTTGATTCGTTTCTCAATTTGACCCGAAAACACGTGATTTTACGTATGTTTTCCAAGTTCAACCTCAACTTTAACCTCGACAAGTTGTTTCGATCTTTTCGCCGCAAGATACAAAGTTGCTCTCCTTTTGATTTCCGATTCTCATCGGTGGGTCAGGTCGTTTTTCAAATATTTTTCAAGTCCGACGGCGACTCTGATATTGATTTTTCCACAATTTTTTATGTGAGCCACGTAATGATTCGACTGTTTCCGAATTTGACGCAAACTTCGACGTTGACGAGGCGTTGCGATCCCCTCGCCGCTCGATGCAGAGTTTATCTGCCGTTCATTTCAGATTTTTCGACGGGAGTCACGTGATTTTTCGGATGTTCTCTGAGTCTAGCGTCAACTTCGAACCCGAACCGGAATTTCGATGACCTCGACGCACGGTATCAAGCTGATCTGTGATGCATTGCCGATTTTCGCCCGTGAGTCACGTGATCTTGCTTTGACCAATTTCAACCTTCAGAGCGAGTTGAGATCTCCACGACGCAAGATACAAAGTGGCTGGTTAATTCGGTGCTCAAGTTGACTCAGAGACACGTGATTTTACGAATGTTTTCCAAGTTCAACGTCAACTGTAATCTCGACAAGTTGTTTCGATCTTTTCGCCGCAAGATACACAGTTGCTTTTCGGTTGATTTCCGATTCTCATCGGCGGGTCAGGTCGTTTTTCAAATGTTTTTCAAGTCCGACGGCGACTCTGATATTGATTCTCCCACATTTTTTTATGTGAGCCACGTTATGATTCGAATGTTTGCGAGTTTGACGCAAACTCCGACGTTGACGGGGTGTTGCGATCCCCTCGCCGCTCGATGCAGAGTTTCTCTGCCGTTCATTTCAGATTTTCCGACGGGAGTCACGTGATTTGTCGGATGTTCTCTGAGTCTAGCGTCAACTTCGAACCTGAACCGGAATTTTGATGACCTCGACGTACGGTATCAAGCTGATCTGTGATTCATTGCCGATTTTTACCCGTGAGTCACGTGATCTTGCTTCGACCAATTTCGACCTCCAGAGCGAGTTAAGATCTCCTCGACGCAAGATACAAAGTGGCTGGTGGATTCGTTTCTCAATTTGACCCGAAAACACGTGATTTTACGTATGTTTTCCAAGTTCAACCTCAACTTTAACCTCGACAAGTTGTTTCGATCTTTTCGCCGCAAGATACAAAGTTGCTCTCCTTTTGATTTCCGATTCTCATCGGTGGGTCAGGTCGTTTTTCAAATATTTTTCAAGTCCGACGGCGACTCTGATATTGATTTTTCCACAATTTTTTATGTGAGCCACGTAATGATTCGACTGTTTCCGAATTTGACGCAAACTCCGACGTTGACGGGGTGTTGCGATCCCCTCGCCGCTCGATGCAGAGTTTCTCTGCCGTTCATTTCAGATTTTCCGACGGGAGTCACGTGATTTGTCGGATGTTCTCTGAGTCTAGCGTCAACTTCGAACCTGAACCGGAATTTCGATGACCTCGACGCACGGTATCAAGCTGATCTGTGATGCATTGCCGATTTTCGCCCGTGAGTCACGTGATCTTGCTTTGACCAATTTCAACCTTCAGAGCGAGTTGAGATCTCCACGACGCAAGATACAAAGTGGCTGGTTAATTCGGTGCTCAAGTTGACTCAGAGACACGTGATTTTACGAATGTTTTCCAAGTTCAACGTCAACTGTAATCTCGACAAGTTGTTTCGATCTTTTCGCCGCAAGATACACAGTTGCTTTTCGGTTGATTTCCGATTCTCATCGGCGGGTCAGGTCGTTTTTCAAATGTTTTTCAAGTCCGACGGCGACTCTGATATTGATTCTCCCACATTTTTTTATGTGAGCCACGTTATGATTCGAATGTTTGCGAGTTTGACGCAAACTCCGACGTTGACGGGGTGTTGCGATCCCCTCGCCGCTCGATGCAGAGTTTCTCTGCCGTTCATTTCAGATTTTCCGACGGGAGTCACGTGATTTGTCGGATGTTCTCTGAGTCTAGCGTCAACTTCGAACCTGAACCGGAATTTTGATGACCTCGACGTACGGTATCAAGCTGATCTGTGATTCATTGCCGATTTTTACCCGTGAGTCACGTGATCTTGCTTCGACCAATTTCGACCTCCAGAGCGAGTTAAGATCTCCTCGACGCAAGATACAAAGTGGCTGGTTGATTCGTTTCTCAATTTGACCCGAAAACACGTGATTTTACGTATGTTTTCCAAGTTCAACCTCAACTTTAACCTCGACAAGTTGTTTCGATCTTTTCGCCGCAAGATACAAAGTTGCTCTCCTTTTGATTTCCGATTCTCATCGGTGGGTCAGGTCGTTTTTCAAATATTTTTCAAGTCCGACGGCGACTCTGATATTGATTTTTCCACAATTTTTTATGTGAGCCACGTAATGATTCGACTGTTTCCGAATTTGACGCAAACTTCGACGTTGACGAGGCGTTGCGATCCCCTCGCCGCTCGATGCAGAGTTTATCTGCCGTTCATTTCAGATTTTTCGACGGGAGTCACGTGATTTTTCGGATGTTCTCTGAGTCTAGCGTCAACTTCGAACCCGAACCGGAATTTCGATGACCTCGACGCACGGTATCAAGCTGATCTGTGATGCATTGCCGATTTTCGCCCGTGAGTCACGTGATCTTGCTTTGACCAATTTCAACCTTCAGAGCGAGTTGAGATCTCCACGACGCAAGATACAAAGTGGCTGGTTAATTCGGTGCTCAAGTTGACTCAGAGACACGTGATTTTACGAATGTTTTCCAAGTTCAACGTCAACTGTAATCTCGACAAGTTGTTTCGATCTTTTCGCCGCAAGATACACAGTTGCTTTTCGGTTGATTTCCGATTCTCATCGGCGGGTCAGGTCGTTTTTCAAATGTTTTTCAAGTCCGACGGCGACTCTGATATTGATTCTCCCACATTTTTTTATGTGAGCCACGTTATGATTCGAATGTTTGCGAGTTTGACGCAAACTCCGACGTTGACGGGGTGTTGCGATCCCCTCGCCGCTCGATGCAGAGTTTCTCTGCCGTTCATTTCAGATTTTCCGACGGGAGTCACGTGATTTGTCGGATGTTCTCTGAGTCTAGCGTCAACTTCGAACCTGAACCGGAATTTTGATGACCTCGACGTACGGTATCAAGCTGATCTGTGATTCATTGCCGATTTTTACCCGTGAGTCACGTGATCTTGCTTCGACCAATTTCGACCTCCAGAGCGAGTTAAGATCTCCTCGACGCAAGATACAAAGTGGCTGGTTGATTCGTTTCTCAATTTGACCCGAAAACACGTGATTTTACGTATGTTTTCCAAGTTCAACCTCAACTTTAACCTCGACAAGTTGTTTCGATCTTTTCGCCGCAAGATACAAAGTTGCTCTCCTTTTGATTTCCGATTCTCATCGGTGGGTCAGGTCGTTTTTCAAATATTTTTCAAGTCCGACGGCGACTCTGATATTGATTTTTCCACAATTTTTTATGTGAGCCACGTAATGATTCGACTGTTTCCGAATTTGACGCAAACTTCGACGTTGACGAGGCGTTGCGATCCCCTCGCCGCTCGATGCAGAGTTTATCTGCCGTTCATTTCAGATTTTTCGACGGGAGTCACGTGATTTTTCGGATGTTCTCTGAGTCTAGCGTCAACTTCGAACCCGAACCGGAATTTCGATGACCTCGACGCACGGTATCAAGCTGATCTGTGATGCATTGCCGATTTTCGCCCGTGAGTCACGTGATCTTGCTTTGACCAATTTCAACCTTCAGAGCGAGTTGAGATCTCCACGACGCAAGATACAAAGTGGCTGGTTAATTCGGTGCTCAAGTTGACTCAGAGACACGTGATTTTACGAATGTTTTCCAAGTTCAACGTCAACTGTAATCTCGACAAGTTGTTTCGATCTTTTCGCCGCAAGATACACAGTTGCTTTTCGGTTGATTTCCGATTCTCATCGGCGGGTCAGGTCGTTTTTCAAATGTTTTTCAAGTCCGACGGCGACTCTGATATTGATTCTCCCACATTTTTTTATGTGAGCCACGTTATGATTCGAATGTTTGCGAGTTTGACGCAAACTCCGACGTTGACGGGGTGTTGCGATCCCCTCGCCGCTCGATGCAGAGTTTCTCTGCCGTTCATTTCAGATTTTCCGACGGGAGTCACGTGATTTGTCGGATGTTCTCTGAGTCTAGCGTCAACTTCGAACCTGAACCGGAATTTTGATGACCTCGACGTACGGTATCAAGCTGATCTGTGATTCATTGCCGATTTTTACCCGTGAGTCACGTGATCTTGCTTCGACCAATTTCGACCTCCAGAGCGAGTTAAGATCTCCTCGACGCAAGATACAAAGTGGCTGGTTGATTCGTTTCTCAATTTGACCCGAAAACACGTGATTTTACGTATGTTTTCCAAGTTCAACCTCGACTTTAACCTCGACAAGTTGTTTCGATCTTTTCGCCGCAAGATACAAAGTTGCTCTCCTTTTGATTTCCGATTCTCATCGGTGGGTCAGGTCGTTTTTCAAATATTTTTCAAGTCCGACGGCGACTCTGATATTGATTTTTCCACAATTTTTTATGTGAGCCACGTAATGATTCGACTGTTTCCGAATTTGACGCAAACTTCGACGTTGACGAGGCGTTGCGATCCCCTCGCCGCTCGATGCAGAGTTTATCTGCCGTTCATTTCAGATTTTTCGACGGGAGTCACGTGATTTTTCGGATGTTCTCTGAGTCTAGCGTCAACTTCGAACCCGAACCGGAATTTCGATGACCTCGACGCACGGTATCAAGCTGATCTGTGATGCATTGCCGATTTTCGCCCGTGAGTCACGTGATCTTGCTTTGACCAATTTCAACCTTCAGAGCGAGTTGAGATCTCCACGACGCAAGATACAAAGTGGCTGGTTAATTCGGTGCTCAAGTTGACTCAGAGACACGTGATTTTACGAATGTTTTCCAAGTTCAACGTCAACTGTAATCTCGACAAGTTGTTTCGATCTTTTCGCCGCAAGATACACAGTTGCTTTTCGGTTGATTTCCGATTCTCATCGGCGGGTCAGGTCGTTTTTCAAATGTTTTTCAAGTCCGACGGCGACTCTGATATTGATTCTCCCACATTTTTTTATGTGAGCCACGTTATGATTCGAATGTTTGCGAGTTTGACGCAAACTCCGACGTTGACGGGGTGTTGCGATCCCCTCGCCGCTCGATGCAGAGTTTCTCTGCCGTTCATTTCAGATTTTCCGACGGGAGTCACGTGATTTGTCGGATGTTCTCTGAGTCTAGCGTCAACTTCGAACCTGAACCGGAATTTTGATGACCTCGACGTACGGTATCAAGCTGATCTGTGATTCATTGCCGATTTTTACCCGTGAGTCACGTGATCTTGCTTCGACCAATTTCGACCTCCAGAGCGAGTTAAGATCTCCTCGACGCAAGATACAAAGTGGCTGGTTGATTCGTTTCTCAATTTGACCCGAAAACACGTGATTTTACGTATGTTTCCCAAGTTCAACCTCAACTTTAACCTCGACAAGTTGTTTCGATCTTTTCGCCGCAAGATACAAAGTTGCTCTCCTTTTGATTTCCGATTCTCATCGGTGGGTCAGGTCGTTTTTCAAATATTTTTCAAGTCCGACGGCGACTCTGATATTGATTTTTCCACAATTTTTTATGTGAGCCACGTAATGATTCGACTGTTTCCGAATTTGACGCAAACTTCGACGTTGACGAGGCGTTGCGATCCCCTCGCCGCTCGATGCAGAGTTTATCTGCCGTTCATTTCAGATTTTTCGACGGGAGTCACGTGATTTTTCGGATGTTCTCTGAGTCTAGCGTCAACTTCGAACCCGAACCGGAATTTCGATGACCTCGACGCACGGTATCAAGCTGATCTGTGATGCATTGCCGATTTTCGCCCGTGAGTCACGTGATCTTGCTTTGACCAATTTCAACCTTCAGAGCGAGTTGAGATCTCCACGACGCAAGATACAAAGTGGCTGGTTAATTCGGTGCTCAAGTTGACTCAGAGACACGTGATTTTACGAATGTTTTCCAAGTTCAACGTCAACTGTAATCTCGACAAGTTGTTTCGATCTTTTCGCCGCAAGATACACAGTTGCTTTTCGGTTGATTTCCGATTCTCATCGGCGGGTCAGGTCGTTTTTCAAATGTTTTTCAAGTCCGACGGCGACTCTGATATTGATTCTCCCACATTTTTTTATGTGAGCCACGTTATGATTCGAATGTTTGCGAGTTTGACGCAAACTCCGACGTTGACGGGGTGTTGCGATCCCCTCGCCGCTCGATGCAGAGTTTCTCTGCCGTTCATTTCAGATTTTCCGACGGGAGTCACGTGATTTGTCGGATGTTCTCTGAGTCTAGCGTCAACTTCGAACCTGAACCGGAATTTTGATGACCTCGACGTACGGTATCAAGCTGATCTGTGATTCATTGCCGATTTTTACCCGTGAGTCACGTGATCTTGCTTCGACCAATTTCGACCTCCAGAGCGAGTTAAGATCTCCTCGACGCAAGATACAAAGTGGCTGGTTGATTCGTTTCTCAATTTGACCCGAAAACACGTGATTTTACGTATGTTTTCCAAGTTCAACCTCAACTTTAACCTCGACAAGTTGTTTCGATCTTTTCGCCGCAAGATACAAAGTTGCTCTCCTTTTGATTTCCGATTCTCATCGGTGGGTCAGGTCGTTTTTCAAATATTTTTCAAGTCCGACGGCGACTCTGATATTGATTTTTCCACAATTTTTTATGTGAGCCACGTAATGATTCGACTGTTTCCGAATTTGACGCAAACTTCGACGTTGACGAGGCGTTGCGATCCCCTCGCCGCTCGATGCAGAGTTTATCTGCCGTTCATTTCAGATTTTTCGACGGGAGTCACGTGATTTTTCGGATGTTCTCTGAGTCTAGCGTCAACTTCGAACCCGAACCGGAATTTCGATGACCTCGACGCACGGTATCAAGCTGATCTGTGATGCATTGCCGATTTTCGCCCGTGAGTCACGTGATCTTGCTTTGACCAATTTCAACCTTCAGAGCGAGTTGAGATCTCCACGACGCAAGATACAAAGTGGCTGGTTAATTCGGTGCTCAAGTTGACTCAGAGACACGTGATTTTACGAATGTTTTCCAAGTTCAACGTCAACTGTAATCTCGACAAGTTGTTTCGATCTTTTCGCCGCAAGATACACAGTTGCTTTTCGGTTGATTTCCGATTCTCATCGGCGGGTCAGGTCGTTTTTCAAATGTTTTTCAAGTCCGACGGCGACTCTGATATTGATTCTCCCACATTTTTTTATGTGAGCCACGTTATGATTCGAATGTTTGCGAGTTTGACGCAAACTCCGACGTTGACGGGGTGTTGCGATCCCCTCGCCGCTCGATGCAGAGTTTCTCTGCCGTTCATTTCAGATTTTCCGACGGGAGTCACGTGATTTGTCGGATGTTCTCTGAGTCTAGCGTCAACTTCGAACCTGAACCGGAATTTTGATGACCTCGACGTACGGTATCAAGCTGATCTGTGATTCATTGCCGATTTTTACCCGTGAGTCACGTGATCTTGCTTCGACCAATTTCGACCTCCAGAGCGAGTTAAGATCTCCTCGACGCAAGATACAAAGTGGCTGGTTGATTCGTTTCTCAATTTGACCCGAAAACACGTGATTTTACGTATGTTTTCCAAGTTCAACCTCAACTTTAACCTCGACAAGTTGTTTCGATCTTTTCGCCGCAAGATACAAAGTTGCTCTCCTTTTGATTTCCGATTCTCATCGGTGGGTCAGGTCGTTTTTCAAATATTTTTCAAGTCCGACGGCGACTCTGATATTGATTTTTCCACAATTTTTTATGTGAGCCACGTAATGATTCGACTGTTTCCGAATTTGACGCAAACTTCGACGTTGACGAGGCGTTGCGATCCCCTCGCCGCTCGATGCAGAGTTTATCTGCCGTTCATTTCAGATTTTTCGACGGGAGTCACGTGATTTTTCGGATGTTCTCTGAGTCTAGCGTCAACTTCGAACCCGAACCGGAATTTCGATGACCTCGACGCACGGTATCAAGCTGATCTGTGATGCATTGCCGATTTTCGCCCGTGAGTCACGTGATCTTGCTTTGACCAATTTCAACCTTCAGAGCGAGTTGAGATCTCCACGACGCAAGATACAAAGTGGCTGGTTAATTCGGTGCTCAAGTTGACTCAGAGACACGTGATTTTACGAATGTTTTCCAAGTTCAACGTCAACTGTAATCTCGACAAGTTGTTTCGATCTTTTCGCCGCAAGATACACAGTTGCTTTTCGGTTGATTTCCGATTCTCATCGGCGGGTCAGGTCGTTTTTCAAATGTTTTTCAAGTCCGACGGCGACTCTGATATTGATTCTCCCACATTTTTTTATGTGAGCCACGTTATGATTCGAATGTTTGCGAGTTTGACGCAAACTCCGACGTTGACGGGGTGTTGCGATCCCCTCGCCGCTCGATGCAGAGTTTCTCTGCCGTTCATTTCAGATTTTCCGACGGGAGTCACGTGATTTGTCGGATGTTCTCTGAGTCTAGCGTCAACTTCGAACCTGAACCGGAATTTTGATGACCTCGACGTACGGTATCAAGCTGATCTGTGATTCATTGCCGATTTTTACCCGTGAGTCACGTGATCTTGCTTCGACCAATTTCGACCTCCAGAGCGAGTTAAGATCTCCTCGACGCAAGATACAAAGTGGCTGGTGGATTCGTTTATCAATTTGACCCGAAAACACGTGATTTTACGTATGTTTTCCAAGTTCAACCTCAACTTTAACCTCGACAAGTTGTTTCGATCTTTTCGCCGCAAGATACAAAGTTGCTCTCCTTTTGATTTCCGATTCTCATCGGTGGGTCAGGTCGTTTTTCAAATATTTTTCAAGTCCGACGGCGACTCTGATATTGATTTTTCCACAATTTTTTATGTGAGCCACGTAATGATTCGACTGTTTCCGAATTTGACGCAAACTCCGACGTTGACGGGGTGTTGCGATCCCCTCGCCGCTCGATGCAGAGTTTCTCTGCCGTTCATTTCAGATTTTCCGACGGGAGTCACGTGATTTGTCGGATGTTCTCTGAGTCTAGCGTCAACTTCGAACCTGAACCGGAATTTCGATGACCTCGACGCACGGTATCAAGCTGATCTGTGATGCATTGCCGATTTTCGCCCGTGAGTCACGTGATCTTGCTTTGACCAATTTCAACCGTCAGAGCGAGTTGAGATCTCCACGACGCAAGATACAAAGTGGCTGGTTAATTCGGTGCTCAAGTTGACTCAGAGACACGTGATTTTACGAATGTTTTCCAAGTTCAACGTCAACTGTAATCTCGACAAGTTGTTTCGATCTTTTCGCCGCAAGATACACAGTTGCTTTTCGGTTGATTTCCGATTCTCATCGGCGGGTCAGGTCGTTTTTCAAATGTTTTTCAAGTCCGACGGCGACTCTGATATTGATTCTCCCACATTTTTTTATGTGAGCCACGTTATGATTCGAATGTTTGCGAGTTTGACGCAAACTCCGACGTTGACGGGGTGTTGCGATCCCCTCGCCGCTCGATGCAGAGTTTCTCTGCCGTTCATTTCAGATTTTCCGACGGGAGTCACGTGATTTGTCGGATGTTCTCTGAGTCTAGCGTCAACTTCGAACCTGAACCGGAATTTTGATGACCTCGACGTACGGTATCAAGCTGATCTGTGATTCATTGCCGATTTTTACCCGTGAGTCACGTGATCTTGCTTCGACCAATTTCGACCTCCAGAGCGAGTTAAGATCTCCTCGACGCAAGATACAAAGTGGCTGGTTGATTCGTTTCTCAATTTGACCCGAAAACACGTGATTTTACGTATGTTTTCCAAGTTCAACCTCAACTTTAACCTCGACAAGTTGTTTCGATCTTTTCGCCGCAAGATACAAAGTTGCTCTCCTTTTGATTTCCGATTCTCATCGGTGGGTCAGGTCGTTTTTCAAATATTTTTCAAGTCCGACGGCGACTCTGATATTGATTTTTCCACAATTTTTTATGTGAGCCACGTAATGATTCGACTGTTTCCGAATTTGACGCAAACTTCGACGTTGACGAGGCGTTGCGATCCCCTCGCCGCTCGATGCAGAGTTTATCTGCCGTTCATTTCAGATTTTTCGACGGGAGTCACGTGATTTTTCGGATGTTCTCTGAGTCTAGCGTCAACTTCGAACCCGAACCGGAATTTCGATGACCTCGACGCACGGTATCAAGCTGATCTGTGATGCATTGCCGATTTTCGCCCGTGAGTCACGTGATCTTGCTTTGACCAATTTCAACCTTCAGAGCGAGTTGAGATCTCCACGACGCAAGATACAAAGTGGCTGGTTAATTCGGTGCTCAAGTTGACTCAGAGACACGTGATTTTACGAATGTTTTCCAAGTTCAACGTCAACTGTAATCTCGACAAGTTGTTTCGATCTTTTCGCCGCAAGATACACAGTTGCTTTTCGGTTGATTTCCGATTCTCATCGGCGGGTCAGGTCGTTTTTCAAATGTTTTTCAAGTCCGACGGCGACTCTGATATTGATTCTCCCACATTTTTTTATGTGAGCCACGTTATGATTCGAATGTTTGCGAGTTTGACGCAAACTCCGACGTTGACGGGGTGTTGCGATCCCCTCGCCGCTCGATGCAGAGTTTCTCTGCCGTTCATTTCAGATTTTCCGACGGGAGTCACGTGATTTGTCGGATGTTCTCTGAGTCTAGCGTCAACTTCGAACCTGAACCGGAATTTTGATGACCTCGACGTACGGTATCAAGCTGATCTGTGATTCATTGCCGATTTTTACCCGTGAGTCACGTGATCTTGCTTCGACCAATTTCGACCTCCAGAGCGAGTTAAGATCTCCTCGACGCAAGATACAAAGTGGCTGGTTGATTCGTTTCTCAATTTGACCCGAAAACACGTGATTTTACGTATGTTTTCCAAGTTCAACCTCAACTTTAACCTCGACAAGTTGTTTCGATCTTTTCGCCGCAAGATACAAAGTTGCTCTCCTTTTGATTTCCGATTCTCATCGGTGGGTCAGGTCGTTTTTCAAATATTTTTCAAGTCCGACGGCGACTCTGATATTGATTTTTCCACAATTTTTTATGTGAGCCACGTAATGATTCGACTGTTTCCGAATTTGACGCAAACTTCGACGTTGACGAGGCGTTGCGATCCCCTCGCCGCTCGATGCAGAGTTTATCTGCCGTTCATTTCAGATTTTTCGACGGGAGTCACGTGATTTTTCGGATGTTCTCTGAGTCTAGCGTCAACTTCGAACCCGAACCGGAATTTCGATGACCTCGACGCACGGTATCAAGCTGATCTGTGATGCATTGCCGATTTTCGCCCGTGAGTCACGTGATCTTGCTTTGACCAATTTCAACCTTCAGAGCGAGTTGAGATCTCCACGACGCAAGATACAAAGTGGCTGGTTAATTCGGTGCTCAAGTTGACTCAGAGACACGTGATTTTACGAATGTTTTCCAAGTTCAACGTCAACTGTAATCTCGACAAGTTGTTTCGATCTTTTCGCCGCAAGATACACAGTTGCTTTTCGGTTGATTTCCGATTCTCATCGGCGGGTCAGGTCGTTTTTCAAATGTTTTTCAAGTCCGACGGCGACTCTGATATTGATTCTCCCACATTTTTTTATGTGAGCCACGTTATGATTCGAATGTTTGCGAGTTTGACGCAAACTCCGACGTTGACGGGGTGTTGCGATCCCCTCGCCGCTCGATGCAGAGTTTCTCTGCCGTTCATTTCAGATTTTCCGACGGGAGTCACGTGATTTGTCGGATGTTCTCTGAGTCTAGCGTCAACTTCGAACCTGAACCGGAATTTTGATGACCTCGACGTACGGTATCAAGCTGATCTGTGATTCATTGCCGATTTTTACCCGTGAGTCACGTGATCTTGCTTCGACCAATTTCGACCTCCAGAGCGAGTTAAGATCTCCTCGACGCAAGATACAAAGTGGCTGGTTGATTCGTTTCTCAATTTGACCCGAAAACACGTGATTTTACGTATGTTTTCCAAGTTCAACCTCGACTTTAACCTCGACAAGTTGTTTCGATCTTTTCGCCGCAAGATACAAAGTTGCTCTCCTTTTGATTTCCGATTCTCATCGGTGGGTCAGGTCGTTTTTCAAATATTTTTCAAGTCCGACGGCGACTCTGATATTGATTTTTCCACAATTTTTTATGTGAGCCACGTAATGATTCGACTGTTTCCGAATTTGACGCAAACTTCGACGTTGACGAGGCGTTGCGATCCCCTCGCCGCTCGATGCAGAGTTTATCTGCCGTTCATTTCAGATTTTTCGACGGGAGTCACGTGATTTTTCGGATGTTCTCTGAGTCTAGCGTCAACTTCGAACCCGAACCGGAATTTCGATGACCTCGACGCACGGTATCAAGCTGATCTGTGATGCATTGCCGATTTTCGCCCGTGAGTCACGTGATCTTGCTTTGACCAATTTCAACCTTCAGAGCGAGTTGAGATCTCCACGACGCAAGATACAAAGTGGCTGGTTAATTCGGTGCTCAAGTTGACTCAGAGACACGTGATTTTACGAATGTTTTCCAAGTTCAACGTCAACTGTAATCTCGACAAGTTGTTTCGATCTTTTCGCCGCAAGATACACAGTTGCTTTTCGGTTGATTTCCGATTCTCATCGGCGGGTCAGGTCGTTTTTCAAATGTTTTTCAAGTCCGACGGCGACTCTGATATTGATTCTCCCACATTTTTTTATGTGAGCCACGTTATGATTCGAATGTTTGCGAGTTTGACGCAAACTCCGACGTTGACGGGGTGTTGCGATCCCCTCGCCGCTCGATGCAGAGTTTCTCTGCCGTTCATTTCAGATTTTCCGACGGGAGTCACGTGATTTGTCGGATGTTCTCTGAGTCTAGCGTCAACTTCGAACCTGAACCGGAATTTTGATGACCTCGACGTACGGTATCAAGCTGATCTGTGATTCATTGCCGATTTTTACCCGTGAGTCACGTGATCTTGCTTCGACCAATTTCGACCTCCAGAGCGAGTTAAGATCTCCTCGACGCAAGATACAAAGTGGCTGGTTGATTCGTTTCTCAATTTGACCCGAAAACACGTGATTTTACGTATGTTTTCCAAGTTCAACCTCAACTTTAACCTCGACAAGTTGTTTCGATCTTTTCGCCGCAAGATACAAAGTTGCTCTCCTTTTGATTTCCGATTCTCATCGGTGGGTCAGGTCGTTTTTCAAATATTTTTCAAGTCCGACGGCGACTCTGATATTGATTTTTCCACAATTTTTTATGTGAGCCACGTAATGATTCGACTGTTTCCGAATTTGACGCAAACTTCGACGTTGACGAGGCGTTGCGATCCCCTCGCCGCTCGATGCAGAGTTTATCTGCCGTTCATTTCAGATTTTTCGACGGGAGTCACGTGATTTTTCGGATGTTCTCTGAGTCTAGCGTCAACTTCGAACCCGAACCGGAATTTCGATGACCTCGACGCACGGTATCAAGCTGATCTGTGATGCATTGCCGATTTTCGCCCGTGAGTCACGTGATCTTGCTTTGACCAATTTCAACCTTCAGAGCGAGTTGAGATCTCCACGACGCAAGATACAAAGTGGCTGGTTAATTCGGTGCTCAAGTTGACTCAGAGACACGTGATTTTACGAATGTTTTCCAAGTTCAACGTCAACTGTAATCTCGACAAGTTGTTTCGATCTTTTCGCCGCAAGATACACAGTTGCTTTTCGGTTGATTTCCGATTCTCATCGGCGGGTCAGGTCGTTTTTCAAATGTTTTTCAAGTCCGACGGCGACTCTGATATTGATTCTCCCACATTTTTTTATGTGAGCCACGTTATGATTCGAATGTTTGCGAGTTTGACGCAAACTCCGACGTTGACGGGGTGTTGCGATCCCCTCGCCGCTCGATGCAGAGTTTCTCTGCCGTTCATTTCAGATTTTCCGACGGGAGTCACGTGATTTGTCGGATGTTCTCTGAGTCTAGCGTCAACTTCGAACCTGAACCGGAATTTTGATGACCTCGACGTACGGTATCAAGCTGATCTGTGATTCATTGCCGATTTTTACCCGTGAGTCACGTGATCTTGCTTCGACCAATTCCGACCTCCAGAGCGAGTTAAGATCTCCTCGACGCAAGATACAAAGTGGCTGGTTGATTCGTTTCTCAATTTGACCCGAAAACACGTGATTTTACGAATGTTTTCCAAGTTCAACGTCGACTTTAACCTCGACAAGTTGTTCCGATCTTTCCGCCGCAAGATACAAAGTTGCTCTCCCGTTGATTTCCGATTCTCATTGGTGGGTCAGGTCGTTTTTCAAATGTTTTTCAAGTCCGACGGCGACTCTGATATTGATTCTCCCACATTTTTTTATGTGAGCCACGTTATGATTCGAATGTTTGCGAGTTTGACGCAAACTCCGACGTTGACGAGGTGTTGCGATCCCCTCGCCGCTCGATGCAGAGTTTCTCTGCCGTTCATTTCAGATTTTCCGACGGGAGTCACGTGATTTGTCGGATGTTCTCTGAGTCTAGCGTCAACTTCGAACCCGAACCGGAATTTCGATGACCTCGACGCACGGTATCAAGCTGATCTGTGATGCATTGCCGATTTTCGCCCGTGAGTCACGTGATCTTGCTTTGACCAATTTCAACCTTCAGAGCGAGTTGAGATCTCCACGACGCAAGATACAAAGTGGCTGGTTAATTCGGTGCTCAAGTTGACTCAGAGACACGTGATTTTACGAATGTTTTCCAAGTTCAACGTCAACTGTAATCTCGACAAGTTGTTTCGATCTTTTCGCCGCAAGATACACAGTTGCTTTTCGGTTGATTTCCGATTCTCATCGGCGGGTCAGGTCGTTTTTCAAATGTTTTTCAAGTCCGACGGCGACTCTGATATTGATTCTCCCACATTTTTTTATGTGAGCCACGTTATGATTCGAATGTTTGCGAGTTTGACGCAAACTCCGACGTTGACGGGGTGTTGCGATCCCCTCGCCGCTCGATGCAGAGTTTCTCTGCCGTTCATTTCAGATTTTCCGACGGAAGTCACGTGATTTGTCGGATGTTCTCTGAGTCTAGCGTCAACTTCGAACCTGAACCGGAATTTTGATGACCTCGACGTACGGTATCAAGCTGATCTGTGATTCATTGCCGATTTTTACCCGTGAGTCACGTGATCTTGCTTCGACCAATTCCGACCTCCAGAGCGAGTTAAGATCTCCTCGACGCAAGATACAAAGTGGCTGGTTGATTCGTTTCTCAATTTGACCCGAAAACACGTGATTTTACGTATGTTTTCCAAGTTCAACCTCAACTTTAACCTCGACAAGTTGTTTCGATCTTTTCGCCGCAAGATACAAAGTTGCTCTCCTTTTGATTTCCGATTCTCATCGGTGGGTCAGGTCGTTTTTCAAATATTTTTCAAGTCCGACGGCGACTCTGATATTGATTTTTCCACAATTTTTTATGTGAGCCACGTAATGATTCGACTGTTTCCGAATTTGACGCAAACTTCGACGTTGACGAGGCGTTGCGATCCCCTCGCCGCTCGATGCAGAGTTTATCTGCCGTTCATTTCAGATTTTTCGACGGGAGTCACGTGATTTTTCGGATGTTCTCTGAGTCTAGCGTCAACTTCGAACCCGAACCGGAATTTCGATGACCTCGACGCACGGTATCAAGCTGATCTGTGATGCATTGCCGATTTTCGCCCGTGAGTCACGTGATCTTGCTTTGACCAATTTCAACCTTCAGAGCGAGTTGAGATCTCCACGACGCAAGATACAAAGTGGCTGGTTAATTCGGTGCTCAAGTTGACTCAGAGACACGTGATTTTACGAATGTTTTCCAAGTTCAACGTCAACTGTAATCTCGACAAGTTGTTTCGATCTTTTCGCCGCAAGATACACAGTTGCTTTTCGGTTGATTTCCGATTCTCATCGGCGGGTCAGGTCGTTTTTCAAATGTTTCTCAAGTCCGACGGCGACTCTGATATTGATTCTCCCACATTTTTTTATGTGAGCCACGTTATGATTCGAATGTTTGCGAGTTTGACGCAAACTCCGACGTTGACGGGGTGTTGCGATCCCCTCGCCGCTCGATGCAGAGTTTCTCTGCCGTTCATTTCAGATTTTCCGACGGGAGTCACGTGATTTGTCGGATGTTCTCTGAGTCTAGCGTCAACTTCGAACCTGAACCGGAATTTTGATGACCTCGACGTACGGTATCAAGCTGATCTGTGATTCATTGCCGATTTTTACCCGTGAGTCACGTGATCTTGCTTCGACCAATTTCGACCTCCAGAGCGAGTTAAGATCTCCTCGACGCAAGATACAAAGTGGCTGGTTGATTCGTTTCTCAATTTGACCCGAAAACACGTGATTTTACGTATGTTTTCCAAGTTCAACCTCAACTTTAACCTCGACAAGTTGTTTCGATCTTTTCGCCGCAAGATACAAAGTTGCTCTCCTTTTGATTTCCGATTCTCATCGGTGGGTCAGGTCGTTTTTCAAATATTTTTCAAGTCCGACGGCGACTCTGATATTGATTTTTCCACAATTTTTTATGTGAGCCACGTAATGATTCGACTGTTTCCGAATTTGACGCAAACTTCGACGTTGACGAGGCGTTGCGATCCCCTCGCCGCTCGATGCAGAGTTTATCTGCCGTTCATTTCAGATTTTTCGACGGGAGTCACGTGATTTTTCGGATGTTCTCTGAGTCTAGCGTCAACTTCGAACCCGAACCGGAATTTCGATGACCTCGACGCACGGTATCAAGCTGATCTGTGATGCATTGCCGATTTTCGCCCGTGAGTCACGTGATCTTGCTTTGACCAATTTCAACCTTCAGAGCGAGTTGAGATCTCCACGACGCAAGATACAAAGTGGCTGGTTAATTCGGTGCTCAAGTTGACTCAGAGACACGTGATTTTACGAATGTTTTCCAAGTTCAACGTCAACTGTAATCTCGACAAGTTGTTTCGATCTTTTCGCCGCAAGATACACAGTTGCTTTTCGGTTGATTTCCGATTCTCATCGGCGGGTCAGGTCGTTTTTCAAATGTTTTTCAAGTCCGACGGCGACTCTGATATTGATTCTCCCACATTTTTTTATGTGAGCCACGTTATGATTCGAATGTTTGCGAGTTTGACGCAAACTCCGACGTTGACGGGGTGTTGCGATCCCCTCGCCGCTCGATGCAGAGTTTCTCTGCCGTTCATTTCAGATTTTCCGACGGGAGTCACGTGATTTGTCGGATGTTCTCTGAGTCTAGCGTCAACTTCGAACCTGAACCGGAATTTTGATGACCTCGACGTACGGTATCAAGCTGATCTGTGATTCATTGCCGATTTTTACCCGTGAGTCACGTGATCTTGCTTCGACCAATTTCGACCTCCAGAGCGAGTTAAGATCTCCTCGACGCAAGATACAAAGTGGCTGGTTGATTCGTTTCTCAATTTGACCCGAAAACACGTGATTTTACGAATGTTTTCCAAGTTCAACGTCGACTTTAACCTCGACAAGTTGTTCCGATCTTTCCGCCGCAAGATACAAAGTTGCTCTCCCGTTGATTTCCGATTCTCATTGGTGGGTCAGGTCGTTTTTCAAATGTTTTTCAAGTCCGACGGCGACTCTGATATTGATTCTCCCACATTTTTTTATGTGAGCCACGTTATGATTCGAATGTTTGCGAGTTTGACGCAAACTCCGACGTTGACGGGGTGTTGCGATCCCCTCGCCGCTCGATGCAGAGTTTCTCTGCCGTTCATTTCAGATTTTCCGACGGGAGTCACGTGATTTGTCGGATGTTCTCTGAGTCTAGCGTCAACTTCGAACCCGAACCGGAATTTCGATGACCTCGACGCACGGTATCAAGCTGATCTGTGATGCATTGCCGATTTTCGCCCGTGAGTCACGTGATCTTGCTTTGACCAATTTCAACCTTCAGAGCGAGTTGAGATCTCCACGACGCAAGATACAAAGTGGCTGGTTAATTCGGTGCTCAAGTTGACTCAGAGACACGTGATTTTACGAATGTTTTCCAAGTTCAACGTCAACTGTAATCTCGACAAGTTGTTTCGATCTTTTCGCCGCAAGATACACAGTTGCTTTTCGGTTGATTTCCGATTCTCATCGGCGGTTCAGGTCGTTTTTCAAATGTTTCTCAAGTCCGACGGCGACTCTGATATTGATTCTCCCACATTTTTTTATGTGAGCCACGTTATGATTCGAATGTTTGCGAGTTTGACGCAAGCTCCGACGTTGACGGGGTGTTGCGATCCCCTCGCCGCTCGATGCAGAGTTTCTCTGCCGTTCATTTCAGATTTTCCGACGGAAGTCACGTGATTTGTCGGATGTTCTCTGAGTCTAGCGTCAACTTCGAACCTGAACCGGAATTTTGATGACCTCGACGTACGGTATCAAGCTGATCTGTGATTCATTGCCGATTTTTACCCGTGAGTCACGTGATCTTGCTTCGACCAATTCCGACCTCCAGAGCGAGTTAAGATCTCCTCGACGCAAGATACAAAGTGGCTGGTTGATTCGTTTCTCAATTTGACCCGAAAACACGTGATTTTACGAATGTTTTCCAAGTTCAACGTCGACTTTAACCTCGACAAGTTGTTCCGATCTTTCCGCCGCAAGATACAAAGTTGCTCTCCTTTTGATTTCCGATTCTCATCGGTGGGTCAGGTCGTTTTTCAAATATTTTTCAAGTCCGACGGCGACTCTGATATTGATTTTTCCACAATTTTTTATGTGAGCCACGTAATGATTCGACTGTTTCCGAATTTGACGCAAACTTCGACGTTGACGAGGCGTTGCGATCCCCTCGCCGCTCGATGCAGAGTTTATCTGCCGTTCATTTCAGATTTTTCGACGGGAGTCACGTGATTTTTCGGATGTTCTCTGAGTCTAGCGTCAACTTCGAACCCGAACCGGAATTTCGATGACCTCGACGCACGGTATCAAGCTGATCTGTGATGCATTGCCGATTTTCGCCCGTGAGTCACGTGATCTTGCTTTGACCAATTTCAACCTTCAGAGCGAGTTGAGATCTCCACGACGCAAGATACAAAGTGGCTGGTTAATTCGGTGCTCAAGTTGACTCAGAGACACGTGATTTTACGAATGTTTTCCAAGTTCAACGTCAACTGTAATCTCGACAAGTTGTTTCGATCTTTTCGCCGCAAGATACACAGTTGCTTTTCGGTTGATTTCCGATTCTCATCGGCGGTTCAGGTCGTTTTTCAAATGTTTCTCAAGTCCGACGGCGACTCTGATATTGATTCTCCCACATTTTTTTATGTGAGCCACGTTATGATTCGAATGTTTGCGAGTTTAACGCAAGCTCCGACGTTGACGGGGTGTTGCGATCCCCTCGCCGCTCGATGCAGAGTTTCTCTGCCGTTCATTTCAGATTTTCCGACGGAAGTCACGTGATTTGTCGGATGTTCTCTGAGTCTAGCGTCAACTTCGAACCTGAACCGGAATTTTGATGACCTCGACGTACGGTATCAAGCTGATCTGTGATTCATTGCCGATTTTTACCCGTGAGTCACGTGATCTTGCTTCGACCAATTCCGACCTCCAGAGCGAGTTAAGATCTCCTCGACGCAAGATACAAAGTGGCTGGTTGATTCGTTTCTCAATTTGACCCGAAAACACGTGATTTTACGAATGTTTTCCAAGTTCAACGTCGACTTTAACCTCGACAAGTTGTTCCGATCTTTCCGCCGCAAGATACAAAGTTGCTCTCCCGTTGATTTCCGATTCTCATTGGTGGGTCAGGTCGTTTTTCAAATGTTTTTCAAGTCCGACGGCGACTCTGATATTGATTCTCCCACATTTTTTTATGTGAGCCACGTTATGATTCGAATGTTTGCGAGTTTGACGCAAACTCCGACGTTGACGGGGTGTTGCGATCCCCTCGCCGCTCGATGCAGAGTTTCTCTGCCGTTCATTTCAGATTTTCCGACGGGAGTCACGTGATTTGTCGGATGTTCTCTGAGTCTAGCGTCAACTTCGAACCCGAACCGGAATTTCGATGACCTCGACGCACGGTATCAAGCTGATCTGTGATGCATTGCCGATTTTCGCCCGTGAGTCACGTGATCTTGCTTTGACCAATTTCAACCTTCAGAGCGAGTTGAGATCTCCACGACGCAAGATACAAAGTGGCTGGTTAATTCGGTGCTCAAGTTGACTCAGAGACACGTGATTTTACGAATGTTTTCCAAGTTCAACGTCAACTGTAATCTCGACAAGTTGTTTCGATCTTTTCGCCGCAAGATACACAGTTGCTTTTCGGTTGATTTCCGATTCTCATCGGTGGGTCAGGTCGTTTTTCAAATATTTTTCAAGTCCGACGGCGACTCTGACATTGATTTTTCTACAATTTTTTATGTGAGCCACGTAATGATTCGACTATTTCCGAATTTGACGCAAACTTCGACGTTGACGAGGCGTTGCGATCCCCTCGCCGCTCGATGCAGAGTTTATGCCGTTCATTTCAGATTTTTCGACGGGAGTCACGTGATTTTTCGGATGTTCTCTGAGTCTAGCGTCAACTTCGAACTCGAACCGGAATTTCGATGACCTCGACGCACGGTATCAAGCTGATCTGTGATGCATTGCCGATTTTCGCCCGTGAGTCACGTGATCTTGCTTTGACCAATTTCAACCTTCAGAGCGAGTTGAGATCTCCACGACGCAAGATACAAAGTGGCTGGTTAATTCGGTGCTCAAGTTGACTCAGAGACACGTGATTTTACGAATGTTTTCCAAGTTCAACGTCAACTGTAATCTCGACAAGTTGTTTCGATCTTTTCGCCGCAAGATACACAGTTGCTTTTCGGTTGATTTCCGATTCTCATCGGCGGGTCAGGTCGTTTTTCAAATGTTTTTCAAGTCCGACGGCGACTCTGATATTGATTCTCCCACATTTTTTTATGTGAGCCACGTTATGATTCGAATGTTTGCGAGTTTGACGCAAACTCCGACGTTGACGGGGTGTTGCGATCCCCTCGCCGCTCGATGCAGAGTTTCTCTGCCGTTCATTTCAGATTTTCCGACGGGAGTCACGTGATTTGTCGGATGTTCTCTGAGTCTAGCGTCAACTTCGAACCTGAACCGGAATTTTGATGACCTCGACGTACGGTATCAAGCTGATCTGTGATTCATTGCCGATTTTTACCCGTGAGTCACGTGATCTTGCTTCGACCAATTTCGACCTCCAGAGCGAGTTAAGATCTCCTCGACGCAAGATACAAAGTGGCTGGTTGATTCGTTTCTCAATTTGACCCGAAAACACGTGATTTTACGTATGTTTTCCAAGTTCAACCTCAACTTTAACCTCGACAAGTTGTTTCGATCTTTTCGCCGCAAGATACAAAGTTGCTCTCCTTTTGATTTCCGATTCTCATCGGTGGGTCAGGTCGTTTTTCAAATATTTTTCAAGTCCGACGGCGACTCTGATATTGATTTTTCCACAATTTTTTATGTGAGCCACGTAATGATTCGACTGTTTCCGAATTTGACGCAAACTTCGACGTTGACGAGGCGTTGCGATCCCCTCGCCGCTCGATGCAGAGTTTATCTGCCGTTCATTTCAGATTTTTCGACGGGAGTCACGTGATTTTTCGGATGTTCTCTGAGTCTAGCGTCAACTTCGAACCCGAACCGGAATTTCGATGACCTCGACGCACGGTATCAAGCTGATCTGTGATGCATTGCCGATTTTCGCCCGTGAGTCACGTGATCTTGCTTTGACCAATTTCAACCTTCAGAGCGAGTTGAGATCTCCACGACGCAAGATACAAAGTGGCTGGTTAATTCGGTGCTCAAGTTGACTCAGAGACACGTGATTTTACGAATGTTTTCCAAGTTCAACGTCAACTGTAATCTCGACAAGTTGTTTCGATCTTTTCGCCGCAAGATACACAGTTGCTTTTCGGTTGATTTCCGATTCTCATCGGCGGTTCAGGTCGTTTTTCAAATGTTTCTCAAGTCCGACGGCGACTCTGATATTGATTCTCCCACATTTTTTTATGTGAGCCACGTTATGATTCGAATGTTTGCGAGTTTAACGCAAGCTCCGACGTTGACGGGGTGTTGCGATCCCCTCGCCGCTCGATGCAGAGTTTCTCTGCCGTTCATTTCAGATTTTCCGACGGAAGTCACGTGATTTGTCGGATGTTCTCTGAGTCTAGCGTCAACTTCGAACCTGAACCGGAATTTTGATGACCTCGACGTACGGTATCAAGCTGATCTGTGATTCATTGCCGATTTTTACCCGTGAGTCACGTGATCTTGCTTCGACCAATTCCGACCTCCAGAGCGAGTTAAGATCTCCTCGACGCAAGATACAAAGTGGCTGGTTGATTCGTTTCTCAATTTGACCCGAAAACACGTGATTTTACGAATGTTTTCCAAGTTCAACGTCGACTTTAACCTCGACAAGTTGTTCCGATCTTTCCGCCGCAAGATACAAAGTTGCTCTCCCGTTGATTTCCGATTCTCATTGGTGGGTCAGGTCGTTTTTCAAATGTTTTTCAAGTCCGACGGCGACTCTGATATTGATTCTCCCACATTTTTTTATGTGAGCCACGTTATGATTCGAATGTTTGCGAGTTTGACGCAAACTCCGACGTTGACGGGGTGTTGCGATCCCCTCGCCGCTCGATGCAGAGTTTCTCTGCCGTTCATTTCAGATTTTCCGACGGGAGTCACGTGATTTGTCGGATGTTCTCTGAGTCTAGCGTCAACTTCGAACCCGAACCGGAATTTCGATGTCCTCGACGCACGGTATCAAGCTGATCTGTGATGCATTGCCGATTTTCGCCCGTGAGTCACGTGATCTTGCTTTGACCAATTTCAACCTTCAGAGCGAGTTGAGATCTCCACGACGCAAGATACAAAGTGGCTGGTTAATTCGGTGCTCAAGTTGACTCAGAGACACGTGATTTTACGAATGTTTTCCAAGTTCAACGTCAACTGTAATCTCGACAAGTTGTTTCGATCTTTTCGCCGCAAGATACACAGTTGCTTTTCGGTTGATTTCCGATTCTCATCGGTGGGTCAGGTCGTTTTTCAAATATTTTTCAAGTCCGACGGCGACTCTGACATTGATTTTTCTACAATTTTTTATGTGAGCCACGTAATGATTCGACTATTTCCGAATTTGACGCAAACTTCGACGTTGACGAGGCGTTGCGATCCCCTCGCCGCTCGATGCAGAGTTTATGCCGTTCATTTCAGATTTTTCGACGGGAGTCACGTGATTTTTCGGATGTTCTCTGAGTCTAGCGTCAACTTCGAACTCGAACCGGAATTTCGATGACCTCGACGCACGGTATCAAGCTGATCTGTGATGCATTGCCGATTTTCGCCCGTGAGTCACGTGATCTTGCTTTGACCAATTTCAACCTTCAGAGCGAGTTGAGATCTCCACGACGCAAGATACAAAGTGGCTGGTTAATTCGGTGCTCAAGTTGACTCAGAGACACGTGATTTTACGAATGTTTTCCAAGTTCAACGTCAACTGTAATCTCGACAAGTTGTTTCGATCTTTTCGCCGCAAGATACACAGTTGCTTTTCGGTTGATTTCCGATTCTCATCGGCGGGTCAGGTCGTTTTTCAAATGTTTTTCAAGTCCGACGGCGACTCTGATATTGATTCTCCCACATTTTTTTATGTGAGCCACGTTATGATTCGAATGTTTGCGAGTTTGACGCAAACTCCGACGTTGACGGGGTGTTGCGATCCCCTCGCCGCTCGATGCAGAGTTTCTCTGCCGTTCATTTCAGATTTTCCGACGGGAGTCACGTGATTTGTCGGATGTTCTCTGAGTCTAGCGTCAACTTCGAACCTGAACCGGAATTTTGATGACCTCGACGTACGGTATCAAGCTGATCTGTGATTCATTGCCGATTTTTACCCGTGAGTCACGTGATCTTGCTTCGACCAATTTCGACCTCCAGAGCGAGTTAAGATCTCCTCGACGCAAGATACAAAGTGGCTGGTTGATTCGTTTCTCAATTTGACCCGAAAACACGTGATTTTACGTATGTTTTCCAAGTTCAACCTCAACTTTAACCTCGACAAGTTGTTTCGATCTTTTCGCCGCAAGATACAAAGTTGCTCTCCTTTTGATTTCCGATTCTCATCGGTGGGTCAGGTCGTTTTTCAAATATTTTTCAAGTCCGACGGCGACTCTGATATTGATTTTTCCACAATTTTTTATGTGAGCCACGTAATGATTCGACTGTTTCCGAATTTGACGCAAACTTCGACGTTGACGAGGCGTTGCGATCCCCTCGCCGCTCGATGCAGAGTTTATCTGCCGTTCATTTCAGATTTTTCGACGGGAGTCACGTGATTTTTCGGATGTTCTCTGAGTCTAGCGTCAACTTCGAACCCGAACCGGAATTTCGATGACCTCGACGCACGGTATCAAGCTGATCTGTGATGCATTGCCGATTTTCGCCCGTGAGTCACGTGATCTTGCTTTGACCAATTTCAACCTTCAGAGCGAGTTGAGATCTCCACGACGCAAGATACAAAGTGGCTGGTTAATTCGGTGCTCAAGTTGACTCAGAGACACGTGATTTTACGAATGTTTTCCAAGTTCAACGTCAACTGTAATCTCGACAAGTTGTTTCGATCTTTTCGCCGCAAGATACACAGTTGCTTTTCGGTTGATTTCCGATTCTCATCGGCGGGTCAGGTCGTTTTTCAAATGTTTTTCAAGTCCGACGGCGACTCTGATATTGATTCTCCCACATTTTTTTATGTGAGCCACGTTATGATTCGAATGTTTGCGAGTTTGACGCAAACTCCGACGTTGACGGGGTGTTGCGATCCCCTCGCCGCTCGATGCAGAGTTTCTCTGCCGTTCATTTCAGATTTTCCGACGGGAGTCACGTGATTTGTCGGATGTTCTCTGAGTCTAGCGTCAACTTCGAACCTGAACCGGAATTTTGATGACCTCGACGTACGGTATCAAGCTGATCTGTGATTCATTGCCGATTTTTACCCGTGAGTCACGTGATCTTGCTTCGACCAATTTCGACCTCCAGAGCGAGTTAAGATCTCCTCGACGCAAGATACAAAGTGGCTGGTGGATTCGTTTCTCAATTTGACCCGAAAACACGTGATTTTACGTATGTTTTCCAAGTTCAACCTCAACTTTAACCTCGACAAGTTGTTTCGATCTTTTCGCCGCAAGATACAAAGTTGCTCTCCTTTTGATTTCCGATTCTCATCGGTGGGTCAGGTCGTTTTTCAAATATTTTTCAAGTCCGACGGCGACTCTGATATTGATTTTTCCACAATTTTTTATGTGAGCCACGTAATGATTCGACTGTTTCCGAATTTGACGCAAACTCCGACGTTGACGGGGTGTTGCGATCCCCTCGCCGCTCGATGCAGAGTTTCTCTGCCGTTCATTTCAGATTTTCCGACGGGAGTCACGTGATTTGTCGGATGTTCTCTGAGTCTAGCGTCAACTTCGAACCTGAACCGGAATTTCGATGACCTCGACGCACGGTATCAAGCTGATCTGTGATGCATTGCCGATTTTCGCCCGTGAGTCACGTGATCTTGCTTTGACCAATTTCAACCTTCAGAGCGAGTTGAGATCTCCACGACGCAAGATACAAAGTGGCTGGTTAATTCGGTGCTCAAGTTGACTCAGAGACACGTGATTTTACGAATGTTTTCCAAGTTCAACGTCAACTGTAATCTCGACAAGTTGTTTCGATCTTTTCGCCGCAAGATACACAGTTGCTTTTCGGTTGATTTCCGATTCTCATCGGCGGGTCAGGTCGTTTTTCAAATGTTTTTCAAGTCCGACGGCGACTCTGATATTGATTCTCCCACATTTTTTTATGTGAGCCACGTTATGATTCGAATGTTTGCGAGTTTGACGCAAACTCCGACGTTGACGGGGTGTTGCGATCCCCTCGCCGCTCGATGCAGAGTTTCTCTGCCGTTCATTTCAGATTTTCCGACGGGAGTCACGTGATTTGTCGGATGTTCTCTGAGTCTAGCGTCAACTTCGAACCTGAACCGGAATTTTGATGACCTCGACGTACGGTATCAAGCTGATCTGTGATTCATTGCCGATTTTTACCCGTGAGTCACGTGATCTTGCTTCGACCAATTTCGACCTCCAGAGCGAGTTAAGATCTCCTCGACGCAAGATACAAAGTGGCTGGTTGATTCGTTTCTCAATTTGACCCGAAAACACGTGATTTTACGTATGTTTTCCAAGTTCAACCTCAACTTTAACCTCGACAAGTTGTTTCGATCTTTTCGCCGCAAGATACAAAGTTGCTCTCCTTTTGATTTCCGATTCTCATCGGTGGGTCAGGTCGTTTTTCAAATATTTTTCAAGTCCGACGGCGACTCTGATATTGATTTTTCCAAAATTTTTTATGTGAGCCACGTAATGATTCGACTGTTTCCGAATTTGACGCAAACTTCGACGTTGACGAGGCGTTGCGATCCCCTCGCCGCTCGATGCAGAGTTTATCTGCCGTTCATTTCAGATTTTTCGACGGGAGTCACGTGATTTTTCGGATGTTCTCTGAGTCTAGCGTCAACTTCGAACCCGAACCGGAATTTCGATGACCTCGACGCACGGTATCAAGCTGATCTGTGATGCATTGCCGATTTTCGCCCGTGAGTCACGTGATCTTGCTTTGACCAATTTCAACCTTCAGAGCGAGTTGAGATCTCCACGACGCAAGATACAAAGTGGCTGGTTAATTCGGTGCTCAAGTTGACTCAGAGACACGTGATTTTACGAATGTTTTCCAAGTTCAACGTCAACTGTAATCTCGACAAGTTGTTTCGATCTTTTCGCCGCAAGATACACAGTTGCTTTTCGGTTGATTTCCGATTCTCATCGGCGGGTCAGGTCGTTTTTCAAATGTTTTTCAAGTCCGACGGCGACTCTGATATTGATTCTCCCACATTTTTTTATGTGAGCCACGTTATGATTCGAATGTTTGCGAGTTTGACGCAAACTCCGACGTTGACGGGGTGTTGCGATCCCCTCGCCGCTCGATGCAGAGTTTCTCTGCCGTTCATTTCAGATTTTCCGACGGGAGTCACGTGATTTGTCGGATGTTCTCTGAGTCTAGCGTCAACTTCGAACCTGAACCGGAATTTTGATGACCTCGACGTACGGTATCAAGCTGATCTGTGATTCATTGCCGATTTTTACCCGTGAGTCACGTGATCTTGCTTCGACCAATTTCGACCTCCAGAGCGAGTTAAGATCTCCTCGACGCAAGATACAAAGTGGCTGGTTGATTCGTTTCTCAATTTGACCCGAAAACACGTGATTTTACGTATGTTTTCCAAGTTCAACCTCAACTTTAACCTCGACAAGTTGTTTCGATCTTTTCGCCGCAAGATACAAAGTTGCTCTCCTTTTGATTTCCGATTCTCATCGGTGGGTCAGGTCGTTTTTCAAATATTTTTCAAGTCCGACGGCGACTCTGATATTGATTTTTCCACAATTTTTTATGTGAGCCACGTAATGATTCGACTGTTTCCGAATTTGACGCAAACTTCGACGTTGACGAGGCGTTGCGATCCCCTCGCCGCTCGATGCAGAGTTTATCTGCCGTTCATTTCAGATTTTTCGACGGGAGTCACGTGATTTTTCGGATGTTCTCTGAGTCTAGCGTCAACTTCGAACCCGAACCGGAATTTCGATGACCTCGACGCACGGTATCAAGCTGATCTGTGATGCATTGCCGATTTTCGCCCGTGAGTCACGTGATCTTGCTTTGACCAATTTCAACCTTCAGAGCGAGTTGAGATCTCCACGACGCAAGATACAAAGTGGCTGGTTAATTCGGTGCTCAAGTTGACTCAGAGACACGTGATTTTACGAATGTTTTCCAAGTTCAACGTCAACTGTAATCTCGACAAGTTGTTTCGATCTTTTCGCCGCAAGATACACAGTTGCTTTTCGGTTGATTTCCGATTCTCATCGGCGGGTCAGGTCGTTTTTCAAATGTTTTTCAAGTCCGACGGCGACTCTGATATTGATTCTCCCACATTTTTTTATGTGAGCCACGTTATGATTCGAATGTTTGCGAGTTTGACGCAAACTCCGACGTTGACGGGGTGTTGCGATCCCCTCGCCGCTCGATGCAGAGTTTCTCTGCCGTTCATTTCAGATTTTCCGACGGACGTCACGTGATTTGTCGGATGTTCTCTGAGTCTAGCGTCAACTTCGAACCTGAACCGGAATTTTGATGACCTCGACGTACGGTATCAAGCTGATCTGTGATTCATTGCCGATTTTTACCCGTGAGTCACGTGATCTTGCTTCGACCAATTCCGACCTCCAGAGCGAGTTAAGATCTCCTCGACGCAAGATACAAAGTGGCTGGTTGATTCGTTTCTCAATTTGACCCGAAAACACGTGATTTTACGAATGTTTTCCAAGTTCAACGTCGACTTTAACCTCGACAAGTTGTTCCGATCTTTCCGCCGCAAGATACAAAGTTGCTCTCCCGTTGATTTCCGATTCTCATTGGTGGGTCAGGTCGTTTTTCAAATGTTTTTCAAGTCCGACGGCGACTCTGATATTGATTCTCCCACATTTTTTTATGTGAGCCACGTTATGATTCGAATGTTTGCGAGTTTGACGCAAACTCCGACGTTGACGGGGTGTTGCGATCCCCTCGCCGCTCGATGCAGAGTTTCTCTGCCGTTCATTTCAGATTTTCCGACGGGAGTCACGTGATTTGTCGGATGTTCTCTGAGTCTAGCGTCAACTTCGAACCTGAACCGGAATTTTGATGACCTCGACGTACGGTATCAAGCTGATCTGTGATTCATTGCCGATTTTTACCCGTGAGTCACGTGATCTTGCTTCGACCAATTTCGACCTCCAGAGCGAGTTAAGATCTCCTCGACGCAAGATACAAAGTGGCTGGTTGATTCGTTTCTCAATTTGACCCGAAAACACGTGATTTTACGTATGTTTTCCAAGTTCAACCTCAACTTTAACCTCGACAAGTTGTTTCGATCTTTTCGCCGCAAGATACAAAGTTGCTCTCCTTTTGATTTCCGATTCTCATCGGTGGGTCAGGTCGTTTTTCAAATATTTTTCAAGTCCGACGGCGACTCTGATATTGATTTTTCCACAATTTTTTATGTGAGCCACGTAATGATTCGACTGTTTCCGAATTTGACGCAAACTTCGACGTTGACGAGGCGTTGCGATCCCCTCGCCGCTCGATGCAGAGTTTATCTGCCGTTCATTTCAGATTTTTCGACGGGAGTCACGTGATTTTTCGGATGTTCTCTGAGTCTAGCGTCAACTTCGAACCCGAACCGGAATTTCGATGACCTCGACGCACGGTATCAAGCTGATCTGTGATGCATTGCCGATTTTCGCCCGTGAGTCACGTGATCTTGCTTTGACCAATTTCAACCTTCAGAGCGAGTTGAGATCTCCACGACGCAAGATACAAAGTGGCTGGTTAATTCGGTGCTCAAGTTGACTCAGAGACACGTGATTTTACGAATGTTTTCCAAGTTCAACGTCAACTGTAATCTCGACAAGTTGTTTCGATCTTTTCGCCGCAAGATACACAGTTGCTTTTCGGTTGATTTCCGATTCTCATCGGCGGGTCAGGTCGTTTTTCAAATGTTTTTCAAGTCCGACGGCGACTCTGATATTGATTCTCCCACATTTTTTTATGTGAGCCACGTTATGATTCGAATGTTTGCGAGTTTGACGCAAACTCCGACGTTGACGGGGTGTTGCGATCCCCTCGCCGCTCGATGCAGAGTTTCTCTGCCGTTCATTTCAGATTTTCCGACGGGAGTCACGTGATTTGTCGGATGTTCTCTGAGTCTAGCGTCAACTTCGAACCTGAACCGGAATTTTGATGACCTCGACGTACGGTATCAAGCTGATCTGTGATTCATTGCCGATTTTTACCCGTGAGTCACGTGATCTTGCTTCGACCAATTTCGACCTCCAGAGCGAGTTAAGATCTCCTCGACGCAAGATACAAAGTGGCTGGTGGATTCGTTTCTCAATTTGACCCGAAAACACGTGATTTTACGTATGTTTTCCAAGTTCAACCTCAACTTTAACCTCGACAAGTTGTTTCGATCTTTTCGCCGCAAGATACAAAGTTGCTCTCCTTTTGATTTCCGATTCTCATCGGTGGGTCAGGTCGTTTTTCAAATATTTTTCAAGTCCGACGGCGACTCTGATATTGATTTTTCCACAATTTTTTATGTGAGCCACGTAATGATTCGACTGTTTCCGAATTTGACGCAAACTCCGACGTTGACGGGGTGTTGCGATCCCCTCGCCGCTCGATGCAGAGTTTCTCTGCCGTTCATTTCAGATTTTCCGACGGGAGTCACGTGATTTGTCGGATGTTCTCTGAGTCTAGCGTCAACTTCGAACCTGAACCGGAATTTCGATGACCTCGACGCACGGTATCAAGCTGATCTGTGATGCATTGCCGATTTTCGCCCGTGAGTCACGTGATCTTGCTTTGACCAATTTCAACCTTCAGAGCGAGTTGAGATCTCCACGACGCAAGATACAAAGTGGCTGGTTAATTCGGTGCTCAAGTTGACTCAGAGACACGTGATTTTACGAATGTTTTCCAAGTTCAACGTCAACTGTAATCTCGACAAGTTGTTTCGATCTTTTCGCCGCAAGATACACAGTTGCTTTTCGGTTGATTTCCGATTCTCATCGGCGGGTCAGGTCGTTTTTCAAATGTTTTTCAAGTCCGACGGCGACTCTGATATTGATTCTCCCACATTTTTTTATGTGAGCCACGTTATGATTCGAATGTTTGCGAGTTTGACGCAAACTCCGACGTTGACGGGGTGTTGCGATCCCCTCGCCGCTCGATGCAGAGTTTCTCTGCCGTTCATTTCAGATTTTCCGACGGGAGTCACGTGATTTGTCGGATGTTCTCTGAGTCTAGCGTCAACTTCGAACCTGAACCGGAATTTTGATGACCTCGACGTACGGTATCAAGCTGATCTGTGATTCATTGCCGATTTTTACCCGTGAGTCACGTGATCTTGCTTCGACCAATTTCGACCTCCAGAGCGAGTTAAGATCTCCTCGACGCAAGATACAAAGTGGCTGGTTGATTCGTTTCTCAATTTGACCCGAAAACACGTGATTTTACGTATGTTTTCCAAGTTCAACCTCAACTTTAACCTCGACAAGTTGTTTCGATCTTTTCGCCGCAAGATACAAAGTTGCTCTCCTTTTGATTTCCGATTCTCATCGGTGGGTCAGGTCGTTTTTCAAATATTTTTCAAGTCCGACGGCGACTCTGATATTGATTTTTCCACAATTTTTTATGTGAGCCACGTAATGATTCGACTGTTTCCGAATTTGACGCAAACTTCGACGTTGACGAGGCGTTGCGATCCCCTCGCCGCTCGATGCAGAGTTTATGCCGTTCATTTCAGATTTTTCGACGGGAGTCACGTGATTTTTCGGATGTTCTCTGAGTCTAGCGTCAACTTCGAACTCGAACCGGAATTTCGATGACCTCGACGCACGGTATCAAGCTGATCTGTGATGCATTGCCGATTTTCGCCCGTGAGTCACGTGATCTTGCTTTGACCAATTTCAACCTTCAGAGCGAGTTGAGATCTCCACGACGCAAGATACAAAGTGGCTGGTTAATTCGGTGCTCAAGTTGACTCAGAGACACGTGATTTTACGAATGTTTTCCAAGTTCAACGTCAACTGTAATCTCGACAAGTTGTTTCGATCTTTTCGCCGCAAGATACACAGTTGCTTTTCGGTTGATTTCCGATTCTCATCGGCGGGTCAGGTCGTTTTTCAAATGTTTTTCAAGTCCGACGGCGACTCTGATATTGATTCTCCCACATTTTTTTATGTGAGCCACGTTATGATTCGAATGTTTGCGAGTTTGACGCAAACTCCGACGTTGACGGGGTGTTGCGATCCCCTCGCCGCTCGATGCAGAGTTTCTCTGCCGTTCATTTCAGATTTTCCGACGGGAGTCACGTGATTTGTCGGATGTTCTCTGAGTCTAGCGTCAACTTCGAACCTGAACCGGAATTTTGATGACCTCGACGTACGGTATCAAGCTGATCTGTGATTCATTGCCGATTTTTACCCGTGAGTCACGTGATCTTGCTTCGACCAATTTCGACCTCCAGAGCGAGTTAAGATCTCCTCGACGCAAGATACAAAGTGGCTGGTTGATTCGTTTCTCAATTTGACCCGAAAACACGTGATTTTACGTATGTTTTCCAAGTTCAACCTCAACTTTAACCTCGACAAGTTGTTTCGATCTTTTCGCCGCAAGATACAAAGTTGCTCTCCTTTTGATTTCCGATTCTCATCGGTGGGTCAGGTCGTTTTTCAAATATTTTTCAAGTCCGACGGCGACTCTGATATTGATTTTTCCACAATTTTTTATGTGAGCCACGTAATGATTCGACTGTTTCCGAATTTGACGCAAACTTCGACGTTGACGAGGCGTTGCGATCCCCTCGCCGCTCGATGCAGAGTTTATCTGCCGTTCATTTCAGATTTTTCGACGGGAGTCACGTGATTTTTCGGATGTTCTCTGAGTCTAGCGTCAACTTCGAACCCGAACCGGAATTTCGATGACCTCGACGCACGGTATCAAGCTGATCTGTGATGCATTGCCGATTTTCGCCCGTGAGTCACGTGATCTTGCTTTGACCAATTTCAACCTTCAGAGCGAGTTGAGATCTCCACGACGCAAGATACAAAGTGGCTGGTTAATTCGGTGCTCAAGTTGACTCAGAGACACGTGATTTTACGAATGTTTTCCAAGTTCAACGTCAACTGTAATCTCGACAAGTTGTTTCGATCTTTTCGCCGCAAGATACACAGTTGCTTTTCGGTTGATTTCCGATTCTCATCGGCGGGTCAGGTCGTTTTTCAAATGTTTTTCAAGTCCGACGGCGACTCTGATATTGATTCTCCCACATTTTTTTATGTGAGCCACGTTATGATTCGAATGTTTGCGAGTTTGACGCAAACTCCGACGTTGACGGGGTGTTGCGATCCCCTCGCCGCTCGATGCAGAGTTTCTCTGCCGTTCATTTCAGATTTTCCGACGGGAGTCACGTGATTTGTCGGATGTTCTCTGAGTCTAGCGTCAACTTCGAACCTGAACCGGAATTTTGATGACCTCGACGTACGGTATCAAGCTGATCTGTGATTCATTGCCGATTTTTACCCGTGAGTCACGTGATCTTGCTTCGACCAATTTCGACCTCCAGAGCGAGTTAAGATCTCCTCGACGCAAGATACAAAGTGGCTGGTGGATTCGTTTCTCAATTTGACCCGAAAACACGTGATTTTACGTATGTTTTCCAAGTTCAACCTCAACTTTAACCTCGACAAGTTGTTTCGATCTTTTCGCCGCAAGATACAAAGTTGCTCTCCTTTTGATTTCCGATTCTCATCGGTGGGTCAGGTCGTTTTTCAAATATTTTTCAAGTCCGACGGCGACTCTGATATTGATTTTTCCACAATTTTTTATGTGAGCCACGTAATGATTCGACTGTTTCCGAATTTGACGCAAACTCCGACGTTGACGGGGTGTTGCGATCCCCTCGCCGCTCGATGCAGAGTTTCTCTGCCGTTCATTTCAGATTTTCCGACGGGAGTCACGTGATTTGTCGGATGTTCTCTGAGTCTAGCGTCAACTTCGAACCTGAACCGGAATTTCGATGACCTCGACGCACGGTATCAAGCTGATCTGTGATGCATTGCCGATTTTCGCCCGTGAGTCACGTGATCTTGCTTTGACCAATTTCAACCTTCAGAGCGAGTTGAGATCTCCACGACGCAAGATACAAAGTGGCTGGTTAATTCGGTGCTCAAGTTGACTCAGAGACACGTGATTTTACGAATGTTTTCCAAGTTCAACGTCAACTGTAATCTCGACAAGTTGTTTCGATCTTTTCGCCGCAAGATACACAGTTGCTTTTCGGTTGATTTCCGATTCTCATCGGCGGGTCAGGTCGTTTTTCAAATGTTTTTCAAGTCCGACGGCGACTCTGATATTGATTCTCCCACATTTTTTTATGTGAGCCACGTTATGATTCGAATGTTTGCGAGTTTGACGCAAACTCCGACGTTGACGGGGTGTTGCGATCCCCTCGCCGCTCGATGCAGAGTTTCTCTGCCGTTCATTTCAGATTTTCCGACGGGAGTCACGTGATTTGTCGGATGTTCTCTGAGTCTAGCGTCAACTTCGAACCTGAACCGGAATTTTGATGACCTCGACGTACGGTATCAAGCTGATCTGTGATTCATTGCCGATTTTTACCCGTGAGTCACGTGATCTTGCTTCGACCAATTTCGACCTCCAGAGCGAGTTAAGATCTCCTCGACGCAAGATACAAAGTGGCTGGTTGATTCGTTTCTCAATTTGACCCGAAAACACGTGATTTTACGTATGTTTTCCAAGTTCAACCTCAACTTTAACCTCGACAAGTTGTTTCGATCTTTTCGCCGCAAGATACAAAGTTGCTCTCCTTTTGATTTCCGATTCTCATCGGTGGGTCAGGTCGTTTTTCAAATATTTTTCAAGTCCGACGGCGACTCTGATATTGATTTTTCCACAATTTTTTATGTGAGCCACGTAATGATTCGACTGTTTCCGAATTTGACGCAAACTTCGACGTTGACGAGGCGTTGCGATCCCCTCGCCGCTCGATGCAGAGTTTATCTGCCGTTCATTTCAGATTTTTCGACGGGAGTCACGTGATTTTTCGGATGTTCTCTGAGTCTAGCGTCAACTTCGAACCCGAACCGGAATTTCGATGACCTCGACGCACGGTATCAAGCTGATCTGTGATGCATTGCCGATTTTCGCCCGTGAGTCACGTGATCTTGCTTTGACCAATTTCAACCTTCAGAGCGAGTTGAGATCTCCACGACGCAAGATACAAAGTGGCTGGTTAATTCGGTGCTCAAGTTGACTCAGAGACACGTGATTTTACGAATGTTTTCCAAGTTCAACGTCAACTGTAATCTCGACAAGTTGTTTCGATCTTTTCGCCGCAAGATACACAGTTGCTTTTCGGTTGATTTCCGATTCTCATCGGCGGGTCAGGTCGTTTTTCAAATGTTTTTCAAGTCCGACGGCGACTCTGATATTGATTCTCCCACATTTTTTTATGTGAGCCACGTTATGATTCGAATGTTTGCGAGTTTGACGCAAACTCCGACGTTGACGGGGTGTTGCGATCCCCTCGCCGCTCGATGCAGAGTTTCTCTGCCGTTCATTTCAGATTTTCCGACGGGAGTCACGTGATTTGTCGGATGTTCTCTGAGTCTAGCGTCAACTTCGAACCTGAACCGGAATTTTGATGACCTCGACGTACGGTATCAAGCTGATCTGTGATTCATTGCCGATTTTTACCCGTGAGTCACGTGATCTTGCTTCGACCAATTTCGACCTCCAGAGCGAGTTAAGATCTCCTCGACGCAAGATACAAAGTGGCTGGTTGATTCGTTTCTCAATTTGACCCGAAAACACGTGATTTTACGTATGTTTTCCAAGTTCAACCTCAACTTTAACCTCGACAAGTTGTTTCGATCTTTTCGCCGCAAGATACAAAGTTGCTCTCCTTTTGATTTCCGATTCTCATCGGTGGGTCAGGTCGTTTTTCAAATATTTTTCAAGTCCGACGGCGACTCTGATATTGATTTTTCCACAATTTTTTATGTGAGCCACGTAATGATTCGACTGTTTCCGAATTTGACGCAAACTTCGACGTTGACGAGGCGTTGCGATCCCCTCGCCGCTCGATGCAGAGTTTATCTGCCGTTCATTTCAGATTTTTCGACGGGAGTCACGTGATTTTTCGGATGTTCTCTGAGTCTAGCGTCAACTTCGAACCCGAACCGGAATTTCGATGACCTCGACGCACGGTATCAAGCTGATCTGTGATGCATTGCCGATTTTCGCCCGTGAGTCACGTGATCTTGCTTTGACCAATTTCAACCTTCAGAGCGAGTTGAGATCTCCACGACGCAAGATACAAAGTGGCTGGTTAATTCGGTGCTCAAGTTGACTCAGAGACACGTGATTTTACGAATGTTTTCCAAGTTCAACGTCAACTGTAATCTCGACAAGTTGTTTCGATCTTTTCGCCGCAAGATACACAGTTGCTTTTCGGTTGATTTCCGATTCTCATCGGCGGGTCAGGTCGTTTTTCAAATGTTTTTCAAGTCCGACGGCGACTCTGATATTGATTCTCCCACATTTTTTTATGTGAGCCACGTTATGATTCGAATGTTTGCGAGTTTGACGCAAACTCCGACGTTGACGGGGTGTTGCGATCCCCTCGCCGCTCGATGCAGAGTTTCTCTGCCGTTCATTTCAGATTTTCCGACGGACGTCACGTGATTTGTCGGATGTTCTCTGAGTCTAGCGTCAACTTCGAACCTGAACCGGAATTTTGATGACCTCGACGTACGGTATCAAGCTGATCTGTGATTCATTGCCGATTTTTACCCGTGAGTCACGTGATCTTGCTTCGACCAATTCCGACCTCCAGAGCGAGTTAAGATCTCCTCGACGCAAGATACAAAGTGGCTGGTTGATTCGTTTCTCAATTTGACCCGAAAACACGTGATTTTACGAATGTTTTCCAAGTTCAACGTCGACTTTAACCTCGACAAGTTGTTCCGATCTTTCCGCCGCAAGATACAAAGTTGCTCTCCCGTTGATTTCCGATTCTCATTGGTGGGTCAGGTCGTTTTTCAAATGTTTTTCAAGTCCGACGGCGACTCTGATATTGATTCTCCCACATTTTTTTATGTGAGCCACGTTATGATTCGAATGTTTGCGAGTTTGACGCAAACTCCGACGTTGACGGGGTGTTGCGATCCCCTCGCCGCTCGATGCAGAGTTTCTCTGCCGTTCATTTCAGATTTTCCGACGGGAGTCACGTGATTTGTCGGATGTTCTCTGAGTCTAGCGTCAACTTCGAACCTGAACCGGAATTTTGATGACCTCGACGTACGGTATCAAGCTGATCTGTGATTCATTGCCGATTTTTACCCGTGAGTCACGTGATCTTGCTTCGACCAATTTCGACCTCCAGAGCGAGTTAAGATCTCCTCGACGCAAGATACAAAGTGGCTGGTTGATTCGTTTCTCAATTTGACCCGAAAACACGTGATTTTACGTATGTTTTCCAAGTTCAACCTCAACTTTAACCTCGACAAGTTGTTTCGATCTTTTCGCCGCAAGATACAAAGTTGCTCTCCTTTTGATTTCCGATTCTCATCGGTGGGTCAGGTCGTTTTTCAAATATTTTTCAAGTCCGACGGCGACTCTGATATTGATTTTTCCACAATTTTTTATGTGAGCCACGTAATGATTCGACTGTTTCCGAATTTGACGCAAACTTCGACGTTGACGAGGCGTTGCGATCCCCTCGCCGCTCGATGCAGAGTTTATCTGCCGTTCATTTCAGATTTTTCGACGGGAGTCACGTGATTTTTCGGATGTTCTCTGAGTCTAGCGTCAACTTCGAACCCGAACCGGAATTTCGATGACCTCGACGCACGGTATCAAGCTGATCTGTGATGCATTGCCGATTTTCGCCCGTGAGTCACGTGATCTTGCTTTGACCAATTTCAACCTTCAGAGCGAGTTGAGATCTCCACGACGCAAGATACAAAGTGGCTGGTTAATTCGGTGCTCAAGTTGACTCAGAGACACGTGATTTTACGAATGTTTTCCAAGTTCAACGTCAACTGTAATCTCGACAAGTTGTTTCGATCTTTTCGCCGCAAGATACACAGTTGCTTTTCGGTTGATTTCCGATTCTCATCGGCGGGTCAGGTCGTTTTTCAAATGTTTTTCAAGTCCGACGGCGACTCTGATATTGATTCTCCCACATTTTTTTATGTGAGCCACGTTATGATTCGAATGTTTGCGAGTTTGACGCAAACTCCGACGTTGACGGGGTGTTGCGATCCCCTCGCCGCTCGATGCAGAGTTTCTCTGCCGTTCATTTCAGATTTTCCGACGGGAGTCACGTGATTTGTCGGATGTTCTCTGAGTCTAGCGTCAACTTCGAACCTGAACCGGAATTTTGATGACCTCGACGTACGGTATCAAGCTGATCTGTGATTCATTGCCGATTTTTACCCGTGAGTCACGTGATCTTGCTTCGACCAATTTCGACCTCCAGAGCGAGTTAAGATCTCCTCGACGCAAGATACAAAGTGGCTGGTGGATTCGTTTCTCAATTTGACCCGAAAACACGTGATTTTACGTATGTTTTCCAAGTTCAACCTCAACTTTAACCTCGACAAGTTGTTTCGATCTTTTCGCCGCAAGATACAAAGTTGCTCTCCTTTTGATTTCCGATTCTCATCGGTGGGTCAGGTCGTTTTTCAAATATTTTTCAAGTCCGACGGCGACTCTGATATTGATTTTTCCACAATTTTTTATGTGAGCCACGTAATGATTCGACTGTTTCCGAATTTGACGCAAACTCCGACGTTGACGGGGTGTTGCGATCCCCTCGCCGCTCGATGCAGAGTTTCTCTGCCGTTCATTTCAGATTTTCCGACGGGAGTCACGTGATTTGTCGGATGTTCTCTGAGTCTAGCGTCAACTTCGAACCTGAACCGGAATTTCGATGACCTCGACGCACGGTATCAAGCTGATCTGTGATGCATTGCCGATTTTCGCCCGTGAGTCACGTGATCTTGCTTTGACCAATTTCAACCTTCAGAGCGAGTTGAGATCTCCACGACGCAAGATACAAAGTGGCTGGTTAATTCGGTGCTCAAGTTGACTCAGAGACACGTGATTTTACGAATGTTTTCCAAGTTCAACGTCAACTGTAATCTCGACAAGTTGTTTCGATCTTTTCGCCGCAAGATACACAGTTGCTTTTCGGTTGATTTCCGATTCTCATCGGCGGGTCAGGTCGTTTTTCAAATGTTTTTCAAGTCCGACGGCGACTCTGATATTGATTCTCCCACATTTTTTTATGTGAGCCACGTTATGATTCGAATGTTTGCGAGTTTGACGCAAACTCCGACGTTGACGGGGTGTTGCGATCCCCTCGCCGCTCGATGCAGAGTTTCTCTGCCGTTCATTTCAGATTTTCCGACGGGAGTCACGTGATTTGTCGGATGTTCTCTGAGTCTAGCGTCAACTTCGAACCTGAACCGGAATTTTGATGACCTCGACGTACGGTATCAAGCTGATCTGTGATTCATTGCCGATTTTTACCCGTGAGTCACGTGATCTTGCTTCGACCAATTTCGACCTCCAGAGCGAGTTAAGATCTCCTCGACGCAAGATACAAAGTGGCTGGTTGATTCGTTTCTCAATTTGACCCGAAAACACGTGATTTTACGTATGTTTTCCAAGTTCAACCTCAACTTTAACCTCGACAAGTTGTTTCGATCTTTTCGCCGCAAGATACAAAGTTGCTCTCCTTTTGATTTCCGATTCTCATCGGTGGGTCAGGTCGTTTTTCAAATATTTTTCAAGTCCGACGGCGACTCTGATATTGATTTTTCCACAATTTTTTATGTGAGCCACGTAATGATTCGACTGTTTCCGAATTTGACGCAAACTTCGACGTTGACGAGGCGTTGCGATCCCCTCGCCGCTCGATGCAGAGTTTATCTGCCGTTCATTTCAGATTTTTCGACGGGAGTCACGTGATTTTTCGGATGTTCTCTGAGTCTAGCGTCAACTTCGAACCCGAACCGGAATTTCGATGACCTCGACGCACGGTATCAAGCTGATCTGTGATGCATTGCCGATTTTCGCCCGTGAGTCACGTGATCTTGCTTTGACCAATTTCAACCTTCAGAGCGAGTTGAGATCTCCACGACGCAAGATACAAAGTGGCTGGTTAATTCGGTGCTCAAGTTGACTCAGAGACACGTGATTTTACGAATGTTTTCCAAGTTCAACGTCAACTGTAATCTCGACAAGTTGTTTCGATCTTTTCGCCGCAAGATACACAGTTGCTTTTCGGTTGATTTCCGATTCTCATCGGCGGGTCAGGTCGTTTTTCAAATGTTTTTCAAGTCCGACGGCGACTCTGATATTGATTCTCCCACATTTTTTTATGTGAGCCACGTTATGATTCGAATGTTTGCGAGTTTGACGCAAACTCCGACGTTGACGGGGTGTTGCGATCCCCTCGCCGCTCGATGCAGAGTTTCTCTGCCGTTCATTTCAGATTTTCCGACGGGAGTCACGTGATTTGTCGGATGTTCTCTGAGTCTAGCGTCAACTTCGAACCTGAACCGGAATTTTGATGACCTCGACGTACGGTATCAAGCTGATCTGTGATTCATTGCCGATTTTTACCCGTGAGTCACGTGATCTTGCTTCGACCAATTTCGACCTCCAGAGCGAGTTAAGATCTCCTCGACGCAAGATACAAAGTGGCTGGTTGATTCGTTTCTCAATTTGACCCGAAAACACGTGATTTTACGTATGTTTTCCAAGTTCAACCTCAACTTTAACCTCGACAAGTTGTTTCGATCTTTTCGCCGCAAGATACAAAGTTGCTCTCCTTTTGATTTCCGATTCTCATCGGTGGGTCAGGTCGTTTTTCAAATATTTTTCAAGTCCGACGGCGACTCTGATATTGATTTTTCCACAATTTTTTATGTGAGCCACGTAATGATTCGACTGTTTCCGAATTTGACGCAAACTTCGACGTTGACGAGGCGTTGCGATCCCCTCGCCGCTCGATGCAGAGTTTATCTGCCGTTCATTTCAGATTTTTCGACGGGAGTCACGTGATTTTTCGGATGTTCTCTGAGTCTAGCGTCAACTTCGAACCCGAACCGGAATTTCGATGACCTCGACGCACGGTATCAAGCTGATCTGTGATGCATTGCCGATTTTCGCCCGTGAGTCACGTGATCTTGCTTTGACCAATTTCAACCTTCAGAGCGAGTTGAGATCTCCACGACGCAAGATACAAAGTGGCTGGTTAATTCGGTGCTCAAGTTGACTCAGAGACACGTGATTTTACGAATGTTTTCCAAGTTCAACGTCAACTGTAATCTCGACAAGTTGTTTCGATCTTTTCGCCGCAAGATACACAGTTGCTTTTCGGTTGATTTCCGATTCTCATCGGCGGTTCAGGTCGTTTTTCAAATGTTTCTCAAGTCCGACGACGACTCTGATATTGATTCTCCCACATTTTTTTATGTGAGCCACGTTATGATTCGAATGTTTGCGAGTTTGACGCAAGCTCCGACGTTGACGGGGTGTTGCGATCCCCTCGCCGCTCGATGCAGAGTTTCTCTGCCGTTCATTTCAGATTTTCCGACGGGAGTCACGTGATTTGTCGGATGTTCTCTGAGTCTAGCGTCAACTTCGAACCTGAACCGGAATTTTGATGACCTCGACGTACGGTATCAAGCTGATCTGTGATTCATTGCCGATTTTTACCCGTGAGTCACGTGATCTTGCTTCGACCAGTTTCGACCTCCAGAGCGAGTTGAGATCTCCTCGACGCAAGATACAAAGTGGCTGGTTGATTCGTTTCTCAATTTGACCCGAAAACACGTGATTTTACGTATGTTTTCCAAGTTCAACCTCAACTTTAACCTCGACAAGTTGTTTCGATCTTTTCGCCGCAAGATACAAAGTTGCTCTCCTTTTGATTTCCGATTCTCATCGGTGGGTCAGGTCGTTTTTCAAATATTTTTCAAGTCCGACGGCGACTCTGATATTGATTTTTCCACAATTTTTTATGTGAGCCACGTAATGATTCGACTGTTTCCGAATTTGACGCAAACTTCGACGTTGACGAGGCGTTGCGATCCCCTCGCCGCTCGATGCAGAGTTTATCTGCCGTTCATTTCAGATTTTTCGACGGGAGTCACGTGATTTTTCGGATGTTCTCTGAGTCTAGCGTCAACTTCGAACCCGAACCGGAATTTCGATGACCTCGACGCACGGTATCAAGCTGATCTGTGAAGCATTGCCGATTTTCGCCCGTGAGTCACGTGATCTTGCTTTGACCAATTTCAACCTTCAGAGCGAGTTGAGATCTCCACGACGCAAGATACAAAGTGGCTGGTTAATTCGGTGCTCAAGTTGACTCAGAGACACGTGATTTTACGAATGTTTTCCAAGTTCAACGTCAACTGTAATCTCGACAAGTTGTTTCGATCTTTTCGCCGCAAGATACACAGTTGCTTTTCGGTTGATTTCCGATTCTCATCGGCGGTTCAGGTCGTTTTTCAAATGTTTCTCAAGTCCGACGGCGACTCTGATATTGATTCTCCCACATTTTTTTATGTGAGCCACGTTATGATTCGAATGTTTGCGAGTTTGACGCAAGCTCCGACGTTGACGGGGTGTTGCGATCCCCTCGCCGCTCGATGCAGAGTTTCTCTGCCGTTCATTTCAGATTTTCCGACGGAAGTCACGTGCTTTGTCGGATGTTCTCTGAGTCTAGCGTCAACTTCGAACCTGAACCGGAATTTTGATGACCTCGACGTACGGTATCAAGCTGATCTGTGATTCATTGCCGATTTTTACCCGTGAGTCACGTGATCTTGCTTCGACCAATTCCGACCTCCAGAGCGAGTTAAGATCTCCTCGACGCAAGATACAAAGTGGTTGGTTGATTCGTTTCTCAATTTGACCCGAAAACACGTGATTTTACGAATGTTTTCCAAGTTCAACGTCGACTTTAACCTCGACAAGTTGTTCCGATCTTTCCGCCGCAAGATACAAAGTTGCTCTCCCGTTGATTTCCGATTCTCATTGGTGGGTCAGGTCGTTTTTCAAATGTTTTTCAAGTCCGACGGCGACTCTGATATTGATTCTCCCACATTTTTTTATGTGAGCCACGTTATGATTCGAATGTTTGCGAGTTTGACGCAAACTCCGACGTTGACGGGGTGTTGCGATCCCCTCGCCGCTCGATGCAGAGTTTCTCTGCCGTTCATTTCAGATTTTCCGACGGAAGTCACGTGATTTGTCGGATGTTCTCTGAGTCTAGCGTCAACTTCGAACCCGAACCGGAATTTCGATGACCTCGACGCACGGTATCAAGCTGATCTGTGATGCATTGCCGATTTTCGCCCGTGAGTCACGTGATCTTGCTTTGACCAATTTCAACCTTCACAGCGAGTTGAGATCTCCACGACGCAAAATACAAAGTGGCTGGTTAATTCGGTGCTCAAGTTGACTCAGAGACACGTGATTTTACGAATGTTTTCCAAGTTCAACGTCAACTGTAATCTCGACAAGTTGTTTCGATCTTTTCGCCGCAAGATACACAGTTGCTTTTCGGTTGATTTCCGATTCTCATCGGCGGGTCAGGTCGTTTTTCAAATGTTTTTCAAGTCCGACGGCGACTCTGATATTGATTCTCCCACATTTTTTTATGTGAGCCACGTTATGATTCGAATGTTTGCGAGTTTGACGCAAACTCCGACGTTGACGGGGTGTTGCGATCCCCTCGCCGCTCGATGCAGAGTTTCTCTGCCGTTCATTTCAGATTTTCCGACGGGAGTCACGTGATTTGTCGGATGTTCTCTGAGTCTAGCGTCAACTTCGAACCTGAACCGGAATTTTGATGACCTCGACGTACGGTATCAAGCTGATCTGTGATTCATTGCCGATTTTTACCCGTGAGTCACGTGATCTTGCTTCGACCAATTTCGACCTCCAGAGCGAGTTGAGATCTCCTCGACGCAAGATACAAAGTGGCTGGTTGATTCGTTTCTCAATTTGACCCGAAAACACGTGATTTTACGAATGTTTTCCAAGTTCAACGTCGACTTTAACCTCGACAAGTTGTTCCGATCTTTCCGCCGCAAGATACAAAGTTGCTCTCCCGTTGATTTCCGATTCTCATTGGTGGGTCAGGTCGTTTTTCAAATGTTTTTCAAGTCCGACGGCGACTCTGATATTGATTCTCCCACATTTTTTTATGTGAGCCACGTTATGATTCGAATGTTTGCGAGTTTGACGCAAACTCCGACGTTGACGGGGTGTTGCGATCCCCTCGCCGCTCGATGCAGAGTTTCTCTGCCGTTCATTTCAGATTTTCCGACGGGAGTCACGTGATTTGTCGGATGTTCTCTGAGTCTAGCGTCAACTTCGAACCTGAACCGGAATTTTGATGACCTCGACGTACGGTATCAAGCTGATCTGTGATTCATTGCCGATTTTTACCCGTGAGTCACGTGATCTTGCTTCGACCAATTTCGACCTCCAGAGCGAGTTAAGATCTCCTCGACGCAAGATACAAAGTGGCTGGTTGATTCGTTTCTCAATTTGACCCGAAAACACGTGATTTTACGTATGTTTTCCAAGTTCAACCTCAACTTTAACCTCGACAAGTTGTTTCGATCTTTTCGCCGCAAGATACAAAGTTGCTCTCCTTTTGATTTCCGATTCTCATCGGTGGGTCAGGTCGTTTTTCAAATATTTTTCAAGTCCGACGGCGACTCTGATATTGATTTTTCCACAATTTTTTATGTGAGCCACGTAATGATTCGACTGTTTCCGAATTTGACGCAAACTTCGACGTTGACGAGGCGTTGCGATCCCCTCGCCGCTCGATGCAGAGTTTATCTGCCGTTCATTTCAGATTTTTCGACGGGAGTCACGTGATTTTTCGGATGTTCTCTGAGTCTAGCGTCAACTTCGAACCCGAACCGGAATTTCGATGACCTCGACGCACGGTATCAAGCTGATCTGTGATGCATTGCCGATTTTCGCCCGTGAGTCACGTGATCTTGCTTTGACCAATTTCAACCTTCAGAGCGAGTTGAGATCTCCACGACGCAAGATACAAAGTGGCTGGTTAATTCGGTGCTCAAGTTGACTCAGAGACACGTGATTTTACGAATGTTTTCCAAGTTCAACGTCAACTGTAATCTCGACAAGTTGTTTCGATCTTTTCGCCGCAAGATACACAGTTGCTTTTCGGTTGATTTCCGATTCTCATCGGCGGTTCAGGTCGTTTTTCAAATGTTTCTCAAGTCCGACGACGACTCTGATATTGATTCTCCCACATTTTTTTATGTGAGCCACGTTATGATTCGAATGTTTGCGAGTTTGACGCAAGCTCCGACGTTGACGGGGTGTTGCGATCCCCTCGCCGCTCGATGCAGAGTTTCTCTGCCGTTCATTTCAGATTTTCCGACGGGAGTCACGTGATTTGTCGGATGTTCTCTGAGTCTAGCGTCAACTTCGAACCTGAACCGGAATTTTGATGACCTCGACGTACGGTATCAAGCTGATCTGTGATTCATTGCCGATTTTTACCCGTGAGTCACGTGATCTTGCTTCGACCAGTTTCGACCTCCAGAGCGAGTTGAGATCTCCTCGACGCAAGATACAAAGTGGCTGGTTGATTCGTTTCTCAATTTGACCCGAAAACACGTGATTTTACGTATGTTTTCCAAGTTCAACCTCAACTTTAACCTCGACAAGTTGTTTCGATCTTTTCGCCGCAAGATACAAAGTTGCTCTCCTTTTGATTTCCGATTCTCATCGGTGGGTCAGGTCGTTTTTCAAATATTTTTCAAGTCCGACGGCGACTCTGATATTGATTTTTCCACAATTTTTTATGTGAGCCACGTAATGATTCGACTGTTTCCGAATTTGACGCAAACTTCGACGTTGACGAGGCGTTGCGATCCCCTCGCCGCTCGATGCAGAGTTTATCTGCCGTTCATTTCAGATTTTTCGACGGGAGTCACGTGATTTTTCGGATGTTCTCTGAGTCTAGCGTCAACTTCGAACCCGAACCGGAATTTCGATGACCTCGACGCACGGTATCAAGCTGATCTGTGAAGCATTGCCGATTTTCGCCCGTGAGTCACGTGATCTTGCTTTGACCAATTTCAACCTTCAGAGCGAGTTGAGATCTCCACGACGCAAGATACAAAGTGGCTGGTTAATTCGGTGCTCAAGTTGACTCAGAGACACGTGATTTTACGAATGTTTTCCAAGTTCAACGTCAACTGTAATCTCGACAAGTTGTTTCGATCTTTTCGCCGCAAGATACACAGTTGCTTTTCGGTTGATTTCCGATTCTCATCGGCGGTTCAGGTCGTTTTTCAAATGTTTCTCAAGTCCGACGGCGACTCTGATATTGATTCTCCCACATTTTTTTATGTGAGCCACGTTATGATTCGAATGTTTGCGAGTTTGACGCAAGCTCCGACGTTGACGGGGTGTTGCGATCCCCTCGCCGCTCGATGCAGAGTTTCTCTGCCGTTCATTTCAGATTTTCCGACGGAAGTCACGTGCTTTGTCGGATGTTCTCTGAGTCTAGCGTCAACTTCGAACCTGAACCGGAATTTTGATGACCTCGACGTACGGTATCAAGCTGATCTGTGATTCATTGCCGATTTTTACCCGTGAGTCACGTGATCTTGCTTCGACCAATTCCGACCTCCAGAGCGAGTTAAGATCTCCTCGACGCAAGATACAAAGTGGTTGGTTGATTCGTTTCTCAATTTGACCCGAAAACACGTGATTTTACGAATGTTTTCCAAGTTCAACGTCGACTTTAACCTCGACAAGTTGTTCCGATCTTTCCGCCGCAAGATACAAAGTTGCTCTCCCGTTGATTTCCGATTCTCATTGGTGGGTCAGGTCGTTTTTCAAATGTTTTTCAAGTCCGACGGCGACTCTGATATTGATTCTCCCACATTTTTTTATGTGAGCCACGTTATGATTCGAATGTTTGCGAGTTTGACGCAAACTCCGACGTTGACGGGGTGTTGCGATCCCCTCGCCGCTCGATGCAGAGTTTCTCTGCCGTTCATTTCAGATTTTCCGACGGAAGTCACGTGATTTGTCGGATGTTCTCTGAGTCTAGCGTCAACTTCGAACCCGAACCGGAATTTCGATGACCTCGACGCACGGTATCAAGCTGATCTGTGATGCATTGCCGATTTTCGCCCGTGAGTCACGTGATCTTGCTTTGACCAATTTCAACCTTCACAGCGAGTTGAGATCTCCACGACGCAAAATACAAAGTGGCTGGTTAATTCGGTGCTCAAGTTGACTCAGAGACACGTGATTTTACGAATGTTTTCCAAGTTCAACGTCAACTGTAATCTCGACAAGTTGTTTCGATCTTTTCGCCGCAAGATACACAGTTGCTTTTCGGTTGATTTCCGATTCTCATCGGCGGGTCAGGTCGTTTTTCAAATGTTTTTCAAGTCCGACGGCGACTCTGATATTGATTCTCCCACATTTTTTTATGTGAGCCACGTTATGATTCGAATGTTTGCGAGTTTGACGCAAACTCCGACGTTGACGGGGTGTTGCGATCCCCTCGCCGCTCGATGCAGAGTTTCTCTGCCGTTCATTTCAGATTTTCCGACGGGAGTCACGTGATTTGTCGGATGTTCTCTGAGTCTAGCGTCAACTTCGAACCTGAACCGGAATTTTGATGACCTCGACGTACGGTATCAAGCTGATCTGTGATTCATTGCCGATTTTTACCCGTGAGTCACGTGATCTTGCTTCGACCAATTTCGACCTCCAGAGCGAGTTGAGATCTCCTCGACGCAAGATACAAAGTGGCTGGTTGATTCGTTTCTCAATTTGACCCGAAAACACGTGATTTTACGAATGTTTTCCAAGTTCAACGTCGACTTTAACCTCGACAAGTTGTTCCGATCTTTCCGCCGCAAGATACAAAGTTGCTCTCCCGTTGATTTCCGATTCTCATTGGTGGGTCAGGTCGTTTTTCAAATGTTTTTCAAGTCCGACGGCGACTCTGATATTGATTCTCCCACATTTTTTTATGTGAGCCACGTTATGATTCGAATGTTTGCGAGTTTGACGCAAACTCCGACGTTGACGGGGTGTTGCGATCCCCTCGCCGCTCGATGCAGAGTTTCTCTGCCGTTCATTTCAGATTTTCCGACGGGAGTCACGTGATTTGTCGGATGTTCTCTGAGTCTAGCGTCAACTTCGAACCCGAACCGGAATTTCGATGACCTCGACGCACGGTATCAAGCTGATCTGTGATGCATTGCCGATTTTCGCCCGTGAGTCACGTGATCTTGCTTTGACCAATTTCAACCTTCAGAGCGAGTTGAGATCTCCACGACGCAAGATACAAAGTGGCTGGTTAATTCGGTGCTCAAGTTGACTCAGAGACACGTGATTTTACGAATGTTTTCCAAGTTCAACGTCAACTGTAATCTCGACAAGTTGTTTCGATCTTTTCGCCGCAAGATACACAGTTGCTTTTCGGTTGATTTCCGATTCTCATCGGCGGTTCAGGTCGTTTTTCAAATGTTTCTCAAGTCCGACGACGACTCTGATATTGATTCTCCCACATTTTTTTATGTGAGCCACGTTATGATTCGAATGTTTGCGAGTTTGACGCAAGCTCCGACGTTGACGGGGTGTTGCGATCCCCTCGCCGCTCGATGCAGAGTTTCTCTGCCGTTCATTTCAGATTTTCCGACGGGAGTCACGTGATTTGTCGGATGTTCTCTGAGTCTAGCGTCAACTTCGAACCTGAACCGGAATTTTGATGACCTCGACGTACGGTATCAAGCTGATCTGTGATTCATTGCCGATTTTTACCCGTGAGTCACGTGATCTTGCTTCGACCAGTTTCGACCTCCAGAGCGAGTTGAGATCTCCTCGACGCAAGATACAAAGTGGCTGGTTGATTCGTTTCTCAATTTGACCCGAAAACACGTGATTTTACGTATGTTTTCCAAGTTCAACCTCAACTTTAACCTCGACAAGTTGTTTCGATCTTTTCGCCGCAAGATACAAAGTTGCTCTCCTTTTGATTTCCGATTCTCATCGGTGGGTCAGGTCGTTTTTCAAATATTTTTCAAGTCCGACGGCGACTCTGATATTGATTTTTCCACAATTTTTTATGTGAGCCACGTAATGATTCGACTGTTTCCGAATTTGACGCAAACTTCGACGTTGACGAGGCGTTGCGATCCCCTCGCCGCTCGATGCAGAGTTTATCTGCCGTTCATTTCAGATTTTTCGACGGGAGTCACGTGATTTTTCGGATGTTCTCTGAGTCTAGCGTCAACTTCGAACCCGAACCGGAATTTCGATGACCTCGACGCACGGTATCAAGCTGATCTGTGAAGCATTGCCGATTTTCGCCCGTGAGTCACGTGATCTTGCTTTGACCAATTTCAACCTTCAGAGCGAGTTGAGATCTCCACGACGCAAGATACAAAGTGGCTGGTTAATTCGGTGCTCAAGTTGACTCAGAGACACGTGATTTTACGAATGTTTTCCAAGTTCAACGTCAACTGTAATCTCGACAAGTTGTTTCGATCTTTTCGCCGCAAGATACACAGTTGCTTTTCGGTTGATTTCCGATTCTCATCGGCGGTTCAGGTCGTTTTTCAAATGTTTCTCAAGTCCGACGGCGACTCTGATATTGATTCTCCCACATTTTTTTATGTGAGCCACGTTATGATTCGAATGTTTGCGAGTTTGACGCAAGCTCCGACGTTGACGGGGTGTTGCGATCCCCTCGCCGCTCGATGCAGAGTTTCTCTGCCGTTCATTTCAGATTTTCCGACGGAAGTCACGTGCTTTGTCGGATGTTCTCTGAGTCTAGCGTCAACTTCGAACCTGAACCGGAATTTTGATGACCTCGACGTACGGTATCAAGCTGATCTGTGATTCATTGCCGATTTTTACCCGTGAGTCACGTGATCTTGCTTCGACCAATTCCGACCTCCAGAGCGAGTTAAGATCTCCTCGACGCAAGATACAAAGTGGTTGGTTGATTCGTTTCTCAATTTGACCCGAAAACACGTGATTTTACGAATGTTTTCCAAGTTCAACGTCGACTTTAACCTCGACAAGTTGTTCCGATCTTTCCGCCGCAAGATACAAAGTTGCTCTCCCGTTGATTTCCGATTCTCATTGGTGGGTCAGGTCGTTTTTCAAATGTTTTTCAAGTCCGACGGCGACTCTGATATTGATTCTCCCACATTTTTTTATGTGAGCCACGTTATGATTCGAATGTTTGCGAGTTTGACGCAAACTCCGACGTTGACGGGGTGTTGCGATCCCCTCGCCGCTCGATGCAGAGTTTCTCTGCCGTTCATTTCAGATTTTCCGACGGAAGTCACGTGATTTGTCGGATGTTCTCTGAGTCTAGCGTCAACTTCGAACCCGAACCGGAATTTCGATGACCTCGACGCACGGTATCAAGCTGATCTGTGATGCATTGCCGATTTTCGCCCGTGAGTCACGTGATCTTGCTTTGACCAATTTCAACCTTCACAGCGAGTTGAGATCTCCACGACGCAAAATACAAAGTGGCTGGTTAATTCGGTGCTCAAGTTGACTCAGAGACACGTGATTTTACGAATGTTTTCCAAGTTCAACGTCAACTGTAATCTCGACAAGTTGTTTCGATCTTTTCGCCGCAAGATACACAGTTGCTTTTCGGTTGATTTCCGATTCTCATCGGCGGGTCAGGTCGTTTTTCAAATGTTTTTCAAGTCCGACGGCGACTCTGATATTGATTCTCCCACATTTTTTTATGTGAGCCACGTTATGATTCGAATGTTTGCGAGTTTGACGCAAACTCCGACGTTGACGGGGTGTTGCGATCCCCTCGCCGCTCGATGCAGAGTTTCTCTGCCGTTCATTTCAGATTTTCCGACGGGAGTCACGTGATTTGTCGGATGTTCTCTGAGTCTAGCGTCAACTTCGAACCTGAACCGGAATTTTGATGACCTCGACGTACGGTATCAAGCTGATCTGTGATTCATTGCCGATTTTTACCCGTGAGTCACGTGATCTTGCTTCGACCAATTTCGACCTCCAGAGCGAGTTGAGATCTCCTCGACGCAAGATACAAAGTGGCTGGTTGATTCGTTTCTCAATTTGACCCGAAAACACGTGATTTTACGAATGTTTTCCAAGTTCAACGTCGACTTTAACCTCGACAAGTTGTTCCGATCTTTCCGCCGCAAGATACAAAGTTGCTCTCCCGTTGATTTCCGATTCTCATTGGTGGGTCAGGTCGTTTTTCAAATGTTTTTCAAGTCCGACGGCGACTCTGATATTGATTCTCCCACATTTTTTTATGTGAGCCACGTTATGATTCGAATGTTTGCGAGTTTGACGCAAACTCCGACGTTGACGGGGTGTTGCGATCCCCTCGCCGCTCGATGCAGAGTTTCTCTGCCGTTCATTTCAGATTTTCCGACGGGAGTCACGTGATTTGTCGGATGTTCTCTGAGTCTAGCGTCAACTTCGAACCTGAACCGGAATTTTGATGACCTCGACGTACGGTATCAAGCTGATCTGTGATTCATTGCCGATTTTTACCCGTGAGTCACGTGATCTTGCTTCGACCAATTTCGACCTCCAGAGCGAGTTAAGATCTCCTCGACGCAAGATACAAAGTGGCTGGTTGATTCGTTTCTCAATTTGACCCGAAAACACGTGATTTTACGTATGTTTTCCAAGTTCAACCTCAACTTTAACCTCGACAAGTTGTTTCGATCTTTTCGCCGCAAGATACAAAGTTGCTCTCCTTTTGATTTCCGATTCTCATCGGTGGGTCAGGTCGTTTTTCAAATATTTTTCAAGTCCGACGGCGACTCTGATATTGATTTTTCCACAATTTTTTATGTGAGCCACGTAATGATTCGACTGTTTCGGAATTTGACGCAAACTTCGACGTTGACGAGGCGTTGCGATCCCCTCGCCGCTCGATGCAGAGTTTATCTGCCGTTCATTTCAGATTTTTCGACGGGAGTCACGTGATTTTTCGGATGTTCTCTGAGTCTAGCGTCAACTTCGAACCCGAACCGGAATTTCGATGACCTCGACGCACGGTATCAAGCTGATCTGTGATGCATTGCCGATTTTCGCCCGTGAGTCACGTGATCTTGCTTTGACCAATTTCAACCTTCAGAGCGAGTTGAGATCTCCACGACGCCAGATACAAAGTGGCTGGTTAATTCGGTGCTCAAGTTGACTCAGAGACACGTGATTTTACGAATGTTTTCCAAGTTCAACGTCAACTGTAATCTCGACAAGTTGTTTCGATCTTTTCGCCGCAAGATACACAGTTGCTTTTCGGTTGATTTCCGATTCTCATCGGCGGGTCAGGTCGTTTTTCAAATGTTTTTCAAGTCCGACGGCGACTCTGATATTGATTCTCCCACATTTTTTTATGTGAGCCACGTTATGATTCGAATGTTTGCGAGTTTGACGCAAACTCCGACGTTGACGGGGTGTTGCGATCCCCTCGCCGCTCGATGCAGAGTTTCTCTGCCGTTCATTTCAGATTTTCCGACGGGAGTCACGTGATTTGTCGGATGTTCTCTGAGTCTAGCGTCAACTTCGAACCTGAACCGGAATTTTGATGACCTCGACGTACGGTATCAAGCTGATCTGTGATTCATTGCCGATTTTTACCCGTGAGTCACGTGATCTTGCTTCGACCAATTTCGACCTCCAGAGCGAGTTAAGATCTCCTCGACGCAAGATACAAAGTGGCTGGTTGATTCGTTTCTCAATTTGACCCGAAAACACGTGATTTTACGTATGTTTTCCAAGTTCAACCTCAACTTTAACCTCGACAAGTTGTTTCGATCTTTTCGCCGCAAGATACAAAGTTGCTCTCCTTTTGATTTCCGATTCTCATCGGTGGGTCAGGTCGTTTTTCAAATATTTTTCAAGTCCGACGGCGACTCTGATATTGATTTTTCCACAATTTTTTATGTGAGCCACGTAATGATTCGACTGTTTCCGAATTTGACGCAAACTTCGACGTTGACGAGGCGTTGCGATCCCCTCGCCGCTCGATGCAGAGTTTATCTGCCGTTCATTTCAGATTTTTCGACGGGAGTCACGTGATTTTTCGGATGTTCTCTGAGTCTAGCGTCAACTTCGAACCCGAACCGGAATTTCGATGACCTCGACGCACGGTATCAAGCTGATCTGTGAAGCATTGCCGATTTTCGCCCGTGAGTCACGTGATCTTGCTTTGACCAATTTCAACCTTCAGAGCGAGTTGAGATCTCCACGACGCAAGATACAAAGTGGCTGGTTAATTCGGTGCTCAAGTTGACTCAGAGACACGTGATTTTACGAATGTTTTCCAAGTTCAACGTCAACTGTAATCTCGACAAGTTGTTTCGATCTTTTCGCCGCAAGATACACAGTTGCTTTTCGGTTGATTTCCGATTCTCATCGGCGGTTCAGGTCGTTTTTCAAATGTTTTTCAAGTCCGACGGCGACTCTGATATTGATTCTCCCACATTTTTTTATGTGAGCCACGTTATGATTCGAATGTTTGCGAGTTTGACGCAAGCTCCGACGTTGACGGGGTGTTGCGATCCCCTCGCCGCTCGATGCAGAGTTTCTCTGCCGTTCATTTCAGATTTTCCGACGGAAGTCACGTGATTTGTCGGATGTTCTCTGAGTCTAGCGTCAACTTCGAACCTGAACCGGAATTTTGATGACCTCGACGTACGGTATCAAGCTGATCTGTGATTCATTGCCGATTTTTACCCGTGAGTCACGTGATCTTGCTTCGACCAATTCCGACCTCCAGAGCGAGTTAAGATCTCCTCGACGCAAGATACAAAGTGGCTGGTTGATTCGTTTCTCAATTTGACCCGAAAACACGTGATTTTACGAATGTTTTCCAAGTTCAACGTCGACTTTAACCTCGACAAGTTGTTCCGATCTTTCCGCCGCAAGATACAAAGTTGCTCTCCCGTTGATTTCCGATTCTCATTGGTGGGTCAGGTCGTTTTTCAAATGTTTTTCAAGTCCGACGGCGACTCTGATATTGATTCTCCCACATTTTTTTATGTGAGCCACGTTATGATTCGAATGTTTGCGAGTTTGACGCAAACTCCGACGTTGACGGGGTGTTGCGATCCCCTCGCCGCTCGATGCAGAGTTTCTCTGCCGTTCATTTCAGATTTTCCGACGGGAGTCACGTGATTTGTCGGATGTTCTCTGAGTCTAGCGTCAACTTCGAACCCGAACCGGAATTTCGATGACCTCGACGCACGGTATCAAGCTGATCTGTGATGCATTGCCGATTTTCGCCCGTGAGTCACGTGATCTTGCTTTGACCAATTCCGACCTCCAGAGCGAGTTAAGATCTCCTCGACGCAAGATACAAAGTGGCTGGTTGATTCGTTTCTCAATTTGACCCGAAAACACGTGATTTTACGAATGTTTTCCAAGTTCAACGTCGACTTTAACCTCGACAAGTTGTTCCGATCTTTCCGCCGCAAGATACAAAGTTGCTCTCCCGTTGATTTCCGATTCTCATTGGTGGGTCAGGTCGTTTTTCAAATGTTTTTCAAGTCCGACGGCGACTCTGATATTGATTCTCCCACATTTTTTTATGTGAGCCACGTTATGATTCGAATGTTTGCGAGTTTGACGCAAACTCCGACGTTGACGGGGTGTTGCGATCCCCTCGCCGCTCGATGCAGAGTTTCTCTGCCGTTCATTTCAGATTTTCCGACGGGAGTCACGTGATTTGTCGGATGTTCTCTGAGTCTAGCGTCAACTTCGAACCCGAACCGGAATTTCGATGACCTCGACGCACGGTATCAAGCTGATCTGTGATGCATTGCCGATTTTCGCCCGTGAGTCACGTGATCTTGCTTTGACCAATTTCAACCTTCAGAGCGAGTTGAGATCTCCACGACGCAAGATACAAAGTGGCTGGTTAATTCGGTGCTCAAGTTGACTCAGAGACACGTGATTTTACGAATGTTTTCCAAGTTCAACGTCAACTGTAATCTCGACAAGTTGTTTCGATCTTTTCGCCGCAAGATACACAGTTGCTTTTCGGTTGATTTCCGATTCTCATCGGCGGTTCAGGTCGTTTTTCAAATGTTTCTCAAGTCCGACGGCGACTCTGATATTGATTCTCCCACATTTTTTTATGTGAGCCACGTTATGATTCGAATGTTTGCGAGTTTGACGCAAGCTCCGACGTTGACGGGGTGTTGCGATCCCCTCGCCGCTCGATGCAGAGTTTCTCTGCCGTTCATTTCAGATTTTCCGACGGAAGTCACGTGATTTGTCGGATGTTCTCTGAGTCTAGCGTCAACTTCGAACCTGAACCGGAATTTTGATGACCTCGACGTACGGTATCAAGCTGATCTGTGATTCATTGCCGATTTTTACCCGTGAGTCACGTGATCTTGCTTCGACCAATTCCGACCTCCAGAGCGAGTTAAGATCTCCTCGACGCAAGATACAAAGTGGCTGGTTGATTCGTTTCTCAATTTGACCCGAAAACACGTGATTTTACGAATGTTTTCCAAGTTCAACGTCGACTTTAACCTCGACAAGTTGTTCCGATCTTTCCGCCGCAAGATACAAAGTTGCTCTCCCGTTGATTTCCGATTCTCATTGGTGGGTCAGGTCGTTTTTCAAATGTTTTTCAAGTCCGACGGCGACTCTGATATTGATTCTCCCACATTTTTTTATGTGAGCCACGTTATGATTCGAATGTTTGCGAGTTTGACGCAAACTTCGACGTTGACGGGGTGTTGCGATCCCCTCGCCGCTCGATGCAGAGTTTCTCTGCCGTTCATTTCAGATTTTCCGACGGGAGTCACGTGATTTGTCGGATGTTCTCTGAGTCTAGCGTCAACTTCGAACCCGAACCGGAATTTCGATGACCTCGACGCACGGTATCAAGCTGATCTGTGATGCATTGCCGATTTTCGCCCGTGAGTCACGTGATCTTGCTTTGACCAATTTCAACCTTCAGAGCGAGTTGAGATCTCCACGACGCAAGATACAAAGTGGCTGGTTAATTCGGTGCTCAAGTTGACTCAGAGACACGTGATTTTACGAATGTTTTCCAAGTTCAACGTCAACTGTAATCTCGACAAGTTGTTTCGATCTTTTCGCCGCAAGATACACAGTTGCTTTTCGGTTGATTTCCGATTCTCATCGGCGGGTCAGGTCGTTTTTCAAATGTTTTTCAAGTCCGACGGCGACTCTGATATTGATTCTCCCACATTTTTTTATGTGAGCCACGTTATGATTCGAATGTTTGCGAGTTTGACGCAAACTCCGACGTTGACGGGGTGTTGCGATCCCCTCGCCGCTCGATGCAGAGTTTCTCTGCCGTTCATTTCAGATTTTCCGACGGGAGTCACGTGATTTGTCGGATGTTCTCTGAGTCTAGCGTCAACTTCGAACCTGAACCGGAATTTTGATGACCTCGACGTACGGTATCAAGCTGATCTGTGATTCATTGCCGATTTTTACCCGTGAGTCACGTGATCTTGCTTCGACCAATTCCGACCTCCAGAGCGAGTTAAGATCTCCTCGACGCAAGATACAAAGTGGCTGGTTGATTCGTTTCTCAATTTGACCCGAAAACACGTGATTTTACGAATGTTTTCCAAGTTCAACGTCGACTTTAACCTCGACAAGTTGTTCCGATCTTTCCGCCGCAAGATACAAAGTTGCTCTCCCGTTGATTTCCGATTCTCATTGGTGGGTCAGGTCGTTTTTCAAATGTTTTTCAAGTCCGACGGCGACTCTGATATTGATTCTCCCACATTTTTTTATGTGAGCCACGTTATGATTCGAATGTTTGCGAGTTTGACGCAAACTCCGACGTTGACGGGGTGTTGCGATCCCCTCGCCGCTCGATGCAGAGTTTCTCTGCCGTTCATTTCAGATTTTTCGACGGGAGTCACGTGATTTGTCGGATGTTCTCTGAGTCTAGCGTCAACTTCGAACCTGAACCGGAATTTTGATGACCTCGACGTACGGTATCAAGCTGATCTGTGATTCATTGCCGATTTTTACCCGTGAGTCACGTGATCTTGCTTCGACCAATTCCGACCTCCAGAGCGAGTTAAGATCTCCTCGACGCAAGATACAAAGTGGCTGGTTGATTCGTTTCTCAATTTGACCCGAAAACACGTGATTTTACGAATGTTTTCCAAGTTCAACGTCGACTTTAACCTCGACAAGTTGTTCCGATCTTTCCGCCGCAAGATACAAAGTTGCTCTCCCGTTGATTTCCGATTCTCATTGGTGGGTCAGGTCGTTTTTCAAATGTTTTTCAAGTCCGACGGCGACTCTGATATTGATTCTCCCACATTTTTTTATGTGAGCCACGTTATGATTCGAATGTTTGCGAGTTTGACGCAAACTTCGACGTTGACGGGGTGTTGCGATCCCCTCGCCGCTCGATGCAGAGTTTCTCTGCCGTTCATTTCAGATTTTCCGACGGGAGTCACGTGATTTGTCGGATGTTCTCTGAGTCTAGCGTCAACTTCGAACCCGAACCGGAATTTCGATGACCTCGACGCACGGTATCAAGCTGATCTGTGATGCATTGCCGATTTTCGCCCGTGAGTCACGTGATCTTGCTTTGACCAATTTCAACCTTCAGAGCGAGTTGAGATCTCCACGACGCAAGATACAAAGTGGCTGGTTAATTCGGTGCTCAAGTTGACTCAGAGACACGTGATTTTACGAATGTTTTCCAAGTTCAACGTCAACTGTAATCTCGACAAGTTGTTTCGATCTTTTCGCCGCAAGATACACAGTTGCTTTTCGGTTGATTTCCGATTCTCATCGGCGGGTCAGGTCGTTTTTCAAATGTTTTTCAAGTCCGACGGCGACTCTGATATTGATTCTCCCACATTTTTTTATGTGAGCCACGTTATGATTCGAATGTTTGCGAGTTTGACGCAAGCTCCGACGTTGACGGGGTGTTGCGATCCCCTCGCCGCTCGATGCAGAGTTTCTCTGCCGTTCATTTCAGATTTTCCGACGGAAGTCACGTGATTTGTCGGATGTTCTCTGAGTCTAGCGTCAACTTCGAACCTGAACCGGAATTTTGATGACCTCGACGTACGGTATCAAGCTGATCTGTGATTCATTGCCGATTTTTACCCGTGAGTCACGTGATCTTGCTTCGACCAATTCCGACCTCCAGAGCGAGTTAAGATCTCCTCGACGCAAGATACAAAGTGGCTGGTTGATTCGTTTCTCAATTTGACCCGAAAACACGTGATTTTACGAATGTTTTCCAAGTTCAACGTCGACTTTAACCTCGACAAGTTGTTCCGATCTTTCCGCCGCAAGATACAAAGTTGCTCTCCCGTTGATTTCCGATTCTCATTGGTGGGTCAGGTCGTTTTTCAAATGTTTTTCAAGTCCGACGGCGACTCTGATATTGATTCTCCCACATTTTTTTATGTGAGCCACGTTATGATTCGAATGTTTGCGAGTTTGACGCAAACTCCGACGTTGACGGGGTGTTGCGATCCCCTCGCCGCTCGATGCAGAGTTTCTCTGCCGTTCATTTCAGATTTTCCGACGGGAGTCACGTGATTTGTCGGATGTTCTCTGAGTCTAGCGTCAACTTCGAACCCGAACCGGAATTTCGATGACCTCGACGCACGGTATCAAGCTGATCTGTGATGCATTGCCGATTTTCGCCCGTGAGTCACGTGATCTTGCTTTGACCAATTTCAACCTTCAGAGCGAGTTGAGATCTCCACGACGCAAGATACAAAGTGGCTGGTTAATTCGGTGCTCAAGTTGACTCAGAGACACGTGATTTTACGAATGTTTTCCAAGTTCAACGTCAACTGTAATCTCGACAAGTTGTTTCGATCTTTTCGCCGCAAGATACACAGTTGCTTTTCGGTTGATTTCCGATTCTCATCGGCGGTTCAGGTCGTTTTTCAAATGTTTCTCAAGTCCGACGGCGACTCTGATATTGATTCTCCCACATTTTTTTATGTGAGCCACGTTATGATTCGAATGTTTGCGAGTTTGACGCAAGCTCCGACGTTGACGGGGTGTTGCGATCCCCTCGCCGCTCGATGCAGAGTTTCTCTGCCGTTCATTTCAGATTTTCCGACGGAAGTCACGTGATTTGTCGGATGTTCTCTGAGTCTAGCGTCAACTTCGAACCTGAACCGGAATTTTGATGACCTCGACGTACGGTATCAAGCTGATCTGTGATTCATTGCCGATTTTTACCCGTGAGTCACGTGATCTTGCTTCGACCAATTCCGACCTCCAGAGCGAGTTAAGATCTCCTCGACGCAAGATACAAAGTGGCTGGTTGATTCGTTTCTCAATTTGACCCGAAAACACGTGATTTTACGAATGTTTTCCAAGTTCAACGTCGACTTTAACCTCGACAAGTTGTTCCGATCTTTCCGCCGCAAGATACAAAGTTGCTCTCCCGTTGATTTCCGATTCTCATTGGTGGGTCAGGTCGTTTTTCAAATGTTTTTCAAGTCCGACGGCGACTCTGATATTGATTCTCCCACATTTTTTTATGTGAGCCACGTTATGATTCGAATGTTTGCGAGTTTGACGCAAACTTCGACGTTGACGGGGTGTTGCGATCCCCTCGCCGCTCGATGCAGAGTTTCTCTGCCGTTCATTTCAGATTTTCCGACGGGAGTCACGTGATTTGTCGGATGTTCTCTGAGTCTAGCGTCAACTTCGAACCCGAACCGGAATTTCGATGACCTCGACGCACGGTATCAAGCTGATCTGTGATGCATTGCCGATTTTCGCCCGTGAGTCACGTGATCTTGCTTTGACCAATTTCAACCTTCAGAGCGAGTTGAGATCTCCACGACGCAAGATACAAAGTGGCTGGTTAATTCGGTGCTCAAGTTGACTCAGAGACACGTGATTTTACGAATGTTTTCCAAGTTCAACGTCAACTGTAATCTCGACAAGTTGTTTCGATCTTTTCGCCGCAAGATACACAGTTGCTTTTCGGTTGATTTCCGATTCTCATCGGCGGGTCAGGTCGTTTTTCAAATGTTTTTCAAGTCCGACGGCGACTCTGATATTGATTCTCCCACATTTTTTTATGTGAGCCACGTTATGATTCGAATGTTTGCGAGTTTGACGCAAACTCCGACGTTGACGGGGTGTTGCGATCCCCTCGCCGCTCGATGCAGAGTTTCTCTGCCGTTCATTTCAGATTTTCCGACGGGAGTCACGTGATTTGTCGGATGTTCTCTGAGTCTAGCGTCAACTTCGAACCTGAACCGGAATTTTGATGACCTCGACGTACGGTATCAAGCTGATCTGTGATTCATTGCCGATTTTTACCCGTGAGTCACGTGATCTTGCTTCGACCAATTCCGACCTCCAGAGCGAGTTAAGATCTCCTCGACGCAAGATACAAAGTGGCTGGTTGATTCGTTTCTCAATTTGACCCGAAAACACGTGATTTTACGAATGTTTTCCAAGTTCAACGTCGACTTTAACCTCGACAAGTTGTTCCGATCTTTCCGCCGCAAGATACAAAGTTGCTCTCCCGTTGATTTCCGATTCTCATTGGTGGGTCAGGTCGTTTTTCAAATGTTTTTCAAGTCCGACGGCGACTCTGATATTGATTCTCCCACATTTTTTTATGTGAGCCACGTTATGATTCGAATGTTTGCGAGTTTGACGCAAACTCCGACGTTGACGGGGTGTTGCGATCCCCTCGCCGCTCGATGCAGAGTTTCTCTGCCGTTCATTTCAGATTTTCCGACGGGAGTCACGTGATTTGTCGGATGTTCTCTGAGTCTAGCGTCAACTTCGAACCCGAACCGGAATTTCGATGACCTCGACGCACGGTATCAAGCTGATCTGTGATGCATTGCCGATTTTCGCCCGTGAGTCACGTGATCTTGCTTTGACCAATTTCAACCTTCAGAGCGAGTTGAGATCTCCACGACGCAAGATACAAAGTGGCTGGTTAATTCGGTGCTCAAGTTGACTCAGAGACACGTGATTTTACGAATGTTTTCCAAGTTCAACGTCAACTGTAATCTCGACAAGTTGTTTCGATCTTTTCGCCGCAAGATACACAGTTGCTTTTCGGTTGATTTCCGATTCTCATCGGCGGTTCAGGTCGTTTTTCAAATGTTTCTCAAGTCCGACGGCGACTCTGATATTGATTCTCCCACATTTTTTTATGTGAGCCACGTTATGATTCGAATGTTTGCGAGTTTGACGCAAGCTCCGACGTTGACGGGGTGTTGCGATCCCCTCGCCGCTCGATGCAGAGTTTCTCTGCCGTTCATTTCAGATTTTCCGACGGAAGTCACGTGATTTGTCGGATGTTCTCTGAGTCTAGCGTCAACTTCGAACCTGAACCGGAATTTTGATGACCTCGACGTACGGTATCAAGCTGATCTGTGATTCATTGCCGATTTTTACCCGTGAGTCACGTGATCTTGCTTCGACCAATTCCGACCTCCAGAGCGAGTTAAGATCTCCTCGACGCAAGATACAAAGTGGCTGGTTGATTCGTTTCTCAATTTGACCCGAAAACACGTGATTTTACGAATGTTTTCCAAGTTCAACGTCGACTTTAACCTCGACAAGTTGTTCCGATCTTTCCGCCGCAAGATACAAAGTTGCTCTCCCGTTGATTTCCGATTCTCATTGGTGGGTCAGGTCGTTTTTCAAATGTTTTTCAAGTCCGACGGCGACTCTGATATTGATTCTCCCACATTTTTTTATGTGAGCCACGTTATGATTCGAATGTTTGCGAGTTTGACGCAAACTTCGACGTTGACGGGGTGTTGCGATCCCCTCGCCGCTCGATGCAGAGTTTCTCTGCCGTTCATTTCAGATTTTCCGACGGGAGTCACGTGATTTGTCGGATGTTCTCTGAGTCTAGCGTCAACTTCGAACCCGAACCGGAATTTCGATGACCTCGACGCACGGTATCAAGCTGATCTGTGATGCATTGCCGATTTTCGCCCGTGAGTCACGTGATCTTGCTTTGACCAATTTCAACCTTCAGAGCGAGTTGAGATCTCCACGACGCAAGATACAAAGTGGCTGGTTAATTCGGTGCTCAAGTTGACTCAGAGACACGTGATTTTACGAATGTTTTCCAAGTTCAACGTCAACTGTAATCTCGACGAGTTGTTTCGATCTTTTCGCCGCAAGATACACAGTTGCTTTTCGGTTGATTTCCGATTCTCATCGGCGGGTCAGGTCGTTTTTCAAATGTTTTTCAAGTCCGACGGCGACTCTGATATTGATTCTCCCACATTTTTTTATGTGAGCCACGTTATGATTCGAATGTTTGCGAGTTTGACGCAAACTCCGACGTTGACGGGGTGTTGCGATCCCCTCGCCGCTCGATGCAGAGTTTCTCTGCCGTTCATTTCAGATTTTCCGACGGGAGTCACGTGATTTGTCGGATGTTCTCTGAGTCTAGCGTCAACTTCGAACCTGAACCGGAATTTTGATGACCTCGACGTACGGTATCAAGCTGATCTGTGATTCATTGCCGATTTTTACCCGTGAGTCACGTGATCTTGCTTCGACCAATTCCGACCTCCAGAGCGAGTTAAGATCTCCTCGACGCAAGATACAAAGTGGCTGGTTGATTCGTTTCTCAATTTGACCCGAAAACACGTGATTTTACGAATGTTTTCCAAGTTCAACGTCGACTTTAACCTCGACAAGTTGTTCCGATCTTTCCGCCGCAAGATACAAAGTTGCTCTCCCGTTGATTTCCGATTCTCATTGGTGGGTCAGGTCGTTTTTCAAATGTTTTTCAAGTCCGACGGCGACTCTGATATTGATTCTCCCACATTTTTTTATGTGAGCCACGTTATGATTCGAATGTTTGCGAGTTTGACGCAAACTCCGACGTTGACGGGGTGTTGCGATCCCCTCGCCGCTCGATGCAGAGTTTCTCTGCCGTTCATTTCAGATTTTTCGACGGGAGTCACGTGATTTGTCGGATGTTCTCTGAGTCTAGCGTCAACTTCGAACCTGAACCGGAATTTTGATGACCTCGACGTACGGTATCAAGCTGATCTGTGATTCATTGCCGATTTTTACCCGTGAGTCACGTGATCTTGCTTCGACCAATTCCGACCTCCAGAGCGAGTTAAGATCTCCTCGACGCAAGATACAAAGTGGCTGGTTGATTCGTTTCTCAATTTGACCCGAAAACACGTGATTTTACGAATGTTTTCCAAGTTCAACGTCGACTTTAACCTCGACAAGTTGTTCCGATCTTTCCGCCGCAAGATACAAAGTTGCTCTCCCGTTGATTTCCGATTCTCATTGGTGGGTCAGGTCGTTTTTCAAATGTTTTTCAAGTCCGACGGCGACTCTGATATTGATTCTCCCACATTTTTTTATGTGAGCCACGTTATGATTCGAATGTTTGCGAGTTTGACGCAAACTTCGACGTTGACGGGGTGTTGCGATCCCCTCGCCGCTCGATGCAGAGTTTCTCTGCCGTTCATTTCAGATTTTCCGACGGGAGTCACGTGATTTGTCGGATGTTCTCTGAGTCTAGCGTCAACTTCGAACCCGAACCGGAATTTCGATGACCTCGACGCACGGTATCAAGCTGATCTGTGATGCATTGCCGATTTTCGCCCGTGAGTCACGTGATCTTGCTTTGACCAATTTCAACCTTCAGAGCGAGTTGAGATCTCCACGACGCAAGATACAAAGTGGCTGGTTAATTCGGTGCTCAAGTTGACTCAGAGACACGTGATTTTACGAATGTTTTCCAAGTTCAACGTCAACTGTAATCTCGACAAGTTGTTTCGATCTTTTCGCCGCAAGATACACAGTTGCTTTTCGGTTGATTTCCGATTCTCATCGGCGGGTCAGGTCGTTTTTCAAATGTTTTTCAAGTCCGACGGCGACTCTGATATTGATTCTCCCACATTTTTTTATGTGAGCCACGTTATGATTCGAATGTTTGCGAGTTTGACGCAAACTCCGACGTTGACGGGGTGTTGCGATCCCCTCGCCGCTCGATGCAGAGTTTCTCTGCCGTTCATTTCAGATTTTCCGACGGGAGTCACGTGATTTGTCGGATGTTCTCTGAGTCTAGCGTCAACTTCGAACCTGAACCGGAATTTTGATGACCTCGACGTACGGTATCAAGCTGATCTGTGATTCATTGCCGATTTTGACCCGTGAGTCACGTGATCTTGCTTCGACCAATTCCGACCTCCAGAGCGAGTTAAGATCTCCTCGACGCAAGATACAAAGTGGCTGGTTGATTCGTTTCTCAATTTGACCCGAAAACACGTGATTTTACGAATGTTTTCCAAGTTCAACGTCGACTTTAACCTCGACAAGTTGTTCCGATCTTTCCGCCGCAAGATACAAAGTTGCTCTCCCGTTGATTTCCGATTCTCATTGGTGGGTCAGGTCGTTTTTCAAATGTTTTTCAAGTCCGACGGCGACTCTGATATTGATTCTCCCACATTTTTTTATGTGAGCCACGTTATGATTCGAATGTTTGCGAGTTTGACGCAAACTCCGACGTTGACGGGGTGTTGCGATCCCCTCGCCGCTCGATGCAGAGTTTCTCTGCCGTTCATTTCAGATTTTTCGACGGGAGTCACGTGATTTGTCGGATGTTCTCTGAGTCTAGCGTCAACTTCGAACCTGAACCGGAATTTTGATGACCTCGACGTACGGTATCAAGCTGATCTGTGATTCATTGCCGATTTTTACCCGTGAGTCACGTGATCTTGCTTCGACCAATTCCGACCTCCAGAGCGAGTTAAGATCTCCTCGACGCAAGATACAAAGTGGCTGGTTGATTCGTTTCTCAATTTGACCCGAAAACACGTGATTTTACGAATGTTTTCCAAGTTCAACGTCGACTTTAACCTCGACAAGTTGTTCCGATCTTTCCGCCGCAAGATACAAAGTTGCTCTCCCGTTGATTTCCGATTCTCATTGGTGGGTCAGGTCGTTTTTCAAATGTTTTTCAAGTCCGACGGCGACTCTGATATTGATTCTCCCACATTTTTTTATGTGAGCCACGTTATGATTCGAATGTTTGCGAGTTTGACGCAAACTCCGACGTTGACGGGGTGTTGCGATCCCCTCGCCGCTCGATGCAGAGTTTCTCTGCCGTTCATTTCAGATTTTCCGACGGGAGTCACGTGATTTGTCGGATGTTCTCTGAGTCTAGCGTCAACTTCGAACCCGAACCGGAATTTCGATGACCTCGACGCACGGTATCAAGCTGATCTGTGATGCATTGCCGATTTTCGCCCGTGAGTCACGTGATCTTGCTTTGACCAATTTCAACCTTCAGAGCGAGTTGAGATCTCCACGACGCAAGATACAAAGTGGCTGGTTAATTCGGTGCTCAAGTTGACTCAGAGACACGTGATTTTACGAATGTTTTCCAAGTTCAACGTCAACTGTAATCTCGACAAGTTGTTTCGATCTTTTCGCCGCAAGATACACAGTTGCTTTTCGGTTGATTTCCGATTCTCATCGGCGGGTCAGGTCGTTTTTCAAATGTTTTTCAAGTCCGACGGCGACTCTGATATTGATTCTCCCACATTTTTTTATGTGAGCCACGTTATGATTCGAATGTTTGCGAGTTTGACGCAAACTCCGACGTTGACGGGGTGTTGCGATCCCCTCGCCGCTCGATGCAGAGTTTCTCTGCCGTTCATTTCAGATTTTCCGACGGGAGTCACGTGATTTGTCGGATGTTCTCTGAGTCTAGCGTCAACTTCGAACCTGAACCGAAATTTTGATGACCTCGACGTACGGTATCAAGCTGATCTGTGATTCATTGCCGATTTTTACCCGTGAGTCACGTGATCTTGCTTCGACCAATTCCGACCTCCAGAGCGAGTTAAGATCTCCTCGACGCAAGATACAAAGTGGCTGGTTGATTCGTTTCTCAATTTGACCCGAAAACACGTGATTTTACGAATGTTTTCCAAGTTCAACGTCGACTTTAACCTCGACAAGTTGTTTCGATCTTTCCGCCGCAAGATACAAAGTTGCTCTCCTTTTGATTTCCGATTCTCATCGGTGGGTCAGGTCGTTTTTCAAATATTTTTCAAGTCCGACGGCGACTCTGATATTGATTTTTCCACAATTTTTTATGTGAGCCACGTAATGATTCGACTGTTTCCGAATTTGACGCAAACTTCGACGTTGACGAGGCGTTGCGATCCCCTCGCCGCTCGATGCAGAGTTTATCTGCCGTTCATTTCAGATTGTTCGACGGGAGTCACGTGATTTTTCGGATGTTCTCTGAGTCTAGCGTCAACTTCGAACCCGAACCGGAATATCGATGACCTCGACGCACGGTATCAAGCTGATCTGTGATGCATTGCCGATTTTTCCCCGTGAGTCACGTGATCTTGCTTTGACCAATTTCAACCTTCAGAGCGAGTTGAGATCTCCACGACGCAAGATACAAAGTGGCTGGTTAATTCGGTGCTCAAGTTGACTCAGAGACACGTGATTTTACGAATGTTTTCCAAGTTCAACGTCAACTGTAATCTCGACAAGTTGTTTCGATCTTTTCGCCGCAAGATACACAGTTGCTTTTCGGTTGATTTCCGATCCTCATCGGCGGTTCAGGTCGTTTTTCAAATGTTTCTCAAGTCCGACGGCGACTCTGATATTGATTCTCTCACATTTTTTTATGTGAGCCACGTTATGATTCGAATGTTTGCGAGTTTGACGCAAGCTCCGACGTTGACGGGGTGTTGCGATCCCCTCGCCGCTCGATGCAGAGTTTCTCTGCCGTTCATTTCAGATTTTCCGACGGAAGTCACGTGATTTGTCGGATGTTCTCTGAGTCTAGCGTCAACTTCGAACCTGAACCGGAATTTTGATGACCTCAACGTACGGTATCAAGCTGATCTGTGATTCATTGCCGATTTTTACCCGTGAGTCACGTGATCTTGCTTCGACCAATTCCGACCTCCAGAGCGAGTTAAGATCTCCTCGACGCAAGATACAAAGTGGCTGGTTGATTCGTTTCTCAATTTGACCCGAAAACACGTGATTTTACGAATGTTTTCCAAGTTCAACGTCAACTGTAATCTCGACAAGTTGTTTCGATCTTTTCGCCGCAAGATACACAGTTGCTTTTCGGTTGATTTCCGATTCTCATCGGCGGGTCAGGTCGTTTTTCAAATGTTTTTCAAGTCCGACGGCGACTCTGATATTGATTCTCCCACATTTTTTTATGTGAGCCACGTTATGATTCGAATGTTTGCGAGTTTGACGCAAACTCCGACGTTGACGGGGTGTTGCGATCCCCTCGCCGCTCGATGCAGAGTTTCTCTGCCGTTCATTTCAGATTTTCCGACGGGAGTCACGTGATTTGTCGGATGTTCTCTGAGTCTAGCGTCAACTTCGAACCTGAACCGGAATTTTGATGACCTCGACGTACGGTATCACGCTGATCTGTGATTCATTGCCGATTTTTACCCGTGAGTCACGTGATCTTGCTTCGACCAATTTCGACCTCCAGAGCGAGTTAAGATCTCCTCGACGCAAGATACAAAGTGGCTGGTTGATTCGTTTCTCAATTTGACCCGAAAACACGTGATTTTACGTATGTTTTCCAAGTTCAACCTCAACTTTAACCTCGACAAGTTGTTTCGATCTTTTCGCCGCAAGATACAAAGTTGCTCTCCTTTTGATTTCCGATTCTCATCGGTGGGTCAGGTCGTTTTTCAAATATTTTTCAAGTCCGACGGCGACTCTGATATTGATTTTTCCACAATTTTTTATGTGAGCCACGTAATGATTCGACTGTTTCCGAATTTGACGCAAACTTCGACGTTGACGAGGCGTTGCGATCCCCTCGCCGCTCGATGCAGAGTTTATCTGCCGTTCATTTCAGATTTTTCGACGGGAGTCACGTGATTTTTCGGATGTTCTCTGAGTCTAGCGTCAACTTCGAACCCGAACCGGAATTTCGATGACCTCGACGCACGGTATCAAGCTGATCTGTGATGCATTGCCGATTTTCGCCCGTGAGTCACGTGATCTTGCTTTGACCAATTTCAACCTTCAGAGCGAGTTGAGATCTCCACGACGCAAGATACAAAGTGGCTGGTTAATTCGGTGCTCAAGTTGACTCAGAGACACGTGATTTTACGAATGTTTTCCAAGTTCAACGTCAACTGTAATCTCGACAAGTTGTTTCGATCTTTTCGCCGCAAGATACACAGTTGCTTTTCGGTTGATTTCCGATTCTCATCGGCGGTTCAGGTCGTTTTTCAAATGTTTCTCAAGTCCGACGGCGACTCTGATATTGATTCTCCCACATTTTTTTATGTGAGCCACGTTATGATTCGAATGTTTGCGAGTTTGACGCAAGCTCCGACGTTGACGGGGTGTTGCGATCCCCTCGCCGCTCGATGCAGAGTTTCTCTGCCGTTCATTTCAGATTTTCCGACGGAAGTCACGTGATTTGTCGGATGTTCTCTGAGTCTAGCGTCAACTTCGAACCTGAACCGGAATTTTGATGACCTCGACGTACGGTATCAAGCTGATCTGTGATTCATTGCCGATTTTTACCCGTGAGTCACGTGATCTTGCTTCGACCAATTCCGACCTCCAGAGCGAGTTAAGATCTCCTCGACGCAAGATACAAAGTGGCTGGTTGATTCGTTTCTCAATTTGACCCGAAAACACGTGATTTTACGAATGTTTTCCAAGTTCAACGTCGACTTTAACCTCGACAAGTTGTTCCGATCTTTCCGCCGCAAGATACAAAGTTGCTCTCCCGTTGATTTCCGATTCTCATCGGTGGGTCAGGTCGTTTTTCAAATGTTTTTCAAGTCCGACGGCGACTCTGATATTGATTCTCCCACATTTTTTTATGTGAGCCACGTTATGATTCGAATGTTTGCGAGTTTGACGCAAACTCCGACGTTGACGGGGTGTTGCGATCCCCTCGCCGCTCGATGCAGAGTTTCTCTGCCGTTCATTTCAGATTTTCCGACGGGAGTCACGTGATTTGTCGGATGTTCTCTGAGTCTAGCGTCAACTTCGAACCCGAACCGGAATTTCGATGACCTCGACGCACGGTATCAAGCTGATCTGTGATGCATTGCCGATTTTCGCCCGTGAGTCACGTGATCTTGCTTTGACCAATTTCAACCTTCAGAGCGAGTTGAGATCTCCACGACGCAAGATACAAAGTGGCTGGTTAATTCGGTGCTCAAGTTGACTCAGAGACACGTGATTTTACGAATGTTTTCCAAGTTCAACGTCAACTGTAATCTCGACAAGTTGTTTCGATCTTTTCGCCGCAAGATACACAGTTGCTTTTCGGTTGATTTCCGATTCTCATCGGCGGGTCAGGTCGTTTTTCAAATGTTTTTCAAGTCCGACGGCGACTCTGATATTGATTCTCCCATATTTTTTTATGTGAGCCACGTTATGATTCGAATGTTTGCGAGTTTGACGCAAACTCCGACGTTGACGGGGTGTTGCGATCCCCTCGCCGCTCGATGCAGAGTTTCTCTGCCGTTCATTTCAGATTTTCCGACGGGAGTCACGTGATTTGTCGGATGTTCTCTGAGTCTAGCGTCAACTTCGAACATGAACCGGAATTTTGATGACCTCGACGTACGGTATCAAGCTGATCTGTGATTCATTGCCGATTTTTACCCGTGAGTCACGTGATCTTGCTTCGACCAATTCCGACCTCCAGAGCGAGTTAAGATCTCCTCGACGCAAGATACAAAGTGGCTGGTTGATTCGTTTCTCAATTTGACCCGAAAACACGTGATTTTACGAATGTTTTCCAAGTTCAACGTCGACTTTAACCTCGACAAGTTGTTTCGATCTTTCCGCCGCAAGATACAAAGTTGCTCTCCTTTTGATTTCCGATTCTCATCGGTGGGTCAGGTCGTTTTTCAAATATTTTTCAAGTCCGACGGCGACTCTGATATTGATTTTTCCACAATTTTTTATGTGAGCCACGTAATGATTCGACTGTTTCCGAATTTGACGCAAACTTCGACGTTGACGAGGCGTTGCGATCCCCTCGCCGCTCGATGCAGAGTTTATCTGCCGTTCATTTCAGATTTTTCGACGGGAGTCACGTGATTTTTCGGATGTTCTCTGAGTCTAGCGTCAACTTCGAACCCGAACCGGAATATCGATGACCTCGACGCACGGTATCAAGCTGATCTGTGATGCATTGCCGATTTTCCCCCGTGAGTCACGTGATCTTGCTTTGACCAATTTCAACCTTCAGAGCGAGTTGAGATCTCCACGACGCAAGATACAAAGTGGCTGGTTAATTCGGTGCTCAAGTTGACTCAGAGACACGTGATTTTACGAATGTTTTCCAAGTTCAACGTCAACTGTAATCTCGACAAGTTGTTTCGATCTTTTCGCCGCAAGATACACAGTTGCTTTTCGGTTGATTTCCGATTCTCATCGGCGGTTCAGGTCGTTTTTCAAATGTTTCTCAAGTCCGACGGCGACTCTGATATTGATTCTCTCACATTTTTTTATGTGAGCCACGTTATGATTCGAATGTTTGCGAGTTTGACGCAAGCTCCGACGTTGACGGGGTGTTGCGATCCCCTCGCCGCTCGATGCAGAGTTTCTCTGCCGTTCATTTCAGATTTTCCGACGGAAGTCACGTGATTTGTCGGATGTTCTCTGAGTCTAGCGTCAACTTCGAACCTGAACCGGAATTTTGATGACCTCAACGTACGGTATCAAGCTGATCTGTGATTCATTGCCGATTTTTACCCGTGAGTCACGTGATCTTGCTTCGACCAATTCCGACCTCCAGAGCGAGTTAAGATCTCCTCGACGCAAGATACAAAGTGGCTGGTTGATTCGTTTCTCAATTTGACCCGAAAACACGTGATTTTACGAATGTTTTCCAAGTTCAACGTCAACTGTAATCTCGACAAGTTGTTTCGATCTTTTCGCCGCAAGATACACAGTTGCTTTTCGGTTGATTTCCGATTCTCATCGGCGGGTCAGGTCGTTTTTCAAATGTTTTTCAAGTCCGACGGCGACTCTGATATTGATTCTCCCACATTTTTTTATGTGAGCCACGTTATGATTCGAATGTTTGCGAGTTTGACGCAAACTCCGACGTTGACGGGGTGTTGCGATCCCCTCGCCGCTCGATGCAGAGTTTCTCTGCCGTTCATTTCAGATTTTCCGACGGGAGTCACGTGATTTGTCGGATGTTCTCTGAGTCTAGCGTCAACTTCGAACCTGAACCGGAATTTTGATGACCTCGACGTACGGTATCAAGCTGATCTGTGATTCATTGCCGATTTTTACCCGTGAGTCACGTGATCTTGCTTCGACCAATTTCGACCTCCAGAGCGAGTTAAGATCTCCTCGACGCAAGATACAAAGTGGCTGGTTGATTCGTTTCTCAATTTGACCCGAAAACACGTGATTTTACGTATGTTTTCCAAGTTCAACCTCAACTTTAACCTCGACAAGTTGTTTCGATCTTTTCGCCGCAAGATACAAAGTTGCTCTCCTTTTGATTTCCGATTCTCATCGGTGGGTCAGGTCGTTTTTCAAATATTTTTCAAGTCCGACGGCGACTCTGATATTGATTTTTCCACAATTTTTTATGTGAGCCACGTAATGATTCGACTGTTTCCGAATTTGACGCAAACTTCGACGTTGACGAGGCGTTGCGATCCCCTCGCCGCTCGATGCAGAGTTTATCTGCCGTTCATTTCAGATTTTTCGACGGGAGTCACGTGATTTTTCGGATGTTCTCTGAGTCTAGCGTCAACTTCGAACCCGAACCGGAATTTCGATGACCTCGACGCACGGTATCAAGCTGATCTGTGATGCATTGCCGATTTTCGCCCGTGAGTCACGTGATCTTGCTTTGACCAATTTCAACCTTCAGAGCGAGTTGAGATCTCCACGACGCAAGATACAAAGTGGCTGGTTAATTCGGTGCTCAAGTTGACTCAGAGACACGTGATTTTACGAATGTTTTCCAAGTTCAACGTCAACTGTAATCTCGACAAGTTGTTTCGATCTTTTCGCCGCAAGATACACAGTTGCTTTTCGGTTGATTTCCGATTCTCATCGGCGGTTCAGGTCGTTTTTCAAATGTTTCTCAAGTCCGACGGCGACTCTGATATTGATTCTCCCACATTTTTTTATGTGAGCCACGTTATGATTCGAATGTTTGCGAGTTTGACGCAAGCTCCGACGTTGACGGGGTGTTGCGATCCCCTCGCCGCTCGATGCAGAGTTTCTCTGCCGTTCATTTCAGATTTTCCGACGGAAGTCACGTGATTTGTCGGATGTTCTCTGAGTCTAGCGTCAACTTCGAACCTGAACCGGAATTTTGATGACCTCGACGTACGGTATCAAGCTGATCTGTGATTCATTGCCGATTTTTACCCGTGAGTCACGTGATCTTGCTTCGACCAATTCCGACCTCCAGAGCGAGTTAAGATCTCCTCGACGCAAGATACAAAGTGGCTGGTTGATTCGTTTCTCAATTTGACCCGAAAACACGTGATTTTACGAATGTTTTCCAAGTTCAACGTCGACTTTAACCTCGACAAGTTGTTCCGATCTTTCCGCCGCAAGATACAAAGTTGCTCTCCCGTTGATTTCCGATTCTCATCGGTGGGTCAGGTCGTTTTTCAAATGTTTTTCAAGTCCGACGGCGACTCTGATATTGATTCTCCCACATTTTTTTATGTGAGCCACGTTATGATTCGAATGTTTGCGAGTTTGACGCAAACTCCGACGTTGACCGGGTGTTGCGATCCCCTCGCCGCTCGATGCAGAGTTTCTCTGCCGTTCATTTCAGATTTTCCGACGGGAGTCACGTGATTTGTCGGATGTTCTCTGAGTCTAGCGTCAACTTCGAACCCGAACCGGAATTTCGATGACCTCGACGCACGGTATCAAGCTGATCTGTGATGCATTGCCGATTTTCGCCCGTGAGTCACGTGATCTTGCTTTGACCAATTTCAACCTTCAGAGCGAGTTGAGATCTCCACGACGCAAGATACAAAGTGGCTGGTTAATTCGGTGCTCAAGTTGACTCAGAGACACGTGATTTTACGAATGTTTTCCAAGTTCAACGTCAACTGTAATCTCGACAAGTTGTTTCGATCTTTTCGCCGCAAGATACACAGTTGCTTTTCGGTTGATTTCCGATTCTCATCGGCGGGTCAGGTCGTTTTTCAAATGTTTTTCAAGTCCGACGGCGACTCTGATATTGATTCTCCCATATTTTTTTATGTGAGCCACGTTATGATTCGAATGTTTGCGAGTTTGACGCAAACTCCGACGTTGACGGGGTGTTGCGATCCCCTCGCCGCTCGATGCAGAGTTTCTCTGCCGTTCATTTCAGATTTTCCGACGGGAGTCACGTGATTTGTCGGATGTTCTCTGAGTCTAGCGTCAACTTCGAACATGAACCGGAATTTTGATGACCTCGACGTACGGTATCAAGCTGATCTGTGATTCATTGCCGATTTTTACCCGTGAGTCACGTGATCTTGCTTCGACCAATTCCGACCTCCAGAGCGAGTTAAGATCTCCTCGACGCAAGATACAAAGTGGCTGGTTGATTCGTTTCTCAATTTGACCCGAAAACACGTGATTTTACGAATGTTTTCCAAGTTCAACGTCGACTTTAACCTCGACAAGTTGTTTCGATCTTTCCGCCGCAAGATACAAAGTTGCTCTCCTTTTGATTTCCGATTCTCATCGGTGGGTCAGGTCGTTTTTCAAATATTTTTCAAGTCCGACGGCGACTCTGATATTGATTTTTCCACAATTTTTTATGTGAGCCACGTAATGATTCGACTGTTTCCGAATTTGACGCAAACTTCGACGTTGACGAGGCGTTGCGATCCCCTCGCCGCTCGATGCAGAGTTTATCTGCCGTTCATTTCAGATTTTTCGACGGGAGTCACGTGATTTTTCGGATGTTCTCTGAGTCTAGCGTCAACTTCGAACCCGAACCGGAATATCGATGACCTCGACGCACGGTATCAAGCTGATCTGTGATGCATTGCCGATTTTCCCCCGTGAGTCACGTGATCTTGCTTTGACCAATTTCAACCTTCAGAGCGAGTTGAGATCTCCACGACGCAAGATACAAAGTGGCTGGTTAATTCGGTGCTCAAGTTGACTCAGAGACACGTGATTTTACGAATGTTTTCCAAGTTCAACGTCAACTGTAATCTCGACAAGTTGTTTCGATCTTTTCGCCGCAAGATACACAGTTGCTTTTCGGTTGATTTCCGATTCTCATCGGCGGTTCAGGTCGTTTTTCAAATGTTTCTCAAGTCCGACGGCGACTCTGATATTGATTCTCTCACATTTTTTTATGTGAGCCACGTTATGATTCGAATGTTTGCGAGTTTGACGCAAGCTCCGACGTTGACGGGGTGTTGCGATCCCCTCGCCGCTCGATGCAGAGTTTCTCTGCCGTTCATTTCAGATTTTCCGACGGAAGTCACGTGATTTGTCGGATGTTCTCTGAGTCTAGCGTCAACTTCGAACCTGAACCGGAATTTTGATGACCTCAACGTACGGTATCAAGCTGATCTGTGATTCATTGCCGATTTTTACCCGTGAGTCACGTGATCTTGCTTCGACCAATTCCGACCTCCAGAGCGAGTTAAGATCTCCTCGACGCAAGATACAAAGTGGCTGGTTGATTCGTTTCTCAATTTGACCCGAAAACACGTGATTTTACGAATGTTTTCCAAGTTCAACGTCGACTTTAACCTCGACAAGTTGTTCCGATCTTTCCGCCGCAAGATACAAAGTTGCTCTCCCGTTGATTTCCGATTCTCATCGGTGGGTCAGGTCGTTTTTCAAATGTTTTTCAAGTCCGACGGCGACTCTGATATTGATTCTCCCACATTTTTTTATGTGAGCCACGTTATGATTCGAATGTTTGCGAGTTTGACGCAAACTCCGACGTTGACGGGGTGTTGCGATCCCCTCGCCGCTCGATGCAGAGTTTCTCTGCCGTTCATTTCAGATTTTCCGACGGGAGTCACGTGATTTGTCGGATGTTCTCTGAGTCTAGCGTCAACTTCGAACCCGAACCGGAATTTCGATGACCTCGACGCACGGTATCAAGCTGATCTGTGATGCATTGCCGATTTTCGCCCGTGAGTCACGTGATCTTGCTTTGACCAATTTCAACCTTCAGAGCGAGTTGAGATCTCCACGACGCAAGATACAAAGTGGCTGGTTAATTCGGTGCTCAAGTTGACTCAGAGACACGTGATTTTACGAATGTTTTCCAAGTTCAACGTCAACTGTAATCTCGACAAGTTGTTTCGATCTTTTCGCCGCAAGATACACAGTTGCTTTTCGGTTGATTTCCGATTCTCATCGGCGGGTCAGGTCGTTTTTCAAATGTTTTTCAAGTCCGACGGCGACTCTGATATTGATTCTCCCATATTTTTTTATGTGAGCCACGTTATGATTCGAATGTTTGCGAGTTTGACGCAAACTCCGACGTTGACGGGGTGTTGCGATCCCCTCGCCGCTCGATGCAGAGTTTCTCTGCCGTTCATTTCAGATTTTCCGACGGGAGTCACGTGATTTGTCGGATGTTCTCTGAGTCTAGCGTCAACTTCGAACCTGAACCGGAATTTTGATGACCTCGACGTACGGTATCAAGCTGATCTGTGATTCATTGCCGATTTTTACCCGTGAGTCACGTGATCTTGCTTCGACCAATTCCGACCTCCAGAGCGAGTTAAGATCTCCTCGACGCAAGATACAAAGTGGCTGGTTGATTCGTTTCTCAATTTGACCCGAAAACACGTGATTTTACGAATGTTTTCCAAGTTCAACGTCGACTTTAACCTCGACAAGTTGTTTCGATCTTTCCGCCGCAAGATACAAAGTTGCTCTCCTTTTGATTTCCGATTCTCATCGGTGGGTCAGGTCGTTTTTCAAATATTTTTCAAGTCCGACGGCGACTCTGATATTGATTTTTCCACAATTTTTTATGTGAGCCACGTAATGATTCGACTGTTTCCGAATTTGACGCAAACTTCGACGTTGACGAGGCGTTGCGATCCCCTCGCCGCTCGATGCAGAGTTTATCTGCCGTTCATTTCAGATTTTTCGACGGGAGTCACGTGATTTTTCGGATGTTCTCTGAGTCTAGCGTCAACTTCGAACCCGAACCGGAATATCGATGACCTCGACGCACGGTATCAAGCTGATCTGTGATGCATTGCCGATTTTCCCCCGTGAGTCACGTGATCTTGCTTTGACCAATTTCAACCTTCAGAGCGAGTTGAGATCTCCACGACGCAAGATACAAAGTGGCTGGTTAATTCGGTGCTCAAGTTGACTCAGAGACACGTGATTTTACGAATGTTTTCCAAGTTCAACGTCAACTGTAATCTCGACAAGTTGTTTCGATCTTTTCGCCGCAAGATACACAGTTGCTTTTCGGTTGATTTCCGATTCTCATCGGCGGTTCAGGTCGTTTTTCAAATGTTTCTCAAGTCCGACGGCGACTCTGATATTGATTCTCCCACATTTTTTTATGTGAGCCACGTTATGATTCGAATGTTTGCGAGTTTGACGCAAGCTCCGACGTTGACGGGGTGTTGCGATCCCCTCGCCGCTCGATGCAGAGTTTCTCTGCCGTTCATTTCAGATTTTCCGACGGAAGTCACGTGATTTGTCGGATGTTCTCTGAGTCTAGCGTCAACTTCGAACCTGAACCGGAATTTTGATGACCTCAACGTACGGTATCAAGCTGATCTGTGATTCATTGCCGATTTTTACCCGTGAGTCACGTGATCTTGCTTCGACCAATTCCGACCTCCAGAGCGAGTTAAGATCTCCTCGACGCAAGATACAAAGTGGCTGGTTGATTCGTTTCTCAATTTGACCCGAAAACACGTGATTTTACGAATGTTTTCCAAGTTCAACGTCAACTGTAATCTCGACAAGTTGTTTCGATCTTTTCGCCGCAAGATACACAGTTGCTTTTCGGTTGATTTCCGATTCTCATCGGCGGGTCAGGTCGTTTTTCAAATGTTTTTCAAGTCCGACGGCGACTCTGATATTGATTCTCCCACATTTTTTTATGTGAGCCACGTTATGATTCGAATGTTTGCGAGTTTGACGCAAACTCCGACGTTGACGGGGTGTTGCGATCCCCTCGCCGCTCGATGCAGAGTTTCTCTGCCGTTCATTTCAGATTTTCCGACGGGAGTCACGTGATTTGTCGGATGTTCTCTGAGTCTAGCGTCAACTTCGAACCTGAACCGGAATTTTGATGACCTCGACGTACGGTATCAAGCTGATCTGTGATTCATTGCCGATTTTTACCCGTGAGTCACGTGATCTTGCTTCGACCAATTTCGACCTCCAGAGCGAGTTAAGATCTCCTCGACGCAAGATACAAAGTGGCTGGTTGATTCGTTTCTCAATTTGACCCGAAAACACGTGATTTTACGTATGTTTTCCAAGTTCAACCTCAACTTTAACCTCGACAAGTTGTTTCGATCTTTTCGCCGCAAGATACAAAGTTGCTCTCCGTTTGATTTCCGATTCTCATCGGTGGGTCAGGTCGTTTTTCAAATATTTTTCAAGTCCGACGGCGACTCTGATATTGATTTTTCCACAATTTTTTATGTGAGCCACGTAATGATTCGACTGTTTCCGAATTTGACGCAAACTTCGACGTTGACGAGGCGTTGCGATCCCCTCGCCGCTCGATGCAGAGTTTATCTGCCGTTCATTTCAGATTTTTCGACGGGAGTCACGTGATTTTTCGGATGTTCTCTGAGTCTAGCGTCAACTTCGAACCCGAACCGGAATTTCGATGACCTCGACGCACGGTATCAAGCTGATCTGTGATGCATTGCCGATTTTCGCCCGTGAGTCACGTGATCTTGCTTTGACCAATTTCAACCTTCAGAGCGAGTTGAGATCTCCACGACGCAAGATACAAAGTGGCTGGTTAATTCGGTGCTCAAGTTGACTCAGAGACACGTGATTTTACGAATGTTTTCCAAGTTCAACGTCAACTGTAATCTCGACAAGTTGTTTCGATCTTTTCGCCGCAAGATACACAGTTGCTTTTCGGTTGATTTCCGATTCTCATCGGCGGTTCAGGTCGTTTTTCAAATGTTTCTCAAGTCCGACGGCGACTCTGATATTGATTCTCCCACATTTTTTTATGTGAGCCACGTTATGATTCGAATGTTTGCGAGTTTGACGCAAGCTCCGACGTTGACGGGGTGTTGCGATCCCCTCGCCGCTCGATGCAGAGTTTCTCTGCCGTTCATTTCAGATTTTCCGACGGAAGTCACGTGATTTGTCGGATGTTCTCTGAGTCTAGCGTCAACTTCGAACCTGAACCGGAATTTTGATGACCTCGACGTACGGTATCAAGCTGATCTGTGATTCATTGCCGATTTTTACCCGTGAGTCACGTGATCTTGCTTCGACCAATTCCGACCTCCAGAGCGAGTTAAGATCTCCTCGACGCAAGATACAAAGTGGCTGGTTGATTCGTTTCTCAATTTGACCCGAAAACACGTGATTTTACGAATGTTTTCCAAGTTCAACGTCGACTTTAACCTCGACAAGTTGTTCCGATCTTTCCGCCGCAAGATACAAAGTTGCTCTCCCGTTGATTTCCGATTCTCATCGGTGGGTCAGGTCGTTTTTCAAATGTTTTTCAAGTCCGACGGCGACTCTGATATTGATTCTCCCACATTTTTTTATGTGAGCCACGTTATGATTCGAATGTTTGCGAGTTTGACGCAAACTCCGACGTTGACGGGGTGTTGCGATCCCCTCGCCGCTCGATGCAGAGTTTCTCTGCCGTTCATTTCAGATTTTCCGACGGGAGTCACGTGATTTGTCGGATGTTCTCTGAGTCTAGCGTCAACTTCGAACCCGAACCGGAATTTCGATGACCTCGACGCACGGTATCAAGCTGATCTGTGATGCATTGCCGATTTTCGCCCGTGAGTCACGTGATCTTGCTTTGACCAATTTCAACCTTCAGAGCGAGTTGAGATCTCCACGACGCAAGATACAAAGTGGCTGGTTAATTCGGTGCTCAAGTTGACTCAGAGACACGTGATTTTACGAATGTTTTCCAAGTTCAACGTCAACTGTAATCTCGACAAGTTGTTTCGATCTTTTCGCCGCAAGATACACAGTTGCTTTTCGGTTGATTTCCGATTCTCATCGGCGGGTCAGGTCGTTTTTCAAATGTTTTTCAAGTCCGACGGCGACTCTGATATTGATTCTCCCATATTTTTTTATGTGAGCCACGTTATGATTCGAATGTTTGCGAGTTTGACGCAAACTCCGACGTTGACGGGGTGTTGCGATCCCCTCGCCGCTCGATGCAGAGTTTCTCTGCCGTTCATTTCAGATTTTCCGACGGGAGTCACGTGATTTGTCGGATGTTCTCTGAGTCTAGCGTCAACTTCGAACCTGAACCGGAATTTTGATGACCTCGACGTACGGTATCAAGCTGATCTGTGATTCATTGCCGATTTTTACCCGTGAGTCACGTGATCTTGCTTCGACCAATTTCGACCTCCAGAGCGAGTTAAGATCTCCTCGACGCAAGATACAAAGTGGCTGGTTGATTCGTTTCTCAATTTGACCCGAAAACACGTGATTTTACGAATGTTCTCCAAGTTCAACGTCGACTTTAACCTCGACAAGTTGTTTCGATCTTTCCGCCGCAAGATACAAAGTTGCTCTCCTTTTGATTTCCGATTCTCATCGGTGGGTCAGGTCGTTTTTCAAATATTTTTCAAGTCCGACGGCGACTCTGATATTGATTTTTCCACAATTTTTTATGTGAGCCACGTAATGATTCGACTGTTTCCGAATTTGACGCAAACTTCGACGTTGACGAGGCGTTGCGATCCCCTCGCCGCTCGATGCAGAGTTTATCTGCCGTTCATTTCAGATTTTTCGACGGGAGTCACGTGATTTTTCGGATGTTCTCTGAGTCTAGCGTCAACTTCGAACCCGAACCGGAATATCGATGACCTCGACGCACGGTATCAAGCTGATCTGTGATGCATTGCCGATTTTCCCCCGTGAGTCACGTGATCTTGCTTTGACCAATTTCAACCTTCAGAGCGAGTTGAGATCTCCACGACGCAAGATACAAAGTGGCTGGTTAATTCGGTGCTCAAGTTGACTCAGAGACACGTGATTTTACGAATGTTTTCCAAGTTCAACGTCAACTGTAATCTCGACAAGTTGTTTCGATCTTTTCGCCGCAAGATACACAGTTGCTTTTCGGTTGATTTCCGATTCTCATCGGCGGTTCAGGTCGTTTTTCAAATGTTTCTCAAGTCCGACGGCGACTCTGATATTGATTCTCTCACATTTTTTTATGTGAGCCACGTTATGATTCGAATGTTTGCGAGTTTGACGCAAGCTCCGACGTTGACGGGGTGTTGCGATCCCCTCGCCGCTCGATGCAGAGTTTCTCTGCCGTTCATTTCAGATTTTCCGACGGAAGTCACGTGATTTGTCGGATGTTCTCTGAGTCTAGCGTCAACTTCGAACCTGAACCGGAATTTTGATGACCTCAACGTACGGTATCAAGCTGATCTGTGATTCATTGCCGATTTTTACCCGTGAGTCACGTGATCTTGCTTCGACCAATTCCGACCTCCAGAGCGAGTTAAGATCTCCTCGACGCAAGATACAAAGTGGCTGGTTGATTCGTTTCTCAATTTGACCCGAAAACACGTGATTTTACGAATGTTTTCCAAGTTCAACGTCAACTGTAATCTCGACAAGTTGTTTCGATCTTTTCGCCGCAAGATACACAGTTGCTTTTCGGTTGATTTCCGATTCTCATCGGCGGGTCAGGTCGTTTTTCAAATGTTTTTCAAGTCCGACGGCGACTCTGATATTGATTCTCCCACATTTTTTTATGTGAGCCACGTTATGATTCGAATGTTTGCGAGTTTGACGCAAACTCCGACGTTGACGGGGTGTTGCGATCCCCTCGCCGCTCGATGCAGAGTTTCTCTGCCGTTCATTTCAGATTTTCCGACGGGAGTCACGTGATTTGTCGGATGTTCTCTGAGTCTAGCGTCAACTTCGAACCTGAACCGGAATTTTGATGACCTCGACGTACGGTATCAAGCTGATCTGTGATTCATTGCCGATTTTTACCCGTGAGTCACGTGATCTTGCTTCGACCAATTTCGACCTCCAGAGCGAGTTAAGATCTCCTCGACGCAAGATACAAAGTGGCTGGTTGATTCGTTTCTCAATTTGACCCGAAAACACGTGATTTTACGTATGTTTTCCAAGTTCAACCTCAACTTTAACCTCGACAAGTTGTTTCGATCTTTTCGCCGCAAGATACAAAGTTGCTCTCCTTTTGATTTCCGATTCTCATCGGTGGGTCAGGTCGTTTTTCAAATATTTTTCAAGTCCGACGGCGACTCTGATATTGATTTTTCCACAATTTTTTATGTGAGCCACGTAATGATTCGACTGTTTCCGAATTTGACGCAAACTTCGACGTTGACGAGGCGTTGCGATCCCCTCGCCGCTCGATGCAGAGTTTATCTGCCGTTCATTTCAGATTTTTCGACGGGAGTCACGTGATTTTTCGGATGTTCTCTGAGTCTAGCGTCAACTTCGAACCCGAACCGGAATTTCGATGACCTCGACGCACGGTATCAAGCTGATCTGTGATGCATTGCCGATTTTCGCCCGTGAGTCACGTGATCTTGCTTTGACCAATTTCAACCTTCAGAGCGAGTTGAGATCTCCACGACGCAAGATACAAAGTGGCTGGTTAATTCGGTGCTCAAGTTGACTCAGAGACACGTGATTTTACGAATGTTTTCCAAGTTCAACGTCAACTGTAATCTCGACAAGTTGTTTCGATCTTTTCGCCGCAAGATACACAGTTGCTTTTCGGTTGATTTCCGATTCTCATCGGCGGTTCAGGTCGTTTTTCAAATGTTTCTCAAGTCCGACGGCGACTCTGATATTGATTCTCCCACATTTTTTTATGTGAGCCACGTTATGATTCGAATGTTTGCGAGTTTGACGCAAGCTCCGACGTTGACGGGGTGTTGCGATCCCCTCGCCGCTCGATGCAGAGTTTCTCTGCCGTTCATTTCAGATTTTCCGACGGAAGTCACGTGATTTGTCGGATGTTCTCTGAGTCTAGCGTCAACTTCGAACCTGAACCGGAATTTTGATGACCTCGACGTACGGTATCAAGCTGATCTGTGATTCATTGCCGATTTTTACCCGTGAGTCACGTGATCTTGCTTCGACCAATTCCGACCTCCAGAGCGAGTTAAGATCTCCTCGACGCAAGATACAAAGTGGCTGGTTGATTCGTTTCTCAATTTGACCCGAAAACACGTGATTTTACGAATGTTTTCCAAGTTCAACGTCGACTTTAACCTCGACAAGTTGTTCCGATCTTTCCGCCGCAAGATACAAAGTTGCTCTCCCGTTGATTTCCGATTCTCATCGGTGGGTCAGGTCGTTTTTCAAATGTTTTTCAAGTCCGACGGCGACTCTGATATTGATTCTCCCACATTTTTTTATGTGAGCCACGTTATGATTCGAATGTTTGCGAGTTTGACGCAAACTCCGACGTTGACGGGGTGTTGCGATCCCCTCGCCGCTCGATGCAGAGTTTCTCTGCCGTTCATTTCAGATTTTCCGACGGGAGTCACGTGATTTGTCGGATGTTCTCTGAGTCTAGCGTCAACTTCGAACCCGAACCGGAATTTCGATGACCTCGACGCACGGTATCAAGCTGATCTGTGATGCATTGCCGATTTTCGCCCGTGAGTCACGTGATCTTGCTTTGACCAATTTCAACCTTCAGAGCGAGTTGAGATCTCCACGACGCAAGATACAAAGTGGCTGGTTAATTCGGTGCTCAAGTTGACTCAGAGACACGTGATTTTACGAATGTTTTCCAAGTTCAACGTCAACTGTAATCTCGACAAGTTGTTTCGATCTTTTCGCCGCAAGATACACAGTTGCTTTTCGGTTGATTTCCGATTCTCATCGGCGGGTCAGGTCGTTTTTCAAATGTTTTTCAAGTCCGACGGCGACTCTGATATTGATTCTCCCATATTTTTTTATGTGAGCCACGTTATGATTCGAATGTTTGCGAGTTTGACGCAAACTCCGACGTTGACGGGGTGTTGCGATCCCCTCGCCGCTCGATGCAGAGTTTCTCTGCCGTTCATTTCAGATTTTCCGACGGGAGTCACGTGATTTGTCGGATGTTCTCTGAGTCTAGCGTCAACTTCGAACCTGAACCGGAATTTTGATGACCTCGACGTACGGTATCAAGCTGATCTGTGATTCATTGCCGATTTTTACCCGTGAGTCACGTGATCTTGCTTCGACCAATTTCGACCTCCAGAGCGAGTTAAGATCTCCTCGACGCAAGATACAAAGTGGCTGGTTGATTCGTTTCTCAATTTGACCCGAAAACACGTGATTTTACGAATGTTCTCCAAGTTCAACGTCGACTTTAACCTCGACAAGTTGTTTCGATCTTTCCGCCGCAAGATACAAAGTTGCTCTCCCGTTGATTTCCGATTCTCATTGGTGGGTCAGGTCGTTTTTCAAATATTTTTCAAGTCCGACGGCGACTCTGATATTGATTTTTCTACAATTTTTTATGTGAGCCACGTAATGATTCGACTGTTTCCGAATTTGACGCAAACTTCGACGTTGACGCGGTGTTGCGATCCCCTCGCCGCTCGATGCAGAGTTTATCTGCCGTTCATTTCAGATTTTTCGACGGGAGTCACGTGATTTTTCGGATGTTCTCTGAGTCTAGCGTCAACTTCGAACCCGAACCGGAATTTCGATGACCTCGACGCACGGTATCAAGCTGATCTGTGATGCATTGCCGATTTTCGCCCGTGAGTCACGTGATCTTGCTTTGACCAATTTCAACCTTCAGAGCGAGTTGAGATCTCCACGACGCAAGATACAAAGTGGCTGGTTAATTCGGTGCTCAAGTTGACTCAGAGACACGTGATTTTACGAATGTTTTCCAAGTTCAACGTCAACTGTAATCTCGACAAGTTGTTTCGATCTTTTCGCCGCAAGATACACAGTTGCTTTTCGGTTGATTTCCGATTCTCATCGGCGGTTCAGGTCGTTTTTCAAATGTTTCTCAAGTCCGACGGCGACTCTGATATTGATTCTCCCACATTTTTTTATGTGAGCCACGTTATGATTCGAATGTTTGCGAGTTTGACGCAAGCTCCGACGTTGACGGGGTGTTGCGATCCCCTCGCCGCTCGATGCAGAGTTTCTCTGCCGTTCATTTCAGATTTTCCGACGGAAGTCACGTGATTTGTCGGATGTTCTCTGAGTCTAGCGTCAACTTCGAACCTGAACCGGAATTTTGATGACCTCGACGTACGGTATCAAGCTGATCTGTGATTCATTGCCGATTTTTACCCGTGAGTCACGTGATCTTGCTTCGACCAATTCCGACCTCCAGAGCGAGTTAAGATCTCCTCGACGCAAGATACAAAGTGGCTGGTTGATTCGTTTCTCAATTTGACCCGAAAACACGTGATTTTACGAATGTTTTCCAAGTTCAACGTCGACTTTAACCTCGACAAGTTGTTCCGATCTTTCCGCCGCAAGATACAAAGTTGCTCTCCCGTTGATTTCCGATTCTCATCGGTGGGTCAGGTCGTTTTTCAAATGTTTTTCAAGTCCGACGGCGACTCTGATATTGATTCTCCCACATTTTTTTATGTGAGCCACGTTATGATTCGAATGTTTGCGAGTTTGACGCAAACTCCGACGTTGACGGGGTGGGTGTTGCGATCCCCTCGCCGCTCGATGCAGAGTTTCTCTGCCGTTCATTTCAGATTTTCCGACGGGAGTCACGTGATTTGTCGGATGTTCTCTGAGTCTAGCGTCAACTTCGAACCCGAACCGGAATTTCGATGACCTCGACGCACGGTATCAAGCTGATCTGTGATGCATTGCCGATTTTCGCCCGTGAGTCACGTGATCTTGCTTTGACCAATTTCAACCTTCAGAGCGAGTTGAGATCTCCACGACGCAAGATACAAAGTGGCTGGTTAATTCGGTGCTCAAGTTGACTCAGAGACACGTGATTTTACGAATGTTTTCCAAGTTCAACGTCAACTGTAATCTCGACAAGTTGTTTCGATCTTTTCGCCGCAAGATACACAGTTGCTTTTCGGTTGATTTCCGATTCTCATCGGCGGTTCAGGTCGTTTTTCAAATGTTTCTCAAGTCCGACGGCGACTCTGATATTGATTCTCTCACATTTTTTTATGTGAGCCACGTTATGATTCGAATGTTTGCGAGTTTGACGCAAGCTCCGACGTTGACGGGGTGTTGCGATCCCCTCGCCGCTCGATGCAGAGTTTCTCTGCCGTTCATTTCAGATTTTCCGACGGAAGTCACGTGATTTGTCGGATGTTCTCTGAGTCTAGCGTCAACTTCGAACCTGAACCGGAATTTTGATGACCTCAACGTACGGTATCAAGCTGATCTGTGATTCATTGCCGATTTTTACCCGTGAGTCACGTGATCTTGCTTCGACCAATTCCGACCTCCAGAGCGAGTTAAGATCTCCTCGACGCAAGATACAAAGTGGCTGGTTGATTCGTTTCTCAATTTGACCCGAAAACACGTGATTTTACGAATGTTTTCCAAGTTCAACGTCAACTGTAATCTCGACAAGTTGTTTCGATCTTTTCGCCGCAAGATACACAGTTGCTTTTCGGTTGATTTCCGATTCTCATCGGCGGGTCAGGTCGTTTTTCAAATGTTTTTCAAGTCCGACGGCGACTCTGATATTGATTCTCCCACATTTTTTTATGTGAGCCACGTTATGATTCGAATGTTTGCGAGTTTGACGCAAACTCCGACGTTGACGGGGTGTTGCGATCCCCTCGCCGCTCGATGCAGAGTTTCTCTGCCGTTCATTTCAGATTTTCCGACGGGAGTCACGTGATTTGTCGGATGTTCTCTGAGTCTAGCGTCAACTTCGAACCTGAACCGGAATTTTGATGACCTCGACGTACGGTATCAAGCTGATCTGTGATTCATTGCCGATTTTTACCCGTGAGTCACGTGATCTTGCTTCGACCAATTTCGACCTCCAGAGCGAGTTAAGATCTCCTCGACGCAAGATACAAAGTGGCTGGTTGATTCGTTTCTCAATTTGACCCGAAAACACGTGATTTTACGTATGTTTTCCAAGTTCAACCTCAACTTTAACCTCGACAAGTTGTTTCGATCTTTTCGCCGCAAGATACAAAGTTGCTCTCCTTTTGATTTCCGATTCTCATCGGTGGGTCAGGTCGTTTTTCAAATATTTTTCAAGTCCGACGGCGACTCTGATATTGATTTTTCCACAATTTTTTATGTGAGCCACGTAATGATTCGACTGTTTCCGAATTTGACGCAAACTTCGACGTTGACGAGGCGTTGCGATCCCCTCGCCGCTCGATGCAGAGTTTATCTGCCGTTCATTTCAGATTTTTCGACGGGAGTCACGTGATTTTTCGGATGTTCTCTGAGTCTAGCGTCAACTTCGAACCCGAACCGGAATTTCGATGACCTCGACGCACGGTATCAAGCTGATCTGTGATGCATTGCCGATTTTCGCCCGTGAGTCACGTGATCTTGCTTTGACCAATTTCAACCTTCAGAGCGAGTTGAGATCTCCACGACGCAAGATACAAAGTGGCTGGTTAATTCGGTGCTCAAGTTGACTCAGAGACACGTGATTTTACGAATGTTTTCCAAGTTCAACGTCAACTGTAATCTCGACAAGTTGTTTCGATCTTTTCGCCGCAAGATACACAGTTGCTTTTCGGTTGATTTCCGATTCTCATCGGCGGTTCAGGTCGTTTTTCAAATGTTTCTCAAGTCCGACGGCGACTCTGATATTGATTCTCCCACATTTTTTTATGTGAGCCACGTTATGATTCGAATGTTTGCGAGTTTGACGCAAGCTCCGACGTTGACGGGGTGTTGCGATCCCCTCGCCGCTCGATGCAGAGTTTCTCTGCCGTTCATTTCAGATTTTCCGACGGAAGTCACGTGATTTGTCGGATGTTCTCTGAGTCTAGCGTCAACTTCGAACCTGAACCGGAATTTTGATGACCTCGACGTACGGTATCAAGCTGATCTGTGATTCATTGCCGATTTTTACCCGTGAGTCACGTGATCTTGCTTCGACCAATTCCGACCTCCAGAGCGAGTTAAGATCTCCTCGACGCAAGATACAAAGTGGCTGGTTGATTCGTTTCTCAATTTGACCCGAAAACACGTGATTTTACGAATGTTTTCCAAGTTCAACGTCGACTTTAACCTCGACAAGTTGTTCCGATCTTTCCGCCGCAAGATACAAAGTTGCTCTCCCGTTGATTTCCGATTCTCATCGGTGGGTCAGGTCGTTTTTCAAATGTTTTTCAAGTCCGACGGCGACTCTGATATTGATTCTCCCACATTTTTTTATGTGAGCCACGTTATGATTCGAATGTTTGCGAGTTTGACGCAAACTCCGACGTTGACGGGGTGTTGCGATCCCCTCGCCGCTCGATGCAGAGTTTCTCTGCCGTTCATTTCAGATTTTCCGACGGGAGTCACGTGATTTGTCGGATGTTCTCTGAGTCTAGCGTCAACTTCGAACCCGAACCGGAATTTCGATGACCTCGACGCACGGTATCAAGCTGATCTGTGATGCATTGCCGATTTTCGCCCGTGAGTCACGTGATCTTGCTTTGACCAATTTCAACCTTCAGAGCGAGTTGAGATCTCCACGACGCAAGATACAAAGTGGCTGGTTAATTCGGTGCTCAAGTTGACTCAGAGACACGTGATTTTACGAATGTTTTCCAAGTTCAACGTCAACTGTAATCTCGACAAGTTGTTTCGATCTTTTCGCCGCAAGATACACAGTTGCTTTTCGGTTGATTTCCGATTCTCATCGGCGGGTCAGGTCGTTTTTCAAATGTTTTTCAAGTCCGACGGCGACTCTGATATTGATTCTCCCATATTTTTTTATGTGAGCCACGTTATGATTCGAATGTTTGCGAGTTTGACGCAAACTCCGACGTTGACGGGGTGTTGCGATCCCCTCGCCGCTCGATGCAGAGTTTCTCTGCCGTTCATTTCAGATTTTCCGACGGGAGTCACGTGATTTGTCGGATGTTCTCTGAGTCTAGCGTCAACTTCGAACCTGAACCGGAATTTTGATGACCTCGACGTACGGTATCAAGCTGATCTGTGATTCATTGCCGATTTTTACCCGTGAGTCACGTGATCTTGCTTCGACCAATTTCGACCTCCAGAGCGAGTTAAGATCTCCTCGACGCAAGATACAAAGTGGCTGGTTGATTCGTTTCTCAATTTGACCCGAAAACACGTGATTTTACGAATGTTCTCCAAGTTCAACGTCGACTTTAACCTCGACAAGTTGTTTCGATCTTTCCGCCGCAAGATACAAAGTTGCTCTCCCGTTGATTTCCGATTCTCATTGGTGGGTCAGGTCGTTTTTCAAATATTTTTCAAGTCCGACGGCGACTCTGATATTGATTTTTCTACAATTTTTTATGTGAGCCACGTAATGATTCGACTGTTTCCGAATTTGACGCAAACTTCGACGTTGACGCGGTGTTGCGATCCCCTCGCCGCTCGATGCAGAGTTTATCTGCCGTTCATTTCAGATTTTTCGACGGGAGTCACGTGATTTTTCGGATGTTCTCTGAGTCTAGCGTCAACTTCGAACCCGAACCGGAATTTCGATGACCTCGACGCACGGTATCAAGCTGATCTGTGATGCATTGCCGATTTTCGCCCGTGAGTCACGTGATCTTGCTTTGACCAATTTCAACCTTCAGAGCGAGTTGAGATCTCCACGACGCAAGATACAAAGTGGCTGGTTGATTCGTTTCTCAATTTGACCCGAAAACACGTGATTTTACGAATGTTTTCCAAGTTCAACGTCAACTTTAACCTCGACAAGTTGTTTCGATCTTTTCGCCGCAAGATACAAAGTTGCTCTCCTTTTGATTTCCGATTCTCATCGGTGGGTCAGGTCGTTTTTCAAATGTTTTTCAAGTCCGACGGCGACTCTGATATTGATTCTCCCACATTTTTTTATGTGAGCCACGTTATGATTCGAATGTTTGCGAGTTTGACGCAAACTCCGACGTTGACGGGGTGTTGCGATCCCCTCGCCGCTCGATGCAGAGTTTCTCTGCCGTTCATTTCAGATTTTCCGACGGGAGTCACGTGATTTGTCGGATGTTCTCTGAGTCTAGCGTCAACTTCGAACCTGAACCGGAATTTTGATGACCTCGACGTACGGTATCAAGCTGATCTGTGATTCATTGCCGATTTTTACCCGTGAGTCACGTGATCTTGCTTCGACCAATTCCGACCTCCAGAGCGAGTTAAGATCTCCTCGACGCAAGATACAAAGTGGCTGGTTGATTCGTTTCTCAATTTGACCCGAAAACACGTGATTTTACGAATGTTTTCCAAGTTCAACGTCGACTTTAACCTCGAAAAGTTGTTTCGATCTTTCCGCCGCAAGATACAAAGTTGCTCTCCCGTTGATTTCCGATTCTCATTGGTGGGTCAGGTCGTTTTTCAAATGTTTTTCAAGTCCGACGGCGACTCTGATATTGATTCTCCCACATTTTTTTATGTGAGCCACGTTATGATTCGAATGTTTGCGAGTTTGACGCAAACTCCGACGTTGACGGGGTGTTGCGATCCCCTCGCCGCTCGATGCAGAGTTTCTCTGCCGTTCATTTCAGATTTTCCGACGGGAGTCACGTGATTTGTCGGATGTTCTCTGAGTCTAGCGTCAACTTCGAACCCGAACCAGGATTTCGATGACCTCGACGCACGGTATCAAGCTGATCTGTGATGCATTGCCGATTTTCGCCCGTGAGTCACGTGATCTTGCTTTGACCAATTTCAACCTTCAGAGCGAGTTGAGATCTCCACGACGCAAGATACAAAGTGGCTGGTTGATTCGTTTCTCAATTTGACCCGAAAACACGTGATTTTACGAATGTTTTCCAAGTTCAACGTCAACTTTAACCTCGACAAGTTGTTTCGATCTTTTCGCCGCAAGATACAAAGTTGCTCTCCTTTTGATTTCCGATTCTCATCGGTGGGTCAGGTCGTTTTTCAAATATTTTTCAAGTCCGACGGCGACTCTGACATTGATTTTTCTACAATTTTTTATGTGAGCCACGTAATGATTCGACTGTTTCCGAATTTGACGCAAACTTCGACGTTGACGAGGCGTTGCGATCCCCTCGCCGCTCGATGCAGAGTTTATCTGCCGTTCATTTCAGATTTTTCGACGGGAGTCACGTGATTTTTCGGATGTTCTCTGAGTCTAGCGTCAACTTCGAACCCGAACCGGAATTTCGATGACCTCGACGCACGGTATCAAGCTGATCTGTGATGCATTGCCGATTTTCGCCCGTGAGTCACGTGATCTTGCTTTGACCAATTTCAACCTTCAGAGCGAGTTGAGATCTCCACGACGCAAGATACAAAGTGGCTGGTTGATTCGTTTCTCAATTTGACCCGAAAACACGTGATTTTACGAATGTTTTCCAAGTTCAACGTCAACTTTAACCTCGACAAGTTGTTTCGATCTTTTCGCCGCAAGATACAAAGTTGCTCTCCTTTTGATTTCCGATTCTCATCGGTGGGTCAGGTCGTTTTTCAAATGTTTTTCAAGTCCGACGGCGACTCTGATATTGATTCTCCCACATTTTTTTATGTGAGCCACGTTATGATTCGAATGTTTGCGAGTTTGACGCAAACTCCGACGTTGACGGGGTGTTGCGATCCCCTCGCCGCTCGATGCAGAGTTTCTCTGCCGTTCATTTCAGATTTTCCGACGGGAGTCACGTGATTTGTCGGATGTTCTCTGAGTCTAGCGTCAACTTCGAACCTGAACCGGAATTTTGATGACCTCGACGTACGGTATCAAGCTGATCTGTGATTCATTGCCGATTTTTACCCGTGAGTCACGTGATCTTGCTTCGACCAATTCCGACCTCCAGAGCGAGTTAAGATCTCCTCGACGCAAGATACAAAGTGGCTGGTTGATTCGTTTCTCAATTTGACCCGAAAACACGTGATTTTACGAATGTTTTCCAAGTTCAACGTCGACTTTAACCTCGAAAAGTTGTTTCGATCTTTCCGCCGCAAGATACAAAGTTGCTCTCCCGTTGATTTCCGATTCTCATTGGTGGGTCAGGTCGTTTTTCAAATGTTTTTCAAGTCCGACGGCGACTCTGATATTGATTCTCCCACATTTTTTTATGTGAGCCACGTTATGATTCGAATGTTTGCGAGTTTGACGCAAACTCCGACGTTGACGGGGTGTTGCCCTCGCCGCTCGATGCAGAGTTTCTCTGCCGTTCATTTCAGATTTTCCGACGGGAGTCACGTGATTTGTCGGATGTTCTCTGAGTCTAGCGTCAACTTCGAACCCGAACCAGGATTTCGATGACCTCGACGCACGGTATCAAGCTGATCTGTGATGCATTGCCGATTTTCGCCCGTGAGTCACGTGATCTTGCTTTGACCAATTTCAACCTTCAGAGCGAGTTGAGATCTCCACGACGCAAGATACAAAGTGGCTGGTTGATTCGTTTCTCAATTTGACCCGAAAACACGTGATTTTACGAATGTTCTCCAAGTTCAACGTCAACTTTAACCTCGACAAGTTGTTTCGATCTTTTCGCCGCAAGATACAAAGTTGCTCTCCTTTTGATTTCCGATTCTCATCGGTGGGTCAGGTCGTTTTTCAAATATTTTTCAAGTCCGAAGGCGACTCTGACATTGATTTTTCTACAATTTTTTATGTGAGCCACGTAATGATTCGACTGTTTCCGAATTTGACGCAAACTTCGACGTTGACGAGGCGTTGCGATCCCCTCGCCGCTCGATGCAGAGTTTATCTGCCGTTCATTTCAGATTTTTCGACGGGAGTCACGTGATTTTTCGGATGTTCTCTGAGTCTAGCGTCAACTTCGAACTCGAACCGGAATTTCGATGACCTCGACGCACGGTATCAAGCTGATCTGTGATGCATTGCCGATTTTCGCCCGTGAGTCACGTGATCTTGCTTTGACCAATTTCAACCTTCAGAGCGAGTTGAGATCTCCACGACGCAAGATACAAAGTGGCTGGTTAATTCGGTGCTCAAGTTGACTCAGAGACACGTGATTTTACGAATGTTTTCCAAGTTCAACGTCAACTGTAATCTCGACAAGTTGTTTCGATCTTTTCGCCGCAAGATACACAGTTGCTTTTCGGTTGATTTCCGATTCTCATCGGCGGGTCAGGTCGTTTTTCAAATGTTTTTCAAGTCCGACGGCGACTCTGATATTGATTCTCCCACATTTTTTTATGTGAGCCACGTTATGATTCGAATGTTTGCGAGTTTGACGCAAACTCCGACGTTGACGGGGTGTTGCGATCCCCTCGCCGCTCGATGCAGAGTTTCTCTGCCGTTCATTTCAGATTTTCCGACGGGAGTCACGTGATTTGTCGGATGTTTTCTGAGTCTAGCGTCAACTTCGAACCTGAACCGGAATTTTGATGACCTCGACGTACGGTATCAAGCTGATCTGTGATTCATTGCCGATTTTTACCCGTGAGTCACGTGATCTTGCTTCGACCAATTTCGACCTCCAGAGCGAGTTAAGATCTCCTCGACGCAAGATACAAAGTGGCTGGTTGATTCGTTTCTCAATTTGACCCGAAAACACGTGATTTTACGTATGTTTTCCAAGTTCAACCTCAACTTTAACCTCGACAAGTTGTTTCGATCTCTTCGCCGCAAGATACAAAGTTGCTCTCCTTTTGATTTCCGATTCTCATCGGTGGGTCAGGTCGTTTTTCAAATGTTTTTCAAGTCCGACGGCGACTCTGATATTGATTCTCCCACATTTTTTTATGTGAGCCACGTTATGATTCGAATGTTTGCGAGTTTGACGCAAACTCCGACGTTGACGGGGTGTTGCGATCCCCTCGCCGCTCGATGCAGAGTTTCTCTGCCGTTCATTTCAGATTTTCCGACGGGAGTCACGTGATTTGTCGGATGTTCTCTGAGTCTAGCGTCAACTTCGAACCCGAACCGGAATTTCGATGACCTCGACGCACGGTATCAAGCTGATCTGTGATGCATTGCCGATTTTCGCCCGTGAGTCACGTGATCTTGCTTTGACCAATTTCAACCTTCAGAGCGAGTTGAGATCTCCACGACGCAAGATACAAAGTGGCTGGTTAATTCGGTGCTCAAGTTGACTCAGAGACACGTGATTTTACGAATGTTTTCCAAGTTCAACGTCAACTGTAATCTCGACAAGTTGTTTCGATCTTTTCGCCGCAAGATACACAGTTGCTTTTCGGTTGATTTCCGATTCTCATCGGCGGGTCAGGTCGTTTTTCAAATGTTTTTCAAGTCCGACGGCGACTCTGATATTGATTCTCCCATATTTTTTTATGTGAGCCACGTTATGATTCGAATGTTTGCGAGTTTGACGCAAACTCCGACGTTGACGGGGTGTTGCGATCCCCTCGCCGCTCGATGCAGAGTTTCTCTGCCGTTCATTTCAGATTTTCCGACGGGAGTCACGTGATTTGTCGGATGTTCTCTGAGTCTAGCGTCAACTTCGAACCTGAACCGGAATTTTGATGACCTCGACGTACGGTATCAAGCTGATCTGTGATTCATTGCCGATTTTTACCCGTGAGTCACGTGATCTTGCTTCGACCAATTTCGACCTCCAGAGCGAGTTAAGATCTCCTCGACGCAAGATACAAAGTGGCTGGTTGATTCGTTTCTCAATTTGACCCGAAAACACGTGATTTTACGAATGTTCTCCAAGTTCAACGTCGACTTTAACCTCGACAAGTTGTTTCGATCTTTCCGCCGCAAGATACAAAGTTGCTCTCCCGTTGATTTCCGATTCTCATTGGTGGGTCAGGTCGTTTTTCAAATATTTTTCAAGTCCGACGGCGACTCTGATATTGATTTTTCTACAATTTTTTATGTGAGCCACGTAATGATTCGACTGTTTCCGAATTTGACGCAAACTTCGACGTTGACGCGGTGTTGCGATCCCCTCGCCGCTCGATGCAGAGTTTATCTGCCGTTCATTTCAGATTTTTCGACGGGAGTCACGTGATTTTTCGGATGTTCTCTGAGTCTAGCGTCAACTTCGAACCCGAACCGGAATTTCGATGACCTCGACGCACGGTATCAAGCTGATCTGTGATGCATTGCCGATTTTCGCCCGTGAGTCACGTGATCTTGCTTTGACCAATTTCAACCTTCAGAGCGAGTTGAGATCTCCACGACGCAAGATACAAAGTGGCTGGTTAATTCGGTGCTCAAGTTGACTCAGAGACACGTGATTTTACGAATGTTTTCCAAGTTCAACGTCAACTGTAATCTCGACAAGTTGTTTCGATCTTTTCGCCGCAAGATACACAGTTGCTTTTCGGTTGATTTCCGATTCTCATCGGCGGTTCAGGTCGTTTTTCAAATGTTTCTCAAGTCCGACGGCGACTCTGATATTGATTCTCCCACATTTTTTTATGTGAGCCACGTTATGATTCGAATGTTTGCGAGTTTGACGCAAGCTCCGACGTTGACGGGGTGTTGCGATCCCCTCGCCGCTCGATGCAGAGTTTCTCTGCCGTTCATTTCAGATTTTCCGACGGAAGTCACGTGATTTGTCGGATGTTCTCTGAGTCTAGCGTCAACTTCGAACCTGAACCGGAATTTTGATGACCTCGACGTACGGTATCAAGCTGATCTGTGATTCATTGCCGATTTTTACCCGTGAGTCACGTGATCTTGCTTCGACCAATTCCGACCTCCAGAGCGAGTTAAGATCTCCTCGACGCAAGATACAAAGTGGCTGGTTGATTCGTTTCTCAATTTGACCCGAAAACACGTGATTTTACGAATGTTTTCCAAGTTCAACGTCGACTTTAACCTCGACAAGTTGTTCCGATCTTTCCGCCGCAAGATACAAAGTTGCTCTCCCGTTGATTTCCGATTCTCATCGGTGGGTCAGGTCGTTTTTCAAATGTTTTTCAAGTCCGACGGCGACTCTGATATTGATTCTCCCACATTTTTTTATGTGAGCCACGTTATGATTCGAATGTTTGCGAGTTTGACGCAAACTCCGACGTTGACGGGGTGGGTGTTGCGATCCCCTCGCCGCTCGATGCAGAGTTTCTCTGCCGTTCATTTCAGATTTTCCGACGGGAGTCACGTGATTTGTCGGATGTTCTCTGAGTCTAGCGTCAACTTCGAACCCGAACCGGAATTTCGATGACCTCGACGCACGGTATCAAGCTGATCTGTGATGCATTGCCGATTTTCGCCCGTGAGTCACGTGATCTTGCTTTGACCAATTTCAACCTTCAGAGCGAGTTGAGATCTCCACGACGCAAGATACAAAGTGGCTGGTTAATTCGGTGCTCAAGTTGACTCAGAGACACGTGATTTTACGAATGTTTTCCAAGTTCAACGTCAACTGTAATCTCGACAAGTTGTTTCGATCTTTTCGCCGCAAGATACACAGTTGCTTTTCGGTTGATTTCCGATTCTCATCGGCGGGTCAGGTCGTTTTTCAAATGTTTTTCAAGTCCGACGGCGACTCTGATATTGATTCTCCCATATTTTTTTATGTGAGCCACGTTATGATTCGAATGTTTGCGAGTTTGACGCAAACTCCGACGTTGACGGGGTGTTGCGATCCCCTCGCCGCTCGATGCAGAGTTTCTCTGCCGTTCATTTCAGATTTTCCGACGGGAGTCACGTGATTTGTCGGATGTTCTCTGAGTCTAGCGTCAACTTCGAACCTGAACCGGAATTTTGATGACCTCGACGTACGGTATCAAGCTGATCTGTGATTCATTGCCGATTTTTACCCGTGAGTCACGTGATCTTGCTTCGACCAATTTCGACCTCCAGAGCGAGTTAAGATCTCCTCGACGCAAGATACAAAGTGGCTGGTTGATTCGTTTCTCAATTTGACCCGAAAACACGTGATTTTACGAATGTTCTCCAAGTTCAACGTCGACTTTAACCTCGACAAGTTGTTTCGATCTTTCCGCCGCAAGATACAAAGTTGCTCTCCTTTTGATTTCCGATTCTCATCGGTGGGTCAGGTCGTTTTTCAAATATTTTTCAAGTCCGACGGCGACTCTGATATTGATTTTTCCACAATTTTTTATGTGAGCCACGTAATGATTCGACTGTTTCCGAATTTGACGCAAACTTCGACGTTGACGAGGCGTTGCGATCCCCTCGCCGCTCGATGCAGAGTTTATCTGCCGTTCATTTCAGATTTTTCGACGGGAGTCACGTGATTTTTCGGATGTTCTCTGAGTCTAGCGTCAACTTCGAACCCGAACCGGAATATCGATGACCTCGACGCACGGTATCAAGCTGATCTGTGATGCATTGCCGATTTTCCCCCGTGAGTCACGTGATCTTGCTTTGACCAATTTCAACCTTCAGAGCGAGTTGAGATCTCCACGACGCAAGATACAAAGTGGCTGGTTAATTCGGTGCTCAAGTTGACTCAGAGACACGTGATTTTACGAATGTTTTCCAAGTTCAACGTCAACTGTAATCTCGACAAGTTGTTTCGATCTTTTCGCCGCAAGATACACAGTTGCTTTTCGGTTGATTTCCGATTCTCATCGGCGGTTCAGGTCGTTTTTCAAATGTTTCTCAAGTCCGACGGCGACTCTGATATTGATTCTCTCACATTTTTTTATGTGAGCCACGTTATGATTCGAATGTTTGCGAGTTTGACGCAAGCTCCGACGTTGACGGGGTGTTGCGATCCCCTCGCCGCTCGATGCAGAGTTTCTCTGCCGTTCATTTCAGATTTTCCGACGGAAGTCACGTGATTTGTCGGATGTTCTCTGAGTCTAGCGTCAACTTCGAACCTGAACCGGAATTTTGATGACCTCAACGTACGGTATCAAGCTGATCTGTGATTCATTGCCGATTTTTACCCGTGAGTCACGTGATCTTGCTTCGACCAATTCCGACCTCCAGAGCGAGTTAAGATCTCCTCGACGCAAGATACAAAGTGGCTGGTTGATTCGTTTCTCAATTTGACCCGAAAACACGTGATTTTACGAATGTTTTCCAAGTTCAACGTCAACTGTAATCTCGACAAGTTGTTTCGATCTTTTCGCCGCAAGATACACAGTTGCTTTTCGGTTGATTTCCGATTCTCATCGGCGGGTCAGGTCGTTTTTCAAATGTTTTTCAAGTCCGACGGCGACTCTGATATTGATTCTCCCACATTTTTTTATGTGAGCCACGTTATGATTCGAATGTTTGCGAGTTTGACGCAAACTCCGACGTTGACGGGGTGTTGCGATCCCCTCGCCGCTCGATGCAGAGTTTCTCTGCCGTTCATTTCAGATTTTCCGACGGGAGTCACGTGATTTGTCGGATGTTCTCTGAGTCTAGCGTCAACTTCGAACCCGAACCGGAATTTCGATGACCTCGACGCACGGTATCAAGCTGATCTGTGATGCATTGCCGATTTTCGCCCGTGAGTCACGTGATCTTGCTTTGACCAATTTCAACCTTCAGAGCGAGTTGAGATCTCCACGACGCAAGATACAAAGTGGCTGGTTAATTCGGTGCTCAAGTTGACTCAGAGACACGTGATTTTACGAATGTTTTCCAAGTTCAACGTCAACTGTAATCTCGACAAGTTGTTTCGATCTTTTCGCCGCAAGATACACAGTTGCTTTTCGGTTGATTTCCGATTCTCATCGGCGGGTCAGGTCGTTTTTCAAATGTTTTTCAAGTCCGACGGCGACTCTGATATTGATTCTCCCATATTTTTTTATGTGAGCCACGTTATGATTCGAATGTTTGCGAGTTTGACGCAAACTCCGACGTTGACGGGGTGTTGCGATCCCCTCGCCGCTCGATGCAGAGTTTCTCTGCCGTTCATTTCAGATTTTCCGACGGGAGTCACGTGATTTGTCGGATGTTCTCTGAGTCTAGCGTCAACTTCGAACCTGAACCGGAATTTTGATGACCTCGACGTACGGTATCAAGCTGATCTGTGATTCATTGCCGATTTTTACCCGTGAGTCACGTGATCTTGCTTCGACCAATTTCGACCTCCAGAGCGAGTTAAGATCTCCTCGACGCAAGATACAAAGTGGCTGGTTGATTCGTTTCTCAATTTGACCCGAAAACACGTGATTTTACGAATGTTCTCCAAGTTCAACGTCGACTTTAACCTCGACAAGTTGTTTCGATCTTTCCGCCGCAAGATACAAAGTTGCTCTCCTTTTGATTTCCGATTCTCATCGGTGGGTCAGGTCGTTTTTCAAATATTTTTCAAGTCCGACGGCGACTCTGATATTGATTTTTCCACAATTTTTTATGTGAGCCACGTAATGATTCGACTGTTTCCGAATTTGACGCAAACTTCGACGTTGACGAGGCGTTGCGATCCCCTCGCCGCTCGATGCAGAGTTTATCTGCCGTTCATTTCAGATTTTTCGACGGGAGTCACGTGATTTTTCGGATGTTCTCTGAGTCTAGCGTCAACTTCGAACCCGAACCGGAATATCGATGACCTCGACGCACGGTATCAAGCTGATCTGTGATGCATTGCCGATTTTCCCCCGTGAGTCACGTGATCTTGCTTTGACCAATTTCAACCTTCAGAGCGAGTTGAGATCTCCACGACGCAAGATACAAAGTGGCTGGTTAATTCGGTGCTCAAGTTGACTCAGAGACACGTGATTTTACGAATGTTTTCCAAGTTCAACGTCAACTGTAATCTCGACAAGTTGTTTCGATCTTTTCGCCGCAAGATACACAGTTGCTTTTCGGTTGATTTCCGATTCTCATCGGCGGTTCAGGTCGTTTTTCAAATGTTTCTCAAGTCCGACGGCGACTCTGATATTGATTCTCTCACATTTTTTTATGTGAGCCACGTTATGATTCGAATGTTTGCGAGTTTGACGCAAGCTCCGACGTTGACGGGGTGTTGCGATCCCCTCGCCGCTCGATGCAGAGTTTCTCTGCCGTTCATTTCAGATTTTCCGACGGAAGTCACGTGATTTGTCGGATGTTCTCTGAGTCTAGCGTCAACTTCGAACCTGAACCGGAATTTTGATGACCTCAACGTACGGTATCAAGCTGATCTGTGATTCATTGCCGATTTTTACCCGTGAGTCACGTGATCTTGCTTCGACCAATTCCGACCTCCAGAGCGAGTTAAGATCTCCTCGACGCAAGATACAAAGTGGCTGGTTGATTCGTTTCTCAATTTGACCCGAAAACACGTGATTTTACGAATGTTTTCCAAGTTCAACGTCAACTGTAATCTCGACAAGTTGTTTCGATCTTTTCGCCGCAAGATACACAGTTGCTTTTCGGTTGATTTCCGATTCTCATCGGCGGGTCAGGTCGTTTTTCAAATGTTTTTCAAGTCCGACGGCGACTCTGATATTGATTCTCCCACATTTTTTTATGTGAGCCACGTTATGATTCGAATGTTTGCGAGTTTGACGCAAACTCCGACGTTGACGGGGTGTTGCGATCCCCTCGCCGCTCGATGCAGAGTTTCTCTGCCGTTCATTTCAGATTTTCCGACGGGAGTCACGTGATTTGTCGGATGTTCTCTGAGTCTAGCGTCAACTTCGAACCTGAACCGGAATTTTGATGACCTCGACGTACGGTATCAAGCTGATCTGTGATTCATTGCCGATTTTTACCCGTGAGTCACGTGATCTTGCTTCGACCAATTTCGACCTCCAGAGCGAGTTAAGATCTCCTCGACGCAAGATACAAAGTGGCTGGTTGATTCGTTTCTCAATTTGACCCGAAAACACGTGATTTTACGTATGTTTTCCAAGTTCAACCTCAACTTTAACCTCGACAAGTTGTTTCGATCTTTTCGCCGCAAGATACAAAGTTGCTCTCCTTTTGATTTCCGATTCTCATCGGTGGGTCAGGTCGTTTTTCAAATATTTTTCAAGTCCGACGGCGACTCTGATATTGATTTTTCCACAATTTTTTATGTGAGCCACGTAATGATTCGACTGTTTCCGAATTTGACGCAAACTTCGACGTTGACGAGGCGTTGCGATCCCCTCGCCGCTCGATGCAGAGTTTATCTGCCGTTCATTTCAGATTTTTCGACGGGAGTCACGTGATTTTTCGGATGTTCTCTGAGTCTAGCGTCAACTTCGAACCCGAACCGGAATTTCGATGACCTCGACGCACGGTATCAAGCTGATCTGTGATGCATTGCCGATTTTCGCCCGTGAGTCACGTGATCTTGCTTTGACCAATTTCAACCTTCAGAGCGAGTTGAGATCTCCACGACGCAAGATACAAAGTGGCTGGTTAATTCGGTGCTCAAGTTGACTCAGAGACACGTGATTTTACGAATGTTTTCCAAGTTCAACGTCAACTGTAATCTCGACAAGTTGTTTCGATCTTTTCGCCGCAAGATACACAGTTGCTTTTCGGTTGATTTCCGATTCTCATCGGCGGTTCAGGTCGTTTTTCAAATGTTTCTCAAGTCCGACGGCGACTCTGATATTGATTCTCCCACATTTTTTTATGTGAGCCACGTTATGATTCGAATGTTTGCGAGTTTGACGCAAGCTCCGACGTTGACGGGGTGTTGCGATCCCCTCGCCGCTCGATGCAGAGTTTCTCTGCCGTTCATTTCAGATTTTCCGACGGAAGTCACGTGATTTGTCGGATGTTCTCTGAGTCTAGCGTCAACTTCGAACCTGAACCGGAATTTTGATGACCTCGACGTACGGTATCAAGCTGATCTGTGATTCATTGCCGATTTTTACCCGTGAGTCACGTGATCTTGCTTCGACCAATTCCGACCTCCAGAGCGAGTTAAGATCTCCTCGACGCAAGATACAAAGTGGCTGGTTGATTCGTTTCTCAATTTGACCCGAAAACACGTGATTTTACGAATGTTTTCCAAGTTCAACGTCGACTTTAACCTCGACAAGTTGTTCCGATCTTTCCGCCGCAAGATACAAAGTTGCTCTCCCGTTGATTTCCGATTCTCATCGGTGGGTCAGGTCGTTTTTCAAATGTTTTTCAAGTCCGACGGCGACTCTGATATTGATTCTCCCACATTTTTTTATGTGAGCCACGTTATGATTCGAATGTTTGCGAGTTTGACGCAAACTCCGACGTTGACGGGGTGTTGCGATCCCCTCGCCGCTCGATGCAGAGTTTCTCTGCCGTTCATTTCAGATTTTCCGACGGGAGTCACGTGATTTGTCGGATGTTCTCTGAGTCTAGCGTCAACTTCGAACCCGGACCGGAATTTCGATGACCTCGACGCACGGTATCAAGCTGATCTGTGATGCATTGCCGATTTTCGCCCGTGAGTCACGTGATCTTGCTTTGACCAATTTCAACCTTCAGAGCGAGTTGAGATCTCCACGACGCAAGATACAAAGTGGCTGGTTAATTCGGTGCTCAAGTTGACTCAGAGACACGTGATTTTACGAATGTTTTCCAAGTTCAACGTCAACTGTAATCTCGACAAGTTGTTTCGATCTTTTCGCCGCAAGATACACAGTTGCTTTTCGGTTGATTTCCGATTCTCATCGGCGGGTCAGGTCGTTTTTCAAATGTTTTTCAAGTCCGACGGCGACTCTGATATTGATTCTCCCATATTTTTTTATGTGAGCCACGTTATGATTCGAATGTTTGCGAGTTTGACGCAAACTCCGACGTTGACGGGGTGTTGCGATCCCCTCGCCGCTCGATGCAGAGTTTCTCTGCCGTTCATTTCAGATTTTCCGACGGGAGTCACGTGATTTGTCGGATGTTCTCTGAGTCTAGCGTCAACTTCGAACCTGAACCGGAATTTTGATGACCTCGACGTACGGTATCAAGCTGATCTGTGATTCATTGCCGATTTTTACCCGTGAGTCACGTGATCTTGCTTCGACCAATTTCGACCTCCAGAGCGAGTTAAGATCTCCTCGACGCAAGATACAAAGTGGCTGGTTGATTCGTTTCTCAATTTGACCCGAAAACACGTGATTTTACGAATGTTCTCCAAGTTCAACGTCAACTTTAACCTCGACAAGTTGTTTCGATCTTTTCGCCGCAAGATACAAAGTTGCTCTCCTTTTGATTTCCGATTCTCATCGGTGGGTCAGGTCGTTTTTCAAATATTTTTCAAGTCCGAAGGCGACTCTGACATTGATTTTTCTACAATTTTTTATGTGAGCCACGTAATGATTCGACTGTTTCCGAATTTGACGCAAACTTCGACGTTGACGAGGCGTTGCGATCCCCTCGCCGCTCGATGCAGAGTTTATCTGCCGTTCATTTCAGATTTTTCGACGGGAGTCACGTGATTTTTCGGATGTTCTCTGAGTCTAGCGTCAACTTCGAACTCGAACCGGAATTTCGATGACCTCGACGCACGGTATCAAGCTGATCTGTGATGCATTGCCGATTTTCGCCCGTGAGTCACGTGATCTTGCTTTGACCAATTTCAACCTTCAGAGCGAGTTGAGATCTCCACGACGCAAGATACAAAGTGGCTGGTTAATTCGGTGCTCAAGTTGACTCAGAGACACGTGATTTTACGAATGTTTTCCAAGTTCAACGTCAACTGTAATCTCGACAAGTTGTTTCGATCTTTTCGCCGCAAGATACACAGTTGCTTTTCGGTTGATTTCCGATTCTCATCGGCGGGTCAGGTCGTTTTTCAAATGTTTTTCAAGTCCGACGGCGACTCTGATATTGATTCTCCCACATTTTTTTATGTGAGCCACGTTATGATTCGAATGTTTGCGAGTTTGACGCAAACTCCGACGTTGACGGGGTGTTGCGATCCCCTCGCCGCTCGATGCAGAGTTTCTCTGCCGTTCATTTCAGATTTTCCGACGGGAGTCACGTGATTTGTCGGATGTTTTCTGAGTCTAGCGTCAACTTCGAACCTGAACCGGAATTTTGATGACCTCGACGTACGGTATCAAGCTGATCTGTGATTCATTGCCGATTTTTACCCGTGAGTCACGTGATCTTGCTTCGACCAATTTCGACCTCCAGAGCGAGTTAAGATCTCCTCGACGCAAGATACAAAGTGGCTGGTTGATTCGTTTCTCAATTTGACCCGAAAACACGTGATTTTACGTATGTTTTCCAAGTTCAACCTCAACTTTAACCTCGACAAGTTGTTTCGATCTCTTCGCCGCAAGATACAAAGTTGCTCTCCTTTTGATTTCCGATTCTCATCGGTGGGTCAGGTCGTTTTTCAAATGTTTTTCAAGTCCGACGGCGACTCTGATATTGATTCTCCCACATTTTTTTATGTGAGCCACGTTATGATTCGAATGTTTGCGAGTTTGACGCAAACTCCGACGTTGACGGGGTGTTGCGATCCCCTCGCCGCTCGATGCAGAGTTTCTCTGCCGTTCATTTCAGATTTTCCGACGGGAGTCACGTGATTTGTCGGATGTTCTCTGAGTCTAGCGTCAACTTCGAACCCGAACCGGAATTTCGATGACCTCGACGCACGGTATCAAGCTGATCTGTGATGCATTGCCGATTTTCGCCCGTGAGTCACGTGATCTTGCTTTGACCAATTTCAACCTTCAGAGCGAGTTGAGATCTCCACGACGCAAGATACAAAGTGGCTGGTTGATTCGTTTCTCAATTTGACCCGAAAACACGTGATTTTACGAATGTTTTCCAAGTTCAACGTCAACTTTAACCTCGACAAGTTGTTTCGATCTTTTCGCCGCAAGATACAAAGTTGCTCTCCTTTTGATTTCCGATTCTCATCGGTGGGTCAGGTCGTTTTTCAAATATTTTTCAAGTCCGACGGCGACTCTGACATTGATTTTTCCACAATTTTTTATGTGAGCCACGTAATGATTCGAATGTTTCCGAATTTGACGCAAACTTCGACGTTGACGGGGTGTTGCGATCCCCTCGCCGCTCGATGCAGAGTTTCTCTGCCGTTCATTTCAGATTTTCCGACGGAAGTCACGTGATTTGTCGGATGTTCTCTGAGTCTAGCGTCAACTTCGAACCTGAACCGGAATTTTGATGACCTCGACGTACGGTATCAAGCTGATCTGTGATTCATTGCCGATTTTCACCCGTGAGTCACGTGATCTTGCTTCGACCAATTCCGACCTCCAGAGCGAGTTAAGATCTCCTCGACGCAAGATACAAAGTGGCTGGTTGATTCGTTTCTCAATTTGACCCGAAAACACGTGATTTTACGAATGTTTTCCAAGTTCAACGTCGACTTTAACCTCGACAAGTTGTTTCGATCTTTCCGCCGCAAGATACAAAGTTGCTCTCCCGTTGATTTCCGATTCTCATTGGTGGGTCAGGTCGTTTTTCAAATGTTTTTCAAGTCCGACGGCGACTCTGATATTGATTCTCCCACATTTTTTTATGTGAGCCACGTTATGATTCGAATGTTTGCGAGTTTGACGCAAACTCCGACGTTGACGGGGTGTTGCGATCCCCTCGCCGCTCGATGCAGAGTTTCTCTGCCGTTCATTTCAGATTTTCCGACGGGAGTCACGTGATTTGTCGGATGTTCTCTGAGTCTAGCGTCAACTTCGAACCCGAACCGGAATTTCGATGACCTCGACGCACGGTATCAAGCTGATCTGTGATGCATTGCCGATTTTCGCCCGTGAGTCACGTGATCTTGCTTTGACCAATTTCAACCTTCAGAGCGAGTTGAGATCTCCACGACGCAAGATACAAAGTGGCTGGTTGATTCGTTTCTCAATTTGACCCGAAAACACGTGATTTTACGAATGTTTTCCAAGTTCAACGTCAACTTTAACCTCGACAAGTTGTTTCGATCTTTTCGCCGCAAGATACAAAGTTGCTCTCCTTTTGATTTCCGATTCTCATCGGTGGGTCAGGTCGTTTTTCAAATATTTTTCAAGTCCGAAGGCGACTCTGACATTGATTTTTCTACAATTTTTTATGTGAGCCACGTAATGATTCGACTGTTTCCGAATTTGACGCAAACTTCGACGTTGACGAGGCGTTGCGATCCCCTCGCCGCTCGATGCAGAGTTTATCTGCCGTTCATTTCAGATTTTTCGACGGGAGTCACGTGATTTTTCGGATGTTCTCTGAGTCTAGCGTCAACTTCGAACTCGAACCGGAATTTCGATGACCTCGACGCACGGTATCAAGCTGATCTGTGATGCATTGCCGATTTTCGCCCGTGAGTCACGTGATCTTGCTTTGACCAATTTCAACCTTCAGAGCGAGTTGAGATCTCCACGACGCAAGATACAAAGTGGCTGGTTAATTCGGTGCTCAAGTTGACTCAGAGACACGTGATTTTACGAATGTTTTCCAAGTTCAACGTCAACTGTAATCTCGACAAGTTGTTTCGATCTTTTCGCCGCAAGATACACAGTTGCTTTTCGGTTGATTTCCGATTCTCATCGGCGGGTCAGGTCGTTTTTCAAATGTTTTTCAAGTCCGACGGCGACTCTGATATTGATTCTCCCACATTTTTTTATGTGAGCCACGTTATGATTCGAATGTTTGCGAGTTTGACGCAAACTCCGACGTTGACGGGGTGTTGCGATCCCCTCGCCGCTCGATGCAGAGTTTCTCTGCCGTTCATTTCAGATTTTCCGACGGGAGTCACGTGATTTGTCGGATGTTTTCTGAGTCTAGCGTCAACTTCGAACCTGAACCGGAATTTTGATGACCTCGACGTACGGTATCAAGCTGATCTGTGATTCATTGCCGATTTTTACCCGTGAGTCACGTGATCTTGCTTCGACCAATTTCGACCTCCAGAGCGAGTTAAGATCTCCTCGACGCAAGATACAAAGTGGCTGGTTGATTCGTTTCTCAATTTGACCCGAAAACACGTGATTTTACGTATGTTTTCCAAGTTCAACCTCAACTTTAACCTCGACAAGTTGTTTCGATCTCTTCGCCGCAAGATACAAAGTTGCTCTCCTTTTGATTTCCGATTCTCATCGGTGGGTCAGGTCGTTTTTCAAATGTTTTTCAAGTCCGACGGCGACTCTGATATTGATTCTCCCACATTTTTTTATGTGAGCCACGTTATGATTCGAATGTTTGCGAGTTTGACGCAAACTCCGACGTTGACGGGGTGTTGCGATCCCCTCGCCGCTCGATGCAGAGTTTCTCTGCCGTTCATTTCAGATTTTCCGACGGGAGTCACGTGATTTGTCGGATGTTCTCTGAGTCTAGCGTCAACTTCGAACCCGAACCGGAATTTCGATGACCTCGACGCACGGTATCAAGCTGATCTGTGATGCATTGCCGATTTTCGCCCGTGAGTCACGTGATCTTGCTTTGACCAATTTCAACCTTCAGAGCGAGTTGAGATCTCCACGACGCAAGATACAAAGTGGCTGGTTGATTCGTTTCTCAATTTGACCCGAAAACACGTGATTTTACGAATGTTTTCCAAGTTCAACGTCAACTTTAACCTCGACAAGTTGTTTCGATCTTTTCGCCGCAAGATACAAAGTTGCTCTCCTTTTGATTTCCGATTCTCATCGGTGGGTCAGGTCGTTTTTCAAATATTTTTCAAGTCCGACGGCGACTCTGACATTGATTTTTCCACAATTTTTTATGTGAGCCACGTAATGATTCGAATGTTTCCGAATTTGACGCAAACTTCGACGTTGACGGGGTGTTGCGATCCCCTCGCCGCTCGATGCAGAGTTTCTCTGCCGTTCATTTCAGATTTTCCGACGGAAGTCACGTGATTTGTCGGATGTTCTCTGAGTCTAGCGTCAACTTCGAACCTGAACCGGAATTTTGATGACCTCGACGTACGGTATCAAGCTGATCTGTGATTCATTGCCGATTTTCACCCGTGAGTCACGTGATCTTGCTTCGACCAATTCCGACCTCCAGAGCGAGTTAAGATCTCCTCGACGCAAGATACAAAGTGGCTGGTTGATTCGTTTCTCAATTTGACCCGAAAACACGTGATTTTACGAATGTTTTCCAAGTTCAACGTCGACTTTAACCTCGACAAGTTGTTTCGATCTTTCCGCCGCAAGATACAAAGTTGCTCTCCCGTTGATTTCCGATTCTCATTGGTGGGTCAGGTCGTTTTTCAAATGTTTTTCAAGTCCGACGGCGACTCTGATATTGATTCTCCCACATTTTTTTATGTGAGCCACGTTATGATTCGAATGTTTGCGAGTTTGACGCAAACTCCGACGTTGACGGGGTGTTGCGATCCCCTCGCCGCTCGATGCAGAGTTTCTCTGCCGTTCATTTCAGATTTTCCGACGGGAGTCACGTGATTTGTCGGATGTTCTCTGAGTCTAGCGTCAACTTCGAACCCGAACCGGAATTTCGATGACCTCGACGCACGGTATCAAGCTGATCTGTGATGCATTGCCGATTTTCGCCCGTGAGTCACGTGATCTTGCTTTGACCAATTTCAACCTTCAGAGCGAGTTGAGATCTCCACGACGCAAGATACAAAGTGGCTGGTTGATTCGTTTCTCAATTTGACCCGAAAACACGTGATTTTACGAATGTTTTCCAAGTTCAACGTCAACTTTAACCTCGACAAGTTGTTTCGATCTTTTCGCCGCAAGATACAAAGTTGCTCTCCTTTTGATTTCCGATTCTCATCGGTGGGTCAGGTCGTTTTTCAAATATTTTTCAAGTCCGAAGGCGACTCTGACATTGATTTTTCTACAATTTTTTATGTGAGCCACGTAATGATTCGACTGTTTCCGAATTTGACGCAAACTTCGACGTTGACGAGGCGTTGCGATCCCCTCGCCGCTCGATGCAGAGTTTATCTGCCGTTCATTTCAGATTTTTCGACGGGAGTCACGTGATTTTTCGGATGTTCTCTGAGTCTAGCGTCAACTTCGAACTCGAACCGGAATTTCGATGACCTCGACGCACGGTATCAAGCTGATCTGTGATGCATTGCCGATTTTCGCCCGTGAGTCACGTGATCTTGCTTTGACCAATTTCAACCTTCAGAGCGAGTTGAGATCTCCACGACGCAAGATACAAAGTGGCTGGTTAATTCGGTGCTCAAGTTGACTCAGAGACACGTGATTTTACGAATGTTTTCCAAGTTCAACGTCAACTGTAATCTCGACAAGTTGTTTCGATCTTTTCGCCGCAAGATACACAGTTGCTTTTCGGTTGATTTCCGATTCTCATCGGCGGGTCAGGTCGTTTTTCAAATGTTTTTCAAGTCCGACGGCGACTCTGATATTGATTCTCCCACATTTTTTTATGTGAGCCACGTTATGATTCGAATGTTTGCGAGTTTGACGCAAACTCCGACGTTGACGGGGTGTTGCGATCCCCTCGCCGCTCGATGCAGAGTTTCTCTGCCGTTCATTTCAGATTTTCCGACGGGAGTCACGTGATTTGTCGGATGTTTTCTGAGTCTAGCGTCAACTTCGAACCTGAACCGGAATTTTGATGACCTCGACGTACGGTATCAAGCTGATCTGTGATTCATTGCCGATTTTTACCCGTGAGTCACGTGATCTTGCTTCGACCAATTTCGACCTCCAGAGCGAGTTAAGATCTCCTCGACGCAAGATACAAAGTGGCTGGTTGATTCGTTTCTCAATTTGACCCGAAAACACGTGATTTTACGTATGTTTTCCAAGTTCAACCTCAACTTTAACCTCGACAAGTTGTTTCGATCTCTTCGCCGCAAGATACAAAGTTGCTCTCCTTTTGATTTCCGATTCTCATCGGTGGGTCAGGTCGTTTTTCAAATGTTTTTCAAGTCCGACGGCGACTCTGATATTGATTCTCCCACATTTTTTTATGTGAGCCACGTTATGATTCGAATGTTTGCGAGTTTGACGCAAACTCCGACGTTGACGGGGTGTTGCGATCCCCTCGCCGCTCGATGCAGAGTTTCTCTGCCGTTCATTTCAGATTTTCCGACGGGAGTCACGTGATTTGTCGGATGTTCTCTGAGTCTAGCGTCAACTTCGAACCCGAACCGGAATTTCGATGACCTCGACGCACGGTATCAAGCTGATCTGTGATGCATTGCCGATTTTCGCCCGTGAGTCACGTGATCTTGCTTTGACCAATTTCAACCTTCAGAGCGAGTTGAGATCTCCACGACGCAAGATACAAAGTGGCTGGTTGATTCGTTTCTCAATTTGACCCGAAAACACGTGATTTTACGAATGTTTTCCAAGTTCAACGTCAACTTTAACCTCGACAAGTTGTTTCGATCTTTTCGCCGCAAGATACAAAGTTGCTCTCCTTTTGATTTCCGATTCTCATCGGTGGGTCAGGTCGTTTTTCAAATATTTTTCAAGTCCGACGGCGACTCTGACATTGATTTTTCCACAATTTTTTATGTGAGCCACGTAATGATTCGAATGTTTCCGAATTTGACGCAAACTTCGACGTTGACGGGGTGTTGCGATCCCCTCGCCGCTCGATGCAGAGTTTCTCTGCCGTTCATTTCAGATTTTCCGACGGAAGTCACGTGATTTGTCGGATGTTCTCTGAGTCTAGCGTCAACTTCGAACCTGAACCGGAATTTTGATGACCTCGACGTACGGTATCAAGCTGATCTGTGATTCATTGCCGATTTTCACCCGTGAGTCACGTGATCTTGCTTCGACCAATTCCGACCTCCAGAGCGAGTTAAGATCTCCTCGACGCAAGATACAAAGTGGCTGGTTGATTCGTTTCTCAATTTGACCCGAAAACACGTGATTTTACGAATGTTTTCCAAGTTCAACGTCGACTTTAACCTCGACAAGTTGTTTCGATCTTTCCGCCGCAAGATACAAAGTTGCTCTCCCGTTGATTTCCGATTCTCATTGGTGGGTCAGGTCGTTTTTCAAATGTTTTTCAAGTCCGACGGCGACTCTGATATTGATTCTCCCACATTTTTTTATGTGAGCCACGTTATGATTCGAATGTTTGCGAGTTTGACGCAAACTCCGACGTTGACGGGGTGTTGCGATCCCCTCGCCGCTCGATGCAGAGTTTCTCTGCCGTTCATTTCAGATTTTCCGACGGGAGTCACGTGATTTGTCGGATGTTCTCTGAGTCTAGCGTCAACTTCGAACCCGAACCGGAATTTCGATGACCTCGACGCACGGTATCAAGCTGATCTGTGATGCATTGCCGATTTTCGCCCGTGAGTCACGTGATCTTGCTTTGACCAATTTCAACCTTCAGAGCGAGTTGAGATCTCCACGACGCAAGATACAAAGTGGCTGGTTGATTCGTTTCTCAATTTGACCCGAAAACACGTGATTTTACGAATGTTTTCCAAGTTCAACGTCAACTTTAACCTCGACAAGTTGTTTCGATCTTTTCGCCGCAAGATACAAAGTTGCTCTCCTTTTGATTTCCGATTCTCATCGGTGGGTCAGGTCGTTTTTCAAATATTTTTCAAGTCCGAAGGCGACTCTGACATTGATTTTTCTACAATTTTTTATGTGAGCCACGTAATGATTCGACTGTTTCCGAATTTGACGCAAACTTCGACGTTGACGAGGCGTTGCGATCCCCTCGCCGCTCGATGCAGAGTTTATCTGCCGTTCATTTCAGATTTTTCGACGGGAGTCACGTGATTTTTCGGATGTTCTCTGAGTCTAGCGTCAACTTCGAACTCGAACCGGAATTTCGATGACCTCGACGCACGGTATCAAGCTGATCTGTGATGCATTGCCGATTTTCGCCCGTGAGTCACGTGATCTTGCTTTGACCAATTTCAACCTTCGGAGCGAGTTGAGATCTCCACGACGCAAGATACAAAGTGGCTGGTTAATTCGGTGCTCAAGTTGACTCAGAGACACGTGATTTTACGAATGTTTTCCAAGTTCAACGTCAACTGTAATCTCGACAAGTTGTTTCGATCTTTTCGCCGCAAGATACACAGTTGCTTTTCGGTTGATTTCCGATTCTCATCGGCGGGTCAGGTCGTTTTTCAAATGTTTTTCAAGTCCGACGGCGACTCTGATATTGATTCTCCCACATTTTTTTATGTGAGCCACGTTATGATTCGAATGTTTGCGAGTTTGACGCAAACTCCGACGTTGACGGGGTGTTGCGATCCCCTCGCCGCTCGATGCAGAGTTTCTCTGCCGTTCATTTCAGATTTTCCGACGGGAGTCACGTGATTTGTCGGATGTTTTCTGAGTCTAGCGTCAACTTCGAACCTGAACCGGAATTTTGATGACCTCGACGTACGGTATCAAGCTGATCTGTGATTCATTGCCGATTTTTACCCGTGAGTCACGTGATCTTGCTTCGACCAATTTCGACCTCCAGAGCGAGTTAAGATCTCCTCGACGCAAGATACAAAGTGGCTGGTTGATTCGTTTCTCAATTTGACCCGAAAACACGTGATTTTACGTATGTTTTCCAAGTTCAACCTCAACTTTAACCTCGACAAGTTGTTTCGATCTCTTCGCCGCAAGATACAAAGTTGCTCTCCTTTTGATTTCCGATTCTCATCGGTGGGTCAGGTCGTTTTTCAAATGTTTTTCAAGTCCGACGGCGACTCTGATATTGATTCTCCCACATTTTTTTATGTGAGCCACGTTATGATTCGAATGTTTGCGAGTTTGACGCAAACTCCGACGTTGACGGGGTGTTGCGATCCCCTCGCCGCTCGATGCAGAGTTTCTCTGCCGTTCATTTCAGATTTTCCGACGGGAGTCACGTGATTTGTCGGATGTTCTCTGAGTCTAGCGTCAACTTCGAACCCGAACCGGAATTTCGATGACCTCGACGCACGGTATCAAGCTGATCTGTGATGCATTGCCGATTTTCGCCCGTGAGTCACGTGATCTTGCTTTGACCAATTTCAACCTTCAGAGCGAGTTGAGATCTCCACGACGCAAGATACAAAGTGGCTGGTTGATTCGTTTCTCAATTTGACCCGAAAACACGTGATTTTACGAATGTTTTCCAAGTTCAACGTCAACTTTAACCTCGACAAGTTGTTTCGATCTTTTCGCCGCAAGATACAAAGTTGCTCTCCTTTTGATTTCCGATTCTCATCGGTGGGTCAGGTCGTTTTTCAAATATTTTTCAAGTCCGACGGCGACTCTGACATTGATTTTTCCACAATTTTTTATGTGAGCCACGTAATGATTCGAATGTTTCCGAATTTGACGCAAACTTCGACGTTGACGGGGTGTTGCGATCCCCTCGCCGCTCGATGCAGAGTTTCTCTGCCGTTCATTTCAGATTTTCCGACGGAAGTCACGTGATTTGTCGGATGTTCTCTGAGTCTAGCGTCAACTTCGAACCTGAACCGGAATTTTGATGACCTCGACGTACGGTATCAAGCTGATCTGTGATTCATTGCCGATTTTCACCCGTGAGTCACGTGATCTTGCTTCGACCAATTCCGACCTCCAGAGCGAGTTAAGATCTCCTCGACGCAAGATACAAAGTGGCTGGTTGATTCGTTTCTCAATTTGACCCGAAAACACGTGATTTTACGAATGTTTTCCAAGTTCAACGTCGACTTTAACCTCGACAAGTTGTTTCGATCTTTCCGCCGCAAGATACAAAGTTGCTCTCCCGTTGATTTCCGATTCTCATTGGTGGGTCAGGTCGTTTTTCAAATGTTTTTCAAGTCCGACGGCGACTCTGATATTGATTCTCCCACATTTTTTTATGTGAGCCACGTTATGATTCGAATGTTTGCGAGTTTGACGCAAACTCCGACGTTGACGGGGTGTTGCGATCCCCTCGCCGCTCGATGCAGAGTTTCTCTGCCGTTCATTTCAGATTTTCCGACGGGAGTCACGTGATTTGTCGGATGTTCTCTGAGTCTAGCGTCAACTTCGAACCCGAACCGGAATTTCGATGACCTCGACGCACGGTATCAAGCTGATCTGTGATGCATTGCCGATTTTCGCCCGTGAGTCACGTGATCTTGCTTTGACCAATTTCAACCTTCAGAGCGAGTTGAGATCTCCACGACGCAAGATACAAAGTGGCTGGTTGATTCGTTTCTCAATTTGACCCGAAAACACGTGATTTTACGAATGTTTTCCAAGTTCAACGTCAACTTTAACCTCGACAAGTTGTTTCGATCTTTTCGCCGCAAGATACAAAGTTGCTCTCCTTTTGATTTCCGATTCTCATCGGTGGGTCAGGTCGTTTTTCAAATATTTTTCAAGTCCGACGGCGACTCTGACATTGATTTTTCTACAATTTTTTATGTGAGCCACGTAATGATTCGACTGTTTCCGAATTTGACGCAAACTTCGACGTTGACGAGGCGTTGCGATCCCCTCGCCGCTCGATGCAGAGTTTATCTGCCGTTCATTTCAGATTTTTCGACGGGAGTCACGTGATTTTTCGGATGTTCTCTGAGTCTAGCGTCAACTTCGAACTCGAACCGGAATTTCGATGACCTCGACGCACGGTATCAAGCTGATCTGTGATGCATTGCCGATTTTCCCCCGTGAGTCACGTGATCTTGCTTTGACCAATTTCAACCTTCGGAGCGAGTTGAGATCTCCACGACGCAAGATACAAAGTGGCTGGTTAATTCGGTGCTCAAGTTGACTCAGAGACACGTGATTTTACGAATGTTTTCCAAGTTCAACGTCAACTGTAATCTCGACAAGTTGTTTCGATCTTTTCGCCGCAAGATACACAGTTGCTTTTCGGTTGATTTCCGATTCTCATCGGCGGGTCAGGTCGTTTTTCAAATGTTTTTCAAGTCCGACGGCGACTCTGATATTGATTCTCCCACATTTTTTTATGTGAGCCACGTTATGATTCGAATGTTTGCGAGTTTGACGCAAACTCCGACGTTGACGGGGTGTTGCGATCCCCTCGCCGCTCGATGCAGAGTTTCTCTGCCGTTCATTTCAGATTTTCCGACGGGAGTCACGTGATTTGTCGGATGTTTTCTGAGTCTAGCGTCAACTTCGAACCTGAACCGGAATTTTGATGACCTCGACGTACGGTATCAAGCTGATCTGTGATTCATTGCCGATTTTTACCCGTGAGTCACGTGATCTTGCTTCGACCAATTTCGACCTCCAGAGCGAGTTAAGATCTCCTCGACGCAAGATACAAAGTGGCTGGTTGATTCGTTTCTCAATTTGACCCGAAAACACGTGATTTTACGTATGTTTTCCAAGTTCAACCTCAACTTTAACCTCGACAAGTTGTTTCGATCTCTTCGCCGCAAGATACAAAGTTGCTCTCCTTTTGATTTCCGATTCTCATCGGTGGGTCAGGTCGTTTTTCAAATGTTTTTCAAGTCCGACGGCGACTCTGATATTGATTCTCCCACATTTTTTTATGTGAGCCACGTTATGATTCGAATGTTTGCGAGTTTGACGCAAACTCCGACGTTGACGGGGTGTTGCGATCCCCTCGCCGCTCGATGCAGAGTTTCTCTGCCGTTCATTTCAGATTTTCCGACGGGAGTCACGTGATTTGTCGGATGTTCTCTGAGTCTAGCGTCAACTTCGAACCCGAACCGGAATTTCGATGACCTCGACGCACGGTATCAAGCTGATCTGTGATGCATTGCCGATTTTCGCCCGTGAGTCACGTGATCTTGCTTTGACCAATTTCAACCTTCAGAGCGAGTTGAGATCTCCACGACGCAAGATACAAAGTGGCTGGTTGATTCGTTTCTCAATTTGACCCGAAAACACGTGATTTTACGAATGTTTTCCAAGTTCAACGTCAACTTTAACCTCGACAAGTTGTTTCGATCTTTTCGCCGCAAGATACAAAGTTGCTCTCCTTTTGATTTCCGATTCTCATCGGTGGGTCAGGTCGTTTTTCAAATATTTTTCAAGTCCGACGGCGACTCTGACATTGATTTTTCCACAATTTTTTATGTGAGCCACGTAATGATTCGAATGTTTCCGAATTTGACGCAAACTTCGACGTTGACGGGGTGTTGCGATCCCCTCGCCGCTCGATGCAGAGTTTCTCTGCCGTTCATTTCAGATTTTCCGACGGAAGTCACGTGATTTGTCGGATGTTCTCTGAGTCTAGCGTCAACTTCGAACCTGAACCGGAATTTTGATGACCTCGACGTACGGTATCAAGCTGATCTGTGATTCATTGCCGATTTTCACCCGTGAGTCACGTGATCTTGCTTCGACCAATTCCGACCTCCAGAGCGAGTTAAGATCTCCTCGACGCAAGATACAAAGTGGCTGGTTGATTCGTTTCTCAATTTGACCCGAAAACACGTGATTTTACGAATGTTTTCCAAGTTCAACGTCGACTTTAACCTCGACAAGTTGTTTCGATCTTTCCGCCGCAAGATACAAAGTTGCTCTCCCGTTGATTTCCGATTCTCATTGGTGGGTCAGGTCGTTTTTCAAATGTTTTTCAAGTCCGACGGCGACTCTGATATTGATTCTCCCACATTTTTTTATGTGAGCCACGTTATGATTCGAATGTTTGCGAGTTTGACGCAAACTCCGACGTTGACGGGGTGTTGCGATCCCCTCGCCGCTCGATGCAGAGTTTCTCTGCCGTTCATTTCAGATTTTCCGACGGGAGTCACGTGATTTGTCGGATGTTCTCTGAGTCTAGCGTCAACTTCGAACCCGAACCGGAATTTCGATGACCTCGACGCACGGTATCAAGCTGATCTGTGATGCATTGCCGATTTTCGCCCGTGAGTCACGTGATCTTGCTTTGACCAATTTCAACCTTCAGAGCGAGTTGAGATCTCCACGACGCAAGATACAAAGTGGCTGGTTGATTCGTTTCTCAATTTGACCCGAAAACACGTGATTTTACGAATGTTTTCCAAGTTCAACGTCAACTTTAACCTCGACAAGTTGTTTCGATCTTTTCGCCGCAAGATACAAAGTTGCTCTCCTTTTGATTTCCGATTCTCATCGGTGGGTCAGGTCGTTTTTCAAATATTTTTCAAGTCCGACGGCGACTCTGACATTGATTTTTCTACAATTTTTTATGTGAGCCACGTAATGATTCGACTGTTTCCGAATTTGACGCAAACTTCGACGTTGACGAGGCGTTGCGATCCCCTCGCCGCTCGATGCAGAGTTTATCTGCCGTTCATTTCAGATTTTTCGACGGGAGTCACGTGATTTTTCGGATGTTCTCTGAGTCTAGCGTCAACTTCGAACTCGAACCGGAATTTCGATGACCTCGACGCACGGTATCAAGCTGATCTGTGATGCATTGCCGATTTTCCCCCGTGAGTCACGTGATCTTGCTTTGACCAATTTCAACCTTCGGAGCGAGTTGAGATCTCCACGACGCAAGATACAAAGTGGCTGGTTAATTCGGTGCTCAAGTTGACTCAGAGACACGTGATTTTACGAATGTTTTCCAAGTTCAACGTCAACTGTAATCTCGACAAGTTGTTTCGATCTTTTCGCCGCAAGATACACAGTTGCTTTTCGGTTGATTTCCGATTCTCATCGGCGGGTCAGGTCGTTTTTCAAATGTTTTTCAAGTCCGACGGCGACTCTGATATTGATTCTCCCACATTTTTTTATGTGAGCCACGTTATGATTCGAATGTTTGCGAGTTTGACGCAAACTCCGACGTTGACGGGGTGTTGCGATCCCCTCGCCGCTCGATGCAGAGTTTCTCTGCCGTTCATTTCAGATTTTCCGACGGGAGTCACGTGATTTGTCGGATGTTTTCTGAGTCTAGCGTCAACTTCGAACCTGAACCGGAATTTTGATGACCTCGACGTACGGTATCAAGCTGATCTGTGATTCATTGCCGATTTTTACCCGTGAGTCACGTGATCTTGCTTCGACCAATTTCGACCTCCAGAGCGAGTTAAGATCTCCTCGACGCAAGATACAAAGTGGCTGGTTGATTCGTTTCTCAATTTGACCCGAAAACACGTGATTTTACGTATGTTTTCCAAGTTCAACCTCAACTTTAACCTCGACAAGTTGTTTCGATCTCTTCGCCGCAAGATACAAAGTTGCTCTCCTTTTGATTTCCGATTCTCATCGGTGGGTCAGGTCGTTTTTCAAATGTTTTTCAAGTCCGACGGCGACTCTGATATTGATTCTCCCACATTTTTTTATGTGAGCCACGTTATGATTCGAATGTTTGCGAGTTTGACGCAAACTCCGACGTTGACGGGGTGTTGCGATCCCCTCGCCGCTCGATGCAGAGTTTCTCTGCCGTTCATTTCAGATTTTCCGACGGGAGTCACGTGATTTGTCGGATGTTCTCTGAGTCTAGCGTCAACTTCGAACCCGAACCGGAATTTCGATGACCTCGACGCACGGTATCAAGCTGATCTGTGATGCATTGCCGATTTTCGCCCGTGAGTCACGTGATCTTGCTTTGACCAATTTCAACCTTCAGAGCGAGTTGAGATCTCCACGACGCAAGATACAAAGTGGCTGGTTGATTCGTTTCTCAATTTGACCCGAAAACACGTGATTTTACGAATGTTTTCCAAGTTCAACGTCAACTTTAACCTCGACAAGTTGTTTCGATCTTTTCGCCGCAAGATACAAAGTTGCTCTCCTTTTGATTTCCGATTCTCATCGGTGGGTCAGGTCGTTTTTCAAATATTTTTCAAGTCCGACGGCGACTCTGACATTGATTTTTCCACAATTTTTTATGTGAGCCACGTAATGATTCGAATGTTTCCGAATTTGACGCAAACTTCGACGTTGACGGGGTGTTGCGATCCCCTCGCCGCTCGATGCAGAGTTTCTCTGCCGTTCATTTCAGATTTTCCGACGGAAGTCACGTGATTTGTCGGATGTTCTCTGAGTCTAGCGTCAACTTCGAACCTGAACCGGAATTTTGATGACCTCGACGTACGGTATCAAGCTGATCTGTGATTCATTGCCGATTTTCACCCGTGAGTCACGTGATCTTGCTTCGACCAATTCCGACCTCCAGAGCGAGTTAAGATCTCCTCGACGCAAGATACAAAGTGGCTGGTTGATTCGTTTCTCAATTTGACCCGAAAACACGTGATTTTACGAATGTTTTCCAAGTTCAACGTCGACTTTAACCTCGACAAGTTGTTTCGATCTTTCCGCCGCAAGATACAAAGTTGCTCTCCCGTTGATTTCCGATTCTCATTGGTGGGTCAGGTCGTTTTTCAAATGTTTTTCAAGTCCGACGGCGACTCTGATATTGATTCTCCCACATTTTTTTATGTGAGCCACGTTATGATTCGAATGTTTGCGAGTTTGACGCAAACTCCGACGTTGACGGGGTGTTGCGATCCCCTCGCCGCTCGATGCAGAGTTTCTCTGCCGTTCATTTCAGATTTTCCGACGGGAGTCACGTGATTTGTCGGATGTTCTCTGAGTCTAGCGTCAACTTCGAACCCGAACCGGAATTTCGATGACCTCGACGCACGGTATCAAGCTGATCTGTGATGCATTGCCGATTTTCGCCCGTGAGTCACGTGATCTTGCTTTGACCAATTTCAACCTTCAGAGCGAGTTGAGATCTCCACGACGCAAGATACAAAGTGGCTGGTTGATTCGTTTCTCAATTTGACCCGAAAACACGTGATTTTACGAATGTTTTCCAAGTTCAACGTCAACTTTAACCTCGACAAGTTGTTTCGATCTTTTCGCCGCAAGATACAAAGTTGCTCTCCTTTTGATTTCCGATTCTCATCGGTGGGTCAGGTCGTTTTTCAAATATTTTTCAAGTCCGACGGCGACTCTGACATTGATTTTTCTACAATTTTTTATGTGAGCCACGTAATGATTCGACTGTTTCCGAATTTGACGCAAACTTCGACGTTGACGAGGCGTTGCGATCCCCTCGCCGCTCGATGCAGAGTTTATCTGCCGTTCATTTCAGATTTTTCGACGGGAGTCACGTGATTTTTCGGATGTTCTCTGAGTCTAGCGTCAACTTCGAACTCGAACCGGAATTTCGATGACCTCGACGCACGGTATCAAGCTGATCTGTGATGCATTGCCGATTTTCCCCCGTGAGTCACGTGATCTTGCTTTGACCAATTTCAACCTTCGGAGCGAGTTGAGATCTCCACGACGCAAGATACAAAGTTGCTCTCCTTTTGATTTCCGATTCTCATCGGTGGGTCAGGTCGTTTTTCAAATATTTTTCAAGTCCGAAGGCGACTCTGACATTGATTTTTCTACAATTTTTTATGTGAGCCACGTAATGATTCGACTGTTTCCGAATTTGACGCAAACTTCGACGTTGACGAGGCGTTGCGATCCCCTCGCCGCTCGATGCAGAGTTTATCTGCCGTTCATTTCAGATTTTTCGACGGGAGTCACGTGATTTTTCGGATGTTCTCTGAGTCTAGCGTCAACTTCGAACTCGAACCGGAATTTCGATGACCTCGACGCACGGTATCAAGCTGATCTGTGATGCATTGCCGATTTTCGCCCGTGAGTCACGTGATCTTGCTTTGACCAATTTCAACCTTCAGAGCGAGTTGAGATCTCCACGACGCAAGATACAAAGTGGCTGGTTAATTCGGTGCTCAAGTTGACTCAGAGACACGTGATTTTACGAATGTTTTCCAAGTTCAACGTCAACTGTAATCTCGACAAGTTGTTTCGATCTTTTCGCCGCAAGATACACAGTTGCTTTTCGGTTGATTTCCGATTCTCATCGGCGGGTCAGGTCGTTTTTCAAATGTTTTTCAAGTCCGACGGCGACTCTGATATTGATTCTCCCACATTTTTTTATGTGAGCCACGTTATGATTCGAATGTTTGCGAGTTTGACGCAAACTCCGACGTTGACGGGGTGTTGCGATCCCCTCGCCGCTCGATGCAGAGTTTCTCTGCCGTTCATTTCAGATTTTCCGACGGGAGTCACGTGATTTGTCGGATGTTTTCTGAGTCTAGCGTCAACTTCGAACCTGAACCGGAATTTTGATGACCTCGACGTACGGTATCAAGCTGATCTGTGATTCATTGCCGATTTTTACCCGTGAGTCACGTGATCTTGCTTCGACCAATTTCGACCTCCAGAGCGAGTTAAGATCTCCTCGACGCAAGATACAAAGTGGCTGGTTGATTCGTTTCTCAATTTGACCCGAAAACACGTGATTTTACGTATGTTTTCCAAGTTCAACCTCAACTTTAACCTCGACAAGTTGTTTCGATCTCTTCGCCGCAAGATACAAAGTTGCTCTCCTTTTGATTTCCGATTCTCATCGGTGGGTCAGGTCGTTTTTCAAATGTTTTTCAAGTCCGACGGCGACTCTGATATTGATTCTCCCACATTTTTTTATGTGAGCCACGTTATGATTCGAATGTTTGCGAGTTTGACGCAAACTCCGACGTTGACGGGGTGTTGCGATCCCCTCGCCGCTCGATGCAGAGTTTCTCTGCCGTTCATTTCAGATTTTCCGACGGGAGTCACGTGATTTGTCGGATGTTCTCTGAGTCTAGCGTCAACTTCGAACCCGAACCGGAATTTCGATGACCTCGACGCACGGTATCAAGCTGATCTGTGATGCATTGCCGATTTTCGCCCGTGAGTCACGTGATCTTGCTTTGACCAATTTCAACCTTCAGAGCGAGTTGAGATCTCCACGACGCAAGATACAAAGTGGCTGGTTGATTCGTTTCTCAATTTGACCCGAAAACACGTGATTTTACGAATGTTTTCCAAGTTCAACGTCAACTTTAACCTCGACAAGTTGTTTCGATCTTTTCGCCGCAAGATACAAAGTTGCTCTCCTTTTGATTTCCGATTCTCATCGGTGGGTCAGGTCGTTTTTCAAATATTTTTCAAGTCCGACGGCGACTCTGACATTGATTTTTCCACAATTTTTTATGTGAGCCACGTAATGATTCGAATGTTTCCGAATTTGACGCAAACTTCGACGTTGACGGGGTGTTGCGATCCCCTCGCCGCTCGATGCAGAGTTTCTCTGCCGTTCATTTCAGATTTTCCGACGGAAGTCACGTGATTTGTCGGATGTTCTCTGAGTCTAGCGTCAACTTCGAACCTGAACCGGAATTTTGATGACCTCGACGTACGGTATCAAGCTGATCTGTGATTCATTGCCGATTTTCACCCGTGAGTCACGTGATCTTGCTTCGACCAATTCCGACCTCCAGAGCGAGTTAAGATCTCCTCGACGCAAGATACAAAGTGGCTGGTTGATTCGTTTCTCAATTTGACCCGAAAACACGTGATTTTACGAATGTTTTCCAAGTTCAACGTCGACTTTAACCTCGACAAGTTGTTTCGATCTTTCCGCCGCAAGATACAAAGTTGCTCTCCCGTTGATTTCCGATTCTCATTGGTGGGTCAGGTCGTTTTTCAAATGTTTTTCAAGTCCGACGGCGACTCTGATATTGATTCTCCCACATTTTTTTATGTGAGCCACGTTATGATTCGAATGTTTGCGAGTTTGACGCAAACTCCGACGTTGACGGGGTGTTGCGATCCCCTCGCCGCTCGATGCAGAGTTTCTCTGCCGTTCATTTCAGATTTTCCGACGGGAGTCACGTGATTTGTCGGATGTTCTCTGAGTCTAGCGTCAACTTCGAACCCGAACCGGAATTTCGATGACCTCGACGCACGGTATCAAGCTGATCTGTGATGCATTGCCGATTTTCGCCCGTGAGTCACGTGATCTTGCTTTGACCAATTTCAACCTTCAGAGCGAGTTGAGATCTCCACGACGCAAGATACAAAGTGGCTGGTTGATTCGTTTCTCAATTTGACCCGAAAACACGTGATTTTACGAATGTTTTCCAAGTTCAACGTCAACTTTAACCTCGACAAGTTGTTTCGATCTTTTCGCCGCAAGATACAAAGTTGCTCTCCTTTTGATTTCCGATTCTCATCGGTGGGTCAGGTCGTTTTTCAAATATTTTTCAAGTCCGACGGCGACTCTGACATTGATTTTTCTACAATTTTTTATGTGAGCCACGTAATGATTCGACTGTTTCCGAATTTGACGCAAACTTCGACGTTGACGAGGCGTTGCGATCCCCTCGCCGCTCGATGCAGAGTTTATCTGCCGTTCATTTCAGATTTTTCGACGGGAGTCACGTGATTTTTCGGATGTTCTCTGAGTCTAGCGTCAACTTCGAACTCGAACCGGAATTTCGATGACCTCGACGCACGGTATCAAGCTGATCTGTGATGCATTGCCGATTTTCCCCCGTGAGTCACGTGATCTTGCTTTGACCAATTTCAACCTTCGGAGCGAGTTGAGATCTCCACGACGCAAGATACAAAGTGGCTGGTTAATTCGGTGCTCAAGTTGACTCAGAGACACGTGATTTTACGAATGTTTTCCAAGTTCAACGTCAACTGTAATCTCGACAAGTTGTTTCGATCTTTTCGCCGCAAGATACACAGTTGCTTTTCGGTTGATTTCCGATTCTCATCGGCGGGTCAGGTCGTTTTTCAAATGTTTTTCAAGTCCGACGGCGACTCTGATATTGATTCTCCCACATTTTTTTATGTGAGCCACGTTATGATTCGAATGTTTGCGAGTTTGACGCAAACTCCGACGTTGACGGGGTGTTGCGATCCCCTCGCCGCTCGATGCAGAGTTTCTCTGCCGTTCATTTCAGATTTTCCGACGGGAGTCACGTGATTTGTCGGATGTTTTCTGAGTCTAGCGTCAACTTCGAACCTGAACCGGAATTTTGATGACCTCGACGTACGGTATCAAGCTGATCTGTGATTCATTGCCGATTTTTACCCGTGAGTCACGTGATCTTGCTTCGACCAATTTCGACCTCCAGAGCGAGTTAAGATCTCCTCGACGCAAGATACAAAGTGGCTGGTTGATTCGTTTCTCAATTTGACCCGAAAACACGTGATTTTACGTATGTTTTCCAAGTTCAACCTCAACTTTAACCTCGACAAGTTGTTTCGATCTCTTCGCCGCAAGATACAAAGTTGCTCTCCTTTTGATTTCCGATTCTCATCGGTGGGTCAGGTCGTTTTTCAAATGTTTTTCAAGTCCGACGGCGACTCTGATATTGATTCTCCCACATTTTTTTATGTGAGCCACGTTATGATTCGAATGTTTGCGAGTTTGACGCAAACTCCGACGTTGACGGGGTGTTGCGATCCCCTCGCCGCTCGATGCAGAGTTTCTCTGCCGTTCATTTCAGATTTTCCGACGGGAGTCACGTGATTTGTCGGATGTTCTCTGAGTCTAGCGTCAACTTCGAACCCGAACCGGAATTTCGATGACCTCGACGCACGGTATCAAGCTGATCTGTGATGCATTGCCGATTTTCGCCCGTGAGTCACGTGATCTTGCTTTGACCAATTTCAACCTTCAGAGCGAGTTGAGATCTCCACGACGCAAGATACAAAGTGGCTGGTTGATTCGTTTCTCAATTTGACCCGAAAACACGTGATTTTACGAATGTTTTCCAAGTTCAACGTCAACTTTAACCTCGACAAGTTGTTTCGATCTTTTCGCCGCAAGATACAAAGTTGCTCTCCTTTTGATTTCCGATTCTCATCGGTGGGTCAGGTCGTTTTTCAAATATTTTTCAAGTCCGACGGCGACTCTGACATTGATTTTTCCACAATTTTTTATGTGAGCCACGTAATGATTCGAATGTTTCCGAATTTGACGCAAACTTCGACGTTGACGGGGTGTTGCGATCCCCTCGCCGCTCGATGCAGAGTTTCTCTGCCGTTCATTTCAGATTTTCCGACGGAAGTCACGTGATTTGTCGGATGTTCTCTGAGTCTAGCGTCAACTTCGAACCTGAACCGGAATTTTGATGACCTCGACGTACGGTATCAAGCTGATCTGTGATTCATTGCCGATTTTCACCCGTGAGTCACGTGATCTTGCTTCGACCAATTCCGACCTCCAGAGCGAGTTAAGATCTCCTCGACGCAAGATACAAAGTGGCTGGTTGATTCGTTTCTCAATTTGACCCGAAAACACGTGATTTTACGAATGTTTTCCAAGTTCAACGTCGACTTTAACCTCGACAAGTTGTTTCGATCTTTCCGCCGCAAGATACAAAGTTGCTCTCCCGTTGATTTCCGATTCTCATTGGTGGGTCAGGTCGTTTTTCAAATGTTTTTCAAGTCCGACGGCGACTCTGATATTGATTCTCCCACATTTTTTTATGTGAGCCACGTTATGATTCGAATGTTTGCGAGTTTGACGCAAACTCCGACGTTGACGGGGTGTTGCGATCCCCTCGCCGCTCGATGCAGAGTTTCTCTGCCGTTCATTTCAGATTTTCCGACGGGAGTCACGTGATTTGTCGGATGTTCTCTGAGTCTAGCGTCAACTTCGAACCCGAACCGGAATTTCGATGACCTCGACGCACGGTATCAAGCTGATCTGTGATGCATTGCCGATTTTCGCCCGTGAGTCACGTGATCTTGCTTTGACCAATTTCAACCTTCAGAGCGAGTTGAGATCTCCACGACGCAAGATACAAAGTGGCTGGTTGATTCGTTTCTCAATTTGACCCGAAAACACGTGATTTTACGAATGTTTTCCAAGTTCAACGTCAACTTTAACCTCGACAAGTTGTTTCGATCTTTTCGCCGCAAGATACAAAGTTGCTCTCCTTTTGATTTCCGATTCTCATCGGTGGGTCAGGTCGTTTTTCAAATATTTTTCAAGTCCGACGGCGACTCTGACATTGATTTTTCTACAATTTTTTATGTGAGCCACGTAATGATTCGACTGTTTCCGAATTTGACGCAAACTTCGACGTTGACGAGGCGTTGCGATCCCCTCGCCGCTCGATGCAGAGTTTATCTGCCGTTCATTTCAGATTTTTCGACGGGAGTCACGTGATTTTTCGGATGTTCTCTGAGTCTAGCGTCAACTTCGAACTCGAACCGGAATTTCGATGACCTCGACGCACGGTATCAAGCTGATCTGTGATGCATTGCCGATTTTCCCCCGTGAGTCACGTGATCTTGCTTTGACCAATTTCAACCTTCGGAGCGAGTTGAGATCTCCACGACGCAAGATACAAAGTGGCTGGTTAATTCGGTGCTCAAGTTGACTCAGAGACACGTGATTTTACGAATGTTTTCCAAGTTCAACGTCAACTGTAATCTCGACAAGTTGTTTCGATCTTTTCGCCGCAAGATACACAGTTGCTTTTCGGTTGATTTCCGATTCTCATCGGCGGGTCAGGTCGTTTTTCAAATGTTTTTCAAGTCCGACGGCGACTCTGATATTGATTCTCCCACATTTTTTTATGTGAGCCACGTTATGATTCGAATGTTTGCGAGTTTGACGCAAACTCCGACGTTGACGGGGTGTTGCGATCCCCTCGCCGCTCGATGCAGAGTTTCTCTGCCGTTCATTTCAGATTTTCCGACGGGAGTCACGTGATTTGTCGGATGTTTTCTGAGTCTAGCGTCAACTTCGAACCTGAACCGGAATTTTGATGACCTCGACGTACGGTATCAAGCTGATCTGTGATTCATTGCCGATTTTTACCCGTGAGTCACGTGATCTTGCTTCGACCAATTTCGACCTCCAGAGCGAGTTAAGATCTCCTCGACGCAAGATACAAAGTGGCTGGTTGATTCGTTTCTCAATTTGACCCGAAAACACGTGATTTTACGTATGTTTTCCAAGTTCAACCTCAACTTTAACCTCGACAAGTTGTTTCGATCTCTTCGCCGCAAGATACAAAGTTGCTCTCCTTTTGATTTCCGATTCTCATCGGTGGGTCAGGTCGTTTTTCAAATGTTTTTCAAGTCCGACGGCGACTCTGATATTGATTCTCCCACATTTTTTTATGTGAGCCACGTTATGATTCGAATGTTTGCGAGTTTGACGCAAACTCCGACGTTGACGGGGTGTTGCGATCCCCTCGCCGCTCGATGCAGAGTTTCTCTGCCGTTCATTTCAGATTTTCCGACGGGAGTCACGTGATTTGTCGGATGTTCTCTGAGTCTAGCGTCAACTTCGAACCCGAACCGGAATTTCGATGACCTCGACGCACGGTATCAAGCTGATCTGTGATGCATTGCCGATTTTCGCCCGTGAGTCACGTGATCTTGCTTTGACCAATTTCAACCTTCAGAGCGAGTTGAGATCTCCACGACGCAAGATACAAAGTGGCTGGTTGATTCGTTTCTCAATTTGACCCGAAAACACGTGATTTTACGAATGTTTTCCAAGTTCAACGTCAACTTTAACCTCGACAAGTTGTTTCGATCTTTTCGCCGCAAGATACAAAGTTGCTCTCCTTTTGATTTCCGATTCTCATCGGTGGGTCAGGTCGTTTTTCAAATATTTTTCAAGTCCGACGGCGACTCTGACATTGATTTTTCCACAATTTTTTATGTGAGCCACGTAATGATTCGAATGTTTCCGAATTTGACGCAAACTTCGACGTTGACGGGGTGTTGCGATCCCCTCGCCGCTCGATGCAGAGTTTCTCTGCCGTTCATTTCAGATTTTCCGACGGAAGTCACGTGATTTGTCGGATGTTCTCTGAGTCTAGCGTCAACTTCGAACCTGAACCGGAATTTTGATGACCTCGACGTACGGTATCAAGCTGATCTGTGATTCATTGCCGATTTTCACCCGTGAGTCACGTGATCTTGCTTCGACCAATTCCGACCTCCAGAGCGAGTTAAGATCTCCTCGACGCAAGATACAAAGTGGCTGGTTGATTCGTTTCTCAATTTGACCCGAAAACACGTGATTTTACGAATGTTTTCCAAGTTCAACGTCGACTTTAACCTCGACAAGTTGTTTCGATCTTTCCGCCGCAAGATACAAAGTTGCTCTCCCGTTGATTTCCGATTCTCATTGGTGGGTCAGGTCGTTTTTCAAATGTTTTTCAAGTCCGACGGCGACTCTGATATTGATTCTCCCACATTTTTTTATGTGAGCCACGTTATGATTCGAATGTTTGCGAGTTTGACGCAAACTCCGACGTTGACGGGGTGTTGCGATCCCCTCGCCGCTCGATGCAGAGTTTCTCTGCCGTTCATTTCAGATTTTCCGACGGGAGTCACGTGATTTGTCGGATGTTCTCTGAGTCTAGCGTCAACTTCGAACCCGAACCGGAATTTCGATGACCTCGACGCACGGTATCAAGCTGATCTGTGATGCATTGCCGATTTTCGCCCGTGAGTCACGTGATCTTGCTTTGACCAATTTCAACCTTCAGAGCGAGTTGAGATCTCCACGACGCAAGATACAAAGTGGCTGGTTGATTCGTTTCTCAATTTGACCCGAAAACACGTGATTTTACGAATGTTTTCCAAGTTCAACGTCAACTTTAACCTCGACAAGTTGTTTCGATCTTTTCGCCGCAAGATACAAAGTTGCTCTCCTTTTGATTTCCGATTCTCATCGGTGGGTCAGGTCGTTTTTCAAATATTTTTCAAGTCCGACGGCGACTCTGACATTGATTTTTCTACAATTTTTTATGTGAGCCACGTAATGATTCGACTGTTTCCGAATTTGACGCAAACTTCGACGTTGACGAGGCGTTGCGATCCCCTCGCCGCTCGATGCAGAGTTTATCTGCCGTTCATTTCAGATTTTTCGACGGGAGTCACGTGATTTTTCGGATGTTCTCTGAGTCTAGCGTCAACTTCGAACTCGAACCGGAATTTCGATGACCTCGACGCACGGTATCAAGCTGATCTGTGATGCATTGCCGATTTTCCCCCGTGAGTCACGTGATCTTGCTTTGACCAATTTCAACCTTCAGAGCGAGTTGAGATCTCCACGACGCAAGATACAAAGTGGCTGGTTAATTCGGTGCTCAAGTTGACTCAGAGACACGTGATTTTACGAATGTTTTCCAAGTTCAACGTCAACTGTAATCTCGACAAGTTGTTTCGATCTTTTCGCCGCAAGATACACAGTTGCTTTTCGGTTGATTTCCGATTCTCATCGGCGGGTCAGGTCGTTTTTCAAATGTTTTTCAAGTCCGACGGCGACTCTGATATTGATTCTCCCACATTTTTTTATGTGAGCCACGTTATGATTCGAATGATTGCGAGTTTGACGCAAACTCCGACGTTGACGGGGTGTTGCGATCCCCTCGCCGCTCGATGCAGAGTTTCTCTGCCGTTCATTTCAGATTTTCCGACGGGAGTCACGTGATTTGTCGGATGTTTTCTGAGTCTAGCGTCAACTTCGAACCTGAACCGGAATTTTGATGACCTCGACGTACGGTATCAAGCTGATCTGTGATTCATTGCCGATTTTTACCCGTGAGTCACGTGATCTTGCTTCGACCAATTTCGACCTCCAGAGCGAGTTAAGATCTCCTCGACGCAAGATACAAAGTGGCTGGTTGATTCGTTTCTCAATTTGACCCGAAAACACGTGATTTTACGTATGTTTTCCAAGTTCAACCTCAACTTTAACCTCGACAAGTTGTTTCGATCTCTTCGCCGCAAGATACAAAGTTGCTCTCCTTTTGATTTCCGATTCTCATCGGTGGGTCAGGTCGTTTTTCAAATGTTTTTCAAGTCCGACGGCGACTCTGATATTGATTCTCCCACATTTTTTTATGTGAGCCACGTTATGATTCGAATGTTTGCGAGTTTGACGCAAACTCCGACGTTGACGGGGTGTTGCGATCCCCTCGCCGCTCGATGCAGAGTTTCTCTGCCGTTCATTTCAGATTTTCCGACGGGAGTCACGTGATTTGTCGGATGTTCTCTGAGTCTAGCGTCAACTTCGAACCCGAACCGGAATTTCGATGACCTCGACGCACGGTATCAAGCTGATCTGTGATGCATTGCCGATTTTCGCCCGTGAGTCACGTGATCTTGCTTTGACCAATTTCAACCTTCAGAGCGAGTTGAGATCTCCACGACGCAAGATACAAAGTGGCTGGTTGATTCGTTTCTCAATTTGACCCGAAAACACGTGATTTTACGAATGTTTTCCAAGTTCAACGTCAACTTTAACCTCGACAAGTTGTTTCGATCTTTTCGCCGCAAGATACAAAGTTGCTCTCCTTTTGATTTCCGATTCTCATCGGTGGGTCAGGTCGTTTTTCAAATATTTTTCAAGTCCGACGGCGACTCTGACATTGATTTTTCCACAATTTTTTATGTGAGCCACGTAATGATTCGAATGTTTCCGAATTTGACGCAAACTTCGACGTTGACGGGGTGTTGCGATCCCCTCGCCGCTCGATGCAGAGTTTCTCTGCCGTTCATTTCAGATTTTCCGACGGAAGTCACGTGATTTGTCGGATGTTCTCTGAGTCTAGCGTCAACTTCGAACCTGAACCGGAATTTTGATGACCTCGACGTACGGTATCAAGCTGATCTGTGATTCATTGCCGATTTTTACCCGTGAGTCACGTGATCTTGCTTCGACCAATTTCGACCTCCAGAGCGAGTTAAGATCTCCTCGACGCAAGATACAAAGTGGCTGGTTGATTCGTTTCTCAATTTGACCCGAAAACACGTGATTTTACGTATGTTTTCCAAGTTCAACGTCAACTTTAACCTCGACAAGTTGTTTCGATCTTTTCGCCGCAAGATACAAAGTTGCTCTCCTTTTGATTTCCGATTCTCATCGGTGGGTCAGGTCGTTTTTCAAATATTTTTCAAGTCCGACGGCGACTCTGATATTGATTTTTCCACAATTTTTTATGTGAGCCACCTAATGATTCGACTGTTTCCGAATTTGACGCAAACTTCGACGTTGACGGGGTGTTGCGATCCCCTCGCCGCTCGATGCAGAGTTTCTCTGCCGTTCATTTCAGATTTTCCGACGGAAGTCACGTGATTTGTCGGATGTTCTCTGAGTCTAGCGTCAACTTCGAACCTGAACCGGAATTTTGATGACCTCGACGTACGGTATCAAGCTGATCTGTGATTCATTGCCGATTTTCACCCGTGAGTCACGTGATCTTGCTTCGACCAATTCCGACCTCCAGAGCGAGTTAAGATCTCCTCGACGCAAGATACAAAGTGGCTGGTTGATTCGTTTCTTAATTTGACCCGAAAACACGTGATTTTACGAATGTTTTCCAAGTTCAACGTCGACTTTAACCTCGACAAGTTGTTTCGATCTTTCCGCCGCAAGATACAAAGTTGCTCTCCCGTTGATTTCCGATTCTCATTTTTGGGTCAGGTCGTTTTTCAAATGTTTTTCAAGTCCGACGGCGACTCTGATATTGATTCTCCCACATTTTTTTATGTGGGCCACGTAATGATTCGACTGTTTCCGAATTTGACGCAAACTTCGACGTTGACGAGGCGTTGCGATCCCCTCGCCGCTCGATGCAGAGTTTATCTGCCGTTCATTTCAGATTTTTCGACGGGAGTCACGTGATTTTTCGGATGTTCTCTGAGTCTAGCGTCAACTTCGAACTCGAACCGGAATTTCGATGACCTCGACGCACGGTATCAAGCTGATCTGTGATGCATTGCCGATTTTCCCCCGTGAGTCACGTGATCTTGCTTTGACCAATTTCAACCTTCAGAGCGAGTTGAGATCTCCACGACGCAAGATACAAAGTGGCTGGTTAATTCGGTGCTCAAGTTGACTCAGAGACACGTGATTTTACGAATGATTTCCAAGTTCAACGTCAACTGTAATCTCGACAAGTTGTTTCGATCTTTTCGCCGCAAGATACACAGTTGCTTTTCGGTTGATTTCCGATTCTCATCGGCGGGTCAGGTCGTTTTTCAAATGTTTTTCAAGTCCGACGGCGACTCTGATATTGATTCTCCCACATTTTTTTATGTGAGCCACGTTATGATTCGAATGTTTGCGAGTTTGACGCAAACTCCGACGTTGACGGGGTGTTGCGATCCCCTCGCCGCTCGATGCAGAGTTTCTCTGCCGTTCATTTCAGATTTTCCGACGGGAGTCACGTGATTTGTCGGATGTTCTCTGAGTCTAGCGTCAACTTCGAACCTGAACCGGAATTTTGATGACCTCGACGTACGGTATCAAGCTGATCTGTGATTCATTGCCGATTTTTACCCGTGAGTCACGTGATCTTGCTTCGACCAATTTCGACCTCCAGAGCGAGTTAAGATCTCCTCGACGCAAGATACAAAGTGGCTGGTTGATTCGTTTCTCAATTTGACCCGAAAACACGTGATTTTACGTATGTTTTCCAAGTTCAACGTCAACTTTAACCTCGACAAGTTGTTTCGATCTTTTCGCCGCAAGATACAAAGTTGCTCTCCTTTTGATTTCCGATTCTCATCGGTGGGTCAGGTCGTTTTTCAAATATTTTTCAAGTCCGACGGCGACTCTGATATTGATTTTTCCACAATTTTTTATGTGAGCCACGTAATGATTCGACTGTTTCCGAATTTGACGCAAACTCCGACGTTGACGGGGTGTTGCGATCCCCTCGCCGCTCGATGCAGAGTTTCTCTGCCGTTCATTTCAGATTTTCCGACGGGAGTCACGTGATTTGTCGGATGTTCTCTGAGTCTAGCGTCAACTTCGAACCTGAACCGGAATTTTGATGACCTCGACGTACGGTATCAAGCTGATCTGTGATTCATTGCCGATTTTTACCCGTGAGTCACGTGATCTTGCTTCGACCAATTCCGACCTCCAGAGCGAGTTAAGATCTCCTCGACGCAAGATACAAAGTGGCTGGTTGATTCGTTTCTCAATTTGACCCGAAAACACGTGATTTTACGAATGTTTTCCAAGTTCAACGTCGACTTTAACCTCGAAAAGTTGTTTCGATCTTTCCGCCGCAAGATACAAAGTTGCTCTCCCGTTGATTTCCGATTCTCATTGGTGGGTCAGGTCGTTTTTCAAATGTTTTTCAAGTCCGACGGCGACTCTGATATTGATTCTCCCACATTTTTTTATGTGAGCCACGTTATGATTCGAATGTTTGCGAGTTTGACGCAAACTCCGACGTTGACGGGGTGTTGCGATCCCCTCGCCGCTCGATGCAGAGTTTCTCTGCCGTTCATTTCAGATTTTCCGACGGGAGTCACGTGATTTGTCGGATGTTCTCTGAGTCTAGCGTCAACTTCGAACCCGAACCGGAATTTCGATGACCTCGACGCACGGTATCAAGCTGATCTGTGATGCATTGCCGATTTTCGCCCGTGAGTCACGTGATCTTGCTTTGACCAATTTCAACCTTCAGAGCGAGTTGAGATCTCCACGACGCAAGATACAAAGTGGCTGGTTGATTCGTTTCTCAATTTGACCCGAAAACACGTGATTTTACGAATGTTTTCCAAGTTCAACGTCAACTTTAACCTCGACAAGTTGTTTCGATCTTTTCGCCGCAAGATACAAAGTTGCTCTCCTTTTGATTTCCGATTCTCATCGGTGGGTCAGGTCGTTTTTCAAATATTTTTCAAGTCCGACGGCGACTCTGACATTGATTTTTCTACAATTTTTTATGTGAGCCACGTAATGATTCGACTGTTTCCGAATTTGACGCAAACTTCGACGTTGACGAGGCGTTGCGATCCCCTCGCCGCTCGATGCAGAGTTTATCTGCCGTTCATTTCAGATTTTTCGACGGGAGTCACGTGATTTTTCGGATGTTCTCTGAGTCTAGCGTCAACTTCAAACTCGAACCGGAATTTCGATGACCTCGACGCACGGTATCAAGCTGATCTGTGATGCATTGCCGATTTTCCCCCGTGAGTCACGTGATCTTGCTTTGACCAATTTCAACCTTCAGAGCGAGTTGAGATCTCCACGACGCAAGATACAAAGTGGCTGGTTAATTCGGTGCTCAAGTTGACTCAGAGACACGTGATTTTACGAATGTTTTCCAAGTTCAACGTCAACTGTAATCTCGACAAGTTGTTTCGATCTTTTCGCCGCAAGATACACAGTTGCTTTTCGGTTGATTTCCGATTCTCATCGGCGGGTCAGGTCGTTTTTCAAATGTTTTTCAAGTCCGACGGCGACTCTGATATTGATTCTCCCACATTTTTTTATGTGAGCCACGTTATGATTCGAATGTTTGCGAGTTTGACGCAAACTCCGACGTTGACGGGGTGTTGCGATCCCCTCGCCGCTCGATGCAGAGTTTCTCTGCCGTTCATTTCAGATTTTCCGACGGGAGTCACGTGATTTGTCGGATGTTCTCTGAGTCTAGCGTCAACTTCGAACCTGAACCGGAATTTTGATGACCTCGACGTACGGTATCAAGCTGATCTGTGATTCATTGCCGATTTTTACCCGTGAGTCACGTGATCTTGCTTCGACCAATTTCGACCTCCAGAGCGAGTTAAGATCTCCTCGACGCAAGATACAAAGTGGCTGGTTGATTCGTTTCTCAATTTGACCCGAAAACACGTGATTTTACGTATGTATTCCAAGTTCAACGTCAACTTTAACCTCGACAAGTTGTTTCGATCTTTTCGCCGCAAGATACAAAGTTGCTCTCCTTTTGATTTCCGATTCTCATCGGTGGGTCAGGTCGTTTTTCAAATATTTTTCAAGTCCGAGGGCGACTCTGATATTGATTTTTCCACAATTTTTTATGTGAGCCACCTAATGATTCGACTGTTTCCGAATTTGACGCAAACTTCGACGTTGACGGGGTGTTGCGATCCCCTCGCCGCTCGATGCAGAGTTTCTCTGCCGTTCATTTCAGATTTTCCGACGGAAGTCACGTGATTTGTCGGATGTTCTCTGAGTCTAGCGTCAACTTCGAACCTGAACCGGAATTTTGATGACCTCGACGTACGGTATCAAGCTGATCTGTGATTCATTGCCGATTTTCACCCGTGAGTCACGTGATCTTGCTTCGACCAATTCCGACCTCCAGAGCGAGTTAAGATCTCCTCGACGCAAGATACAAAGTGGCTGGTTGATTCGTTTCTTAATTTGACCCGAAAACACGTGATTTTACGAATGTTTTCCAAGTTCAACGTCGACTTTAACCTCGACAAGTTGTTTCGATCTTTCCGCCGCAAGATACAAAGTTGCTCTCCCGTTGATTTCCGATTCTCATTTTTGGGTCAGGTCGTTTTTCAAATGTTTTTCAAGTCCGACGGCGACTCTGATATTGATTCTCCCACATTTTTTTATGTGGGCCACGTAATGATTCGACTGTTTCCGAATTTGACGCAAACTTCGACGTTGACGAGGCGTTGCGATCCCCTCGCCGCTCGATGCAGAGTTTATCTGCCGTTCATTTCAGATTTTTCGACGGGAGTCACGTGATTTTTCGGATGTTCTCTGAGTCTAGCGTCAACTTCGAACTCGAACCGGAATTTCGATGACCTCGACGCACGGTATCAAGCTGATCTGTGATGCATTGCCGATTTTCCCCCGTGAGTCACGTGATCTTGCTTTGACCAATTTCAACCTTCAGAGCGAGTTGAGATCTCCACGACGCAAGATACAAAGTGGCTGGTTAATTCGGTGCTCAAGTTGACTCAGAGACACGTGATTTTACGAATGTTTTCCAAGTTCAACGTCAACTGTAATCTCGACAAGTTGTTTCGATCTTTTCGCCGCAAGATACAAAGTTGCTCTCCTTTTGATTTCCGATTCTCATCGGTGGGTCAGGTCGTTTTTCAAATATTTTTCAAGTCCGACGGCGACTCTGATATTGATTTTTCCACAATTTTTTATGTGAGCCACGTAATGATTCGACTGTTTCCGAATTTGACGCAAACTCCGACGTTGACGGGGTGTTGCGATCCCCTCGCCGCTCGATGCAGAGTTTCTCTGCCGTTCATTTCAGATTTTCCGACGGGAGTCACGTGATTTGTCGGATGTTCTCTGAGTCTAGCGTCAACTTCGAACCTGAACCGGAATTTTGATGACCTCGACGTACGGTATCAAGCTGATCTGTGATTCATTGCCGATTTTTACCCGTGAGTCACGTGATCTTGCTTCGACCAATTCCGACCTCCAGAGCGAGTTAAGATCTCCTCGACGCAAGATACAAAGTGGCTGGTTGATTCGTTTCTCAATTTGACCCGAAAACACGTGATTTTACGAATGTTTTCCAAGTTCAACGTCGACTTTAACCTCGAAAAGTTGTTTCGATCTTTCCGCCGCAAGATACAAAGTTGCTCTCCCGTTGATTTCCGATTCTCATTGGTGGGTCAGGTCGTTTTTCAAATGTTTTTCAAGTCCGACGGCGACTCTGATATTGATTCTCCCACATTTTTTTATGTGAGCCACGTTATGATTCGAATGTTTGCGAGTTTGACGCAAACTCCGACGTTGACGGGGTGTTGCGATCCCCTCGCCGCTCGATGCAGAGTTTCTCTGCCGTTCATTTCAGATTTTCCGACGGGAGTCACGTGATTTGTCGGATGTTCTCTGAGTCTAGCGTCAACTTCGAACCCGAACCGGAATTTCGATGACCTCGACGCACGGTATCAAGCTGATCTGTGATGCATTGCCGATTTTCGCCCGTGAGTCACGTGATCTTGCTTTGACCAATTTCAACCTTCAGAGCGAGTTGAGATCTCCACGACGCAAGATACAAAGTGGCTGGTTGATTCGTTTCTCAATTTGACCCGAAAACACGTGATTTTACGAATGTTTTCCAAGTTCAACGTCAACTTTAACCTCGACAAGTTGTTTCGATCTTTTCGCCGCAAGATACAAAGTTGCTCTCCTTTTGATTTCCGATTCTCATCGGTGGGTCAGGTCGTTTTTCAAATATTTTTCAAGTCCGACGGCGACTCTGACATTGATTTTTCTACAATTTTTTATGTGAGCCACGTAATGATTCGACTGTTTCCGAATTTGACGCAAACTTCGACGTTGACGAGGCGTTGCGATCCCCTCGCCGCTCGATGCAGAGTTTATCTGCCGTTCATTTCAGATTTTTCGACGGGAGTCACGTGATTTTTCGGATGTTCTCTGAGTCTAGCGTCAACTTCGAACTCGAACCGGAATTTCGATGACCTCGACGCACGGTATCAAGCTGATCTGTGATGCATTGCCGATTTTCCCCCGTGAGTCACGTGATCTTGCTTTGACCAATTTCAACCTTCGGAGCGAGTTGAGATCTCCACGACGCAAGATACAAAGTGGCTGGTTAATTCGGTGCTCAAGTTGACTCAGAGACACGTGATTTTACGAATGTTTTCCAAGTTCAACGTCAACTGTAATCTCGACAAGTTGTTTCGATCTTTTCGCCGCAAGATACACAGTTGCTTTTCGGTTGATTTCCGATTCTCATCGGCGGGTCAGGTCGTTTTTCAAATGTTTTTCAAGTCCGACGGCGACTCTGATATTGATTCTCCCACATTTTTTTATGTGAGCCACGTTATGATTCGAATGTTTGCGAGTTTGACGCAAACTCCGACGTTGACGGGGTCGTTGCGATCCCCTCGCCGCTCGATGCAGAGTTTCTCTGCCGTTCATTTCAGATTTTCCGACGGGAGTCACGTGATTTGTCGGATGTTCTCTGAGTCTAGCGTCAACTTCGAACCTGAACCGGAATTTTGATGACCTCGACGTACGGTATCAAGCTGATCTGTGATTCATTGCCGATTTTTACCCGTGAGTCACGTGATCTTGCTTCGACCAATTTCGACCTCCAGAGCGAGTTAAGATCTCCTCGACGCAAGATACAAAGTGGCTGGTTGATTCGTTTCTCAATTTGACCCGAAAACACGTGATTTTACGTATGTTTTCCAAGTTCAACGTCAACTTTAACCTCGACAAGTTGTTTCGATCTTTTCGCCGCAAGATACAAAGTTGCTCTCCTTTTGATTTCCGATTCTCATCGGTGGGTCAGGTCGTTTTTCAAATATTTTTCAAGTCCGACGGCGACTCTGATATTGATTTTTCCACAATTTTTTATGTGAGCCACGTAATGATTCGACTGTTTCCGAATTTGACGCAAACTTCGACGTTGACGGGGTGTTGCGATCCCCTCGCCGCTCGATGCAGAGTTTCTCTGCCGTTCATTTCAGATTTTTCGACGGGAGTCACGTGATTTTTCGGATGTTCTCTGAGTCTAGCGTCAACTTCGAACCCGAACCGGAATTTCGATGACCTCGACGCACGGTATCAAGCTGATCTGTGATGCATTGCCGATTTTCGCCCGTGAGTCACGTGATCTTGCTTTGACCAATTTCAACCTTCAGAGCGAGTTGAGATCTCCGCGACGCAAGATACAAAGTGGCTGGTTAATTCGGTGCTCAAGTTGACTCAGAGACACGTGATTTTACGAATGTTTTCCAAGTTCAACGTCAACTGTAATCTCGACAAGTTGTTTCGATCTTTTCGCCGCAAGATACACAGTTGCTTTTCGGTTGATTTCCGATTCTCATCGGCGGTTCAGGTCGTTTTTCAAATGTTTCTCAAGTCCGACGGCGACTCTGATATTGATTCTCCCACATTTTTTTATGTGAGCCACGTTATGATTCGAATGTTTGCGAGTTTGACGCAAGCTCCGACGTTGACGGGGTGTTGCGATCCCCTCGCCGCTCGATGCAGAGTTTCTCTGCCGTTCATTTCAGATTTTCCGACGGAAGTCACGTGATTTGTCGGATGTTCTCTGAGTCTAGCGTCAACTTCGAACCTGAACCGGAATTTTGATGACCTCGACGTACGGCATCAAGCTGATCTGTGATTCATTGCCGATTTTTACCCGTGAGTCACGTGATCTTGCTTCGACCAATTCCGACCTCCAGAGCGAGTTAAGATCTCCTCGACGCAAGATACAAAGTGGCTGGTTGATTCGTTTCTCAATTTGACCCGAAAACACGTGATTTTACGAATGTTTTCCAAGTTCAACGTCGACTTTAACCTCGACAAGTTGTTTCGATCTTTCCGCCGCAAGATACAAAGTTGCTCTCCCGTTGATTTCCGATTCTCATTGGTGGGTCAGGTCGTTTTTCAAATGTTTTTCAAGTCCGACGGCGACTCTGATATTGATTCTCCCACATTTTTTTATGTGAGCCACGTTATGATTCGAATGTTTGCGAGTTTGACGCAAACTCCGACGTTGACGGGGTGTTGCGATCCCCTCGCCGCTCGATGCAGAGTTTCTCTGCCGTTCATTTCAGATTTTCCGACGGGAGTCACGTGATTTGTCGGATGTTCTCTGAGTCTAGCGTCAACTTCGAACCCGAACCGGAATTTCGATGACCTCGACGCACGGTATCAAGCTGATCTGTGATGCATTGCCAATTTTCGCCCGTGAGTCACGTGATCTTGCTTTGACCAATTTCAACCTTCAGAGCGAGTTGAGATCTCCACGACGCAAGATACAAAGTGGCTGGTTGATTCGTTTCTCAATTTGACCCGAAAACACGTGATTTTACGAATGTTTTCCAAGTTCAACGTCAACTTTAACCTCGACAAGTTGTTTCGATCTTTTCGCCGCAAGATACAAAGTTGCTCTCCTTTTGATTTCCGATTCTCATCGGTGGGTCAGGTCGTTTTTCAAATATTTTTCAAGTCCGACGGCGACTCTGACATTGATTTTTCTACAATTTTTTATGTGAGCCACGTAATGATTCGACTATTTCCGAATTTGACGCAAACTTCGACGTTGACGAGGCGTTGCGATCCCCTCGCCGCTCGATGCAGAGTTTATCTGCCGTTCATTTTAGATTTTCCGACGGGAGTCACGTGATTTGTCGGATGTTCTCTGAGTCTAGCGTCAACTTCGAACCCGAACCGGAATTTCGATGACCTCGACGCACGGTATCAAGCTGATCTGTGATGCATTGCCGATTTTCGCCCGTGAGTCACGTGATCTTGCTTTGACCAATTTCAACCTTCAGAGCGAGTTGAGATCTCCACGACGCAAGATACAAAGTGGCTGGTTGATTCGTTTCTCAATTTGACCCGAAAACACGTGATTTTACGAATGTTTTCCAAGTTCAACGTCAACTTTAACCTCGACAAGTTGTTTCGATCTTTTCGCCGCAAGATACAAAGTTGCTCTCCTTTTGATTTCCGATTCTCATCGGTGGGTCAGGTCGTTTTTCAAATATTTTTCAAGTCCGACGGCGACTCTGACATTGATTTTTCTACAATTTTTTATGTGAGCCACGTAATGATTCGACTATTTCCGAATTTGACGCAAACTTCGACGTTGACGAGGCGTTGCGATCCCCTCGCCGCTCGATGCAGAGTTTATCTGCCGTTCATTTCAGATTTTTCGACGGGAGTCACGTGATTTTTCGGATGTTCTCTGAGTCTAGCGTCAACTTCGAACTCGAACCGGAATTTCGATGACCTCGACGCACGGTATCAAGCTGATCTGTGATGCATTGCCGATTTTCGCCCGTGAGTCACGTGATCTTGCTTTGACCAATTTCAACCTTCAGAGCGAGTTGAGATCTCCACGACGCAAGATACAAAGTGGCTGGTTAATTCGGTGCTCAAGTTGACTCAGAGACACGTGATTTTACGAATGTTTTCCAAGTTCAACGTCAACTGTAATCTCGACAAGTTGTTTCGATCTTTTCGCCGCAAGATACACAGTTGCTTTTCGGTTGATTTCCGATTCTCATCGGCGGTTCAGGTCGTTTTTCAAATGTTTCTCAAGTCCGACGGCGACTCTGATATTGATTCTCCCACATTTTTTTATGTGAGCCACGTTATGATTCGAATGTTTGCGAGTTTGACGCAAGCTCCGACGTTGACGGGGTGTTGCGATCCCCTCGCCGCTCGATGCAGAGTTTCTCTGCCGTTCATTTCAGATTTTCCGACGGAAGTCACGTGATTTGTCGGATGTTCTCTGAGTCTAGCGTCAACTTCGAACCTGAACCGGAATTTTGATGACCTCGACGTACGGCATCAAGCTGATCTGTGATTCATTGCCGATTTTTACCCGTGAGTCACGTGATCTTGCTTCGACCAATTCCGACCTCCAGAGCGAGTTAAGATCTCCTCGACGCAAGATACAAAGTGGCTGGTTGATTCGTTTCTCAATTTGACCCGAAAACACGTGATTTTACGAATGTTTTCCAAGTTCAACGTCGACTTTAACCTCGACAAGTTGTTTCGATCTTTCCGCCGCAAGATACAAAGTTGCTCTCCCGTTGATTTCCGATTCTCATTGGTGGGTCAGGTCGTTTTTCAAATGTTTTTCAAGTCCGACGGCGACTCTGATATTGATTCTCCCACATTTTTTTATGTGAGCCACGTTATGATTCGAATGTTTGCGAGTTTGACGCAAACTCCGACGTTGACGGGGTGTTGCGATCCCCTCGCCGCTCGATGCAGAGTTTCTCTGCCGTTCATTTCAGATTTTCCGACGGGAGTCACGTGATTTGTCGGATGTTCTCTGAGTCTAGCGTCAACTTCGAACCCGAACCGGAATTTCGATGACCTCGACGCACGGTATCAAGCTGATCTGTGATGCATTGCCGATTTTCGCCCGTGAGTCACGTGATCTTGCTTTGACCAATTTCAACCTTCAGAGCGAGTTGAGATCTCCACGACGCAAGATACAAAGTGGCTGGTTGATTCGTTTCTCAATTTGACCCGAAAACACGTGATTTTACGAATGTTTTCCAAGTTCAACGTCAACTTTAACCTCGACAAGTTGTTTCGATCTTTTCGCCGCAAGATACAAAGTTGCTCTCCTTTTGATTTCCGATTCTCATCGGTGGGTCAGGTCGTTTTTCAAATATTTTTCAAGTCCGACGGCGACTCTGACATTGATTTTTCTACAATTTTTTATGTGAGCCACGTAATGATTCGACTGTTTCCGAATTTGACGCAAACTTCGACGTTGACGAGGCGTTGCGATCCCCTCGCCGCTCGATGCAGAGTTTATCTGCCGTTCATTTCAGATTTTTCGACGGGAGTCACGTGATTTTTCGGATGTTCTCTGAGTCTAGCGTCAACTTCGAACTCGAACCGGAATTTCGATGACCTCGACGCACGGTATCAAGCTGATCTGTGATGCATTGCCGATTTTCCCCCGTGAGTCACGTGATCTTGCTTTGACCAATTTCAACCTTCGGAGCGAGTTGAGATCTCCACGACGCAAGATACAAAGTGGCTGGTTAATTCGGTGCTCAAGTTGACTCAGAGACACGTGATTTTACGAATGTTTTCCAAGTTTAACGTCAACTGTAATCTCGACAAGTTGTTTCGATCTTTTCGCCGCAAGATACACAGTTGCTTTTCGGTTGATTTCCGATTCTCATCGGCGGGTCAGGTCGTTTTTCAAATGTTTTTCAAGTCCGACGGCGACTCTGATATTGATTCTCCCACATTTTTTTATGTGAGCCACGTTATGATTCGAATGTTTGCGAGTTTGACGCAAACTCCGACGTTGACGGGGTCGTTGCGATCCCCTCGCCGCTCGATGCAGAGTTTCTCTGCCGTTCATTTCAGATTTTCCGACGGGAGTCACGTGATTTGTCGGATGTTCTCTGAGTCTAGCGTCAACTTCGAACCTGAACCGGAATTTTGATGACCTCGACGTACGGTATCAAGCTGATCTGTGATTCATTGCCGATTTTTACCCGTGAGTCACGTGATCTTGCTTCGACCAATTTCGACCTCCAGAGCGAGTTAAGATCTCCTCGACGCAAGATACAAAGTGGCTGGTTGATTCGTTTCTCAATTTGACCTGAAAACACGTGATTTTACGTATGTTTTCCAAGTTCAACGTCAACTTTAACCTCGACAAGTTGTTTCGATCTTTTCGCCGCAAGATACAAAGTTGCTCTCCTTTTGATTTCCGATTCTCATCGGTGGGTCAGGTCGTTTTTCAAATATTTTTCAAGTCCGACGGCGACTCTGATATTGATTTTTCCACAATTTTTTATGTGAGCCACGTAATGATTCGACTGTTTCCGAATTTGACGCAAACTTCGACGTTGACGGGGTGTTGCGATCCCCTCGCCGCTCGATGCAGAGTTTCTCTGCCGTTCATTTCAGATTTTTCGACGGGAGTCACGTGATTTTTCGGATGTTCTCTGAGTCTAGCGTCAACTTCGAACCCGAACCGGAATTTCGATGACCTCGACGCACGGTATCAAGCTGATCTGTGATGCATTGCCGATTTTCGCCCGTGAGTCACGTGATCTTGCTTTGACCAATTTCAACCTTCAGAGCGAGTTGAGATCTCCGCGACGCAAGATACAAAGTGGCTGGTTAATTCGGTGCTCAAGTTGACTCAGAGACACGTGATTTTACGAATGTTTTCCAAGTTCAACGTCAACTGTAATCTCGACAAGTTGTTTCGATCTTTTCGCCGCAAGATACACAGTTGCTTTTCGGTTGATTTCCGATTCTCATCGGCGGTTCAGGTCGTTTTTCAAATGTTTCTCAAGTCCGACGGCGACTCTGATATTGATTCTCCCACATTTTTTTATGTGAGCCACGTTATGATTCGAATGTTTGCGAGTTTGACGCAAGCTCCGACGTTGACGGGGTGTTGCGATCCCCTCGCCGCTCGATGCAGAGTTTCTCTGCCGTTCATTTCAGATTTTCCGACGGAAGTCACGTGATTTGTCGGATGTTCTCTGAGTCTAGCGTCAACTTCGAACCTGAACCGGAATTTTGATGACCTCGACGTACGGCATCAAGCTGATCTGTGATTCATTGCCGATTTTTACCCGTGAGTCACGTGATCTTGCTTCGACCAATTCCGACCTCCAGAGCGAGTTAAGATCTCCTCGACGCAAGATACAAAGTGGCTGGTTGATTCGTTTCTCAATTTGACCCGAAAACACGTGATTTTACGAATGTTTTCCAAGTTCAACGTCGACTTTAACCTCGACAAGTTGTTTCGATCTTTCCGCCGCAAGATACAAAGTTGCTCTCCCGTTGATTTCCGATTCTCATTGGTGGGTCAGGTCGTTTTTCAAATGTTTTTCAAGTCCGACGGCGACTCTGATATTGATTCTCCCACATTTTTTTATGTGAGCCACGTTATGATTCGAATGTTTGCGAGTTTGACGCAAACTCCGACGTTGACGGGGTGTTGCGATCCCCTCGCCGCTCGATGCAGAGTTTCTCTGCCGTTCATTTCAGATTTTCCGACGGGAGTCACGTGATTTGTCGGATGTTCTCTGAGTCTAGCGTCAACTTCGAACCCGAACCGGAATTTCGATGACCTCGACGCACGGTATCAAGCTGATCTGTGATGCATTGCCAATTTTCGCCCGTGAGTCACGTGATCTTGCTTTGACCAATTTCAACCTTCAGAGCGAGTTGAGATCTCCACGACGCAAGATACAAAGTGGCTGGTTGATTCGTTTCTCAATTTGACCCGAAAACACGTGATTTTACGAATGTTTTCCAAGTTCAACGTCAACTTTAACCTCGACAAGTTGTTTCGATCTTTTCGCCGCAAGATACAAAGTTGCTCTCCTTTTGATTTCCGATTCTCATCGGTGGGTCAGGTCGTTTTTCAAATATTTTTCAAGTCCGACGGCGACTCTGACATTGATTTTTCTACAATTTTTTATGTGAGCCACGTAATGATTCGACTATTTCCGAATTTGACGCAAACTTCGACGTTGACGAGGCGTTGCGATCCCCTCGCCGCTCGATGCAGAGTTTATCTGCCGTTCATTTTAGATTTTCCGACGGGAGTCACGTGATTTGTCGGATGTTCTCTGAGTCTAGCGTCAACTTCGAACCCGAACCGGAATTTCGATGACCTCGACGCACGGTATCAAGCTGATCTGTGATGCATTGCCGATTTTCGCCCGTGAGTCACGTGATCTTGCTTTGACCAATTTCAACCTTCAGAGCGAGTTGAGATCTCCACGACGCAAGATACAAAGTGGCTGGTTGATTCGTTTCTCAATTTGACCCGAAAACACGTGATTTTACGAATGTTTTCCAAGTTCAACGTCAACTTTAACCTCGACAAGTTGTTTCGATCTTTTCGCCGCAAGATACAAAGTTGCTCTCCTTTTGATTTCCGATTCTCATCGGTGGGTCAGGTCGTTTTTCAAATATTTTTCAAGTCCGACGGCGACTCTGACATTGATTTTTCTACAATTTTTTATGTGAGCCACGTAATGATTCGACTATTTCCGAATTTGACGCAAACTTCGACGTTGACGAGGCGTTGCGATCCCCTCGCCGCTCGATGCAGAGTTTATCTGCCGTTCATTTCAGATTTTTCGACGGGAGTCACGTGATTTTTCGGATGTTCTCTGAGTCTAGCGTCAACTTCGAACTCGAACCGGAATTTCGATGACCTCGACGCACGGTATCAAGCTGATCTGTGATGCATTGCCGATTTTCGCCCGTGAGTCACGTGATCTTGCTTTGACCAATTTCAACCTTCAGAGCGAGTTGAGATCTCCACGACGCAAGATACAAAGTGGCTGGTTAATTCGGTGCTCAAGTTGACTCAGAGACACGTGATTTTACGAATGTTTTCCAAGTTCAACGTCAACTGTAATCTCGACAAGTTGTTTCGATCTTTTCGCCGCAAGATACACAGTTGCTTTTCGGTTGATTTCCGATTCTCATCGGCGGTTCAGGTCGTTTTTCAAATGTTTCTCAAGTCCGACGGCGACTCTGATATTGATTCTCCCACATTTTTTTATGTGAGCCACGTTATGATTCGAATGTTTGCGAGTTTGACGCAAGCTCCGACGTTGACGGGGTGTTGCGATCCCCTCGCCGCTCGATGCAGAGTTTCTCTGCCGTTCATTTCAGATTTTCCGACGGAAGTCACGTGATTTGTCGGATGTTCTCTGAGTCTAGCGTCAACTTCGAACCTGAACCGGAATTTTGATGACCTCGACGTACGGCATCAAGCTGATCTGTGATTCATTGCCGATTTTTACCCGTGAGTCACGTGATCTTGCTTCGACCAATTCCGACCTCCAGAGCGAGTTAAGATCTCCTCGACGCAAGATACAAAGTGGCTGGTTGATTCGTTTCTCAATTTGACCCGAAAACACGTGATTTTACGAATGTTTTCCAAGTTCAACGTCGACTTTAACCTCGACAAGTTGTTTCGATCTTTCCGCCGCAAGATACAAAGTTGCTCTCCCGTTGATTTCCGATTCTCATTGGTGGGTCAGGTCGTTTTTCAAATGTTTTTCAAGTCCGACGGCGACTCTGATATTGATTCTCCCACATTTTTTTATGTGAGCCACGTTATGATTCGAATGTTTGCGAGTTTGACGCAAACTCCGACGTTGACGGGGTGTTGCGATCCCCTCGCCGCTCGATGCAGAGTTTCTCTGCCGTTCATTTCAGATTTTCCGACGGGAGTCACGTGATTTGTCGGATGTTCTCTGAGTCTAGCGTCAACTTCGAACCCGAACCGGAATTTCGATGACCTCGACGCACGGTATCAAGCTGATCTGTGATGCATTGCCGATTTTCGCCCGTGAGTCACGTGATCTTGCTTTGACCAATTTCAACCTTCAGAGCGAGTTGAGATCTCCACGACGCAAGATACAAAGTGGCTGGTTGATTCGTTTCTCAATTTGACCCGAAAACACGTGATTTTACGAATGTTTTCCAAGTTCAACGTCAACTTTAACCTCGACAAGTTGTTTCGATCTTTTCGCCGCAAGATACAAAGTTGCTCTCCTTTTGATTTCCGATTCTCATCGGTGGGTCAGGTCGTTTTTCAAATATTTTTCAAGTCCGACGGCGACTCTGACATTGATTTTTCTACAATTTTTTATGTGAGCCACGTAATGATTCGACTGTTTCCGAATTTGACGCAAACTTCGACGTTGACGAGGCGTTGCGATCCCCTCGCCGCTCGATGCAGAGTTTATCTGCCGTTCATTTCAGATTTTTCGACGGGAGTCACGTGATTTTTCGGATGTTCTCTGAGTCTAGCGTCAACTTCGAACTCGAACCGGAATTTCGATGACCTCGACGCACGGTATCAAGCTGATCTGTGATGCATTGCCGATTTTCCCCCGTGAGTCACGTGATCTTGCTTTGACCAATTTCAACCTTCGGAGCGAGTTGAGATCTCCACGACGCAAGATACAAAGTGGCTGGTTAATTCGGTGCTCAAGTTGACTCAGAGACACGTGATTTTACGAATGTTTTCCAAGTTCAACGTCAACTGTAATCTCGACAAGTTGTTTCGATCTTTTCGCCGCAAGATACACAGTTGCTTTTCGGTTGATTTCCGATTCTCATCGGCGGGTCAGGTCGTTTTTCAAATGTTTTTCAAGTCCGACGGCGACTCTGATATTGATTCTCCCACATTTTTTTATGTGAGCCACGTTATGATTCGAATGTTTGCGAGTTTGACGCAAACTCCGACGTTGACGGGGTCGTTGCGATCCCCTCGCCGCTCGATGCAGAGTTTCTCTGCCGTTCATTTCAGATTTTCCGACGGGAGTCACGTGATTTGTCGGATGTTCTCTGAGTCTAGCGTCAACTTCGAACCTGAACCGGAATTTTGATGACCTCGACGTACGGTATCAAGCTGATCTGTGATTCATTGCCGATTTTTACCCGTGAGTCACGTGATCTTGCTTCGACCAATTTCGACCTCCAGAGCGAGTTAAGATCTCCTCGACGCAAGATACAAAGTGGCTGGTTGATTCGTTTCTCAATTTGACCCGAAAACACGTGATTTTACGTATGTTTTCCAAGTTCAACGTCAACTTTAACCTCGACAAGTTGTTTCGATCTTTTCGCCGCAAGATACAAAGTTGCTCTCCTTTTGATTTCCGATTCTCATCGGTGGGTCAGGTCGTTTTTCAAATATTTTTCAAGTCCGACGGCGACTCTGATATTGATTTTTCCACAATTTTTTATGTGAGCCACCTAATGATTCGACTGTTTCCGAATTTGACGCAAACTTCGACGTTGACGGGGTGTTGCGATCCCCTCGCCGCTCGATGCAGAGTTTCTCTGCCGTTCATTTCAGATTTTCCGACGGAAGTCACGTGATTTGTCGGATGTTCTCTGAGTCTAGCGTCAACTTCGAACCTGAACCGGAATTTTGATGACCTCGACGTACGGTATCAAGCTGATCTGTGATTCATTGCCGATTTTCACCCGTGAGTCACGTGATCTTGCTTCGACCAATTCCGACCTCCAGAGCGAGTTAAGATCTCCTCGACGCAAGATACAAAGTGGCTGGTTGATTCGTTTCTTAATTTGACCCGAAAACACGTGATTTTACGAATGTTTTCCAAGTTCAACGTCGACTTTAACCTCGACAAGTTGTTTCGATCTTTCCGCCGCAAGATACAAAGTTGCTCTCCCGTTGATTTCCGATTCTCATTTTTGGGTCAGGTCGTTTTTCAAATGTTTTTCAAGTCCGACGGCGACTCTGATATTGATTCTCCCACATTTTTTTATGTGGGCCACGTAATGATTCGACTGTTTCCGAATTTGACGCAAACTTCGACGTTGACGAGGCGTTGCGATCCCCTCGCCGCTCGATGCAGAGTTTATCTGCCGTTCATTTCAGATTTTTCGACGGGAGTCACGTGATTTTTCGGATGTTCTCTGAGTCTAGCGTCAACTTCGAACTCGAACCGGAATTTCGATGACCTCGACGCACGGTATCAAGCTGATCTGTGATGCATTGCCGATTTTCCCCCGTGAGTCACGTGATCTTGCTTTGACCAATTTCAACCTTCAGAGCGAGTTGAGATCTCCACGACGCAAGATACAAAGTGGCTGGTTAATTCGGTGCTCAAGTTGACTCAGAGACAAGTGATTTTACGAATGTTTTCCAAGTTCAACGTCAACTGTAATCTCGACAAGTTGTTTCGATCTTTTCGCCGCAAGATACACAGTTGCTTTTCGGTTGATTTCCGATTCTCATCGGCGGGTCAGGTCGTTTTTCAAATGTTTTTCAAGTCCGACGGCGACTCTGATATTGATTCTCCCACATTTTTTTATGTGAGCCACGTTATGATTCGAATGTTTGCGAGTTTGACGCAAACTCCGACGTTGACGGGGTGTTGCGATCCCCTCGACGCTCGATGCAGAGTTTCTCTGCCGTTCATTTCAGATTTTCCGACGGGAGTCACGTGATTTGTCGGATGTTCTCTGAGTCTAGCGTCAACTTCGAACCTGAACCGGAATTTTGATGACCTCGACGTACGGTATCAAGCTGATCTGTGATTCATTGCCGATTTTTACCCGTGAGTCACGTGATCTTGCTTCGACCAATTTCGACCTCCAGAGCGAGTTAAGATCTCCTCGACGCAAGATACAAAGTGGCTGGTTGATTCGTTTCTCAATTTGACCCGAAAACACGTGATTTTACGTATGTTTTCCAAGTTCAACGTCAACTTTAACCTCGACAAGTTGTTTCGATCTTTTCGCCGCAATATACAAAGTTGCTCTCCTTTTGATTTCCGATTCTCATCGGTGGGTCAGGTCGTTTTTCAAATATTTTTCAAGTCCGACGGCGACTCTGATATTGATTTTTCCACAATTTTTTATGTGAGCCACGTAATGATTCGACTGTTTCCGAATTTGACGCAAACTCCGACGTTGACGGGGTGTTGCGATCCCCTCGCCGCTCGATGCAGAGTTTCTCTGCCGTTCATTTCAGATTTTCCGACGGGAGTCACGTGATTTGTCGGATGTTCTCTGAGTCTAGCGTCAACTTCGAACCTGAACCGGAATTTTGATGACCTCGACGTACGGTATCAAGCTGATCTGTGATTCATTGCCGATTTTTACCCGTGAGTCACGTGATCTTGCTTCGACCAATTCCGACCTCCAGAGCGAGTTAAGATCTCCTCGACGCAAGATACAAAGTGGCTGGTTGATTCGTTTCTCAATTTGACCCGAAAACACGTGATTTTACGAATGTTTTCCAAGTTCAACGTCGACTTTAACCTCGAAAAGTTGTTTCGATCTTTCCGCCGCAAGATACAAAGTTGCTCTCCCGTTGATTTCCGATTCTCATTGGTGGGTCAGGTCGTTTTTCAAATGTTTTTCAAGTCCGACGGCGACTCTGATATTGATTCTCCCACATTTTTTTATGTGAGCCACGTTATGATTCGAATGTTTGCGAGTTTGACGCAAACTCCGACGTTGACGGGGTGTTGCGATCCCCTCGCCGCTCGATGCAGAGTTTCTCTGCCGTTCATTTCAGATTTTCCGACGGGAGTCACGTGATTTGTCGGATGTTCTCTGAGTCTAGCGTCAACTTCGAACCCGAACCAGGATTTCGATGACCTCGACGCACGGTATCAAGCTGATCTGTGATGCATTGCCGATTTTCGCCCGTGAGTCACGTGATCTTGCTTTGACCAATTTCAACCTTCAGAGCGAGTTGAGATCTCCACGACGCAAGATACAAAGTGGCTGGTTGATTCGTTTCTCAATTTGACCCGAAAACACGTGATTTTACGAATGTTTTCCAAGTTCAACGTCAACTTTAACCTCGACAAGTTGTTTCGATCTTTTCGCCGCAAGATACAAAGTTGCTCTCCTTTTGATTTCCGATTCTCATCGGTGGGTCAGGTCGTTTTTCAAATATTTTTCAAGTCCGACGGCGACTCTGACATTGATTTTTCTACAATTTTTTATGTGAGCCGCGTAATGATTCGACTGTTTCCGAATTTGACGCAAACTTCGACGTTGACGAGGCGTTGCGATCCCCTCGCCGCTCGATGCAGAGTTTATCTGCCGTTCATTTCAGATTTTTCGACGGGAGTCACGTGATTTTTCGGATGTTCTCTGAGTCTAGCGTCAACTTCGAACCCGAACCGGAATTTCGATGACCTCGACGCACGGTATCAAGCTGATCTGTGATGCATTGCCGATTTTCGCCCGTGAGTCACGTGATCTTGCTTTGACCAATTTCAACCTTCAGAGCGAGTTGAGATCTCCACGACGCAAGATACAAAGTGGCTGGTTGATTCGTTTCTCAATTTGACCCGAAAACACGTGATTTTACGAATGTTTTCCAAGTTCAACGTCAACTTTAACCTCGACAAGTTGTTTCGATCTTTTCGCCGCAAGATACAAAGTTGCTCTCCTTTTGATTTCCGATTCTCATCGGTGGGTCAGGTCGTTTTTCAAATGTTTTTCAAGTCCGACGGCGACTCTGATATTGATTCTCCCACATTTTTTTATGTGAGCCACGTTATGATTCGAATGTTTGCGAGTTTGACGCAAACTCCGACGTTGACGGGGTGTTGCGATCCCCTCGCCGCTCGATGCAGAGTTTCTCTGCCGTTCATTTCAGATTTTCCGACGGGAGTCACGTGATTTGTCGGATGTTCTCTGAGTCTAGCGTCAACTCCGAACCTGAACCGGAATTTTGATGACCTCGACGTACGGTATCAAGCTGATCTGTGATTCATTGCCGATTTTTACCCGTGAGTCACGTGATCTTGCTTCGACCAATTTCGACCTCCAGAGCGAGTTAAGATCTCCTCGACGCAAGATACAAAGTGGCTGGTTGATTCGTTTCTCAATTTGACCCGAAAACACGTGATTTTACGTATGTTTTCCAAGTTCAACGTCAACTTTAACCTCGACAAGTTGTTTCGATCTTTTCGCCGCAAGATACAAAGTTGCTCTCCTTTTGATTTCCGATTCTCATCGGTGGGTCAGGTCGTTTTTCAAATATTTTTCAAGTCCGACGGCGACTCTGATATTGATTTTTCCACAATTTTTTATGTGAGCCACGTAATGATTCGACTGTTTCCGAATTTGACGCAAACTTCGACGTTGACGGGGTGTTGCGATCCCCTCGCCGCTCGATGCAGAGTTTCTCTGCCGTTCATTTCAGATTTTCCGACGGAAGTCACGTGATTTGTCGGATGTTCTCTGAGTCTAGCGTCAACTTCGAACCTGAACCGGAATTTTGATGACCTCGACGTACGGTATCAAGCTGATCTGTGATTCATTGCCGATTTTCACCCGTGAGTCACGTGATCTTGCTTCGACCAATTCCGACCTCCAGAGCGAGTTAAGATCTCCTCGACGCAAGATACAAAGTGGCTGGTTGATTCGTTTCTCAATTTGACCCGAAAACACGTGATTTTACGAATGTTTTCCAAGTTCAACGTCGACTTTAACCTCGACAAGTTGTTTCGATCTTTCCGCCGCAAGATACAAAGTTGCTCTCCCGTTGATTTCCGATTCTCATTGGTGGGTCAGGTCGTTTTTCAAATGTTTTTCAAGTCCGACGGCGACTCTGATATTGATTCTCCCACATTTTTTTATGTGAGCCACGTTATGATTCGAATGTTTGCGAGTTTGACGCAAACTCCGACGTTGACGGGGTGTTGCGATCCCCTCGCCGCTCGATGCAGAGTTTCTCTGCCGTTCATTTCAGATTTTCCGACGGGAGTCACGTGATTTGTCGGATGTTCTCTGAGTCTAGCGTCAACTTCGAACCCGAACCGGAATTTCGATGACCTCGACGCACGGTATCAAGCTGATCTGTGATGCATTGCCGATTTTCGCCCGTGAGTCACGTGATCTTGCTTTGACCAATTTCAACCTTCAGAGCGAGTTGAGATCTCCACGACGCAAGATACAAAGTGGCTGGTTGATTCGTTTCTCAATTTGACCCGAAAACACGTGATTTTACGAATGTTTTCCAAGTTCAACGTCAACTTTAACCTCGACAAGTTGTTTCGATCTTTTCGCCGCAAGATACAAAGTTGCTCTCCTTTTGATTTCCGATTCTCATCGGTGGGTCAGGTCGTTTTTCAAATATTTTTCAAGTCCGACGGCGACTCTGACATTGATTTTTCTACAATTTTTTATGTGAGCCACGTAATGATTCGACTATTTCCGAATTTGACGCAAACTTCGACGTTGACGAGGCGTTGCGATCCCCTCGCCGCTCGATGCAGAGTTTATCTGCCGTTCATTTCAGATTTTCCGACGGGAGTCACGTGATTTGTCGGATGTTCTCTGAGTCTAGCGTCAACTTCGAACCCGAACCGGAATTTCGATGACCTCGACGCACGGTATCAAGCTGATCTGTGATGCATTGCCGATTTTCGCCCGTGAGTCACGTGATCTTGCTTTGACCAATTTCAACCTTCAGAGCGAGTTGAGATCTCCACGACGCAAGATACAAAGTGGCTGGTTGATTCGTTTCTCAATTTGACCCGAAAACACGTGATTTTACGAATGTTTTCCAAGTTCAACGTCAACTTTAACCTCGACAAGTTGTTTCGATCTTTTCGCCGCAAGATACAAAGTTGCTCTCCTTTTGATTTCCGATTCTCATCGGTGGGTCAGGTCGTTTTTCAAATATTTTTCAAGTCCGACGGCGACTCTGACATTGATTTTTCTACAATTTTTTATGTGAGCCACGTAATGATTCGACTATTTCCGAATTTGACGCAAACTTCGACGTTGACGAGGCGTTGCGATCCCCTCGCCGCTCGATGCAGAGTTTATCTGCCGTTCATTTCAGATTTTTCGACGGGAGTCACGTGATTTTTCGGATGTTCTCTGAGTCTAGCGTCAACTTCGAACTCGAACCGGAATTTCGATGACCTCGACGCACGGTATCAAGCTGATCTGTGATGCATTGCCGATTTTCGCCCGTGAGTCACGTGATCTTGCTTTGACCAATTTCAACCTTCAGAGCGAGTTGAGATCTCCACGACGCAAGATACAAAGTGGCTGGTTAATTCGGTGCTCAAGTTGACTCAGAGACACGTGATTTTACGAATGTTTTCCAAGTTCAACGTCAACTGTAATCTCGACAAGTTGTTTCGATCTTTTCGCCGCAAGATACACAGTTGCTTTTCGGTTGATTTCCGATTCTCATCGGCGGTTCAGGTCGTTTTTCAAATGTTTCTCAAGTCCGACGGCGACTCTGATATTGATTCTCCCACATTTTTTTATGTGAGCCACGTTATGATTCGAATGTTTGCGAGTTTGACGCAAGCTCCGACGTTGACGGGGTGTTGCGATCCCCTCGCCGCTCGATGCAGAGTTTCTCTGCCGTTCATTTCAGATTTTCCGACGGAAGTCACGTGATTTGTCGGATGTTCTCTGAGTCTAGCGTCAACTTCGAACCTGAACCGGAATTTTGATGACCTCGACGTACGGCATCAAGCTGATCTGTGATTCATTGCCGATTTTTACCCGTGAGTCACGTGATCTTGCTTCGACCAATTCCGACCTCCAGAGCGAGTTAAGATCTCCTCGACGCAAGATACAAAGTGGCTGGTTGATTCGTTTCTCAATTTGACCCGAAAACACGTGATTTTACGAATGTTTTCCAAGTTCAACGTCGACTTTAACCTCGACAAGTTGTTTCGATCTTTCCGCCGCAAGATACAAAGTTGCTCTCCCGTTGATTTCCGATTCTCATTGGTGGGTCAGGTCGTTTTTCAAATGTTTTTCAAGTCCGACGGCGACTCTGATATTGATTCTCCCACATTTTTTTATGTGAGCCACGTTATGATTCGAATGTTTGCGAGTTTGACGCAAACTCCGACGTTGACGGGGTGTTGCGATCCCCTCGCCGCTCGATGCAGAGTTTCTCTGCCGTTCATTTCAGATTTTCCGACGGGAGTCACGTGATTTGTCGGATGTTCTCTGAGTCTAGCGTCAACTTCGAACCCGAACCGGAATTTCGATGACCTCGACGCACGGTATCAAGCTGATCTGTGATGCATTGCCGATTTTCGCCCGTGAGTCACGTGATCTTGCTTTGACCAATTTCAACCTTCAGAGCGAGTTGAGATCTCCACGACGCAAGATACAAAGTGGCTGGTTGATTCGTTTCTCAATTTGACCCGAAAACACGTGATTTTACGAATGTTTTCCAAGTTCAACGTCAACTTTAACCTCGACAAGTTGTTTCGATCTTTTCGCCGCAAGATACAAAGTTGCTCTCCTTTTGATTTCCGATTCTCATCGGTGGGTCAGGTCGTTTTTCAAATATTTTTCAAGTCCGACGGCGACTCTGACATTGATTTTTCTACAATTTTTTATGTGAGCCACGTAATGATTCGACTGTTTCCGAATTTGACGCAAACTTCGACGTTGACGAGGCGTTGCGATCCCCTCGCCGCTCGATGCAGAGTTTATCTGCCGTTCATTTCAGATTTTTCGACGGGAGTCACGTGATTTTTCGGATGTTCTCTGAGTCTAGCGTCAACTTCGAACTCGAACCGGAATTTCGATGACCTCGACGCACGGTATCAAGCTGATCTGTGATGCATTGCCGATTTTCGCCCGTGAGTCACGTGATCTTGCTTTGACCAATTTCAACCTTCAGAGCGAGTTGAGATCTCCACGACGCAAGATACAAAGTGGCTGGTTAATTCGGTGCTCAAGTTGACTCAGAGACACGTGATTTTACGAATGTTTTCCAAGTTCAACGTCAACTGTAATCTCGACAAGTTGTTTCGATCTTTTCGCCGCAAGATACACAGTTGCTTTTCGGTTGATTTCCGATTCTCATCGGCGGTTCAGGTCGTTTTTCAAATGTTTCTCAAGTCCGACGGCGACTCTGATATTGATTCTCCCACATTTTTTTATGTGAGCCACGTTATGATTCGAATGTTTGCGAGTTTGACGCAAGCTCCGACGTTGACGGGGTGTTGCGATCCCCTCGCCGCTCGATGCAGAGTTTCTCTGCCGTTCATTTCAGATTTTCCGACGGAAGTCACGTGATTTGTCGGATGTTCTCTGAGTCTAGCGTCAACTTCGAACCTGAACCGGAATTTTGATGACCTCGACGTACGGCATCAAGCTGATCTGTGATTCATTGCCGATTTTTACCCGTGAGTCACGTGATCTTGCTTCGACCAATTCCGACCTCCAGAGCGAGTTAAGATCTCCTCGACGCAAGATACAAAGTGGCTGGTTGATTCGTTTCTCAATTTGACCCGAAAACACGTGATTTTACGAATGTTTTCCAAGTTCAACGTCGACTTTAACCTCGACAAGTTGTTTCGATCTTTCCGCCGCAAGATACAAAGTTGCTCTCCCGTTGATTTCCGATTCTCATTGGTGGGTCAGGTCGTTTTTCAAATGTTTTTCAAGTCCGACGGCGACTCTGATATTGATTCTCCCACATTTTTTTATGTGAGCCACGTTATGATTCGAATGTTTGCGAGTTTGACGCAAACTCCGACGTTGACGGGGTGTTGCGATCCCCTCGCCGCTCGATGCAGAGTTTCTCTGCCGTTCATTTCAGATTTTCCGACGGGAGTCACGTGATTTGTCGGATGTTCTCTGAGTCTAGCGTCAACTTCGAACCCGAACCGGAATTTCGATGACCTCGACGCACGGTATCAAGCTGATCTGTGATGCATTGCCGATTTTCGCCCGTGAGTCACGTGATCTTGCTTTGACCAATTTCAACCTTCAGAGCGAGTTGAGATCTCCACGACGCAAGATACAAAGTGGCTGGTTGATTCGTTTCTCAATTTGACCCGAAAACACGTGATTTTACGAATGTTTTCCAAGTTCAACGTCAACTTTAACCTCGACAAGTTGTTTCGATCTTTTCGCCGCAAGATACAAAGTTGCTCTCCTTTTGATTTCCGATTCTCATCGGTGGGTCAGGTCGTTTTTCAAATATTTTTCAAGTCCGACGGCGACTCTGACATTGATTTTTCTACAATTTTTTATGTGAGCCACGTAATGATTCGACTGTTTCCGAATTTGACGCAAACTTCGACGTTGACGAGGCGTTGCGATCCCCTCGCCGCTCGATGCAGAGTTTATCTGCCGTTCATTTCAGATTTTTCGACGGGAGTCACGTGATTTTTCGGATGTTCTCTGAGTCTAGCGTCAACTTCGAACTCGAACCGGAATTTCGATGACCTCGACGCACGGTATCAAGCTGATCTGTGATGCATTGCCGATTTTCCCCCGTGAGTCACGTGATCTTGCTTTGACCAATTTCAACCTTCAGAGCGAGTTGAGATCTCCACGACGCAAGATACAAAGTGGCTGGTTAATTCGGTGCTCAAGTTGACTCAGAGACACGTGATTTTACGAATGTTTTCCAAGTTCAACGTCAACTGTAATCTCGACAAGTTGTTTCGATCTTTTCGCCGCAAGATACACAGTTGCTTTTCGGTTGATTTCCGATTCTCATCGGCGGGTCAGGTCGTTTTTCAAATGTTTTTCAAGTCCGACGGCGACTCTGATATTGATTCTCCCACATTTTTTTATGTGAGCCACGTTATGATTCGAATGTTTGCGAGTTTGACGCAAACTCCGACGTTGACGGGGTGTTGCGATCCCCTCGCCGCTCGATGCAGAGTTTCTCTGCCGTTCATTTCAGATTTTCCGACGGGAGTCACGTGATTTGTCGGATGTTCTCTGAGTCTAGCGTCAACTTCGAACCTGAACCGGAATTTTGATGACCTCGACGTACGGTATCAAGCTGATCTGTGATTCATTGCCGATTTTTACCCGTGAGTCACGTGATCTTGCTTCGACCAATTTCGACCTCCAGAGCGAGTTAAGATCTCCTCGACGCAAGATACAAAGTGGCTGGTTGATTCGTTTCTCAATTTGACCCGAAAACACGTGATTTTACGTATGTTTTCCAAGTTCAACGTCAACTTTAACCTCGACAAGTTGTTTCGATCTTTTCGCCGCAAGATACAAAGTTGCTCTCCTTTTGATTTCCGATTCTCATCGGTGGGTCAGGTCGTTTTTCAAATATTTTTCAAGTCCGACGGCGACTCTGACATTGATTTTTCTACAATTTTTTATGTGAGCCGCGTAATGATTCGACTGTTTCCGAATTTGACGCAAACTTCGACGTTGACGAGGCGTTGCGATCCCCTCGCCGCTCGATGCAGAGTTTATCTGCCGTTCATTTCAGATTTTTCGACGGGAGTCACGTGATTTTTCGGATGTTCTCTGAGTCTAGCGTCAACTTCGAACCCGAACCGGAATTTCGATGACCTCGACGCACGGTATCAAGCTGATCTGTGATGCATTGCCGATTTTCGCCCGTGAGTCACGTGATCTTGCTTTGACCAATTTCAACCTTCAGAGCGAGTTGAGATCTCCACGACGCAAGATACAAAGTGGCTGGTTGATTCGTTTCTCAATTTGACCCGAAAACACGTGATTTTACGAATGTTTTCCAAGTTCAACGTCAACTTTAACCTCGACAAGTTGTTTCGATCTTTTCGCCGCAAGATACAAAGTTGCTCTCCTTTTGATTTCCGATTCTCATCGGTGGGTCAGGTCGTTTTTCAAATGTTTTTCAAGTCCGACGGCGACTCTGATATTGATTCTCCCACATTTTTTTATGTGAGCCACGTTATGATTCGAATGTTTGCGAGTTTGACGCAAACTCCGACGTTGACGGGGTGTTGCGATCCCCTCGCCGCTCGATGCAGAGTTTCTCTGCCGTTCATTTCAGATTTTCCGACGGGAGTCACGTGATTTGTCGGATGTTCTCTGAGTCTAGCGTCAACTTCGAACCTGAACCGGAATTTTGATGACCTCGACGTACGGTATCAAGCTGATCTGTGATTCATTGCCGATTTTTACCCGTGAGTCACGTGATCTTGCTTCGACCAATTTCGACCTCCAGAGCGAGTTAAGATCTCCTCGACGCAAGATACAAAGTGGCTGGTTGATTCGTTTCTCAATTTGACCCGAAAACACGTGATTTTACGTATGTTTTCCAAGTTCAACGTCAACTTTAACCTCGACAAGTTGTTTCGATCTTTTCGCCGCAAGATACAAAGTTGCTCTCCTTTTGATTTCCGATTCTCATCGGTGGGTCAGGTCGTTTTTCAAATATTTTTCAAGTCCGACGGCGACTCTGATATTGATTTTTCCACAATTTTTTATGTGAGCCACGTAATGATTCGACTGTTTCCGAATTTGACGCAAACTTCGACGTTGACGGGGTGTTGCGATCCCCTCGCCGCTCGATGCAGAGTTTCTCTGCCGTTCATTTCAGATTTTCCGACGGAAGTCACGTGATTTGTCGGATGTTCTCTGAGTCTAGCGTCAACTTCGAACCTGAACCGGAATTTTGATGACCTCGACGTACGGTATCAAGCTGATCTGTGATTCATTGCCGATTTTCACCCGTGAGTCACGTGATCTTGCTTCGACCAATTCCGACCTCCAGAGCGAGTTAAGATCTCCTCGACGCAAGATACAAAGTGGCTGGTTGATTCGTTTCTCAATTTGACCCGAAAACACGTGATTTTACGAATGTTTTCCAAGTTCAACGTCGACTTTAACCTCGACAAGTTGTTTCGATCTTTCCGCCGCAAGATACAAAGTTGCTCTCCCGTTGATTTCCGATTCTCATTGGTGGGTCAGGTCGTTTTTCAAATGTTTTTCAAGTCCGACGGCGACTCTGATATTGATTCTCCCACATTTTTTTATGTGAGCCACGTTATGATTCGAATGTTTGCGAGTTTGACGCAAACTCCGACGTTGACGGGGTGTTGCGATCCCCTCGCCGCTCGATGCAGAGTTTCTCTGCCGTTCATTTCAGATTTTCCGACGGGAGTCACGTGATTTGTCGGATGTTCTCTGAGTCTAGCGTCAACTTCGAACCCGAACCGGAATTTCGATGACCTCGACGCACGGTATCAAGCTGATCTGTGATGCATTGCCGATTTTCGCCCGTGAGTCACGTGATCTTGCTTTGACCAATTTCAACCTTCAGAGCGAGTTGAGATCTCCACGACGCAAGATACAAAGTGGCTGGTTGATTCGTTTCTCAATTTGACCCGAAAACACGTGATTTTACGAATGTTTTCCAAGTTCAACGTCAACTTTAACCTCGACAAGTTGTTTCGATCTTTTCGCCGCAAGATACAAAGTTGCTCTCCTTTTGATTTCCGATTCTCATCGGTGGGTCAGGTCGTTTTTCAAATATTTTTCAAGTCCGACGGCGACTCTGACATTGATTTTTCTACAATTTTTTATGTGAGCCACGTAATGATTCGACTATTTCCGAATTTGACGCAAACTTCGACGTTGACGAGGCGTTGCGATCCCCTCGCCGCTCGATGCAGAGTTTATCTGCCGTTCATTTCAGATTTTCCGACGGGAGTCACGTGATTTGTCGGATGTTCTCTGAGTCTAGCGTCAACTTCGAACCCGAACCGGAATTTCGATGACCTCGACGCACGGTATCAAGCTGATCTGTGATGCATTGCCGATTTTCGCCCGTGAGTCACGTGATCTTGCTTTGACCAATTTCAACCTTCAGAGCGAGTTGAGATCTCCACGACGCAAGATACAAAGTGGCTGGTTGATTCGTTTCTCAATTTGACCCGAAAACACGTGATTTTACGAATGTTTTCCAAGTTCAACGTCAACTTTAACCTCGACAAGTTGTTTCGATCTTTTCGCCGCAAGATACAAAGTTGCTCTCCTTTTGATTTCCGATTCTCATCGGTGGGTCAGGTCGTTTTTCAAATATTTTTCAAGTCCGACGGCGACTCTGACATTGATTTTTCTACAATTTTTTATGTGAGCCACGTAATGATTCGACTATTTCCGAATTTGACGCAAACTTCGACGTTGACGAGGCGTTGCGATCCCCTCGCCGCTCGATGCAGAGTTTATCTGCCGTTCATTTCAGATTTTTCGACGGGAGTCACGTGATTTTTCGGATGTTCTCTGAGTCTAGCGTCAACTTCGAACTCGAACCGGAATTTCGATGACCTCGACGCACGGTATCAAGCTGATCTGTGATGCATTGCCGATTTTCGCCCGTGAGTCACGTGATCTTGCTTTGACCAATTTCAACCTTCAGAGCGAGTTGAGATCTCCACGACGCAAGATACAAAGTGGCTGGTTAATTCGGTGCTCAAGTTGACTCAGAGACACGTGATTTTACGAATGTTTTCCAAGTTCAACGTCAACTGTAATCTCGACAAGTTGTTTCGATCTTTTCGCCGCAAGATACACAGTTGCTTTTCGGTTGATTTCCGATTCTCATCGGCGGTTCAGGTCGTTTTTCAAATGTTTCTCAAGTCCGACGGCGACTCTGATATTGATTCTCCCACATTTTTTTATGTGAGCCACGTTATGATTCGAATGTTTGCGAGTTTGACGCAAGCTCCGACGTTGACGGGGTGTTGCGATCCCCTCGCCGCTCGATGCAGAGTTTCTCTGCCGTTCATTTCAGATTTTCCGACGGAAGTCACGTGATTTGTCGGATGTTCTCTGAGTCTAGCGTCAACTTCGAACCTGAACCGGAATTTTGATGACCTCGACGTACGGCATCAAGCTGATCTGTGATTCATTGCCGATTTTTACCCGTGAGTCACGTGATCTTGCTTCGACCAATTCCGACCTCCAGAGCGAGTTAAGATCTCCTCGACGCAAGATACAAAGTGGCTGGTTGATTCGTTTCTCAATTTGACCCGAAAACACGTGATTTTACGAATGTTTTCCAAGTTCAACGTCGACTTTAACCTCGACAAGTTGTTTCGATCTTTCCGCCGCAAGATACAAAGTTGCTCTCCCGTTGATTTCCGATTCTCATTGGTGGGTCAGGTCGTTTTTCAAATGTTTTTCAAGTCCGACGGCGACTCTGATATTGATTCTCCCACATTTTTTTATGTGAGCCACGTTATGATTCGAATGTTTGCGAGTTTGACGCAAACTCCGACGTTGACGGGGTGTTGCGATCCCCTCGCCGCTCGATGCAGAGTTTCTCTGCCGTTCATTTCAGATTTTCCGACGGGAGTCACGTGATTTGTCGGATGTTCTCTGAGTCTAGCGTCAACTTCGAACCCGAACCGGAATTTCGATGACCTCGACGCACGGTATCAAGCTGATCTGTGATGCATTGCCGATTTTCGCCCGTGAGTCACGTGATCTTGCTTTGACCAATTTCAACCTTCAGAGCGAGTTGAGATCTCCACGACGCAAGATACAAAGTGGCTGGTTGATTCGTTTCTCAATTTGACCCGAAAACACGTGATTTTACGAATGTTTTCCAAGTTCAACGTCAACTTTAACCTCGACAAGTTGTTTCGATCTTTTCGCCGCAAGATACAAAGTTGCTCTCCTTTTGATTTCCGATTCTCATCGGTGGGTCAGGTCGTTTTTCAAATATTTTTCAAGTCCGACGGCGACTCTGACATTGATTTTTCTACAATTTTTTATGTGAGCCACGTAATGATTCGACTGTTTCCGAATTTGACGCAAACTTCGACGTTGACGAGGCGTTGCGATCCCCTCGCCGCTCGATGCAGAGTTTATCTGCCGTTCATTTCAGATTTTTCGACGGGAGTCACGTGATTTTTCGGATGTTCTCTGAGTCTAGCGTCAACTTCGAACTCGAACCGGAATTTCGATGACCTCGACGCACGGTATCAAGCTGATCTGTGATGCATTGCCGATTTTCCCCCGTGAGTCACGTGATCTTGCTTTGACCAATTTCAACCTTCAGAGCGAGTTGAGATCTCCACGACGCAAGATACAAAGTGGCTGGTTAATTCGGTGCTCAAGTTGACTCAGAGACACGTGATTTTACGAATGTTTTCCAAGTTCAACGTCAACTGTAATCTCGACAAGTTGTTTCGATCTTTTCGCCGCAAGATACACAGTTGCTTTTCGGTTGATTTCCGATTCTCATCGGCGGGTCAGGTCGTTTTTCAAATGTTTTTCAAGTCCGACGGCGACTCTGATATTGATTCTCCCACATTTTTTTATGTGAGCCACGTTATGATTCGAATGTTTGCGAGTTTGACGCAAACTCCGACGTTGACGGGGTGTTGCGATCCCCTCGCCGCTCGATGCAGAGTTTCTCTGCCGTTCATTTCAGATTTTCCGACGGGAGTCACGTGATTTGTCGGATGTTCTCTGAGTCTAGCGTCAACTTCGAACCTGAACCGGAATTTTGATGACCTCGACGTACGGTATCAAGCTGATCTGTGATTCATTGCCGATTTTTACCCGTGAGTCACGTGATCTTGCTTCGATCAATTTCGACCTCCAGAGCGAGTTAAGATCTCCTCGACGCAAGATACAAAGTGGCTGGTTGATTCGTTTCTCAATTTGACCCGAAAACACGTGATTTTACGTATGTTTTCCAAGTTCAACGTCAACTTTAACCTCGACAAGTTGTTTCGATCTTTTCGCCGCAAGATACAAAGTTGCTCTCCTTTTGATTTCCGATTCTCATCGGTGGGTCAGGTCGTTTTTCAAATATTTTTCAAGTCCGACGGCGACTCTGATATTGATTTTTCCACAATTTTTTATGTGAGCCACCTAATGATTCGACTGTTTCCGAATTTGACGCAAACTTCGACGTTGACGGGGTGTTGCGATCCCCTCGCCGCTCGATGCAGAGTTTCTCTGCCGTTCATTTCAGATTTTCCGACGGAAGTCACGTGATTTGTCGGATGTTCTCTGAGTCTAGCGTCAACTTCGAACCTGAACCGGAATTTTGATGACCTCGACGTACGGTATCAAGCTGATCTGTGATTCATTGCCGATTTTCACCCGTGAGTCACGTGATCTTGCTTCGACCAATTCCGACCTCCAGAGCGAGTTAAGATCTCCTCGACGCAAGATACAAAGTGGCTGGTTGATTCGTTTCTTAATTTGACCCGAAAACACGTGATTTTACGAATGTTTTCCAAGTTCAACGTCGACTTTAACCTCGACAAGTTGTTTCGATCTTTCCGCCGCAAGATACAAAGTTGCTCTCCCGTTGATTTCCGATTCTCATTTTTGGGTCAGGTCGTTTTTCAAATGTTTTTCAAGTCCGACGGCGACTCTGATATTGATTCTCCCACATTTTTTTATGTGGGCCACGTAATGATTCGACTGTTTCCGAATTTGACGCAAACTTCGACGTTGACGAGGCGTTGCGATCCCCTCGCCGCTCGATGCAGAGTTTATCTGCCGTTCATTTCAGATTTTTCGACGGGAGTCACGTGATTTTTCGGATGTTCTCTGAGTCTAGCGTCAACTTCGAACTCGAACCGGAATTTCGATGACCTCGACGCACGGTATCAAGCTGATCTGTGATGCATTGCCGATTTTCCCCCGTGAGTCACGTGATCTTGCTTTGACCAATTTCAACCTTCAGAGCGAGTTGAGATCTCCACGACGCAAGATACAAAGTGGCTGGTTAATTCGGTGCTCAAGTTGACTCAGAGACAAGTGATTTTACGAATGTTTTCCAAGTTCAACGTCAACTTTAACCTCGACAAGTTGTTTCGATCTTTTCGCCGCAAGATACAAAGTTGCTCTCCTTTTGATTTCCGATTCTCATCGGTGGGTCAGGTCGTTTTTCAAATATTTTTCAAGTCCGACGGCGACTCTGACATTGATTTTTCTACAATTTTTTATGTGAGCCACGTAATGATTCGACTATTTCCGAATTTGACGCAAACTTCGACGTTGACGAGGCGTTGCGATCCCCTCGCCGCTCGATGCAGAGTTTATCTGCCGTTCATTTCAGATTTTTCGAAGGGAGTCACGTGATTTTTCGGATGTTCTCTGAGTCTAGCGTCAACTTCGAACTCGAACCGGAATTTCGATGACCTCGACGCACGGTATCAAGCTGATCTGTGATGCATTGCCGATTTTCGCCCGTGAGTCACGTGATCTTGCTTTGACCAATTTCAACCTTCAGAGCGAGTTGAGATCTCCACGACGCAAGATACAAAGTGGCTGGTTAATTCGGTGCTCAAGTTGACTCAGAGACACGTGATTTTACGAATGTTTTCCAAGTTCAACGTCAACTGTAATCTCGACAAGTTGTTTCGATCTTTTCGCCGCAAGATACACAGTTGCTTTTCGGTTGATTTCCGATTCTCATCGGCGGTTCAGGTCGTTTTTCAAATGTTTCTCAAGTCCGACGGCGACTCTGATATTGATTCTCCCACATTTTTTTATGTGAGCCACGTTATGATTCGAATGTTTGCGAGTTTGACGCAAGCTCCGACGTTGACGGGGTGTTGCGATCCCCTCGCCGCTCGATGCAGAGTTTCTCTGCCGTTCATTTCAGATTTTCCGACGGAAGTCACGTGATTTGTCGGATGTTCTCTGAGTCTAGCGTCAACTTCGAACCTGAACCGGAATTTTGATGACCTCGACGTACGGCATCAAGCTGATCTGTGATTCATTGCCGATTTTTACCCGTGAGTCACGTGATCTTGCTTCGACCAATTCCGACCTCCAGAGCGAGTTAAGATCTCCTCGACGCAAGATACAAAGTGGCTGGTTGATTCGTTTCTCAATTTGACCCGAAAACACGTGATTTTACGAATGTTTTCCAAGTTCAACGTCGACTTTAACCTCGACAAGTTGTTTCGATCTTTCCGCCGCAAGATACAAAGTTGCTCTCCCGTTGATTTCCGATTCTCATTGGTGGGTCAGGTCGTTTTTCAAATGTTTTTCAAGTCCGACGGCGACTCTGATATTGATTCTCCCACATTTTTTTATGTGAGCCACGTTATGATTCGAATGTTTGCGAGTTTGACGCAAACTCCGACGTTGACGGGGTGTTGCGATCCCCTCGCCGCTCGATGCAGAGTTTCTCTGCCGTTCATTTCAGATTTTCCGACGGGAGTCACGTGATTTGTCGGATGTTCTCTGAGTCTAGCGTCAACTTCGAACCCGAACCGGAATTTCGATGACCTCGACGCACGGTATCAAGCTGATCTGTGATGCATTGCCGATTTTCGCCCGTGAGTCACGTGATCTTGCTTTGACCAATTTCAACCTTCAGAGCGAGTTGAGATCTCCACGACGCAAGATACAAAGTGGCTGGTTGATTCGTTTCTCAATTTGACCCGAAAACACGTGATTTTACGAATGTTTTCCAAGTTCAACGTCAACTTTAACCTCGACAAGTTGTTTCGATCTTTTCGCCGCAAGATACAAAGTTGCTCTCCTTTTGATTTCCGATTCTCATCGGTGGGTCAGGTCGTTTTTCAAATATTTTTCAAGTCCGACGGCGACTCTGACATTGATTTTTCTACAATTTTTTATGTGAGCCACGTAATGATTCGACTGTTTCCGAATTTGACGCAAACTTCGACGTTGACGAGGCGTTGCGATCCCCTCGCCGCTCGATGCAGAGTTTATCTGCCGTTCATTTCAGATTTTTCGACGGGAGTCACGTGATTTTTCGGATGTTCTCTGAGTCTAGCGTCAACTTCGAACTCGAACCGGAATTTCGATGACCTCGACGCACGGTATCAAGCTGATCTGTGATGCATTGCCGATTTTCGCCCGTGAGTCACGTGATCTTGCTTTGACCAATTTCAACCTTCAGAGCGAGTTGAGATCTCCACGACGCAAGATACAAAGTGGCTGGTTAATTCGGTGCTCAAGTTGACTCAGAGACACGTGATTTTACGAATGTTTTCCAAGTTCAACGTCAACTGTAATCTCGACAAGTTGTTTCGATCTTTTCGCCGCAAGATACACAGTTGCTTTTCGGTTGATTTCCGATTCTCATCGGCGGTTCAGGTCGTTTTTCAAATGTTTCTCAAGTCCGACGGCGACTCTGATATTGATTCTCCCACATTTTTTTATGTGAGCCACGTTATGATTCGAATGTTTGCGAGTTTGACGCAAGCTCCGACGTTGACGGGGTGTTGCGATCCCCTCGCCGCTCGATGCAGAGTTTCTCTGCCGTTCATTTCAGATTTTCCGACGGAAGTCACGTGATTTGTCGGATGTTCTCTGAGTCTAGCGTCAACTTCGAACCTGAACCGGAATTTTGATGACCTCGACGTACGGCATCAAGCTGATCTGTGATTCATTGCCGATTTTTACCCGTGAGTCACGTGATCTTGCTTCGACCAATTCCGACCTCCAGAGCGAGTTAAGATCTCCTCGACGCAAGATACAAAGTGGCTGGTTGATTCGTTTCTCAATTTGACCCGAAAACACGTGATTTTACGAATGTTTTCCAAGTTCAACGTCGACTTTAACCTCGACAAGTTGTTTCGATCTTTCCGCCGCAAGATACAAAGTTGCTCTCCCGTTGATTTCCGATTCTCATTGGTGGGTCAGGTCGTTTTTCAAATGTTTTTCAAGTCCGACGGCGACTCTGATATTGATTCTCCCACATTTTTTTATGTGAGCCACGTTATGATTCGAATGTTTGCGAGTTTGACGCAAACTCCGACGTTGACGGGGTGTTGCGATCCCCTCGCCGCTCGATGCAGAGTTTCTCTGCCGTTCATTTCAGATTTTCCGACGGGAGTCACGTGATTTGTCGGATGTTCTCTGAGTCTAGCGTCAACTTCGAACCCGAACCGGAATTTCGATGACCTCGACGCACGGTATCAAGCTGATCTGTGATGCATTGCCGATTTTCGCCCGTGAGTCACGTGATCTTGCTTTGACCAATTTCAACCTTCAGAGCGAGTTGAGATCTCCACGACGCAAGATACAAAGTGGCTGGTTGATTCGTTTCTCAATTTGACCCGAAAACACGTGATTTTACGAATGTTTTCCAAGTTCAACGTCAACTTTAACCTCGACAAGTTGTTTCGATCTTTTCGCCGCAAGATACAAAGTTGCTCTCCTTTTGATTTCCGATTCTCATCGGTGGGTCAGGTCGTTTTTCAAATATTTTTCAAGTCCGACGGCGACTCTGACATTGATTTTTCTACAATTTTTTATGTGAGCCACGTAATGATTCGACTGTTTCCGAATTTGACGCAAACTTCGACGTTGACGAGGCGTTGCGATCCCCTCGCCGCTCGATGCAGAGTTTATCTGCCGTTCATTTCAGATTTTTCGACGGGAGTCACGTGATTTTTCGGATGTTCTCTGAGTCTAGCGTCAACTTCGAACTCGAACCGGAATTTCGATGACCTCGACGCACGGTATCAAGCTGATCTGTGATGCATTGCCGATTTTCCCCCGTGAGTCACGTGATCTTGCTTTGACCAATTTCAACCTTCAGAGCGAGTTGAGATCTCCACGACGCAAGATACAAAGTGGCTGGTTAATTCGGTGCTCAAGTTGACTCAGAGACACGTGATTTTACGAATGTTTTCCAAGTTCAACGTCAACTGTAATCTCGACAAGTTGTTTCGATCTTTTCGCCGGAAGATACACAGTTGCTTTTCGGTTGATTTCCGATTCTCATCGGCGGGTCAGGTCGTTTTTCAAATGTTTTTCAAGTCCGACGGCGACTCTGATATTGATTCTCCCACATTTTTTTATGTGAGCCACGTTATGATTCGAATGTTTGCGAGTTTGACGCAAACTCCGACGTTGACGGGGTGTTGCGATCCCCTCGCCGCTCGATGCAGAGTTTCTCTGCCGTTCATTTCAGATTTTCCGACGGGAGTCACGTGATTTGTCGGATGTTCTCTGAGTCTAGCGTCAACTTCGAACCTGAACCGGAATTTTGATGACCTCGACGTACGGTATCAAGCTGATCTGTGATTCATTGCCGATTTTTACCCGTGAGTCACGTGATCTTGCTTCGACCAATTTCGACCTCCAGAGCGAGTTAAGATCTCCTCGACGCAAGATACAAAGTGGCTGGTTGATTCGTTTCTCAATTTGACCCGAAAACACGTGATTTTACGTATGTTTTCCAAGTTCAACGTCAACTTTAACCTCGACAAGTTGTTTCGATCTTTTCGCCGCAAGATACAAAGTTGCTCTCCTTTTGATTTCCGATTCTCATCGGTGGGTCAGGTCGTTTTTCAAATATTTTTCAAGTCCGACGGCGACTCTGATATTGATTTTTCCACAATTTTTTATGTGAGCCACGTAATGATTCGACTGTTTCCGAATTTGACGCAAACTTCGACGTTGACGCGGTGTTGCGATCCCCTCGCCGCTCGATGCAGAGTTTATCTGCCGTTCATTTCAGATTTTTCGACGGGAGTCACGTGATTTTTCGGATGTTCTCTGAGTCTAGCGTCAACTTCGAACCCGAACCGGAATTTCGATGACCTCGACGCACGGTATCAAGCTGATCTGTGATTCATTGCCGATTTTTACCCGTGAGTCACGTGATCTTGCTTCGACCAATTTCGACCTCCAGAGCGAGTTAAGATCTCCTCGACGCAAGATACAAAGTGGCTGGTTGATTCGTTTCTCAATTTGACCCGAAAACACGTGATTTTACGTATGTTTTCCAAGTTCAACGTCAACTTTAACCTCGACAAGTTGTTTCGATCTTTTCGCCGCAAGATACAAAGTTGCTCTCCTTTTGATTTCCGATTCTCATCGGTGGGTCAGGTCGTTTTTCAAATATTTTTCAAGTCCGACGGCGACTCTGATATTGATTTTTCCACAATTTTTTATGTGAGCCACGTAATGATTCGACTGTTTCCGAATTTGACGCAAACTTCGACGTTGACGGGGTGTTGCGATCCCCTCGCCGCTCGATGCAGAGTTTCTCTGCCGTTCATTTCAGATTTTCCGACGGAAGTCACGTGATTTGTCGGATGTTCTCTGAGTCTAGCGTCAACTTCGAACCTGAACCGGAATTTTGATGACCTCGACGTACGGTATCAAGCTGATCTGTGATTCATTGCCAATTTTCACCCGTGAGTCACGTGATCTTGCTTCGACCAATTTCGACCTCCAGAGCGAGTTAAGATCTCCTCGACGCAAGATACAAAGTGGCTGGTTGATTCGTTTCTCAATTTGACCCGAAAACACGTGATTTTACGAATGTTTTCCAAGTTCAACGTCAACTTTAACCTCGACAAGTTGTTTCGATCTTTTCGCCGCAAGATACAAAGTTGCTCTCCTTTTGATTTCCGATTCTCATCGGCGGGTCAGGTCGTTTTTCAAATGTTTTTCAAGTCCGACGGCGACTCTGATATTGATTCTCCCACATTTTTTTATGTGAGCCACGTTATGATTCGAATGTTTGCGAGTTTGACGCAAACTCCGACGTTGACGGGGTGTTGCGATCCCCTCGCCGCTCGATGCAGAGTTTCTCTGCCGTTCATTTCAGATTTTCCGACGGAAGTCACGTGATTTGTCGGATGTTCTCTGAGTCTAGCGTCAACTTCGAACCTGAACCGGAATTTTGATGACCTCGACGTACGGTATCAAGCTGATCTGTGATTCATTGCCGATTTTTACCCGTGAGTCACGTGATCTTGCTTCGACCAATTTCGACCTCCAGAGCGAGTTAAGATCTCCTCGACGCAAGATACAAAGTGGCTGGTTGATTCGTTTCTCAATTTGACCCGAAAACACGTGATTTTACGAATGTTTTCCAAGTTCAACGTCGACTTTAACCTCGACAAGTTGTTTCGATCTTTCCGCCGCAAGATACAAAGTTGCTCTCCCGTTGATTTCCGATTCTCATTGGTGGGTCAGGTCGTTTTTCAAATATTTTTCAAGTCCGACGGCGACTCTGATATTGATTTTTCTACAATTTTTTATGTGAGCCACGTAATGATTCGACTGTTTCCGAATTTGACGCAAACTTCGACGTTGACGCGGTGTTGCGATCCCCTCGCCGCTCGATGCAGAGTTTATCTGCCGTTCATTTCAGATTTTTCGACGGGAGTCACGTGATTTTTCGGATGTTCTCTGAGTCTAGCGTCAACTTCGAACCCGAACCGGAATTTCGATGACCTCGACGCACGGTATCAAGCTGATCTGTGATGCATTGCCGATTTTCGCCCGTGAGTCACGTGATCTTGCTTTGACCAATTTCAACCTTCAGAGCGAGTTGAGATCTCCACGACGCAAGATACAAAGTGGCTGGTTGATTCGTTTCTCAATTTGACCCGAAAACACGTGATTTTACGTATGTTTTCCAAGTTCAACGTCAACTTTAACCTCGACAAGTTGTTTCGATCTTTTCGCCGCAAGATACAAAGTTGCTCTCCTTTTGATTTCCGATTCTCATCGGTGGGTCAGGTCGTTTTTCAAATATTTTTCAAGTCCGACGGCGACTCTGATATTGATTTTTCCACAATTTTTTATGTGAGCCACGTAATGATTCGACTGTTTCCGAATTTGACGCAAACTTCGACGTTGACGCGGTGTTGCGATCCCCTCGCCGCTCGATGCAGAGTTTATCTGCCGTTCATTTCAGATTTTTCGACGGGAGTCACGTGATTTTTCGGATGTTCTCTGAGTCTAGCGTCAACTTCGAACCCGAACCGGAATTTCGATGACCTCGACGCACGGTATCAAGCTGATCTGTGATGCATTGCCGATTTTCGCCCGTGAGTCACGTGATCTTGCTTTGACCAATTTCAACCTTCAGAGCGAGTTGAGATCTCCACGACGCAAGATACAAAGTGGCTGGTTGATTCGTTTCTCAATTTGACCCGAAAACACGTGATTTTACGTATGTTTTCCAAGTTCAACGTCAACTTTAACCTCGACAAGTTGTTTCGATCTTTTCGCCGCAAGATACAAAGTTGCTCTCCTTTTGATTTCCGATTCTCATCGGTGGGTCAGGTCGTTTTTCAAATATTTTTCAAGTCCGACGGCGACTCTGATATTGATTTTTCCACAATTTTTTATGTGAGCCACGTAATGATTCGACTGTTTCCGAATTTGACGCAAACTTCGACGTTGACGGGGTGTTGCGATCCCCTCGCCGCTCGATGCAGAGTTTCTCTGCCGTTCATTTCAGATTTTCCGACGGAAGTCACGTGATTTGTCGGATGTTCTCTGAGTCTAGCGTCAACTTCGAACCTGAACCGGAATTTTGATGACCTCGACGTACGGTATCAAGCTGATCTGTGATTCATTGCCAATTTTCACCCGTGAGTCACGTGATCTTGCTTCGACCAATTTCGACCTCCAGAGCGAGTTAAGATCTCCTCGACGCAAGATACAAAGTGGCTGGTTGATTCGTTTCTCAATTTGACCCGAAAACACGTGATTTTACGAATGTTTTCCAAGTTCAACGTCAACTTTAACCTCGACAAGTTGTTTCGATCTTTTCGCCGCAAGATACAAAGTTGCTCTCCTTTCGATTTCCGATTCTCATCGGCGGGTCAGGTCGTTTTTCAAATGTTTTTCAAGTCCGACGGCGACTCTGATATTGATTCTCCCACATTTTTTTATGTGAGCCACGTTATGATTCGAATGTTTGCGAGTTTGACGCAAACTCCGACGTTGACGGGGTGTTGCGATCCCCTCGCCGCTCGATGCAGAGTTTCTCTGCCGTTCATTTCAGATTTTCCGACGGAAGTCACGTGATTTGTCGGATGTTCTCTGAGTCTAGCGTCAACTTCGAACCTGAACCGGAATTTTGATGACCTCGACGTACGGTATCAAGCTGATCTGTGATTCATTGCCGATTTTTACCCGTGAGTCACGTGATCTTGCTTCGACCAATTTCGACCTCCAGAGCGAGTTAAGATCTCCTCGACGCAAGATACAAAGTGGCTGGTTGATTCGTTTCTCAATTTGACCCGAAAACACGTGATTTTACGAATGTTTTCCAAGTTCAACGTCGACTTTAACCTCGACAAGTTGTTTCGATCTTTCCGCCGCAAGATACAAAGTTGCTCTCCCGTTGATTTCCGATTCTCATTGGTGGGTCAGGTCGTTTTTCAAATATTTTTCAAGTCCGACGGCGACTCTGATATTGATTTTTCTACAATTTTTTATGTGAGCCACGTAATGATTCGACTGTTTCCGAATTTGACGCAAACTTCGACGTTGACGCGGTGTTGCGATCCCCTCGCCGCTCGATGCAGAGTTTATCTGCCGTTCATTTCAGATTTTTCGACGGGAGTCACGTGATTTTTCGGATGTTCTCTGAGTCTAGCGTCAACTTCGAACCCGAACCGGAATTTCGATGACCTCGACGCACGGTATCAAGCTGATCTGTGATGCATTGCCGATTTTCGCCCGTGAGTCACGTGATCTTGCTTTGACCAATTTCAACCTTCAGAGCGAGTTGAGATCTCCACGACGCAAGATACAAAGTGGCTGGTTGATTCGTTTCTCAATTTGACCCGAAAACACGTGATTTTACGTATGTTTTCCAAGTTCAACGTCAACTTTAACCTCGACAAGTTGTTTCGATCTTTTCGCCGCAAGATACAAAGTTGCTCTCCTTTTGATTTCCGATTCTCATCGGTGGGTCAGGTCGTTTTTCAAATATTTTTCAAGTCCGACGGCGACTCTGATATTGATTTTTCCACAATTTTTTATGTGAGCCACGTAATGATTCGACTGTTTCCGAATTTGACGCAAACTTCGACGTTGACGCGGTGTTGCGATCCCCTCGCCGCTCGATGCAGAGTTTATCTGCCGTTCATTTCAGATTTTTCGACGGGAGTCACGTGATTTTTCGGATGTTCTCTGAGTCTAGCGTCAACTTCGAACCCGAACCGGAATTTCGATGACCTCGACGCACGGTATCAAGCTGATCTGTGATGCATTGCCGATTTTCGCCCGTGAGTCACGTGATCTTGCTTTGACCAATTTCAACCTTCAGAGCGAGTTGAGATCTCCACGACGCAAGATACAAAGTGGCTGGTTGATTCGTTTCTCAATTTGACCCGAAAACACGTGATTTTACGAATGTTTTCCAAGTTCAACGTCAACTTTAACCTCGACAAGTTGTTTCGATCTTTTCGCCGCAAGATACAAAGTTGCTTTCCTTTTGATTTCCGATTCTCATCGGCGGGTCAGGTCGTTTTTCAAATGTTTTTCAAGTCCGACGGCGACTCTGATATTGATTCTCCCACATTTTTTTATGTGAGCCACGTTATGATTCGAATGTTTGCGAGTTTGACGCAAACTCCGACGTTGACGGAGTGTTGCGATCCCCTCGCCGCTCGATGCAGAGTTTCTCTGCCGTTCATTTCAGATTTTCCGACGGAAGTCACGTGATTTGTCGGATGTTCTCTGAGTCTAGCGTCAACTTCGAACCTGAACCGGAATTTTGATGACCTCGACGTACGGTATCAAGCTGATCTGTGATTCATTGCCGATTTTCGCCCGTGAGTCACGTGATCTTGCTTTGACCAATTTCAACCTTCAGAGCGAGTTGAGATCTCCACGACGCAAGATACAAAGTGGCTGGTTGATTCGTTTCTCAATTTGACCCGAAAACACGTGATTTTACGTATGTTTTCCAAGTTCAACGTCAACTTTAACCTCGACAAGTTGTTTCGATCTTTTCGCCGCAAGATACAAAGTTGCTCTCCTTTTGATTTCCGATTCTCATCGGTGGGTCAGGTCGTTTTTCAAATATTTTTCAAGTCCGACGGCGACTCTGATATTGATTTTTCCACAATTTTTTATGTGAGCCACGTAATGATTCGACTGTTTCCGAATTTGACGCAAACTTCGACGTTGACGCGGTGTTGCGATCCCCTCGCCGCTCGATGCAGAGTTTATCTGCCGTTCATTTCAGATTTTTCGACGGGAGTCACGTGATTTTTCGGATGTTCTCTGAGTCTAGCGTCAACTTCGAACCCGAACCGGAATTTCGATGACCTCGACGCACGGTATCAAGCTGATCTGTGATGCATTGCCGATTTTCGCCCGTGAGTCACGTGATCTTGCTTTGACCAATTTCAACCTTCAGAGCGAGTTGAGATCTCCACGACGCAAGATACAAAGTGGCTGGTTGATTCGTTTCTCAATTTGACCCGAAAACACGTGATTTTACGAATGTTTTCCAAGTTCAACGTCAACTTTAACCTCGACAAGTTGTTTCGATCTTTTCGCCGCAAGATACAAAGTTGCTTTCCTTTTGATTTCCGATTCTCATCGGCGGGTCAGGTCGTTTTTCAAATGTTTTTCAAGTCCGACGGCGACTCTGATATTGATTCTCCCACATTTTTTTATGTGAGCCACGTTATGATTCGAATGTTTGCGAGTTTGACGCAAACTCCGACGTTGACGGAGTGTTGCGATCCCCTCGCCGCTCGATGCAGAGTTTCTCTGCCGTTCATTTCAGATTTTCCGACGGAAGTCACGTGATTTGTCGGATGTTCTCTGAGTCTAGCGTCAACTTCGAACCTGAACCGGAATTTTGATGACCTCGACGTACGGTATCAAGCTGATCTGTGATTCATTGCCGATTTTCGCCCGTGAGTCACGTGATCTTGCTTTGACCAATTTCAACCTTCAGAGCGAGTTGAGATCTCCACGACGCAAGATACAAAGTGGCTGGTTGATTCGTTTCTCAATTTGACCCGAAAACACGTGATTTTACGTATGTTTTCCAAGTTCAACGTCAACTTTAACCTCGACAAGTTGTTTCGATCTTTTCGCCGCAAGATACAAAGTTGCTCTCCTTTTGATTTCCGATTCTCATCGGTGGGTCAGGTCGTTTTTCAAATATTTTTCAAGTCCGACGGCGACTCTGATATTGATTTTTCCACAATTTTTTATGTGAGCCACGTAATGATTCGACTGTTTCCGAATTTGACGCAAACTTCGACGTTGACGCGGTGTTGCGATCCCCTCGCCGCTCGATGCAGAGTTTATCTGCCGTTCATTTCAGATTTTTCGACGGGAGTCACGTGATTTTTCGGATGTTCTCTGAGTCTAGCGTCAACTTCGAACCCGAACCGGAATTTCGATGACCTCGACGCACGGTATCAAGCTGATCTGTGATGCATTGCCGATTTTCGCCCGTGAGTCACGTGATCTTGCTTTGACCAATTTCAACCTTCAGAGCGAGTTGAGATCTCCACGACGCAAGATACAAAGTGGCTGGTTGATTCGTTTCTCAATTTGACCCGAAAACACGTGATTTTACGAATGTTTTCCAAGTTCAACGTCAACTTTAACCTCGACAAGTTGTTTCGATCTTTTCGCCGCAAGATACAAAGTTGCTTTCCTTTTGATTTCCGATTCTCATCGGCGGGTCAGGTCGTTTTTCAAATGTTTTTCAAGTCCGACGGCGACTCTGATATTGATTCTCCCACATTTTTTTATGTGAGCCACGTTATGATTCGAATGTTTGCGAGTTTGACGCAAACTCCGACGTTGACGGAGTGTTGCGATCCCCTCGCCGCTCGATGCAGAGTTTCTCTGCCGTTCATTTCAGATTTTCCGACGGAAGTCACGTGATTTGTCGGATGTTCTCTGAGTCTAGCGTCAACTTCGAACCTGAACCGGAATTTTGATGACCTCGACGTACGGTATCAAGCTGATCTGTGATTCATTGCCGATTTTCGCCCGTGAGTCACGTGATCTTGCTTTGACCAATTTCAACCTTCAGAGCGAGTTGAGATCTCCACGACGCAAGATACAAAGTGGCTGGTTGATTCGTTTCTCAATTTGACCCGAAAACACGTGATTTTACGTATGTTTTCCAAGTTCAACGTCAACTTTAACCTCGACAAGTTGTTTCGATCTTTTCGCCGCAAGATACAAAGTTGCTCTCCTTTTGATTTCCGATTCTCATCGGTGGGTCAGGTCGTTTTTCAAATATTTTTCAAGTCCGACGGCGACTCTGATATTGATTTTTCCACAATTTTTTATGTGAGCCACGTAATGATTCGACTGTTTCCGAATTTGACGCAAACTTCGACGTTGACACGGTGTTGCGATCCCCTCGCCGCTCGATGCAGAGTTTATCTGCCGTTCATTTCAGATTTTTCGACGGGAGTCACGTGATTTTTCGGATGTTCTCTGAGTCTAGCGTCAACTTCGAACCCGAACCGGAATTTCGATGACCTCGACGCACGGTATCAAGCTGATCTGTGATGCATTGCCGATTTTCGCCCGTGAGTCACGTGATCTTGCTTTGACCAATTTCAACCTTCAGAGCGAGTTGAGATCTCCACGACGCAAGATACAAAGTGGCTGGTTGATTCGTTTCTCAATTTGACCCGAAAACACGTGATTTTACGAATGTTTTCCAAGTTCAACGTCAACTTTAACCTCGACAAGTTGTTTCGATCTTTTCGCCGCAAGATACAAAGTTGCTTTCCTTTTGATTTCCGATTCTCATCGGCGGGTCAGGTCGTTTTTCAAATGTTTTTCAAGTCCGACGGCGACTCTGATATTGATTCTCCCACATTTTTTTATGTGAGCCACGTTATGATTCGAATGTTTGCGAGTTTGACGCAAACTCCGACGTTGACGGAGTGTTGCGATCCCCTCGCCGCTCGATGCAGAGTTTCTCTGCCGTTCATTTCAGATTTTCCGACGGAAGTCACGTGATTTGTCGGATGTTCTCTGAGTCTAGCGTCAACTTCGAACCTGAACCGGAATTTTGATGACCTCGACGTACGGTATCAAGCTGATCTGTGATTCATTGCCGATTTTCACCCGTGAGTCACGTGATCTTGCTTCGACCAATTTCGACCTCCAGAGCGAGTTAAGATCTCCTCGACGCAAGATACAAAGTGGCTGGTTGATTCGTTTCTCAATTTGACCCGAAAACACGTGATTTTACGAATGTTTTCCAAGTTCAACGTCAACTTTAACCTCGACAAGTTGTTTCGATCTTTTCGCCGCAAGATACAAAGTTGCTCTCCTTTTGATTTCCGATTCTCATCGGCGGGTCAGGTCGTTTTTCAAATGTTTTTCAAGTCCGACGGCGACTCTGATATTGATTCTCCCACATTTTTTTATGTGAGCCACGTTATGATTCGAATGTTTGCGAGTTTGACGCAAACTCCGACGTTGACGGGGTGTTGCGATCCCCTCGCCGCTCGATGCAGAGTTTCTCTGCCGTTCATTTCAGATTTTCCGACGGGAGTCACGTGATTTGTCGGATGTTCTCTGAGTCTAGCGTCAACTTCGAACCTGAACCGGAATTTTGATGACCTCGACGTACGGTATCAAGCTGATCTGTGATTCATTGCCGATTTTCACCCGTGAGTCACGTGATGTTGCTTCGACCAATTTCGACCTCCAGAGCGAGTTAAGATCTCCTCGACGCAAGATACAAAGTGGCTGGTTGATTCGTTTCTCAATTTGACCCGAAAACACGTGATTTTACGAATGTTTTCCAAGTTCAACGTCAACTTTAACCTCGACAAGTTGTTTCGATCTTCTCGCCGCAAGATACAAAGTTGCTCTCCTTTTGATTTCCGATTCTCATCGGCGGGTCAGGTCGTTTTTCAAATGTTTTTCAAGTCCGACGGCGACTCTGATATTGATTCTCCCACATTTTTTTATGTGAGCCACGTTATGATTCGAATGTTTGCGAGTTTGACGCAAACTCCGACGTTGACGGGGTGTTGCGATCCCCTCGCCGCTCGATGCAGAGTTTCTCTGCCGTTCATTTCAGATTTTCCGACGGAAGTCACGTGATTTGTCGGATGTTCTCTGAGTCTAGCGTCAACTTCGAACCTGAACCGGAATTTTGATGACCTCGACGTACGGTATCAAGCTGATCTGTGATTCATTGCCGATTTTTACCCGTGAGTCACGTGATCTTGCTTCGACCAATTTCGACCTCCAGAGCGAGTTAAGATCTCCTCGACGCAAGATACAAAGTGGCTGGTTGATTCGTTTCTCAATTTGACCCGAAAACACGTGATTTTACGAATGTTTTCCAAGTTCAACGTCGACTTTAACCTCGACAAGTTGTTTCGATCTTTCCGCCGCAAGATACAAAGTTGCTCGCCCGTTGATTTCCGATTCTCATTGGTGGGTCAGGTCGTTTTTCAAATATTTTTCAAGTCCGACGGCGACTCTGATATTGATTTTTCTACAATTTTTTATGTGAGCCACGTAATGATTCGACTGTTTCCGAAATTGACGCAAACTTCGACGTTGACGCGGTGTTGCGATCCCCTCGCCGCTCGATGCAGAGTTTCTCTGCCGTTCATTTCAGATTTTCCGACGGGAGTCACGTGATTTGTCGGATGTTCTCTGAGTCTAGCGTCAACTTCGAACCCGAACCGGAATTTCGATGACCTCGACGCACGGTATCAAGCTGATCTGTGATGCATTGCCGATTTTCGCCCGTGAGTCACGTGATCTTGCTTTGACCAATTTCAACCTTCAGAGCGAGTTGAGATCTTCACGACGCAAGATACAAAGTGGCTGGTTAATTCGGTGCTCAAGTTGACTCAGAGACACGTGATTTTACGAATGTTTTCCAAGTTCAACGTCAACTGTAATCTCGACAAGTTGTTTCGATCTTTTCGCCGCAAGATACACAGTTGCTTTTCGGTTGATTTCCGATTCTCATCGGCGGGTCAGGTCGTTTTTCGAATGTTTTTCAAGTCCGACGGCGACTCTGATATTGATTCTCCCACATTTTTTTATGTGAGCCACGTTATGATTCGAATGTTTGCGAGTTTGACGCAAACTCCGACGTTGACGGGGTGTTGCGATCCCCGCGCCGCTCGATGCAGAGTTTCTCTGCCGTTCATTTCAGATTTTCCGACGGGAGTCACGTGATTTGTCGGATGTTCTCTGAGTCTAGCGTCAACTTCGAACCTGAACCGGAATTTTGATGACCTCGACGTACGGTATCAAGCTGATCTGTGATTCATTGCCGATTTTTACCCGTGAGTCACGTGATCTTGCTTCGACCAATTCCGACCTCCAGAGCGAGTTAAGATCTCCTCGACGCAAGATACAAAGTGGCTGGTTGATTCGTTTCTCAATTTGACCCGAAAACACGTGATTTTACGAATGTTTTCCAAGTTCAACGTCGACTTTAACCTCGACAAGTTGTTTCGATCTTTCCGCCGCAAGATACAAAGTTGCTCTCCCGTTGATTTCCGATTCTCATTGGTGGGTCAGGTCGTTTTTCAAATGTTTTTCAAGTCCGACGGCGACTCTGATATTGATTCTCCCACATTTTTTTATGTGAGCCACGTTATGATTCGAATGTTTGCGAGTTTGACGCAAACTCCGACGTTGACGGGGTGTTGCGATCCCCTCGCCGCTCGATGCAGAGTTTCTCTGCCGTTCATTTCAGATTTTCCGACGGGAGTCACGTGATTTGTCGGATGTTCTCTGAGTCTAGCGTCAACTTCGAACCCGAACCGGAATTTCGATGACCTCGACGCACGGTATCAAGCTGATCTGTGATGCATTGCCGATTTTCGCCCGTGAGTCACGTGATCTTGCTTTGACCAATTTCAACCTTCAGAGCGAGTTGAGATCTCCACGACGCAAGATACAAAGTGGCTGGTTGATTCGTTTCTCAATTTGACCCGAAAACACGTGATTTTACGAATGTTTTCCAAGTTCAACGTCAACTTTAACCTCGACAAGTTGTTTCGATCTTTTCGCCGCAAGATACAAAGTTGCTCTCCTTTTGATTTCCGATTCTCATCGGTGGGTCAGGTCGTTTTTCAAATATTTTTCAAGTCCGACGGCGACTCTGACATTGATTTTTCTACAATTTTTTATGTGAGCCACGTAATGATTCGACTATTTCCGAATTTGACGCAAACTTCGACGTTGACGAGGCGTTGCGATCCCCTCGCCGCTCGATGCAGAGTTTATCTGCCGTTCATTTCAGATTTTTCGACGGGAGTCACGTGATTTTTCGGATGTTCTCTGAGTCTAGCGTCAACTTCGAACTCGAACCGGAATTTCGATGACCTCGACGCACGGTATCAAGCTGATCTGTGATGCATTGCCGATTTTCCCCCGTGAGTCACGTGATCTTGCTTTGACCAATTTCAACCTTCAGAGCGAGTTGAGATCTCCACGACGCAAGATACAAAGTGGCTGGTTAATTCGGTGCTCAAGTTGACTCAGAGACACGTGATTTTACGAATGTTTTCCAAGTTCAACGTCAACTGTAATCTCGACAAGTTGTTTCGATCTTTTCGCCGCAAGATACACAGTTGCTTTTCGGTTGATTTCCGATTCTCATCGGCGGGTCAGGTCGTTTTTCAAATGTTTTTCAAGTCCGACGGCGACTCTGATATTGATTCTCCCACATTTTTTTATGTGAGCCACGTTATGATTCGAATGTTTGCGAGTTTGACGCAAACTCCGACGTTGACGGGGTGTTGCGATCCCCTCGCCGCTCGATGCAGAGTTTCTCTGCCGTTCATTTCAGATTTTCCGACGGGAGTCACGTGATTTGTCGGATGTTCTCTGAGTCTAGCGTCAACTTCGAACCTGAACCGGAATTTTGATGACCTCGACGTACGGTATCAAGCTGATCTGTGATTCATTGCCGATTTTTACCCGTGAGTCACGTGATCTTGCTTCGACCAATTTCGACCTCCAGAGCGAGTTAAGATCTCCTCGACGCAAGATACAAAGTGGCTGGTTGACTCGTTTCTCAATTTGACCCGAAAACACGTGATTTTACGTATGTTTTCCAAGTTCAACGTCAACTTTAACCTCGACAAGTTGTTTCGATCTTTTCGCCGCAAGATACAAAGTTGCTCTTCTTTTGATTTCCGATTCTCATCGGTGGGTCAGGTCGTTTTTCAAATATTTTTCAAGTCCGACGGCGACTCTGATATTGATTTTTCCACAATTTTTTATGTGAGCCACGTAATGATTCGACTGTTTCCGAATTTGACGCAAACTTCGACGTTGACGGGGTGTTGCGATCCCCTCGCCGCTCGATGCAGAGTTTCTCTGCCGTTCATTTCAGATTTTCCGACGGAAGTCACGTGATTTGTCGGATGTTCTCTGAGTCTAGCGTCAACTTCGAACCCGAACCGGACTTTCGATGACCTCGACGCACGGTATCAAGCTGATCTGTGATGCATTGCCGATTTTCGCCCGTGAGTCACGTGATCTTGCTTTGACCAATTTCAACCTTCAGAGCGAGTTGAGATCTCCACGACGCAAGATACAAAGTGGCTGGTTAATTCGGTGCTCAAGTTGACTCAGAGACACGTGATTTTACGAATGTTTTCCAAGTTCAACGTCAACTGTAATCTCGACAAGTTGTTTCGATCTTTTCGCCGCAAGATACACAGTTGCTTTTCGGTTGATTTCCGATTCTCATCGGCGGGTCAGGTCGTTTTTCGAATGTTTTTCAAGTCCGACGGCGACTCTGATATTGATTCTCCCACATTTTTTTATGTGAGCCACGTTATGATTCGAATGTTTGCGAGTTTGACGCAAACTCCGACGTTGACGGGGTGTTGCGATCCCCGCGCCGCTCGATGCAGAGTTTCTCTGCCGTTCATTTCAGATTTTCCGACGGGAGTCACGTGATTTGTCGGATGTTCTCTGAGTCTAGCGTCAACTTCGAACCTGAACCGGAATTTTGATGACCTCGACGTACGGTATCAAGCTGATCTGTGATTCATTGCCGATTTTTACCCGTGAGTCACGTGATCTTGCTTCGACCAATTCCGACCTCCAGAGCGAGTTAAGATCTCCTCGACGCAAGATACAAAGTGGCTGGTTGATTCGTTTCTCAATTTGACCCGAAAACACGTGATTTTACGAATGTTTTCCAAGTTCAACGTCGACTTTAACCTCGACAAGTTGTTTCGATCTTTCCGCCGCAAGATACAAAGTTGCTCTCCCGTTGATTTCCGATTCTCATTGGTGGGTCAGGTCGTTTTTCAAATGTTTTTCAAGTCCGACGGCGACTCTGATATTGATTCTCCCACATTTTTTTATGTGAGCCACGTTATGATTCGAATGTTTGCGAGTTTGACGCAAACTCCGACGTTGACGGGGTGTTGCGATCCCCTCGCCGCTCGATGCAGAGTTTCTCTGCCGTTCATTTCAGATTTTCCGACGGGAGTCACGTGATTTGTCGGATGTTCTCTGAGTCTAGCGTCAACTTCGAACCCGAACCGGAATTTTGATGACCTCGACGCACGGTATCAAGCTGATCTGTGATGCATTGCCGATTTTCGCCCGTGAGTCACGTGATCTTGCTTTGACCAATTTCAACCTTCAGAGCGAGTTGAGATCTCCACGACGCAAGATACAAAGTGGCTGGTTGATTCGTTTCTCAATTTGACCCGAAAACACGTGATTTTACGAATGTTTTCCAAGTTCAACGTCAACTTTAACCTCGACAAGTTGTTTCGATCTTTTCGCCGCAAGATACAAAGTTGCTCTCCTTTTGATTTCCGATTCTCATCGGTGGGTCAGGTCGTTTTTCAAATATTTTTCAAGTCCGACGGCGACTCTGACATTGATTTTTCTACAATTTTTTATGTGAGCCACGTAATGATTCGACTATTTCCGAATTTGACGCAAACTTCGACGTTGACGAGGCGTTGCGATCCCCTCGCCGCTCGATGCAGAGTTTATCTGCCGTTCATTTCAGATTTTTCGACGGGAGTCACGTGATTTTTCGGATGTTCTCTGAGTCTAGCGTCAACTTCGAACTCGAACCGGAATTTCGATGACCTCGACGCACGGTATCAAGCTGATCTGTGATGCATTGCCGATTTTCGCCCGTGAGTCACGTGATCTTGCTTTGACCAATTTCAACCTTCAGAGCGAGTTGAGATCTCCACGACGCAAGATACAAAGTGGCTGGTTAATTCGGTGCTCAAGTTGACTCAGAGACACGTGATTTTACGAATGTTTTCCAAGTTCAACGTCAACTGTAATCTCGACAAGTTGTTTCGATCTTTTCGCCGCAAGATACACAGTTGCTTTTCGGTTGATTTCCGATTCTCATCGGCGGGTCAGGTCGTTTTTCAAATGTTTTTCAAGTCCGACGGCGACTCTGATATTGATTCTCCCACATTTTTTTATGTGAGCCACGTTATGATTCGAATGTTTGCGAGTTTGACGCAAACTCCGACGTTGACGGGGTGTTGCGATCCCCTCGCCGCTCGATGCAGAGTTTCTCTGCCGTTCATTTCAGATTTTCCGACGGGAGTCACGTGATTTGTCGGATGTTCTCTGAGTCTAGCGTCAACTTCGAACCTGAACCGGAATTTTGATGACCTCGACGTACGGTATCAAGCTGATCTGTGATTCATTGCCGATTTTTACCCGTGAGTCACGTGATCTTGCTTCGACCAATTTCGACCTCCAGAGCGAGTTAAGATCTCCTCGACGCAAGATACAAAGTGGCTGGTTGATTCGTTTCTCAATTTGACCCGAAAACACGTGATTTTACGTATGTTTTCCAAGTTCAACGTCAACTTTAACCTCGACAAGTTGTTTCGATCTTTTCGCCGCAAGATACAAAGTTGCTCTCCTTTTGATTTCCGATTCTCATCGGTGGGTCAGGTCGTTTTTCAAATATTTTTCAAGTCCGACGGCGACTCTGATATTGATTTTTCCACAATTTTTTATGTGAGCCACGTAATGATTCGACTGTTTCCGAATTTGACGCAAACTTCGACGTTGACGGGGTGTTGCGATCCCCTCGCCGCTCGATGCAGAGTTTCTCTGCCGTTCATTTCAGATTTTCCGACGGAAGTCACGTGATTTGTCGGATGTTCTCTGAGTCTAGCGTCAACTTCGAACCTGAACCGGAATTTTGATGACCTCGACGTACGGTATCAAGCTGATCTGTGATTCATTGCCAATTTTCACCCGTGAGTCACGTGATCTTGCTTCGACCAATTTCGACCTCCAGAGCGAGTTAAGATCTCCTCGACGCAAGATACAAAGTGGCTGGTTGATTCGTTTCTCAATTTGACCCGAAAACACGTGATTTTACGAATGTTTTCCAAGTTCAACGTCAACTTTAACCTCGACAAGTTGTTTCGATCTTTTCGCCGCAAGATACAAAGTTGCTCTCCTTTTGATTTCCGATTCTCATCGGCGGGTCAGGTCGTTTTTCAAATGTTTTTCAAGTCCGACGGCGACTCTGATATTGATTCTCCCACATTTTTTTATGTGAGCCACGTTATGATTCGAATGTTTGCGAGTTTGACGCAAACTCCGACGTTGACGGGGTGTTGCGATCCCCTCGCCGCTCGATGCAGAGTTTCTCTGCCGTTCATTTCAGATTTTCCGACGGAAGTCACGTGATTTGTCGGATGTTCTCTGAGTCTAGCGTCAACTTCGAACCTGAACCGGAATTTTGATGACCTCGACGTACGGTATCAAGCTGATCTGTGATTCATTGCCGATTTTTACCCGTGAGTCACGTGATCTTGCTTCGACCAATTTCGACCTCCAGAGCGAGTTAAGATCTCCTCGACGCAAGATACAAAGTGGCTGGTTGATTCGTTTCTCAATTTGACCCGAAAACACGTGATTTTACGAATGTTTTCCAAGTTCAACGTCGACTTTAACCTCGACAAGTTGTTTCGATCTTTCCGCCGCAAGATACAAAGTTGCTCTCCCGTTGATTTCCGATTCTCATTGGTGGGTCAGGTCGTTTTTCAAATATTTTTCAAGTCCGACGGCGACTCTGATATTGATTTTTCTACAATTTTTTATGTGAGCCACGTAATGATTCGACTGTTTCCGAATTTGACGCAAACTTCGACGTTGACGCGGTGTTGCGATCCCCTCGCCGCTCGATGCAGAGTTTATCTGCCGTTCATTTCAGATTTTTCGACGGGAGTCACGTGATTTTTCGGATGTTCTCTGAGTCTAGCGTCAACTTCGAACCCGAACCGGAATTTCGATGACCTCGACGCACGGTATCAAGCTGATCTGTGATGCATTGCCGATTTTCGCCCGTGAGTCACGTGATCTTGCTTTGACCAATTTCAACCTTCAGAGCGAGTTGAGATCTCCACGACGCAAGATACAAAGTGGCTGGTTGATTCGTTTCTCAATTTGACCCGAAAACACGTGATTTTACGTATGTTTTCCAAGTTCAACGTCAACTTTAACCTCGACAAGTTGTTTCGATCTTTTCGCCGCAAGATACAAAGTTGCTCTCCTTTTGATTTCCGATTCTCATCGGTGGGTCAGGTCGTTTTTCAAATATTTTTCAAGTCCGACGGCGACTCTGATATTGATTTTTCCACAATTTTTTATGTGAGCCACGTAATGATTCGACTGTTTCCGAATTTGACGCAAACTTCGACGTTGACGCGGTGTTGCGATCCCCTCGCCGCTCGATGCAGAGTTTATCTGCCGTTCATTTCAGATTTTTCGACGGGAGTCACGTGATTTTTCGGATGTTCTCTGAGTCTAGCGTCAACTTCGAACCCGAACCGGAATTTCGATGACCTCGACGCACGGTATCAAGCTGATCTGTGATGCATTGCCGATTTTCGCCCGTGAGTCACGTGATCTTGCTTTGACCAATTTCAACCTTCAGAGCGAGTTGAGATCTCCACGACGCAAGATACAAAGTGGCTGGTTGATTCGTTTCTCAATTTGACCCGAAAACACGTGATTTTCCGTATGTTTTCCAAGTTCAACGTCAACTTTAACCTCGACAAGTTGTTTCGATCTTTTCGCCGCAAGATACAAAGTTGCTCTCCTTTTGATTTCCGATTCTCATCGGTGGGTCAGGTCGTTTTTCAAATATTTTTCAAGTCCGACGGCGACTCTGATATTGATTTTTCCACAATTTTTTATGTGAGCCACGTAATGATTCGACTGTTTCCGAATTTGACGCAAACTTCGACGTTGACGGGGTGTTGCGATCCCCTCGCCGCTCGATGCAGAGTTTCTCTGCCGTTCATTTCAGATTTTCCGACGGAAGTCACGTGATTTGTCGGATGTTCTCTGAGTCTAGCGTCAACTTCGAACCTGAACCGGAATTTTGATGACCTCGACGTACGGTATCAAGCTGATCTGTGATTCATTGCCAATTTTCACCCGTGAGTCACGTGATCTTGCTTCGACCAATTTCGACCTCCAGAGCGAGTTAAGATCTCCTCGACGCAAGATACAAAGTGGCTGGTTGATTCGTTTCTCAATTTGACCCGAAAACACGTGATTTTACGAATGTTTTCCAAGTTCAACGTCAACTTTAACCTCGACAAGTTGTTTCGATCTTTTCGCCGCAAGATACAAAGTTGCTCTCCTTTTGATTTCCGATTCTCATCGGCGGGTCAGGTCGTTTTTCAAATGTTTTTCAAGTCCGACGGCGACTCTGATATTGATTCTCCCACATTTTTTTATGTGAGCCACGTTATGATTCGAATGTTTGCGAGTTTGACGCAAACTCCGACGTTGACGGGGTGTTGCGATCCCCTCGCCGCTCGATGCAGAGTTTCTCTGCCGTTCATTTCAGATTTTCCGACGGAAGTCACGTGATTTGTCGGATGTTCTCTGAGTCTAGCGTCAACTTCGAACCTGAACCGGAATTTTGATGACCTCGACGTACGGTATCAAGCTGATCTGTGATTCATTGCCGATTTTTACCCGTGAGTCACGTGATCTTGCTTCGACCAATTTCGACCTCCAGAGCGAGTTAAGATCTCCTCGACGCAAGATACAAAGTGGCTGGTTGATTCGTTTCTCAATTTGACCCGAAAACACGTGATTTTACGAATGTTTTCCAAGTTCAACGTCGACTTTAACCTCGACAAGTTGTTTCGATCTTTCCGCCGCAAGATACAAAGTTGCTCTCCCGTTGATTTCCGATTCTCATTGGTGGGTCAGGTCGTTTTTCAAATATTTTTCAAGTCCGACGGCGACTCTGATATTGATTTTTCTACAATTTTTTATGTGAGCCACGTAATGATTCGACTGTTTCCGAATTTGACGCAAACTTCGACGTTGACGCGGTGTTGCGATCCCCTCGCCGCTCGATGCAGAGTTTATCTGCCGTTCATTTCAGATTTTTCGACGGGAGTCACGTGATTTTTCGGATGTTCTCTGAGTCTAGCGTCAACTTCGAACCCGAACCGGAATTTCGATGACCTCGACGCACGGTATCAAGCTGATCTGTGATGCATTGCCGATTTTCGCCCGTGAGTCACGTGATCTTGCTTTGACCAATTTCAACCTTCAGAGCGAGTTGAGATCTCCACGACGCAAGATACAAAGTGGCTGGTTGATTCGTTTCTCAATTTGACCCGAAAACACGTGATTTTACGTATGTTTTCCAAGTTCAACGTCAACTTTAACCTCGACAAGTTGTTTCGATCTTTTCGCCGCAAGATACAAAGTTGCTCTCCTTTTGATTTCCGATTCTCATCGGTGGGTCAGGTCGTTTTTCAAATATTTTTCAAGTCCGACGGCGACTCTGATATTGATTTTTCCACAATTTTTTATGTGAGCCACGTAATGATTCGACTGTTTCCGAATTTGACGCAAACTTCGACGTTGACGCGGTGTTGCGATCCCCTCGCCGCTCGATGCAGAGTTTATCTGCCGTTCATTTCAGATTTTTCGACGGGAGTCACGTGATTTTTCGGATGTTCTCTGAGTCTAGCGTCAACTTCGAACCCGAACCGGAATTTCGATGACCTCGACGCACGGTATCAAGCTGATCTGTGATGCATTGCCGATTTTCGCCCGTGAGTCACGTGATCTTGCTTTGACCAATTTCAACCTTCAGAGCGAGTTGAGATCTCCACGACGCAAGATACAAAGTGGCTGGTTGATTCGTTTCTCAATTTGACCCGAAAACACGTGATTTTACGAATGTTTTCCAAGTTCAACGTCAACTTTAACCTCGACAAGTTGTTTCGATCTTTTCGCCGCAAGATACAAAGTTGCTTTCCTTTTGATTTCCGATTCTCATCGGCGGGTCAGGTCGTTTTTCAAATGTTTTTCAAGTCCGACGGCGACTCTGATATTGATTCTCCCACATTTTTTTATGTGAGCCACGTTATGATTCGAATGTTTGCGAGTTTGACGCAAACTCCGACGTTGACGGGGTGTTGCGATCCCCTCGCCGCTCGATGCAGAGTTTCTCTGCCGTTCATTTCAGATTTTCCGACGGAAGTCACGTGATTTGTCGGATGTTCTCTGAGTCTAGCGTCAACTTCGAACCTGAACCGGAATTTTGATGACCTCGACGTACGGTATCAAGCTGATCTGTGATTCATTGCCGATTTTTACCCGTGAGTCACGTGATCTTGCTTCGACCAATTTCGACCTCCAGAGCGAGTTAAGATCTCCTCGACGCAAGATACAAAGTGGCTGGTTGATTCGTTTCTCAATTTGACCCGAAAACACGTGATTTTACGAATGTTTTCCAAGTTCAACGTCGACTTTAACCTCGACAAGTTGTTTCGATCTTTCCGCCGCAAGATACAAAGTTGCTCTCCCGTTGATTTCCGATTCTCATTGGTGGGTCAGGTCGTTTTTCAAATATTTTTCAAGTCCGACGGCGACTCTGATATTGATTTTTCTACAATTTTTTATGTGAGCCACGTAATGATTCGACTGTTTCCGAATTTGACGCAAACTTCGACGTTGACGCGGTGTTGCGATCCCCTCGCCGCTCGATGCAGAGTTTATCTGCCGTTCATTTCAGATTTTTCGACGGGAGTCACGTGATTTTTCGGATGTTCTCTGAGTCTAGCGTCAACTTCGAACCCGAACCGGAATTTCGATGACCTCGACGCACGGTATCAAGCTGATCTGTGATGCATTGCCGATTTTCGCCCGTGAGTCACGTGATCTTGCTTTGACCAATTTCAACCTTCAGAGCGAGTTGAGATCTCCACGACGCAAGATACAAAGTGGCTGGTTGATTCGTTTCTCAATTTGACCCGAAAACACGTGATTTTACGTATGTTTTCCAAGTTCAACGTCAACTTTAACCTCGACAAGTTGTTTCGATCTTTTCGCCGCAAGATACAAAGTTGCTCTCCTTTTGATTTCCGATTCTCATCGGTGGGTCAGGTCGTTTTTCAAATATTTTTCAAGTCCGACGGCGACTCTGATATTGATTTTTCCACAATTTTTTATGTGAGCCACGTAATGATTCGACTGTTTCCGAATTTGACGCAAACTTCGACGTTGACGCGGTGTTGCGATCCCCTCGCCGCTCGATGCAGAGTTTATCTGCCGTTCATTTCAGATTTTTCGACGGGAGTCACGTGATTTTTCGGATGTTCTCTGAGTCTAGCGTCAACTTCGAACCCGAACCGGAATTTCGATGACCTCGACGCACGGTATCAAGCTGATCTGTGATGCATTGCCGATTTTCGCCCGTGAGTCACGTGATCTTGCTTTGACCAATTTCAACCTTCAGAGCGAGTTGAGATCTCCACGACGCAAGATACAAAGTGGCTGGTTGATTCGTTTCTCAATTTGACCCGAAAACACGTGATTTTACGAATGTTTTCCAAGTTCAACGTCAACTTTAACCTCGACAAGTTGTTTCGATCTTTTCGCCGCAAGATACAAAGTTGCTTTCCTTTTGATTTCCGATTCTCATCGGCGGGTCAGGTCGTTTTTCAAATGTTTTTCAAGTCCGACGGCGACTCTGATATTGATTCTCCCACATTTTTTTATGTGAGCCACGTTATGATTCGAATGTTTGCGAGTTTGACGCAAACTCCGACGTTGACGGGGTGTTGCGATCCCCTCGCCGCTCGATGCAGAGTTTCTCTGCCGTTCATTTCAGATTTTCCGACGGAAGTCACGTGATTTGTCGGATGTTCTCTGAGTCTAGCGTCAACTTCGAACCTGAACCGGAATTTTGATGACCTCGACGTACGGTATCAAGCTGATCTGTGATTCATTGCCGATTTTCACCCGTGAGTCACGTGATCTTGCTTCGACCAATTTCGACCTCCAGAGCGAGTTAAGATCTCCTCGACGCAAGATACAAAGTGGCTGGTTGATTCGTTTCTCAATTTGACCCGAAAACACGTGATTTTACGAATGTTTTCCAAGTTCAACGTCAACTTTAACCTCGACAAGTTGTTTCGATCTTTTCGCCGCAAGATACAAAGTTGCTCTCCTTTTGATTTCCGATTCTCATCGGCGGGTCAGGTCGTTTTTCAAATGTTTTTCAAGTCCGACGGCGACTCTGATATTGATTCTCCCACATTTTTTTATGTGAGCCACGTTATGATTCGAATGTTTGCGAGTTTGACGCAAACTCCGACGTTGACGGGGTGTTGCGATCCCCTCGCCGCTCGATGCAGAGTTTCTCTGCCGTTCATTTCAGATTTTCCGACGGGAGTCACGTGATTTGTCGGATGTTCTCTGAGTCTAGCGTCAACTTCGAACCTGAACCGGAATTTTGATGACCTCGACGTACGGTATCAAGCTGATCTGTGATTCATTGCCGATTTTCACCCGTGAGTCACGTGATGTTGCTTCGACCAATTTCGACCTCCAGAGCGAGTTAAGATCTCCTCGACGCAAGATACAAAGTGGCTGGTTGATTCGTTTCTCAATTTGACCCGAAAACACGTGATTTTACGAATGTTTTCCAAGTTCAACGTCGACTTTAACCTCGACAAGTTGTTTCGATCTTTTCGCCGCAAGATACAAAGTTGCTCTCCCGTTGATTTCCGATTCTCATTGGTGAGTCAGGTCGTTTTTCAAATATTTTTCAAGTCCGACGGCGACTCTGATATTGATTTTTCTACAATTTTTTATGTGAGCCACGTAATGATTCGACTGTTTCCGAATTTGACGCAAACTTCGACGTTGACGCGGTGTTGCGATCCCCTCGCCGCTCGATGCAGAGTTTATCTGCCGTTCATTTCAGATTTTTCGACGGGAGTCACGTGATTTTTCGGATGTTCTCTGAGTCTAGCGTCAACTTCGAACCCGAACCGGAATTTCGATGACCTCGACGCACGGTATCAAGCTGATCTGTGATGCATTGCCGATTTTCGCCCGTGAGTCACGTGATCTTGCTTTGACCAATTTCAACCTTCAGAGCGAGTTGAGATCTCCACGACGCAAGATACAAAGTGGCTGGTTGATTCGTTTCTCAATTTGACCCGAAAACACGTGATTTTACGTATGTTTTCCAAGTTCAACGTCAACTTTAACCTCGACAAGTTGTTTCGATCTTTTCGCCGCAAGATACAAAGTTGCTCTCCTTTTGATTTCCGATTCTCATCGGCGGGTCAGGTCGTTTTTCAAATGTTTTTCAAATCCGACGGCGACTCTGATATTGATTCTCCCACATTTTTTTATGTGAGCCACGTTATGATTCGAATGTTTGCGAGTTTGACGCAAACTCCGACGTTGACGGGGTGTTGCGATCCCCTCGCCGCTCGATGCAGAGTTTCTCTGCCGTTCATTTCAGATTTTCCGACGGGAGTCACGTGATTTGTCGGATGTTCTCTGAGTCTAGCGTCAACTTCGAACCTGAACCGGAATTTTGATGACCTCGACGTACGGTATCAAGCTGATCTGTGATTCATTGCCAATTTTCACCCGTGAGTCACGTGATCTTGCTTCGACCAATTTCGACCTCCAGAGCGAGTTAAGATCTCCTCGACGCAAGATACAAAGTGGCTGGTTGATTCGTTTCTCAATTTGACCCGAAAACACGTGATTTTACGAATGTTTTCCAAGTTCAACGTCAACTTTAACCTCGACAAGTTGTTTCGATCTTTTCGCCGCAAGATACAAAGTTGCTCTCCTTTTGATTTCCGATTCTCATCGGCGGGTCAGGTCGTTTTTCAAATGTTTTTCAAGTCCGACGGCGACTCTGATATTGATTCTCCCACATTTTTTTATGTGAGCCACGTTATGATTCGAATGTTTGCGAGTTTGACGCAAACTCCGACGTTGACGGGGTGTTGCGATCCCCTCGCCGCTCGATGCAGAGTTTCTCTGCCGTTCATTTCAGATTTTCCGACGGAAGTCACGTGATTTGTCGGATGTTCTCTGAGTCTAGCGTCAACTTCGAACCTGAACCGGAATTTTGATGACCTCGACGTACGGTATCAAGCTGATCTGTGATTCATTGCCGATTTTTACCCGTGAGTCACGTGATCTTGCTTCGACCAATTTCGACCTCCAGAGCGAGTTAAGATCTCCTCGACGCAAGATACAAAGTGGCTGGTTGATTCGTTTCTCAATTTGACCCGAAAACACGTGATTTTACGAATGTTTTCCAAGTTCAACGTCGACTTTAACCTCGACAAGTTGTTTCGATCTTTCCGCCGCAAGATACAAAGTTGCTCTCCCGTTGATTTCCGATTCTCATTGGTGGGTCAGGTCGTTTTTCAAATATTTTTCAAGTCCGACGGCGACTCTGATATTGATTTTTCTACAATTTTTTATGTGAGCCACGTAATGATTCGACTGTTTCCGAATTTGACGCAAACTTCGACGTTGACGCGGTGTTGCGATCCCCTCGCCGCTCGATGCAGAGTTTATCTGCCGTTCATTTCAGATTTTTCGACGGGAGTCACGTGATTTTTCGGATGTTCTCTGAGTCTAGCGTCAACTTCGAACCCGAACCGGAATTTCGATGACCTCGACGCACGGTATCAAGCTGATCTGTGATGCATTGCCGATTTTCGCCCGTGAGTCACGTGATCTTGCTTTGACCAATTTCAACCTTCAGAGCGAGTTGAGATCTCCACGACGCAAGATACAAAGTGGCTGGTTGATTCGTTTCTCAATTTGACCCGAAAACACGTGATTTTACGTATGTTTTCCAAGTTCAACGTCAACTTTAACCTCGACAAGTTGTTTCGATCTTTTCGCCGCAAGATACAAAGTTGCTCTCCTTTTGATTTCCGATTCTCATCGGTGGGTCAGGTCGTTTTTCAAATATTTTTCAAGTCCGACGGCGACTCTGATATTGATTTTTCCACAATTTTTTATGTGAGCCACGTAATGATTCGACTGTTTCCGAATTTGACGCAAACTTCGACGTTGACGCGGTGTTGCGATCCCCTCGCCGCTCGATGCAGAGTTTATCTGCCGTTCATTTCAGATTTTTCGACGGGAGTCACGTGATTTTTCGGATGTTCTCTGAGTCTAGCGTCAACTTCGAACCCGAACCGGAATTTCGATGACCTCGACGCACGGTATCAAGCTGATCTGTGATGCATTGCCGATTTTCGCCCGTGAGTCACGTGATCTTGCTTTGACCAATTTCAACCTTCAGAGCGAGTTGAGATCTCCACGACGCAAGATACAAAGTGGCTGGTTGATTCGTTTCTCAATTTGACCCGAAAACACGTGATTTTCCGTATGTTTTCCAAGTTCAACGTCAACTTTAACCTCGACAAGTTGTTTCGATCTTTTCGCCGCAAGATACAAAGTTGCTCTCCTTTTGATTTCCGATTCTCATCGGTGGGTCAGGTCGTTTTTCAAATATTTTTCAAGTCCGACGGCGACTCTGATATTGATTTTTCCACAATTTTTTATGTGAGCCACGTAATGATTCGACTGTTTCCGAATTTGACGCAAACTTCGACGTTGACGGGGTGTTGCGATCCCCTCGCCGCTCGATGCAGAGTTTCTCTGCCGTTCATTTCAGATTTTCCGACGGAAGTCACGTGATTTGTCGGATGTTCTCTGAGTCTAGCGTCAACTTCGAACCTGAACCGGAATTTTGATGACCTCGACGTACGGTATCAAGCTGATCTGTGATTCATTGCCAATTTTCACCCGTGAGTCACGTGATCTTGCTTCGACCAATTTCGACCTCCAGAGCGAGTTAAGATCTCCTCGACGCAAGATACAAAGTGGCTGGTTGATTCGTTTCTCAATTTGACCCGAAAACACGTGATTTTACGAATGTTTTCCAAGTTCAACGTCAACTTTAACCTCGACAAGTTGTTTCGATCTTTTCGCCGCAAGATACAAAGTTGCTCTCCTTTTGATTTCCGATTCTCATCGGCGGGTCAGGTCGTTTTTCAAATGTTTTTCAAGTCCGACGGCGACTCTGATATTGATTCTCCCACATTTTTTTATGTGAGCCACGTTATGATTCGAATGTTTGCGAGTTTGACGCAAACTCCGACGTTGACGGGGTGTTGCGATCCCCTCGCCGCTCGATGCAGAGTTTCTCTGCCGTTCATTTCAGATTTTCCGACGGAAGTCACGTGATTTGTCGGATGTTCTCTGAGTCTAGCGTCAACTTCGAACCTGAACCGGAATTTTGATGACCTCGACGTACGGTATCAAGCTGATCTGTGATTCATTGCCGATTTTTACCCGTGAGTCACGTGATCTTGCTTCGACCAATTTCGACCTCCAGAGCGAGTTAAGATCTCCTCGACGCAAGATACAAAGTGGCTGGTTGATTCGTTTCTCAATTTGACCCGAAAACACGTGATTTTACGAATGTTTTCCAAGTTCAACGTCGACTTTAACCTCGACAAGTTGTTTCGATCTTTCCGCCGCAAGATACAAAGTTGCTCTCCCGTTGATTTCCGATTCTCATTGGTGGGTCAGGTCGTTTTTCAAATATTTTTCAAGTCCGACGGCGACTCTGATATTGATTTTTCTACAATTTTTTATGTGAGCCACGTAATGATTCGACTGTTTCCGAATTTGACGCAAACTTCGACGTTGACGCGGTGTTGCGATCCCCTCGCCGCTCGATGCAGAGTTTATCTGCCGTTCATTTCAGATTTTTCGACGGGAGTCACGTGATTTTTCGGATGTTCTCTGAGTCTAGCGTCAACTTCGAACCCGAACCGGAATTTCGATGACCTCGACGCACGGTATCAAGCTGATCTGTGATGCATTGCCGATTTTCGCCCGTGAGTCACGTGATCTTGCTTTGACCAATTTCAACCTTCAGAGCGAGTTGAGATCTCCACGACGCAAGATACAAAGTGGCTGGTTGATTCGTTTCTCAATTTGACCCGAAAACACGTGATTTTACGTATGTTTTCCAAGTTCAACGTCAACTTTAACCTCGACAAGTTGTTTCGATCTTTTCGCCGCAAGATACAAAGTTGCTCTCCTTTTGATTTCCGATTCTCATCGGTGGGTCAGGTCGTTTTTCAAATATTTTTCAAGTCCGACGGCGACTCTGATATTGATTTTTCCACAATTTTTTATGTGAGCCACGTAATGATTCGACTGTTTCCGAATTTGACGCAAACTTCGACGTTGACGCGGTGTTGCGATCCCCTCGCCGCTCGATGCAGAGTTTATCTGCCGTTCATTTCAGATTTTTCGACGGGAGTCACGTGATTTTTCGGATGTTCTCTGAGTCTAGCGTCAACTTCGAACCCGAACCGGAATTTCGATGACCTCGACGCACGGTATCAAGCTGATCTGTGATGCATTGCCGATTTTCGCCCGTGAGTCACGTGATCTTGCTTTGACCAATTTCAACCTTCAGAGCGAGTTGAGATCTCCACGACGCAAGATACAAAGTGGCTGGTTGATTCGTTTCTCAATTTGACCCGAAAACACGTGATTTTACGAATGTTTTCCAAGTTCAACGTCAACTTTAACCTCGACAAGTTGTTTCGATCTTTTCGCCGCAAGATACAAAGTTGCTTTCCTTTTGATTTCCGATTCTCATCGGCGGGTCAGGTCGTTTTTCAAATGTTTTTCAAGTCCGACGGCGACTCTGATATTGATTCTCCCACATTTTTTTATGTGAGCCACGTTATGATTCGAATGTTTGCGAGTTTGACGCAAACTCCGACGTTGACGGGGTGTTGCGATCCCCTCGCCGCTCGATGCAGAGTTTCTCTGCCGTTCATTTCAGATTTTCCGACGGAAGTCACGTGATTTGTCGGATGTTCTCTGAGTCTAGCGTCAACTTCGAACCTGAACCGGAATTTTGATGACCTCGACGTACGGTATCAAGCTGATCTGTGATTCATTGCCGATTTTTACCCGTGAGTCACGTGATCTTGCTTCGACCAATTTCGACCTCCAGAGCGAGTTAAGATCTCCTCGACGCAAGATACAAAGTGGCTGGTTGATTCGTTTCTCAATTTGACCCGAAAACACGTGATTTTACGAATGTTTTCCAAGTTCAACGTCGACTTTAACCTCGACAAGTTGTTTCGATCTTTCCGCCGCAAGATACAAAGTTGCTCTCCCGTTGATTTCCGATTCTCATTGGTGGGTCAGGTCGTTTTTCAAATATTTTTCAAGTCCGACGGCGACTCTGATATTGATTTTTCTACAATTTTTTATGTGAGCCACGTAATGATTCGACTGTTTCCGAATTTGACGCAAACTTCGACGTTGACGCGGTGTTGCGATCCCCTCGCCGCTCGATGCAGAGTTTATCTGCCGTTCATTTCAGATTTTTCGACGGGAGTCACGTGATTTTTCGGATGTTCTCTGAGTCTAGCGTCAACTTCGAACCCGAACCGGAATTTCGATGACCTCGACGCACGGTATCAAGCTGATCTGTGATGCATTGCCGATTTTCGCCCGTGAGTCACGTGATCTTGCTTTGACCAATTTCAACCTTCAGAGCGAGTTGAGATCTCCACGACGCAAGATACAAAGTGGCTGGTTGATTCGTTTCTCAATTTGACCCGAAAACACGTGATTTTACGTATGTTTTCCAAGTTCAACGTCAACTTTAACCTCGACAAGTTGTTTCGATCTTTTCGCCGCAAGATACAAAGTTGCTCTCCTTTTGATTTCCGATTCTCATCGGTGGGTCGGGTCGTTTTTCAAATATTTTTCAAGTCCGACGGCGACTCTGATATTGATTTTTCCACAATTTTTTATGTGAGCCACGTAATGATTCGACTGTTTCCGAATTTGACGCAAACTTCGACGTTGACGCGGTGTTGCGATCCCCTCGCCGCTCGATGCAGAGTTTATCTGCCGTTCATTTCAGATTTTTCGACGGGAGTCACGTGATTTTTCGGATGTTCTCTGAGTCTAGCGTCAACTTCGAACCCGAACCGGAATTTCGATGACCTCGACGCACGGTATCAAGCTGATCTGTGATGCATTGCCGATTTTCGCCCGTGAGTCACGTGATCTTGCTTTGACCAATTTCAACCTTCAGAGCGAGTTGAGATCTCCACGACGCAAGATACAAAGTGGCTGGTTGATTCGTTTCTCAATTTGACCCGAAAACACGTGATTTTACGAATGTTTTCCAAGTTCAACGTCAACTTTAACCTCGACAAGTTGTTTCGATCTTTTCGCCGCAAGATACAAAGTTGCTTTCCTTTTGATTTCCGATTCTCATCGGCGGGTCAGGTCGTTTTTCAAATGTTTTTCAAGTCCGACGGCGACTCTGATATTGATTCTCCCACATTTTTTTATGTGAGCCACGTTATGATTCGAATGTTTGCGAGTTTGACGCAAACTCCGACGTTGACGGGGTGTTGCGATCCCCTCGCCGCTCGATGCAGAGTTTCTCTGCCGTTCATTTCAGATTTTCCGACGGAAGTCACGTGATTTGTCGGATGTTCTCTGAGTCTAGCGTCAACTTCGAACCTGAACCGGAATTTTGATGACCTCGACGTACGGTATCAAGCTGATCTGTGATTCATTGCCGATTTTCACCCGTGAGTCACGTGATCTTGCTTCGACCAATTTCGACCTCCAGAGCGAGTTAAGATCTCCTCGACGCAAGATACAAAGTGGCTGGTTGATTCGTTTCTCAATTTGACCCGAAAACACGTGATTTTACGAATGTTTTCCAAGTTCAACGTCAACTTTAACCTCGACAAGTTGTTTCGATCTTTTCGCCGCAAGATACAAAGTTGCTCTCCTTTTGATTTCCGATTCTCATCGGCGGGTCAGGTCGTTTTTCAAATGTTTTTCAAGTCCGACGGCGACTCTGATATTGATTCTCCCACATTTTTTTATGTGAGCCACGTTATGATTCGAATGTTTGCGAGTTTGACGCAAACTCCGACGTTGACGGGGTGTTGCGATCCCCTCGCCGCTCGATGCAGAGTTTCTCTGCCGTTCATTTCAGATTTTCCGACGGGAGTCACGTGATTTGTCGGATGTTCTCTGAGTCTAGCGTCAACTTCGAACCTGAACCGGAATTTTGATGACCTCGACGTACGGTATCAAGCTGATCTGTGATTCATTGCCGATTTTCACCCGTGAGTCACGTGATGTTGCTTCGACCAATTTCGACCTCCAGAGCGAGTTAAGATCTCCTCGACGCAAGATACAAAGTGGCTGGTTGATTCGTTTCTCAATTTGACCCGAAAACACGTGATTTTACGAATGTTTTCCAAGTTCAACGTCGACTTTAACCTCGACAAGTTGTTTCGATCTTTTCGCCGCAAGATACAAAGTTGCTCTCCCGTTGATTTCCGATTCTCATTGGTGAGTCAGGTCGTTTTTCAAATATTTTTCAAGTCCGACGGCGACTCTGATATTGATTTTTCTACAATTTTTTATGTGAGCCACGTAATGATTCGACTGTTTCCGAATTTGACGCAAACTTCGACGTTGACGCGGTGTTGCGATCCCCTCGCCGCTCGATGCAGAGTTTATCTGCCGTTCATTTCAGATTTTTCGACGGGAGTCACGTGATTTTTCGGATGTTCTCTGAGTCTAGCGTCAACTTCGAACCCGAACCGGAATTTCGATGACCTCGACGCACGGTATCAAGCTGATCTGTGATGCATTGCCGATTTTCGCCCGTGAGTCACGTGATCTTGCTTTGACCAATTTCAACCTTCAGAGCGAGTTGAGATCTCCACGACGCAAGATACAAAGTGGCTGGTTGATTCGTTTCTCAATTTGACCCGAAAACACGTGATTTTACGTATGTTTTCCAAGTTCAACGTCAACTTTAACCTCGACAAGTTGTTTCGATCTTTTCGCCGCAAGATACAAAGTTGCTCTCCTTTTGATTTCCGATTCTCATCGGCGGGTCAGGTCGTTTTTCAAATGTTTTTCAAATCCGACGGCGACTCTGATATTGATTCTCCCACATTTTTTTATGTGAGCCACGTTATGATTCGAATGTTTGCGAGTTTGACGCAAACTCCGACGTTGACGGGGTGTTGCGATCCCCTCGCCGCTCGATGCAGAGTTTCTCTGCCGTTCATTTCAGATTTTCCGACGGGAGTCACGTGATTTGTCGGATGTTCTCTGAGTCTAGCGTCAACTTCGAACCTGAACCGGAATTTTGATGACCTCGACGTACGGTATCAAGCTGATCTGTGATTCATTGCCGATTTTTACCCGTGAGTCACGTGATCTTGCTTCGACCAATTTCGACCTCCAGAGCGAGTTAAGATCTCCTCGACGCAAGATACAAAGTGGCTGGTTGATTCGTTTCTCAATTTGACCCGAAAACACGTGATTTTACGAATGTTTTCCAAGTTCAACGTCGACTTTAACCTCGACAAGTTGTTTCGATCTTTCCGCCGCAAGATACAAAGTTGCTCGCCCGTTGATTTCCGATTCTCATTGGTGGGTCAGGTCGTTTTTCACATATTTTTCAAGTCCGACGGCGACTCTGATATTGATTTTTCTACAATTTTTTATGTGAGCCACGTAATGATTCGACTGTTTCCGAAATTGACGCAAACTTCGACGTTGACGCGGTGTTGCGATCCCCTCGCCGCTCGATGCAGAGTTTATCTGCCGTTCATTTCAGATTTTTCGACGGGAGTCACGTGATTTTTCGGATGTTCTCTGAGTCTAGCGTCAACTTCGAACCCGAACCGGAATTTCGATGACCTCGACGCACGGTATCAAGCTGATCTGTGATGCATTGCCGATTTTCGCCCGTGAGTCACGTGATCTTGCTTTGACCAATTTCAACCTTCAGAGCGAGTTGAGATCTCCACGACGCAAGATACAAAGTGGCTGGTTGATTCGTTTCTCAATTTGACCCGAAAACACGTGATTTTACGTATGTTTTCCAAGTTCAACGTCAACTTTAACCTCGACAAGTTGTTTCGATCTTTTCGCCGCAAGATACAAAGTTGCTCTCCTTTTGATTTCCGATTCTCATCGGTGGGTCAGGTCGTTTTTCAAATATTTTTCAAGTCCGACGGCGACTCTGATATTGATTTTTCCACAATTTTTTATGTGAGCCACGTAATGATTCGACTGTTTCCGAATTTGACGCAAACTTCGACGTTGACGGGGTGTTGCGATCCCCTCGCCGCTCGATGCAGAGTTTCTCTGCCGTTCATTTCAGATTTTCCGACGGAAGTCACGTGATTTGTCGGATGTTCTCTGAGTCTAGCGTCAACTTCGAACCTGAACCGGAATTTTGATGACCTCGACGTACGGTATCAAGCTGATCTGTGATTCATTGCCGATTTTCACCCGTGAGTCACGTGATGTTGCTTCGACCAATTTCGACCTCCAGAGCGAGTTAAGATCTCCTCGACGCAAGATACAAAGTGGCTGGTTGATTCGTTTCTCAATTTGACCCGAAAACACGTGATTTTACGAATGTTTTCCAAGTTTAACGTCAACTTTAACCTCGACAAGTTGTTTCGATCTTTTCGCCGCAAGATACAAAGTTGCTCTCCTTTTGATTTCCGATTCTCATCGGCGGGTCAGGTCGTTTTTCAAATGTATTTCAAGTCCGACGGCGACTCTGATATTGATTCTCCCACATTTTTTTATGTGAGCCACGTTATGATTCGAATGTTTGCGAGTTTGACGCAAACTCCGACGTTGACGGGGTGTTGCGATCCCCTCGCCGCTCGATGCAGAGTTTCTCTGCCGTTCATTTCAGATTTTCCGACGGAAGTCACGTGATTTGTCGGATGTTCTCTGAGTCTAGCGTCAACTTCGAACCTGAACCGGAATTTTGATGACCTCGACGTACGGTATCAAGCTGATCTGTGATTCATTGCCGATTTTCACCCGTGAGTCACGTGATCTTGCTTCGACCAATTTCGACCTCCAGAGCAAGTTAAGATCTCCTCGACGCAAGATACAAAGTGGCTGGTTGATTCGTTTCTCAATTTGACCCGAAAACACGTGATTTTACGAATGTTTTCCAAGTTCAACGTCAACTTTAACCTCGACAAGTTGTTTCGATCTTTTCGCCGCAAGATACAAAGTTGCTCTCCTTTTGATTTCCGATTCTCATCAGCGGGTCAGGTCGTTTTTCAAATGTTTTTCAAGTCCGACGGCGACTCTGATATTGATTCTCCCACATTTTTTTATGTGAGCCACGTTATGATTCGAATGTTTGCGAGTTTGACGCAAACTCCGACGTTGACGGGGTGTTGCGATCCCCTCGCCGCTCGATGCAGAGTTTCTCTGCCGTTCATTTCAGATTTTCCGACGGGAGTCACGTGATTTGTCGGATGTTCTCTGAGTCTAGCGTCAACTTCGAACCTGAACCGGAATTTTGATGACCTCGACGTACGGTATCAAGCTGATCTGTGATTCATTGCCGATTTTTACCCGTGAGTCACGTGATCTTGCTTCGACCAATTTCGACCTCCAGAGCGAGTTAAGATCTCCTCGACGCAAGATACAAAGTGGCTGGTTGATTCGTTTCTCAAGTTGACCCGAAAACACGTGATTTTACGAATGTTTTCCAAGTTCAACGTCGACTTTAACCTCGACAAGTTGTTTCGATCTTTCCGCCGCAAGATACAAAGTTGCTCTCCCGTTGATTTCCGATTCTCATTGGTGGGTCAGGTCGTTTTTCAAATATTTTTCAAGTCCGACGGCGACTCTGATATTGATTTTTCTACAATTTTTTATGTGAGCCACGTAATGATTCGACTGTTTCCGAATTTGACGCAAACTTCGACGTTGACGCGGTCTTGCGATCCCCTCGCCGCTCGATGCAGAGTTTATCTGCCGTTCATTTCAGATTTTTCGACGGGAGTCACGTGATTTTTCGGATGTTCTCTGAGTCTAGCGTCAACTTCGAACCCGAACCGGAATTTCGATGACCTCGACGCACGGTATCAAGCTGATCTCTGATGCATTGCCGATTTTCGCCCGTGAGTCACGTGATCTTGCCTTGACCAATTTCAACCTTCAGAGCGAGTTGAGATCTCCACGACGCAAGATACAAAGTGGCTGGTTGATTCGTTTCTCAATTTGACCCGAAAACACGTGATTTTACGAATGTTTTCCAAGTTCAACGTCAACTTTAACCTCGACAAGTTGTTTCGATCTTTTCGCCGCAAGATACAAAGTTGCTCTCCTTTTGATTTCCGATTCTCATCGGTGGGTCAGGTCGTTTTTCAAATATTTTTCAAGTCCGACGGCGACTCTGATATTGATTTTTCCACAATTTTTTATGTGAGCCACGTAATGATTCGACTGTTTCCGAATTTGACGCAAACTTCGACGTTGACGAGGCGTTGCGATCCCCTCGCCGCTCGATGCAGAGTTTATCTGCCGTTCATTTCAGATTTTTCGACGGGAGACACGTGATTTTTCGGATGTTCTCTGAGTCTAGCGTCAACTTCGAACCCGAACCGGAATTTCGATGACCTCGACGCACGGTATCAGGCTGATCTGTGATGCATTGCCGATTTTCGCCCGTGAGTCACGTGATCTTGCTTCGACCAATTTCGACCTCCAGAGCGAGTTAAGATCTCCTCGACGCAAGATACAAAGTGGCTGGTTGATTCGTTTCTCAATTCGACCCGAAAACACGTGATTTTACGTATGTTTTCCAAGTTCAACGTCAACTTTAACCTCGACAAGTTGTTTCGATCTTTTCGCCGCAAGATACAAAGTTGCTCTCCTTTTGATTTCCGATTCTCATCGGTGGGTCAGGTCGTTTTTCAAATATTTTTCAAGTCCGACGGCGACTCTGATATTGATTTTTCCACAATTTTTTATGTGAGCCACGTAATGATTCGACTGTTTCCGAATTTGACGCAAACTTCGACGTTGACGGGGTGTTGCGATCCCCTCGCCGCTCGATGCAGAGTTTCTCTGCCGTTCATTTCAGATTTTCCGACGGAAGTCACGTGATTTGTCGGATGTTCTCTGAGTCTAGCGTCAACTTCGAACCTGAACCGGAATTTTGATGACCTCGACGTACGGTATCAAGCTGATCTGTGATTCATTGCCGATTTTCACCCGTGAGTCACGTGATCTTGCTCCGACCAATTTCGACCTCCAGAGCGAGTTAAGATCTCCTCGACGCAAGATACAAAGTGGCTGGTTGATTCGTTTCTCAATTTGACCCGAAAACACGTGATTTTACGAATGTTTTCCAAGTTCAACGTCAACTTTAACCTCGACAAGTTGTTTCGATCTTTTCGCCGCAAGATACAAAGTTGCTCTCCTTTTGATTTCCGATTCTCATCGGCGGGTCAGGTCGTTTTTCAAATGTTTTTCAAGTCCGACGGCGACTCTGATATTGATTCTCCCACATTTTTTTATGTGAGCCACGTTATGATTCGAATGTTTGCGAGTTTGACGCAAACTCCGACGTTGACGGGGTGTTGCGATCCCCTCGCCGCTCGATGCAGAGTTTCTCTGCCGTTCATTTCAGATTTTCCGACGGGAGTCACGTGATTTGTCGGATGTTCTCTGAGTCTAGCGTCAACTTCGAACCTGAACCGGAATTTTGATGACCTCGACGTACGGTATCAAGCTGATCTGTGATTCATTGCCGATTTTTACCCGTGAGTCACGTGATCTTGCTTCGACCAATTTCGACCTCCAGAGCGAGTTAAGATCTCCTCGACGCAAGATACAAAGTGGCTGGTTGATTCGTTTCTCAATTTGACCCGAAAACACGTGATTTTACGTATGTTTTCCAAGTTCAACGTCAACTTTAACCTCGACAAGTTGTTTCGATCTTTTCGCCGCAAGATACAAAGTTGCTCTCCTTTTGATTTCCGATTCTCATCGGTGGGTCAGGTCGTTTTTCAAATATTTTTCAAGTCCGACGGCGACTCTGATATTGATTTTTCCACAATTTTTTATGTGAGCCACGTAATGATTCGACTGTTTCCGAATTTGACGCAAACTTCGACGTTGACGAGGCGTTGCGATCCCCTCGCCGCTCGATGCAGAGTTTATCTGCCGTTCATTTCAGATTTTTCGACGGGAGTCACGTGATTTTTCGGATGTTCTCTGAGTCTAGCGTCAACTTCGAACCCGAACCGGAATTTCGATGACCTCGACGCACGGTATCAAGCTGATCTGTGATGCATTGCCGATTTTCGCCCGTGAGTCACGTGATCTTGCTTTGACCAATTTCAACCTTCAGAGCGAGTTGAGATCTCCACGACGCAAGATACAAAGTGGCTGGTTAATTCGGTGCTCAAGTTGACTCAGAGACACGTGATTTCACGAATGTTTTCCAAGTTCAACGTCAACTGTAATCTCGACAAGTTGTTTCGATCTTTTCGCCGCAAGATACACAGTTGCTTTTCGGTTGATTTCCGATTCTCATCGGCGGGTCAGGTCGTTTTTCAAATGTTTTTCAAGTCCGACGGCGACTCTGATATTGATTCTCCCACATTTTTTTATGTGAGCCACGTTATGATTCGAATGTTTGCGAGTTTGACGCAAACTCCGACGTTGACGGGGTGTTGCGATCCCCTCGCCGCTCGATGCAGAGTTTCTCTGCCGTTCATTTCAGATTTTCCGACGGGAGTCACGTGATTTGTCGGATGTTCTCTGAGTCTAGCGTCAACTTCGAACCTGAACCGGAATTTTGATGACCTCGACGTACGGTATCAAGCTGATCTGTGATTCATTGCCGATTTTTACCCGTGAGTCACGTGATCTTGCTTCGACCAATTTCGACCTCCAGAGCGAGTTAAGATCTCCTCGACGCAAGATACAAAGTGGCTGGTTGATTCGTTTCTCAATTTGACCCGAAAACACGTGATTTTACGTATGTTTTCCAAGTTCAACGTCAACTTTAACCTCGACAAGTTGTTTCGATCTTTTCGCCGCAAGATACAAAGTTGCTCTCCTTTTGATTTCCGATTCTCATCGGTGGGTCAGGTCGTTTTTCAAATATTTTTCAAGTCCGACGGCGACTCTGATATTGATTTTTCCACAATTTTTTATGTGAGCCACGTAATGATTCGACTGTTTCCGAATTTGACGCAAACTTCGACGTTGACGAGGCGTTGCGATCCCCTCGCCGCTCGATGCAGAGTTTATCTGCCGTTCATTTCAGATTTTTCGACGGGAGTCACGTGATTTTTCGGATGTTCTCTGAGTCTAGCGTCAACTTCGAACCCGAACCGGAATTTCGATGACCTCGACGCACGGTATCAAGCTGATCTGTGATGCATTGCCGATTTTCGCCCGTGAGTCACGTGATCTTGCTTTGACCAATTTCAACCTTCAGAGCGAGTTGAGATCTCCACGACGCAAGATACAAAGTGGCTGGTTAATTCGGTGCTCAAGTTGACTCAGAGACACGTGATTTTACGAATGTTTTCCAAGTTCAACGTCAACTGTAATCTCGACAAGTTGTTTCGATCTTTTCGCCGCAAGATACACAGTTGCTTTTCGGTTGATTTCCGATTCTCATCGGCGGGTCAGGTCGTTTTTCAAATGTTTTTCAAGTCCGACGGCGACTCTGATATTGATTCTCCCACATTTTTTTATGTGAGCCACGTTATGATTCGAATGTTTGCGAGTTTGACGCAAACTCCGACGTTGACGGGGTGTTGCGATCCCCTCGCCGCTCGATGCAGAGTTTCTCTGCCGTTCATTTCAGATTTTCCGACGGGAGTCACGTGATTTGTCAGATGTTCTCTGAGTCTAGCGTCAACTTCGAACCTGAACCGGAATTTTGATGACCTCGACGTACGGTATCAAGCTGATCTGTGATTCATTGCCGATTTTTACCCGTGAGTCACGTGATCTTGCTTCGACCAATTTCGACCTCCAGAGCGAGTTAAGATCTCCTCGACGCAAGATACAAAGTGGCTGGTTGATTCGTTTCTCAATTTGACCCGAAAACACGTGATTTTACGTATGTTTTCCAAGTTCAACGTCAACTTTAACCTCGACAAGTTGTTTCGATCTTTTCGCCGCAAGATACAAAGTTGCTCTCCTTTTGATTTCCGATTCTCATCGGTGGGTCAGGTCGTTTTTCAAATATTTTTCAAGTCCGACGGCGACTCTGATATTGATTTTTCCACAATTTTTTATGTGAGCCACGTAATGATTCGACTGTTTCCGAATTTGACGCAAACTTCGACGTTGACGAGGCGTTGCGATCCCCTCCGCCGCTCGATGCAGAGTTTATCTGCCGTTCATTTCAGATTTTTCGACGGGAGTCACGTGATTTTTCGGATGTTCTCTGAGTCTAGCGTCAACTTCGAACCCGAACCGGAATTTCGATGACCTCGACGCACGGTATCAAGCTGATCTGTGATGCATTGCCGATTTTCGCCCGTGAGTCACGTGATCCTGCTTTGACCAATTTCAACCTTCAGAGCGAGTTGAGATCTCCACGACGCAAGATACAAAGTGGCTGGTTAATTCGGTGCTCAAGTTGACTCAGAGACACGTGATTTTACGAATGTTTTCCAAGTTCAACGTCAACTGTAATCTCGACAAGTTGTTTCGATCTTTTCGCCGCAAGATACACAGTTGCTTTTCGGTTGATTTCCGATTTTCATCGGCGGGTCAGGTCGTTTTTCAAATGTTTTTCAAGTCCGACGGCGACTCTGATATTGATTCTCCCACATTTTTTTATGTGAGCCACGTTATGATTCGAATGTTTGCGAGTTTGACGCAAACTCCGACGTTGACGGGGTGTTGCGATCCCCTCGCCGCTCGATGCAGAGTTTCTCTGCCGTTCATTTCAGATTTTCCGACGGGAGTCACGTGATTTGTCGGATGTTCTCTGAGTCTAGCGTCAACTTCGAACCTGAACCGGAATTTTGATGACCTCGACGTACGGTATCAAGCTGATCTGTGATTCATTGCCGATTTTCACCCGTGAGTCACGTGATGTTGCTTCGACCAATTTCGACCTCCAGAGCGAGTTAAGATCTCCTCGACGCAAGATACAAAGTGGCTGGTTGATTCGTTTCTCAATTTGACCCGAAAACACGTGATTTTACGAATGTTTTCCAAGTTCAACGTCGACTTTAACCTCGACAAGTTGTTTCGATCTTTCCGCCGCAAGATACAAAGTTGCTCTCCCGTTGATTTCCGATTCTCATTGGTGAGTCAGGTCGTTTTTCAAATATTTTTCAAGTCCGACGGCGACTCTGATATTGATTTTTCTACAATTTTTTATGTGAGCCACGTAATGATTCGACTGTTTCCGAATTTGACGCAAACTTCGACGTTGACGCGGTGTTGCGATCCCCTCGCCGCTCGATGCAGAGTTTATCTGCCGTTCATTTCAGATTTTTCGACGGGAGTCACGTGATTTTTCGGATGTTCTCTGAGTCTAGCGTCAACTTCGAACCCGAACCGGAATTTCGATGACCTCGACGCACGGTATCAAGCTGATCTGTGATGCATTGCCGATTTTCGCCCGTGAGTCACGTGATCTTGCTTTGACCAATTTCAACCTTCAGAGCGAGTTGAGATCTCCACGACGCAAGATACAAAGTGGCTGGTTGATTCGTTTCTCAATTTGACCCGAAAACACGTGATTTTACGTATGTTTTCCAAGTTCAACGTCAACTTTAACCTCGACAAGTTGTTTCGATCTTTTCGCCGCAAGATACAAAGTTGCTCTCCTTTTGATTTCCGATTCTCATCGGCGGGTCAGGTCGTTTTTCAAATGTTTTTCAAATCCGACGGCGACTCTGATATTGATTCTCCCACATTTTTTTATGTGAGCCACGTTATGATTCGAATGTTTGCGAGTTTGACGCAAACTCCGACGTTGACGGGGTGTTGCGATCCCCTCGCCGCTCGATGCAGAGTTTCTCTGCCGTTCATTTCAGATTTTCCGACGGGAGTCACGTGATTTGTCGGATGTTCTCTGAGTCTAGCGTCAACTTCGAACCTGAACCGGAATTTTGATGACCTCGACGTACGGTATCAAGCTGATCTGTGATTCATTGCCGATTTTTACCCGTGAGTCACGTGATCTTGCTTCGACCAATTTCGACCTCCAGAGCGAGTTAAGATCTCCTCGACGCAAGATACAAAGTGGCTGGTTGATTCGTTTCTCAATTTGACCCGAAAACACGTGATTTTACGAATGTTTTCCAAGTTCAACGTCGACTTTAACCTCGACAAGTTGTTTCGATCTTTCCGCCGCAAGATACAAAGTTGCTCGCCCGTTGATTTCCGATTCTCATTGGTGGGTCAGGTCGTTTTTCACATATTTTTCAAGTCCGACGGCGACTCTGATATTGATTTTTCTACAATTTTTTATGTGAGCCACGTAATGATTCGACTGTTTCCGAAATTGACGCAAACTTCGACGTTGACGCGGTGTTGCGATCCCCTCGCCGCTCGATGCAGAGTTTATCTGCCGTTCATTTCAGATTTTTCGACGGGAGTCACGTGATTTTTCGGATGTTCTCTGAGTCTAGCGTCAACTTCGAACCCGAACCGGAATTTCGATGACCTCGACGCACGGTATCAAGCTGATCTGTGATGCATTGCCGATTTTCGCCCGTGAGTCACGTGATCTTGCTTTGACCAATTTCAACCTTCAGAGCGAGTTGAGATCTCCACGACGCAAGATACAAAGTGGCTGGTTGATTCGTTTCTCAATTTGACCCGAAAACACGTGATTTTACGTATGTTTTCCAAGTTCAACGTCAACTTTAACCTCGACAAGTTGTTTCGATCTTTTCGCCGCAAGATACAAAGTTGCTCTCCTTTTGATTTCCGATTCTCATCGGTGGGTCAGGTCGTTTTTCAAATATTTTTCAAGTCCGACGGCGACTCTGATATTGATTTTTCCACAATTTTTTATGTGAGCCACGTAATGATTCGACTGTTTCCGAATTTGACGCAAACTTCGACGTTGACGGGGTGTTGCGATCCCCTCGCCGCTCGATGCAGAGTTTCTCTGCCGTTCATTTCAGATTTTCCGACGGAAGTCACGTGATTTGTCGGATGTTCTCTGAGTCTAGCGTCAACTTCGAACCTGAACCGGAATTTTGATGACCTCGACGTACGGTATCAAGCTGATCTGTGATTCATTGCCGATTTTCACCCGTGAGTCACGTGATGTTGCTTCGACCAATTTCGACCTCCAGAGCGAGTTAAGATCTCCTCGACGCAAGATACAAAGTGGCTGGTTGATTCGTTTCTCAATTTGACCCGAAAACACGTGATTTTACGAATGTTTTCCAAGTTTAACGTCAACTTTAACCTCGACAAGTTGTTTCGATCTTTTCGCCGCAAGATACAAAGTTGCTCTCCTTTTGATTTCCGATTCTCATCGGCGGGTCAGGTCGTTTTTCAAATGTATTTCAAGTCCGACGGCGACTCTGATATTGATTCTCCCACATTTTTTTATGTGAGCCACGTTATGATTCGAATGTTTGCGAGTTTGACGCAAACTCCGACGTTGACGGGGTGTTGCGATCCCCTCGCCGCTCGATGCAGAGTTTCTCTGCCGTTCATTTCAGATTTTCCGACGGAAGTCACGTGATTTGTCGGATGTTCTCTGAGTCTAGCGTCAACTTCGAACCTGAACCGGAATTTTGATGACCTCGACGTACGGTATCAAGCTGATCTGTGATTCATTGCCGATTTTCACCCGTGAGTCACGTGATCTTGCTTCGACCAATTTCGACCTCCAGAGCAAGTTAAGATCTCCTCGACGCAAGATACAAAGTGGCTGGTTGATTCGTTTCTCAATTTGACCCGAAAACACGTGATTTTACGAATGTTTTCCAAGTTCAACGTCAACTTTAACCTCGACAAGTTGTTTCGATCTTTTCGCCGCAAGATACAAAGTTGCTCTCCTTTTGATTTCCGATTCTCATCAGCGGGTCAGGTCGTTTTTCAAATGTTTTTCAAGTCCGACGGCGACTCTGATATTGATTCTCCCACATTTTTTTATGTGAGCCACGTTATGATTCGAATGTTTGCGAGTTTGACGCAAACTCCGACGTTGACGGGGTGTTGCGATCCCCTCGCCGCTCGATGCAGAGTTTCTCTGCCGTTCATTTCAGATTTTCCGACGGGAGTCACGTGATTTGTCGGATGTTCTCTGAGTCTAGCGTCAACTTCGAACCTGAACCGGAATTTTGATGACCTCGACGTACGGTATCAAGCTGATCTGTGATTCATTGCCGATTTTTACCCGTGAGTCACGTGATCTTGCTTCGACCAATTTCGACCTCCAGAGCGAGTTAAGATCTCCTCGACGCAAGATACAAAGTGGCTGGTTGATTCGTTTCTCAAGTTGACCCGAAAACACGTGATTTTACGAATGTTTTCCAAGTTCAACGTCGACTTTAACCTCGACAAGTTGTTTCGATCTTTCCGCCGCAAGATACAAAGTTGCTCTCCCGTTGATTTCCGATTCTCATTGGTGGGTCAGGTCGTTTTTCAAATATTTTTCAAGTCCGACGGCGACTCTGATATTGATTTTTCTACAATTTTTTATGTGAGCCACGTAATGATTCGACTGTTTCCGAATTTGACGCAAACTTCGACGTTGACGCGGTCTTGCGATCCCCTCGCCGCTCGATGCAGAGTTTATCTGCCGTTCATTTCAGATTTTTCGACGGGAGTCACGTGATTTTTCGGATGTTCTCTGAGTCTAGCGTCAACTTCGAACCCGAACCGGAATTTCGATGACCTCGACGCACGGTATCAAGCTGATCTCTGATGCATTGCCGATTTTCGCCCGTGAGTCACGTGATCTTGCCTTGACCAATTTCAACCTTCAGAGCGAGTTGAGATCTCCACGACGCAAGATACAAAGTGGCTGGTTGATTCGTTTCTCAATTTGACCCGAAAACACGTGATTTTACGAATGTTTTCCAAGTTCAACGTCAACTTTAACCTCGACAAGTTGTTTCGATCTTTTCGCCGCAAGATACAAAGTTGCTCTCCTTTTGATTTCCGATTCTCATCGGTGGGTCAGGTCGTTTTTCAAATATTTTTCAAGTCCGACGGCGACTCTGATATTGATTTTTCCACAATTTTTTATGTGAGCCACGTAATGATTCGACTGTTTCCGAATTTGACGCAAACTTCGACGTTGACGAGGCGTTGCGATCCCCTCGCCGCTCGATGCAGAGTTTATCTGCCGTTCATTTCAGATTTTTCGACGGGAGACACGTGATTTTTCGGATGTTCTCTGAGTCTAGCGTCAACTTCGAACCCGAACCGGAATTTCGATGACCTCGACGCACGGTATCAGGCTGATCTGTGATGCATTGCCGATTTTCGCCCGTGAGTCACGTGATCTTGCTTCGACCAATTTCGACCTCCAGAGCGAGTTAAGATCTCCTCGACGCAAGATACAAAGTGGCTGGTTGATTCGTTTCTCAATTCGACCCGAAAACACGTGATTTTACGTATGTTTTCCAAGTTCAACGTCAACTTTAACCTCGACAAGTTGTTTCGATCTTTTCGCCGCAAGATACAAAGTTGCTCTCCTTTTGATTTCCGATTCTCATCGGTGGGTCAGGTCGTTTTTCAAATATTTTTCAAGTCCGACGGCGACTCTGATATTGATTTTTCCACAATTTTTTATGTGAGCCACGTAATGATTCGACTGTTTCCGAATTTGACGCAAACTTCGACGTTGACGGGGTGTTGCGATCCCCTCGCCGCTCGATGCAGAGTTTCTCTGCCGTTCATTTCAGATTTTCCGACGGAAGTCACGTGATTTGTCGGATGTTCTCTGAGTCTAGCGTCAACTTCGAACCTGAACCGGAATTTTGATGACCTCGACGTACGGTATCAAGCTGATCTGTGATTCATTGCCGATTTTCACCCGTGAGTCACGTGATCTTGCTCCGACCAATTTCGACCTCCAGAGCGAGTTAAGATCTCCTCGACGCAAGATACAAAGTGGCTGGTTGATTCGTTTCTCAATTTGACCCGAAAACACGTGATTTTACGAATGTTTTCCAAGTTCAACGTCAACTTTAACCTCGACAAGTTGTTTCGATCTTTTCGCCGCAAGATACAAAGTTGCTCTCCTTTTGATTTCCGATTCTCATCGGCGGGTCAGGTCGTTTTTCAAATGTTTTTCAAGTCCGACGGCGACTCTGATATTGATTCTCCCACATTTTTTTATGTGAGCCACGTTATGATTCGAATGTTTGCGAGTTTGACGCAAACTCCGACGTTGACGGGGTGTTGCGATCCCCTCGCCGCTCGATGCAGAGTTTCTCTGCCGTTCATTTCAGATTTTCCGACGGGAGTCACGTGATTTGTCGGATGTTCTCTGAGTCTAGCGTCAACTTCGAACCTGAACCGGAATTTTGATGACCTCGACGTACGGTATCAAGCTGATCTGTGATTCATTGCCGATTTTTACCCGTGAGTCACGTGATCTTGCTTCGACCAATTTCGACCTCCAGAGCGAGTTAAGATCTCCTCGACGCAAGATACAAAGTGGCTGGTTGATTCGTTTCTCAATTTGACCCGAAAACACGTGATTTTACGTATGTTTTCCAAGTTCAACGTCAACTTTAACCTCGACAAGTTGTTTCGATCTTTTCGCCGCAAGATACAAAGTTGCTCTCCTTTTGATTTCCGATTCTCATCGGTGGGTCAGGTCGTTTTTCAAATATTTTTCAAGTCCGACGGCGACTCTGATATTGATTTTTCCACAATTTTTTATGTGAGCCACGTAATGATTCGACTGTTTCCGAATTTGACGCAAACTTCGACGTTGACGAGGCGTTGCGATCCCCTCGCCGCTCGATGCAGAGTTTATCTGCCGTTCATTTCAGATTTTTCGACGGGAGTCACGTGATTTTTCGGATGTTCTCTGAGTCTAGCGTCAACTTCGAACCCGAACCGGAATTTCGATGACCTCGACGCACGGTATCAAGCTGATCTGTGATGCATTGCCGATTTTCGCCCGTGAGTCACGTGATCTTGCTTTGACCAATTTCAACCTTCAGAGCGAGTTGAGATCTCCACGACGCAAGATACAAAGTGGCTGGTTAATTCGGTGCTCAAGTTGACTCAGAGACACGTGATTTCACGAATGTTTTCCAAGTTCAACGTCAACTGTAATCTCGACAAGTTGTTTCGATCTTTTCGCCGCAAGATACACAGTTGCTTTTCGGTTGATTTCCGATTCTCATCGGCGGGTCAGGTCGTTTTTCAAATGTTTTTCAAGTCCGACGGCGACTCTGATATTGATTCTCCCACATTTTTTTATGTGAGCCACGTTATGATTCGAATGTTTGCGAGTTTGACGCAAACTCCGACGTTGACGGGGTGTTGCGATCCCCTCGCCGCTCGATGCAGAGTTTCTCTGCCGTTCATTTCAGATTTTCCGACGGGAGTCACGTGATTTGTCGGATGTTCTCTGAGTCTAGCGTCAACTTCGAACCTGAACCGGAATTTTGATGACCTCGACGTACGGTATCAAGCTGATCTGTGATTCATTGCCGATTTTTACCCGTGAGTCACGTGATCTTGCTTCGACCAATTTCGACCTCCAGAGCGAGTTAAGATCTCCTCGACGCAAGATACAAAGTGGCTGGTTGATTCGTTTCTCAATTTGACCCGAAAACACGTGATTTTACGTATGTTTTCCAAGTTCAACGTCAACTTTAACCTCGACAAGTTGTTTCGATCTTTTCGCCGCAAGATACAAAGTTGCTCTCCTTTTGATTTCCGATTCTCATCGGTGGGTCAGGTCGTTTTTCAAATATTTTTCAAGTCCGACGGCGACTCTGATATTGATTTTTCCACAATTTTTTATGTGAGCCACGTAATGATTCGACTGTTTCCGAATTTGACGCAAACTTCGACGTTGACGAGGCGTTGCGATCCCCTCGCCGCTCGATGCAGAGTTTATCTGCCGTTCATTTCAGATTTTTCGACGGGAGTCACGTGATTTCTCGGATGTTCTCTGAGTCTAGCGTCAACTTCGAACCCGAACCGGAATTTCGATGACCTCGACGCACGGTATCAAGCTGATCTGTGATGCATTGCCGATTTTCGCCCGTGAGTCACGTGATCTTGCTTTGACCAATTTCAACCTTCAGAGCGAGTTGAGATCTCCACGACGCAAGATACAAAGTGGCTGGTTAATTCGGTGCTCAAGTTGACTCAGAGACACGTGATTTTACGAATGTTTTCCAAGTTCAACGTCAACTGTAATCTCGACAAGTTGTTTCGATCTTTTCGCCGCAAGATACACAGTTGCTTTTCGGTTGATTTCCGATTCTCATCGGCGGGTCAGGTCGTTTTTCAAATGTTTTTCAAGTCCGACGGCGACTCTGATATTGATTCTCCCACATTTTTTTATGTGAGCCACGTTATGATTCGAATGTTTGCGAGTTTGACGCAAACTCCGACGTTGACGGGGTGTTGCGATCCCCTCGCCGCTCGATGCAGAGTTTCTCTGCCGTTCATTTCAGATTTTCCGACGGGAGTCACGTGATTTGTCAGATGTTCTCTGAGTCTAGCGTCAACTTCGAACCTGAACCGGAATTTTGATGACCTCGACGTACGGTATCAAGCTGATCTGTGATTCATTGCCGATTTTTACCCGTGAGTCACGTGATCTTGCTTCGACCAATTTCGACCTCCAGAGCGAGTTAAGATCTCCTCGACGCAAGATACAAAGTGGCTGGTTGATTCGTTTCTCAATTTGACCCGAAAACACGTGATTTTACGTATGTTTTCCAAGTTCAACGTCAACTTTAACCTCGACAAGTTGTTTCGATCTTTTCGCCGCAAGATACAAAGTTGCTCTCCTTTTGATTTCCGATTCTCATCGGTGGGTCAGGTCGTTTTTCAAATATTTTTCAAGTCCGACGGCGACTCTGATATTGATTTTTCCACAATTTTTTATGTGAGCCACGTAATGATTCGACTGTTTCCGAATTTGACGCAAACTTCGACGTTGACGAGGCGTTGCGATCCCCTCCGCCGCTCGATGCAGAGTTTATCTGCCGTTCATTTCAGATTTTTCGACGGGAGTCACGTGATTTTTCGGATGTTCTCTGAGTCTAGCGTCAACTTCGAACCCGAACCGGAATTTCGATGACCTCGACGCACGGTATCAAGCTGATCTGTGATGCATTGCCGATTTTCGCCCGTGAGTCACGTGATCCTGCTTTGACCAATTTCAACCTTCAGAGCGAGTTGAGATCTCCACGACGCAAGATACAAAGTGGCTGGTTAATTCGGTGCTCAAGTTGACTCAGAGACACGTGATTTTACGAATGTTTTCCAAGTTCAACGTCAACTGTAATCTCGACAAGTTGTTTCGATCTTTTCGCCGCAAGATACACAGTTGCTTTTCGGTTGATTTCCGATTTTCATCGGCGGGTCAGGTCGTTTTTCAAATGTTTTTCAAGTCCGACGGCGACTCTGATATTGATTCTCCCACATTTTTTTATGTGAGCCACGTTATGATTCGAATGTTTGCGAGTTTGACGCAAACTCCGACGTTGACGGGGTGTTGCGATCCCCTCGCCGCTCGATGCAGAGTTTCTCTGCCGTTCATTTCAGATTTTCCGACGGGAGTCACGTGATTTGTCGGATGTTCTCTGAGTCTAGCGTCAACTTCGAACCTGAACCGGAATTTTGATGACCTCGACGTACGGTATCAAGCTGATCTGTGATTCATTGCCGATTTTTACCCGTGAGTCACGTGATCTTGCTTCGACCAATTTCGACCTCCAGAGCGAGTTAAGATCTCCTCGACGCAAGATACAAAGTGGCTGGTTGATTCGTTTCTCAATTTGACCCGAAAACACGTGATTTTACGTATGTTTTCCAAGTTCAACGTCAACTTTAACCTCGACAAGTTGTTTCGATCTTTTCGCCGCAAGATACAAAGTTGCTCTCCTTTTGATTTCCGATTCTCATCGGTGGGTCAGGTCGTTTTTCAAATATTTTTCAAGTCCGACGGCGACTCTGATATTGATTTTTCCACAATTTTTTATGTGAGCCACGTAATGATTCGACTGTTTCCGAATTTGACGCAAACTTCGACGTTGACGAGGCGTTGCGATCCCCTCGCCGCTCGATGCAGAGTTTATCTGCCGTTCATTTCAGATTTTTCGACGGGAGTCACGTGATTTTTCGGATGTTCTCTGAGTCTAGCGTCAACTTCGAACCCGAACCGGAATTTCGATGACCTCGACGCACGGTATCAAGCTGATCTGTGATGCATTGCCGATTTTCGCCCGTGAGTCACGTGATCTTGCTTTGACCAATTTCAACCTTCAGAGCGAGTTGAGATCTCCACGACGCAAGATACAAAGTGGCTGGTTAATTCGGTGCTCAAGTTGACTCAGAGACACGTGATTTTACGAATGTTTTCCAAGTTCAACGTCAACTGTAATCTCGACAAGTTGTTTCGATCTTTTCGCCGCAAGATACACAGTTGCTTTTCGGTTGATTTCCGATTCTCATCGGCGGGTCAGGTCGTTTTTCAAATGTTTTTCAAGTCCGACGGCGACTCTGATATTGATTCTCCCACATTTTTTTATGTGAGCCACGTTATGATTCGAATGTTTGCGAGTTTGACGCAAACTCCGACGTTGACGGGGTGTTGCGATCCCCTCGCCGCTCGATGCAGAGTTTCTCTGCCGTTCATTTCAGATTTTCCGACGGGAGTCACGTGATTTGTCAGATGTTCTCTGAGTCTAGCGTCAACTTCGAACCTGAACCGGAATTTTGATGACCTCGACGTACGGTATCAAGCTGATCTGTGATTCATTGCCGATTTTTACCCGTGAGTCACGTGATCTTGCTTCGACCAATTTCGACCTCCAGAGCGAGTTAAGATCTCCTCGACGCAAGATACAAAGTGGCTGGTTGATTCGTTTCTCAATTTGACCCGAAAACACGTGATTTTACGTATGTTTTCCAAGTTCAACGTCAACTTTAACCTCGACAAGTTGTTTCGATCTTTTCGCCGCAAGATACAAAGTTGCTCTCCTTTTGATTTCCGATTCTCATCGGTGGGTCAGGTCGTTTTTCAAATATTTTTCAAGTCCGACGGCGACTCTGATATTGATTTTTCCACAATTTTTTATGTGAGCCACGTAATGATTCGACTGTTTCCGAATTTGACGCAAACTTCGACGTTGACGAGGCGTTGCGATCCCCTCCGCCGCTCGATGCAGAGTTTATCTGCCGTTCATTTCAGATTTTTCGACGGGAGTCACGTGATTTTTCGGATGTTCTCTGAGTCTAGCGTCAACTTCGAACCCGAACCGGAATTTCGATGACCTCGACGCACGGTATCAAGCTGATCTGTGATGCATTGCCGATTTTCGCCCGTGAGTCACGTGATCCTGCTTTGACCAATTTCAACCTTCAGAGCGAGTTGAGATCTCCACGACGCAAGATACAAAGTGGCTGGTTAATTCGGTGCTCAAGTTGACTCAGAGACACGTGATTTTACGAATGTTTTCCAAGTTCAACGTCAACTGTAATCTCGACAAGTTGTTTCGATCTTTTCGCCGCAAGATACACAGTTGCTTTTCGGTTGATTTCCGATTTTCATCGGCGGGTCAGGTCGTTTTTCAAATGTTTTTCAAGTCCGACGGCGACTCTGATATTGATTCTCCCACATTTTTTTATGTGAGCCACGTTATGATTCGAATGTTTGCGAGTTTGACGCAAACTCCGACGTTGACGGGGTGTTGCGATCCCCTCGCCGCTCGATGCAGAGTTTCTCTGCCGTTCATTTCAGATTTTCCGACGGGAGTCACGTGATTTGTCGGATGTTCTCTGAGTCTAGCGTCAACTTCGAACCTGAACCGGAATTTTGATGACCTCGACGTACGGTATCAAGCTGATCTGTGATTCATTGCCGATTTTTACCCGTGAGTCACGTGATCTTGCTTCGACCAATTTCGACCTCCAGAGCGAGTTAAGATCTCCTCGACGCAAGATACAAAGTGGCTGGTTGATTCGTTTCTCAATTTGACCCGAAAACACGTGATTTTACGTATGTTTTCCAAGTTCAACGTCAACTTTAACCTCGACAAGTTGTTTCGATCTTTTCGCCGCAAGATACAAAGTTGCTCTCCTTTTGATTTCCGATTCTCATCGGTGGGTCAGGTCGTTTTTCAAATATTTTTCAAGTCCGACGGCGACTCTGATATTGATTTTTCCACAATTTTTTATGTGAGCCACGTAATGATTCGACTGTTTCCGAATTTGACGCAAACTTCGACGTTGACGAGGCGTTGCGATCCCCTCGCCGCTCGATGCAGAGTTTATCTGCCGTTCATTTCAGATTTTTCGACGGGAGTCACGTGATTTTTCGGATGTTCTCTGAGTCTAGCGTCAACTTCGAACCCGAACCGGAATTTCGATGACCTCGACGCACGGTATCAAGCTGATCTGTGATGCATTGCCGATTTTCGCCCGTGAGTCACGTGATCTTGCTTTGACCAATTTCAACCTTCAGAGCGAGTTGAGATCTCCACGACGCAAGATACAAAGTGGCTGGTTAATTCGGTGCTCAAGTTGACTCAGAGACACGTGATTTTACGAATGTTTTCCAAGTTCAACGTCAACTGTAATCTCGACAAGTTGTTTCGATCTTTTCGCCGCAAGATACACAGTTGCTTTTCGGTTGATTTCCGATTCTCATCGGCGGGTCAGGTCGTTTTTCAAATGTTTTTCAAGTCCGACGGCGACTCTGATATTGATTCTCCCACATTTTTTTATGTGAGCCACGTTATGATTCGAATGTTTGCGAGTTTGACGCAAACTCCGACGTTGACGGGGTGTTGCGATCCCCTCGCCGCTCGATGCAGAGTTTCTCTGCCGTTCATTTCAGATTTTCCGACGGGAGTCACGTGATTTGTCGGATGTTCTCTGAGTCTAGCGTCAACTTCGAACCTGAACCGGAATTTTGATGACCTCGACGTACGGTATCAAGCTGATCTGTGATTCATTGCCGATTTTTACCCGTGAGTCACGTGATCTTGCTTCGACCAATTTCGACCTCCAGAGCGAGTTAAGATCTCCTCGACGCAAGATACAAAGTGGCTGGTTGATTCGTTTCTCAATTTGACCCGAAAACACGTGATTTTACGTATGTTTTCCAAGTTCAACGTCAACTTTAACCTCGACAAGTTGTTTCGATCTTTTCGCCGCAAGATACAAAGTTGCTCTCCTTTTGATTTCCGATTCTCATCGGTGGGTCAGGTCGTTTTTCAAATATTTTTCAAGTCCGACGGCGACTCTGATATTGATTTTTCCACAATTTTTTATGTGAGCCACGTAATGATTCGACTGTTTCCGAATTTGACGCAAACTTCGACGTTGACGAGGCGTTGCGATCCCCTCGCCGCTCGATGCAGAGTTTATCTGCCGTTCATTTCAGATTTTTCGACGGGAGTCACGTGATTTTTCGGATGTTCTCTGAGTCTAGCGTCAACTTCGAACCCGAACCGGAATTTCGATGACCTCGACGCACGGTATCAAGCTGATCTGTGATGCATTGCCGATTTTCGCCCGTGAGTCACGTGATCTTGCTTTGACCAATTTCAACCTTCAGAGCGAGTTGAGATCTCCACGACGCAAGATACAAAGTGGCTGGTTAATTCGGTGCTCAAGTTGACTCAGAGACACGTGATTTTACGAATGTTTTCCAAGTTCAACGTCAACTGTAATCTCGACAAGTTGTTTCGATCTTTTCGCCGCAAGATACACAGTTGCTTTTCGGTTGATTTCCGATTCTCATCGGCGGGTCAGGTCGTTTTTCAAATGTTTTTCAAGTCCGACGGCGACTCTGATATTGATTCTCCCACATTTTTTTATGTGAGCCACGTTATGATTCGAATGTTTGCGAGTTTGACGCAAACTCCGACGTTGACGGGGTGTTGCGATCCCCTCGCCGCTCGATGCAGAGTTTCTCTGCCGTTCATTTCAGATTTTCCGACGGGAGTCACGTGATTTGTCAGATGTTCTCTGAGTCTAGCGTCAACTTCGAACCTGAACCGGAATTTTGATGACCTCGACGTACGGTATCAAGCTGATCTGTGATTCATTGCCGATTTTTACCCGTGAGTCACGTGATCTTGCTTCGACCAATTTCGACCTCCAGAGCGAGTTAAGATCTCCTCGACGCAAGATACAAAGTGGCTGGTTGATTCGTTTCTCAATTTGACCCGAAAACACGTGATTTTACGTATGTTTTCCAAGTTCAACGTCAACTTTAACCTCGACAAGTTGTTTCGATCTTTTCGCCGCAAGATACAAAGTTGCTCTCCTTTTGATTTCCGATTCTCATCGGTGGGTCAGGTCGTTTTTCAAATATTTTTCAAGTCCGACGGCGACTCTGATATTGATTTTTCCACAATTTTTTATGTGAGCCACGTAATGATTCGACTGTTTCCGAATTTGACGCAAACTTCGACGTTGACGAGGTGTTGCGATCCCCTCCGCCGCTCGATGCAGAGTTTATCTGCCGTTCATTTCAGATTTTTCGACGGGAGTCACGTGATTTTTCGGATGTTCTCTGAGTCTAGCGTCAACTTCGAACCCGAACCGGAATTTCGATGACCTCGACGCACGGTATCAAGCTGATCTGTGATGCATTGCCGATTTTCGCCCGTGAGTCACGTGATCCTGCTTTGACCAATTTCAACCTTCAGAGCGAGTTGAGATCTCCACGACGCAAGATACAAAGTGGCTGGTTAATTCGGTGCTCAAGTTGACTCAGAGACACGTGATTTTACGAATGTTTTCCAAGTTCAACGTCAACTGTAATCTCGACAAGTTGTTTCGATCTTTTCGCCGCAAGATACACAGTTGCTTTTCGGTTGATTTCCGATTTTCATCGGCGGGTCAGGTCGTTTTTCAAATGTTTTTCAAGTCCGACGGCGACTCTGATATTGATTCTCCCACATTTTTTTATGTGAGCCACGTTATGATTCGAATGTTTGCGAGTTTGACGCAAACTCCGACGTTGACGGGGTGTTGCGATCCCCTCGCCGCTCGATGCAGAGTTTCTCTGCCGTTCATTTCAGATTTTCCGACGGGAGTCACGTGATTTGTCGGATGTTCTCTGAGTCTAGCGTCAACTTCGAACCTGAACCGGAATTTTGATGACCTCGACGTACGGTATCAAGCTGATCTGTGATTCATTGCCGATTTTTACCCGTGAGTCACGTGATCTTGCTTCGACCAATTTCGACCTCCAGAGCGAGTTAAGATCTCCTCGACGCAAGATACAAAGTGGCTGGTTGATTCGTTTCTCAATTTGACCCGAAAACACGTGATTTTACGTATGTTTTCCAAGTTCAACGTCAACTTTAACCTCGACAAGTTGTTTCGATCTTTTCGCCGCAAGATACAAAGTTGCTCTCCTTTTGATTTCCGATTCTCATCGGTGGGTCAGGTCGTTTTTCAAATATTTTTCAAGTCCGACGGCGACTCTGATATTGATTTTTCCACAATTTTTTATGTGAGCCACGTAATGATTCGACTGTTTCCGAATTTGACGCAAACTTCGACGTTGACGAGGCGTTGCGATCCCCTCGCCGCTCGATGCAGAGTTTATCTGCCGTTCATTTCAGATTTTTCGACGGGAGTCACGTGATTTTTCGGATGTTCTCTGAGTCTAGCGTCAACTTCGAACCCGAACCGGAATTTCGATGACCTCGACGCACGGTATCAAGCTGATCTGTGATGCATTGCCGATTTTCGCCCGTGAGTCACGTGATCTTGCTTTGACCAATTTCAACCTTCAGAGCGAGTTGAGATCTCCACGACGCAAGATACAAAGTGGCTGGTTAATTCGGTGCTCAAGTTGACTCAGAGACACGTGATTTTACGAATGTTTTCCAAGTTCAACGTCAACTGTAATCTCGACAAGTTGTTTCGATCTTTTCGCCGCAAGATACACAGTTGCTTTTCGGTTGATTTCCGATTCTCATCGGCGGGTCAGGTCGTTTTTCAAATGTTTTTCAAGTCCGACGGCGACTCTGATATTGATTCTCCCACATTTTTTTATGTGAGCCACGTTATGATTCGAATGTTTGCGAGTTTGACGCAAACTCCGACGTTGACGGGGTGTTGCGGTCCCCTCGCCGCTCGATGCAGAGTTTCTCTGCCGTTCATTTCAGATTTTCCGACGGGAGTCACGTGATTTGTCAGATGTTCTCTGAGTCTAGCGTCAACTTCGAACCTGAACCGGAATTTTGATGACCTCGACGTACGGTATCAAGCTGATCTGTGATTCATTGCCGATTTTTACCCGTGAGTCACGTGATCTTGCTTCGACCAATTTCGACCTCCAGAGCGAGTTAAGATCTCCTCGACGCAAGATACAAAGTGGCTGGTTGATTCGTTTCTCAATTTGACCCGAAAACACGTGATTTTACGTATGTTTTCCAAGTTCAACGTCAACTTTAACCTCGACAAGTTGTTTCGATCTTTTCGCCGCAAGATACAAAGTTGCTCTCCTTTTGATTTCCGATTCTCATCGGTGGGTCAGGTCGTTTTTCAAATATTTTTCAAGTCCGACGGCGACTCTGATATTGATTTTTCCACAATTTTTTATGTGAGCCACGTAATGATTCGACTGTTTCCGAATTTGACGCAAACTTCGACGTTGACGAGGCGTTGCGATCCCCTCGCCGCTCGATGCAGAGTTTATCTGCCGTTCATTTCAGATTTTTCGACGGGAGTCACGTGATTTTTCGGATGTTCTCTGAGTCTAGCGTCAACTTCGAACCCGAACCGGAATTTCGATGACCTCGACGCACGGTATCAAGCTGATCTGTGATGCATTGCCGATTTTCGCCCGTGAGTCACGTGATCTTGCTTTGACCAATTTCAACCTTCAGAGCGAGTTGAGATCTCCACGACGCAAGATACAAAGTGGCTGGTTAATTCGGTGCTCAAGTTGACTCAGAGACACGTGATTTTACGAATGTTTTCCAAGTTCAACGTCAACTGTAATCTCGACAAGTTGTTTCGATCTTTTCGCCGCAAGATACACAGTTGCTTTTCGGTTGATTTCCGATTCTCATCGGCGGGTCAGGTCGTTTTTCAAATGTTTTTCAAGTCCGACGGCGACTCTGATATTGATTCTCCCACATTTTTTTATGTGAGCCACGTTATGATTCGAATGTTTGCGAGTTTGACGCAAACTCCGACGTTGACGGGGTGTTGCGATCCCCTCGCCGCTCGATGCAGAGTTTCTCTGCCGTTCATTTCAGATTTTCCGACGGGAGTCACGTGATTTGTCAGATGTTCTCTGAGTCTAGCGTCAACTTCGAACCTGAACCGGAATTTTGATGACCTCGACGTACGGTATCAAGCTGATCTGTGATTCATTGCCGATTTTTACCCGTGAGTCACGTGATCTTGCTTCGACCAATTTCGACCTCCAGAGCGAGTTAAGATCTCCTCGACGCAAGATACAAAGTGGCTGGTTGATTCGTTTCTCAATTTGACCCGAAAACACGTGATTTTACGTATGTTTTCCAAGTTCAACGTCAACTTTAACCTCGACAAGTTGTTTCGATCTTTTCGCCGCAAGATACAAAGTTGCTCTCCTTTTGATTTCCGATTCTCATCGGTGGGTCAGGTCGTTTTTCAAATATTTTTCAAGTCCGACGGCGACTCTGATATTGATTTTTCCACAATTTTTTATGTGAGCCACGTAATGATTCGACTGTTTCCGAATTTGACGCAAACTTCGACGTTGACGAGGCGTTGCGATCCCCTCCGCCGCTCGATGCAGAGTTTATCTGCCGTTCATTTCAGATTTTTCGACGGGAGTCACGTGATTTTTCGGATGTTCTCTGAGTCTAGCGTCAACTTCGAACCCGAACCGGAATTTCGATGACCTCGACGCACGGTATCAAGCTGATCTGTGATGCATTGCCGATTTTCGCCCGTGAGTCACGTGATCCTGCTTTGACCAATTTCAACCTTCAGAGCGAGTTGAGATCTCCACGACGCAAGATACAAAGTGGCTGGTTAATTCGGTGCTCAAGTTGACTCAGAGACACGTGATTTTACGAATGTTTTCCAAGTTCAACGTCAACTGTAATCTCGACAAGTTGTTTCGATCTTTTCGCCGCAAGATACACAGTTGCTTTTCGGTTGATTTCCGATTCTCATCGGCGGGTCAGGTCGTTTTTCAAATGTTTTTCAAGTCCGACGGCGACTCTGATATTGATTCTCCCACATTTTTTTATGTGAGCCACGTTATGATTCGAATGTTTGCGAGTTTGACGCAAACTCCGACGTTGACGGGGTGTTGCGATCCCCTCGCCGCTCGATGCAGAGTTTCTCTGCCGTTCATTTCAGATTTTCCGACGGGAGTCACGTGATTTGTCGGATGTTCTCTGAGTCTAGCGTCAACTTCGAACCTGAACCGGAATTTTGATGACCTCGACGTACGGTATCAAGCTGATCTGTGATTCATTGCCGATTTTTACCCGTGAGTCACGTGATCTTGCTTCGACCAATTTCGACCTCCAGAGCGAGTTAAGATCTCCTCGACGCAAGATACAAAGTGGCTGGTTGATTCGTTTCTCAATTTGACCCGAAAACACGTGATTTTACGAATGTTTTCCAAGTTCAACGTCAACTTTAACCTCGACAAGTTGTTTCGATCTTTTCGCCGCAAGATACAAAAATGCTCTCCTTTTGATTTCCGATTCTCATCGGTGGGTCAGGTCGTTTTTCAAATATTTTTCAAGTCCGACGGCGACTCTGATATTGATTTTTCCACAATTTTTTATGTGAGCCACGTAATGATTCGACTGTTTCCGAATTTGACGCAAACTTCGACGTTGACGAGGCGTTGCGATCCCCTCGCCGCTCGATGCAGAGTTTATCTGCCGTTCATTTCAGATTTTTCGACGGGAGTCACGTGATTTTTCGGATGTTCTCTGAGTCTAGCGTCAACTTCGAACCCGAACCGGAATTTCGATGACCTCGACGCACGGTATCAAGCTGATCTGTGATGCATTGCCGATTTTCGCCCGTGAGTCACGTGATCTTGCTTTGACCAATTTCAACCTTCAGAGCGAGTTGAGATCTCCACGACGCAAGATACAAAGTGGCTGGTTAATTCGGTGCTCAAGTTGACTCAGAGACACGTGATTTTACGAATGTTTTCCAAGTTCAACGTCAACTGTAATCTCGACAAGTTGTTTCGATCTTTTCGCCGCAAGATACAAAGTTGCTTTCCGGTGTGACGGTCCCCGACCCTCTACATAATCACATAATTTACCCAAGACCGGAGTAATTTTTCACGTCATTATATACCTATATATCTTACAACACCTTATAATATGATAACCTTCTAGAACCTACTCGCATATGTATATATATATATACATACATCTTATATTCAAGCTAACTAAGCATGAAGGAATATACCTTCTATACTCAAACTAAATTAACGGAGTATATTCGAACTCCAGCCGGTCTAAGCATAAAACATACTATACTCTAATCAAACTAAAATAATTCTTTATTCAATAATCTTTATTAATATTCATATAATACATGTAGCCATATAAAGGATGGCACATATACCACTATTACATCACATACATACATATATATATATCACACAATTAACTATAAAATACTATAAGCCAATATTATAATCCACTAACACTCAGCCTGCTTCCCAGGCATTATACACTCTTAAATTTTAACCAGTGACATAACCACGATAGTATTACCACAGTAGGATAATATCAGGCAGTAAGGCAGCGCAGCTGCAAGTTATAAACAAAGCCGCACCTCGGGAACTGTGTACGATAAACATTCCCGCAGCTGCAAATGTTTATTAAACGCAAGCCGTGCTCTTCGGTTACCATAACCCAAGAGCACCGCTTCTAAAATATTATATCAGCTTCAATTTCAATACGCAGCTGCGGATGTTTATTAAAACGCAAGCCGTGGTCTTGATTTCACGACGCAGCTGCAAATGTTATTAAAACACAAGCCGTGCTCTTGATTTCATGGCGCAGCTGCAAATGTTTATTAAAACACAAGCCGTGCTCTTGATTTCATGGCGCAGCTGCAAATGTTTATTAAAACGCAAGCCGTGGTCTCAATATCGAGCACAGCTGCAAATGCTTATAAAACGCAAGCCGTGCTCTTCGGTTACTAAAACCCAAGAGCACCGCTCCAAGAAATGATATCATAAGACTCGCTTCATAAACACAGCTGCAAATTGTAAACAGCCGTGCCTTGGGAACCGTATGTAATATTATAATGTAAACGATGACCAAGCTACGGCTGACCTAAACAGTCTCATGTGAAAATAACTCGGGGATTCACAGCGCAAGGCTCCCACCAACGGTCACGTAGGCCGGAGTCACGAATCTCCCCACTACGAACATTTACTCGCGTATATAAGGAGGCCCACGGGCCAAGAGCAAGCAGTTCAGTAAAAATCACCAGTTAACCTAGTACCAGTCAGTCGCAAATTAGAAACCTACTACACAGTTATACCAGTTCAACAGTTTTACCTCAGTTAATAAGTTATTTTCACATAAAGACTACTCTCAATTATTAAATTTCATTAAAATACTTTTATTAAAACAAAGTGAATTCATTGTGCAACCCTCCTAAATCAAAGTAAGTACCCCGAGTATTCTAACTCAACCAGGGCCTGAAAACAATTAGTCTACAGTCACTCAATTTCCATATTCGTGGGTAGCATTAGCCAGCCAAGAGCAACGCTTGCACCCAATTTCCTATATTCAAGGGTAGCATTAGCCAGCCAAGAGCAACGCTTGCACCCAATTTCCATATTCGTGGGTAGCATTAGCCAGCCAAGAGCAACGCTTGCACCCAACTTCCTATATTCGTGGGTAGCATTAGCCAGCCAAGAGCAACGCTTGCACCCAACTTCCTACATTCGTGGGTAGCATTAGCCAGCCATAGAGCAAAGCTTGCACCCAATTATTCTAAATCCTCACACCTTACATGTAGATGAACGTGGACAGACCCAGGAAGAGAAAGAGAAATAATCGACGCGGGGGTAAGGTAATCAAACAAAGGATTGCCAAGGCACAATTAAAATACCAACAACGATTGGAAGCCTGCCTAGAAAAAGCAATCAGGCTAGGTCCACCGGAGCTCCCAGCCATCTTTGAACGTGTATTCAGCCATCCTCTGGACGACGAGGATACCATAGAACTCAACATCGGGAACCCTCAGGTGCAACCAACCCAAACCACACTCGACGACCTACCCCCTGGTACCTCTCAGACCCAACATTTTATTGAAGATCACGGAAGCCACATCCTTGTGAATACCGTAGAAACCACGACTCGAGTTTTCAACGTTCCGCCTTTAACCACCCCATTACCCTCTACGCCCAAAATCGTGGAAATCGTTGATATTGAATAAATTCAAAGAGGTATAATAAAGATCATTTTATTCAATTTATACATAATATTTCAATAATTTATGAATACAACCTTTCCTCCTCTGGTAGTCTCCGATCCCAACACTTAGGTGTTAAATTAAGGAGACAAAATATCATTGACTATTACGGTTAATGGTATATTTAATTGTCATTATCCACCTGGGTTGTGACAAGAGATTCGAATCAAAAATCTTGGAGGGAAAGAGATCCCTCTCCTAATCCTCAAACCTCAACCTCAAAAAACTAAGTTCTGGTGATTCAGTGGGGCCTAAATCATCGCAAGAGTCTTATATTGGTAGTCCTAATATTACCCAATTGTTAATTTAGGGCCTCTGTCAAACCGGACTATACACATGAGGTACCGTAAATGGTGTAAATTGTCTCTAGGTTATAGATACCGGGGCTGAGGTTACCGTAGTCCGTTTGAACCTCTTAAAACCCATTTTAAATGTTTTGGCTGTTCCTTCTTTGCGAACAGCTACTGGGGTTATTACTCCAGTTTTAGGGAAAACTTCCGTTCAGGTTGCTATTACCGATTTTAGTACATCTCCTCATGAAGTTTATGGAACTGATAAAGGATGATGGAATTTCAGGGTTAGATTCTTTTGACTACTCATGGGTGTATTATTTCTATTACTACCAATTCATTAATTTCTGGTCGAGGTGAGATTCCTTTTTTAACGACCAGAGATTTTCTTTCCGATCCTTTTCGTACTACTCCTTGGGTGCGTAGTTTGACACATTCTACAGAATACCCGAAAATTTATCTTGAAACTTTGTTTGAAGACGAGGTTAAACACGAGAAAGGATCAAGTAAAGACTCTTTATTCAAAGCCCACTCACCTTTTGCTCGTGTCTGCGACCTTTAATTGACTTACTTAGATAAGTCTCATATTGATGATTTTATATCTCTATTGCGAGATTTTAGAGGTTGTCTCTATTTGAAGTGAAGGGGATATTACCATTTTTAACATTTGCAAGGTTATGAAAACTTCCAATTTTTGGGTTAAGTTTATAACCCTTGAACATAGTATCGAGCTTTCATAGATTGATAAATTGGCTGATTTGATCAACGATTTTGCTTCGGACATTTGTCTGAAAATCGTCAATTGACGTTTACATGAATTTAGGGGTTTTCGTTGACTCCTTGGAATTTCTCTTTTGTCTATTAATGGTTTTTATTTATTCTTTTTTGAAGAGGCATCTTACAGGCGTTGTTTGAAAACGTTTCATTGCCAGCTTGTTTGAGAGATCCAAATAGGATTTCGAATTTAATTGTTAGTTTAAGCAATTAATTTAATACAAGATTTTCAGAGCTGGATTTATCTAGTATTCTGAGGTTGGAAATTCAAAGCGGAAAGCATCCCATCCTGGACCTATTTATCCTGTTTTCCTGCTTCCCCTCAGATAAGATCGTTCCATTTTTATTAACCTTAATTATTGTGATTATATCTCACATTTTAACCTTTGGAGGGATTTTTCTTGTTTCACGTTTTCTACGTGCTCAATGTGTTTTACGTGTAAAACTCATATTTGTCCTCCTATATAGGTCGTTTATTAGAGAAACTTTTGAAGAGGCTTGGATTGAGCGATTTTGGGACCAAAACTCTGATTTTTGGAATACTCCAGAGCTTCTCCCCTGTTACGCCCTCCTGTCGCCTCCTTTTGCAGATTGCAGGATCTAACGACAATACCGCTCACATACTGATCCTGTTCGTTTTGGATTCTTCTTTCAAGATAGAAAAACTTTGAAGAATATTCTTATACTAAATTTCACACTTTGATTGGTTAAGGCTCAACTATCTTCTCAAGTTCTTTTGTGTGATTTTTCCTTGAGAGTAAAGGCAAATGCCAGATAGTTTTTGGGGAAGAATTCTTCAAATGTTCAATCCACCACGCTAACTTTCCCTATTAGAGCAAGCACACAATTTGACTACTAGACTTTTCGTTTTTCTTTCAATTTTTGCATTTCGAGAGTCGGGTCGACTCTTTTACAAAGGGCGGGGGGGGGGGGGGGGGGGGGGCAGTGTTACAAAGGTTGAAAAACACCCCTCATATTTAATTTGCAAGGTCTAGTAGTCATCTAAGATGAATGATGTTAACATCTGATAAATGATAATCGGTTACTCCTCACAACGTCATTCTTGTGAAAACAGTCTTGTTTTAGCTTTGGGCGTAAACAGACGTGTATTTTCCTAAATACAACCCAATATTTATTTCCGAATATTTCGTTTCCTGTTCAACTTATTTCCCTCAGGAACCCACAATTAATTATCTTATCATTTGCGAACCATAAATCGCAACAGTATATTAAATGTGGTTATTATAATGATAAGGTAGGTATGTCCCTAAATATTTGATTATTAATGGAGTTTATGTGCTATCTTAGTGTTGTAGGTATTATAATACAGGGTGACCCAAAATTCCCGCACCACCTTGAATAGGCAGGTTTCTTATTGAATTCTAAGACGAAAGTTCCTTTACGAAAACTCTCCAAGGCCAACGGTTTTCGAGTTATTCAAAATCGCGATTGACGAATCAGAGCGTTCCTTATTATCGTAATAGTGCCGGCTCAAGAGCAAGCCATGGGCAGAGCCCGTATCTTTAATATTAGCTTGTACAACCGCTATTTTTTATATTATTCAATTTAATTTGTAGTTCTGGTCGTCCAGGTCTTTTGCACCGTGGTTCCTGACGTCCAGGTCGATGTGATCATGGTTTTCGCGGTCTAGGTTTCATCCGGCGTAGTTCACGTCAACCGCTCTATAGTTTATGCGGTCCAGGTCATTCGTTTTATAGTTCTCTGTCGTCTTTGTCGACCGCTACATAGTTTCAGCGGTCCAGGTCGTCCGCTCTATAGTTTTTGGCCGTTTACGTCAACCGCTCCATAGTTTTCGGCCGTCTAGGTCAACCGCTCTATAGTTTATGCGGTCCAGGTCATTCGTTCTATAGTTCTCTGTCGTCTTTGTCGACCGCTACATAGTTTCAGCGGTCCAGGTCGTCCGCTCCATAGTTTTTGGCCGTTTACGTCAACCGCTCCATAGTTTTCGGCCGTCTAGGTCAACCGCTCAATAGTTTATGCGGTCCAGGTCATTCGTTCTATAGTTCTCTGACGTCTTTGTCGACCGCTACATAAATCCAGCGGTCCAGGTAAAAAACTAAAAAAAAAAAATAACGCTGAAACTATGTAGCGGTCGACGAAGACGACAGAGAACTATAGAACGAATGACCTGGACCGCTCAAACTATGGAGCGATTGACCTAGACGGCCGAAAACTATGGAGCGGACGGCCTGGTCGCCAAATACTATGGAACGAATGACCTAGAAGGATGAAACCATGTATGGGTTGATCAAGACGGTCGAGAACTACGGAACGAATGACCTGGACCGCTGAAACTGTGGAGCGATTGACCTAGACGGCCGAAAACTATGGAGCGGACGGCCTGGTCGCCAAATACTATGGAACGAATGACCTAGAAGGATGAAACCATGTATGGGTTGATCAAGACGGTCGAGAACTACGGAACGAATGACCTGGACCGCTGAAACTGTGGAGCGGTCGACAAAGACGACAGAGAACTATGGAACGAATGACCTGGACCGCATAAACTATGGAGCGGTTGACCTAAACGGCCGAAAACTATGGAGCGGTTGACGTAAACGGCCAAAAACTATGGAGCAGACGACCTGGACCGCTGAAACTATGGAGCGGTCGACGTGAATTACGCCGGATGAAACCTAGACCTCGAGAACCATGATCTGATCGACCTGGACGTCAGGAACTACGGTGCAAAAAACCTGGACGACCAGAACTACAAATCAAATTGAATAATATAAAAAATAGCGGTTGTACAAGCTAATATTGAAGATACGGGCTCTGCCCATGGCTTGCTCTTGAGCCGGCACTATTACGATAGTAAGGAACGCTGTGATCCGTCAATCGCGATTTTGAATAACTCGAAAACCGTTGGCCTTGGAGAGTTTTCGTAAAGGAACTTTCGTCTTAGAATTCGATGAGGTACCTGTCTGTTCAAGGTGGTGCGGGAATTTTGGATCACCCTGTATACAGAGTGATTCACACCTCGCGGAGAAAAATTTACATGCATATTCCTCATTGAAACCTAAGAACAAAGTTCCTTAGCAAAAACTTCGAGGGACCAGTCGTTTCTGAGATAGAGAAGGTTTCGTCCGCCCAATGAGACGGCCATATCGTGTCCTGCTCAGTCCCGTATCAAGCCTGTAGAATTAACGATGCCCGCGGCGTATGACCTTTGCCCGAAATTTTGGTTTCTCAGTAATTTTCAGTCTTTGAGTCGTCCAGTCGGTCACTCTCGTGCCCCACGTCTTTCACCCCGTAGTTGACGTTGTCCAGGTGGTCATAATGGCGACTTTCGTTCCCCAGGTCTTTTACTTCGGGGTATTCGTTCTCCATATCGTCAGGTTTGTGATTTCCTTCATCCAGGCCTTTCGCCACGTAGTTGACGTTGTCCAGGTGGTTAGAATGGCGACTGGCATTCCCCAGGTCTTTTACTTCGTGGTTTTCGTTCTACATATCGTCGGACTAATGATTTAATTTAATTTGTCTTTCGTTCGATGATCAAGTACAATAAATTGCATTCTATGATTATATTTAATTCGAATTTAAATTGAATTCTCCTTTTTATGATGTTCTCGTTGAAATTTACTTGTCAATTAGTAAATTCAGTATTTCGGAATCGAGTTTTCTCATCTGCCCGCTAAGCGGAACAGCTGCGCGTCGCAAATCATTAGTCCGACGATATGTAGAACGAAAACTACGAAGTAAAAGACCTGGAGAACGACAGTTGCCATTCTGACCACCCGGACAACGTCAACTACGTGGCGAAAGACCTGGATGAAGGAAATCACAAACCTGACGATATGGAGAACGAATACCACGAATTAAAAGACCTGGGGAACGAAAGTCGCCATTCTGACCACCTGGACAACGTCAACTACGGGGTGAAAGACGTGGGGCACGAGAGTGACCGACTGGACGACTCAAAGACTGAAAATTACTGACAAGGGAACCCCGCCAAGTGTCCCCCTCCGATTTCAACGAAACTTTGGGAGATTGTAGAGGGGGTGAAAATATTCGACACGTATTTTTTTATATCTGTGGAATTCCACCCCAAGGGGGTGTAATCAACCCCTGAAAATTGCGGATTTCGCTATTCGATAGCTCGTGAAGAACGAACAACCGAGGATTTTTGGCTGACAAGGTGCTACCGGGGGTTTTCGGGGCCGCTGATTACGAATCTGGCATCAGATTTTCAAAATTCAAAATGGCGCATCCAATATGGCGAACGTCGGAACGAAAAATGGTACCAATTTTCCCAAAATTCTGTACCCGGGGGTTTTCGGGGTCGCTGATTACGAATCTGGTATCAGATTTTCAAAATTCAAAATGGCGGATCCAATATGGCGAACGTCGAAACGAAAAATGGTACCAATTTTCCCAAAATTCTGTACCCTGGGGTTTTCGGGGTCGCTGATTACGAATCTGGCATCAGATTTTCGAAATTCAAAATGGCGCATCCAATATGGCGAACGTCGAAACAAAAAATGGTACCAATTTTCCCAAAATTCTGTACTCGGGGGTTTTCGGGGTCGCTGATTGAAAATGTGTAGTCGAAATTGGAAAATTCAACATGACTGACACAAAATGGCGGACCGACTTCTTCCAAAATGGTGTGGATTGCTTCGGATTCGGTATCCCCGGGATTTCGGGGTCGCTGATTACAAATCTGAGGTTAGAATTGGAAAATTGATATTGGAAAATTACGAGTAGATGAGTAGACGGACATTGTATCGTTAGAGATGACAAGAATATGACGTAATGATTTTTTGTTCAATAAAAATATGATTTCAATTCCAGAAATTGCTATCAGATCTTCAAAAACTGTAATTTCCAAGTATTTTCTAAACAACAGTGTAAATATTTTCATGAAAATTATTGCCAATATTCTGGTAATTTCATAAATTGACTGTTCCATAAATATTTATGCAATATTGCGTAAAAATATTGGTTCATAAATATGTACGGTAAATGTATTTCTATTGACATATCATGAGTAATGAATGATTGATAATAAATAGTTCTGATAGAAATGCTGTGCTGATAACCAGAAGTAGAAATATTCGGTGATGAGAAACGCGTTTTATCTTATAAACCGAACTTACATAAGACGGTTTAATCTGTTGTTGTTCAGTGTATTTTTACGTATGGAGTTGAGTTCATCCATCCCTCTAAAGAGACTTGGAGAAAAATGCACGTCAATCCGTTGAACGTCATTCAGCTTTTGTCTCTAGCATTCAATGCTATTAAATTACTCGATTCTCCAGTCACGGAATCCGAAAGGCAGTTGAGCGAAGAGCTCGAAATCATCATCAAAGATGCAATGATACAGCCAATGGAAACTGAAATTGAATGGAGTTTGGATTTTGAACATCCAAATGCAGTGCACGAATCGGAAATTATAGAAGACAACGATGGAACAGAAGACTGGAATCATCAAAGATTTCTGAATCCCAATATAGATGCACCGGACCAAGTTTGCACCATCGATGATGAAGATTTGGATTATGATTACAAAAAACAAGCGACAGAATTTTGGAGGTCCGGAAAAACGGGAAACAGAAAGGTATCGTCCGTTCAATCAAAATTCAGAAAAGTTCAGTCTGTGCGACAATTACGGCGCTGGGCACATCAAGTTAATCAAGGTGGGACATACAGAGAAAAGTTGAAAATGATCTGTGAGTATACTCTTAACAATGTAATGGATGCTTTAAATAGGAAATTGCCAATTCACGATATTGATATTAGACGTTGGGCCATACGAGCGCGACAACTGTTTGATATGGCACCAGCAAAATTTAAGGCATCCAAAACCTGGCTATTAGAATTTAAGAAACGTCACGGAATCGTGTCGCGGAAAATTACGAAACATATAACAAAAAATACATTAGCAACACAGGAATCTTTAAAAGAGCAGGCTGCCATCTTCATTCAGAAAGTAAAAACCCACATCGTCGATATCGGAGTCGAAAACGTTTACAATTCCGATCAGAGCGGTTTCAATTTGGAGCTACATGCGGGGCGAACCTTAGCGTTGCGAGGGCAAAAAACAGTGGAATCAATAATACAATCAAAGTCATCAACAACGCACAGCTACACCATACAGCCTTTGATTTCGGCCGATGGCAAATTATTGTCACCTCTATTAATTGTTTTAGAAGAATCTAGTGGAGGATTTGGTCCTCGAGTGCAAGAGACTATGTTTAAACCACAGAATGTATATCTTATGGCTTCGAAATCTGGGAAATTAACAACCGAACATTTTAAACATTGGTTTCAAGACGTATACCTTCCGCACACCAGTCCGAAATCGGTTATATTATTGGATTCATGGAGTGGTCAATGTCCGGGCGTATTTGAAACGATGAATGTCAATGGACAAAAAGTAGAACTTCTAACCATTCCCCCAGGGACAACTGGAATGATACAGCCACTGGACGTGTACGGATTTCGCATATGGAAGAATTATATCAAACATTTCTCTGATATCGTGATATTGTATGATTACGACGTGAATCTTCATTTGAGAGACAATATCGTCAAGCTGCAAAGTCTTACTCACAATCAATTTTCGTCTCCTAGATTTACAGATCTTTTTAAATATTCATGGTATAAAAGTGGATACATAGACGCAAGACCACCGAAATTCGAAAATCCGGTTCAATATTGTTTTACCGAGAGTTCTCCAACGTGTGACATATGCGGCGACGTTGCTATTATCAAGTGTGCGTGGTGTAAAAAGTCGCTATGTTTAAAACACTTTTTTCATGAATATCACTATTGTCAAAACTATCACCCGTGACGAAATACGCATGATGTAAGCTATATTGTAAGGTTCAATCTAAAGATTTATATTCGTATACTGTAACGTGGTATTTTTGTAATTCCCAGTTACAAGAGAATTTAGGCGGAAAAACGCGATGATACGTGGCGCAGACAAGGTCTCCAGGAAAAGACAAAATTAGGGAACATTATTAGGTTAAACTAACGCAATATTTTATTTTTGTAAACTATGTAACTCGAGATACATCTTCTACGAGGCATTCACCGTCGTGGGAACTACCGAAGAAACCATGGCTTATCAGGAAACCTCAACATCTACGGTCATTATCGACGTCTCGATCGGCGTGCAGATCTTTGTTCCGCCAAGAAAGTGGCAAGGTCAGCGCCTCCTCTCGACCAGGCGAATTCTACCACCCCCAACGAACAGGATTGGCGGCGTACAAGGATGTGCGAAAAGCACAAGCAATCCTCCCGTCATCCGACGAGCCTACCGTTTGACAAGGCTGCACAACTGAAACGAGGGTGGCGTACAAGGTCAGGTGAAGAATATTCACAGCCTCCCACCCAATGACTAATCAGCTGGAGCAGGTATCGTAGAACTACTCTCTCAGAAACTGTTATCGCGGCCGGGTTGGTCCAGAAAACCCCCGGATCGGCGTTCCAACCTATCGAACTTTGTCGTGGGCGAGATCCTTGTGGTCCAGCGCGAGGCTATTGTGCAATTTCCTTAAGGATTGACTAATTAATGTAAGGCCTTGCGAGAATTATCCTATAGCTCTGGCGAGCGAGATTTCTTATGAATCCAGCGTCAGGGAGTTCTATCGGAAGGCAGCAAGAAGAGGGGTATCGTAACGGCAGGGGTAGGCTAGGTTCCTCCTGAGAAACGCAACAACACCTCATACGTTCGTCGAAACTACTAAAAATGACGAGCCAATTAGGATGGTGGTGAGACACGTGACCTATTTCATGAGTCGGTGCAAGCGAACTAAGGACTATATAAGGAGGATACGTAGGCGAATCGGCCTACTCTTCGCTCTGTCTGCGCCAAATATCGTCGTGTATCGTTCACCGAGTATCGAATATTATCGTATTATCGAGTCTAATTAAAATAGTGATTGTGTTCTATCGTGAGGCAATTTAAGGTAAGGTCTTGATTTCTTTATGTGAAGGCACGAGGTCGTTCGTATAGAAGTCTGTTTTATGGTTTATTCTTGGGCTAAGAAGCTCGTTTTTGTTTAAATTTATCGAACTACCTCGAGTCTGGCAGAATTCGTAGACTTGCTCTTGCTTTTTCGCTATTATTGATTATATATTGCTTTTTGGCTATTTCTATCGTAGTATTTTCTTCTATTTAGTATGTTAAATATTTATTGCGCATGAAATCTGTAGAATAAGTACTTTTCCTGGAGAACCTGAGCGAAGATAGCCGCGAGTGGCCTTAGGCCTCGCGTTACAGTGATCTTTAGTTATAATTCTGTTTAATTCTGGTCATAATTGACGATTTTGTTATAATCTAGCATTAATACCGTTTTGTTTAAAGTAGAATCCATTTCGTAAAGTTGAGTATCGTTTAATACTGTGTCATCAAGTATCATATCGTATAGAATCGGGTTTATTATATCGTCTACAGCTTTGATCTATTAACGTGGCTTTGTTTAATTCATTTTGAGTGACCATGCGGTTCCGAGTTTAAACTAGAATTCAGTATATCGTATTTATCACGCTTAGCAAGCCTCTACGTAAGACGGTATCGTTTGTTACCACACTTTGTCGGCTGGCGACTGAAAAATAAAATCCTTGTCTTAGGCGGCGTTATGAAAATAATTTTGCTTTGGGTACAAAGTATCGCTTTGTGATACCTAATCTGGAATCTAGTTTCTAGTTTTATATCGAGTCAACTCTGACCCGCCTATGACTCGTTTCGTAGTATAAAATACGTAAATTCTACCCCGACAAGTAGGGAAAACTATCGTAATCGATTTAATGAAAATCTATGTCTGATTCTGTTACCGGTACGACCCAAGTACTCACTCTCGTTGAATAAATAATTGATTGATGTTACCTCAAATACTCGTGTCGAATTAATAATTTGTATGGTGTACCCTGCCCCTCTATCTAAGGCTACGGAAAACTGAGTTAGCTGAGTTATCGCTCGTTGCATTCTCGTATTTTTGGCTACATAATTTGTTTTATGGTATTGTAAAAATTTGGTTAAGGAACGACGCTAAAGCGTCTGGCGCCCAACATATAGTAAGTTTCAGTAAAAGTAACACGGGAAAGCGTCGAATTGTAGCGTAGTAGTGGTTTTCCTCTCCTAAAAGAAAACTGCGTTACAATACATAAGACCTCTATTCGTATACTATATTCGTATATTATATTCGTATACTATAACACCATTATATTATAAAAGTGAATAAAACGATTGCCAAAGGTAGCTTAATCATGAATTAGCGAGGTATTTACCACACCGTATTTTTTTCTACAGTCATAAAACTGTTATTAGTTTGTGGGGTCTTTTATTTATAATTTTTGAAAATCTGATACCAGAATCGTAATCAGCGACCCCGAAAACCCCCGGGTACAGAATTTTGGGAAAATTGGTACCATTTTTCGTTTCGACGTTCGCCATATTGGATGCGCCATTTTGAATTTTGAAAATCTGATGCCAGATTCGTAATCAGCGGCCCCGAAAACCCCCGGTAGCACCTTGTCAGCCAAAAATCCTCGGCCGTTCGTTCTTCACGAGCTATCGAATAGCGAAATCCGCAATTTTCAGGGGTTGATTACACCCCCTTGGGGTGGAATTCCGCAGATATAAAAAAATACGTGTCGAATATTTTCACCCCCTCTACAATCTCCCAAAGTTTCGTTGAAATCGGAGGGGGACACTTGGCGGGGTTCCCTTGTCAGTGAACCTGGCTTCTGGGGTTCCCTCCACTGCGTTGAGGATTGGCGTCTGAAGCCATGGCTGGTGTGGGTACCCCGAGTCACCTAGTAACCAACAGCGCTCGTTGTTAGCCCAGATCTCCTCCATCAGCTCCTTGACCGCCGAGTTCCTCCAGATGAAAGAATCATGCGTGCTTCCCGGAAACCTCGCAAGGATGTTCAAAATTCTGAGCTCTGAATCGCACACGATTTGCACGTTTACGGAATGGAAATGCTTCCGATTCACGTATAGCTCTTCGTGCTCGATAGGTGCTCCGATGGCAACGTGAGTGCCATCGACAAATCCCAACACCCCTGGCATGCGCGTAGAGATGAAGTTTCTGTAGACAAATGTTATTTTGTGAGTGTGACAGACTTCCTAATACCTTTATATTTATTTTCAGGCTGATACAGTACTGGGAGCGCCAGTAGTTTTCACCAATCACTATTCATTTCATTTTATTCGTTGTTGTCTTTGTATCTGTTATTTTTTAATATTATATATCGTTCATTTTTATTTCAGTCTTTTGTATGTTTAACTTAAATATCTCAGTTATTTTTTTATATTACCTATATATCGTTCATTTTCATTTCAGTCTTTTATATGTTTAACTTAAAATATCTCTGTTGTTTTATTATATTATATATCGTTCATTATTATTTCATTTTTATTTCCATCTGTTATATCTTAAAATAAAAATATGCAAGTAATAACATGTATCAGTTATTTACCTTTGAATTAACGCATCCCTGGCCATTCGGGTATCCGGAAAGTTGATCCATCTCGTCAGTGGCCCGTTCTGGTTCATAGCAGTGGTCACTTCTTCAATGGCTCGGCTGACGCTTGCTTGGCTCAGTCCAAGGTTGCTGTCGCTACCGGTTGACTTTTGGTAGCTTCCTTGCCCGAAGAAGTGGAGGCTACATAGTACCTGGAAATTTCAGCATTGCTATGTATCGTTACAAGTAGTACCTTGATACGATAAAAGTAAAGTAAGATTAAGGCATGCTATATTCACTTTGATCTCCAAAGCAACTGCCGTTGAGCGTTGAGTCACAGGCATAAGCGGACGCAATTCCTCTATCAAATTACGTGCCAGTTCTCGGTTGAGCCTGTACACACCCCTGAAAATTTCATCCGTGAGTTGAAACGGATCAGCTATGTCTCGAAGCTGACGCAGGCGAACCAGATTCACAGCCATTCCTCTCTCCCTTTCCCTTTCTTTGTCTTCTCTTTGTCGACGTCTTATCCTCATGAAAATTTGATAGTTCTCCATGCTGGAAAACTGTATAGATTGAAACATTATAAGCTTTCATTGCAAATGTTTATACTTGATTTATCAGGTATAGCACATCTGAATGATTTTTAATTTTTCAGAAAATTCTGATAGCATCATAACCAAAATGTTCGTATATATTATGAATACTCAGAAATTAATAAACTAGCCTAAAAATCGAACAGAACCTCAAATGTGTTATCACAGTGCGGAAAATCAAATTTTCTATCATTAAATTATCATTTAGAGGCATAGTAATCGAATAATTTACTTTGTTATTACGGGCACATGTCTACTTACCGTGATAATATACGTGATGAGACCGATACCGAAACCTTTTCCCGCGCGGTAGCATGAACCGAGAAACGGTACGATACCGCGCGGTAACAACCGCCCGAAAAGTTACTGAACAGCTCGGTTCGTCGCTACCGTAGACATGAAGTCACAACCGCGCGGAAAGTCGCATAACCGCGCGGTCCCAGAGTTAGTGAATAACCCCCCAGAAGTGGGATCCTTGCAGTTTAATCCTGATCGTGAAGACACAGATACACGACCTTGGTGTGAAACTGTTGGTATTTGTCTTGGAGAATAGTCAATTCAATTTAAAGTGTGCTGATAATAGCAAGCAAGGCATTAAGAACTGATGCGTTAGTTTGAGTGAATAGTGGAAAAACCAAATGAAGACTGGTGTTTGTCTGCTTGGTTCAAAGTGGTCACATACGTCCTTGATGTAAGAAGAATACGACTTGTGGACCTTTTGTATAGCAAAAAGTCAACATACATGCACATACGAGGCTGTGACAGCGAAATTGATCAATCCCGGTGAGACGTATTTATCTGGTTTTGATTTTTTTTCACGGCGAATGCTCTTTGATGAAAGAATCCAGAGCCGATAAGCTTTCTGGTAAACGCATTCGAGTACTGATTCTACTCAGTATCGGTAACTAAGAATTTGCAGCTTTGGCTCAAGTAAACGAACGAATACACAGTTCAGATTATTTTTACATGTAGTACCAGATGACTATCTTGGTAACAATATTTTGATGGGTTGGGATTCGATTGCGTAAGGTATTGTTATAATTTTTGTTTGAAGAAAACAAGGTCTTTCGTATTATGCGCGGTTAGTGAAGGAATTAAAACTATTGATGAAATTGATACCGATATTGCTGGATCGGATAGATTGAAAATTGATTATTAATCAAATTTTTCATTTATTTCATCGTTCGTGGTAGAAACACCTACTGGTGAGTTACCGCAGGTAAATTAGAGGTAAAACTGGTTGACCCCAACCGTACTATTTGGGACAGTCATATCGTCTCAGTCCTGATGAGAGACGGGTTGTACGTAATAAAATTGAGGAACTTGTCAGTCGGTACAATGAGGCCGAGTTATTCACCTTTCGCGAGTCCGATATTTTGAATCAATTAGAGGGATGTTTCTGATCGGCTATGTGTTGATTTTTGCGAATTTGATAGCAATACCGTGTCTGATAGATGTCCGCTGCCTTTGGATGTGATATCTGGTTTCAATCAGTTACCTACTCGGTTGACCGTACAGCTTTTGTGACCCCAGATGATCAATTCGAGTATTTATTTATGCTTTTCGGTTCACGAAATGCGCATTCAACTTTTCAAAGGGGCAATAAATAAGGCACTCTTAGAAGTCATAAACACTTCTGCAGTGCGCTACGTGAATGACGTTATGATTCTAGCTACTTCTGTAGAACGGTCATTGGAAGAACTTGAAATAGTTCTAGATGGACTCAGCAATGCAGGCTGTTCTTCGGGCATCTGATTTCTTTCAATATCACAGATTGAGAAAGTAAACGTATATGGTCCATGCTGATTTTTCTTCCACGAAACTCAAAGTCGTTAATACGAGAGTTGAACGAATGCGAGTAAACTTAGCTGAGATCTATGAGAATTGATTGCAAGCTGAACAGCAACAGGATGATCAGTCAAGTAATATTGTTTCAAAATTGCAAAATAATCGAATTGACACAGACAGGACTTTTGAATGGCGATAGATATCTCTTGAAAATGTTGAGTTCTGATCGTACTGAACAGTATTTGCGGGGATGGATTTATTTATTCTTTTTTTTTTCGTACTACGATGAACGTGCAGAATTGAATTGAGTAACTCTTGAGTTGTGAATTGGTTAAAATTGATAACTGGTTAATTAAATGCCGTTGAGTTAAGAATTGAGTTAAATTTGGTAACAGATTTACGCATCGTACTTCTAGATTGAACATGATTTGATTTATAGAGACACACACTCATTATGCTTGACAGTTGCAATTCATGAGAAACCTAACTCACTTCGGTGATGGGGGATGGTGCAATGTGTCGTGGCACGTGGTGTGGTGTGGTTGATTCGATATTGTGCATGACCTATAAAGGGTTGTTGTATGGACAATTATTGAAGTCACCGTGAGGACGGCATTGGGCTTGAGCAGGTCTTACGTGAAGATAGATAATATTGTTTCGAGGCTTTGAATGGTAATAGAACGTATAAATATGCACACGAACGTCTAAGATTAATGCCTGATAGCAGTGTTCCCATAGAGCTTGATCCTTGTGATGATTGTAGTGGAGATGAACTGTCAGAATGTGCCGATGTCGGCGGTAATAACAGTAAGTGATAAGTTTGGTATACCAGTGAGTATACATGATCCATGCGTCTGCTTGTTAGTCGCAAGTCACAAAGATCCTACCCCACTTATGTGGACGGAGACAGTGCGATGTGAAGGTAGACGATGGGGTATGTTTGGTCAGTAGATGGTCATTGTGTTGTGTTTGGAACCTCTGCGAGGACTTGTTAAAGGACCGAAGGTTAAAACCGAAAGCTTGTGTTGTGTTTGGAACCTCTGCGAGGACTTGTTGAAGGACCGCAGGTTAAAACCAAAAGCCTTTTTGTGAGGTAGTAGACATGTCTGAACAGACCTCTGAGCTGACTGACCCTGTGTAGTAGTAGACATGTCTGAACAGACCTCTGAGCTGACTGACCCTGTGTAGTAGTAGACATGTCTGAACAGACCTCTGAGCTGATTGACCCTGTGTGGTAGTAGACATGTCTGAGGAGACCTCTGAGTTGACTGACCCTGTGTGGTAGTAGACATGTCTGAACAGACCTCTGAGCTGACTGACCCTGTGTGGTAGTAGACATGTCTGAGGAGACATCTGAGCTAACTATGAAATATGAAAGGGTGGTTGTTGGATACCAATTGTTGTACATGGTCATATGGTTGGCTATTGTGTGTTGAGTGTTATACCAAATATGATGCACAGAGTCATATGGTTGGCTGCTGTGTTGTGGTTGTGAAAACAAATTGTGATAAACATGTCAGATGGCTGGCGATTGTGTCACAACCCAGGTGGATAATGACAATTAAATATACCATTAACCGTAATAGTCAATGATATTTTGTCTCCTTAATTTAACACCTAAGTGTTGGGATCGGAGACTACCAGAGGAGGAAAGGTTGTATTCATGAATTATTGAAATATTATGTATAAATTGAATAAAATGATCTTTATTATACCTCTTTGAATTTATTCAATATCAACGATTTCCACGATTTTGGGCGTAGAGGGTAATGGGGTGGTTAAAGGCGGAACGTTGAAAACTCGAGTCGTGGTTTCTACGGTATTCACAAGGATGTGGCTTCCGTGATCTTCAATAAAATGTTGGGTCTGAGAGGTACCAGGGGGTAGGTCGTCGAGTGTGGTTTGGGTTGGTTGCACCTGAGGGTTCCCGATGTTGAGTTCTATGGTATCCTCGTCGTCCAGAGGATGGCTGAATACACGTTCAAAGATGGCTGGGAGCTCCGGTGGACCTAGCCTGATTGCTTTTTCTAGGCAGGCTTCCAATCGTTGTTGGTATTTTAATTGTGCCTTGGCAATCCTTTGTTTGATTACCTTACCCCCGCGTCGATTATTTCTCTTTCTCTTCCTGGGTCTGTCCACGTTCATCTACATGTAAGGTGTGAGGATTTAGAATAATTGGGTGCAAGCTTTGCTCTATGGCTGGCTAATGCTACCCACGAATGTAGGAAGTTGGGTGCAAGCGTTGCTCTTGGCTGGCTAATGCTACCCACGAATATAGGAAGTTGGGTGCAAGCGTTGCTCTTGGCTGGCTAATGCTACCCACGAATATGGAAATTGGGTGCAAGCGTTGCTCTTGGCTGGCTAATGCTACCCTTGAATATAGGAAATTGGGTGCAAGCGTTGCTCTTGGCTGGCTAATGCTACCCACGAATATGGAAATTGAGTGACTGTAGACTAATTGTTTTCAGGCCCTGGTTGAGTTAGAATACTCGGGGTACTTACTTTGATTTAGGAGGGTTGCACAATGAATTCACTTTGTTTTAATAAAAGTATTTTAATGAAATTTAATAATTGAGAGTAGTCTTTATGTGAAAATAACTTATTAACTGAGGTAAAACTGTTGAACTGGTATAACTGTGTAGTAGGTTTCTAATTTGCGACTGACTGGTACTAGGTTAACTGGTGATTTTTACTGAACTGCTTGCTCTTGGCCCGTGGGCCTCCTTATATACGCGAGTAAATGTTCGTAGTGGGGAGATTCGTGACTCCGGCCTACGTGACCGTTGGTGGGAGCCTTGCGCTGTGAATCCCCGAGTTATTTTCACATGAGACTGTTTAGGTCAGCCGTAGCTTGGTCATCGTTTACATTATAATATTACATACGGTTCCCAAGGCACGGCTGTTTACAATTTGCAGCTGTGTTTATGAAGCGAGTCTTATGATATCATTTCTTGGAGCGGTGCTCTTGGGTTTTAGTAACCGAAGAGCACGGCTTGCGTTTTATAAGCATTTGCAGCTGTGCTCGATATTGAGACCACGGCTTGCGTTTTAATAAACATTTGCAGCTGCGCCATGAAATCAAGAGCACGGCTTGTGTTTTAATAAACATTTGCAGCTGCGCCATGAAATCAAGAGCACGGCTTGTGTTTTAATAACATTTGCAGCTGCGTCGTGAAATCAAGACCACGGCTTGCGTTTTAATAAACATCCGCAGCTGCGTATTGAAATTGAAGCTGATATAATATTTTAGAAGCGGTGCTCTTGGGTTATGGTAACCGAAGAGCACGGCTTGCGTTTAATAAACATTTGCAGCTGCGGGAATGTTTATCGTACACAGTTCCCGAGGTGCGGCTTTGTTTATAACTTGCAGCTGCGCTGCCTTACTGCCTGATATTATCCTACTGTGGTAATACTATCGTGGTTATGTCACTGGTTAAAATTTAAGAGTGTATAATGCCTGGGAAGCAGGCTGAGTGTTAGTGGATTATAATATTGGCTTATAGTATTTTATAGTTAATTGTGTGATATATATGTAAGGTAGACGCGGTGCACTACCTCAGTTTCCCAATTTAAATACTCCCGCACAAAGTGCGGGTAGGTAAACCAGGCACCTGACTGTGCAATAGAGGAATTATAGAAGTAGAGACACGTGGAGAGAAAAATTCGTGAGAGTGAAATAGAGAAAGAACAGAAGAATTAAATAAAGGAAAGAACAGCGTGGAAAAGTATCATCGAATGTTGTTTCTCTATTTTACAGGTAAGAATTATTAAGATATAAGATATGATATAAGATAAGATATTAAGATGTTTGCAAACGATAATGTAAGGAAAACCGAATTAAAGAAATCTCTATTTTACAGAGAAACAATTCGTTTTATTTACACGCCGCGAGCACTCCAATCTACTCCAGAGAGACATATTATAAAACAACATTCTCATACACAATCCACGATGGATAAATTGGAATTCGAGTTCACGATAAGAGGGACTTCGGATGGGAAAACGAACGTGCTGTGCCTAACCTCAATCGGGACACCGGACGGTCGCTCATTCGGCGTTCCAGACGAATACCAGCCAACAACTCTACACACAGAGTTAGTAAAAACACAAACTTTTGCTAAAGTAAAAAATACACTGAAGAAGAGACATCAAACAAGAAAGGTTTGGATCACCTTATCAGAAGAATTAAAAGCAACGTACCTAGACCAAGATAATAACGTACAATTCGGAGAATATTTCCTGGAGGAGACCAAAGAAGAGAAAACTACGGCTACACCCGGACCCAAAGACTCGGACGGAAAGATGATAGCTCTGTTAGAGAAAATACTAGAGGAAAGAACGGTAAAATCTGAAATTCAAAATTTGGGGAAAATATCAAAAGATTTCACAATTGAAAAGTTTACGGGAAAGAACTCCAACGCGCACCAATGGGTTCACGAATTCGAGAAAGAATGCCAGCGCTTTGAGATAGATCAAGACAGAAAGAAGATTGAAATGTTAAGATTTTTCATCGAAAAGCCTGTTGCAGACTGGTACAGTTGTATGTTGATGAAACTCACAGTAGAATCAGAATGGGGAAAATGGAAGAAAAACTTTTGCGAAACGTTCGGAAGTAAGGGGTGGTCTCCTATCAGATACGCGCTTTCGTTCAAATATCAGACAGGCTCTCTATTAGAATACGCGATAAGAAAAGAGAAGTTGTTGCTAGAAGTCAGGAAAACGATAGATACAGGGACGTTGATAGACCTCATTGCAAGCGGCCTGCCAAACTTCGTAGCTGACAAAATCGACAGAGAGACCTTGACCGAAACCGAAGACCTGTATAACGACATAGGGAAATGGGAACACCTCGTTCAGAAAAATAAGTTTGACAAAAAAAACAGGACTTCCGACACGAAAGAAAAAGTAGAAAAAACGCCGTGTAAAATTTGCAAAGACAGAAACAAAGGCATACGCTTTCATCCTGAATCGTCCTGCTGGTTCAAGGACAACAAAGTCAAAGTGGTGAATAACGCGATGCTAGAAACAGAGCTCAATTACGAGCCAAAAAACTCAGAATTCCACCATTAATCAAACTCAAGGTATTGCTAAATAATACATTGGAAGTAACTGGAATATATGACTCAGGCTCAAATGTATCATTAATAAATGCGAAAATACTAAATTTAAAAAACAGCAATAGCACACATGAGAAAAAGATAAACTTGAGAACGATTAATGGTGCGAATCAAACTGAAGGTACGATCAGGGTAAAAATAAAAATTCTAAATTTGGAAAAAGAAATGGACGTTTTTGTAGTCAACAACGATAACTTCAACTACGAATTTTTGATCGGTTTGGATTGCATACAAAAATTCAATCTAAAACAAAACGAAAGATTAGAGATAGAACAAAAAACCGCGGACACAGCCGGGGAAGTAGGAGAATTACGGGTCAACCCTCAGATAGACAGGGAAAAACCAAGAGCGATAAATAACGAGACAAAACAGATTAATTTCAATGAACACTTAGATGTAGACAAGTTAGACATTGCGATAAATCACTTGAACTACCACCAAAAATCTGTGATAGAAAACCTCATTGAAAAATACAAAACATTGTTTGCCAAAGACAAATACGATATCGGTACGGTGAGAGATTATGAAGCTAGAATAGAACTGACGATGGAAAAATACTGTAGCAAAAGACCGTACAGATGTACGATAGAAGACAAAAAAGAAATAGAATCACAAATTTCGGAATTATTGGAAAGAAATTTAATAGAGGAGTCATATAGCCCGTTCGCGGCCCCAGTTACACTGGCATACAAGAGAGACGAAAATAGGAGATCGAGATTATGTATAGATTTCAGGGATTTAAATAAGATTATAATACCGCAAAAACAGCCGTTTCCATTAATCGAGGATTTGGTAGCAAAAACGAGAAATAGCAAATACTTTTCGAAATTCGATATCAATTCGGCGTTTTGGTCGATCCCACTAAGAATTGAGGATAGGTCGAAAACCGGGTTTATAACTCAAGAGGGGCACTTTCAGTGGACGTGTTTGCCTTTCGGATTAAAAACATCGCCGGCTATTTTTCAAAGAATACTGAGCAATATTATTCGAAAACATAAACTGTCAGACTTCACTGTAAACTATATAGACGACATCTTAGTTTTTTCAAAAACATTTGAGGAACATATGAAGCAAATATCGCTATTGCTAGAAGCCATTAAAATCGAAGGATTCAGATTGAAATTCGCGAAATGCTCGTTTGCAGAAGAGTCGGTCACATATTTGGGTCATATCATAAAAAACAACTCTATTGCCCCAATTAAAGATAACTTGATCGCAATACGAAATTTCCCTGTGCCACAAACACAAAAGAATATTCGCCAATTTCTAGGGAAAATCAATTTTTACAATGAATACGTGCCCAACATATCTATTATTCTAGACCCACTCCATAATCTATTAAGAAAAGGACAGAAATTCATTTGGTCGAAGGATTGCCAAGAAGCCTTCGAAAAAATAAAACAATACCTCTGCACTCAACCGGTTCTTGCCATATTCGACCCAGATTTACCGATACATATTTACACAGACGCATCAATAAAAGGGGTAGGAGCAGTACTAAAACAACTACAACCCGCGAACGAAACGGGAAAAGAGATAGAAAAACCGGTAGCGTACTTTTCAAAAAAATTAAATGAGTCCCAAAAGAAAAGAAAAGCGATATACCTAGAATGTTTAGGAATTAAAGAGGCTGTAAAATATTGGCAGCACTGGCTGTTAGGAAGATCGTTTAAAGTATTTTCAGACCATAAACCCCTAGAAAAATTGAACGTAAAGGCAAGGACGGACGAAGAGTTAGGAGATCTGACGTACTACTTATCACAATATGATATGGAAATAATATACCGCCCGGGCAAAAGCAATTTGGAAGCGGACTGCCTAAGTAGGAACCCAGTGTTAGACACACATGAAAACGAAGAAGAAATTTTAAAAGTTGTAAATCTAATAACAGTAGAAGAAATTATTAGAGATCAAAAACAAAACAAAGATTTACTGCCAAGCGACCAAAAACTAGAATTAAAAAATGAAATATATTATAAGAAAAGTAGAAAGAGAGAGAAAATTGTACTATCCGAAAATTTCAGTAAAGAACTGATAAAAAAAACACACCGAAACTTCGGCCACTTAGGGATAAATCAGCTAGAGAACAAAATCACACGACACTATACAGCTAAAAACTTGAAAAAAAATATAAAGGAGACATGTAAGTGCTGCGAGATCTGTAAGAAAAATAAGTCAAGAGGGCAGGAAAAAATTGGCCTTATGTCTCAATTAGGCCCCGCAAAACGTCCGTTTGAAATAGTTTCAATCGACACGATCGGGGGCTTCGGTGGCTCACGATCCACGAAAAGATATTTACATTTATTGGTAGATCATTTTACAAGATTCGGGTATATACTAACATCAAGAACACAAAATTCAAACGACTTTATTAAATTAACTCAGAAAATACTGGAGAACAACAATATTGGCATGATACTGTCAGACCAATATCCTGGTATAAATTCCAAAGAGTTTAAACAATTTTTAGACAGGGAAAACATACCGATCATATTTACAGCGGTGAACACACCTTTCTCTAATGGGTTAAACGAGAGACTAAACCAAACAATAGTAAACAAAATCAGATGTAGGATAAATGAAGAAGAAAATAAAAGAAAGGCATGGACAACCATAGCGCATGAATGCATAGAAAAATACAACGAAACGGAACACACGGTCACTAAGTTTAGTCCAAAATATCTATTAGAAGGATTTGATACGACAGCATTGCCAATAGAATTAAAGCAGCCAATAACAAAGGAAGATCTAGAAAGAGACCGAAAGACCGCTCTAGAAAATAGCAATAAGTACCATACATACAATAAGAAAAATTACGACAAAAATAGAAAAGACTATACAATTCAAGTGGGAGAATTTGTGTACGTTGAAAACGGTAATCGATTAAACAGGAAAAAATTAGAGGAACTAAGAATCGGGCCTTTCAGAGTTTTAGACAAAGTGTCAAATTCAATATATAGCGTGGACACAGGTCACAAAAAATCAGAATCGAATTTGTTCCACATTACAAAATTGATCCCAATATCACAAAGTGCGGAAACACTAAATGTAAATAGTTAAGAAAAAAAAAAAAAAAAAAAAAAAAAAAAATTGTAAACGAATTTTTTTTTTTCCACGGAGGAGGGAGATGTAAGGTAGACGCGGTGCACTACCTCAGTTTCCCAATTTAAATACTCCCGCACAAAGTGCGGGTAGGTAAACCAGGCACCTGACTGTGCAATAGAGGAATTATAGAAGTAGAGACACGTGGAGAGAAAAATTCGTGAGAGTGAAATAGAGAAAGAACAGAAGAATTAAATAAAGGAAAGAACAGCGTGGAAAAGTATCATCGAATGTTGTTTCTCTATTTTACAGGTAAGAATTATTAAGATATAAGATATGATATAAGATAAGATATTAAGATGTTTGCAAACGATAATGTAAGGAAAACCGAATTAAAGAAATCTCTATTTTACAGAGAAACAATTCGTTTTATTTACACGCCGCGAGCACTCCAATCTACTCCAGAAAGACATATTATATATATATATGTATGTATGTGATGTAATAGTGGTATATGTGCCATCCTTTATATGGCTACATGTATTATATGAATATTAATAAAGATTATTGAATAAAGAATTATTTTAGTTTGATTAGAGTATAGTATGTTTTATGCTTAGACCGGCTGGAGTTCGAATATACTCCGTTAATTTAGTTTGAGTATAGAAGGTATATTCCTTCATGCTTAGTTAGCTTGAATATAAGATGTATGTATATATATATATATATATGCGAGTAAGTTCTAGAAGGTTATTATATTATAAGGTATTGTAAGATATATAGGTATATAATGACATGAAAAATTACTCCGGTCTTGGGTAAATTATGTGATTATGTAGAGGGTCGGGGACCGTCACACTCTATTATCATTATCTTTAGATTTGTTTGAATTATTATTTTCAGAATTCCTTTTTTTAAGTATAAAGCAATATTCTATGTTATGCCCGTCCTTTTTACAATAACGACAGAACCGTGGTGATTCAGTATCGTCTTTGGTCTTAGGAGAAACCTTATTTTGGTCGCGACGCTGCCAGGGAGTGGTCTTTTTTGAATTATTATTTTTCTTCTTTTCGGGAGAAGATTCGTTATTTTGAACTCGCCTAATTTTTCCGGTAGCTGAATATTGTTTATTGAGGGCCTCTATTTCTAGAGCCCTCCTAATGGCTTCCCTTAAAGTCGGGGGTCCCGCTAGACTCAGGGCATGTTTTAATTCGGCATTGAAAATAGCGTCAATGAAACGACTTTGAGCTATCTGGTCTCTCGTCTCGTCATCGCAGGTCGGTAAAGCCAACCTGGTCATTCGTTCGATTTCGTGCCCGAGCGTTACAAGACTCTCTCCTTTAATTTGTTTTCTATTTTCTAGTTCGGTCAGATGTAATTTTTTAAGGTGATGACCACCGTACCTGAGTCTCAAACTTTCACTTAGTTTATCAAAATTGCGAATTTCCTCTCCCGAAAGAGTCGTTAATACTGAGAGAGCCGGACCTCTCAGACTCAGGGCCAAATTCGAAGCTTTCGCGATGGGAGTCCAATCGTTTAATTCTGAACAGAGGTTAAACTGACATTCATATTCGGCCCAAGGGGTTGAGCCATCATAAAAAGGAACTTTGAGGTTATTGTATAGTTTTGGATGGGGGTTATGTTGAACCCTGTCAATTAAATTTTCCGGATTTCTAACCGGGACTTCGCAAATTTCGCGACCACTCGCGGCGCGGAACAAAACGATTTCTTCGTTATCAATATTGTTATCGTTAATTAAAGCTTGCGCGTGTGGCGACTTCGGAATCCCATCTCTCGAATGAGTATCACCACACGTCAATTCTATACCTTCTGCTCTACCGTGCCGCATTGTATTTTCAATGCGATCGTTTCGAGTATCGGTACGGGTGTGCGGCGTAAAAACGGCCGCTCCACGAGTCCGAGGTCTACGAATAATAGGGGAAGGTTCTTCTTCCCCATAAATTGGAACAGACCTTAAAATTGAAGGTTCGGGAATCTGTGCTACAGGGGATTGGTTCGGGGTAGGGGTCCGTAAATGCAATTCCGGGCCCTCAGATCGCCGGCGAAGTCCTTCGCGAAGAAGGGAGAGGGTTGCCTGTTGGGCAGCAAGGTTCGCTTCGCGATCGGCTCGTTCGCGTTCTCGCTGCGCTAGCAGGTTGGCTTCACGCTCTTCGCGTAGCGCCGCTAGGTTACGTTCTTCCCGTTCGCGTTGACGCTCTGCTTCCCGCTTTTCGCGCTCACGTTGTGCAAGGAGATTGGCCTCTCGTTCTTCGCGTTGAGCAGCTAAATTGGCCTGTTGTTGGGCTGCCAGAGATTGGAGGAGGCGTTCGACCATGTCGAACTGCAATTGAGCTGGGTGTGGAGAAGGTAGCTGGGTACCAGCTGATCCCGAAGTCGAAGCAGCGGGTTCGTTGTTAGTAGAGTTTGTAGCCCGTCGGCGAGAGGACATTATGTTGTCGAATTAATTCGAATTATTTCAAAAGTTCAACTTATCGATCTCGGGCAAGATCTCGCTTCTGACACCAGTGTTGCGATTTATGGTTCGCGAATAATAAGATAATTAATTGTGGGTTCCCGAGGGAAATAAGTTGAACAGGAAACGAAATAATTGGAAATAAATATTGGGTTGTATTTAGGAAAATACACGTCTGTTCAAGCCCAAAGCTAAAACAAGACTGTTTTGTACAATAATGCGGTTGTGATTAGAAACCGCTATCTTTTATCAGATCTTAACATCATTTATCTTAGATGACTACTAGGCCTTGCAAATCAAATATGAGGGGTGTTTTTCGACCTTTGTAACGATACTATACATGTACTAACTCAGCATAAGACATTTATAACTAACCAAACTTATTGCAAATAATTAATTTTAATTAGATTACAATTTCGAGATCGAAATCATAATCAACACACCTATCTATATTCACTAACGTAATTATAATTATATTTACTATCGTAAATATAAAACCTTATAATTTTAAAAATATTACAATTTCGAGATTGAAATCATAATACAGGGTGACCCGAAATTCCCGCACCACCTCGAATAGGCAGGTACCTTATCGAATTCTATGACGAAAGTTCCTTTACGAAAACTCTCCAAGGCCAACGGTTTTCGAGTTATTCAAAATCGCGATTGACGAATCAGAGCGTTCCTTATTATCGTAATAGTGCTGGCTCAAGAGCAAGCCATGGGCAGAGCCCGTATCTTTAATATTAGCTTGTACAACCGCTATTTTTTATATTATTGAATTCAATTCGTAGTTCTGGTCGTCCAGGTCTTTTGCACCGTAGTTCTTGACGTCCAGGTCGATGGGATCATGGTTTCCGAGGTCTAGGTTTTATCCGGCGTAGTTCACGTCGACTGCTCCATAGTTTCAGCGGTCCAGGTCGTCCGCTCCATAGTTTTCGGCGGTCTAGGTCAACCGCTCCATAGTGTCAGGGGTCCAGGTCATTCGTTCCATAGTTCTCTGTCGTCTTTGTCGACCGCTCCATAGTTTCAGCGGTCCAGGTCGTCCGCTCCATAGTTTTCGGCCGTCTAGGTCAACCGCTCCATAGTTTCAGCCGTCCAGGTCATCTGTTTCATAGTTCTCGGCCGTCTTGGTCAACCGCTCCATAGTTTCGGCCATCCAGGTCATTCACCGCTAAAACTATGGAGCGGTCGACCTGGACGGCCGAAAACTATGGAGCGGATGACCTGGACCGCTAAAACTATGGAGCAGTTGACCTAGACGGACGAGAACTATAGAGCGAATGACCTGGACCGCTGAAAATATGGAGCGGTTGACGTAAACGGCAAAAAACTATGGAGCGGACGACCTGGACAGCCAAAACTATGGAGCGGTCGACCCAGACGGCCGGGAACTATGAAGCGAATGACCTGGACCGCTGAAAATATGGAGCGGTTGACGTAAACCGAAAAAAACTATGGAGCGTACGACCTGGACCGCTGAAACTATAAAGCGGTCGACGTAAACTACGCCGGATGAAGCCTAGACGGTGATCCAATCGACCTGAGCATCAGGAACCACGGTGCAATCGACCTGGACGACCGAAAATACAAATTGAATTGAATAATAATGGAAATAGCGGTCGTACAAGCTAATAAGAAAGATACCACAGGCTCTGCCCATGGCTTGCTTTAGAGCCGGCACTATCACGATGATAAAAAACGCTCTGATTCGTCAATCGCGATTTTGAATAACTCGAAAACCGTTGGCCTTGGAGAGTTTTCGTAAAGGAACTTTCGTCTTGGAATTTGATAAGGTACCTGCCTATTCAAGGTGGTGCGGGAATTTTGGGTCACCCTGTATATACACCTAGATATATTCACTAACGTGAATATAAAAATGTTTACTACCGTAAACATAGAAATGTTGACTACCGTAAACATAAAATCTTATACCTAACATAGAAATAATTGAAAAAAAAAAAAAAAAAATTTTCTCCTGCTTCACAGGAGCAAATTTTTTTTTTCTCTGGGGATGGGCGTGTTACGTTTCCTATACCTCTCACTCTCGATGCTTGATACACAAAACCCTGCATGCATCCTATCCCATGACCCTTAATCAAAGGAAGTCTTAACCTCACGATTCGAAGAACCATCATCCCTACCTAAGTACCTATAAACTGCAAACGTTGCATTTCAACACGCTCACGCCCAGAGACAAAGAACTTGCTCTCGAACTGACACCATACTCATCATTAGCACTCTCTTCAATTAGCCATCGAGCTATCAACACATCAATTAACTCTCGAACAACCAACTCTCAAAAACTCAAATCCTACATCCAAATAGTTAATACCTAACTCTATAAAATTATAGTTAACGCACCCATGTCTTCAACCATCAGTATAACTACGTACTAATAAATAACTCTAATTGTAATCCTATCAACGAGTACATATTATTCACTTTAACCATCCGCACGTAATTCGGTTACCCCCAGGTGTAAAAACGAGGTACGAACTCAACGATCTCAACAGAACTCACAACATCCACAACCATAATCATAACACATGCGCCAATGACCCGACGGGCTATGCCGGCGGGGGGCTAGTTCCCCCCGGCAGGGCCACCCAAGCCGGACAGGCCGGCGGCGAGAGGTTAGACCAAGAAGCAATCCAAAGGAGGGAAGGCAGGAAGCGGATGCGAGGGCACGACAGCTAATGCTAGACATACACGAGGCAAGCGAGGACGTCGGCATTGTTAGCGTCCTCATTGTAGCATGGCCCTCGTCAATCGCTCAGATCATGCTGAGGGTGACACAGGAAAAACGATTTGGCAACGCGAGAATAGCGGAAATGCACAATCTTAGAAGCGAAGGGCAGGCCATTATAAACAGATGATGCGAGGATGAGCCCCTCAATCTCAGCAACGAAGAGGCGGATAAAGCTCGAGCAACGTGGACACAGGTGAGCAGCCAAAGAGGACGAAAAAGACCGGAGAGAGGCTCGTCGGAAAGCGGTGAGGACCGGGCGAGCGAGAAAACGCCCGCACTGAAGAAAACAAGGACGCAACTGGATATGTCCCTAACAGTGAACGCCCCCGCGCTCGGGAAAGCACCAAATACCCGGCACCAACCCCATAGCGGCAATACCAGAGGACAGACAGCACCTCCTACTGGAGCCAAGCGCAGAAACCCGGGCGCCCGACGCAGCGCACGACAGCGAACAGCAACCGCGTGGCGACGGGCAACCGACACGCACCAAGGGGCCCCCTACTGGCACAAAGGAAACAAGCAGCGCGCAGACGGCCACAGTCCCTCCGAACACGAGATGCTCAGTCGTCATTAGAGCAGAAGGACGAACGTACGGCGACCTCCTGCAAACACTCAAAAGAAGAATACGGACGAACGACATCCACATCAGATTCGTGCGCAAAGCCGCAAGCACGGAAGACGCTGTGGTCGAAGCTGAAAGTCACAGCGACGCGGAAAACCTCAAAAATCGCGCAGTGCAAGAGGGCTGACGGCCGTGACCCTAGGCCCGAGAAGGCAATGGGTCGCGATCCTAGGGATAGAGGTGACTGCCACGGAGGACGAACTGAAGATGGCGCTCGGAAGATACACCGCAACAGAGACAACCAGAATCATATCCATGAAGGTGAACCACCGCTCTGGCACGCAGATAGCACGTGTTGAGACATCCGAGAAGGACGCGAAACTACTAATATCAGCAGCAGAAATCAGGATTGGATGGTCACGAGCCCGCGTTAAGGCATGGACCAGTAACGATACCTGCTACAGGTGCGGGGAGAAAGGGCATATTGCAAGGGCGTGTAGCAAAGCGACAAATGTATGCTACGAATGCAAGCGACCGGGGCACGTAGCAGCCGACTGCGACCTGGCCAGCACCGACAGCGACGAGACGGGGGGAATGCCGACGCGGAAGCAGGCACCGGAGGCCACGCGCCAGACAACATGCGAATGCGAAACCCGACGCACTACCCAAGGCCGCAACAGAGAGGCACGAACGTGCTGAACAGGGAAAATCGCGGAGCGAACGGCATCAGCGACCAACAGAAAATATCGAAAGGCCGGAAGCATTATAGGTCAGTAGCGACGCAGAGCGATGAGTCCTACAGCGACCGAATTTGGACTACCACCCAAACAGGCACGGCAGGATATAACCCCGAGGACCCTCGACAACCACCCAAAAAAACCTATGCCCTGGCAACAAAGTCAAGAGGCATCGACCGAAGCACGGAGGAGCTGCGCAAGCGCACAGAAGTAGGAGCCACAACGGCTAAGACACAGAACACTACTGCCAAAAAGCCCGACGAGGCTCGAGAAGAGGCCATAATAATAGATGTACCTGGCAAGCCCTATGCCGAAATACTAGGAGAAGTCAAGGCCAAACTAGTAGCGGAAAAGACGCACTCAATCACCCATGTGCGCATGACCAGAGCAGGAAAGGTGCTGATATGCTTGAGGAAGTCCGAAAAAACCAGCAAGATGGCAGAATACATTCGAACCAGCATGAGTGAAGGTGCAGTGGTCAGGGTGCTGAGAGACCGCGTGGACCTGAAAATACGGGGCACGGACGCACTAGTGGAGGAGGCGGACATCAGGACCGCGATATTGGCGGAAGTACCATCCACGAGAGAGGACGAGGAACAAGTACAGATAGTAAGGCTCTTCGCATACCCTTGGCAGGAGAAGGCCGCAATAATTCGAGCCCCACGGCCACTCGCACAGAAACTCATAGGGAGGACCACCATACAAGTCGGACTGACCAGGGCCAGGCTGATCGCGTTGGCACCAGGGCACAGCGCAGTGTGCGACAGATGCGACAGAATGGGCCATAGGGCCAGGGAGTGCAACAGACCAGCGAATGAACGTAGACTGCCCAAGGTAGGCAGGGTCGGCGAAAGAGAAAATGCCAGGACGCCCGGGGCAAGAAGTAGTCACACAGAAATGGAAATAGCAACGACTCCCCCAGCGGGCTGCAGCACTAGGTGCGAGGACAACAACGACAACAGCCCCTCGGTGAAAAGAACTGCGCCTACAGAGCGCGATGCAGACACGGCGGACCAACGCGCCGTACCGCCGAGGCAAACCCAACACAGCAGCAATGGCAGCCAACAACAGTAACGATATAAGGATCTGGCAGGCAAACCTCAATAACTGCCACCAAGCCAGGGACCTACTCGAGAAGGATGCGGCAGATAACAGCGTGGACCTCGTGGTTCTGGCGGAAACTCCTCCAGGCACACGGACAGCGGCGAGGAGAATCGTCAGTCACGATATCAAAGTTGCCATAATCGTACTGAACCGAGAACTCCAGTTCAAGGCCCCCAAATTAGGTAACGGATATGTCATCGCGAAACTCGGACCTGATCTGGGAATCGCCGGAGTGTACTTCTCCCCAAATAAGACCGTAAGGGAATTCGAGGAATACTGGGACGACCTCATCAAGGAAGTCACCGCATTCTCAGCGCGGGAGCAAGTCAGCATGGTCATAGCGGGAGACCTCAACGCGTGGTTGTACGCATGGGGAAGCCAACAAGAAAATCACAGAGGACGATTGGTGATCAGCACCGTGAACCAACTGGACTGGGTCTGCATCAACCGGGGGCAGACACGGACCTTCCGGAGAGGAAAATCGAGCTCTATAATAGACGTAACACTGGCAGCAGCGCCTGCGGCCCGCAGAATCCGTGAGTGGCAGGTGCTGGACCATGAAACACTGAGCGACCACAGCAGAGTGAGTTTCACGATCGCGGCCGAAGGACATCAGGTGCCCCCGGCGAGGCCCGGCGGGGAACCAGGAAACTCCTGGAATCTGAGGAGAATGGACAAATCCAAGTTCAGCGCCATGCTCAAGAAACTAGATACAGAAATGGAAATGGCAGATCTCCTACCCACAGAGACACTCCGGGTAACGCGCGAGATGATAACCAAGTCCCTTGATGCCAGTACCCCACGAAGGGGCAACCACCGAGGCAAACAACCCAACTACTGGTGGAACGAGGAAATCAACTGCGCCCGCGAAGCATGCATCGCAGCTCGAAGGTCGCTCAAGCGCGACTATTAGCGAGGCCGAAAACGACCCCTGGGGGAAAGGATACAAAATAATAATGGGACGAATTGGAAAAGGTGGCCCCAGGGCCCCCCCATACGAGGAAGACGCAATACGCATCATAGGCGAACTATTTCCGCCCGGTGAAACCCCCCCAGGGCTGCGAGACGATGAGATCAACAGAATCACAGACGAGACCAGGGCCGAGTGCCTGAAGGTAACACAGCAGGAGGTCACAATAGCGCTCAGGGCGTGCAAAACGGGAAAAGCACCAGGACCAGACGGTATCCCGGCAGAGACACTCAAACTAACACACGCTATCTGCCCGCAGATACTAACAAGGCTGTGCACAAAGCTCCTAGCGCGCCTGACTTTTCCATCCAAGTGGAAAGCAGCGAGGCTAGTGCTGCTACCGAAGCCGCGGAAGTCCACGGACGGCGAAGACAAATACCGACCCCTATGCTTGCTAGACACCCTGGGGAATGTATATGAAAAGATCATTGCCAACAGACTGACCACGCACCGCGATAAAGCGGGGGCTATCAGCGACTCGCAGTACGGTTTTGTGAGGGGCAAGTCGACGGTGGACACGCTTAAGGCCGTCACGGGGGCGATCGCCGAACAACTGCAGGCAAAAGGGGCTGCCGCCGCGGTTTGCCTAGACATACAGAACGCATTCAACACGGCGTGCTGGATGCAGATTCTCGCGGCTTTGTGCAAGGCCGACACTCCGGCGTACCTGCTGGCCCTAGTCAGCGAGTACCTGGGAGAACGGCGCGTTGAACTCCAAACGCCGCACTATCACATAGTCCGGGAAGTAAGCAGAGGAGTGCCGCAGGGCTCCATACTAGGCCCGCTCCTGTGGGACGTTATGTACAACGGAGCATTGACGCTCGAGCTGCCAACAGGAACACGGACGGTGTGTTACGCAGACGACACCATAGTGCTCGCAGAGGGAGCGACACCTGAAGCGGCAGCGAACCGAGCCGCAGTAGCCACCAAAATAGTCGTGGATTGGATCACGGCACAGGACCTCCAGGTGGCACCTGAGAAGACGGAGGCGGCGATCTTTACGAACAAGAGATCGACGGTAGGAGCGAGAGAAATCAGAGTCCTCGGGCACCTGGTCGACTATCGCAGCACGATCAGGGTGCTTATTCGCTAACTTCTACGTTATGCGTAACTGCAAAAATAACTGCAGTTCGATCAGAAACAGCCAATAGATTGACTGTTTTTCATGGAGCGGAATAACTGCAAAATAACTCTAATTGTATTTTTATCGTATTCTCTAACGTTTTCTATAGCGCTGTTGTTATAGGCAACCAATAATAATACAAATTAGATAGTGGCGCATCACCGAAGAACGAATAATATCATACATATACAGAGTGAATTCCTAATGAGTAGACAGGGGTAGGCAGGCGAATCTCAAGTGAGCATCCGCAAGCTCTCGAGCGCAGATCGTTTTTCAGAGCGGACAACCTTCGGAAATATGAAATTTATACACGACAGATCGCCGCGATGTATCTCATCACGAATATTTTGATATTTCGTGTCATTTGCAATTTTTCAAGATATACTACGCCGTATCGGAGACTTAGGTCGAATTGAATTAACAACAACGAATAATAAATTACAGAGTACATCAGAACTGTGCGCACAGCGTCGGTGCCAAACTCGGTGCCGAAGTCGACTTTGGCACCGAGTTTAGCACCGTAGCGGACTTCAGCACCGAGTTTAGCACCGCCGCCGACTTCGGCACCGAGTTTGGCACCGACTTTGGCACCGACGCTGTGCGCACAGTTCTGATGAACTTTGTAATTTATTATTCATGGTTGTTAACTCAATTCGACTTGAGTCTCCGATACGGCGTAGTATATCTTGAAAAATTGCAAATGACACGAAATATCAAAATATTCGTGGTGAAATACATCGCGGCGATCTCTCGTGTATGAATTTCATATTTCCGATGGTCGGCCGCTCTGAAAAACGGTCTGCGCTCGGAAGCTTGCGGATGCGCACTTGAGATTCGCCTGCCTACCCCTGTCTACTCATTAGGAATTCACTCTGTATATGTATAATATTATGCGTTCTTCGGTGATGCGCCAATATCTACTTTGTATTATTATTGGTTACCTATAACAACAGCACGATGGAAAACGTTAGAGAATACGATAAAAATACAGTAAGGGTTATTTTGCAGTTATTCCACTCCACGAGAAGCAGTCAATCTATTGGCTGTTTCCGATTGAACTGTAGTTATTTTTGTAGTTGCGCATAACGCAAAAGTTAGCGAATAAGCACCCAGGTACCTGGGTGTCGTGCTGGACACGAAGTTAAAATACACAGAGCACGTTAAAGCAGCCGCCCCAAAGGCACGCAGCGTCATGGAGACGCTGAGTCGCCTGATGCCAAACGTCGGCGGACCGAAACCGCAGCGCAGGAAACTGTATGCACTCGTGGGGCAGTCCATAGTGCTATACGGGAGTAGTATATATAAGAGAGTTCTGGATCCAGCCTTCTTTACCGGCCATCAAGCAGTCGATAACGTATCGACTCCGATGGTAAGTAACCTGCCGCGATGGTAACGATCTCGGATCATGGTTACCGATTTGGTTACCGACAATCTGATGGTTTCGATTTTTTGTCATGCGATGGCGCCACTACCGATTAGCATTTTGGGTCATGGTAACGATTGCCGATCTTTTTTGATACCGATAGTCTGATCTTCTGTTACCGACAATCGGATGGCTGCAATTTTCCGTCGTGCGATGGCGCCATTTCGAATCATGGTAACGTGAATCATGGATTGTCGATCTTCCGCCATCGGTAGTCTGGTGGTAACGACTCTGAATCATGGATTGCTGATCTCCCGTTACCGACAATCGGATAGCTGCAATTTCCTGTCACGCGATGGCGCCACTACCGATTCGTTTCCGAATCATGGTAACGATTACCGATCTTTTTTTCTCTTACCAATTTTTTTTTTTTTTCCTTACCGACAATCGAATCGAATTCTTAGTTTATATACGAATTATATTAGCTGAAATGCTCGAAGAGTGACACAGGGTGTTGTAAGCAATGACGCGAATCATCTGATAATATATGTTTTGTTTATTTAATATTTCCTATGTCTAACCTATTCTAAAAGTAACAATTTCTTATTTCTTATTCTTTATTTACAACGCGGCGGTGGTGGCGATCATGCCGTGCGTATCTGAAACATACATGTATATTGCAATAATCGAACGGTATGTGATGAAAATGATATTAACTTACCGGGTGACGAGTCGAGGTGTCACTCCGAGTCATATCCATGAATATGTTGTCGTTCGAGTGGAATCACTCTCGGCTGCGGTGGCGGTATGTCGGGGGATGATGATCTCGACGATGATGGCGAGCTCGGACTCGATCGGGAATACACCGATGAGACCGAACCGGGTGATGGTGATCGTTCTCTCGCCCTATTTATGTGTATCGTCTCCGCATCCGAACCACTTGCATCTTCCGGCATGGAAGATGTAATATCCGCGCATTGGATGGCTGATGCTGCGGCGTTTTCAGCGGTGGCCGCACGCATCGCCCAATGGTCGTTGATCTGATATTGACGGGTAATGTTTTCCATCATCTCATAGTGAATGTTTGCGGTTTCGTCGACGGAGTTCGGATCTATATGGCTGTCACGCAAAATACGCAACACCACCTGTGCGTTCCGAAAATATCGCACCCTCAACTCAGCCCTTCGTTGCAGTTGAGCCGCCCCATGAACTCTCCCATCAGTCGATTTCATCTGGATTGATCACACATTCTTATCTTTAGAATCTAATAAAATTTGCGTATTCAACACCAACGACATACCTTTTTATTTATTTTTTTCACACGTCTAGTTTTTGAAATTCCTCTTTTTCCCTGTCTTCTTCCACTTGACACTTTTCACTTCGATTCTATGAACTTGCACTATTCACCGATCTTTCAAACTGAAAACTGTCCTCTCCTTAAACTGACTTGGCGAGGAGGGTTGGGTTGCATCCCATTGGCTGCATACCCCCCCCCCCCCCCCCCCCCCAAATAAAATCAAGCCTAACCAACCGGAGAACAGCTCTCAAAGACCGCCACCCACACCATAAAGTCGGTCAGTCTCAAAGGCTCGAGCAATAAACCAATGTGATTTTTTCGCCGCCCGATAATGACAAACATAAACATTGCAATAAGAAGATAGGGTTTCTCCGCATTCGTTCGCACGGTACCACCGTTTACACAGCTGCGTGCATACCAATCCTACACTATAAATCGGTTATGCGATTTTCGCCGCTCAAAAACGCAAGAATTTTGTGAACCTGTGGGTGGTCGGTGTACAGCTGCCAATCCGTACATTGTTCAGATAAATTTGTCAAACATAAACATTCCAATAAAAAAATTTCGTTTTCTCACATTCATTCACACGGTGCCACCTGCACGGCGGCGTGCATAGCGATCCCACGCAATAAATCATCTGCTCAGTCAATTTCCGCCGGTACTTGAGGCCGCACACGTGACTGTCAATATGGAGCTCATATTGGATCTACAAGGTTTTGGGCGATTCTGTGATAAATTTGTGATAAAAGAGCTGGCCGCAATAAGGATTCGCGCGCATGAGGAATATAAGCAGGGTATTACACGCATCCTCTTCAAAGCACCATGTTCCTGGGTGACTGTCTCAAGCGAGTATAAAAATCTCAATTCGTGGCTAACACGATTCCATCATGGAATACCCTGGAATGCTGGAGAAACACCATATAAAGATGCGATGAAAACTGTGAGAAAAGTTGTACAAGATGCGAGTTACATTTATGTGAAGGGTTTGGAGAAGAAACGCTGGATTGAAAAAATCCTTAATGACGATTCGAAACTGGTGATTGATTTGGACGACCTGGGGTGTCCGAATCCTCGAATACTACGATTAGAATCGCACGCATTTCATTGGCATGGAGACTGTCATGGTATTGTACCTGGAGGCCACCATTGTGCCTTCGAGAACGTTCAGTGGTTGAAGAACTGGTATTTGGAGGAGGGTCATAAAAACCTCTCCCCACACGTCTCGAGAGCGGGGGATGATGGTTTAAAAGTCAAGAGCTCGCAGGGAGCCACATTCGTGCATCCCGACTTGTCGCCATTAACACATCTTCCACGTATATTCGAATCCTCGAACTCTCTCGAACACGGTAAGAATCCCATTACACGATAATCATATTCAATTATAATATCAAACTGATTCGGAATTATTCATTTTTCCTGCAGATGGACTTCAGCAGCCTAAACAGCACCAGCCGTATGGATAATGATGATGTGCGGATGAAAAAGATGTCAGAGCTGGAGGTTGGACAAAAGTACGACATCACAAAACTGAGGCTTGCGAAAACGAAATTTGGCAGTAGAATTATCGCAACGATTGCCGACGAATACATCGTGTTCCTGCCTGCGAGAGTCGGAAAGCTTCTAGAGAATGATTCCACCCAGCTGGATCAGTTGAACCACGAGGCAAATCAGAAACGTTTGCAGATACTCTATCTCGGCGGACCATACAATAAATTTGAATTCTGCGGCAAAATCTGAATACGCGCACACACACACACACACACACACACACTCACAAACACACACAAATGTATATATAATTATATATGTAATGGGAATGGGTTAGGGTTGAATAAATAACAATGAAATTGCAATCACATTTATTTATTTATTGTTCCTTTAATTAGTAAGTTAGAATAAGCTCAATCTATAGTTCTCAAGCATGCAGAATCCTTGAAATGTGGCTAATTTTTTGACAGTACCGCTGATGGGGTTGTATTCAACAATGCGATCGTGTATAATCATACAGTAGGCTGAAGTATTTGCTGGAAATGCAACGCTAGTTTCAAATTCCAAACGAATATCCACAGGTCCACTCTTTAACGATTCATTTTGCTTGGAACAGTCTATAGTAATGAGTGGAGCTCTCGCCAAAAAATCACTCTTCGACAAAAGAGGCTCAGATTCCTTATCGTAGTATGAAATTTGAAAGTTTGTATACATATTGTAGAGAATGGCATATTGATTGCGCGCAATATCAAGATTCAAATTTCCATAGGGATAGCATTGTGAGTTTAGGAAAAGTTTCACATCTCTAATCATACAATGATCGAATTGACTGGCATTTTTCTTCGCATTGTTTCGTCGCGCGGTTTGGAAACCTAGTATGACGTGTCTTGGTTTCTCTAGCTGTGTAGATGTCTTGACAACCCATACATGTCTCGTTGTTGCAGGCAACATTGGGTACTCATACATTTCCCACAAGCGAAAACTCATAAATACGGCCGGATCTTTGGCAATATAATTGAGCATCTTAATCTTTGCAGTATCTGATAGTCTGATGTATGGCAACAGCCATTCAATTTTTTCGATCGAAATTTTGACCCCCGCCACAGTGGTTCGATGTATGGTATTCAAATCATTGTTTGATCGCGTCAAAATTAGCTCATGCTTCGCATTGACAATGATTCGATTATAGTCCTCGGCAAATCCGAGCAAAAAATTCAGCGGTATAACAACATCAAAGTATCCATCAGCGTTGGTTAGTTGATCATCATCATCCACCAACCAACCGGTGTTTCCCAGAAGTTGTTGTTGCCCCGGGGTGAATGACAAGTATCCCTTCATAATACTCGTGATGCCGACATTCTTATTCTGATCAGTCTCGTGACCATTCAGCTCATAACGCATATCACCAAACATGTGACACACAGCCATATTGACCAATTCCGTGCCTGCACCAGCAGCGGTACCATCCGATTTCGTGAGCCGACCGTAGATGTGGAGTGAACTTTTGCTGGGTAATACACACGCATCTTGATTCTGCACAGCTATGCGGATCTCATCGTTATTTTTGAATGTAGATGCGGCATACGGTTGATGTGCATACATTTCACAGTGGGCGATCGATTCGTCGAAGGTCACAGGTGTTTGGATTTTTATCATTTTCGTGATGGACATATGCAGAAAAAGCAGCGAATTCTTATTTTCCGCCTCCACCACAACGAAGTCGGAGTCCTAGGCTCTGGAGAAACTGAACGTTCTGATGTGTCACTCGAATCGGAGCTGCTCGATGGCTGATGATGTTCGGACATGTTATCAAGCTTTTATAACTACCGCCAGATTTTCTTGCCCTCTCAAACACAATGCCCATATTAACTTAAAGATTCCACATGTAATCGTATAGTTACAGTTTCACCTCGAAAATTGATCAATTTCCCGTCCTGATCGACTATTCTCAACTGTATATCGTGTATTGACCGTACGGTGATTGGATGGTAAATGACATTTGTCGGCACTTCCACGATCTTATATCCTGGTGGTACGGTTGGGAAAAATTGATGAATCGTATGTACTCGATGCTCATTGATATACGCACCCGTGGTGATATTACACTCAACCCGCAAGGCGTTGACTTTGAGTATGCGAACGGGTAACTCGGATTTGTGGGTAATACCGCCTTGGAGAACATTGGGGGTGAAACCAAGCAAATGACCGATGGAATCTTTTGGTCGAAAGTCTATCTGTTGATTGCATCTAATTTCACTGAGCAACTAATTGTTATTAGCTTTTAGGCCAAATTTTATATTATCAGCTAGTGTCGCTTTCAAATAATTTGCAATATCATCAATTTCATAGCTCCCAGTGGGTATTTTAATCACCGTGTCCGGTTTTACATAAAACTTATTACACCCCTCATCTATATTGGGGATTGTCAAAAGCTCTATAAGTCCGAGAACATACGTCTTTGTCGGTGATAGCTCGATAGGGGGAAAATATTGAGTCCTCAACACCGACGATCCTCCGGAGAGTGTCAACGTGAACGAATCAGCCATGACTAATATCACACCAACGATTCGCACGCATTTTATAGTTGTCCGCTGAGAAACTTGAGGCATAAGTGACCGCAAATTATCGTGTTATATTCTTGATATCTTTAATGATTTTATTTTACGCTACCAACACCGAGATATTTCATTAGATCTCTAGGTGGCTGTAAATCGCCAAAACTGTCGAAATACACCGCATCATTGCCATTTTTCGTGTATGCAACCCAATGCGTCCCCGGACCGTTTTTATCATCGAGATTGATAATTGCAGATTCACGCTTTCTAGGCCCTGAACTGGGTAAATCATTCCGCATAAAAACACCTCGAAAGTGTGGAATTTTCATAGCTCTTGCATAGTTGAGCAAATCAGCATCTGTGAGGGCTCGGTGTGGTAGCTTTATTAGTTTTTTGCCGGTTTCAAATACAATCCCATACCCTTCTTATATGATTTCAGGTATAAGCCCTTTCCTAAAGCAATCGCCTCCATTGTTGCGTTGTAACGCTTAGATTCTTGTAATTGCCGTTTGTTTGCATTAGCCTCATTGACAACCTTTGCTATACCCGCAGCACCACCGGCTAAAGCACCTGTGGCACTAAGGGCTGCAAATATTGGGATTAGAAACGGTAATAAACCGCCAATTTTTCGGGGGACAGGCAAAATACGAGGCACGCGCACTTTTCCTTTAGAAACGGCCGAACGGGCACCCGCCAAGGCCGACTCAATAGCTTTGGGGCCAGGCTTCATGGATTTCTTTGCCGCTTGTATAACAAATTTCAATGTCTTTCTCCTGTTCTTGGGCAATGCCTGTGTCTTGACCCTCCCCATACCCAAACCCAGTTTGGATTTTGCTTTCATGGTGTTGGTAACCGCCCAGGCAACAGCTCTTTCAGCTGTGCTTGCGTCTTTAGCCAAAACCCGATTCCACGCTCTCTCGGCAAGCACTTTGTCGGCCTTATGACGCTCTGCAATATTATCTTGACTTTTGGAGTATGCAATATCGTGCTGCATGCATGCGGCGTCTAGAGCATTGATAGCACGATCACCGCGAGCTAACCTCTTTGCCAAATTTGTACCAGGTCCGCAGTACTGATAACCGGGAACATGTAATTCGACGGGGAGATTGTTGATGATTTTATTTATTAAACTACAACCGCTCTTTTGTCCACGTGTGTGTCCAACCATGGTTCACCGTAGACTAACACGAATTCTATAAAAGAGCGTATTTTATACGTGAATATATTAGTTCCCATTGTGACGTTTACCTGGCATCATGAAATTTCAGGATCAAACAATTAAACTACCCATCGCCAATTTCGATAAATTGGTTGAGCGAAAAAAGAAGAAGGGGAAAAGGCACGGGGCCCTACTGCCAAACAGTGTGAGGGCCGTCTTTTGCGGACCTTCGAATTGCGGCAAAACTAATGCCCTTCTCACGCTACTCACACACGCTAATGGCCTACGATTTGAGAATGTCTACGTCTATTCAAAATTCCTCAATCAACCAAAGTATGAGTTCCTGAAGAGGTTGTTGGAACCGGTGGAGGGGTTGGGTTATTTTCCGTTTGATGAGCACAAGGAGGTTGTAGAACCGAAAGATGCGCATCCCAACTCGATTATGATTTTCGATGATGTGGCCTGTGAGAAGCAAGATAATATCAGAGCCTATTTCTGCATGGGGCGGCACAGGGATGTCGATAGTTTTTATCTTTGTCAAACATATGCCCGAATTCCAAAACATTTGGTTCGTGATAATGCAACTTATTGGTTCTTTTCCGTCAAGATCAAATGAATTTGAAGCACATCTACGCCGATCATGTGAACACCGATATGACCTATCAGTAAATTAAAGATTTGTGCTTGGCGTGTTGGAATGGCGGTAGATATAGTTTTGTAACCATTGACAAAGACAGCGAGATTAACGCCGGACGGTATAGGTGTGACGGTCCCCGACCCTCTACATAATCACATAATTTACCCAAGACCGGAGTAATTTTTCATGTCATTATATACCTATATATCTTACAATACCTTATAATATAATAACCTTCTAGAACCTACTCGCACATATATATATATATACATACATCTCATATTCAAGCTTACTAAGCATGAAGGAATATACCTTCTATACTCAAACTAAATTAACGGAGTATATTCGAACTCCAGCCAGTCTAAGCATAAAACATACTATACTCTAACCAAACTAAAATAATTCTTTATTCAATAATCTTTATTAATATTCATATAATACATGTAGCCATATAAAAGATGGCACATATACCACTATTACATCACATACATACATATATATGTCAGATACGAGAGTACGCCCGGGTAAAACTAGCTATAGCTCGGTCAGGATCTAGACACCCAAACGCACGTCACGTATCCGATAATAAACTAACAAATAATTATCTCACTGACTGCCGCAGTGACACGGCTAACAAGTGTTTTATTTATTGAAAACAATATTTTATTCTTAATGCAAATAACGACCCGATAGCGGTGCTAGTAGGGTGTATCGCGTAGAGCCTTTCTTTTAACCAAAATGCACGTCTTGTCCGACCAATTGACTAAAAAGGAATGCCTGGAGCACCCTGAGTCTCCACTTCAAGAACCTAGGCCTCTACGCGATACAATCCACTCGTGGTCTATGCACCACGCACCACCATCGGGGGAGGTTCTTCCCAGAACGCACTCATCGAGTGCTGTATCTTCTGCAGTCGTTCGGCCCGATCCCTTGTCACCTCGCACTTGGGGTTGCCTAAACATTGGCCAGGGATCGACTGCGTTTTGTTTAAAAACTCAAGTGCCGTCGAAGATCTTAACTTTCACGGCGATGCGACACGGCCATACTGACTAGCACACGTCTCGGGTGCCAGGTATCCATCCATCTAACTTACTTCTGAAACAATAAAACAGACATCGAACGAACAGACATTAGTTCTCGTTCGGCTTTCCTGACCATACAAGTCTGCCACCATTCTTCAGCCAAATCCCATGTCGTTTCCACCTCATGTGTGCAATCATGTGTATCATTTCATTTTCAACGTATTTACCAATAAACGAATTTCCGTGAATTCTGTACTCAAGGCACCAATGGCTCTGCGGGCATGCCTCACGCATCCTCACAATTTCTAACCATTGACCTTTACTGACAATAGCTCTGTAGGCATGCCTCATGCATCCGTACATTTTCTAACCATTGACTTTTTCTGACAATAGCTCTGTAGACATGCCTTGCGCATTCGTACAAGTTCTAACCATTGCCCTGCACTGACAATAGCTCTGTAGGCATGCCTGATGCATCCGTACAAGTTCTAACCATTGCCCTGCGCTCACAATAGCTCTGCAGACATGCCTTGCGCATTCGTACAAGTTCTAACCATTGCGACATGCTGAATCGTTCTCGAGTTACGTCTAGGCCTCGGGTTCAAGATGCTGGGTGATCAAGTCCAGCGGGCGAGAGCCAAAGTCGCACTCTCGAACAGAAACAACGATCACCAACAGAGTCCCATGCTCTCTTCGGATTTCTATAGGTAAATCCGGCTCAACCAGAACCACATGTTCTCTGCGAATTCTCAACAGAATTCGGAAACCCACAGAACCAGACTGCGTCTGTTCAATAACTTATTGTCCCGACCCACTTGGGCACAGTCTCCCAGCAAAACCCCATGTTTGCACTCATGACCAAAAACTTTGGTACCACCACAGTCTCTCGGACCAAATCACATGAATCGCTACGCGATTCTATTCTCATCTTCTTCGCTTTCTGCGACACAGCTATCCTGACTCGCGCCCTCTCCTGGAGCTGCGATCAGCTTATCATGAGATACCTTAATGCTACTACGGCCTCTCGATCCGTAGCCTACTTTCTTAACCAAATATCTATCGTTCGGTAGCACCGCAACGACTTCTACGGGACCGCGATATTTTGCGTCCAACTTTGTCTTTATCCTGTCATTATTCCTAACCATTACAAAATCTCCAATTTTAAATGGCTTAACCCGTTTGTTTCTTCTATCAAACCTTTCTTTTTCTCTTGCGGCCTCTGCTGTTATGCTATCTGCAGCCTTTGCTCTGAGCTCATTCAAATTAACACTTTCGGTCTCTACACTATTATGCTTCACACGTTCAATCTCGATTGAATTTATTTTTGTGCCAAACAAAATCTCGGCGGGACTTTTCCCTATTGTTTTCTGAACGGTAGAATTTATGGCAAGTTGCACTTTACCTAACTCGTTCTGCCACTGCTTTCCCTGAGCCTTGCTAATTGCCAACATATTTCTCATGGTCGACATGACCCTCTCAACTTGACCGTTAGCTCTCGGCGTTCCCGAAGCTATAAGGTGAATTAAAATATTCTTTTCCTCACAATATTTTTTGAATCGCGCATTTGTAAACCCTGAACCTTGGTCGCAAATGATTCGTCTCGGAACTCCAAAAGTAAACGAGTGTTTCTCTATCTGGTTGATTGCTGTTTCTGTATCTAAACGGTTTATCCAATTTAATGTTACGAATTTCGTAAATCCATCTATGATTACGAAAACGTATTCTTTCTTGTCAGAGGGACCTGATAATTTTCCTGATATGTCTATGTGAATCGTATACCACGGTGTATTGTCCTTGTCTATAGGGTGCAGCTGTGCTTGCGTTGGTCTTGATACCGATTTGCAAGTTTGACATAAAATACAATTTTCTACAAATTTCTTGACTCGCTTTGACATCTGGGGGAACCAATACAATTCGTACAACTTCTCCAGAGTCTTTTCCCAGCCCAAATGGCAGATACTCGCGTGTACGTGATGTATGAGTGACCATACCATCAGTCTCGGCACTACGGGTAGTGTTATCTGTTTCGCTTTTCTTTCTATGGTCCGCATTAAGATCTTGTCTTTGATTGAGTATGTCTTTGCTGTCTCCGATCCGTCCAGTACTTCGCGGTACAAAGTTTTTATTTCATCGTCTTTCTGCTGTGCTACGATTAACCAATCATCAGCTAATTCAATTATTTTATTATCGCGTTTGACTACCTTCAATACATTCTTTTCTGTTACTGGATTTCTTGACAGAAAGTCCGCGTGCTTCATTCGTTCACCCGCGCGGTATTCTATTTCAAACTCAAACGATTGCAAAAATGCCCACCAACGATAAACTCGTGGCGTTAGATCTTTCTTGAGGCTCGCGGCCTTTAAGGAGTTACAGTCTGTCACAACTAAAAATTTACGTCCTACTAGGTATTGTCTGAAGTGTTTTATTGCGTTTACAACGGCGAGAGTCTCAAGTTCGTACGAATGGTAACGAGTTTCGGCGTCTATGGTACGTCTGCTGTAATAAGCGATCGGATGTTTTTCTTTGTCAACACGTTGAAGCAACACAGCGCCGTACCCGAGGGCACTGGCGTCGGTATGCAGTTCGATTGGAAGATTAGGGTCGAATATTCGCAGTAACGGTTCCGATGTTAAGTGTTCTACTAGCTTGGTTCTAGCGTCGGTGTGTTCATCTGTCCATGTTATTGTCTTGGTACTACCTGCAGTAAGTTTGTACAGAGGGGCTGCTATCTGCGAGAATTTTGGTATAAACCTACGAAAATAAGATGCTAACCCTAACAATTGCCTTACCTGGGTCTGCGTTCGGGGGATGGGCGATTGCACCAGGGCTTCGATTTTGCGAAGGTTGGGCCTCAACCCTCCATGCGATACAGTGTACCCCAGATAATCAATCTCAGTTTTCAAGAATTTACATTTCTTTAAATTAAACGAGAACCCATTCTCGGCTAGTTTTGCCATCACGATTTTCAATCTATCTAGAGCCTCTTGCTCAGTTCTACCGGGTATAAGAACGTCATCCAAATAAACAATCGCGAAAGAATATCTCAGTTCTCCCAACGCGTTATTAATTGCTCTCTGGTATACGGAAGGTGCATTCATCAACCCAAATGGCATGGTTAAAAATTCAAACTGTCCGTCTGGTGTAATAAAAGCGAGCTTCTCGATCGAGTTCTCTTCGACGGGTATTTGATGAAACCCAGCCGTCATATCTAATGACGAAAAATAATGTGCACCGGACAAGCGATCTAACTGATCTTGAATCAGTGGCAACGGATAACGATCTGCTACCGTGTTCGAATTCAATTCCCGAAAGTCTACGCATAATCTATCCGATCCATCCTTCTTCTTTACCAAAATGATTGGACTAGAAAACGGGCTTCTGCTTTCCCGAACGATTCCTGCCTCGAGCATCTTGTCAACCAAACCTCTTACAGTCTCTCGTTCTACAATGCCTAGCTTATAAGGCCTTCTCTGTACGATTTTATTCTCGTCTTTTAGCCTAATCTCAAAGCTGCCAGATGTTACCCGAATCTTTGGAGCTTCAACGCTCATATGTTTCGCATACAGTTTCAACAACTCTACAAGTGGTGCTCTCATTTCAACCGAGTCACAATCAACAGCGTTGATATCAATCTCTTCAATACACGATCAACGAATTTGTCTACCTTTGCAAATTTAACCATGGTTCCGTCCAACGTGACCGAGACACCATTTGCCAACAATTCTTTACCCAGAATTAACTTCGCGGACAAACTTTCGTCCGGTACCACATACAAATCAATTTCAACGTTTATGCCATTCAGCTCGGCAAACACAGAGATCTGCTCTCGGCAATCTACGTATCCATTACCAATACCTCTTAACCGCGTAGAGACTACTCGTCTCTTACCGGGCAACCTTTCTACCAGACTCTCCGCTACAAGGGAGCAGTCAGAACCAGAATCAAAAATAAATGTCAACACCTTACCGTCGGCTAGCTTCAGCGTATTCTCAGTAGAGGTCAAATTACAAAGCCTTACTACCTTCTCATCCTTCTTAGGACAATTCGGGGCAATATGTCCCTCTTCCTTGCAACTGTAGCAGGTCACCGGCCGCTTAAAATCTGGACCCCTGCTGGTCGAACCCTTGGTGTCCCGTGCATGACTCACGCTTTGTGACCGCGGGGCGGATCGACAATCGGCCTTGCGATGTCCTCTATTTCCGCAATTGAAGCACTCGATGTCCGAACGGTGCGACCTACCATCTCGCGGCGCCGAAGTCTTGGTATGTGGACCAGGGGCTCCGGTAGGTGCACGCGGTCGATGGTGATCGGTCGTTCGTCCATCGAGGTACCCCATTGCTTCCTGCAAACTTTTAGGAGATTCGCGAACGAATATGTTGCGAACGAATCGGTTCTGCGCCGAATAGGATAATCCCGCTAGTTGAGCGGCAGCCTCATCCATCGTCTGCCTTTCGTTGAGCCACGCTTTCAGCTTTCTTCCCCTCTTCATGAAATTTTCCAGCGTAAACTCGGCATCCTCCGTCCAGATCGTATGCAGCTCAGACGCAGCGTTCTTATTTTTCGCATACGCGCTCAAAAATTCGGCACGTATCTCAACCCAGCTTTTGCCTGAAGGGTCCATACCCGTAAACCATTGAGCTGCTTCGCCCTGGAAGGCTTTCGCTAGGTGCTGGACCACTTCCCAATCATCAGGGTTATGACGACGAATCCACTCGTCGACCATCTTCGCCCAGCCAGTTGCGTCGGTGGTCTTGGGGTCAAATTTGACCAGATCCATCGGGGCTCGTTCTCGTCTAGAGAGTAACGCAAGAAGTCGCAGATTTTCCTCCTCTAATCTCGACTTACGCCTTCTTCGCCTGTTCCTCCTCTGTACTGAATCATTAGATTCGTACTCGGATTCGGACGTCGCCGGGGATCGATCTCTCTTCCTACTTCTAGGTTTCACACTGCCTGCATCACGGTCAGTTACACTCACACTCTTTTCAGCGTCTTTCGGTAGCACACTCACACTCTCAGCGTCTATCGTCGCCACACTTACACTCTTTGCACCGTTGCTTTCCATAGCTGTATCCAAACTTATTCACTAACACGGTTTTCACAAGAATCTTTACCGCCCGAATCACAGTCGATTAAACGTTCTGTATCCCACTTCTGATGTCAGATACGAGAGTACGCCCGGGTAAAACTAGCTATAGCTCGGTCAGGATCTAGACACCCAAACGCACGTCACGTATCCGATAATAAACTAACAAATAATTATCTCACTGACTGCCGCAGTGACACGGCTAACAAGTGTTTTATTTATTGAAAACAATATTTTATTCTTAATGCAAATAACGACCCGATAGCGGTGCTAGTAGGGTGTATCGCGTAGAGCCTTTCTTTTAACCAAAATGCACGTCTTGTCCGACCAATTGACTAAAAAGGAATGCCTGGAGCACCCTGAGTCTCCACTTCAAGAACCTAGGCCTCTACGCGATACAATCCACTCGTGGTCTATGCACCACGCACCACCATCGGGGGAGGTTCTTCCCAGAACGCACTCATCGAGTGCTGTATCTTCTGCAGTCGTTCGGCCCGATCCCTTGTCACCTCGCACTTGGGGTTGCCTAAACATTGGCCAGGGATCGACTGCGTTTTGTTTAAAAACTCAAGTGCCGTCGAAGATCTTAACTTTCACGGCGATGCGACATATATATTGTAACTTTTCGGGTGCTTTACGCGACACGGAAGGTGTCGCGTATGGCTAGTTACTTGTGAGTGTCTTTACTCTAGATTAATTTCTAGGGCTCCTTGGTAGAGGTAATCAATTTGTTAGTCCCTAATACAGACTAGGGTGGAGCGAATCACACCGTAGCTGCCTCCCTCAGACCTGGATGCTGCAAGCAGCACCGAGGCTGTATCAGACTTGGGATTCAACGCACTTGCCGAGACCGTATCTCGACTTGGGTACGCCTAGCGCACCGAAGCGAGTATCGGATCTGGACAGTGCAGTCGTCACCGAAGCTGTATATTAGCTAATTAAATGAAATGTGTTAGTCAGGTCAGTTCAGCCTACGGAGAAGAAGGTTGTAGAGAAAAAGGAAACCGTCCCGATTAACAAAATATTTAATTAATCAAATAAATCATAATGAGTTGAAATGGTTGCAACCGGAAATTTATACTATTATTAAATTACATAAGTTTTAACCTAATTTGTAGATTCAGCTATGCTACGATTCTACGCTCGTTTCTCGTTTAATTTTTCGTTATATTTTAAATCTGATAAATAGGAATCCAAATGGTAATGTAAATGAAAGTAGAAAAATAAGATAATAATTGACTCTAACGTAAAACCCCGCTATGGCAGTTTCCGTGATTAAAGAAATGAAGCTAAAGAGCACCAGGGCGCTCTGCCTGTCTGGCCTCAGAAAAGATATGTTAGTGAGACAGCGTGGCGCTTTGCCTAACACTGCTGCTGGAGCCATGTTAGCGCTGCGCTTATATAGTCACTGATTGACGTCACTTGTTGTGCGCGGTTGACGGTGCGCGGCGTGACGTATTGTTTCGGGTGTGGATCACCCGATCCGTTACATTGCCCCCTTCAATCATCGGATCTTCGGATGATTTATCAGATGTTCGGACGATGATTGACGTAGTACCCGGGTTGCATCTACAGCCTCTTCAGACCCAGAGGATCACTAGGGTCGAACAATACCGGTATCTCGATCTCTTCGCGTTTGCTATGCTTGCTCGACGGCGCAGGTGTTTTTTCGTCGTCGTCATCCGAAATATCAATGGATCCAAACAATTTCAGCATCGAGATCTTCTTTCGGTGCTCTTTCCGCTGTAATTTTCGATCTTCAGGTATCTCCACTGCGATTAGCTTCCACGGTAAGTACGTCTCTGTTGCCTTTTTTTCGTTTGTTTTCTTAGGTTCATAAGATTGAGTTGGTAATGTTTTCGTTATAATCGGTGATGTTTTTGTCGTAATCGGTAATATTTTCGTCGTAATCGGTGATGTTTGTTTGTCTTGTTCTTTAGGTGCAGCGATGTTGAGATTTGCTAGGTCGATGTGTATAGGTAGGGTGAGCTTTTTAATCGTATTGCCTATCTGATCATCCTTCATTGTGTCTGCCTTCATCGTCGGATCAAGTTGTTCTCTGGTAAGTACTTTCTGTTTATTAATCTCCTCTACTTCAACAGGCTTATCTGCGACCCTCCTTCTTCTTCTCATCTTCCTCCCTACTGCAACCGTCTGCATTGCTCTCCCTTTGACAAATCTTCCCTTACCCAGGATAAACGTCTTGTTCGGAAATAAAATTTTTAATTCATTATTATTTTTATCTAGGTATGGTTGCGACTCAGTTTGCGTTTCCTTGTCTTGTACACTCGTGTAACCGTAATTGAACGAGGTCATCTTGCCGAAAACTGCTGGTGTCTTCCTTGCTGCTCTGCTTTTATAGATGCCTAATTACAGGTGTGTAATATAGGTGAGTACTTTTTTTTTTTTCAACTATAGTCCTATGTCACCAAGTCTAAACGTTTTGTCTGTGTGTATTCAAAATGTTTTTCTATATTTCTCGAGAAGGTTCTAGATACAGCTTGAACATATTAGTATGGAATCTGCCTCTTTCTAAGCCATTGTTCAGGTGTTCTAAAATAAACGTGGCTTCGCCAATTCTAGTTTTTAATCTATAAGGTCCTTCGTAAAGGGTGAAAAACTTTCCCATCTTCTTATTTTTAGTATCTGATACGTTCAAAGCTTTAACTAGTACCAGATCTCCAACATTGAATTTTACTAGCCTGTGTGTTCGATTAAAACGATCGGCTCGTTTTAATCCGTGTTTTAGAATATTCTGTCGAACTAAACCTAGTTTTGCGTCCCTAGATATATTGTCCCTATTTTTTACGAGCCATTCCTCCCAGAATCTAGATGGAGGTTCTCCTAGTTGGATTTCGCACGGGCAGAATCCAGTTGAATCATGGTACACCTCATTTATGCAACACTCAATCACTGAGATCCAATTGATCCATGCGGTATGTTCCTCCGTGAGGAATGTCCTAAAAAACCTTCCTATTTCTCGGTTTACTCTCTCAACGATGTTCCCTTGCGGATGACGTATTGATGAAAAAATTGGGGTTATACCCTCTTCCTCTAATTTATTTAACCATCTAGCTGACGTAAATTGCGTACCATGATCAAACTGGATCCTGCTCGGCTTTCCAAGTTCCGGTATATATTTATCAAAAATGCATTTGATGATGGACTCCGCGTTTGCCGTTCTCAAGGGATACATTCGTACAAATTTACTGAATGCATCGCAGGTCACCAAGATCCATTTATAATTTCCCCTGCTCGAAGGTAACGGTCCCAGAAAATCGATGGATACTAAATCGCCTACCCCCCGCGGAACTATGTTTTGCATACTTGCATAACTATATGAGCTAGGTACCTTGCATCTTTGACATCTATCGCATCGCGCTAATTCTTGTCGGATTACTCGTGCGAATTTAGGGTAATAGAAACCTTCTCGTAATATCCGGTAGCATTTGCTCGAGCCTGTATGCCCATATATCTCATGGCATTCCTTGATTAATTTTTTAATTAATGAATCAGGCACGTAGGCTTTCAAACCGCCCCCTGGCTCTACGTGGTATAGTACATCATTTATGATTTTATATCGCTTTTCTGATTGTATTTCGTCTGATTCCAGGATCGATAAAATTCTCTCGTCCTGTCTTTGATTGTTAGCAAGTGATTCTAAATTAATTCTTAGTTCATTTGTTAATTCTTTAGCTAATGGCGCTAATATTATTATCTGCCTTACTAATGCTATTTTTTCTTTCTTTTCAGGAAGATATCGGCTCAGCGTGTCTGCGACAACATTATCTTTTCCTTTAACGTACTCGATGTCAAAATTATACGTTTGAACAAACAAAATCCATCGGGTTAGCCTTGAACTTAATAGTCTGCATGCAAATAAAAATGTCAATGCCTTATGATCTGTCCGAATTGTTAATTGAGCTCCTGCCACAAATGTCCGAAACTTTCCTAATGCGAACACTACTGCTAACAATTCTTTTTCGGTTGTGAAGTAATTCAACTCCGCTCCTTTTAATGTTCTACTTGCAAACCCGACAATTAATTCTTCATTTTGATCTGAAAGCTGGTATAATACGGCTCCGATAGCGTAATTGCTTGCATCGCACTGCAAATAATATCTACGTTTAGGATCAGGATGATGTATTATCATGTTGTCACAGAACAACTTCTTTACTGTGGTAAAATGTGTTATCATTTCCTCGGTCCAATCCCATTTAGAGTCCTTCTTTACCAACGCTAATAATGGTGCTGTTGCCTCGGAATAAGATCTCGTAAATTTGCTATAATAATTTGTTAGGCCCAAGAACCCTTTTAGTTGTTTAACATTTTTCGGCTCTGGAAAATTCTGAATTGCCTCGATCTTCTCTGTTTGCGGCCGTATGCCTTCTTTCGTTATCTTGTGGCCTAAAAAATCGATTTCCTCACGGAAGAATTTTGATTTATTAAAATTTATCGTCATATTGTATTTTCTGAATACTTTAAACAACAACTCAAGGTGCTCTAAATGTGATTGGATCGAGTCAGATAAACACAATATATCGTCTACGAAATTTATTGTGAATTGATCTGTGTCCTTTAACACTAGATCTAAGGTTCTAATCAGGCTGGCTAGACTTGTACTTAGCCCATATGGCGTGACAGTGAATTGGTAGGTTTTCCCCTCGTGCATGAATGCTGTATATTTCCGCGAATCTTTATGCAATGGCACTTGCCAGAAACTAGCTGTTAGGTCTAGACTCGACATTACGGTTGCATTTCCGCACTTCTGGAACAAAACCTCAGTAGATTGCGCGCAATCGTGATCAGGTACTATAAGCCGATTGATGTATCTCGCATCTAAGACTAACCTGATCTCGCCAGATTTTTTAGCAACAACTACCAGTGGATTCACATACTCACTATAAGATCTTTCGATCACTCCAAGCTCTAACATTTTCTGTATTTCTTCGTTTACTTTATCTCTATGTACCATTGAAATGGGATATGATCGTTTGACGAACGGTTTATCTTCGTAAACTTTGATTTTATGTTCATATACGGTGACTCTACCCGGAATTTTTTGAAAAACATCTCGATAATTTTTTATTAAGTCTGTAAAGGCTCTAACTTCATCGGCTCCTAGTACCTGACAGTCGGTTAGTTTGCTCTCTACTTCATCATCGGTTATGTGATATTTATTTTCTTGATTCTCGGTTGTTTTTAAGCTAGAGATTCCAGCCGTGGAATCTGATCGATTTTGTTTATCGCTTGGGTTATACAATTCGATATAATATTTTCTCTCTTTTATTTGGATCTCCAGTCTGTTTATTTGCAAGTCAAGATCAGCTCTCCATTTACGCAGTGTGTCGATACCGATTATTACATCGTGTTTTAATCCAGGCACGACGAGAAAACCCACCTCATCGACTGCCATACCGATCTTGATTTCCGCAAGAAATTGTTCTTTTACTCGGGCTGGTCTGCCCCCTGTTACACCCTGTACTTGAAAATTAACAAACGGTAATTTTTCGCATTTTGATAAATTGTCTTTATGTTTGAGATACCATTCATCCGAAACGCAGGTTATTTGGCTACCTGTATCTACCAAAGCTTTCATCTCGATTTTTTCGATTCGGAGACTTAATTCCGGACATTTGTTATCTACAGGTTTCTCATTTATTTCTTCCGCAATTAAAAACTCGTACGGATCTTCAAAAGTAGTTAAATCAGTGAGATTTGCCGCGAAAACATTGACTTCATGCTGTGTCGGTACGTTTATTGGTGTGACCGGCACAGCGATTTCTAGTTTTCCGAACTGTTACTAGGTTCCGTTGTAATCGGATCATCCGTAGTGTCGTCACAGTCGATCGCGTTTATTTGATGATTTGTCCAGTTTTGTTTTGGACTGTAATATTGAGTACTAGGCCTAATATTTTGGCTCGCGTCGCTTTGTTTCGAACCAGGACTAACGTTTTCAGTCCGCCATGACACTTGTTTATCTCGCGTCTCTGTTGTTCGGTAACCCGGTGCATTTTGTTTGTTCGTGTTAGTGAACTTACTTCGAGTTGCATTTGATCTACCCCCAAATTGCAATTCGTCCAAGAATGCGAGGAGCGCATCGATGTCGCGGATGTCACGGCACCTAGCTGCTTCTACTACGGATTCGTTAAAATGTCGGGTAAGGCAACGAACTATCTCTCTTTCGTCCATGCGTGGAGACAAGCCTGCGGCTGACGCGAATTTTCTATTTGCGTATTCTGACCACGTTACCTTCGTATCGTTATTATAAAATCCGAACTCAATGTCTTTTCTAATCTCCCTCTGGGTTTCTTCTCCCCAGTATCTATTTAGAAATCTATTTTTGAACGAGTCCCAGGAATTGATCACGTCACGACGCGCAGTCCACCAGTCTTTTGCATCCTGATTAAGACATTGGCCTATGAGTTTTAAACCTAATTCATCGCAATCAGCTCCTACAAAGGTAAAGTATTCTTCTAGTTCTTTAATAAAGTTAGCAGGTCTTTCCCATGCTTTTCCTGAATAAGTCGGCATTTTGATATGCTTAGCAATTATGTTGTGACACTCACTGTTGTTGCCAGAGTTTCTGAATCTAATTCTCCTAACCTCTGTGTCGATGTTTGTTTTCAAACTCTCGTGTTTGTTCTCTAACTCAGCGAATTTGTCAACACTAAATTGATAGTTATCCTTAACCTTGGTATTGAGTTTATTTAAATTTCCGTTAAATTCGCTTCTGATGTCTACTTGGCAAGTTGTCAATTGCTCTTGCAAACCTATCACTTCGGAACTATATTTTTCGTCTAGATCATGTAAATTCGCTTCTACAGACTCTATTTGCTTTCGATTTATTTGCTGTTGATCGTCTACTTTTTTGGATATTCTGTTTTCGAACTTTGAATATTCTTTTTCTGTATCTGTTTTAAATACCATCATCCTACGTTCTACGGCAGCAAATTTTTCATCTAACTTTTTGTTTATTTGTTCTAGGATCTCCATCATCATGGATTGCGTCGGATCCGCGAATTTACTTGATGTTCCTACTTCTGTTGGTTTTTCAATAAAGGTTTTGTCAAACTCAGTAGTGCCTTTGTCTTTCTCACGCCTACCTACATTTTTATCTGTAAGTTTCGAGCCGGTTTCCTTTTCCGCACCTTTTCTCGAGGCTGAACTGTGACCTTCCATTTTGACAAATGACTCTAAATTATGCAATGACTCTAAGTTAACAAAAGACTCTAAATTAAGCAATGACTCGAATTTAAACAAATGACTCTAAGCAATGATTTTACTGAATTTACAGGTAAACAGAAGGTTTACCTCCAACTAACAAGGAGCCCCACGTTGGGCGCCAAATGTAACTTTTCGGGTGCTTTACGCGACACGGAAGGTGTCGCGTATGGCTAGTTACTTGTGAGTGTCTTTACTCTAGATTAATTTCTAGGGCTCCTTGGTAGAGGTAATCAATTTGTTAGTCCCTAATACAGACTAGGGTGGAGCGAATCACACCGTAGCTGCCTCCCTCAGACCTGGATGCTGCAAGCAGCACCGAGGCTGTATCAGACTTGGGATTCAACGCACTTGCCGAGACCGTATCTCGACTTGGGTACGCCTAGCGCACCGAAGCGAGTATCGGATCTGGACAGTGCAGTCGTCACCGAAGCTGTATATTAGCTAATTAAATGAAATGTGTTAGTCAGGTCAGTTCAGCCTACGGAGAAGAAGGTTGTAGAGAAAAAGGAAACCGTCCCGATTAACAAAATATTTAATTAATCAAATAAAGCATAATGAGTTGAAATGGTTGCAACCGGAAATTTATACTATTATTAAATTACATAAGTTTTAACCTAATTTGTAGATTCAGCTATGCTACGATTCTACGCTCGTTTCTCGTTTAATTTTTCGTTATATTTTAAATCTGATAAATAGGAATCCAAATGGTAATGTAAATGAAAGTAGAAAAATAAGATAATAATTGACTCTAACGTAAAACCCCGCTATGGCAGTTTCCGTGATTAAAGAAATGAAGCTAAAGAGCACCAGGGCGCTCTGCCTGTCTGGCCTCAGAAAAGATATGTTAGTGAGACAGCGTGGCGCTTTGCCTAACACTGCTGCTGGAGCCATGTTAGCGCTGCGCTTATATAGTCACTGATTGACGTCACTTGTTGTGCGCGGTTGACGGTGCGCGGCGTGACGTATTGTTTCGGGTGTGGATCACCCGATCCGTTACAATATATATCACACAATTAACTATAAAATACTATAAGCCAAGATTATAACCCACTAACACTCAGCCTGCTTCCCAGGCATTATACACTCTTAAACCAATGACGTAACCACGATAGTATTACCACAGTAGAATAATATCAGGCAGTAAGGCAGCGCAGCTGCAAATTATAAACAAAGCCAAACCTCGGGAACTGTGTACGATAAACACTCCCGCAGCTGCAAATGTTATTAAAACGCAAGCCGTGCTCTTCGGTTACCATAACCCAAGAACACCGCTTCTAAAATATTATATCAGCTTCAATTTCAACACGCAGCTGCAGATGTTTATTAAAACGCAAGCCGTGGTCTTGATTTCACGACGCAGCTGCAAATGTTTATTAAAACGCAAGCCGTGGTCTTGATTTCATGGCGCAGCTGCAAATGTTTATTAAAACACAAGCCGTGCTCTTGATTTCATGGCGCAGCTGCAAATGTTTATTAAAACGCAAGCCGTGGTCTCAATATCGAGCACAGCTGCAAATGTTATGAAAACGCAAGCCGTGCTCTTCGGTTACCATAACCCAAGAACACCGCTTCTAAAATATTATATCAGCTTCAATTTCAACACGCAGCTGCAGATGTTTATTAAAACGCAAGCCGTGGTCTTGATTTCACGACGCAGCTGCAAATGTTTATTAAAACGCAAGCCGTGGTCTTGATTTCATGGCGCAGCTGCAAATGTTTATTAAAACACAAGCCGTGCTCTTGATTTCATGGCGCAGCTGCAAATGTTTATTAAAACGCAAGGCGTGGTCTCAATATCGAGCACAGCTGCAAATGTTTATAAAACGCAAGCCGTGCTCTTCGGTTACTAAAACCCAAGAGCACCGCTCCAAGAAATGATATCATAAGACTCGCTTCATAAACACAGCCGCAAATTGTAAACAGCCGTGCCTTGGGAACCGTATGTGATATTATAATGTAAACGATGACCAAGCTACGGCTGACCTAAACAGTCTCATGTGAAAATAACTCGGGGATTCACAGCGCAAGGCTCCCACCAACGGTCACGTAGGCCGGAGTCACGAGTCTCCCCACTACGAACATTTACTCGCGTATATAAGGAGGCCCACGGGCCAAGAGCAGGCAGTTCAGTAAAAATCACCAGTCAAGACCAGTCAGTATTCAAACAGTTCAGTAAAAATCACCAGTCAAGACCAGTCAGTATTCAAACAGTTCAGTAAAAATCACCAGTCAAGACCAGTCAGTATTCAAACAGTTCAGTAAAAATCACCAGTCAAGACCAGTCAGTATTCAAACAGTTCAGTAGAGAAGAAGAATTCAGCAAGAGCAGTCAGTTCAGAAAGACCAGCTCACAAGGGAACCCCGCCAAGTGTCCCCCTCCGATTTCAACGAAACTTTGGGAGATTGTAGAGGGGGTGAAAATATTCGACACGTATTTCTTTATATCTGCGGAATTCCACCCCAAGGGGGTGTAATCAACCCCTGAAAATTGCGGATTTCGCTATTCGATAGCTCGTGAAGAACGAACGGCCGAGGATTTTTGGCTGACAAGGTGCTACCGGGGGTTTTCGGGGCCGCTGATTACGAATCTGGCATCAGATTTTCAAAATTCAAAATGGCGCATCCAATATGGCGAACGTCGAAACGAAAAATGGTACCGATTTTCCCAAAATTCTGTACCCGGGGGTTTTCGGGGTCGCTGATTACGAATCTGGTATCAGATTTTCAAAATTCAAAATGGCGGATCCAATATGGCGAACGTCGAAACGAAAAATGGTACCAATTTTCCCAAAATTCTGTACCCTGGGGTTTTCGGGGTCGCTGATTACGAATCTGGCATCAGATTTTCAAAATTCAAAATGGCGCATCCAATATGGCGAACGTCGAAACGAAAAATGGTACCAATTTTCCCAAAATTCTGTACCCGGGGGTTTTCGGGGTCGCTGATTACGAATCTGGCATCAGATTTTCAAAATTCAAAATGGCGCATCCAATATGGCGAACGTCGAAACGAAAAATGGTACCAATTTTCCCAAAATTCTGTACCCGGGGGTTTTCGGGGTCGCTGATTACGATTCTGGTATCAGATTTTCAAAAATTATAAATAAAAGACCCCACAAACTAATAACAGTTTTATGACTGTAGAAAAAAATACGGTGTGGTAAATACCTCGCTAATTCATGATTAAGCTACCTTTGGCAATCGTTTTATTCACTTTTATAATATAATGGTGTTATAGTATACGAATATAATATACGAATATAGTATACGAATAAAGGTCTTATGTATTGTAACGCAGTTTTCTTTTAGGAGAGGAAAACCACTACTACGCTACAATTCGACGCTTTCCCGTGTTACTTTTACTGAAACTTACTATATGTTGGGCGCCAGACGCTTTAGCGTCGTTCCTTAACCAAATTTTTACAATACCATAAAACAAATTATGTAGCCAAAAATACGAGAATGCAACGAGCGATAACTCAGCTAACTCAGTTTTCCGTAGCCTTAGATAGAGGGGCAGGGTACACCATACAAATTATTAATTCGACACGAGTATTTGAGGTAACATCAATCAATTATTTATTCAACGAGAGTGAGTACTTGGGTCGTACCGGTAACAGAATCAGACATAGATTTTCATTAAATCGATTACGATAGTTTTCCCTACTTGTCGGGGTAGAATTTACGTATTTTATACTACGAAACGAGTCATAGGCGGGTCAGAGTTGACTCGATATAAAACTAGAAACTAGATTCCAGATTAGGTATCACAAAGCGATACTTTGTACCCAAAGCAAAATTATTTTCATAACGCCGCCTAAGACAAGGATTTTATTTTTCAGTCGCCAGCCGACAAAGTGTGGTAACAAACGATACCGTCTTACGTAGAGGCTTGCTAAGCGTGATAAATACGATATACTGAATTCTAGTTTAAACTCGGAACCGCATGGTCACTCAAAATGAATTAAACAAAGCCACGTTAATAGATCAAAGCTGTAGACGATATAATAAACCCGATTCTATACGATATGATACTTGATGACACAGTATTAAACGATACTCAACTTTACGAAATGGATTCTACTTTAAACAAAACGGTATTAATGCTAGATTATAACAAAATCGTCAATTATGACCAGAATTAAACAGAATTATAACTAAAGATCACTGTAACGCGAGGCCTAAGGCCACTCGCGGCTATCTTCGCTCAGGTTCTCCAGGAAAAGTACTTATTCTACAGATTTCATGCGCAATAAATATTTAACATACTAAATAGAAGAAAATACTACGATAGAAATAGCCAAAAAGCAATATATAATCAATAATAGCGAAAAAGCAAGAGCAAGTCTACGAATTCTGCCAGACTCGAGGTAGTTCGATAAATTAAACAAAAACGAGCTTCTTAGCCCAAGAATAAACCATAAAACAGACTTCTATACGAACGACCTCGTGCCTTCACATAAAGAAATCAAGACCTTACCTTAAATTGCCTCACGATAGAACACAATCACTATTTTAATTAGACTCGATAATACGATAATATTCGATACTCGGTGAACGATACACGACGATATTTGGCGCAGACAGAGCGAAGAGTAGGCCGATTCGCCTACGTATCCTCCTTATATAGTCCTTAGTTCGCTTGCACCGACTCATGAAATAGGTCACGTGTCTCACCACCATCCTAATTGGCTCGTCATTTTTAGTAGTTTCGACGAACGTATGAGGTGTTGTTGCGTTTCTCAGGAGGAACCTAGCCTACCCCTGCCGTTACGATACCCCTCTTCTTGCTGCCTTCCGATAGAACTCCCTGACGCTGGATTCATAAGAAATCTCGCTCGCCAGAGCTATAGGATAATTCTCGCAAGGCCTTACATTAATTAGTCAATCCTTAAGGAAATTGCACAATAGCCTCGCGCTGGACCACAAGGATCTCGCCCACGACAAAGTTCGATAGGTTGGAACGCCGATCCGGGGGTTTTCTGGACCAACCCGGCCGCGATAACAGTTTCTGAGAGAGTAGTTCTACGATACCTGCTCCAGCTGATTAGTCATTGGGTGGGAGGCTGTGAATATTCTTCACCTGACCTTGTACGCCACCCTCGTTTCAGTTGTGCAGCCTTGTCAAACGGTAGGCTCGTCGGATGACGGGAGGATTGCTTGTGCTTTTCGCACATCCTTGTACGCCGCCAATCCTGTTCGTTGGGGGTGGTAGAATTCGCCTGGTCGAGAGGAGGCGCTGACCTTGCCACTTTCTTGGCGGAACAAAGATCTGCACGCCGATCGAGACGTCGATAATGACCGTAGATGTTGAGGTTTCCTGATAAGCCATGGTTTCTTCGGTAGTTCCCACGACGGTGAATGCCTCGTAGAAGATGTATCTCGAGTTACATAGTTTACAAAAATAAAATATTGCGTTAGTTTAACCTAATAATGTTCCCTAATTTTGTCTTTTCCTGGAGACCTTGTCTGCGCCACGTATCATCGCGTTTTTCCGCCTAAATTCTCTTGTAACTGGGAATTACAAAAATACCACGTTACAGTATACGAATATAAATCTTTAGATTGAACCTTACAATATAGCTTACATCATGCGTATTTCGTCACGGGTGATAGTTTTGACAATAGTGATATTCATGAAAAAAGTGTTTTAAACATAGCGACTTTTTACACCACGCACACTTGATAATAGCAACGTCGCCGCATATGTCACACGTTGGAGAACTCTCGGTAAAACAATATTGAACCGGATTTTCGAATTTCGGTGGTCTTGCGTCTATGTATCCACTTTTATACCATGAATATTTAAAAAGATCTGTAAATCTAGGAGACGAAAATTGATTGTGAGTAAGACTTTGCAGCTTGACGATATTGTCTCTCAAATGAAGATTCACGTCGTAATCATACAATATCACGATATCAGAGAAATGTTTGATATAATTCTTCCATATGCGAAATCCGTACACGTCCAGTGGCTGTATCATTCCAGTTGTCCCTGGGGGAATGGTTAGAAGTTCTACTTTTTGTCCATTGACATTCATCGTTTCAAATACGCCCGGACATTGACCACTCCATGAATCTAATAATATAACCGATTTCGGACTGGTGTGCGGAAGGTATACGTCTTGAAACCAATGTTTAAAATGTTCGGTTGTTAATTTCCCAGATTTCGAAGCCATAAGATATACATTCTGTGGTTTAAACATAGTCTCTTGCACTCGAGGACCAAATCCTCCACTAGATTCTTTTAAAACAATTAATAGAGGTGACAATAATTTGCCATCGGCCGAAATCAAAGGCTGTATGGTGTAGCTGTGCGTTGTTGATGACTTTGATTGTATTATTGATTCCACTGTTTTTTGCCCTCGCAACGCTAAGGTTCGCCCCGCATGTAGCTCCAAATTGAAACCGCTCTGATCGGAATTGTAAACGTTTTCGACTCCGATATCGACGATGTGGGTTTTTACTTTCTGAATGAAGATGGCAGCCTGCTCTTTTAAAGATTCCTGTGTTGCTAATGTATTTTTTGTTATATGTTTCGTAATTTTCCGCGACACGATTCCGTGACGTTTCTTAAATTCTAATAGCCAGGTTTTGGATGCCTTAAATTTTGCTGGTGCCATATCAAACAGTTGTCGCGCTCGTATGGCCCAACGTCTAATATCAATATCGTGAATTGGCAATTTCCTATTTAAAGCATCCATTACATTGTTAAGAGTATACTCACAGATCATTTTCAACTTTTCTCTGTATGTCCCACCTTGATTAACTTGATGTGCCCAGCGCCGTAATTGTCGCACAGACTGAACTTTTCTGAATTTTGATTGAACGGACGATACCTTTCTGTTTCCCGTTTTTCCGGACCTCCAAAATTCTGTCGCTTGTTTTTTGTAATCATAATCCAAATCTTCATCATCGATGGTGCAAACTTGGTCCGGTGCATCTATATTGGGATTCAGAAATCTTTGATGATTCCAGTCTTCTGTTCCATCGTTGTCTTCTATAATTTCCGATTCGTGCACTGCATTTGGATGTTCAAAATCCAAACTCCATTCAATTTCAGTTTCCATTGGCTGTATCATTGCATCTTTGATGATGATTTCGAGCTCTTCGCTCAACTGCCTTTCGGATTCCGTGACTGGAGAATCGAGTAATTTAATAGCATTGAATGCTAGAGACAAAAGCTGAATGACGTTCAACGGATTGACGTGCATTTTTCTCCAAGTCTCTTTAGAGGGATGGATGAACTCAACTCCATACGTAAAAATACACTGAACAACAACAGATTAAACCGTCTTATGTAAGTTCGGTTTATAAGATAAAACACGTTTCTTATCACCGAATATTTTTACTTGTGAAATAGAAATCTTACGTAAGAAAAAGAAGTCTTATGTAAGTTCGGTTTATAAGATAAAACGCGTTTCTCATCACCGAATATTTCTACTTCTGGTTATCAGCACAGCATTTCTATCAGAACTATTTATTATCAATCATTCATTACTCATGATATGTCAATAGAAATACATTTACCGTACATATTGATGAACCAATATTTTTACGCAATATTGCATAAATATTTATGGAACATTCAATTTATGAAATTACCAGAATATTGGCAATAATTTTCATGAAAATATTTACACTGTTGTTTAGAAAATACTTGGAAATTACAGTTTTTGAAGATTTGATAGCAATTTCTGGAATTGAAATCATATTTTTATTGAACAAAAAATCATTACGTCATATTCTTGTCATCTCTAACGATACAATGTCCGTCTACTCATTTACTCGTAATTTTCCAATATCAATTTTCCAATTCTAACCTCAGATTTGTAATCAGCGACCCCGAAATCCCGGGGATACCGAATCCGAAGCAATCCACACCATTTTGGAAGAAGTCGGTCCGCCATTTTGTGTCAGTCATGTTGAATTTTCCAATTTCGACTACACATTTTCAATCAGCGACCCCGAAAACCCCCGAGTACAGAATTTTGGGAAAATTGGTACCATTTTTCGTTTCGACGTTCGCCATATTGGATGCGCCATTTTGAATTTTGAAAATCTGATGCCAGATTCGTAATCAGCGACCCCGAAAACCCCAGGGTACAGAATTTTGGGAAAATTGGTACCATTTTTCGTTTCGACGTTCGCCATATTGGATCCGCCATTTTGAATTTTGAAAATCTGATACCAGATTCGTAATCAGCGACCCCGAAAACCCCCGGGTACAGAATTTTGGGAAAATTGGTACCATTTTTCGTTTCGACGTTTGCCATATTGGATGCGCCATTTTGAATTTTGAAAATCTGATGCCAGATTCGTAATCAGCGGCCCCGAAAACCCCCGGTAGCACCTTGTCAGCCAAAAATCCTCGGCCGTTCGTTCTTCACGAGCTATCGAATAGCGAAATCCGCAATTTTCAGGGGTTGATTACACCCCCTTGGGGTGGAATTCCGCAGATATAAAAAAATACGTGTCGAATATTTTCACCCCCTCTACAATCTCCCAAAGTTTCGTTGAAATCGGAGGGGGACACTTGGCGGGGTTCCCTTGTGAGCAGGACACGATATGGCCGTCTCAATGGGCGGACGAAACCTTCTTTATCTCAGGAACGACTGGTCCCTCGAAGTTTTTGCTAAGGAACTTTGTTCTTAGATTTCAATGAGGAATATGCATGTGAATTTTCTTCCGCGAGGTGTGAATTACCCTGTATAAGAAGTTTTGTTAGGTTTTTGTGAGACGTTTCTTATGTCGCGTAAAAGGATGTATGAGGTGTTTCGATAATTTCTACGTTTGGTGTGATAGGGGTAGTAGTAGTCGTTGGGGGGTTGGCCTGCTGAATGATGATTTGTGTGTGAGGTGTTCTTGGTCGAGTAGATATTTCCTGTGTTTCTGGTGAATTATCTGTTTCGGTTTGATCCTGATTTCCACGGTAGCTAACTATTTGATTATTTGGTTCGTTTCGTTGACAGAGGGTTCGAATTGTTCTAAAAATGTTCAATAGTTTGTTTAGTATCGAGAATTCGTTTGCGATGTACATTAGTGATAATGATCCGAATAAAGAAGAGACGTAGTATAATATGCTTTCGATACGGTTTTCGTTATCTGTGGATTCTTTATGTTTAGTTATTTCGTTCGTTTGTTTGATGATGTCGTCGAGTGTCAAGCCGTTTGAAGTTCAATCTTTAGAGTTAAGGTATGGGGTCTTGTTGAGTGTTCTTATGGGGAAAAGGGATAAATTTTTTGGATCTTCGTTTTCGGATGGGTTATAGAAGTCTGAGATGTTCAAATTGAATTTCGGTGCATAAGAGTGGGTTTCCGTTGTTTCATAGTGTTTAGTTGTGGATATGGTGATTGTGTTAGAATTTGCTGTACATTTGTCATTTAGTTTTAGTATTCCGGAATCGCTCAAAGATATTTGGATTGGATTTTCATTTGTGCATACGATATGCATGGTTTCTGGTTTTGTCAAAGAATAGATCCAGGAGATGGATGTAGTTAGTTCTGTCCAGTATACTTCGTTGAAGGTTCCGAGTCTGACGTCGCATGTTTTAATGTCTGTTTCCGTTGGTTGGATGAATAATCCTATTTCGCAAGTGATGTGGTTGTTTGTGTGGAATAGTGGTTGATTTTGTCTGCAGATGTACGTTTCTAACGACATCATACATTTATTGAATTTCAGTTCGGTCAATTTGAAATATAATGTTCTGTCTCTTGTTATTGCTATGTAGTCACTGCTTGGTTTAATGTATGCGAACTTGTCGTCTGTGGTATCATAGTGTTGTTTTACTGGAATCGGAATTAGTCGATAGATGTTGAAGGTATTGGTGTTTAGTAGTGGTATTGATACTATTATTCAACTTCACGTGCGCAAAGCCAAGGGCAAGCTATACGGACTTTTCATTGATTTCAAGGGAGCGTTTGATTCCGTCAACCACGCAATACTTTGGCGAAAGCTGATGGAAAACGGCTCAAGTTCCAAGATAGTCAACATCCTTTCCCATTTTTACTCAAATGCTCGCTTGAGAATCACGGATAGCCAAGAAGAGTCAGACCCCATCAGAGTCACTAAAGGCGTTCTCCAAGGCGAGACTCTCTCGCCTTTACTCTTCGCATTTTTCATATATGACCTCGAAACTTTTTTGAAGAGTAAGGGTATAGAAGGTGTTTCGGTCTCTCACCTACTCCAAATTCTACTTCTAGCATATGCTGACGATCTAGTTTTTCTGGCAACAACTTATATTCAAATGAAAAAACTGTTGGCTTATTTTTATGAATATTGTCGGATAAACAGGTTGCAAGTCAATATCAAAAAAACCAAGATAATTCTATTCCAAAAAGGAGGTCACGGTCACAAACGGAAGCACGCCCCGTTCTTTTTCGGTTCTAACATAATCGAATATGTTAAGGAATACACTTACCTTGGAGTGACTCTGACTCAAACTGCCCTTTTTGACGTAGCCACCAAACAGGTTATCTCAAAAGCAAAAGCTGCAGCCTCGGCAACAATTTCTCTAATCTACTCAATGAAAGCTAGTTCATGGGATGCACTCATGAGATTTTCGATTCTTTAGTCAGTTCTATCATGTCTTACGCGTCCCCAGTCTATTCACTCCGCTTTCTAAACGAGATCGGAAAAATTCAGTCTGCCTTCTTAAGAAGAGTTCTAAATTTACCCCAGTGCATCCCAAACTATGCAGTGAGACTGGAATCCGTAAGACTACATCTGAGTGCATTGGTTTTTAAATCAACCATCAACTGGCTCATAAAGATTCTCGAAATGGCGGACTGTAGATATCCTAAGCAATGTTTCAAAAAACAACTGTCAATTCTTCCTTACGACCAAAGAAAGCCCAACAAATACAACTGGATACTGCAGGTGAAAGAGAACTTTTTTGAGCCCATCGGTAGAGCAACATTGTGGAATAACCTGACATCCGCATCGCTTCTCAGAAAAAGCAGGCTTTATGCTCTGAGTATGGAGACTATCTTCACAGTCTAGACGACGCAAGTCGTCGCGAAAGTAGCTTTTTAATTATTCACCCTCAAATTTCGCTTCAGCGTGGTGCCCAGAAATATCTTAATCTTAAGCTACCAATTAATAAATTCCAAATTTTTGCCCAACTCAGACTGCTGTCCAATATCAATTGCAGAATATTACTAGATTCTAAGATATTCAAGTTAAGTAACGAATCCTACTGTCATCAATGCGGTGAACAGAGCAATCTTTTCCACTTATTAATAAGCTGTCCAGCTTTTGACTTACAAAGAACTCATTCTCCCCTTCCCCTTACAGCTGATGGCACTCTTGACCTCTTTTCGATTTTAGAAAACCCGAACAAGAAGCTGCTCAATGCTATGATACCGCTCATAAGAGTAATTCCAAATAAGTACGCTACTGTAATTTGAACTATTTTTTTTTTTCTTTTTTCTTTCTTTTTTGTATTCATATCACTGACTGAAACTGTAACTCCATCAACCACCAATATTATTGTACCATTTTTCTTAAAGTGAAACAATAAACTTATATATGGGGGGTTCCACGCCAACCGGGAAAGCCTCTGACCCCGACCCCTCTCGATTTTTTTCATATTTTTTCCTGATATTCGGTAGACTGAAAGAAGTGCCCGTGATTTTTTTCAAATTTTTATCTCAATTGATTTTCGATTCACGTATTTCTGAAAATTTTCAATTCCTGACGATCATCAAATGTTTAAACGCCTATATTTCTGGATCCATCAGTCGGATTACAAAATATGGCGATATGAAATTGATCGGAAAGAAGTGTACTTTTCAAAAAAAGTATGTCGAAATAATTGTGCCTCGTTCTTCATAGTGAATTCTTCGTTTAAACATGTAAAATCGATTTTTCTCAAAGTATGACATGATTCATAATTTTCAAAAAATTCTCAAAAATACTTTGAGAAAAAACAAACATTTTGAGCTATGGCCGATCGTGGCTTTCTCTTGCCTTCTAGACTTTTTTTCGGATTTAAACATTTTTCAACACCAAAAACCGCTCGTACAAAATCGCTAAGTTTATTTCCAATTGCAGGATCACATAAGCGAACTTTTTTAGTGAGTGTGGAACTACGTATCTCATAAAATTGAATCGATCGATAAAATAACAATTCATTGTTCTTCTCATTTCGGTGCTTTTGAATATTATTTTTCTGCGTCAAAAAATAACTTTCTTAGAAATAAGATCCATGTATGAAACTGTCAGTTTGATATTCGTGAAATGCCGAAAAAATAATGTTCAGTGATCGGACTTGTTTTCATTGATTGTTTTCGTTGATTCATTGTTTCTTGTAAAACTTTTTTCTTGAACTGTATGCAATCCGTATTGCGCGCTCTTTTCAATGAATAAATGTAGTACCTTCACCTGTCGCTGCAGCGCTACCATCGGGATTCGCGGTATAATATAAATAAAATTATAAACAAGTGTGGTTACGTTTTACGCTTAAATTGATCATATGTCACTTCATTGTGTTTGATTCTATCGTGAAATTATCAACTATTCAGAAAAATGGCACCAACACGGCCATACAATAGTTGTTGTAATCCATTTAAAGTGAAAGATCACATGAGGCGTAAAAGTTTAAGAAAGGCATCATTAAAGTTACGTGAAATGTGGAAATTACAACCTAACGACTACTACTGTTCACAATGTCGAACAAAGATGTGTAACAGTGAGCCCATGGACTTAGCAGATATTGTTGCTCCTCCAGTGAAAAATGTTTTAACTCCAACTGGCACTGATATTTCACCATGTAGCCAACAATCGCAATTAAGTGTTGATGTAACACTTCCAATAGTAAATGAAGCTCTCCAGCTACTTGGTGTGTCTCCGGTCGCTAAAAAGAAGATCAAACGTTCGACAACTTTTGTTAATAAGAAAGTCGACGAAGTATGCCATAATTTAAAACAATTGCTGGGAAATAGCGATGCTTCCACCTCGAGTTCAACTCGTCCTACAGAAACTGACTCAAAAGATTTCCTTCAGATCATCTATAAATGAAAGGCAAAATTACACGATGAAAGAACAAGTAAAGCTGAAAAAATACAAATCCTGACATTAATGCCACCAAATTGGAACAGAAGTAAGATCATGGCTATGATGGATGTTTCCAAAAATTTGGTGATACAGGCTAAAATTCTTTCGGATAAAGAGGGGATATTATCGATGCCAGGAAAAACAATGGGTATAAATTATGAGTATCTGATTAATGTTGTGATTATTTTGCCTCAATTAGTTTGAAACGTATTTAGTTACGTTTCTACGCAGGTCGGCCTATTCCAAAAAATACTAAAGAAATCGTAACCAATTTCTACAAGGACGATGAAGTTAGTGTGAACATGCCGGGCATGAAAGATTATGTATCAATACGAGACGATGAAGGAGAACGTGTTCATATCCAAAAGCGGCTAATTCTTTCAAACGTGAAAGAACTTTATAAATTTTTTCAACTCCAATATCCTGACTTAAGAATCGGATTTTCGTCATTTGCTGCTTCACGGCCTAGCAATTGCGTCGTGGCAGGTGCAAGCGGCACCCACATCGTGTGTGTGTGTTCGATGCATCAAAACGTAAAATTAATGATATCAGGTCAGTGTTCGGCTATAATTTGGTAAAGATAATTGGCGAATGTTTTTTAAATAGTAAATGATATGTATTAATTTATTTTCAAGGTTGTGATTTGAAAAAACTAACGAGTCATCTGGAACACCCCTTAAAGAACTACAATGATTGTCAAAATTTAATGATCTGCAATGATCCTTCTGAAGCATGTTACTTCACAAATTGTAAAGATTGTCCGGGTTCTGAAATTTTACGCGACCTGGTACTTGAGGTATTGGAAGATAACAGTATTGAACAATTAACTTATAAACAATGGGTGTCCAAGCCACGTACGACACTTGAAACTTTTGTGAAATGTACAACTGAATTTGTTGACGAATTCTGCACAAATATGCAAGTTTTGTTACTTCATTCTTTTATAGCAAAGCAACAAGCATCTTTTCTGAAACAGTTGAAAGTATCCAGCAGACCTGACGAATTTATTATAATCTGCGATTTCGCAGAGAACTATGCGTTCGTTATACAGGATGCTGCTCCAGGTTACCACTGGAACAATGATCAATCGACCATATTTCATGTGGTAATTTACTATAAAACCAACGATATAATATTCCATAAAAGTTTAGTCATCATTTCTGATTGTATGACTCACGACGCTGTAGCTGTTTATGCTCATTTGAAGTTAATCAACGAATTTATAAAAACTATAACGGAACAACCCGCGAGACTATATTACTTCTCGGATGGTGCTCCACAACAATTTAAAAATTTTAAAAATTTCACTAATGCTTACTACCATCAAGAAGATTTTGGAATTCCAGCCGAATGGCATTTTTTTGCCACTGCGCACGGGAAGGGACCGTGTGATGGAATAGGAGGCACGGTGAAGAGATTGGCCGCTCGCACGAGCCTCCAACTTCCGTCAGATCGGCAGATAACAGATTCGCAGGAACTATACAAGTGGGCATCGAATAAATCGAATTTGCCCAACATTTCGACAAGATTTTGGCCGAAGGAACAGTACGAAATTGTTGAGGCTATGCTTGCAACTCGCTTTGCGAAAGCAAATCGTATAACTGGCACACAGAAACTCCATTGTCTCATACCGGGAGCAAATGCTACTTTTGTAGTCAAGAATTTCTCCAACTCTGAGCATTATAAAACTTATAAGTGTTTCAAATCGGCTAGAAAATAAGGGCAAAAAATTTACGATGGTTATACATTAATATAGTATTACTGATTGTTTCGTGTTTTTAATGTGAAGTATGATATAATTCCACACCCACTAAAAACGTTCACTTATGTAATCCTGCAATTGGAAATAAACTTAGCAATTTTGTACGAGCGGTTTTTGGTGTTGAAAAATGTTTAAATCCGAAAAAAAAGTCTAGAAGGCAAGAGAAAGCCACGATCGGCCATAGCTCAAAATGTTTGTTTTTTCTCAAAGTATTTTTGAGAATTTTTTGAAAATTATGAATCATGTCATACTTTGAGAAAAATCGATTTTACATGTTTAAACGAAGAACTCACTATGAAGAACGAGGCACAATTATTTCGACATACTTTTTTTGAAAAGTACACTTCTTTCCGATCAATTTCATATAGTCATATTTTGTAATCCGACTGATGGATCCAGAAATATAGGCGTTTAAACATTTGACGATCGTCAGGAATTGAAAATTTTCAGAAATACGTGAGTCGAAAATCAATTGAGATAAAAATTTGAAAAAAATCACGGGCACTTCTTTCAGTCTACCGAATATCAGGAAAAAATATGAAAAAAATCGAGAGGGGTCGGGGTCAGAGGCTGTCCCGGTTGGCGTGGAACCCCCCATATAGTAGTGGTATTGAAATAATGTATATGATTTTGGTATCTGATTTGTTCGTTATAATATTCTGCGTCGTCTGCGTCTAAAGTTCCGAATAGTGTTTTACTGATTTTACTTACGAATTGGAATGGTGGTGATCTTTTATGTTTGTGGTTGATGTATTGTGTGAGGTATTGTTTTAGGTTGCTGTCGTCGTGTTTGCCTACAAGAATTCCTATTTGGTTCTGTTGTTCTATTACTACTGATATACGATTCTGGATCATTACTATACCGAGAGGAAATCTTGAAAGTATACAGTCGACTGCGCATGCGCCAAATAATTTAATTTTATTGGTCGGTGAGATCGTCCCGCGCTGATATTTTAACCTACGAGGCATGGGTGCCAACTTGCAAGAAATGAAGCGAGAGCTGTCGAACTCTCGCGCGTAAAGTAGTCAATCGAGGTTATGTTGTTTTTTATTTTAATTTCATTTCTACTGTATCAAATTAACACGATTGAATAAACTGTTCCCACCTAGCTGCTTTGTTTCTTCCAAGCACCCATCATTTACAGTTAGACCTCTAGTTTTTAATTGTAATTGGAAGAAAAAAAATCCTTTATAAATAAACCAATACCATCGAATCGAAACAAGCAATCAGCTGTTCGGAATAAATCTCGACGGCTCTTTCAGAACATCAGGTTTCAATCTCAACAATAAAAGCTTTCCAAGCCTTTCCGAATGACTACCGCAATTCATTGAGATCCTAACCTCAAAAGTTTGTATCAATTACATCGGCGCCAAAACCAAAATTTGACAGCTGAAACTCGGGATGGCCAGCCTGCTTCAGCAGAGGACAAAACTCGCGCATGCGCAGTCGACTGTATACTTTCAAGATTTCCTCTCGGTATGTTCGTGCATGTCGCACCTGCTTACGTATGAGTCGCATTGTTGTTTTATTGTGGTTAAATATTTTTTTAGTGTTTCGAATTTTTCGTTTAGGTTATCTATATCAATAAAGTTTATTAATGTCCATTCGTCGTTGTAGGTTCTGAGGTTCTGTACGTGCTCATAGTAGACGCCAGGGTTTTCTTTGAACGTTGATGTTTGTTATAGGCTTCTGATTTCGTCTTGCTCAGCTAATGCAGCTCTGAAAATGTATTCGTTTACGGTCGGTATATGGTGTGTCTGGGTTTCGTTATGGGTGGGGGTGGTGATTGGTTTCTGTTTATAAGTTTAGATTTTGCTGATACGGTCGGTTTTGGTGGTTCAGTCTCATTCGTCTCTTGGTATTCGGAACGTTTGGTTGTGAATTTTGTGTTAATTAATTATTATTTGGCTAGTTTGATTTTATTTATGTGGACTATTTTCGTTTTGTTGTCATTTATTTGAATTTCTGCGTTAATGTTGTTAATTATGCGAATTATTTTGTATGGACCTTTATAGTGGTCGTCTAGTTTCTTTTTTGTTTCGTTGATCAAGTAGACATACTGTCCTAGTTGGAAGCTGTGTGCGTTTATATGTTTATCGTATCTCAATTTTGATTTTGATTTTGCGTTTTTTAGATTGTTTGTAGCGTCTTGTCTAGTTTCTTTGAGTCGGGTTATTATTTCCTGGAGGTATTCTTCATATTTGTTCGAAACGTTTTTGTCTAGGCGTATGTTTGATAGTTGGCGCGCTATCGATCCGAAAATGAGTTCGTGTGGTGTGTAACCGGTGCCTTCGTGTACTGATGTGTTGTACGAGAATATTGCAAAGCGGATCCATTTGTCCCAGTTATTTTTATTATTAATGTAGTGTTTTAAGTATTCGATTAAGACTTGATGGCTGCGTTCGAGGGAACCGTTGGATTGGGGATGGTAAGCTGTTGTTTTGATTTGTTTGATTTTGAAGATTTTTGCTAATTGTTTCATGACAGGGCTGAGAAAGTTTGGACCTTGGTCTGTTACGATTGATTCGGGTGCTCCGTAGCGACAAATGAAATTTTCTGCGAATGCTTTAGCGATTGTTGTCGATGTCATGTTTTTTAGCGGTATTGCTTCTGAATATTTTGTTAAGTTATCTTGGATTGTTAGTAAATATTTATTCTGTGAGTTTGAAGTTGGTAAGGGTCCGACAATATCTAATGAGACTTTTTCGAAAGCGATTATCGGTGTGTCGGTTATTACCATCGGAAGTTTAACTCTATTTCTGACAAGTTTTCGTCTTTGACAGCTTTCGCATGATTCTATAAATTTTCTTATGTCATTTTTCATGTTCGGCCAGAAATATATTGCTCGGATTCGTTTGAATGTTTTAGTTATTCCTTTGTGGCCAGCTATTACGGATTCGTGATTTTCGCGAATTATGTCTTAACGTAGCTCTGGTTTAGGAACGTTGATTTCGTTAAGGGATATGTTAACTGTAATGTCCGTGTAATTAAAGACTTTTCTGAGAATATTTTTAATTGCGAACCAATTTAATTTGTCGAATCCGCTGCCTATTCTAGAAATTGAAAAGGATTTTATGTGTTTCGCTTGTAGTATATCGCGAAGGATAATTAGTGTGTTATGTATTCCTTGTACTGTTGATTTTTCGTAGTTTTTGTTTTGTGTTACAAGACTGAAGATGAATTTTTTATTATTTGGTGTTATGATTACGCTATTTATTTCTGGGTTTTGAGATTTTAGGAAATTTGTATCTAGGCTGCCAATATCAATTAATTGTTTAGCAACTCCTTTTTTTATAATGCAGTCGGCTGGCATGCAGTGTACGTAGTTATCTTTTTTCATGAGAATATCGTCGTTTGTTTCTTTGATATTGGTCGCTGTTGGCGTTGGATCTATTTGGCTAAAATGTGGAAGAGGATTTTGGGGTGGATTTTGTCGTGTATTTTCTAAACTCGTTTCTTCGATGTTGTGTAAGCTTTGGTTGACGTTTGGAGGGGGATCATTATTTTCTGGAATATTATTCGGGTTTTTGTGTATGTTTGTTTCTGTGTAGTTGTTTTCCGGGTTTTCAGGTATATTTGTATGTTCGGTTTGTATGAAATTTTCGTTATTTGAGTTTGAGTTTCCGGGGTTATTTTCTGAATGTGGTGTTATTCTTTGACTTGGTTTGAAATCACAAATAGTTATTTTCACGTCTGAATTTTGGAAAACGAAGTAAATCATTGATCGGACGGTCTTCCAGTTCAGTTTGTCTAGTCCGCTACCGATTTTTGGTATAGATATCGACTGTACGTTGTCTGATTCTAGTTTTTGTCTGAGCTTACATATAATATTATACATAGTTTCGTACGTCGGTTTGTTGAAAAATTCCGCCTTGGTGATCAAGTTATACACTTTGATGTTATTGTACGGTGTTACTATGATGTCACCTACTCAGGGGTTCTTTGATTCTAATACGTCGCGATTTATAATGTTTCCTTTCACTCATTTCTTGTGCTATACCTTGTCCAATTAGACAGTCAGCTGGGATGCAGTGTGCTAAGTTGTCATCTTTTGTAAATAAATCTTCGGTTATCTCTGTTATGAATTGGTTTTCTAGATCTGGTTAGAGTTTTGAGACTTCTCGAAATTGTTTGTGGGATGGGTTATGGTAAATGGATTCTGTGATCGGGCATGTAGTGTGTTGTCTTGAGGTGGTAGTTTTGGGTATTGTTGTTCGTTGTTTTTCTTTTACGACGTCTGAATATGATTTTTTATAATTCGTTTTGTGAGTCTCTGATTCACTGGAAACGGGCGATTTTTGTTTAGAAGTAGGATTCTTGCGGTTTGAGGTCCATGATTCGCTGGAGGTAGGGAGTTTTTGTTTATAATAAGGGGTATGGTCGTCGTCTGACGATGTGTCAAGTGGTGGTGGAGGAGATTTAGGCTTTCTTGGTCGTAGTTTATATTTGTATGCGTATGTTGGAGATCGTGCGCTAGTGCGTTCGCTGTACGTTGTTTTATCTTCGCGCGTGTTACTTGAGTCTGAGTTATCGCAAGGACTGTTTGGAGTGAGATTAGGCTTGCTGATCGAAGTGTTTCTGTTCGAATAGCGTTCGGTATTTCGTAATCTTTTATTTAGGGGTAAGTTGTCTGGGGAAATGTCTGTATACGTAGCGTTTCGTTTTTGATCGATTCTCTTGAATAATGGTAAATTATCGGCGGCGGTGTCCGTAGATGAATCGATTTTTATTGTTTTAGTAGATTTTGAGACGTTAATTGGTTTTTTGGGCATTGGGAAACTGTCTATCGAGTCGCCTGTGGATGGATCTTCTGAGAATGTAGTCAGGTTGTCTAAGAGACTCTCCATTTCGGTATCAGTTGATGAATTATTTCCTGTATGTTTGTCTGGTAGGTGAATTAGTCTTTTTGTAAGTATCAAGATTCGCGGCAGCGAATCGCCGTCAAGTACCCCCCCGCGGCTTTTTTTTCTCTTTTTTTTTTACTTCAGGCGAGCGCTGGCAAGAATCATTTACCCGGGGGGTCGTTGAAATCACGCTTTTGCATAGAAGAGTACGTCATATCTCCGGAAGGGAATAATATTGATGGATCTAATTCACAGGGCTGGAAGACTTACCCGGAAGGACTTTGTAGTTTAAATCTTAACCAAATTGGTCGAACGGATCTCGAAATATTAAATGTCAAAGCTGAAAAAGATTACCAAAAAAATTAATCTTCTTCTTCTTCTCCGCCCAATTTTTCGCAGACACGGACCACGATATCTGTCGAACAGTTGCACGCATGTAATTGAAACTTTAAACATAGGTATCGACCGTCATTTCCCAGTCCCTTATTGATTTTGAGCCGAATGTGAACTCGCATTCGGTTGCTAGATATAAATAAAGTAACGAATTGGTCGGTACGGCTAAGTATAAAAAAATGGCCGCATGGCGTGACGTCAGAATACTCGTGACGTCAGACAAAAAGCGCCCACCCTCAACCGTAATAATTTCGATCTATATAAAATGTAATCGATGTTTCATCGATATGGTATAAAAACCAAACGGTGTCCTTCGGTCCGTAGTTCTTGTAGTCCAGATCCTGCGCTCCGTAGTTTCAGTCGTCCAGGTCCTGCGACTACGAGAACTACGAAGCGCAGGATCTGGACGACTGAAACTACGGAGAGCAGAACCTGGACGACTCGAATTAGAGTGCGAAGGACTTGGACTACGAGAACTACGGATCGAAGGACCTGGACGACCGAAACTGTGAATCAGAGAAACAGGACGACGAGAACGGAGGTGAATGGCGTACGAAGACATCTCCAGGAGGCGACGCCGTCATACTCATCTAGAAATCGAACTGAAACTTCGTACAATAAAAATCGAACCGCCGCGGGCACTGCTCGACTTACACTCTTGAACCGGCCCTGTCTTGGTCACTCATAAGCCCTGTGATTGGTCAACTAAGATCTTCCGTAGCTCCGAAACCGTTAGTCCCTCGAAGTTTTGGTAAAAGAAATTTAGTCTTAGATTTTCAGGAGGAATACACCCACGTAAGGTGGTGCGCCCACCCTGAATCATCCTCATATAACAGCGATATGAATATTCTATACTTGCAAAAAGGAGTGAAATCCCACGGAAAAACATCGTAGATGTAAAAAAAGCCGCCAAGTACCTACACAGATAACACAATTGCCTTATAAGCAGAACGTTTCGCCAGGCTCTGTCGTGAAATAAAAAAAAAAGCCAAGCACCGAACGTACCCCTGCGATCTCTCGGCAAGTCTTCGTCGTGAAGGCGAGTTTCGTGTAAGGATATCGAAACATCATTCCAAGAGCTACGTACTTGGCGGGCACATTCGGTTTTTTAGAGCTATACGGACAACTCGCTTTGTTTTACTCGAAAATTGAGTTTTTAATCCAATAGCAATGAAATACACTGGAAAACTAGTTATTCCAACCAATCATCGTATCAGAATATACTTCTACGTGTCCTTAATTATCCGTATAACTGTACAGACATAAATACCTTGTATAATAAATAAAAATCGTGGTCGGTCCACTGTCATTGAATTATCTGATCAGACTTGGTACTCTGGAATCACGTACCTTACTATGGAAGACAATGAATTAAGTATGTAGTATAAATTTTTGGGGAGTAAACTTATTCACTTGCAAAACTGTCGAATCGAGAAAATCTACTTTGCTATTTTGGCATAAAATCTAAAACTCGCAGCTACGGTATACGTGTATGCATACGTAGTACGTAGAGTATGACGGTTTAATATAATGATAAATATGAAATTCAGTTGATGATTAGTTTAGTGTACCTATACTACTATGTCATACAATCTTGCTCGCGATGCATGCGTATGCGGTGCACAAGTGTATACAGTACACGTAGTGGGAAGAATCGATTACAGTAGTACCTCGATAATCCGAACCAATTGGGACCGGGCCCAGTTCGGATTAGCGAAAGTTCGGATAATCGAACAGTAATGTTGGGTGAAGCGATGTTTCAATAGTGGGAAATATCTAAGACACATGTAATACACACATGTATGTTATAATATATATATTGTAACGGATCGGGTGATCTAAGCCCGAGACAATACGTCACAACGCGCACCGTCAACCGCGCACAACAAGTGACGTCAATCGGTGACTATATGAGCGCAGCGCTAACATGGCTAATCAGCAGTGCTAGGCAAAGCGCCACGCTGACTCACTAACTTCTCCCCGATACTAGGCAAAATAACCAGATCGTCATACTACTTCAGCAGTGTTAGGCAAAGCGCCACGCTGACTCACTAAATTTTCTTTTGTCGAGGCCGTACAGGCAAAGCGCCACGGTTCTCTTTAGCTTCACTTTTTGTATACGGAAACGGCCATAGCGGCGTTTTACGTGATAGAGCCTATTTAATTTGTATTATATTTTCTTCTCAATACTTTGATCATTTGTTTCACCTTTAATTTCACAAATATTACTTGATAACGATATTCATAGCGGTAGTAGAGCCGTAGCATAGCTGAATCTACACTTTACCATAGAATTTATTTAATTTACTTTTGTATAATACTTCCGGCTGCAACCATCATAGAATAATGAATTTAATTGTTTAATTAAATCTTATGCGAACCGAGACGATTCTCTTTTCTGCCAGACCTTTTTCTCAGTAGATTGAACTGACCTTACTAACATCTTTCATTCAATTAGCTAATATACAGCTTCGGTGACGACTGCACTGCAAAGATCCGATACTCGCTTCGGTGCGCTTTGCGCATCCAAGTCGAGATACGGTCTCGGCAAGTGCGTCGAATCCCAAGTCTGATACAGCCTCGGTGCTGCTTGCAGCATCCAGGTCTGAGGGAGGCAGCTACGGTGTGATTCGCTCCACCCTAGTCTGTATCAGGGACTAACAAAGATCTTATCTCTACCAAGGAGCCCTAGAAATTAATCTAGAGTAAAGACACTCACAAGTAACTAGCCGTACGCGACACCTTCTGTGTCGCGTAAAGCACCCAAAAAGTTACAATTCACGTTTCGACCGTCAAAGTATGGAATCGTATCTAGTATGTCTTTAAGAGACCAATATGGAACTTCTGTTTGCGTTCCAGATGCGGATTCACTGTCTGTCATTTTGGCGATAAGGTAACGGACCCAGTACCGGAACGAGACCCAGTATCGGAACGATTTGACACTCAATAATTTATATTTAATCTCGTACGCGATGGAATTTTTAGAATTTTTATTTATTTGATTCCTTGATCTTTCATTTATATAACATATATAAATGCAAGTTGAAAGTATATCCAATGTATAAAAAAAAATTGTCAAATACAGCAGTAGTCTCAGATGTACGACTTATCTAGGTTCCTTAATGGTTTTGTTAAGAAATCAGTCGATGATCTTAAGCTTGTAAAAAGTGTATAAAAAAAACTCTTCGGTTCATTTTTTTCTCATAAGTTTATAGAAGTATTTTGAAATCAGAATGATTTATTTATAATATGAGCAAAATTTCCTTTTTATTTAAATTCCACCGTTCCTCTATTGGTCCCCTACAAATGAGCCCTACCCAGTACCGGAACAGCCAGCCATGTTGCTTTTGTCGCATGACACATGCAGTGCATTTTATTTAGTGTACAGGTCGAGTGAGGTTAAAAAATTTATTTGTTACTGAATATTTAATGCAGTAAGTATGTTTGTTAGAAAAAATACATAAACTTTCGTTTAGATAGTAGAATTTAATCTGTGTGTTAAATGTTTTATTTGGAAATTACTTTATTCCAGTATAACCTCAAAATCATTTGTTTTTATTTTATTATTTAGCTGAAAAAAAAAATATATATATATTTGTAAAATATTAAATCATTCAAAAATATTAAATGCATTTTATATTTGTATATATCAAAATAATTATTGAAACTCACTGTAATGAATTACATAGCATTTAATTTATATATTCATTATTTACAGGTTGTATTAAGATGCCGAAGGTCAAGTCAAATAAAAAGTTTTATAATATTAATGATATTAATGCAGCTCTGGATGAAGTTCGGAAAGGTGTACCATTAGGTGCTGCTAGTAGAAAATATGGAATACCCAAAACAACTCTCCATTCCAAGGTTAAGAATAAAGTACCAATTGATGCTAAAAAAGGACCACAGTCATATATAACTAAAGAAGAAGAAGATCAAATCGTTCAATGGATTTTTTATCTCAGTCAGTGACCGTGGATTCCCGGTTACCAAAAATCAATTACTTGATAGTGTGCGCGACATAGTTAACGAGTTGAACCGAAAAACACCATTTACTGACAACAGACCAGGAAAACATTGGTATCATGCATTTTTAAACCGACATCCCAATATTTCGAAACGAGTAGTGCAAAATTTGACAAGTGTCCGAGCCTCTGTTACTGAAAAATCTCTCCGAAGCTGGTTTCAAGAAGTACAAACTCATCTTGTGGCAAAAAAATTGATTGAAATTCCTCCTAGTCGTATTTTCAATGCACACGAGAGTACTTTTCAATTATGTCAGTAGATATACTAGGAGAGTTCTGGATCAACGCGTGTTAGTGCACACACACACGCACGCACACACGCGCACCTCCCCGTGTCCGTGTGAGGGGGTGGGGAGGGGTGACGGGAGGGTATCAGGTTTTATGACGTCACGTCCACGTCGGGGTGTCAGGTTTCATGACGTCACGCCTACGTCACGTGACGTCACGCCTACGTCATGTGACGTCACGCCTACGTCATGTGACGTCGCAGCTACGTCACGGCAGGGACGCGTCGGCTCGATCGGGGCCCTGCCGTTGAATTTTTCCCGGCAAGGGTGAGGGGTTGCTCCCCGGGGTACGCCTCCGACGATTCTCAGAATTTCGCGAACGGTTCCAGGAATTATCGGTACCCTGTGAGAAGTTCGTTACAAAATGACGGCACACCCTTAATATGACGTCGCGCACCCTTACCGGACCCTCGGAATGACGTCACACTCCCTCAAAATGACGTCGCACACCCTCAATATGACGGCACATACCCTCAAAATGACGTCACATACCCTCGAATCAACGTCACACACCTCAAAATAAAATTCCAGCCCCGCGTTAGGTTGGGGGTGGTGCGGAGGCCCGTTCGAGCGGCTTCGACGGGTCGCGACTTGCTTTTTCCGCCGGGACGTTCCTTATCGCTTGTAACCCGACACCTCCGGTGAGCTCGCCGCGCCGGATTTGGACGAGCAGTTCCCGGAACGCGAAAAACGACCTTGGGTGCGCTTCGTCCGATTCGTAGAATTTTTCAAAACAAACAGTTCCTGGTATGTCCTTCGAGTTCTTGGAATTATCGCTTCGGCACCCTGTGAGACTTGACGAGTTTCGGAGGGTCTGTTATTTGATACCTCAGCGTTTCGTATGAAGAACATGCAGATGCGAGTCCGATAACTAACGATTCGTGGAATTTCTCAAAACAAACAGTTCCTGGTATGTCCTTTGTTTCCCAGAGATACGAAGCATTGTTTCATCATATGATATATTCGGCTTATAGAAATATCTATTAGATCGAATAAAGCTAGAGATACCACCCTTAATTGCAAAAGATGAGTAGTGGGGGTGAAAACCGATTATAAAAGTTGGGAATTCGCACTGGAACATCGCATTCCACAATTATTTTTCGAATGGTTCAGACCACTCTGAAACACCGTGAATTAAAAACGCGACTCGAGCTGTTGATGAAGAATATCAACGAAGTGAAAGATTGGATCCATACAAAATCAGACATCAACCGTCTCACGAAGAAGCTTGAAACGATAAAGATTTGACTGAAAACATGGATCTCTCCGCGATCAACAAATTGGGTCGTTTGGAGGAATTCCTCCCGACAAAAAAGCTAAGTGACCTGGAGGTGTTGAAAGCCTATCCCATTACCGATCTCCGAAAAGTGAAAACCAAATTTGGAGTCAGGATAGTGGTGGATGTGGACAACAGATTTTGTATCTTCTTACCGGCTCGAATGGCGAAAATTTTGAAGGATGACGCTGACTTGTTGCAGAAAATGAGAGAAGCTGCTGATGAAAACCGCTTACATGTGAAATACCGTGGTGGAAAATATAATCAAGTCGAATTCAACTACATATGAATTTTTTATCGAAGCACACACACACACTCACACACATATTATATTATTCAAACATCAAAAACCAAATTAAATTGATCTATATACCTATATATGTATATCAATGGAAATATCAACTAAATATCGATCGCGCAAAGTGGGGAGGGTTCCGACAGGTGAACGAGATAGACTAATTAATTCGTGACGTAATTCGTCAGCTGATAGTAGATAAATCCACGCGTCGATAGACGACGGTTTTGACATGAAGAAATTGTAAACACCCGAGCGCTGAGGATAAACACAGCGGTCGCCGGTCGATATAAGTTGGTTTGAAAAATATGTAAGAAAGCTAAATACGATACAGGTCTTAAGAGTACTGCGTAGTCAACAACTTTTGTTCAGAAGATTGAATTAATCTTTCTGTTATGTTGAATAATAATAGCGTACACGGTTAATCCTTCAAGATTTGTTTTTCTCTTCTCCTTTGTTTAGCGTGGTTCCTAACGGCTGGACTTTTGAAATATTTATAACTTTTCAGCGAATTTTTCGTTAATTTTCGCGAATTTTTCGTTAATTTTCGCGAATTTTTCGTGATTTTTACCGTGAATTTACCGAATTTTTCCAAAATTTGATTGATGTACCTCAAAATTTAATTTCCTCTTTGGCGTGGCCCCACGTTGGGCGCCAATTTGTAACGCAGTTTTCTTTATAGGAGAGGAAAACCACTACTACGTCACAATTCGACGCTTTCCCGTGTTACTTTGAGGCTGTTGAAGGGGGTCCCATGGTGGGGGTAACGGGACGTACACATGTACACACCTACGAGTGAATTTCGCACGGTAAATTCTCGAGAATAAAGAATTATTTCGAGAATCTGATGTGTGCGAAATGTTCCTTGATTGAAATTGTTTTGGGTGAAATAGCGAAGGTTAGCCACAAATAAGTCTGAACTTCTAATAAAATCTTTATATAATATCCTCGTGACAGCTGGCACATGGATACACACACTGACACAGTAAAAATGGCTGCCGAGTGAGACGAGTGATATCTAATTTGAGCGATATAATGATTTCTTGCACTCGACTAGTACTGAGCACTATTTCACCCACAACAATATTACAGTAGAAATAGTTCAATCACCATCCCAAGTTGTAAAGCTGTCTACGATCGGAGAATTTACCGTGCGAAAATTCGTAACCAATAGATGGCGGCACTATTAGCTCGTTGACTGAAACTGTCGGGACTCATAGCCGAATACAAATTTCCGAGGGCCCCGTCTGTTTCACTCACACAATCACACACGTTTCCATCTTATACATAACGCACACTATGGCGGCTCAAAACAGTGCGCTACGTGAATATGCCACAGAATTTGGAATTCGTTTCGTCCACGGTTGTAAGCATCGATAACTTGCTCAGAGGTTATGAAAATTAATTCTGCAGATTATTGTTGATGATAAGCACAGAAAATGAGAAAAAAATTCGGGATAGGCACCGATATAGTAGTATACTCGAATCGTAGGCATAATTAGCTGACGATTAAACTACTTATTAATTGATTTGTAGGTTAGAATCATACTCGTAGACAAACTGTCCGTGCTCAATAATGTGAACATGCATAAACTGTGTTGCACATTTTGTACATAATCTCATGTAATATAGTCAGATTATATTTCTTCATTCGGATGAAACTGCTGTGCATCTCCATTTCTTATCAAGTGAGGGGAAACGTCACTAAAACTTCAATGAAAGTCATTTTTTATATTTGCAAATGACTATAAAAGGTCCAATCGAGAAAAACTTATTGCAATTCTTACTTCATGGTGTATTTGTATGGAAAAAATAATTCAACCTTCTATAATGAAATTTCAGCGCAGGGAACCTTTGCAGCAATACATAGGAGACCTTCTGCGTAAGGTTCCCTGCGCATACAATAGTATTGCAGAAAATTGAGATTCATGTTCCAATACATATGCTTCCATATTCTAAAAATTGTAGAAAGCATTTCTCTAGTGGACCTTTTTTATTAGTTTACAAAAAATTAAATGGTTCTTGTGAGAGTTTCAGTCGCAGACCCCCTTACGAGGATAAGTTGATTTAGTTCCTTGTTTGCATATAATTATGCTCACCTCAATCGATTCTAATATTCGAATTCCCCCAAGAAGATAAGAAACTCGCGAGTTCAACTGACATAAGTGATAGAATAAATAATGAAGTATCTTCGCACAACTTTTTCTCATTTCTGAGACAGAATTCTTGCATGCCTTGAACGTTCGCTTATTCATTGTTTTCATGATACATGTAGACAAACTGTAGAATTCGATAGATAAAATGTCATATAAGTTAAGGTATAATCTCATATAAATGAGTTCGTGCCCAGATAAATTATCAAATGTGTTATCATGCGCAACACTGTGTATGCACTGTCTTCACATAACATATTGCACTCCTCAATTGAAATTATGTAATTAAAGCACGTATATGTTAAAATGCATGGGAATTGAAGCTATAATCATCTAACGTGTATTGTAGTGTATCCTTTTACTCATTTTGACCATGCGGATCATTCCAAACCTCATATTAGTTGTGACGCTACAGAGTAGCTGCCGTCACAGTCAAGATGAATGAACTAAAAATGATATGTCACTATTTTTTCAAATACTTGCAATTACTTTAATGTCCTTAATTGTAATTATTGAAACAATCAGACGTTTAATTGGGAATTTAGAATCCTCCGGACGATAACTGCAAGTAGAATTACTGGATTAAAGTTTAATGTGTCACGTCTACCATCAATTTTGATGTACCCAGTTTATAGATAATTCATGGATTGTGAAATATTGGCTGCAAGATTGTTTATAGATACGCAAGAATTTAGATTCAAGAAATATTCTCATTTTACAACAAATTGTGTGAAATTTGAGGCCCTCTAATTTGCACCCATATTTTTTATCAGCACGGTCCTGACGAGTTTAGTCCGAAAACTCAACGCGTATGGCGCTGCGAACGGTCGACAAAAATGGCCGGACCCCCTTCAACAGCCTTAACTGAACTTACTCAATGTTGGGCGCCAGACGCTTGCGCGTCGTTTCTTAACCAAATTTTTACGATACCATAAAACAAATTATTTAGCCAAAATTACGAGAATGCAATGAGCGATAACTCAACTAACTCAGTTTTCCATAGCCTTAGATAGAGGGGCAGGGTACACCATACAAATTATTAATGCAACGATAGTGTTTGAGGTAACATCAATCAATTATTTATTCAATGAAAGTGAGTAATTAATCGATATCGGTAACAGAATCAGACATAGATTTCCATTAATAGGTTACGATAGTTTACCCACTTGTCGGGGTAGAATTTACGTGTTTTATACTACCAAAATAGTCATAGGCGGGTCAGAGTTGACTCGATATAAAACTAGAAATTAGACTCCAGATTTGGTATCACAAAGCGATACTTCGTACCCAAAGCAAAATAGTTTTCGTAACACCGCCTAAGACAAAGGTTTTATGTTTTAGCCGCTAGCCGACAAAGCGTGGTAACAAACTATACAGTATTACGTAGGGGCTTGCTAAGCGTGATAAATACGATATCCTGAATTCTAGTCTAAACTAGGAACCGCATGGTCACTCAAAATGAATTAAACAAAGCCACGTTAATGGATCAAAGCTGTATACGATATAATAAACTCGATTCCACACGATACGATACTTGATGACACGGTATTAAACGATACTCAACTTTACGAGATAACTTTACTTTAAACAGAAAGGTATTACCGATAAGTTATAACAAAATAGTCACGTATGACCAGAATTAAACAGAATTACAACTAAATTTTATTATAACGCGAGGCCTAAGGCCACTCGCGGCTATCTTCGCTCAGGTTCTCCAGGAAAAGTACTCATTCTACAGACTTCATGCACAATAGATATTTCCATACTAAATAGAAGAAAATACTACGATAGAAATAGCCAAAAAGCAATATATAATCAATGATAGCGAAAAAGCAATAGCCAGTCTACGAATTCTGCCAGACTCGAGGTAGTTCGATAAATTAAACAAAAACGAGCTTCTTAGCCCTAGAATAAACCATAAAACAGACTTTTATACGAACGACCTCGTGCCTTCACATAAAGAAATCAAAACCTTACCTTAAATTGCCTCAAGATAAAACACAACACTATTTTAATATAAACTCGATACGATATTAGAAACGATATTTGGCGATACTCGATGTTCGATACACGTTGACGATAAGCAGCGCAGACAGAGCGAAGAGTAGGCCGATTAGCCTACGTACCCTCCTTATATAGTCCTTAGTTCGCTTGCACCGACTCATGAAATAGGTCACGTGTCTCACCACCATCCTAATTGGCTCTCGTCATTTTTGGTAGTTTCGACGAACGTATGAGGTGTTGTTGCGTTTCTCAGGAGGAACCTAGCCTACCCCTGCCGTTACGATACCCCTCTTCTTGCTGCCTTCCGATAGAACTCCCTGACGCTGGATTCATAAGAAATCTCGCTCGCCAGAGCTATATGATAATTCTCCCAAGGCCTTACATTATTTAGTCAATCCTTGAGGAAATTGCACAATAGCCTCGCGCTGGACCACAAGGATCTCGCCCACGACAAAGTTCGATGGGTTGGAACGCCGATCCGGGGGTTTTCTGGACCAACTCGGCCGCGATAACAGTTTCTGAGAGAGTAGTTCTACGATACCTGCTCCAGCTGATTAGTCATTGGGTGGGAGGCTGTGAATATTCTTTCACATGACCCTGTACGCGACCCTCGTCTTAGTTGTGCAGTCTTGTCAAACGGTAGGCTCGTCGGATGACGGAAGGATTATTCGTGCTTCTCGCACATCCCTGTACGCCGTCAATCCAGTTCGTTGGGGGTGGTAGAATTCGCCTGGTCGAGAGGAGGCGCTGACCTTGCCACTTTCTTGGCGGAACAAAGGTTTGCACGCCGATCGAGACGTCGATAATGACCGTAGATGTCGGGGTTTCCTGATAAGCCATGGTTTCTTCGGTAGTTTCCACGACGGTGAATGCCTCGTAGAAGATGTACATGATTTACAAAAATAAAATAGTGCGTTAATTTAACCTAATAATTTTTCCTAATTTTGTCTTTCCCTGGAGACCTTGCCTGCGCCACGTATCATCGCGATTTTTCGATAGAGTTCCCTTGTAACGGGGATTTACAAAATACCACGTTACAGCACATATACCTTCAAGTGGGAAGTTTGAAACGAATGAGGAAGGAGGATATCGCATTTTTAACCTAACAATTCATCCTCATTTACGCGTCGGATATCATTGACGAGATATGGGATAAACTATCGGAGGCTATGAAGAAAGACGAAGACATCATAAGCTGTCTGGAACATCGAAAAAGTAAACATCACTGTTGGCTGAACGACGAATTCGATGGACCTATTCCCAATGACAAATGAGACTGTAATTTTCCAACGGTAAATGGTTAAATAAGGAAGTAGGTATACTGGGTCCTCCTCACTCCGTTTTTTTCAAATTACCTGTAAAGTCTGACAGCACCTTAAGTTTTACTCGATTTCCGGGGGTTCTAACCGACGCCTTCATGTCAATGAACTCGGTCGAACCGGTTGACAAATCAAATAGGACTACTCATAACCCCACACGACAGGTTGTAAATAAAATTAATTGCATTGCCGCAAATCTACCGATTTTTCCAGAATGTTTAGCGTAAATCTACAGATTTTTTCGAGATCGTATCGGAGCGTTGATTTTTTCGCGATCGTTTACGCGTACCACACTGCGAAAGTGTTCGGCTTAATCCGTATTTTATACCTGATGGAAGCACCCGACTTCAATTGAAAATCTTCAAGGTTGGTAAGTGTTCGACTTAAATCAGTATTTTATACCTGATGGAAACACCCCCACTTCAATTGAAAATCTTCAAGGTTGGCAACCTTGCGAGTAATAGTCGACGCGACTGTTCAGACACATAAACATCAAATATTACTGCATCTGTCGTGAAAATAAACCGGTTCTAATTATGGTGCATGCAACCAAATGGTGATGTCTCTTTCGAGGATGGTGATTCAAATGATCATAACAGCAATTCGCAAATCTGTTCAGACACATAAAGTAGTGCTTACACAGTAGTCGGCGCCGACGCGTTATTGGTAAGCCGAGGTGGCGAAATCTACTGCTAATTGGTTCAAGGTGATAAATACAAAGTTGCAGTCCTTAATGAGCGTTCACAACTTTGATTTTTATGATTGCCAGTAGTTGATAATATTGCATCTGTCGTGAAAAAACAAACCGGTTCTAATTATAGTGCATGCAACCAAATGGTCATATCTTTCTCTCAAGGATGGGGATTTAAATGATCATAACAGCGATTTTCATCAATGATTTATTTCAAACATGATAAACTCTCTCAAGGATGGGGATTTAAAATGATCATAACAGTAATTCACATCAATGATTTATTTCAAACATGAGAAATGATGAATCAAGGTATAGTTTACATATAGTTAAATTCGATTCGGTTATACAGTCCGCCAAGATTGTGCATGTGAAGACGATTTTCATCGGCAGCAAGTATCATTTTGTGGAATAAGTCGACATCATCTATCAACACCTTGGACATACGTGCAGGTAGAAACGATGAAAACGAGTTGTCTATGTCAACTGTTATTCTTGTCCCGAATCTTGTTTGTACTTTCCGCAAGGTGGTGATTGGATAATGTTTATGTACTTCCAGATCTGCCAATTTTTTAGTCGGAAGGTATTCATCACATCGCCCCATCTTATTAATTTTTGATAAGTCCATGGTGCTCGTCATGTCAAATTTATATTCTCCAATTTCCTTATAACGTGATTGAGATCTGATTTGGTTCTAATCACTGTTTTTATTTCGTTGATATTATTTAAAAGTAATTCTATGCGCAGTTTTAATTCTCGCCGCAATCGAGCGATTCTCATTTATCGAGAACAATTTGTAGACTAACCCTCGACATGCTAATCTCAGTCTTTTATACCCAGCGATTAGGGGAAATAATCTTCGATTCATCCGTACTGGCCCATTTTTATTAAATAAATAAAACGTGGTTCACAGCACATTGCATAACATGCGCACCCCCACTCAAGTTCACTAATTCCAGTCTTTAAACCCAGCAACCAGGGGGCGAATAATCTTCGATTGATTCCTACTAGCCCATTTTTTCAATAAACAAACGTTGTTCACAGCACATCGCATACCATGATCACTGCACCTCAGTTCATGTGGATACGAAACTCCTAATGAATCCAGTCCAGGGCAACCGAATGATGTCATGTTAATGAAGTTGGCATTGCTCCATTGCTTCAGCTAAATGCATTTCTGGTGACCTTGCACATAGTAAATGTAGTCCTCCGATTCCTTTAGATGTTTATTTAAGAATGGTTGAAGATTTACGTATGGAACGTATCCAGTCCACCAACTCATCCCATGATATTCTGAGGCCCTATTTACAGAGTTTTTTCGTTTGTCGGATAGTTCCATATAATCGTAGGGCTCTTTGAATATGAGATGTATTATTAGGTCGTTTTTGGCACTTACTGACGCAAATTCCTTTACTACGAATTCTTTGTCGATTCCGAAGAATCCCTGAACGTCAACAAATGTGCGATGCATTGTCACTGTGAACTCACCACCGTTAATGAGTGCAGCATCAATCAGTATTTATACTTAACCGCTGGTAGAATAAAAATCCTACAAGCGGTGAAGTGTGCAGATGAACGCCTTGATCCACATCATACGATCCGAAATATTCCGATGCTGAGCAGTCTGAAGGAATATCTTCCACGTGCGGTGCATCGATGTAAAAAAAAAATGAAAATGGCACCTACGCCTCCGAGCTTAGAGATGCAGCTGGCACGCGCTCGTCAAATGCAACAACGAGATTGCTAATTCAGCCGAATTATCAGATCGTACGATCGACGTCAACTTGATCAGACTTAGAGATGCGGCTGGCACGCGCGCGTCAAATGCAACAACGAGAATGCTAATTCAGCCGAACTATCCGATGGTACGATCGACTCAGATGAGCTGATAATTACTGGTGCAGTACTAGCATTCAATCAGGTAACAGATTGGTGTTAACTGCCGACGACAGGTAGCTTATCAATCACCTGTAAAATTTTTGACGACAATTACACGTTGTAATCCTTACTAGCAACCAGAACAGACGACCGCTCAGAAATCAAGGTAAACATGTGAGGCACATTCAAAACCCCCCAGTATGTCTGCAGCAGAAAAAAATTCTCCAGAATAAATACGTTGACACTCGGGGGTGCTGCAACATTGATGAAATTTCAAGCCGCAGTGATGTTTTGATCTCATGAGAATTAGTATTGAAGACATACAATGTCCTCAATATCGGATTTATCCATTCACATGGAAAATAAATTGTGTCAAATGTTTCGATTGATTGAAGATTCGAATAGTCCTGAAAAAATCGGGAGATGGATTCGCAATTGTGATAGTACTGTACGTTTATTGAGGCGTGCATTGAATAATGCTGGTTTATCTTGTGGGGCTAAACATAGCTTGGAGTCAAGAATTGGTCGACTGAAGAGTCTCAGAGTTTCAGTCAAACAACAGATCAGAATCGGTCAAGGAATTGGAGATATCGCGCAGGAATCACGAAGCAGTCGAGTGTGTTGGCAGGATATTGAATCGGCATTCAAAGGACGAATCCGCACCGGTATAGTGATTAACATACTACATATTGATCCAAAACAATTCCTCGAAGATGCTCAATACTTGGTTATGATCCGCATGAGAAACGCACTACGGAAACATCATTGCATTAAAGTAAATACAAGCCTTAATGCTGAATTTAACCTAAAAGAAAAAAGTGACACGAAATGTTTCAATACTGCGAATATTCAAATCTTGTTAACATCGAATCTACAAAATTGGTATAGAGACCACGTCGTCACACCAATAATAACTCAGATGGAAGAATTTCAGGAAAGGGATAGCGGATGGGTCCTGATTCGACTCATTAATTTAGAGGTTAATGTGAATCGATGTGTACCTTTAAGTGGAGCGAGTTTCGTAGAATTACCCGCCAGCGTTAAAGCGCGAACAGCTGTGATTAATGTTCACGTTAAGGATGATGCATGTTTTGCTTGGGCGGTTGTTTCCGCTTTATACCCGGCATCGCATCATCCCGAACGGTCAAGTTCATATCCTCATTTCTCAACAATATTAGAGTTGGAAAACATTTCATTTCCTATGACGATAAAACAAATTCCAAAATTCGAGAAAATGAATGCTCTGTCTATAAATGTTTTCACACTCAAGAAAGGTCGCAAAAATATTGAAATCGAGCCATTGTATTTAACCGACGATAAAAAACCGATACATATTAATTTGTTAATGATACAGAACAGTAGTGGAAACTCACACTTTTGCTGGATTGAAAATCTTTCTAGATTGCTTGCCAGGCAGTTGTCGAAATCAACGCGAAAAAAATTCGTATGTGATAGGTGTTTACATGTTTTCTATAGTGAAATAAAATTGCTGAGTCATAAGACTGACTGCAGTAAGTTAAATCATTGCGCGATCGAGCTTCCAAATGATGAAACTAAGTGGCTACAGTTTAATAATTTTAACCGCAAGGAGTTTATTCCATTTATAGTGTACGCTGACTTTGAATGTTTCTTAAATGAATTAACAATTGATAAGTGCCAGGAAAGAAAATCTCATGCATATCAAAAACATGACGCATACAGCGTTGGATATTACTTCCATTGTTCGTATGATAACTCGCAATCGCGTTATGCATCATATCGAGGCATGAATCCGGCCAAGCGGTTCGTTATGGAATTGAAAATAATAGCTGATAACTTGGAGACCACGTGCAACAATTTCATAAAAATAGATCAGTTAACTCAACATGAAACTATAAATCATTGCAATGCACTGCACTGTCACATCTGTGGAGGACCATTCACCGCTACATGCACACGAGTTCGAGATCATTGCCACTTTACTGGTCGATATAGAGGCCCCGCACATATGGGGTGTAATTTGAATTATAAAGATGAACGAACGATTCCAATCGTATTTCACAATCTTAGTGGCTATGATGCACATTTTATTATCACTGAATTAATGACTGCATTCGAAGGAGGGGTGTCAGTATTAGCTCTTAATAAAGAGAAGTATATTTAATTCACAAAAAAAGTTCAAGGAAATCATTTCAAACTAAGATTTATTGATTCATTTAAATTCATGAGTTCCAGTTTGGATAAACTCAGTTCATACTTGGGAGTTGATGAGTTGCAAAACTTGAGAAGCAAATTCGATTATATCAATCCCACAGAGTTTGAACTGTTGACGCGAAAAGGAGTGTTTCCTTATGATTACTTGAACTCAGTGAGCAGGTTGAATGAAACTACACTGCCACCAAGAGAAAAATTTCACAATAAATTGACTAATAGTGATATTTTGGAAGAGGATTATTTGCATGCAGTTAATGTGTGGAAATCATTTAATATACAGACATTGGGTGAATATAGCGATTTATATCTAAAGACAGATGTTTTACTGTTAGCGGATGTCTTTGAAAATTTTAGAAAAAGTTGCATGATAACTCATCACTTGGATCCATCATACTATTATACACTTCCTGGATTGACCTGGGATGCAATGCTCAAGTACACGAAAATTCGTTTGGAGTTGTTAACCGATATAGATATGTTATTGTACGTAGAGCGAGGTATACGAGGTGGTTTGAGTCAGTGTTCGAATAGGTATAGTTGCGCCAATAATAGATACATGGCCAATTATGATGTAAATGCCGCGGAAAAATATTTAATGTATTTTGATGTCAATAATTTATACGGCTGGGCAATGTCTCAGCATTTACCTACGGGGAGATTTCAGTGGTTTGCGGATGTATCACAATTTGATGTGTCATCTATTTACGATGACGCCTCAACGGGGTATATTTTGGAAGTTGATTTGGAATATTCTGAAGAATTTCACGATTATCATAAGGATTTACCTTTCTGCCCCACCCATACCAAGGCTCCAAATACGAAGGATGAGAAATTGCTCGCAACTTTGTACAATAAACAGCGATATGTCATTCATTATAGAAATCTTAAGCAGTGTCTAAGTCATGGTTCAAAATTATCTAAAATACATCGGCCCGTATTCAGCAATCGCTTTTAAGTTGCTATTAGCTAATAGTATGGTGATTTTCCCTAGATCTAACTAGTTAAAAGGGAACTCGTATTCAGCAGTCGCTTTTAACTAAAATTTCTGGTAACTTTCTTAAAAGCGTTCCCACGGTCGCTATTAGGTAAATTTTCGTATTCAGATGTCCTTTTAACTCGCTATTAGCTATCGGGACCCTAGGGAAAACTGAAAAGTGGGTCTGGGCACCTTTAACGAGCCGACAAAAATGGCGGACGCGTTCGAGGTTGTGGACGCAATAAACGAAGCGGCCGCCGTTAGGGATGTGGTGCAAATGCGGGCTCGAAATCCGGCAGTTTATCGGGAGAGATTAGATCCGTTCGACATTTACGGTGATCGCGAATTTCGCAATAGGTATCGATTGAGCAAAGATAGTGTACGTTTTGTGATAGGCCTGGTCGAAGACAGGTTAGCTCCGCAATCGGTTCAAGAATCGAATATATCTCCATCGCTACAGGTGCTGGTAGCATTGCGTTTCTACGCAAAAGGCTGCTACCAAGTAGAGTCAGGTACGGTTCATTTCTGTGCTGTCCCTCAGAGTAGTAACTCGCGTGTGATAACTGTGTAAAGTAACTGCCTGTGTTGTAGGTGATTTACATGGCATTTCCCAACCGTCGGTGTCCAGGATTGTCGCTAGGGTTTCCGAACAAATCGCGTCGCTGCTACCTCGATTCGTGTCATTTCCACCGAGAGTAGAAGACCTAATGACGGACTTCTACCGCATAGCCCGTTTTCCGCAAGTGGTCGGTTGTATCGATTGTACTCATGTACCGATACAATGCCCCAGCGGAGAGCAGGCTATGTTGTATATGAACCGGAAGGGCTTCTACTCGTTGAACGTTCAGGTAGTTTGCGACGCGCAGCGACGAATCCTGGACATCGTCGCCAAGTGGCGAGGCAGTGCCCACGACGCTCGGATATGGGACAGTTGCCGTCTAAGGGACGAGTGTGAAGTAAGTTCTGATATTCAAATATTCCACGAAATCACATGTGTATAGGTTGTGACAAAAGTAAATACCTATCATCCGACGAAATTTCAAGTTGAAAGTCGACTAGTATATAAGAATATTATATTACAGGCATCACGGATGAAGGGTATTCTGCTTGGAGACTCCGGATACCCATGCAGAAGATACTTATTAACACCTATCCTTCATCCGCAAACTCGGCCCGAAGACGTGTACAACAGTGCCCATAGACGAACCCGCGTCAGTGTGGAGCGCTGCTTCGGTGAATGGAGGGGATGTTCAAGGCACTGAAAAATGGTCTGCGAATTTCGCTGCCCACCGCGAAAGCTGCCATCGTCGCTATGGCGGTTCTCTTCAACATCCGCAGAATTCACGGCGAGGAAGCCAGATACGGTACAGATACTGATTCATCAAAGTCTAATAATACATTCAATTGTATTTAAGTGCTGAAGTTAGACTTTGATTTACAAATCAAAGTAAAATGAAAATTTTAATGGTCGACTAACGTGATAATTGTGATGTAGATACTGACTCGGACGAAGATCCGGACAATGACCTCGCCGAGGATGTTGAAGAGGCTGAGCCTAGACGACGTGGGCAGCCAGAGCCGGGTAGTGCTTTTCGCAGAACATTTATTCAGCGCCACTTCACCTGATTCTCATTGCACCATGGAGCGATTCTTGGACCGATCGAGGAGGCTGTCACAAAACGTACATTATTTGTAAATGTCGAACGAATCTCATCTCAAACCAATGGATTTCGAGCTCTTATTTTCACCACGTCCCAGTTGGTACAATTGTATCGTATATATAATATATTCGTATAATATAGGCGTGTATATTATATAAATAAATTATGATTCATATAAGGTAACTCGTAGCTTCTTTTTGAATTCTTTCCTATGCTTCCGTCATCTGCTTAAGCATGTATACCTACTTTCCTTTGTAGCTCTCGCAACTATTCACCTTCTCTATATACCTAAGTGTATCTTACGTTCTTTTCGTACGGCAGAGGGTTACAAATAAAAATAGGTACTTTATGAAAATAATTTGTATTTCTTATGCAAAACTATGTACATACACTTCAATTTTAGTACTGCGGAAAAATCGTATATAATCAACTTCGTGACGTGATCGAAAATAAAAGCAACGACGCAACGTTACAACGCGAGAAACAAGCAAAGTGGCAGCTTCTGTCGAGCCAATTAGCAGCTACCGGTACCGACAGGAGCTGGACATCCCTCAGAGAGGCGTATCAACGGTGGAGCGACAGGTGGTGGCCCAGGCCATCCGGAACCCAGCGCACTCGATTACGAGATTGAAGCCATCACGCCTAGCGACTTCGCTGGACTTCACTCCAGCCTTTGGCGCCAATACTCCGCCTCTAGCCTCACTCTCTCCAGATCTTTCTTTTCTTTGGCCAGCTGCGTTTCCAGAATCTCCATCTTGGCCTCGTGTTCTCGACGCTGCTGTTGAATTGATTCCTCCATCTTCGCTGTCTGCAGCTCTAAAAGAGCTTCTTCGTAGGCGCTTAGGCCTTTGGCCTTTTTCGAAGGAGGCTGTCTCTCCGGTGGAGTTTGAGACAGCCTCTTGCCCTTTTTAGAACTGCCGACAGCTGTACCAGATGTTGATGGTTGAGGATCGGGAATCAATTCACTATTATAATCAGTTAAAATAGACATGTCAATACTTTTAGTAAATTTTACTCGGATTACTTGGTGCAAAAATTTTTGCTTACCCAGAGCGTTCGTTGAGGACGTACTTGATGGAGACTTCTGGCAACTGCTGGGCCTCTCTACCTCTTCGCTAAAGAAAACGGAAATACGGACAATCATTTCTTTGCTCAGAGATGTCATTGAACTATCATACTATTGAATTGTCGATCATAAGTACCAAAGCATCGGAATCAAAGGCGCTCTCATCCTGACTGAAGTCGCTAGGCGTGATGGCTTCAATCTTGTAATCGAGTGCGCTGGGTTCCGGATGGCCTGGGCCACCACCTGTTGCTTTCAGCGATTTCTTATAGGCAGAGATGTTCTTCTTTGCCGCGAGCTTCCACCGTTGATACGCCTCTCTGAGGGATGTCCAGCTCCTGTCGGTACCGGTAGCTGCTAATTGGCTCGACAGTAGCTGCCACTTCGCTTGTTTCTCGCGTTGTAACGTTGCGTCGTTGCTTTTATTTTCGATCACGTCGCGATGTTCCCTCACGAAGTTGATTATATACGATTTTTCCGCAGTACTAAAATTGTCCTGTCGTTTTGGAGCCATCTAAAATTATAATAATATGTTGAATGTCACTTTACTTAACGCATACTTCCATTTATTTGACAATTGTTCACTTATTGTTCATTGCTAGTTTGTGCGCCTCGTATGGTGTAATGGTATAAGGTCACATTGCGCTCACCTATATATATCTCGTTCGAATTCTGGTGAATTGCCGCCAGTAGGCACGGCTTGAGCATGCGTGAACGCATCGTTTCGAGACAAAATGCGACGTTGTCAAATGTATTTCCCTAGGCCACCGCTTTTAGCTAAAAGCGACTTAAAAGCGAGAGTAGAATACCGACTTCACTTAATAGCGCTAGTGACTTTTAGTTAAAAGCAACCACCGCTTTTAGCTAATAGTGACTGCTGAATACGGGCCATCGAATTTTGCAATTTGAACAGTCCGCATGGTTGCGTTCATACATTGATTTGAATACAAATCTGCGCACACATGCTAGGAATAATTTTGAAAAAAACCTTTTCAAATTGATGAATAATGCCGTTTTCGGTAAAACCATGGAAAATGTACGTAATCATGTAGATATAAAATTAATCAGTAAATGGTATGGGAGATACGGAGCAAAATCTTTGATTTCAAAACCAAATTTTCATCGAAGACGATTTTTTCAAAAAATTTCGTTGCGATAGAATTGCGAAAGTTGAAGGTGAAGTTTTTCTAACCAATTTACGTAGGAATGTGTATATTGGATATATCCAAAACGTGTCTGTATGCGTTTCATTATGAATACATGAAACCTCAATTCCAGGATGAATCCAAGCTCCTATATACAGACACAGATAGTTTAGTGTATGAAATAAAATGTGATGATATTCATAAAATAATGAAACGCGATATTGAAAGGTTCGACACGAGTGATTATGATGTGAATAATTGTTACAATATTCCTCTGATGAATAAAAAAGTTCCAGGGTTAATGAAAGATGAAAATAATGGTAATGTAATGACTGAGTTTGTAGGTTTGAGATCTAAAATGTATGCAATTAGAATTGATGAAAACGAAGTGAAAAAAGCTAAAGGTGTAAAAAATTGTGTCGTCCAAAGACAAATAACATTTGAGGATTATCTTGAATGCTTGCAGACAAACTGTGACTTAAGCAGACAGCAGCAGTCCATACGTTCAAAGTTGCATACAGTGTATTCAGTATGTGAGATGAAAATAGCTTTAAGCTTCAACGACACTAAACGTTACATACTTTCTGATACCACTGATACATTACCCTGGGGTCATTATAAAATACCGACAACTCAGCAGTTGCGTAGTGGGATTGAAGAGGATTTGGAAGTTGCTTGAAGTTGTTTCTATTATTTGATGCAAAATACATTTATGATTATAATTATTTATTTTATGTAAAATACATTTATAATTACTTTTTTCATGTCGAATACATTCATGATTTTAAAACATTATCCTTATTTATCCATGAATTGTGTGAAGAATCAAACCCCAACCACTTAACATATACATTATTTCCCTTTTTTCGTAAGATCTTTTCCACTAGATGTACATCTGGATATTTAGCTATTTTCAATTCATGTTCGTAAAAGCTCCCCATAATCGGTTGTCCGCGAGAATTTTCCAGCAAGTAAGATGCAGGATTGGTGACTTGCACTTTAATTATTTTGAATATCTCCGTCGACCAATTGGGTGTGAATCCGCGAGAAAATATAGTTTTGTATTTACTAATTCTTACAGAGTCTCCAATTTTAAATTTTGCTCGACCAGCGATTTTTATGTTAATGTACACGGTGGTAAGAAGTTTTTTTGCAATTGATGGTGTGACGTTTCGCGGTCGCATTCTAATTGTTCTGTGCACACGATTGTTATAGTCCGAAACTAATCGTTGGAGAATATTAACCCATTTGTACGATCCATTACTGGTAAAAGCTATCCACATTGAGTTTTTGAGTGTTCTGTTCCAACGTTCAACTACAGAAGCCTTCATTACACTGTACGTAGAATAGTGATTAATGGCATGCTTCGATAAAAGAGACTTGAACGTCCCGTTATAAAATTCTTTACCATTATCAGTTTGAAGATTTATAGGTTTTCGGGGTCCTGAAATAATTGTATTGAAGGCTTCGGACACATCTTTACCGCTTTTAGTCTCAAGTGGTACAGCCCACGCATATTTAGAGAGAACATCGATTACTGTAAGTATGTAGGGGAGAGTGGCCTGAAGCAGGTAGGTTAACGATAAATGTTTAAAAATAGTATTTTTTGGACTTTAATCATAAACATTATCGGTTTATTTCCTAGAAGGCATCTCAAACTTCGAAGCAAAACTTGAATATGACGTTAATTTATTCATATTAACTGTTTATTTTCAAAAATCAAAAATACTTAAAAAACCCGCTTTGCCCTACAAGGGGGCCTAAAGCGATTAAGCCGTTCGGGCAAAGCGGGTAAGTACAATAGACTTCATAAATCTGAGCATATATTAATTTCCTCAAAGATGACTATTGAAACTTTGATTCTACTTATAATTATCATTAAAAATAACCTTTATAGAACAATTTTTGATTTATTTTATCAGCCTTATTAGAGGTCTTAAGGGGGTATATACACCTTTAAATTGGTTGAAATTCTCAAAAATATAAAAGTGTTTTTCTGCAACTTGAACACTCCGAACGAATTGAAAAAAATCATCATGTTTGGGGAGGGTTTGACCCTCATTATCCATATTTTACATCATGTATTACTTTCAGTCTAATCGTAGTTGCGCTGAAGATAGGAAAATACAGAATCACTCGGTTGTCGTAAAGAATCAGAACCAGCGTTGGACAGATCTTGGATTTTTTGGTCCTCAATTGTTCATAAGAGTTGCCTCTATGGAATGAACAGAGAACTTTTTGATATTGCAAAAATTACTTGAGTTATTCGATTTTTTCAATTTTTTTTTCGAATTTTCAAATTTTGTTGGCTTATTTTTCCAATATCTCAGAGAAAAATGGGTTTATCAAAAAGTTCTACGTTCATTCCATAGAGGCATCTCTTACGAATAATTGAGGACCAGAAATTCGAAGATCGGTCTAACGATGCTTCTGATTCTTTACGACAACCGGTCAAAATAGTGATTGTTCAGAAATTGACTTTTAAACTTTTTTTCTACGTTGAGGGTTTTGGATTCCGATAACTACTGTGATATTTCTCTGTGTTAATCTATCATGCCATTTAATGATGCAAAACAATTTTCCATCCTTCTTTTTGATCCGGGCTGTGGACCGACACGGGCGAAGTTAAAATTTGTTTTGCGACGTGGCCTACGTCGTGACCCGACCTATTTCTAGAAAGCTCCTGGCTCATAGCTACAACCTTCCATCTCGATGGCCTCCTCCTGCTGGTTCATCCGTAGTTGTCTCAGAGCAACACGAGCTTCCTTTGTCCTCTGCTCCACTCGCCTATCAGCACCTTTGATCCGGGCCAAGTCCTGTAGTTTTGCTGCAGCGAAGGCGTGGCGTCTTGGCTCGACTGAAAGTTGTAACGAGCAATTTCCCTACCCCGGGGAAGCGAATAAGAAAATAGGTCTCGCACAAAAGACACCAACGTGAATCACCCTCGCGAGGTATCCTAAAGGTAGCTAGAGAAAGAGAGGGTGTTGGGCGCCAGGCACACGGATGTGCCAGGTAAGAGAACGCGAAACGGCAAAAGAAAGAGACAAAAGCAGAATAAGTCGCAATCAAGCTCTAAGCTAGAGGCAGGTAGCCGGCTAGTCAGTAGGAGAGGGGAACGTGGGGGCGACGAAATGACACACTCCGTTACGAGACGTAAATGATCAACGTATTTATTGTCCGGAGACCGGGACGGTATAGGCGAGAAACAATAAAGCAAATAACAAAAATAAAAGAAATAGCGCAAAATAACCAATATCAATCCAAGGAACAGTTTAAAGAAAAAGATAGTGGTAGTTAATCGCAAAGAAACACAAAAAAAAGATAGAAGTAAGGTACTAGACGACACACGTCGGGATCGAACTCACGACCGGTAGAGCGGCGGAGTCCGATCGAGGTAGTCGCGACGGGTCGTATACAAGCCGGCAATGTGGTACAGAAATGTTCGCGGGCCGGGTAGTACGACCCAGCAGTACAGCGAGCTACGGCGGGTAGGCTCGGTACGCGGTACGGGACGGCAGGGGGAGGGTAGGCACACTCGCACGCTGCCGGCTCAGCTGACGCGCTCACACAACTCTGCGGCGCGCCGTCGGCGACAGACGTGCCACACGCACTCACGCTCGCACACACTCACACCGACGGCGGATAGCCGGAGACTTGCGCCTCCGGGTCCAGCACGTAGGTCTCCCCAAGGCAAGGGAGCAGGCTAGGTGGAGGTGGCCAAGGGCCCTAACTACACAAGTAGAAATAAGATAAAGAGACAGACTTCCGACAACCGTCGAACGCGATAGAGCTAGGCAGCGGCTCGGGAGAAGCCACGAGCCACTGGGATGACTCCAAAAGAGAACAGAATTGAGGGACGAAAGCGTACAGCCACGCGAGACGGTTGGTCGGGAGTCCGGCAAGAAGCCTACCTCGATATCCAGCAGCTACTCCTGCGGTACGGCACGGAACGGCAGCAGCACTCACCACACTCACACACACAGCGGGCGTCGGTTAGGCCGAACGATAGTCACTACACTAAATTTACAAGACTTAAAGCTAATACTCCAACTAAGATAACTCGAAAGCAAAAAAAAACAGAAAGGAAGCGAGAATAAAGCAAATTGCAATTAAATAGAAGCGAAAGAGAACAAAAAAAACGTAATCTAGGCCGGCAGGCAAGATAAGCGGAAAGCTAAGCAGCGTGGAGACTTTCAGCTCGTAAACGGACAAAAGGTAAGATGGCGATCTCCCTCGTTTCCGCCGTCCGCCTCTTCGCCGGCGGAAATCGGGCAGGTGTCGCTGATAACGGCAAGGGAGGTAGCCGCTCGGCACCCACCGATTTCGCCATACCTCGGTGCGGTGACGTCATGAGAGGATGGCGGCCGGCTCGGGAGGTAAAGTAGCGTGGAGCGGTGGCCTGAGGCTGCGGCGGTCAGCCCTCTCCCGGCCGGCTGGCTGGCGAGGCGTTGTCTTCGCTGTGTCGTCCGAGGTACAGGTACTATCGGCGAGGCTCTGCGGCGTCCCTCCCCGCCGATCAGCGCGGTCGTCATCCCTCGTCGTCCCTCGCAGTCCAGCGTCGCCTCAACCTGCTGACAAAAACTTACGGCAGACAGACATGCTAAAGCTGGGGGACGAGAGGCTTGCCTTGGGGAACCTATAGGAGATAGCATTCGGAGTCGCGGATCGTCCCGGGGTGCAGGGAAGGCTGGTCAGTGGCGGACTAGAAGTCCACCACGTTACAAAGTTTTTGCATAATTTTCAACATACCTCGCTGACCTTCCGAAAAAGGTGATCGCTGCAATGTTGGCTCCAACTTGAAGGACGTTACGACCTGAAAATAAAGTCTTAGGATAAATCTTCCAGATGACGCTGTTCAGGGACTCGTTCGCATTCTGGGTCTTACCACCAACACAGCGCTTCAGTAGTGCCTCGTCACTGAGATCAACAAAGATTGGTCTGATCTGGTCCATCACAGCCTCTGGGAGATTAGCCCGGTGTTTGAACGTCTCAACAGTTCCAGCTGCGATTGCCTGTTGATACTTACACCAAGAGTCCTGACCCTCCGGGCAAAGGTGGTGCTGCGGCTTATCGTCTGTTGAGGACTTGTGGAACCATATAGCCCATATAGCTTTTTTCATACCTGGAACTGATTTGGGGTTGTTCCTTATCGCATTTCCATAGTAGGACTGCATCTGGTCAATAGCTCTGTCGGTGAGCCTTCCTTTGCCTCCGATGGTCTTGCCGTCCGATAATTTCTGTCCCCTGAGCCGAGCCTTCAGTTTCCTCATTCGTGTCCCCAACCTTTTCTGAACGTGGCCACAGCACTCGAGCTTCTCTATCTTCACGTCCGGTCCGTAGGGCTCTGCTTTCACGACACTGGCATAACTTTTCGTGTCACCGTCGCCAACGTGAACGTTTAAAAATTCGAACCATACCTGTGACTTCCATTGCTCCGGACGATCCTTGGTGATTGGCCTGGTAGCTGCTCTTGTGGTTCTGGTACCAAGAGTTCCATTGATCCCCGGACTTCTTACCCTTGAAGCTTGAGCACGCCTTGCAAAACCGTGACAAGACTTCTATATCTAAGACTTTACCTGTTTCTGTCCCAATCACTGCGCACACTCCATTCAGGGAGCTGAATCCACGCTTCTGCCAGGTTCCGTTACACTGTACGACTATCTCTCGGGCTAGTGGTTCATTCGAGGCCCTTATCTCTTCTTCTACAGCCGCATGCATCGTCTCTCTTGCCACCTCGGTTGTTGCCTCAGCTATTCTATCAATTACCTTCTTATAAGTGGATTGTTTGATTGGAGGTGGTACGTCCATCAATCCACAGAATTTGGCAAGACCTACGCTGCCCAGACCCACGCTCCTGTTCGCCAATACAGATCGTCGATTTATCTCAAAGACGTTGTTCTTCTTCCCGACCATTCTGGAGGTGTTGAACTTCGAGCTGATGGGACACTTACCGCACTTGATTTCGTAGGTTCCACCTAAGCCGTGAATCCTAACCTCTCTCATCCGGATAGCACTCCCACATCTGTTGCAGCTTAGGTTGTCCTGCAAACTTTGAAAAAGAATAGCCAGATCGAAAAGCATATACCCCTGTGCATCGGTCTCGCTGTAGTCGTCATCGCTGATCTTACTGGACGATGCGCTGGAAGGCCTCGGAAATGGATCAGCATGCTCGTCGGAGTGTCGTGGTTTCCCTACAAAAGATCTTGTTCTTTTTTTCGAGCGCCCAACGGAACGTTTCTTATCGCTCCAAGAGTTTCTCTTTTCGCCGGTACTCATAATTGACAAGTCAATTGAAACTTTGCGGTAACAAGTTAGTTTTATTCTCGAGTTAAATTGTCGGAGACGCAGTAATGCTAGCAGACAACAAGAGAATAACAAGATTCGGGCGGGAATCGGGATGCGTAAAACTTCATAAACTCCGTCTGCCAGTATAGTGCGCCGTACGGCGCGCCTTTGTACTTCGAGATTTAAATGGCTGTAACTTATTCATTTTGACGTATTTTCACATGATGATTTTTTTACAGATAGTTTAGACCCCTAGCATTCCAAAAACGCAAAAAACGAAAAATCTATTTTTTCAAAATTCAAAGGTGTATATTCCCCCTTAATGAAATAAATGATTATCATATTATATTATTTTGATTTGGCACACTTGTTAATTAAATATAAAATAATAAATGATGAAATTATCAAACTAGTTAACTGTCAATATAAAAAAATAACTCTTTAAGCTATACTTATATTGATATTTAAAATCTCATGTTATGTTTATCACTAAAATAAAAGAATAAAAAATGACTAAATCATCAGACTAGTTAACTGTCATTATAAATAAAATAACTTTTTAAGTTATAATTATCTCATTAAAATTCGAAATCTCATTTGATATATTTATCAATAAAATAAAAAAATAATAAATGATTGAGTCATTAGACTATTGTCTGTCATTATAAAAAAATAACTTTTCAAGTTATGCTTAACTAATTAAAATTTTTTACTTATTTTAAATCAGTCTCAACTTATAACTCGGGTTCCCCAAGCTCTATAAACCGAGCAAGGCGAACGTGGGCTGAGCTCCGACCGAGCGCGTCTCCAGGTGGCGGATAGGAGAGGGCCAGGGAGATGCGCTGCACCTGCGGTCTCGGGGACCGGGGTGCCGGCAGGCAACCTGGAAACTGAGACCGCTGGCTGCGGGTCCCCGGGTCTGTTGGTGGCTGTACGTAACCCGGCCGGCGTAACAACTGGCCCAGGGAAACTAAGGCCCCGACCGCGGACCTATGGCTCCCCAAGCCAAGGTGTAAAGCTATCGTGCCGAGGGCTGAATGGCACTGGGGTACAGTGTCGATAACGATGCCTTTGGGGTACCGGGCGACCCCCCATTGTATCTAGCCTTACCCCCACACGGCAGGCTCTGTGGGGGCGGACCTTTTATTTCCTGCATACTCGTGGGATCACTATGGATCATATAAATGAACCAAAAGAAGATGAAAGCGCGGAGAGCGCGACAGAGCTGGGTCCGCACGGTGAGGCTGCCTCGATGGAGGTGGACTCACCGGAAGTTCAGGGCTCCGGGGAAGGTGGGCTGGCTGTGGACATGGAGACACTCGTCTCCATGACACGCGGCGGCCTGTCGGTCTCGGGGACCAGTCCGACCACGACTCAGTCGACAAGGGTGGAAGAGGGCTCGGTACCCACCGGGACCTCGGAAGCCACACAAGAAAGGGCCAAGAGGGCAAACTGCTCGGGAGCGGTGAAGAGGAGGGCGAGGAAGGCCAAGCAGGCCGCCGCGGCTTCCTCAGAGCAGAGCCTGAGCGGGATCCCCCAGGCCAGCACGGGAGAGCGCGCCGAAGCGGGGGGCCCAGGCAATGGGCGACCCGTGGTAGGAGCGCCTACCAGCAGCACACCGGCGGGGGCGGGGGGCTCAGGCCCTCGGACAGCACCCCGCCGGAGGTGTACTCGGCGCCCAAGAGGGGCAGAGAGGCTCGCCCGAAACCGTTCAGCTACAGGGAGGCGGCACAGGGAAGCAGGAGGGTGGTAATCGCACCCTCCGGCTATCCTGAGGTCACCCTTGGCTCTGGGGAGGGAGACCTGGTGGCTCAGGCGCTGTGCGCGGCGATGGACTTCATCCCGGAAGGAAAGGGGGTACCTCGCTTCGAGCAGTACCGGTGCGATCAGGACATCCTGTGAGTGATCTGCTCAGACACAACGGCTGTGGACTGGCTGAGGTCCATAGTTCCGACGTTGGTGCCCTGGGGGGGAGGGGGGGGCCTCTTTCCAACTACTGGAGAAGGGGCAACCACCCAGGCTCACCTGGATGGTCTCGGTCTTCCCTGGTATCCCGGAGAAGAACGAGGTCATCCTCAAAAGGCTCAGACGCCAAAACGCCGGGTTCCAGACCCACCTATGGAGGGTCTGGGACAGGAAAGAAAGCCAAAAGTTGGTGCAGCTTGTGCTGGGGGTGGACGCCGCCTCCAGGGACGCACTGAGAGCGGGGGGCCGCCTGGCCCACTACGGTCTCGGGAGGGTCCTCTTCAGGGAGGCCCACCAGGGGCCGAGGGAGGGACGGGAGACTCCCGGCCCAACGGTGCAGAGGGTGACCCCGAGGGAGACCCCGACACCGGAAACGGTGGGGGGGCCCTCCGAGGGCGAAACCCCGCAAGCGGCCGCAGGGAACGAGGGGCAGGGCTCGTCGACCCGAGGGGACCAAGAGGCAACTCTGAGACCACCGGGCAGGACGGGCCCCCCTCGCAGCAGAGGCGGCGGAGCCGGCAGGGGAGGCGAACCCAGCAGGCCCAGAGGCCGTCCCTCACGGGCCTCCGAATTATGGAGGACCGGGAGGGAGGGCGTCAGGGCCGGGGTCCAAACGACCCTGACCGGTGAAGCGCCTAGGGCTAGAACACCCGGGCAGGAGCTCCCCCCAGCGGGGGCTCATGCACCGGCGACCGGGGAGAACTAGAGGGCTCGGTAAAACGGGCTCCCCTACTCTCTCCGTGCTACGGGGGTAAGCAAGTCTAGTCCCACAGCCGTGGACGGACTCGACTTATCACAAATAAACTTGCGCCACTGCAAGGCGGCCTCGGCCATACACAGCCGAGACCTGGCGGCAGAAACAACAGACATATCACTAATACAGGAACCCTGGGTAGTCGGAGGGCGGATTAGGGGTATCGATTCTAGCCTTGGTGCGCTGGTGTACGCGGAGGGAGGGGCGGGCCCCAGGGCCTGCGTCTTCGTTAGCAAGAAGCACTGCGCCACCAGGCTGAGCCAGTTCTGCTGCAGGGACCTGGCAGTGGTCTCCATCAGGGTAAGGTTAGCCAGAGGAGGCACAACCGACGTGGTTGTCTGCTGGGCGTATCTGCCCTACGACTCTGAGGCACCCCCACCGACGGAGGAACTCAGGGCGCTGGTGGAGCACTGCAGCAACAAGGGACTCAACCTGCTGATCGGATGCGACGCCAACTCGCACCACGAAGTATGGGGCAGCTCGAATACAAACAAAAGAGGCGGGGCACTGCTAGAGTACCTCTCCTCAACGGGACTCGAGATTCTCAACAGAGGATCGAGACCCACCTTCGTCACCCCGCATAGGCAAGAGGTGATAGACATTACACTCTGCACGCCCAGACTTGTCAGCCTTGTCAAGGACTGGCGGGTGCGGAGCGAGGATACTCTCTCAGACCACAAACGCATTTCGCTTGTCCTGGATGCCAATGCGTCGTGGGAGCGGACGGAGGAATACAGGAACCCCAGGACAACCGACTGAACCTCCTACAAAGAGGGGCTAGAAGGGAAGCTTGGGGGACCCAGCAACCGGCCGAGAACTGAGGGAATGGTGGAGAAAGAGGTAGCCCACCTTTAGGCAACCATCACAGAAGCTTACGAGGCCGCGTGCCCCGTAAAGCAGAGAAAAGCGAAAAAGAAGGTGCCCTGGTGGAGCAGAAAGTTGGACAAGAGTAGAACCGGCTCTCGCAAGTTGCTCAACAGGGCCCTCAGAACGCAACTCGAGCCGGATTGGGCGGCCTATAGGGAAGCCCAGAAGGCCTACAAGAAACTGATCAAAAGATCAAAGAACGAGGCCTGGAGGGGATTCTGCGAGGAGACTGAGGCTCTGAGCGCAGTGGCCAAGCTCCGCAAGGTCTTCACCTTCGGACCCCCAATCAAGCTGGACAGCCTCATGCTCCCTGACGGCAGCATGGCAGAGAGCCAGACGGAGATACTGTCGCACATGCTGAGCACCTACTTCCCGGGCTCCAAACCAGCCACACAGGGACCACCCCAGAGAGAGGGAGTCTCTGGCAGGCAGGGGCCAGGGGACTGGAAAACAGCGGCAGCGATAATCACGCCATCGAAGATAAGATGGGCAATTGACACTTTCGACAGTTACAAGAGCCCAGGCACAGACGGTATCTTCCCGGCCCTCCTCCAGAGGGGAGGGGAGAACCTCGTTGCCAAACTGAACGCGATCTTCAGGGCCTGCTTAGCTCTCCGCTACATACCCAGGAACTGGAAGGAGGTCAGAATGGTCTTTATACCCAAGCCGGGCAAAGGATACTATGACCGCGCGAAATCATGGAGACCCATCAGCCTCATGTCCTTGATGTTGAAAACCATGGAGAGACTGGTGGATAGGTACATCAGGGACTGTGTCCTGGTCGAGAGACCAGTCTCACGGGCCCAACACGCATACCAGGCCGGCAAATCTACGGAGACAGCGCTCCACCACCTCGTGCGCGAGATTGAGGGGCCGCTCCTCCGGCAGAGAGCGGCGCTGTGCGTGTTCATGGACGTGGAGGCGGCCTTTGATAACACCTCCTTCGACTCGATATGCGATGCCGCTGTACGATTCGGCATCAGCACCACGGTGGTGAACTGGATTAAGCAGATGCTTCAATCCGGGACGGTCACCGCGGAGCTTGTAGAGTCGGTTGCTAGGGCTCAGGTCGACAGGGGCTGCCCGCAGGGGGGGGTTCTCTCCCCCCTGCTGTGGACTCTGGTCGTAGATGGGCTCCTGGCAGAGCTCGACAGGCTGGGGGTGAAGGCCGTGGGCTATGCCGATGACGTGGCCCTGGTCGTCGCGGGTGACCACCCACAGTACATGACGAGCAGGATGCAAAAAGCACTGAACGTCGTGCAGGACTGGTGCACCACTCAGTCACTGAGGATCAACCCCAGCAAGACCGAGATGGTGATATTCACCAGGAAACGCCGCTTCGAGGTAGGACCCGTAGAGGTCTTCGGGTCGAAGCTAGTACCATCCACCACAGTGCGCTACCTGGGGGTCACCCTGGATAGCAAACTGTCGTGGAAAGCCCACGTCACCAAACAGGCACAGAAGGCCACGGCCACATACTGGGCCTGCAAGAGAATGGTGGGACAAACCTGGGGACTCAAGCCAAAAGTGGTCAAGTGGATTTACACAGCCATCCTCTTGCCCCAGCTGTCATACGCCTCCGTTGTGTGGTGGCCAGCAATGGACAAAAGCACGCACCGCAGGACACTGGACCGGGTGTACAGGCTGGCGGGACTAGGAATAACGGGGGCGCTCAGAACCTCGCCTACGCTCGCTATAGGGGCACTCCTGAACCTTCCGCCCCCCCATCTCACGGTAGAGGCTGAGGCATGGAGGGCCGCTCTGCGCCTAGGGCAACAGGGCCACTGGAAAAGGACGGGCGTGGGGCATACGACGATACTGCTGCGGGAGGGGGCACCTCAGATAGACCCATCCCAAGGCGGGGATCGCTGCCCCAACCGCTACCAGTTTGACCCGTCTTACACGGTGGAGGCACCGAGCAGGCAGTCATGGACGAACGACCAGGACAGCCTGCTCGAACCACAGGGGCTCGTCTGGTATACAGACGGGTCCAAGACGAACACAGGGGCTGGGGCCGGTGTGTGGAGCGAGGGACCCAGGACGCGCATTTCGCTCGCTCTGGGGCCTTCGGCCTCAGTCCTTCAAGCCGAGGTGTTCGCCATATGGACCTGTGCCAGGTCTATCCTGGCTGACAGCCCCAAGGGCAAACACATATACATCTGCAGTGACAGTTGGGCAGCGCTCAGGTCAATACGCAACTGTGTTATGAGATCAGGGCTCGTCAGCGACTGTGCGGAATTGCTAACACAGATTTCACGTGGAAACCGCGTGAAGCTTCTATGGGTGCCGGGTCACAGCGGCATACAGGGTAACGAGATGGCACACAGCCTGGCCAGGGCAGGGGCCGCGCGCAAGGAGGCCGACGACGGGCGCCGGATAGGCCTAACCTCGGCTCACGCCAAGGGCCTAGCGGAGGGCTGGACGGACCGCCGCTTCAGGGAGCTCTGGGCGCGGGCACCTAGCATGACTTACACGAGGACCCTCTTCCGGGGGCCTTCACGCGAGCTGGGTGCCACACTAATCAATCTGGACAGAACCAGTCTCAGGGCCCTGGTAGGACTTGTCACCGGTCACTGTTACACAGGTAAGCACCTGGTGCACATGGGGCTCAGAACTGGGCCTCTCTGCACTAGGTGCGGGGTGGAGCAGGAAACTCCGCTCCATCTGATTGCGCGGTGTAGGGGCCTCGAGGGTCCTCGGAGGACAGCCCTCGGCGGAACCCACAGAGAAGGCATGAAGATCGTGGAGATCGGGGTGAGGGGGCTGATGCGATTCGCCAGGATGGCCAACCTTACCTCGGTCCTACAATAAAGGGTGCCCTCACGGGCTCGGGCACAATGGTCCGCACGGACTGAGCGCCCGGGAAGAACTCAGAAAAATAAAACAAACTCAACTTATAAAGTTTGATTCGTGACATAAATCACAAAAGTAAGATCCTCGTCCTGAGTAATTTGTGCAAGTTTCATGAGCCCACTCATGACAGTCTCTACATTCGATCCAATCTACTAAAGGTTGATCTTCATAAGGCTCACCACAAACAAGACAAAAAAAAATTCTTCCTTTTTTTTTCTTCGATACCCTTTTCTTTCTAGTTTTATCTGTTTTACTTTCAGAAGGTAAATCTTCCAAATTCTTCTTAGCAGCATCTTTGGTATTAACACGCTTCTTCTTTGCTTCCTTCTCAGCTTGCATATTTTTGAACGGAGAACTAGTCAAAACTTCAGCCCTCTGACATTTACGCTTACGGTTAGTTTTATTTGGACTAGGTTTCGGTAGCGATCTAATTTCTAAAGGTTTAACGTGAGCTGCCACTTGTTCATCTTCTGATTGAAGTGAATTTTTACTAGCTGTCATAGAACACGAGGCTTCATTTTCAAAAGCTGAATCACACGACGTTTCCATAGATACATTGATACTTTCATTACTTATTTCTCTAATTCTGTGACGAGTCATAATATTCTTAATTAATATTCATAATTTCTTTTATATTTATTTACCATCTACAACAAAATGCAGAAAAATTAGATTTGAAATGTATCAGGGCAAAGCGGGTATCTACCCGGCAAAGACCCGCTTTGCCCTACCCGCTTTGCCCGAAAGCACATTTTTACTCCAGGAACAATAACCCCAAATAAAAAAGTATAAAAACCCAAAATCATCATGGGATTTTATAGGTAGATAGTATCATAATAATATAGTAATATTGGCAATAAAAATAATAAGCTAGTTTTTGACTAGTCACAAATTACCTACCTTTAGTTTTTTTAACAAATTCCCCAATTATTTTAGTTTTTGTCTCGTTACGCCATGTTGTCAAGCCGGTGAACCGTTGGGACTGGATGAAACTCGGGAGGGTTCGAGTACTCACGACACACGTATACATTAGCGCATGCACGCAACGCAGCAGCATACGAATGTCTACCCGCTTTGGGCGATATACCCGCTTTGGGCCACTCTCCGCTACTTAAATCCATTATTAATCTTTGCATGCGGTTGCATATCCACAAGGTCTGCTTGCCACAAATCATCGTAACCGTGAGTGATGACCTTCCTCCGAGGATAATTACGTCGTGTCGGTGCGTGCAGTTCTCTCACCAGTTGTAGTTTCTCCTTACTCATTCTTAATGGTATATATTGATACGTGAAACAAGTACGTGAAGTTCCTCTTTGAGCGAGTCATGCAGCAAGTCAACGTACTCCTTATTCACACCGTCAGATGGTTGAACCGGTATTTGCACGTTGCGCAGTAATCTGTTATCGAAATCGAAATCATCCATAAGACCTACTCGTTTACCAGTAGGTTTGATATCCACATAACGCTTTGTTTGAGCGATCATCCTATCAACATACGATTTTGTTGCTGTGTCAGAACTGTTTTGGGGATCGCCGACAATAGTCAATCGTTTACCAGCAAACGCATAATTTCCATCTACCATACGGTTATTATTATCAACGTATGCTTTATTTGCAGCATCAAATTCATTGACTGGATTGTCAACATTTTTTAAACGGTTGGTATTAAAATTCCAAGTTCCATCAGCTTCCGGTTGCAGCCCATTTATGCGAAGTGCATCGACATATTTTTTGTTGGCGGCATCGTTGTCGGCCAAAGGTGTATTTGAACTATTCGATAATTCTTCGCATCGAACTGTTCCGACGTGAAGTTGTCATGCTGTGTAAGCTGAAGCCCCCGAACTTTCACAACATCTACGTACTGCTTGTTCACAGCGTCATCGTCTGCCAGCGGTGTATGCACTTTTTTTAGCCGCTTATTTTTCAAATTATAATGTCCTTTATCCGTAAAAGTCAAAAAATTGCGATCGATGTAATCTTTTGTGACGACATCACTTGAAGCAATTGGAACAGCTGCATTTGTTAACCTCTTGCGGCCGAAGTCAAAATTACCATTCACTTGCAAAATATTACCACCATTACTAGGTGTATGAAGTATGGGAGCTCGTTTAGAATCAAGATGTCTTCCGAATTTATCAACTGACATTTCGGCACTGACACAATGTTGGAGTTGTTTCACGTATTTATTCAATAATTTTAGCCTCATGAAGTTCTTCAACAATAGACTTGATTTCATTGTCATGACCCGTGTGACCAGCCGTCTTTCAAGCAATCAAAAGTCGCAATCTCTCTACAAGTTCATTCGGATCGTCCCAATGCACGTAATCTACACGGTTATTAGTGACAATCATTTTACTGGGAATCAAACCTCTTCCGGAAGAGCCGCTACGTGCAGGAGTATTAAACAAATTCGCAATTATATACTTCCATTTATAACCTTTATTACCATTCAATTGACCGTTTAAAATATATCCACGCTTGTGGGCGTTAGTTGCAGTCAATATGCTTTTGTATTTTGAAAGATCAGTGTTATCAAATTGGTCGTCATCGGGAATTCTTTTGAAAATCAATTCCAACAATCCTGGAGTTCCCTTGTACCTAACATTATTGATTATAATATTATCATTTTTATCCACTGCAATAGTAGAATCACCAATCACCCATAATCCGTCCACGAAACGGACCCCGAACGTTGTATCAAATGTATTTTTTGTGTCGAAAATCAATCCTTTGAAATATGTTTTAGTCAATTCACCAAAGTTTTCATCAATGTATTGTATCGCATGTTCCCGCCCCTCAGGAGTTTCCAGGATTGACCGCATGGTGACTTCATCAGAATGGGATTGGGCTCTGGTTTCTAGTGGCAAGAAAACACTATTATCATGATCTGAGTTCGTTTCCATCGAAGCAGGTGCACTCTGCAGTCTCTTCTTGCAATTTTCCAGTGGAGTGCTGGATGATTTGAAACGAATATTTCCATTTTGCTTAAGATCCTCGTCCTCATATTCGTCCAGCTCAAGTTTTCGTTTCACCTGTACTATCGGTTTGATTCCGATGATGGATTATTAATGCTGCTGCTGGTCTCTGCTAACATCTTTAGTGGTGCTACGATTGGTGCCAGGTTTCTTTCCAAAGCCTCCACAGCTTCCGATTGACCAACTTTCAGTGCCATGTATTTCGCCCGAATTGTTTTACTTGATCGTGCGATGGCTTTTTTTAATTTCGCATCCTCAACCGAATTGTTTTTATTCACCGTTTTAAGGTTTTCAACAAGTGCTGCAGACTCAGACATTATTTTTGATCGTAATACTTCGGAAGATAAAGTGCAACTGAATGCATCGAATTACCAGACGACGTATTCATTGAACCCCGTACGATAACGACCAGCCTGTAAGGGGTCATCCTTGACAATGACGAGAAAACCATATTTTTTTTGCCAACAGATGGCGCAGAGTTTCTGGAATGTCTCATACGACATATCGGTGTTAACGTGATCGTCGTAAACATGACGTGAATTAATATTGTCCTGTTTAAATAAGATTAGAACGTTCGCGTTGTCGCGAATCAAATATTTGGGGATTCGCGCGTCCGTTTGATACAAGTAGAAACAATCGACGTGCGCATGTCGGCCCATAGAGAAATATTCTCGAATTACATCCTGCTTGTCACAAGCCACATCATCAAACACGAACACTGAGTTGGGTAGTGATTCAGTCGGTGGGATTACGTCGCAGTTGTTGGAGAACGGGAAAAATCCAATTTCTTCGATATTTGATAAAAGTTTCTCCAAATATTGATATTTGGGTTGTTCCAGCGATTTTGAATAGATGTAGACGTTTTCAAAGCGAACCCCGTTACAACTTTCCAGTAAACTCACAACAACATTTGTCTCCGCAATTAGATGGGCCGCAAATTATGGACCTAATTGTACTAGGTAACAGGGGGCCATGCCGCTTTGGAATGTTGAATTCGGTTTTACTGTCAAGATTACCGACTTGAATGGAATATGGTTGCTTGATGAAATGCATGTTGGGTTGTGAGTTGGCTGCAATTGGAGGCAAAGGGTATTTATTGACGAGTGTGATTTTTTTTTCCTCAGTTTCAAAATGTACATGAACATTGATTCATCGCCAGATCACTTTGTCGCAAAGAAGCATTTTTGAATTATTTTTAAAGTTGTATTGTTGAAATAATCCCAACAAATTCAATATATGGGGAATTCCAGCTTAACTCGACCACCCTCCAGACCTCACCATTCCGAATTCGATCGAAACTTGTTCCATACTACACTCCTGGTCCAAATGGGAACCTGTAATTTTTTCAGAATTTTTCGACCCCCTGATTTGGAGATCTGAACAATCGAAATTTGGCTATTTGTAAAATCCAAGAAATTTCGATGTTGATTATTTTGAGTTTGGAAAGTCGTATCAGCAAAAAAAAGGTAGTCAATTGATTCGTCTTGATTCCGACTTTCCGAAAAAAATTATTCCCGAATTTTGCGACATCATTTTGGCTGCCAAAAATGGACTTGAAGTAGAAAAACTGATATTTCGATAATTTGGGCCGCTTTAATATTTTTGATTTTTTTTCTAAAATTCTGTGAAGAAAGCCGAGAATTTTAAGATCATAATCAAGATGGAGACTCTAATGGTTTAGAAGATATGATTTTTTTCAATATGCGACAACGTTATAATATCATTCAAAATTTTGGTTTATTATATTAATTTATGTATCGTTATTCTTGCGATTCGTGGGGTACAGCCGTTTGAATGAGGAGTCAATTCCATTTACATTCATGAAAAATAAGGGTATTCGACGAGGAAAATAAAGCTTCAGGTAATTATGTAGTGATATGCAGGGGTTTATTACTGTTCAGTTAAAGAGACGGTGGATTTCGGATATTTCAGCATAGCTGTAAATTTTAATTTTCGCATTGCCGTCCTTATCGGGAATCAGACAATGGAGTGCTTGAGTACGTTTTATTGATTTCGCTGTTTGAAAACGTGCAGTGAAGAATTCCTTTTCTGCATCGTAGAACTTTGCATCTGCATATTTGACTGCGATGGCAGATAAGCTTGCACTTGCACTAGCCCAGCGATAGAGGTCATGTGGTGTCGTAATCTGTTCTTGTGATGGTCGTTGGAGGCTGGCTCTGGCTGCCAATCTTTTGATTGTACCTCCAAGACCGTCACATGGACCTTTGCCGTGCGCCGTAGCGAAAAAGTGCCATTCCGCCGGGATACCGAAGTCCCTCTCATGCCAGTGGACGGCTGAAAATTTTTTAAAGTTTTTGTACTGTTGCGGTGCTCCGTCAGAAAAATATGTGATTTTTTTAGGTTCTTTCACTGTTGCTTTTACAAATTCGTTAATTATTTTGGAGTACATGAAAACAGCGACTGCGTCGTGATGCATACAGTCGGAAATGATCACGAGACTTTGGTGCTGTACGCCATTTCCGTTATTGAAGTACACAACTACAGTGTAGATGGTGGCCTGATTATTATTCCAGTGGAATCCTGGAGCCGCATCTTGAACGATGAATGCGTAGTTTTCTGCAAAGTCAACTTGCACAATGCAATCACCCTGAGCCAGATTGGTCTTTGATGTTTTGAAAAACTTCGCCTGTTGTTTGGCAATAAATGCATGTTTCAGGAGAATTGCCGCCAGATTTCGAAACTCTGCCATGAATTGTACAACAGGTTGGTTTTCAATGGACTCTAAAGTTGTGCGTGCTTTTGATACCCATTGCTTGTAGGTAACATTATTTATGCCTTTCTCGCCTAATGTCTGCAGCAATGTTTCATGCGAAGCTCCTTTGTCAGGACACTTATCACAATGCCCTAAGTAGCAGTTCGCTTGTGGGTCATCACATACTAGCGCCATAAGAACATCATCATATGTACTTATAGGATCATCTGACTCCTTCGTCAAATTGGCCAGATCGCAGCCTGTAGGATATTATAATGTGTATCAGATTATTATCAACGTCAATGATGTATTGCAGTCAGAAAGACCTGCTTATTTCACCGATTAATCAAATCGTAAAAATGATTACCCGAAATCATAAGCTTCATATTTTGATGAAGTGAACATACGCAAACTGTGTGTGCCCCACTATTGTCAGCGAATGCACAATGTTTAGGCCTGAGTGACGCGAATGACGAGAACAAGATGTGTATGGGTGCTTTCCATCAAGCTTACACAAATTAACACAGGTAGACACGGTGTACAATCGTGTCGGCACATTAGTTGAAACGCTTATGTAGTCCCTAAGTTGGATACTAGAGTGCGCTTCTGTATTCGCACTTATCGGTTTCGGCTGAGAGTAGCACTTTTTGTCATGGGTTGAAACCAAATAAATTTAATTGAATAATTTGAATCTTTTTAACGTAAAAGAAAGTAAGAACTGGTAAGAACGAGAGAAAGGCTAATGGGTATCCTTCAGTGAATTAAAAGAAGAACCAACAGAAGAAGAAAATAAAAAAGAGTTGAGTTGAAAGTAAGTAAACATAACAATGACAAAATGTATAGAGCATTTTAATTATGATGCATGAGTTTATTATTTCATTATTTATTCTGAAAAATTATTTAAAAAACTGGCATTATTAAAAGTAAGTTGCATCATGTAAATAGTATGTGAACAGAGCACAGTCTCATGCGGACATGTGTGTTTAATATAGTTATGATTCGATATTATATTTACAGCGTAAATAACCAATTATAATTAGTTGTCTCTTAGAAATTAATCGTATAGTTGAAGAATATTCCACTGTAGTTTCAGATGGATGAAAGAGAAATTGTACGTTATTTGATGAACACTCCGAGTTTGAATATCAGCAGCTCGTCGAGTGAGACAAGTGATGGCTCTGAGGAATCAAGTAGTAGTTCAAGCGCTTCTGCCAGTGAAGAAGATGACACAGATTTGTTATTCTTTCCCCTCATGCAGTATTTAATGATTGGAAGAAGAAGATCTCGTATTGAAAATTACTTAGAAGTTATCGATTCCATGACAGAGCTTGAATTTAAAGAGCACTTTCGATTGACTAGATGCACAGCCTCACAACTAATTGGTAAATAGCAATTATAGGTCATGATTGTATCAATAAAATAATATGTCATTCTAACTAATAGTTTTTCACTCTACTTTTAGCGGAATTACAATTATCAGGACGCATACCTTCGCATACATTCGGAATGACGCCAATCCCAGCGAAACTAAGTTTCCTGTTGTTTCTGTGGTATATTGCAAACACAGAGCCTTTACGGACGATTTCGGATAGATTCGACGTATCAATCTCGTCTGTATTTCGTGTTATTCGGCGTGTGATTGATTGGCTTTTGACTAAGTTAGATGATGTTATTAAGTGGCCAGTAGGGCATAATGTAATGGTAGCATGTGACCGGTTTCGTGAAAAACGTGGCATTCAAAATATTCTAGGCGCGATAGATGGCACTCACATACAGATTGAAAAGCCAGCAATGAACGCACGCGATTATTGTAATCGTAAAAAATTCTTTTCAATCAATCTGCAAGCTGTTGTGGATGCAAATATGAGGTTTAATAATATTTATGTTGGTGAGCCGGGTTCACTTCACGATGCCCGTGTACTACGAAGGTCGCCTTTATATCAAATCGCAAGTGCGAATAAGGAAATGCTTTTACCTGACGAAACGTTTATTATAGGAGATTCAGCTTATGCCTCATTATCCTGGCTAGTCCCACCATTTCGTGATAATGGCCATTTGACACCTCAGCAGAGGGAATTCAATTTTTTACATTCTTCCACCCGTATGGCGGTCGAAAAGTCTTTTGGCAGATTAAAAGGACGTTTTCGGCGTATTAAATTTTTTACAGAGTATCGAGATATATCCTTGATCACAAACACGGTTGTTGCAGCTTGCATATTGCATAACTTTTGTGTCGACGTACACGACGACTACGATTTTCCAGAGTATGTTGATCATCTCGTTGAGAACATAAATAACGAAATACATGAAGCGAATGATGTCAGAAGACGGATTGATCGAAGAGCGCAATTATTCATGGAAATGTTCCCAGGTCACAGAATATGAATTTATAAATTGATAATCCAATCAATTTATCGAATCCTACAATTATGCCATATAATTTGATGTTTATAATTATGTGCCATATAAAATGTAATGCATTGTACTATTTTGTAACGCAAATATATTTATTTCAATACTAATTTACAAGAAGTTATGTAATAATGAATCTTTAATCTCTATAATTATCGAAGTATAATAAAAACTAGTTGAAAAGTGAGGTATTGCGAAGAATATGCTTTGGTCCAGCGAGTCATTTCACACAGAATCGTAATAGAAACGTAATAGGAATGAGTATCATTATATTACCTATTATAATAAAGGTATAATTCATACGAATTAGAGTGTAGTATTAAATGCAAGAATATAGGTACCTATAATATAAAATTAAAATAAACTCATGACGCGTAATATACTTTTCATACCTTTAGTGTAAAGAGACAAGTGAGTTTGATTTGTATGTTTTGATTAATAGACTAAATAAATGAAATGAACGTTAAAATATAAAACTAAAAACTTTTTGAGGTACAGCGTAAATACAAGACTAAGTATCACTAAACTTTAAAATACTTAGTCACCTAAATCTCAATTATATTATTCGTTAGCGTTTTTATGTTTAAAATATTTTTTCATTAATTTGCATTTTTTTTTTTCAACCCGCAATAGTTCAGCAGTTCGATATGCAGTTCGATTCGCACTTTCTTCAGTTAATAACTATTCCACTGAGTCCAATCCATCACTCTGATTTTTTCATCATCGTGATTATCGGATGTATCGGTGATTTTGAGTTGGGTCTTTAAAATATTTTTTCATTAATTTGCATTTTGTTTTTTCAACCCGCAACAGTTCAGCAGTTCGATATGCATTTGCCTTCAGCTTGTCTTCAGCAATCTGCTTTCGTAATTCCAGTTCCTTTTCTTTCATTGCCAATTGTCGTTTCTTTAACTGTAGCTCGTCTTTCTTCCTTTCAGCAAGTTTTGCATATCTTTCCTCAGTCGTAATATCACGCTTCTCCTTATTTTCCAAATGCTCTATCCATTGGTTTTCTAACTTTAGCTTTCTTTGTGATAAATTTGAGCCAGTCCCATGTGGACGACGGGCTCTCTTCTCCAATGAATTACACTTTGCCATAGCAGTGTCTTCATTCAGCATAGAGTCTACTGGTAATATATTTGGATGCCGCTTTTCAGATGATGAATTAACCAGTTTTGGATCAGGATACTTCTGGTTTTGTTTCCTCACATGAGTAACAGCTTTAGTGAGTGAATTAGCCGATTGACCTTTAAGAGAAGGGAAACCCGAAGAAATCGTATGACTTGCTGCGACTGCGTGTTCTTTTTGTTGTCCAAAAATTTCTTCAAGCTGAGTAAACCACCGGAAATCAATTGCCCCTCGGCCTGATTTAGAGTTGTTGTCTAAAACATCTTTATATTTTTGATGCAACGCGTTCATCTTCCAGCGCACCTGTTCCTTCGACATCTATAAAATGGATCATCATTTTTTTAAAAATACACTTACTAAGCAAAAAAATGAAAATACCGTTTTGGCATGAGTATAGTATAGGTTGAGGTTTTTGGTAACCGATTTGACCCTCAAAAACCGTATTCGACTTATATTCGGGACTTTTTAGGGGATTTGCATTATCGATTGGAAACTTTGTTATTGACCGATAATCGTAATATTTCAGCAATGCAATGTATAATCGTGCACTGCGCACGCGCGCGCGCGGGCTTGATCTCGAAGATCGAAAATTCGAATTTGAATTTTTTCTGTATAATACGATAAATAAATATCCACCTGTGATAATAAGTAATTTTCTCCCGAAATTCTACTTATATTCAGATCCAAGAAAAAAGTCCTGAATCAAAGGTCAAATATAGGGGGTCGACTTATATTCGGGATCGACCTACTCTCGGGCTAACACGGTAATACTAGTCCTAAATAGCAAAGTAAGTATACACAAAACAGATATTGAAATTTGACTGTGTAAATCTTTATGCGACTTTTATACAAAGATTGACTGCAAATTTTGATCTGAATTACACAATTTAGTTCAAGCCACTATATAATTAAGTAATTGAAAGTAAAATAGTTACTTCGATTCCAAAACTTTCCAGTAATCCATCAGAAATTGCCTGCCATAGTTTGCACTGTTTCTTGGGATTGTCAAGCATACCTTTGTGTGCTTCATACAAGCTGAGTAGAGCCATCGTTGCTGTGTCGGTCCAAACAGCGGCTATATACCACGAATTAAGTCAGGATATATCATTACTGCATGTGACATTGTGTACGGTTTTCATAATATGCTTTCTCTAAAATAATTGCTGCTTACGTGTTTTAATTTTCACGCATGTTGACGGTGCATCTTCATCAGTCTCTTCATTCACAACTGGGCTGTGATCTGCTAATACATTGAAGAATTAAATTATTAATGATATGAACATATAAATCAACACAGTGAAATACTTACATTCAACTACTTCAGGAGTGTAATCTGGTGCATAGAAAACATTGTTCGAATTCATATATACGTCCTTGCCGATGAAACAATAATGGGTAGGAACTTCTTCAATACTTGTTATATGCATTTGACAATGCATGCAACTGTATACATCTGCAAGAAAAAAATCAACGTAAAATTTCGTCAATGAATTTCAAATTAAATGTTTCGATGGAACATAAACTAGTGGATAACGCTAATCAACGGAAATGTGAACTAAATCGACTAAATAGTACATTACACTCAAAATTCTTTTTTTGACACAGCGTGCGGGAAGTTCGTTTTCCCATGCCTGTGGAGCGTGCGGGAAGTGATTGATCCCTGTACTGAACCGTAATGAGCCACAAATTTTCATTGTTTGCATTGCCACGATCGTTGCCACGAAAGTTAACACTCAATCACAGCCAACTTGGCGCCACGCTCCAGGTTTTTCGTATATTTGTTGCAGACTGGCCATACGCTTTTTTAAACGGGATAATATTATATTATATTTCATGAACTTCCCGCGCCTCGTGTCAAAAAATAGTATACGCAACAAGGGCGGGTTGATGATCCCTTGTTGCGTAATGTACTATTCCGTACGTCTCCTCATTTATTTACAATCACTTAACTGTACGGTTCCTGGTTTCTCTCAGCAACGCTTTCAGACATCGTGAACAATGATATCAAATGAAGGCGGGATTTTCATATTTGTATTTGCGACGGAATTGCCAACATCTATTCGAAAAATTACATAAATGTTGGCAGCAATGAATCAGACACGGTGTAGAAACACAGCCTCGACCTGTGTTTGATTGTGTCGCTCTGTGTCGTTGTTGGAAAGCACCGCATCGGACACCGTGTCGCTCCGTATCGACTATTCCTGTAGTTGGAAAGCACCCGATATCTGGTTGTTTTTCTTCGAAATAGCAGTAGATTTTCTTGAGATTAAATAAGAGAAGTCGTTTTTGTTTATGGATGCGTGATCCGTCCGATGTTTTGATCGAACAAAAGTCTTTCATCCCGGGCATCATCGAACTGATTTCATCGTCTTCGTAGAACTCACGGACTTTTGCTTTTTTCTCGTCACTCAAGGGTTTACCTTCATGAAGAAAATAATTCTCTCAAAATCAGACATATGGTATTGAAAGAAAACATACCTGGTAATAGGCATTAGATGTAAAATGAAGTTTCAGCGAAAACGAAGGACAATTGACAAAAATGTTTTTCGTAACTTTAAATGTTGATATTATTTTCTGATAAGAGATACAGCAACCAACTTAATAAGATTCTTACCGCGTTTTGAACACCGAGTCGACAGTACTCCTTTTGCAATAACTAATTGTTTCGCTGCTTTGGCCATGTATCGAGTTGCACCCATACGCTCAACAACTTCACTAACGCTCCAACTCTGGGGCAATATTGTCAAGATCTAATATTTTTCGTCACTTGTTGTATCAGCGGCATGATATTTCTTTTTTAGTTGATCAATCATTTCATTGGAATCTCGGACAGCTTTATTCGTAGCATTGTATGAAGTACTGGCACCCAACGATCTCTGCAATGACTTAGATGTGCTCTGAATTTTATTCTGCATCCACCGGTGTTCGCAAAGTCGTTTCCGGGGTACAGGTGACTGATTTAATAATGATAATGCATCATTAACTACTGGCAGAGTTGTTTCAACGCTTAATTGCGATACTTGTCTAGTAATTTCTCGCGTAAGAACGTTTTCATCCTCCATTTCTGACTCGAGGGCTGGGAAAATATTTTCGTAGGCGTAAATTATGATATCCTAAAGTTTCAAAAACATCGCATCCATCTCATGTGTTTCATGAGTTAATCTTGGAATACATACTTGGCTCAAGGTCATCGTCGGGCATTTTACTTATTTGAATCCGACACGAAGCACAAATCAACTGCTTTTGGGATAAATACGGCATTTTCTTGATCAATGTTTGTGAAGGGTGTCGTAAGCCATTTGAATTGCGATGTCCAGTAACTTTGAAAGGATTGCAACAACGGCTCTGAAAGCCTCTCGATGCCATTTATTAAATAACAAAACGAACTTGCACAAGGGAAGTAGAAAGCCTCAGCGTCGCTAATTCGGTTGATGTATTTCGTAGAACAACAATATATCTTTAGAAGCGATCAACGAACATCGAAAAATTGTGCGCCTTATCTGATGAGAAATCGCGCTCTGAAGCTCTATCTACTCCGTTGGTAGCACCGTGGACGCGCGGGAGGGCTGAGCACCCGCCGACAACGAGCATGTTTTGTTTGTGCTCTCATCACATGACATTGAGCGCGCGGCCGGGTGTTATTTAAATCGAAAAAGAGTAAGAAAAGCGCCAACTGGACATGAATTTTCAGAATTCGGAACTAAAACTGAAGACTGTACCCCACGAATCGCAAGAATAACGATACATAAATTAATAAACCAAAATTTTGAATGATATTATAACGTTGTCGCATATTGAAAAAAATCATATCTTCTAAACCATTAGAGTCTCCATCTTGATTATGATCTTAAAATTCTCGGCTTTCTTCACAGAATTTTAGAAAAAAAATCAAAAATATTAAAGCGGCCCAAATTATCGAAATATCAGTTTTTCTACTTCAAGTCCGTTTTTGGCAGCCAAAATGATGTTGCAAAATTCTGGAATAATTTTTTTCGAAAATTCGGAATCAAGACAAATCGATTGACTACCTTTTTTTTGCTGATACGACTTTCCAAACTCAAAATAATCAACATCGAAATTTCTTGGATTTTACAAATAGCCAAATTTCGATTGTTCAGATCTCCAAATCAGGGGGTCGAAAAATTCTGAAAAAATTACAGGTTCCCATTTGGACCAGGAGTGTAGTATGAAAAAAGTTTCGAATAAATTCGGAATGGTGAGGTCTGGAGGGTGGTCGAGTTGAGGTGGAATTCCCCATATATACAACACATTTCAGATTCTAGTCTTATGTAATGAATAAATAGATAATGATAAATGCATTGCTATCATGGAATACATGTGTCAATAATAAAAAGTAAATTTAAAAAAAAAGCCATTTTTATATTACTTATTAAATAATCCAGCTTTTCATTCTGATTATTGAATTTAGGTATCGTTGGTTCCGGTAAGGATTTATTATTTGTGTCCGTATCGTGTTCAACTAAATCTTCACATATGTTCATGAAATATAATAAATAAATTACCAATCAAACAATATGATCCACCCGAAGCCCTCATACTCTCTTTATGTAAGTTTTGTTATTTTTATCGAGCCAAAACAATTTTAATTTACCGTCCGGTGAATCAGTATTTTCAGTTTCAATCATCGAAGGTTTCTTATTGCCACGTTTGGGCAGGTTTTCGTTCGTATTTGTATCGGCGATACCTCTATCACCTATATGGGCATATATTATAACATGGTACAAAAAAGGACAGAGAAATTATACCTAATCTGCTTTTGTAATAGAATCAAAAACATACTGCGTTGTTTCTCATAGATGACATTTCCTTCAACATGACGATCACTTTCTTTATCACTAGCACCATCTTCAATATCATCGTCATTACAACCGAGAACTTGTGATTGTACTTTTGTTTCAATTGTATTTTTTGTTACTTTGCTTTTTTTTAGTGTCACAACCGGTTTACTTTTTTGATTTTTATTCTGTGTAGATTGCGTTTCATCAGTAGACATTTTATTGTAACTCAAATTCGCTGGAGCCTTAGGAAAATTTGGTAAATCATATTTCGAATTCTTTGAATTTCCATTGTTATTATATTGATCAGCTCTTTCTTCATCCGACGATATGGGTAATGGTACATTCTTTTTCGCTCTGTTTTTTCTTGTTTTTCTCCATGTGTCCGAATCTACAGTGTCATCAATGTCGGACAAAAGCTCAGCAAGTTTCAATTTTTCGATGGCTACCGTATACGATTCTGAAATTATATATTATCCTTAGAAAGAGTGAATAACTTGCCTTAATATTGTGAAAGTATTTCATGGAAAAAAGTTTCCTTTAGAACGTTTACCAGCTGTAGCAAATATTTTCCGAATGTGGCACAATCCCCAATCAGCAGAAGGTGTTGCCATTATTGCGATGGCCTTGCTTATTTTAATCTGGTCTTTGTACGGAGGCCATAAGCACTTTTTTTTCTCAGGCTCTACTAGCCAATTTGATGGAATCATTTCCACTCCATCATCGAATTCTACTATAGTATACATTGTGCAGAATACGGCCGTAATCAACTTTACGACCGAACGACCTGATATAAAATACATTCTTACAATAACATTGGTGATCGCTGAATGAACAAGTTTCTGATTGAGATACAGTATATAACAACGCAGTGGCGGATTTACCAGCAGGCTGAGTAGGCTTGAGCCTAGGGCGGCAGATTTCAGGGGCGGCAAATTTGGGGACCAAATTTTTTTTTTTTAGACGTCTTACAGAAATCAAAAAGATTTCTGTAAGACGGCTTTCTGATGTCTTGCAGAAAGAAGTCTACAAGACATCTTTCCGATGACTTTTCCCTCTTCCCTTTCATTGTAGATTCAACGGTACCGCAAACTTTTATATTCTATGGTAAAACACCCAGTTCGCGGCCCCCAATCAGTAATCGGCCTCTGCCCACACTTTGTATGAGTGAGAAGAGAGCGAAATTGCGGAAAATATATTTCACACTCTTCCCACTACCTACTCATACAAGTCCGACTACTGGTTGGGGCGTCGGGGATACGAACTGGGTGGTTTTTGTACCTATTGGTTTTGGTATTGGTTGGGTATATTTGAATAAAAAATCTTTGCAAAGAAAAAATGTTTTGTTTCAAATATTCTTCCTTTTGAATGGATCAAAAGATTTAAAAATAATAATCGAATAAATTTATCGATTTTAATCTTATGTGTTGACTATTGTTTGTTGAACATGTAATAACTTTAGGAAATTTTGTTTCAATCATTTGAATGCTAAAAAAAAACTTGAATACTCTTCAGATTGAAAGCTAGATATAATCGACGACGTTGAATATTCGTACCTACGTGCGAGTTCAACTGGAATCTAGTTGTTATTTTTTCAATTTGTTATGATATGGAAATTAGAAATAGCATAATTATCAATATTGAGTATATTGAATTATGATGGTGCGTGATATCGCGATAGTCTCCAGCCGAAAAAATGTTTTTTCCTCGAACGCGATGTTTTTTTTCACGCTACAATGTTGTCAATGTTGCACGTGCACGTTGCGGGGCCCATTTCGACGTCCAACGACTCGTTCGCGGTACAGTTCTCAATCGTTCTCGTTCGTCAATCATTTCTCGTTCGGAACGAGACAGACTCAAACAAAAATACTAATCGGGAAATGCCCCTTTTGACTGCGAGATACCGTTGTGAATTCAGCCTAAAAACTAAAGTGTATTTTTTCCTTTTCGGAAAAGTTTGACAATTCACTCCCAGTACCAGGATTATCTGCATCTCACGACTCGTGATTGCATTGCAGTCGATAACCTCGGTTGATAGCTTCCTGCAATGCAATAATTGCATAACGGATTGACACTTCTTTCTGGTTGTGTGCTGTTATTTTTCAGAGTGATTCGTGGATTGTGAGTACAAACTTATAATAATCATAATACATTATAATAAATCATTCGTAACGAATCACTTTATTGAAAAAGCCCTGCATAATTATTTTTCAATTCGAAGCTTGAAACACGGTCACGTTGAACTGTTGAACATTTTTACGTCAAGCGTAAATAGTATTCCAGAAGATTCCTCATGCTTATTTTGTTATTTCGTCCTTTTTAATGAAGCAAACATATAAATAATAATTTGGAATAAACAATTCATCGGGCAAAATTCAACAAACGCATTTGTGGAAACAGAAATGTTAGAAATTTCGAAAGAATTCTTCTTTCCCCCAAAGTATTTCAATTCTAAATAGCTATATCGGAAGCTGTGCAAAGAAGTTTCGATTTTTTTTGTGATAGCACAAAAAAAAATTACCGTTGTACATTAATTATTCATTGTCTGAAGTCTGAACAAAGGATACTACCAATTACGTAGGAGAAATAAACCTCCCAATTTCATCTTTTTCATTTCAGTTCTTGGATAAAAAATTGTTAGAATGAGTGATGGGAGAAAGCGACTTAGTGGAGCTGAGTATAAAAAGAAGGCCAAAATGAAAAAAGAAGAACGAGAGCAGATTATCCGTAAAACGATAAAAATTGACAGTTTTTTAAAAAGTGGAAGCAGTAACGAAAGACCAGGAACTTCAACAACATGCGCTGAAACAATTCAATCTGGAAAAGATCGAACGGATTTGAACTCTGCAGTCCAACAGTCATCTGTTGAACAATCCACTTCAGAAAACACTGATGATTATATTCTTGACGAAGAGAAATCATCAATAAGTAATAGCAGCTTCGAAGTTGAAGATGCGTCTCAGACTCAGACATTAAATGATAACCAAGTGCAAACGACAGTAAGTCCAAACAAAGATCCAGCCTTATGGGAAATCAACGATACCTTAAGGGAGATTATCGCAAGATGCGGCTTCGATCAAAACAAGTTTTCCGACTTCTCTAAAAGTGAAAAACTATATGCTGATCAGCGTCGTTTCTTGCCAGTGAGTATTTTCCAAAGAAAAATGAAAAACAATGAAGTGAGGGACCGAAATTGGCTGGTTTATTCTGAAAGTAAGAGTTCCGTATATTGCGGACCCTGTTTGGCAATCGGTCCATTGGAGAATAAAACTCAGTTTGAGAACGAAGGATTTAATGATTGGAAAAATGCAGAATACCGAGTAGCTCAGCATGAAAACTCCGCACGTCATAAATCTAGTATCCTTGGTCTGAAAGCTAGAAGTGAGATTGATGCTCGAATCGATAATTTGCTGCATCTCCAAATTGATGAAGAAATTACTTATTGGAGAAACGTTCTGAAGAAGGTTGTTGCTGTAGTAAAGCGGCTGTGTTCAAGGGGTCTCGCTTCTAGAGGAAAAAGTGAAAAGTTCGGTGATCCACACAACGGAAATTATTTTATGTTTTTGGAACTTGTTAGCTGAGTTCGATCCTTTTTTAGCCAGTCATATTGAACGGTTTGGGAATCAAGGATCTGGAAGTACCAGTTACTTATCAAAGACCGTTTGCGATGAGTTTATTCACTTGATGGGTCATAAAGTATTGAAGCAGATTGGAGACGAGATAAGAAGGGCGAAATACTTTTCCTTAATCATCGATTCAACACCAGATATAGCACATGTGGACCAACTCACCCTCGTGATTCGATACGTTTTGTAAACGGGAGAACCATGTGAAAGATTCCTCGAGTTTTTGCCCTCAGTGGGACATAAAGCTGAAGATATGTTTTCTGCCATTGCTTCGGAACTAAAAACCTTGGGCATAAATATTAAAGACTGCCGTGGACAATCATATGATAATGCCGCGAATATGTCTGGTATATACAATGGCTTACAAGCTAAAATTCAAAGCCAAGCACCGTTTGCTTTTTTCGTTCCTTGCTCTGCCCACTCTTTAAATTTAGTGGCAACTGCGACTGCTGAATCTTGCACAGAAGCATGTCGCTTTTTCATGCTGCTCCAAGAAATCTACATTTTTTTTGTAAGTTCGACACAACGCTGGAAAAAATTAATGACTGAAATCGGAGAAGGGAAAACGGTAAAGAGAGTAAACCTCACACGTTGGTCAGCTAGAGAGGATGCATGTAGAAGTTTGAGAGATTCTTGGCACGAAGTCCTCAAAACTTTAGAAACAATCAGAGATGATTGTACCGAAAAGCCTGTCACAAGAAACGAAGCGATGGGAATTCTTTTGAAATTAGAACGACTGGAAACGGCTTTAATGGTTGTTGTGTGGAATGTTGTTTTGGAAAGAATAAACAAAGTGAATGTTCAAATTCAGGCTTCTACCGTAGATTTGATTAATGTAGCCGATCTTTATGAATCTCTTCGCAAGTTTTTCGTAGATCAACGAGAAAATTTCGAGTATTTCGAAGAAAAGGCGATCGAATTAAGTGTGTCGAAGTCGTATACAAAAGATATGGGAAAAAGACAACCGAAAAGAAGAAAAAATTATGATGAAACACCCGATGAAGAAATGAGAATGACCGCAAGTGATACTTTCAGGGTTAACACATTTCTCGTCATCATTGATAGACTCGTATCTGAATTAGAAAAAAGGCAGGAGGCCTACAACAAGTTCAATGAAAAGTTTTCATTTCTGACCAAAATGAGCGAATTGTCATCATCAACCCTTACGAAGAAAGCCCTTTCCGTGGAAGAAATATATTCTAATGATTTAGAGACTGATCTAGTTCAAGAATGCATACATTTTCGAAGCCACATTTCTTCGGAAAGAATTTTAGTAAAACCAGATTCTGGATCATTAGAAAGTCTATCTTCGTTTCTGCGAAAACAGAGTTTGCAGAACGTTTATCCTAACTTGGACATAGCTCTTCGTATGGCATTATGTACTCCAGCGACAAATTGTTCGGGCGAGCGAAGCTTTTCTTGTCTAAAAAGGGTAAAAAATTATCTGAGATCGACTTTAAGTCAAGAAAAATTGAACGCTTTAGCTCTTTTGTGCATAGAGTCTAAAATTATGAACAAAATTACTTACGACGATATCATAGATGATTTTGCCAAGAAAAAATCGCGCAAAAAGGTATGGTAAGAAACTCTCATAACTCAATTGAATTTATTATTTTTTGACTGTTTTTAAGCGCAATAAAGATTATTTATTTACGTTTACCGAATGTACATTATTGTGTAAGTAGCATACATTACCCCGCCTTATTAGCTGTACATGATTGAGCTTTGATTTGCTCAGAAATATACCCAACAACTATTTCTAGTGCAATTTCAACCAAATTGTTGGATTGTAAAAATAATCTAGGAACTGACAATTGTAGAGATAAGGGCGGCAAAAATTCAACAGCCTATACTTGGGAAATGTGTAAATCCGCCACTGTAACAACGAGTATAACATATACAAAACATTGTCAAAAATGCCAGTAACAAATAAATAGGCATCTATATGATAATAATTTTTATGTACACGCTGCAGTATGAATGATTGGAAAAACGACAAACTTGTTTTTAAATGGTAGTTTAAAGTTCTTTCCGCACACTCGCTTACATGACCATTAGGGTGTCCGTTATTTACCATGTTGGTTTTTTTTTTTGCAGCGCCCCCTAAATTTTTAGTTTATGACCTAAAAATAAATATCAGACCAAAATAAGCCCTTAATATTCATATTAAAGCTTGCCGAAATCGTTTTACATTTCCCGTTTAAATAACATGGGATTTTGCCACTTTTTACATTTAATTTTTTATTCTCTTGAACAAGTGAATATGTATCAATGAAGGACATATATTTTTGTAGGAAATTGAACGCTCTACAAAAAAGATCTCTCATGATTTTCCGATTAATTCACTTCTTTAACAGTGATTCAAGGTTAAAGTTCAAATTATAGTGAATTTTCAGATTTTTTTACTCTGATGGCAAAATTACAAATTATTTAGACAAAAATTAATTGTTTATCTTGAAAAATATCTGATTTTGACTTATCATAGCAAAAAATTATTAAGAACAAATTTTCATAAATGTAAAATAATGTGGCTAACAAGTACATTTCAGTATAATTGGTGATTATAATAATGATCAAAAAAGTATTATTTCGAAAGTTACCAATAAAAAAAGTCCGCAACGGCTTAGTTTTCCCGTAAAATCATTTAATAACGAACCAATCAGCGTTCAGCTTTAGGAAAGAATGGTTAGAACATTGCATAGCCGTCTGCCCCACTCCTGCGCGAAGCGGGAAACACCACACATTATTGTCTCGAAATCGGCAGTGGGGCAGACGGCGATGCGGAACTTTAGCCAGTCTTTCTTAAAACTGATGCTGATCGGTCCGTTATTTAGGGCTTTTACACGGAAACTAAGTCCTTGCGGACTTTTTTGCATAGGTAACTTTCTTCTCAATTTTTCGCAAGGAATCCGGCAGTATGCCGATGGTGCGCGAATTTCCAGACACCCTGTATATTATAGATATTTTTCAAGATAAACAATTAATTTTTGTCTAAATAATTTGTGATTTTGCCATCAAAGTAAAATAATCTGAAAATTCACTATAATTTGAACTTTAACCTTGAATAACTGTTAAAAAAGTGAATTAATCGGAAAATCATAAGAGATCTTTTTTGTAGAGCGTTCAATTTCCTACGAAAATATATGTCTCTCATTGATATGTTACGTTCCCTATACCTCTCACTCTCAATACTCGATACCCAACATCCTGCATGCATCCTATCCCATGACCCTTAATCAAAGGAAGTCTCAACCTCACGATTCGAAGAACTATCATCCCTACCTAAGTACCTATAAACTGCAAACCTTGCAGTTTAACACGCTCACGCCCAAGAGACAAAGAACTCGCTCTTAAACTGACACCATATTCATTATTAGCGCAACACTCTTCAATTAGCCATCGAGCTATCAACACATCAATTAACTCTCGAACAATCAACTCTCAAACACTCAAATCCTACATCTAAATAGTTAATACCTAACTTTAGTAGATTACAGTTAACGCATACTTGTTTTCAACCATCAATATAACCACGTATCAATAAATAATTCTAATTACAATCATATCAACGAGCACACATTATTCACTTCAACCATCCGCACGTAATCCGGTCACCCTCAGGTGTAAAAACGAGGTATGAACTCAACGATCTCAACAGAACTCACAACATCCACAACCCTAATCATAACAGATATATATTTACTGGTTCAAGAGAAAAAAAAAATAAATGTAAAAAGTGGCAAAATCCCATGTTATTTAAACGGGAAATGTAAAATGATTTCGGCAAGGTTTAATATGAATATTAAGGGCTTATTTTGATCTGATATTTATTTCTAGGTCATAAACTAAAAATGTAGGGGGCGCTGCAAAAAGGAAAACCAACTTGGTAAATAACGGACACCCTAATGACCATGCTTTAATTTCTGAAAGTCTGTCAGTTACAATTTTTATACCAATTTTTGTCGACTCAAAAGGTTGAGAATACAAACTTTCGCCAGTATTAACCAATTCTCTTCCAATTATGTAAATTTCATTTTCACTAACAGCAAAATTAAGAGCTTGAACAATCACTCCATTTTCAAGAAATACACAATCATTATTTCCATTACATATTATGGAATATGTTTTCATCTTTAACATTTTATATTGGGATGAATAATTTCGATCATCAAGAAGAGGACCAGACGAATGAGGTTTATCAAGTACCATATTATGTAAATCTTTTTGCACATTGATCAATGATGCATTATTGTCTACTTCTCCTATTCTGCGTGCTATTTGTGGAAGAGGTAATTCACCTTTTCGTAGGAATTTTTTGATCTTAGAAATATAATTTTCCAAACGAAATGCACTGAATAAATCTAAATGTCCAAAATTTTGTACATCTCTTGCTAAATGCAACAAGTTATGGACATTATGTGAAACATATTTTGGACCATAAATCGTCTGAAATGATTCTACGAAATGTTTCAAAAGTTCCTCAGCATATAAGATATTTTGCGAATCTAAAATAAGTACTGGACTAGCCAAAATAGAAATAGCCACATGCAAAGTTAAGAAATTCAGATACACAGGTTCTTCTGATATACCTTGCAAAATGACTGGTCCAATATACAATAAAAATTCCCTGAATTCAGTGGCCTTCCACAATTTAATAAATTGTAGTGACCTCGGTTTTCGAGCAAACTCGTAAGGTATAACATTTCTTAGTTCATTTAGTAGTCGAGAAATAGTATTTATCTGAAAAACAGACAATCTGACGCTAAGTGGACCATGTAACCAAAGCAATAATAACTTTTTCATAATTCCTAGGCACACGAGGTGCATGTAGTCTAACACTACCTGCGAAACTAATCCTAAACTGGGTATAGTATTTAGAATGGTTTCTCTTGCTTGATATAATCATCATTATATGAATAATTTTTGAATCTTTCGTCAGTTCTTAAAACGCATGCAGGGCCCGGAAAATAAATGCAGTGATCTATGTATTCACCTTCTATTATGCATTTAGTACAACTGTTGTAACCACTATGATACTTGACACCTAAAATATATGCCTTAGCAGGAGCATCGCAAACAAGTGCACGTATTTTGACCTGAACTTGTACACCCAACGAGTTTGATTCTGATACCTCCGTTCTGGACAACTTTTGAATAATGTTGGCAATAGTGACGTCTCACAGCACGCTGTGACAGAACGCTCGCAACCATAGCGCGACCCGTAAATTGTCATTTCTACGCCAAGTGACTCTACTAACCCTAAATTATAGGCTGGTTTTTATTATTGACGATACTTTACAATGATGTTATTTTTTATAAATCAACTGAATTTTTTATGAATGATTGGATGTAATGAAAATGAAATCATACTGACCATCTTTTTGTATACGATTTCCATTTTACATCATTGTAAAGTATCGTAAATAATAAAAACCAGCCTATAATTTAGGGTTAGTAGAATCATTTAGCGTGAAAATGACAGTTTACGGGTCGCGCTATGGTTGCAAGCCGTTCTGTCACGGCGCCCTGTGAGACGTCACTATTGCCAACATTATTCAAAAGTTGTCCAGAACGGAGGTATCAGAATCAAACTCGTTGGGTGTACATTATCATGCAAATAGCCATTTTTAATTAAGTCTATTGCTTCTGAGACGAACATTTTTAGAAATTCATTTGCGTCGTTTGGCTTTCCCACACCACAGAATATTCCGACAATGTGAACTTCTTTCAATAAAATTGTGTCTGAACATAGAATAGGCCACAAGCTTTTCTCAGCAGAATCTCCGATAGAAGCCCCATCAATATTTATGAGTAATTCTATATTACTTATATCGCAGTCTAATTGTTTACGTTTTTGTAGTATCTCATTTATCGCTTTCTTCAAACCTATGTGACAATATTGCCCACCTTCGATATGTTCAATGTCGGTTTTGACTGGAGTGTTGAGTAGTGTTCTCGGATCTTTGGGAAATGACACATCAGTAAATCTATTTAAAATGATTAACAAATCAGAAATCGCTGCATGTGTGATTTGATGATCTATGGCCCAGCTAACGATGTTCTGTTTAAAGTCTGCTGCTTTTTCTCTTTCACTTCCATTATTTGTGTTGTTAAACACTTCTATGTTATTCCGATGAACTTGGTTGTGATGTAAAATGTCCTCATTTTCTTGATTCGAAAGCATATCGATATTTTCATCATTTTCATTACTTACAATAGATTCATAATCGTCACTTGAACTACTGTATCTATAAGAATCAGCACTGTCGTTGAATTCATTTGTAAAACTGTGATCTGAATGAAATGAAGAAGCTTGATATGATAGATCTGATTGAGAATTTTCTTGCGCATTCGATGAATTGGGCTGAAGATGTTCGTTAGCTATTTGACTTAGAAGTAGTGATGCCTCTTGCTTAGCTAAGCGGCGTACATGCCTGTCAGTGTAGGGTTCCGTGCTTTTTCGCTTTCTTGTCATTTTGATTTCTCGTGTTGAATGACCACTATTAAACAAATAGAAGAGGCGGGGGGGAATCTACAGTAAAGTAAAAGTAATGGACTGTGTGAAAACTTTCCGAGATTACCGAAATTCTGACGACAATTGATAGTATGAGAGTCCGTTTTACGTAATTTAATTGTTTCCTATATCTCTGTATGTCAAGTATATTAGATCATAAATACATCAGATACAATCTTGAATGAATCAGGTGTGAATAAACGGTATAATACTCTGTGTTAATTTTCCAGTTTCTCAAGGCAAACAATTATTACCGAAATACACGTGCTAGACATGTGTACATTTAGATCGACATAACTTATAAATATGGATCAAGTCCAAATGAACAGTAATACTCTTTGTTAATTTTACATATCGTATAACTATAAAGACAATGATTATTCTAAAAACATTTTTAATATAAAATTTGTACTTACCGAATTGAATAACTTGAATACGTTGTATCACACTTATGGGGCACTCACACCGCAGCTATTCCAAGATCCTCATGATCATAACTAATAATGCCGCGCGACCCTATCTCGACGGACACGTTAATGCTTACGTATGATATGCATGTGTATATACCACGTGGTCTCAACAGCAGCAGCCAACTAGAGCTACCATTGGCCGTCGCTGGCGCTAGAGATTCAAACGAATGAAACGTTGTGAAATAAATATTACGAAAACGTTATACTAATCACATTTTTGAAACATCAAAACAGAAATATTTTTGTAATACTAAAACGATGTTAAAATTCGAACATTTAAAAATAAACATTGGAGAAATGTTTCATTGTGATGTTTTTAAATGATCAAAATCGAAACATTTTTATAATCTTACAAAATATTCTGAAATTGATGTCACGTATGAAGCCTTTTTAACATCTAGTAGAAATATTACAAAAATAATGTTACAAAATGCAACATTATATAAACGTTATGAATGTAATGTTAGATTTAAGTAACAATTGTGAGGTTTCTGTAACGTATTGTAACATTCTCTGCTGTGTGGGCACGACCGAAATCACCAAGATTTCTAAAATTAAGTAAATAATTCTACATTTGAAGCTGAATTATTGCGTTGCTCATATTACGAATCAAGCTCAATCCAAACAGAACAGATACATATTAATTTTTCGACGAAAATTCTTTTGTTTATATCGTTTATACACAAAGACACATTATCTGTCAAGCGGTCTCATTTACGATGTCACAACCCAAACCCACGCGGTTTTGAATACTTGTTATTTAAACTATTTAAAATTTGTTAAATATAGAAGGGAGGGATGTAGTATATTTGTATTATGGATAATGTATAATTGTATGGTGTACACATACATACATAGCCAACATCGTAACTATGTATATACTTCGAGCGCGGTATGAGCAGTCTCGCTTCAGCCGTGAAATAAACAGGTTGTATACTCCCTAATCCTGTGTCACTTATTACGCCTCACTCGGATACCACAGTGGCGACGAGGATAAATCAACGACATGAAGAATAGAATTAATGTCGAACAATAAGCGAGCGTTAGATAAGAGTGCAGGCAAGGCGAGCTGGATTTACAAGCTAACGCAAGCGGAAGTGATCGCGGAGCTGTTAAGTTTATAGTCCAGTAAAATGTGTCGAAAGTGAGAAATTTTTTCCGTAGAATTAGAATTTTTGACTGAAGCTAGGTGGTTGGATACTAAAAGTAACCCCAATGAAATTTTGTTCCTCATCCCGCCCTTCCCCCCCGAAATAGGGGTTGAAAAAAGAAAAATCGCTATATCTCGAAAACTAATGGCCCGATTGAAAAATGTTTCAAATAAAAGTTGTTCGGGATAATAAAATACATATAAAGTTATTCGACCTCTAACCTCCTATCTTCGAAAATAAGGGCACGAAAACGAATTGAAAATTCCGGTTTGACGCGCAAACGGTAAAACTTTAGAAAATCGTGAAAAACATTTAATCTGTATTTTGCAATTTTTTTCGATTCATATCGGATCAGGATGAGTTCTTCTATATTTCTAGAGATTTTTTTTTTTCTTTTTGCGTTTATTACTGTTGATTTATCGTCCTGAAGTTGGATAATTTTCTCTTCATGTCCGTACGGCTCGCCGAAATCGGCCGAAATCGGCCGAAATAAGCCGAAGCGTCGAGGGTGTCTCAACTGCCCTTGGAAGAGCAGGAGAGACAGTGCTATATAAAATGCTGTGTAGAAAGAGACGGACTATATATATAAAATAGCGTACGATATTATACTACGGCGCGCAAGAACGAATTTTATGAAAACCGTCATGAATGGGGAAAAATGGTATGAAACAAAAATAACAGGGAATAAAATTTTGTGCAAAAAAGTCCCCGATGGCATACATTTAGATATCATAGTTTAACCACAAAACGCAGTTAAAGTGGCGGTGCATTTGTTTCCCTATGACCCTTTTTTTTGAGAGGCTTCGCGGTGAGCATGATATCTCGCGAACCATCGAACTTATTTCGATAATATTGTGTACCCATTGTCCCCATACGCCTAGATGTCTTTGGAAGAAAGATTGTACCAAAAAAAAAATTTGTATCAAACGGGATTGGTTGTAACGAAGAAGCGGAACTGACGTTACCGTGTTTTATATTTTTGCAAATGAAAAAAAAATCCTCATTAAAATAAAAATGCCTTGGTTCGAAGACAAGTTATATACCGTGGAGAAAGTATGTACTAAATGTTATCAAAATCTTTTAGCTGGTCCTCGACATATCATGCACACCGTGTAGTGCCTTAAAAAAAAAATAAAGTTGTAGGAAAACGATTTTTTTTTCAATACAAGATGTGCGAATTGTATTCAAAAGATTTTTAATGAAACGGAGTAAAAATAAAATTTATATAATGAATAGTTTAGCTACAAAAATTCTCAAAAAACGCTTATTTCGGTGCCATTACTAGGTATAACTCTTCCAATCATTGGTTGCAACATACATGTTCAAATCGCATCCTTTGGCATCGGAGGTAAAATAAACGGTACAATACAATGTATATAAAAGTACAAAACATTGATTTTATTAAAACATATCATGTTAAATCGATTTCCATCGATTCGTCGACAGTCTCTTCGTCTGTATCATTTTCTACTTCATATTCTTCGGAGGAACTGAATGCATCATCAGAATCTAAGTTTGCAGCAATGGTGATAAATTCGTTGGAATCGGGCTCATCAATTGCATCGTTAAACCTCTCCTCGATGTTTACCAATGTATTGGTGGCAGTGGCAGCAGCAGCAACATTGTCACAGTTTACTCCTTTGCAATGTTTGCAGAGTTGAGTGCACGACAATCCTGCCTTTTTACAGCTGCAGCGTGCTGTCTTGCAGTTTCCCGTACATCCACAATCCACCTGAGACAAAGGCACAGAAATGAATCCATTAATGAATATCATTCAAGGGGTTATGTCTACTCATAGAGCCGGAAATAAAGTTTTATGTGTTAATATTTGCAGCAAAACTATAATACAAATTTTATTTTTCTTTCATATAATAATTCGACATGTTTTTAAATACAATTGCAAAATTGTTTTATTTGAAAAACAATGACGGCGCTGCACTCGTTTCCCTACGCTATTTTTGTATGGCACTTATCTTTTGTATGTATAAAGCTTGTCTTTGAAGAAATGATTCTACGATAAAAAAAATCATCAAACAGCATTGGCTTAAACGAAAAAGCGGAAAAATTACGTTACTGCGTTTTACAGTTTTGCTAACTGAAAATTAAGTTCTGAACGGCTCTCAATAACGTCAAGTTCCTTCGTTCAAAGACAAACTATTATATGGAGAAGATATGTACCGAAAGAAAGGTTGTATAGGAAAACGAGTACAGCGCCGCAATTTTTTTCTTAAATATCAAATTCAACAATCGTATTAAGTAAAATTTGGAATTATATGAATGCAAACTGAAATGTATCGTAACTTTTTGCTTTTGTCGCGGGCCAGAGGCTATAGCGATGCAGCAGTTATTGTGAGTGTCTTTGTCTTAAGTTAGTCGTTAATAAATTTCGGAACTTCTCTTATAGGTTGTAGGCAGGGAAAAGGATGGTTTAGCCACCAAAAGCCACCTAACTAACCTCGTGATTTTAAATTATCTAACGGACTCGGATAAATTTCTTTATCAAAGCCGTGTAGGCACTGGCGGACTCGGATACTGAGACCAAAGCCGCTATACCTTCTATTACAGAGCCGGGTGATTAGCCAAGCCTGTTTTCCTATACAAAACCTAACCAACTACGGATCCGGAAATCTTTTAGATTTCAAGACCGTCCGCCAGACTCGGAATTGTTTCTCGTTGGCCCTCGGACACGGGGTTTTAAGCCAATGCCGTTCGCTCTTCGACACAATCCAAAGCTGTTCCCTAAATGGCTTTATTTGGGCAATGCTAAAGAGGAAAGAACTCGGAGCTGAAACGTCTGCCAATTCGAATAAATCTTTATCCAATAAAAATTACTTTGATTTACATCTGTTTCTTAACCTAATCTATCCAACGTTTGTAATGATTCACTGCCATGCAATATGCGCTACTTATTTATTTCTATGATATCCGTGATGCAAGAATTTATGTTTAGAAAGCTATTTCCCTTTTTGCTAATATCGTGAATTTAAGTTAGTCATCAGAACTAGGCGTTCTGATGCTAGAGTAAGTGATTCTAAATGAGTCGTTGTGGCGCTGTGCCTACGAACGCTCTGAGAACTACCTGTGAGTCGTAGTGGTGCTGTACCAACTAACGCTGCTGAGCATTTCGAGTATGCTACTTATATAGTCGCGATCCCCTCTTCTTTCTTGACGTCATCGCGTTGGTCGAATGTAGAGGATTAAGTTAATCCTCTGCCTGGCCTCTGAACTGGTTATATCTGGTATATTTGGAGTATAAAATACCCGAATATGTTACAGTATGTTATTACGGGTTTCGCTAAAAGCCATTTTAGAGAAACCCTTCTCTTGGCTTCATAATTAGGTACAACCCTCCGAAGCGAAAACATGTATTGAAAATTTAGTTGCATTTATTTTCATGCGCGAAAATAAAATAAGTAGACCTAAGTGTGAGCTCACCATTGTTAGTAAATCCTCACGTGCTGGATTCTTCGTATTCATCACGGGCATCATCATCGTGTCCGTCCGTTTCCATCCCCAGTCTTCTGCATCTAACTCGTTGCCTAGCCACGATTGCACCTGATAATACGTTCGTTTCGTGTGCTCAGACAGTACTGATTCTGTTGGGGGTAACTGTGCCAGCCGGACTTCTGTTTTACCATGCATGGCTGATGACGAAAATTTATCATAACGAGCATCATTGATGGACTGTTCCGAATGAAAGTTGTACAACAGTGCAATGCATCGCTTTGCACCTGCCAAGAGACTGTCGATTGTACTTCCCGGGTTGTAGAACTTATCAATCAAAGCCTGCAGGTCAGGATTTTTTTTCAAGATCGATATAATAGTCTTCTTACCTTTACCGTATATGGCACTTGTCGTGTCACAACCAGCGAAAGCGTGCGCGAATAATATGAACGGTTTAAGATCTACATGATCATGTGCCGCATACAGTTCATTTTTCTTTGCAGCTGGACTGATTTTATATAGGTAATTTGATCGTGATCCGGTATCAGACAATGCTATTAATAATACAAGAAGATCTGTGTCATTTCCGACAATCGCCACGTCACGGCCGGTAGATCGAGAATAATCAATTGCTGTCTGAACAATCAGTCTGTCTGCATCTTCCCGCGCAACTTTGACAATAATACCATGGGTATTCAAATAACGAGAGAGCATCTCCACGAATTTCAACATATTCTGGACATTGGATAAGAATTTCGTTTGGCTCAGAGTTACAAGTGTGTTCTCTGTGAAATCTATATCAGGTGCCATGTTGCTCTCCCGCCGACGGTACCTCTCATAAGATTTTATGCTCAAATGTTGTCCGCTGTATCCATCGAAGACTACTTTCGCGTTGTCCTTGTAATGGCTATCTATATAATGGCGATAAATTTCGCAGATATGTTTAAAAGTTTGCAGACATGATGCAACGAAAATCCGCCATCGATAACAAAACTCATGGTGGGCAAAAGGTTATCCGCTCGAAAAGAGACAGGTTTGAAAATTTTGTAGAGCTCCGACTTTTGCGTTTTTCTCATAAAACCTAGTTGGTCGAAGAATGCTAGTGGAAATGGAGAGAGCTCGTATTCAAATGCTTCCCGCGTTCGTTGTTCATCGCCTTGGAATACAACTGAAATTCGTTGAAACAATAACGAAGAATCAACTGAATGAGAATGGCCGTTGTCAATGTGAATGCCCGTTTTGGCTGCCCCCAAAGTCTTCACTTTGTAGATTGCAGACATTGAAATTTTTCCTGCTGACTGCCCCAACATCCATGTCATTGCGTTGCGCCCTTTTTCCACCGCTAAATGGCAGTCCGTGAAAGCATCACGGACAATCCCAGTTGACAAGGACACTAAAGACGTCCTTGGTTGGAAAAGGCCGTGTTCGTGAAACCAAAAAATGAATTTGTTGATGTCATCGTTGTCGCGTTTCATTCGGTGGGTAGTGGGATCGACATGTTGCTTACTAGAGGATGAAGTGATCTCGCAGTATTCCTCTAAACATTCCATAATTGAAAATGATGACGGCATGGCTGCCAAATATCTTGCGATGACGCTTGGTGTGACACCTCGCCCATGTTTGAGGTCTCTACCGAAAAACCGATTTAAGGTTTGCTCAATGGTCATGTCTGTCCATACACCCGACCATGGCTTATCCGATCTCTGCGCTGTAAAGTAGCCATCCCTGGTAAATGCGGCGAATTCATCATGGGACATTGTCAATTCCAAGTTCGTCATATCTTGCAGATAAATTTGAGCGCTTTTGGCATAACTGAAGTGGCCTGCAGCATGAAAAATCGGTAGCATCTGCTGAACACCTTGGAGGTGCAAATCCCAATTTCCTAATCGTTCCGCCTCAACGAATTGCAGAGCTACAACTATGCATTCAAAGTATTGAATCCATAATTTTGCTGTTGGTCCACGATTTTTCAAATTATTCAGTTGTGCATTGAATTCCTCTTTCATTTCAATGATTGCAGGTTGCACTTGACAATCACCCAATTGCGGCGGCTCACTATCCCACTCATTTAGAAACGATGAAATAAACTCATCGAATGTTTCGCGCTTATCGTCCTTAAATTCACGACATATTATAATACCAATAGCAGTGAATGTTAGTATATGAGCTCGCATTGCACGGGCATAAGCATGTCCACCGATCATTCGCTTTACTGACTCAGGAGCATAGGTTACCGCCCAGACGTTCTCGAGGCCGCTGCCAGTCATTATATAGCCGATAGCGCCTAAATACGACATGAGCATATGGAATCCACCCAGGCGTACGGTAACATCTTTCAACGCTCCCTCCGATGCTTCAATAATGTGACGAGCTTTATAATATAAAGGCTGGTCGAAAGTTACGAAACATGTTTTTTTATTTAATCGTTTGACTTCTTCCAGTGCCTTGTGTAAAGCTGTATTAATTGTTGTGAAATTTGAAGGAGGTTCGTTGATGAAGGGCAAGCAAATAACTTTGGAGACGTTGAGAGTATTGAAACGAGACAAAACCTCCATAAAGCCTTTCCAGCTCGGTACATCTTTTTGCCCACAGTGTTTCGCCCACAAATATGTCAAATACGTTGCCGGTAATGTATCCGACTTGTGGCTTAATAATTTTTCCGTATCTACGAATTCTATGTTCTCCAGCCCATTTGATTTCGCAACGAATGGTACGTTCCGCGTCACGTTCCGCGATGCTAACATCGCAGCATTTACTTTTGAGACATCTTTCATTTTTTTTGTGTGTCCTTCATACGTGACTTCGAACTCTGGTGTATAAATCGCTATTCCTCCTAAGCAGTGATACGTTCTATGACCGTCCAATGTTCCAACGTTGTGATCGGTATTATCGAAGACATGTTGAACTTGAGCTTCACCTCCGATTATACATTTTGGAGGATCCATAATGACCGATGCCTCATATTGCTGGAGATGGTAATATGAACTGCAGAATCCTAATTTATGAAGGAGATCAATAATCAATCTGGATCCGGATTTCCGATAAATATATATTCCGATCGCCAACTGCAGATTGGACGTAAAAGTTGTTGGTCCGACAGCGGATATAATCGAATGGGCGATGGTATCACGTTGAACCATATCATTTTTATGTTTCTCGCTCACAATAAGTTTATCCATGAAGCCACGGAGAAGCGAAGGAACTTCGTTGTGAACGTCACTAAGAAAATTAGCGGCAGGTTTGTACGAGTCACATTCAACATGAGAATTTTCAATCTGTTTGCGGATCAATTCTGCTGCAACGGTCACTATCGCCAGTTGTTGCTTTTCATTGAGAGACGTAGGGTCGCGAAACCAATCCCCGCATAGTTTTGAAGCGCTGAAGCATTTATACAAAATCAAGGTTTCTGCACCTCGGTGTTGCAAAATTTGAATGTCGTCGCCGTATTTTTCATTCAATTTTCGGTACAGAACTTGAGTTGATAAGGCCTTTTGGCCCATTGCTGTGCGCAATTCTGCCAGTTTGAATTTCCATACTTCGGAAGCTTCAATGTGATCAGTTACGAGCTTAAACGCTGCGTCTATTTGTGCCTGTTTTGTCTCGTTTTCGGGCTTTTTGGGATCGACTCTGGAGAAATTCTGCCAACAGTCTGCGTGATATCTTGCAGCAACGTTTACCAAAGATTCAATACCTTCTAGCCGAAATATGACTTCCATTCCTGAGGCATCATCTCGTTTTTCAGCGACGTCCAGTATCCTCTCTTTCATGTACGCATGTTGTATCAAGCTGCCTGGCCTATTTTTACAACGCCACGGTTTCGCACATATCAAGCACAACGCACGGAAATCGACATCATTTGGCGTTGGAGCATATCCGGCAATTTTCGGCAACGTTTCTCCAGAAGAAGTAGATGGTAGCGGAGAACTCGGGCACGTAGCTCTTGCGATCGCATTTTTTTTCGAGGCTAGGGCATACCATTTCCGACATTTACCGTGAACAACAAGTGATGAAAGATTCTCCCATTGCTTCCACTTATCGTCTGCGAGTAGTTTGCTCCTCTCAATTGAAGTCTGTAGACCTTTCGTGCGGACATTAGTAGGATTATCGGTCTCGTTATACAATACCTCATCACAAATGCTGCATACAGAGGTCGCGGAATCCATGATAGCCACAAACCTAGAGAAAAAAATTTATTAGAGATTAGTACGATTGGGATCTCATATACGAGAGACGATAAAAAAATAATAGAGAATTTACAACAGTTTAAATTTATTGGGGTGTATAATTTATTGATTAAATTAATTTTCGTTTCCAATTCAAATGTAAATGTTGAAAGCAATAGTAAAATTGATATTAGTATATTTAAATAATTCAAAATTTTATTTATAATAAAGAAAGAAGATTATTTGATTATGAAGCAAAATAAAAAAAAATTGGACCGCCCTAATCTAGAGACGCGGCAGCGTCTAGACGCCAAGTGTTGAACATTTTAAAAGGCAACGCCGTATAGGAAACTTCCTATACAGTAAATTGGCTGAAATACGTTACATTCGAATATATATATGTCGGGGCGGATGACCGAAAAATGAACTACTACGAGCGCATGGATGGATCTGATCGGTTACGAGCGTATTTGGCTACTCTTGCAGAATAATCATTTAAACAACTGTTATTCAAACAAGCAATGGCATACACTCCCAATAATCGCAACCCGATATAACGACAGCATTACTTCATAAGCTTCAGTAACGCGAAGGGAGACATGATAACGAATCCAGGAGCCGTTCTAGAATCTCTTAAAGGTCTTTTCTTGCAACCAGTTCTCTGTTCGAGATCAAAAATGAGACTGCCTCTTCCAAATCAACATTTCTAGGGCTGTGGCTACGTTCGACAAAGGCACCACCATAAGTGCCTCTATCTCGCATCCCCCTCTGCGCCACTTGCAGAGATCTTAGACCTAAGGGTCTCAATCCTAACAAATATGTCTGGACGTAAACACATAAGCTAAATATCAACCATCGATAGGAATCCAGACTAAACTAAATTATAATAGTCGCTCGAAAGCAGCGTCCAAAATATCACGCGCCGACACGGCCTTCCTGACTGTCACACGCCCTCGTGTGCAATCATTTAGTCCTCAGACATCATATCTGCAAAGGAAACCCAATGCTCATTCTTCGCTCGTCCATTCTGACTCACAACAATCAAATCTGAGTGCCATGTTAAGAAAACCTTCATCTTCATTCTTTGCTTGTCCAATTTGACTTACAATAATCAAAACCAAATGCCATGTTCAGAGAACCTTTATCTTCATTCTTTGCTTGTCCAATTTGACTTACAATAATCAAAACCAAATGCCATGTTCCCACTTTTGCCATACCTCAGCGCTTGACACGTGCGCTTAATATTACAACAATGATCTCAATATCATAACAGTGACCTCAATATCACAAAAGTAATCTCAATCAAATTATACAGAACCGTCTAATAAACTAAATAATCAGTGAGTTCCAAGTAATAACAATTGGCAACACAACCAAACACAATCGCCAGCCATCTGACCATATTTATCACAATTTGTTTTCACAACCAACACACAATAGCCAACCATATGACCATGTACAACAATTGGTATCCAACAACCACCCATTCATATTAGTTAGCTCAGAGGTCTCCTCAGACATGTCTACTACCACACAGGGTCAGTCAGCTCAGAGGTCTGTTCGGACATGTCTACTACCACATAGGGTCAGTTAGCTCAGAGGTCTCCTCAGACATGTCTACTACCACACAGGGTCAGTCAGCTCAGAGATCTGTTCGGACATGTCTACTACCTCACAAAAAGGCTTTTGGTTTTAACCTGCGGTCCTTTAACAAGTCCTCGCAGAGGTTCCAAACACAACACAAGCTTTTGGTTTTAACCTGCGGTCCTTCAACAAGTCCTCGCAGAGGTTCCAAACGCAACACAATCTTTTGGTTTTAACCTGCGGTCCTTTAACAAGTCCTCGCAGAGGTTCCAAACACAACACAATGACCATCTACTGACTAAACATACCCCATCGTCTACCGTTACATCGCACTGTCTCCGTCCACATAAGTGGGGTAGGATCTTTGTGACTTGCGACTAATAAGCAGACGCATGGATCATGTATACTCACTGGTATACCAAACTTATCACTCACTGTTATTACCGCCGACATCGGCACATTCTGACAGTTCATCTTCACTACAATCATCACAAGGATCAAGCTCTATGGGAACATTGCTATCAGGCATTAATCTTAGACGTTCGTGTGCATATTTATACGTTCTATTACCATTCAAAGCCTCAAAACAATATTATCTATCTTCACGTAAGACCTGCTCAAGCCCAATGCCGTCCTCACGGTGACTTCAATAATTGTCCATACAACAACCCTTTATAGGTCATGCACAATATCGAATCAACCACACCACACCACTTGCCACGACACATTGCACCATCCCCCATCACCGAAGTGAGTTAGGTTTCTCATGAATTGCAACTGTCAAGCATAATGAGTGTGTGTCTCTATAAATCAAATCATGTTCAATCTAGAAGTACGATGCGTAAATCTGTTACCAAATTTGACTCAATTCTTAACTCAACGGCATTTAATTAACCAGTTATCAATTTTAACCAATTCACAACTCAAAAGTTACTCAATTCAATTCTGCACGTTCATCGGACTGCGAAAAAAAAAAAGAGAATGAATAAATCCATCCCCACAAATACTCTTCAGTACGATCAGAACTTAACATTTTCAAAAGATATCTATCGCCATTCAAAAGTCCTGTCTGTGGCAATTCGATTATTTTGCAATTTTGAAACAATATTACTTGACCGATCATCCTGTTGCTGTTCAGCTTGCAATCAATTCTCATAGATCTCAGCTAAGTTTACTCACTTTCGTTCAACTCTCGTATTAACGACTTTGAGTTTCGTGAAAGAAAATCAGCATGGACCATATACGTTTACTTTCTCAATCAGTGATATTAAAAGAAATCAAATGCCCAAAGAAAAACCTGCATTGCTGAGTCCATCTAGAACTATTTCGAGTCTTTCCAATGACCGTTCTACAGAAGTAGCTAGAATCATAACGTCATTCACGTAGCACACTGCAACAGTGTTTATGACTTCTAAGAGTGCCTTATTTATTGCCCCTTTGGAAAGTTTAATGCGCGTTTCGTAAACCGAAAAGCATAAATAAATACTCGAATTGATCATCTGGGGTCACAAAAGCTGTACGATCAACCGAATAGGTAACTGATTAAAACCAGATATCACATCCAAAGGCAGCGGACATCTATCAGACACGGTATTGCTATCGAATTCGCAAAAATCCACACATAGCCGATCAGAAACATCCCTCTAATTGATTCAAAGTATCGGACTCGCGAAAGGTGAATAACTCGGCCTCATTGTACCGATTGACAAGTTCCTCAATTTTATTACGTACAACCCGTCTCTCATCAGGACTGAGACGATATACAGGGTGACCCAAAATTCCCGCACCACCTTGAATGGGCAGGTACCTTATCGAATTCTAAGACGAAAGTTCCTCTACGAAAACTCTCCAAGGCCAACGGTTTTCGAGTTATTCAAAATCGCGATTGACGAATCAGAGCGTTTTTTATCATCGTGATAGTGCCGGCTCTAAAGCAAGCCATGGGCAGAGCCTGTGGTATCTTTCTTATTAGCTTGGAGGACCGCTATTTTCATTATTATCCAATTCAATTTGTATTTTCGGTCGTCCAGGTCGATTGCACCGTAGTTCCTGATGCTCAGGTCGATCGGATCACCGTCTAGGCTTCATCCGGCGTAGTTTACGTCGACCGCTTTATAGTTTCAGCGGTCCAGGTCGTACGCTCCATAGTTTTTTGCGGTTTACGTCAACCGCTCCATATTTTCAGCGGTCCAGGTCATTCCCTTCATAGTTCCCGGCCGTCTAGGTCGACCGCTCCATAGTTTTGGCTGTCCAGGTCGTCCGCTCCATAGTTTTTTGCCGTTTACGTCAACCGCTCCATATTTTCAGCGGTCCAGGTCATTCGCTCCATAGTTCTCGGCCGTCTAGGTCAACTGCTCCATAGTTTTAGCGGTCCAGGTCATCCGCTCCATAGTTTTCGGCCGTCCAGGTCGACCGCTCCATAGTTTCAGCGGTGAATGACCTGGATGGCTGAAACTATGGAGCGGTTGACCAAGACGGCCGAGAACTATGAAACAGATGACCTGGACGGCTGAAACTACGGAACGAATTACCTGGACCGCTGAAACTATGGAGCGGTTGACCTAGACGGCCGAAAACTATGGAGCGGACGACCTGGACCGCTGAAACTATGGAACGGTCGACAAAGACGACAGAGAACTATGGAACGAATGACCTGGACCCCTGACACTATGGAGCGGTTGACCTAGACCGCCGAAAACTATGGAGCGGACGACCTGGACCGCTAAAACTATGGAGCGGTCGACGTGAACTACGCCGGATAAAACCTAGACCTCGGAAACCATGATCCCATCGACCTGGACGTCAGGAACTACGGTGCAAAAGACCTGGACGACCAGAACTACGAATTGAATTCAATAATATAAAAAATAGCGGTTGTACAAGCTAATATTAAAGATACGGGCTCTGCCCATGGCTTGCTCTTGAGCCAGCACTATTACGATAATAAGGAACGCTCTGATTCGTCAATCGCGATTTTGAATAACTCGAAAACCGTTGGCCTTGGAGAGTTTTCGTAAAGGAACTTTCGTCTTAGAATTCGATAAGGTACCTGCCTATTCAAGGTGGTGCGGGAATTTTGGGTCACCCTGTAGTCGTCCCTAAACAGTACGGTTGGGGTCAACCAGTTTTACCTCTAATTTACCTGTGGTAACTCACCAGTAGGTGTTCCGCGCATAATACAAAAGACCTTGTTTTCTTCGAACAAAAATTATAACAATGCCTTACGCAATCGAATCCCAACCCATCAAAATATTGTTACCAAGATAGTCATCTGGTACCACATGTAAAAAAATAATCTGAACTGTGTATTCGTTCGGTTACTTGAGCCAAAGCTGCAAATTATTAGTTACCGATACTGAATAGAATCAGTACTCAAATGCGTTTACCAGAAAGCTTATCGGCTCTGGATTCTTTCATCAAAGAGCATTCGCCGTAAAAGAAAAAATCAAAACCAGATAAATACGTCTCACCGGGATTGATCAATTCCGCTGTCATAGCCTCGTATGTGCATGTATGTTGACTTTTTGCTCTACAAAAGGTCCACAAGTCGTATTCTTCTTACATCAAGGACGTATGTGACCACTTTGAACCAAGCAGACAAACACCAGTCTTCATTTGGTTTTTCCACTATTCACTCAAAAGTTTCACACCAAGGTTGTGTATCTGTGTCTTCACGATCAGGATTAAACTGCAAGTATCCCACTTCTGATGTCGGGGCGGATGACCGAAATATGAACTACTACGAGCGCATGGATGGATCTGATCGGTTACGAGCGTATTTGGCTACTCTTGCAGAATAATCATTTAAACAACTGTTATTCAAACAAGCAATGGCATACACTCCCAATAATCGCAACCCGATATAACGACAGCATTACTTCATAAGCTTCAGTAACGCGAAGGGAGACATGATAACGAATCCAGGAGCCGTTCTAGAATCTCTTAGAGGTCTTTTCTTGCAACCAGTTCTCTGTTCGAGATCAAAAATGAGACTGCCTCTTCCAAATCAACATTTCTAGGGCTGTGGCTACGTTCGACAAAGGCACCACCATAAGTGCCTCTATCTCGCATCCCCCTCTGCGCCACTTGCAGAGATCTTAGACCTAAGGGTCTCAATCCTAACAAATATGTCTGGACGTAAACACATAAGCTAAATATCAACCATCGATAGGAATCCAGACTAAACTAAATTATAATAGTCGCTCGAAAGCAGCGTCCAAAATATCACGCGCCGACATATATATATATATTATATATATATATATATATATATATATATTATACAGGGTGACCCAAAATTCCCGCACCACCTTGAATAGGCAGGTACCTTATCGAATTCTAAGACGAAAGTTCCTTTACGAAAACTCTCCAAGGCCAACGGTTTTCGAGTTATTCAAAATCGCGATTGACGAATCAGAGCGTTTTTTATCATCGTGATAGTGCCGGCTCTAAAGCAAGCCATGGGCAGAGCCTGTGGTATCATTCTTATTAGCTTGGAGGACCGCTATTTTCATTATTATTCAATTCAATTCGTATTTTCGGTCGTCCAGGTCGATTGCACCGTAGTTCCTGATGCTCAGGTCGATCGGTCTTTACCGTCTAGGTTTCATCCGGCGTAGTTTACGTCGACCGCTCCATAGTTTCAGCGGTCCAGGTCGTCCGCTCCATAGTTTTTGCGGTTTACGTCAACCGCTCCATATTTTCAGTGGTCCAGGTCATTCGCTTCATAGTTCTCGGCCGTCTAGGTCGACCGCTCCATAGTTTTGGCTGTCCAGGTCGTCCGCTCCATAGTTTTTTGCCGTTTACGTCGATCGCTCCATATTTTCAGCGGTCCAGGTCATTCGCTCCATACTTCTCGGCCGTCTAGGTCAACTGCTCCACATTTTCAGCGGTCCGGGTCATTCGCTCCATAGTTCTAGGCCGTCCAGGTCGACCGCTCCATAGTTTTAGCGGTGAATGACCTGGATGGCTGAAACTATGGAGCGGTTGACCAAGACGGCCGAGAACTATGAAACAGATGACCTGGAACGCTGAAACTATGGAGCGGTTGACCTAGAAGGCCGAAAACTATGGAGCGGACGACCTGGACCGCTGGAACTATGTAGCGGTCGACAAAGACGACAGAGAACTATGGAACGAATGACCTGGACCCCTGACACTATGGAGCGATTGACCTAGACGGCCGAAAACTATGGAGCGGTTGACGTAAACGGCCAAAAACTATGGAGCGGACGACCTGGACCGCTGAAACTATGGAGCGGTCGACGTGAACTTCGCCGGATGAAACTTAGACCTCGGAAACCATGATCCCATCGACGTGGACGTCAGGAATTACGGTGCAAAAGACCTGGACGACCGGAACTACAAATTAAATTCAATAATATAAAAAATAGCGGTTGTACAAGCTAATATTAAAGATACGGGCTCTACCCATGGCTTGCTCTTGAGCCAGCACTATTACGATAATAAGGAACGCTCTGATTCGTCAATCGCGATTTTGAATAACTCGAAAACCGTTGGCCTCGGAGAGTTTTCGTAAAGGAATTTTCGTCTTAGAATTCGATAAGGTACCTGCCTATTCAAGGTGGTGCGGGAATTTTGGGTCACCCTGTATATTGTAACGGATCGGGTGATCTAAGCCCGAGACAATACGTCACAACGCGCACCGTCAACCGCGCACAACGAGTGACGTCAATCGGCGACTATATAAGCGCAGCGCTAACATGGCTAATTAGCAGTGCTAGGCAAAGCGCCACGCTGACTCAATAATTTTTCCCCGATACTAGGCAAAGTAACCAGATCGTTCTATTAATTCGAGCAGTGTTAGGCAAAGCGCCACACTGACTCAACTCAATATTTCCGAGGCCAGACAGGCAAAGCGCCCTGGTACTCTTTAGATTTATTTTCTTTGCATACGGAAACGGCCATAGCGGCGTTTTACGTCTTCGAGTCAAATATTTTCTTTGTTTTCCTTTTTTTTTCATAACTTACTTTTAATTTGATTTATATCCAATTTCACAATTTAACTAGAATTTACTTTATAAACGACCGTAGAATCGTTGCATAGCTAAATCTACGAATTTCGACTAAATTTATGTAATCTAATTTTATAACACATTTTCGGTTGCAACCATTTCACCTATTATGAATTTATTTGATTAATTAAAACTTATGTTAATTGGGACGGTTTTCCTTTCTTCAAAACCTTTTCACTGTAAAATGAACTGACCTGACTAACATCTTGTATTTAATTAGCTAATATACAGCTTCGGTGACGACTGCACTGCACAGATCAGATACTCGCTTCGGTGCGCGTTGCGCATCCAAGTCGAGATACTGTCTCGGCAAGTGCGTCGAATCCCAAGTCTGATACAGCCTCGGTGCTGCTTGCAGCATCCAGGTCTGAGGGAGGCAGCTACGGTGTGATCCGTTCCACCCTAGTCTGTATCAGGTACTAACAAAGATCTTATCTCTACCAAGGAGCCCTAGAAATTAATCTAGAGTAAAGACACTCACAAGTAACTAGCCGTACGCGACACCTTCTGTGTCGCGTAAAGCACCCAAAAAGTTACAATATATATATATTCATACACACTGCCTATATATATATACTATATACAGGGTGACCCAAAATTCCCGCACCACCTTGAATAGGCAGGTACCTTATCGAATTCTAAGACGAAAGTTCCTTTACGAAAACTCTCCAAGGCCAACGGTTTTCGAGTTATTCGAAATCGTGATTGACGAATCAGAGCGTTCCTTATTATCGTAATAGTGCTGGCTCAAGAGCAAGCCATGGGCAGAGCCCGTATCTTTAATATTAGCTTGTACAACCGCTATTTTTTATGTTATTGAATTTAATTTGTAGTTCCGGTCATCCAGGTCTTTTGCACCGTAGTTCCTGACGTCCACGTCGATGGGATCATGGTTTCCGAAGTCTAGGTTTCATCCGGCGTAGTTCACGTCGACCGCTCCATAGTTTCAGCGGTCCAGGTCGTCCGCTCCATAGTTTTTGGCCGTTTACGTCAACCGCTTCATAGTTTTCGGCCGTCTAGGTCAACCGCTCCATAGTGTCAGGGGTCCAGGTTATTCGCTCCATAGTTCTGTGTCGTCTTTGTCGACCGCTTCATAGTTTTAGCGGTCCAGGTCGTCCGCTCCATAGTTCTTGGCCGTTTACGTCAACCACTCCATAGTTTTCGGCCGTCTAGGTCAACCGCTCCATAGTTTCGGCGGTCCAGGTAATTCGTTCCGTAGTTTTAGCCGTCCAGGTCATCTGTTTCATAGTTCTCGGCCGTCTAGGTCAACCGCTCCATAGTTTCAGCCATCCAGGTCATTCACCGCTAAAACTATGGAGCGGTCGACCTGGACGGCCTAGAACTATCGAGCGAATGACCCGAACCGCTGAAAATGTGGAGCAGTTGACCTGGACGGCCGAGAACTATGGAGCGAATGACCTGGAGCGCTGAAAATATGGAGCGGTTGACGTAAACGGCAAAAAACTATGGAGCGGACGACCTGGACAGCCAAGACTATGGAGCGGTCGACCTAGACGGCCGAGAACTATGAAGCGAATGACCTGGACCGCTGATAATATGGAGCGGTTGACGTAAATCGCAAAAAACTATGGAGCGGACGACCTGGATCGCTGAAACTATGAAGCGGTCGACGTAAACTACGCCGGATGAAACCTAGACGGTGAAGACCATGATCCGATCGACCTGAGCATCCGGAACTACGGTGCAATCGACCTGGACGACCGAAAATACAAATTGAATTGAATAATAATGAAAATAGCGGTCGTCCAAGCTAATAAGAAAGATACCACAGGCTCTGCCCATGGCTTGCTTTAGAGCCGGCACTATCACGGTGATAAAAAACGCTCTGATTCGTCAATCGCGATTTTGAATAACTCGAAAACCGTTGGCCTTGGAGAGTTTTCGTAAAGGAACTTTCGTCTCAGAATTCGATAAGGTACCTGCATATTCAAGGTGGTCCGGGAATTTTGGGTCACCCTGTATACACTGTAACGCAGTTTTCTTTATAGTAAGAGGAAAACCACTACTACGCTACAATTCGACGCTTACTCGTGTTACTTACTTGAATGTTGGGCGCCAGACGCAGATGCGTCGTTTCTTTAACAATATTCTTCACGATACGATACCAGAACAATAAGCCAAAATTCGCGAGAATGCGACGAGCGATAACTCAGCTAACTCAGTAACGATAGCCTTAGATAGAGGGGCAGGGTACACCATACAAAATATTATGCAACGATAGTTTCTGAGGTATCATCAATCAATTATTTTATTCAACGAAAGTCGATAGTTATTCGAGATCGATAACAGATTTGGACAGAATTACTAGTACGATAGATTTCTTGCTTGTCAGAACAGAATTAACGTGTTTTATTACACAAGGTCGGTTATAGGCATGCTAGAGGTGACTCGATACAAAACAATTTATTAGACTCCAGACTCGGTATCACAGAGCGATACTTCGTACCCGAATGCAAAATTATTCTTTCTAGACGCCGCCTAAGCCGATAATTTATTTGCTATTTTAGCCGACAAAGCTCGATACTAACGATACAGTTTTTAACATAAGGGCTCGCTAAACTTTACAATTGCGATATTCTGAGAAATAGTTAATATTACAGGGACCGCATGGTCACTCAAAATACGAATTAGCAGAGCAACGTTAACAGAATAAACTGAAAAAGGTGGTATTAACCAAATCACATACGATACGATACTCGACTTACGATACGATATTACTTTATACGAAACGGAATTAATACCAAATTATGACGGCATCGTCAATATAACAGAATTTAACAGAATTTATTCTGATTATAACTGTAACGCGAGGCCTAAGGCCCTCGCGGCTACCTTCGCTCAGGGTTCTCCAGGAAAAGTATTTCTACGATAGTCATGCACAATAGATTTAACATACTAAATAATAGAAAGCCATACGATATACAGAAGCAAAAAGCGATAGATAATCAATTATAGCCAAAAAGCGATAGCCAGTCTACGAATTCTGCCAGACTCGAGGTTGTTCGATAAATTAAACAAAAGACGAGCTTCTTAGCTCAAGAACAAAACCATACCATACGATACGACAAACTTTTATACGAACGACCTCGTGCCTTCACATAAAGAAATCAAGACCTTACCTTAGTTGGCTTCAGTAGAACACAACACTATTTTAAATATACTCGATATGCGATAGATGGTACGATACGATAGATGCGATACACGATGAGCAGCGCAGATGGAGCGAAGAGTAGGCCGATTAGCCTACGTATCCTCCTTATATAGGCCTTATTTTCGCTCGTACAGACTTCTGACTGGTCACGTGGGTCATCACCTTCCTAATTGGTCGTCATCGTTTTCGGTAGTTTCGACGGACGCTAGCTGTTGGTGCGATTTACAGGCGAATCTTGCGTACCCTTGCCGTTGCTTCTCACCCCTCTTCCTGCCGCCTTCCGTTAGAACTCCCTGGCGCTGGATCCATGAGAAATCTCGCTCGCCAGAGCTACTCATTAATTCTATTAGGCCTTACAATAAAGTCAATCCTAAAGACGTTAATTAATAACTTCGTGCTGGGCATACTAGGGCCTCGCTCACGACAGAATTCTTCCGGTAGGAACGCTGTACCGAGGGTTTTCTGGACCAACCCGGTCGCGATAACGGTTTCAGAGACAGTATAGATGTTCGATACCTGCGACAGCTGACAACTCATCAGATGGGAGGCTGCGAGATTACTCTCACATGACCTTATACTCCACCCTCGTTTCAGTAGCGCAGTTGTTGTGGACGGTAGCTTCGTCGGATGACGGGAGGATTTTTTGGTGCTTCACGCACATCCCTATACTCCGCCAGTCCGAATCGTTGAGAGCAGCAGATCGTCGTGTTCGAGAGGAGGCGCTGACCTTGCCGCTTTCTTGGCGGATCAAAGGTTTGCGCGCCGATCGAGACGTCGATGATGACTCTAGGTGTTGTTGTTTCAGGATGCCGTAGTTTTTCCGGTAGTTCCCACGACGGTGGATGCCTCGTAGACGATGTACATGATTTACAAAAATAAAATAGTGCGTTAATTTAACCTAATAATTTTCCCTAAATTTTTCCTTTTCCTGAAGGCCCTTGTCTGCGCTACGCATCGCCGTATTTTTCGATAGTGTGCCCTTGTAACGGGTCTTTACGAAATACCACGTTACAACACACACTGCCGGCCAGAAGTGACCGGTACTCCGATCAAGTTTTCCACCCGAACAAAAAGTTCAATATCTCGGTTGACAAAAATCATGAACCATTTTAGGAAACGGCGTTTTGAAGTGGACAAATCCAGATTCAACTACGTTTTTTGTTTTAAATTTATACGAATTTTTTTGCGCCCTTTACACAATTTTGAAAGTGGCTGTGATCTCGCGATTTTCTCACACCAAAAAATATGAATACAGAAAACAACTTACCTCTGAACACATCACAATTTTAATTACACATAAAAAATTATTGAACCTTTCAATAAAAATAATTAAAACTATGCTGACTCCATGAAACACTATAGAACCAAAGCACTTGTATCTCTCCAACTTTCCAATAAACAGCGTGGATGACGGTTTGATAGAACAGCGTTGTAGACGAACGGTTGTAGAAACTGCGAGGGAAAGGACGCGCTAAAATTTCAGAGAGAGAAAAACGACGACGCGTAGCGCGCGCCTGCGCACTACGCACGCCGCCAGGTGCGAGCAGAGTATTGCTCCGTCTCACTCGTGTCAAAGGTTCTCAAACAGATACGAGGATACATTTTCAGTTACGCTGGAATTTTCAAATCGTTTTCGTGCCCTTATTTCCAAAGATAGAAGGTTGGAGGTCAAATAACTTTATATGTATTTTACTATCCCGAACAACTTTTATTTGAAACATTTTTCAATCGAGCCATTAGTTTTCGAGATATAGCGATTTTTAATTTTTCAACCCCTATTTCGGGGGGTAAGGGCGGGATGAGGAACAAAATTGCATTGGGGTTACTTTTAGTATCCAACCATCTAGCTTCAGTCAAAAATTCTAATTCTACGGAAAAATTTTCTCACTTTCGACACATTTTACTGGACTATGAGTGGAGGGCGTTGAGGAAAATTAGAGTATAGATGTACTGCGAAAGCGACAGTAGGTATACTAGGTGTTTCCTACTCCATTTTTTTGAAATTACCTGTAAAGTCTGACAGCACCTTAAGTTTTACTCGATTTCCAAGGGTTCTAACCGACGCCTTTATGTCAATGAACTCGGTCAAACCGGTTGACAAATCAAATAGGACTAATCATAACCCATACGACAGGTTTTGAATAAAATTAATTGCATTGCCGCACTACAGATTTTTTCGAGATCGTATCGGAGCGTTAATTTTTTTTTCCGCGATCGTATACGCGTACCACACTGCGAAAGTGTTCGGCTTAAATCAGTATTTTATACCTGATGGAAGCACCCCACTTCAATCGAAAATCTTCAAAGTTGGTAACCTTGCGAGTAATAGTCGACGCGACTGTTCAGACACATAAACATCAAATAATACTGCATCTGTCGTGAAAAATAAACCGGTTCTAATTATAGTGCATGCACCAGCGTCCGCAACTTTGATTTTTATAATTGACAGTAGTCGACGCAGACGCGTTATTGGTAAGCCAAGGTAGTGAAATCTACAGCTAATCGGTTCAACGTGATAAAGTGAAGCCCATACGAAGTTGCAGTACGCGATTAATGTTTCACCCACCCCGCTGGTAGTTAAGAAAAATCAGGTGTCGGATTGAACGCTGTTGCATTTGGAGCGCTCTAAGCTAGTAATTCACTGAAAGATTTGCTTCATGAAAGATCCGATTCAATTTCATAGGGCGATTCCATTTTTTCGTAGTCCAACGAAAAATTTTTTTATTGGGTTAAAACCACCTCTCCAACGTTTCACCTCAGATATAAAACCCCTGTACCAGTTCAGTGATGCACACAGTTACACCAGTTCTTACAAGAGAATCATCCAAGCTAGAATGGCAGATAATTTTGAAACGCACGCCTCAGAGTACCACACTGAAACGTGTGATGGTAACGAACATTGGGTATTTTGCTCCAATCCTGGATCATTCGAGAAGACGCAGACCCGAATATCCTGCAATTCCAATTGCAAGCGACCTGGATCTTCCCACAGAGACGAATCTCCTAGTCCGAAAAAACAGCGAACGAATGACATTTATCACGCAACAATCACCGAATTCGAATCTTGCAATATTTTACAACGAAAGTATCAATCAAACAAAAGTTGCTCAAAGAGTTTGGAGATTGGGGTATTGATCAAGAGTGATTTGACAGCTGAAATTATAATCACCGTTGTGGACAACTTCAAGAATAAGGAACTGCCCAATAAGAACACGATTGTCGATTAGACGTAGAAAAATACACACAACCATACGTTGAAAATCTTTTTGACGTCCACGTTGAATAAATCGAAAAATGTCCGCGTGATAAACGAAAATTCATACGTACGTCCAACACGTTTCAATCACGTTGCCAATAGTCGTATAATCAATTAATGTTCTCTGCCGGATAATAAACCTACGAGACATACGTTATTCTCAATAAGAATACGACCGTCGATTAAACGTAGGAAAATGAACATAAGTAAACGTTGAAAATCTTTTTGACGTCAACGTTGAATAAATCGAAGAATGTCCGCGTGATAGACGAAAATTCATACGTAAGTCCAACACGTTTCAATCACGTTGCTAATAGTCGTATAATCAATTAATGTTCTCTGCCGGATAATAAACCTACGAGACATACGTTTATTCTCAATAAGAATACGATCGTCGATTAGACGTAGAAAAATACAGACAACCATACGTTAAAAATCTTTTTGACGTCCACGTTGAATAAATCGAAAAATGTCCGCGTGATAAACGAAAATTCATACGTACGTCCAACACGTTTCAATCACGTTGCCAATAGTCGTATAATCAATCTATGCTCTCTGTCGGATGAAAAACCATTGAAACATGCGTTTATTCTTACTAAGAACACGATCGTCGATTAGACGTAGAAGAATACACACAACCATACGTTGAAAATCTTTTTCACGTCAACGTTGAATAAATCGAAAAATGTCCGCGTGATAAACGAAAATTCATACGTACGTCCAACACGTTTCAATCAGGTTGCGAATAGTCGTATAATCAATCAATGTTCTCTGCTGGATAATAAACCAACGAGACATGCGTTCATTCTCAATAAGAATACGACCGTTGATTAAGCGTAGGAAAATGAACATAAGTAAACGATGAAAATCTTGTTGACGTCAACGTTAAATAAATCAAAGAATGTCCGCGTATTAAACGAAAATTTATACGTATACGTCCAATACGTTTCAATCACGTTGCGAATAGTCGTATAATCAATAGACGTTTTTCACTAGGAATATACCAATAATAAACTATCAAACATCCTTATGTCTCATTATTTTTATTTTATAGTTATATTTTTACATGTGTTGAATTCAAATAAAACGTACTTAGCAGGTAGTAAAATTTATGAGGGTAACAGTTATTCTGGATTTCAATGAATCTTCATTCTCTCCTCCCCCCTCCCCCAAACAGTTGCGAAGAATGAAAAAGTTTCGAAATTTTTATAGAACAGGATAGTTTTCTATTCATTTGGAGCGAATTCGGGAGGCAGCCCGATAAAAATTCGTTGAGACACAAAATAACGATACACCTTCATATCTATATAGCATCATAAATAATGAGTACCATCTTTCAAAAAACGAAATCAAAAGTCTTGTATCAAAATAACAAACATTACTCAACAAAATTAACTTCGCATTTTTTTCCATTGGTACGTGTGAGAAATACATGATATTTCATACTTACATCAGGTTCATATGAATTGCATTATAATTAATGAGTAACATCTCTTAGAAAACAAAATTAAGTATCTTATATCAAAATAACAAATACGACTTAAGGAACACATATACATACGTAACATCTCTTAGGAAACAAAATTAAATATCTTATATCAAAATAACATATATGACTTAACTTCTACCGGTGATACTTGCGAGGAACACATAATATCCCCTACATTATATCACATGTATCAACGGAGAGGATCTGGTCAAAGCTAACAGAATCACAGGTAGGTAAGCGACCGTGAAATATTTTCCAGTCTGCCGAGGATCCCCTACTATGGCATTATTTCAGGCTGTAGTAGGGTACCTTCGCAAGGTGAGAAAGTACTGGATGATCGTTTTCCTACATTTAAGTGTGAAGTTCGACCAGATCATCCCCGTATATTGCATTATCGACAACTGGTAATGTCTTAAAAATCTATAATGAAGAACTAATGAAATAAAAACTAAAACTGTTTTGTATCAAACTAAAAAATGATCCAACTCCAAGCATTGGTATTTGTGTGGGACACATAATTTTTGGTACTAGTATTTAAAAATATTTATATTGTATAACAAATTTTCAAAATATGACTAGGCCATTAGTACTTGTGCAGAACACAAATATAATGAATATTCACATGTGGTACATTTCAAGTGTCACAAGCTGTTCTCAGCAAAACTTTTGGTACTAAAAGTCTTACTATTAATCATGAATAATGTGCAATAATTCTCTGTTTTCCTCTTTTTTCTTAAAAGATGAAACTAAAGGTAATTCGAAATGTTCAAATGAATTGATCGGTCAATTCTCACATATTTTGGTAGCTCTTATATAGTTTAAAACCCGTTTTTTGTATAGGTCCGTTCAATAATAGTTGAATTTGTTGAGAGCTTTCTGCATAGGATGTATTAGCATTCCAACATCTAAAGTTGCCTTCTGTTTCTTCTTTCGAGAGAAAAGCAAAGAATTATAAACTTTCCTTTTGATAAATATCCCACTTGTAACTTACAATTTTGGTCTGGAATGATTACCACGAATAGTTTTACTCGAAACAGTTTGTAAGACTTTGAATGAACCCTTCATATGTGTGAGTACAGTATGACTATAGGTACTGAGGGCAAAAAAAAGTTCAAAAATGCACATATGTTCAAAACAGCCAAGAACTAACTAAAAATAACGGACAGAATAACTTATTTCTGTGCTGTTTTTTTGCCAGTTACAGAATAGGTGTGGCGACTTGTAGCTAATTTTAGCCAGTCTTTTACGGCAGATGCTATGTTGGCATCCGATGACTCCGGTTTGCCTCTAAAAGCAAGTTTTGCAGCCCCTGGAATAGATTTTGAAATATATTATTTTCAATGACAACCAAACTTTTCACAAGTTTTGAAGAATTTACTTAGAATTGACAATAAATCAATGTCCAGTATAAAGAAAGTGGCAGTTAACAACAGGGAACAGAGAACCATGATTGAGGACTGTACATTGATGTGCAGGACTTACCGTTGAGAACTTCCATGACAGTAGTTTTTTTAAAAGATCTTTTCTCCCTCCCGGCCCAATTGTACTCCATCGCCAAACTGTTGGTCATCAAAAATTTCAACATATTCATGACTGCCTGCCGCTGCGATAAACCGCCTACCGACGCGAGCCTTTGCATCTAGAGTGAAAAAATATGTATAGTAAAATGAAGAAATTTACAAATTGAGGGTGAATTCTAATCAACAGATCGTCACAACAACTTACAAGATACATACGATGCTCTTCATTCTGTAAAATCTCATCAAATTCTTCAAAGATATCCAATGAAGAGATTGGAAACTCCGGGATACCTTGTGGTATGGTGATGTTTTGTACCTGGGCCAATGCCTGATTGATTCGTAGAATCTGGCTGAGTATGATCTGATTCTGATCAACGGAGCTCTTTATTTGTGTTAAGTCTGCAAGTATTCTTTCTGCAGATGTTATCAATGGATCACCACGAGGACCTGGGATCGATTGATTGGAACGCGGAGTACTTATATCTCGAATAATTACATTTCTTTGCGGTGTTGTGTTTACATTTCTGTGCAGACTTGATTCCACTGAACACGATTCTGGGGGTGCAACGAAGTCTGCGTTGACAGAGATATCCCGCCCTTCGGCATTGATTGAAATGCCTCGTCTCTGTGAGTCCTGACTTGACGGTCCATTGCATGCAGGAAAGTCAGCAGTAACAGCAATATCGCGCCCTTCCGCATTGATGGTGATATCGTGTCTCTGCAGGCCCGTCAGACTTCTCTCAAATTTTTTTGCTAGTGGCGGCACATTTTCTTGATCCTGCGAATATTCGCTATCGTCACTGCAACTTGTAGTCTCCCTCCGACGCTTATTTTTTTTCGAGCTCTTATTGCGTTTGTGTTGTTTTTTTCTTTTCTTCCGGGGAATTTCAGTATCATGATTCTCATTATTACCATGATTCTCATTATTACCATGATTCTCATTATTACCATCACTCAAGATCGTATCCTCGGAAGTAAGATTCTTTTCTGTTATGGGTTGTGTAGTATTGCCGTCTTCGGATGTGCCATTTTCAATTATATTAGCCATGAACTTCTCAGCTGCACCATAATCATCTGAAATGAGGCAACTATCGTAAAATACAATGTACATAAATAAATACAAAAAAAAATGCACCCATAATTGGAGGCTTATAAACCTCAGACGAATTTTAATTGTTTGATTTGGAATATCTATAGCCAGCGGTTGAGTGGGACGCTGTTTTCAATTTTCATTAACTACAAACTGCTGTGAAGAGTGATGTTAGTATGATGGTAGATTAACAAATTAATCCTAAAACAATTTGAAGAAAACAAATTTCAATCACCTCCGGTATGGAGTACACGATGCACGGCATACGTTGGCCAAGATAGTTCATAGGCCACATTCGTTTGAACCAGGCTTCTAAACTGGTCATCATTCTTCGTACGAGGCCAATAGCAGCGCTTATTGTTTTCGACGAGCCATATTATAGGAACCAGGGCACACTCTTTTACATTGCTACCTCTTAAAAATTCAACGACTGCGTACATTTTGCTGGGCAAAAACAGTTTTTGTTAATTATATTACGTGTAAGTTTGATAAATGTGCAATATCAACTCCAAAAATTTCTAGTTGAAGATATTTAATGCCGGTGAAAGACAGAACTGCAACAAATGTGAATTATCATACCCGACAAAAACGAAACATAAAATTTAGCTGATAGCAATAAGCTAGTGTGAAAAATAACCTGCTTAATATCACTTGATAAACTTCATTCTCGACTTAATTCGTATAATAATTATATAGCTGGGACAAATATATTGCGTTCTTTTTGATGGAGTATAGGAAAAATTCCGAACCCATCCTCGAAAGGAAATCGAAGGCATTTGAAAGAAATTTCATCGATGAGAAAAGTAGTCGCCTCAGCATAACTCTGAGCAAAAAATATGCCTAGTTTGGAAGATTCGATTGGCTTTCGGTACAGATCCCTGAGATATCTGAATGCAATTCCTACACATTTGTATACACCGTTTAAGCAAATAATTGACTTGATCGTATAAACCTTAGCCCCTACTGTGACTATGTTATCTGGACCTTTAATTGAAAGTTTGAACCTTTTGGTTTCTAATGTATCACATTCAAAGGCATTCTCGCCCTTTGCCCAAATGCCCTTTGGAATGTTTGGCTCAGATCTCGAATGAGGATCTTCTCCTTTTTCGTTTTCTAAATTAATCAATTCTGAAATTCGTTTCACAACCTGTTGCAAAGGAAGTCTCTTGGCTCGTACACGTCTTTTTAACGTGCCTAAATAATTTTCAAATGGGAAACAGCTGAAATCTTGCAATTTGCCATACTTCTCCACATCATCACAGAGATGGAGTAGAGAGTGCACATTGTAGACATTGAAGTGAGGGCCATATAATTTAGCACATAACCGTACGAATTTTTCAAGTGCTTGTTTTGCTACTTCAAGATAACGTGAAATAAGAGTCTCATTAGATAAAATATAAACAGCTGTATGCAGTAACAAGAAATGACGATACTTTTTAGGCTCAAGAACATTGCGCAAGACGATTGGTCCTAAATAAACTAAGAAAAATCTGAACTCCGTTGCTTTCCATCGCTTCACTTCGTCAAGGCTTCGCGGCTTACGATTGAATTCAGCTGTTACGTCAGCTCGCACGCTTTCTATTTTTTCGGAGATAATTTTCAAAATCTCTTTAGAGAGTTTACAATGTCTGTGCCCTTCGATCCAATACTTGATTAACAATCTTTTCACTACCCCTAAATAAATCAGGTGCATCGGATCTAAGGGAAATTGTGTGACAAGTTTCACAAGCAAACGAAGTAGAGGCGATAGACCTTTTATGTGTGTCGAATCGGGGTTGTCAGGCGAATAATCATCGTCACGTCTTTTGCAGTGAGTTTTGCCAACAGGATAATACAACTTGCGTTCATATGATACGGCTGCTATAGTGCATTTCTCACAACCATACGTGCTGGTATGACCCTTGATCATTTTTAGCATAGCCCTAGCAGGAGCATCACATAGGAAGCAGCCAACTGCCACGCGTATGGTTTGATTGTTGTGAATAATTCCATTTTTCATTAATAAATTCATTTCTTCAATGAACTCACAGAAATAGCTATCTAATGAATCGGGTTTGCCTTTGCCACAGAATACCGCGACCATGAATGGTGAACTGTCTTTTAAGGAATGACTTCTACAAAGAATGGGCCACAAAGCCGTGGAGCTACTTTTAAATAATGGTAATCCATCAATATTAACATCGATTTTCATAGTACCCAATTGACTGGCAGGATCAGTCAGCCCACTTCTGAGTCTACTTTCTAGTCCTTTCCTAATACCTATATAACACATTTGTCCATTTTTTAAATCGGATGTTTTTATTTTTCTCTCAGTTTTCAGAAGACATTTAGCAGTTTTTGGTAAAAATGGATATTTGGGATAAATGAGAGCCAATAATTTATCAAGTGCCACATGAGTAATATTAAAATCACACGCCCATTTTTGCAGGTTTGTCCGAAATTCGTGTTGAAACTCAATTTGTTGATCGATGTCATCAGTATACTGATCCCCGTTACTATCCCGACCTTTATCATCATTTTCGTGAATAGATCCATCAATATTAGCGTACTGTGCACGTGAATAATTAGGAATAAAATCACTTTCTATGTTATCAGCACATTCATGAACATCATGGTGAATTTCATTACATGAAACTACGAGATCTGTTCCACAGCTAGATTGTGTTTCCAAAGGCAAGAGGACGGGGGCATGCTGCATATTACAAATCAAATTTGTAGCAGGACAGACATCTACTTCCATTGGAATATTATATTCAGCATTGTCTGCTTCTTGATTATAATTACCGGCAAAATTATGTTTTTCAACATCATTGTTTCGATTATAATTAAATTGACATAATGTTTCTGCCCGCTTACGCCGCAAATGTCGCTTACTTAGAATTTTTCTTTCAAGAGGCATTACGCAATGTTTACCTTCATCCAATACTTTTGAATGAGGATACTACGCCTGAAAAAATGGACATCTTAGATGCAGAACCCACAAACTCACAAACGATTTTACTCGGTATGCCTTTCAGAGGACAATATTATCCGTACATCCTCATGATAATAATGCATGAATGAAAGTCGTCCTGGGTTCTTCATATTAAAAAATGATTCGTCATTTGTTTGAGAATGATATGTTTTGGTACGATTTTAATCAGGCTGCCATGTGTTTTGTAATAAGGTTCAAAATAAAAATTCATCGGAAAACTATTGGCATACCATTAGGGTGGGCCCGAAGAGCTGGTATATGGTCACGATGTTATGAATCTAGTGTATCAATTCTTTTGATGTTGAATTTTTCCGCCGAATTTTCAACCTGTTTTCAACCAATCTTAACCTTATGGTGCTTCCACGTCGAAAATACTACCATGTCCACCAAGAAATTCAACCTATTCTCAACGTTTATGACGTTTTCCCTCGTTCAACGTACATTAGGTCTGCTTCAACGACTTAATTAGGACATTAGTAATTAGACACACTTTTGAGATTGCATTGATAATTATTACTTCAAATCAAAATACAAATCACCATATTATCAACCCCACTAATTGAGTAGTAGATTTCTAAATGAATGAACATATTCACCAGGACAATTGATGGTTTTTATTTTTTATTTCATTAATCTATTTTCATTTTATTTCATTAATCTAAAAGTTCAATTAATAAGATTTTTTATTCATGATTATTTACATTAGCGAGGGGCGAAAGGGGGAGGGGGGTAGAGAGTCGAGGAGAATCGACGTTGAAAGTACGTCGAAAGTACGTCGAAAGTACGTCCAGCTCTGACCTATTCTAAACGTACAATGTGGAAGAAGTGGAAATAACAGACGATATGTACGTTGAAAGTAGGTTGGCGAGCCCATGGGTCAATGCAGTTCTCAACCTCTTTTGAACGTCCTGAACCGACTATCGAAGGTCAGAAATCGGTCGAAAATCCTGGAAAAATTTCGACTCGGGCAATCAAAGATATGAGCGTTTGAAGGGGAGTATTTTTTCGATTTTTGGCTCTTTTTCCTGAATTTCACCCCCGTGTAACTTGGAAAATAGGGGCAAAATAAAAAAATTGTCTGATGAATTTATTTGTTCCATAGAACCCGTAAAAAAAATTATAGCGAAATCGGTAAGATCGAGGTCAGAAAGCTGTCCGGTTTGACGTAGAACTACTCATATACGGATGACATTGTCCCCTGAAAGGCATAGTGAGTAAAATCGTATTCCAAAATCTGTCACGATTCCCCGGTCTATAAAGAGGACGTTACTATAAGTAGACCGCGGCGCGGTCTATTACTAATATACTACAATATTTCGTATATAATTAGGTAAACTGCTAGTTTGCTGAGTCACAATCAAATCGCAATGACTAAAGGTTGGTATAAAAATTGAAAGTTTCATGAGCTTCTATACGCTGCGTTATTACATGCATTCACATAAAAAAATAACGTTCCATCAATAGTGAAATATATGATTAACGTTTGAAAAATTTCGGTAATATTTCAGAGTTATGCTTTCGAGAAAACGTTGTTCATTGGTTTTTAAGATGAATTCATAATACTATTTTACCAATACACTTGACAGTCCGTATAACTATCGGTAATTTCCTTTTCAACACATAATGTATTTGAGAATGAACGTTCATATATATCTTTAGGTTAAGGCTCATCCCTAGTCGCCCACCTCCTATCCATACAATGTAACGAAAAACGGGCGGGGAAGACACATTTCGATTATTATCCGAGCCCAGCTCCAATAGGAACATAACCCGAAAAACGTATAAAAATAGGACTAATGTCCGGCCGAAAAACGTATATTTCACGTATATATACGTATATGCATATAATATACGTTTTTCGGCCGGACATTAGTCCTATTTTTATACGTTTATCGGGTTATGTTCCTATTGCTAGGCGTCGAAAACGCAAAAAAGGCCAACGTAGCGCGAATTCTATTTCAATTCCAAACACATAGATCCAAAAACATGTTCGTTTCATGCCAAAATAGAGCCAGCGTTTGGTTATTCATTTTTTCCATTGTCTAAATGGTTTTCCATTGTCATTGGCTTTTGACAATGGAAAAAAGTAAAAACCAAACGCTGGCTCTATTTTCGCATGAAACGAACATTTTTTTGGACGTATCTGTTTGGAATTGAAATAGAATTCACGCTACGTTGGCCTTTTTTACGTTTTCGATGCCTGGGCTCGGATAATAATCGAAATGTGTCTCCCCCGGCCGTTTTTCGTTACACTGTATGGATAGGAGGTGGGCGACTAGGGATGGGCCTTAATAACGTTTTTGTAACGGTTTTTGTTAGCAGGGTATGACGACTAAGATATTCCCAATAAACCATAGCGTAGAAAAAATAGGACTAATGTCCGCCCGAAAAACGTATATATTAAACGTTATAAAGCGCGTATACGTGAAATATACGTTTTTCGGGCGGACATTAGTCCTATTTTTTCTACGTTATGGTTTATTGGGTTAGTTTCGTACTACGCAAAATATTATGTAATTATAATTTGTATTAATGATAAGTCCGGATATTGTAATATAGTATACGTATGGTATATAATTATGTACTTACAGATTCAGGATCTTCGGTAATTTGTTCTTTTCGATGATGCATGTAAGACGACCCACAGCACTTGACGGACGGATCACGAATGAGCGCTCCCGCTGAGCAAATGCGAATCTGCGTACCCCCACTCACGGTTGCTATGGCAACCAAGGCCCGACGTCGCGGCCTGGTGAGGTATAGCGTTCCCGAATACTCACGGATATTAACGAGACGACGAGAATTTTGCAATAGACTTTTATTAGGTATTTTAAACGTATATTCTTGAAACCATCTGATAACTAATTTACCTAATAGTACAGATATATCTAATTAAGCGAATGTACAGTTTTCACTCTTTATCACCCATTACAGTATAGGAAGGTATTCATTTAGCTCGAAGAATGACTTTTGATAGTTTGAACGGATCTCCACATGTCAGACCCTCTAGTATTTCAAAAACAGATTTTTAGAAAGATGTTGGTCTGTCCGTGAGATCACACTCGTCGAATGATTCCGAAAATGGTGTAACAAAAGAACCTGAATATTCGACATTAGATGGGTATATAATAGACAGGGGTGTGGAAAATTGCTGTGTATCATGTTTCTGACTCCGGGTTTCGTGTAAAACAAGTTCTAAAAAACTCGAGCTTACGATATTCGTAATTCAGAATAGTGAACAATTAGCGTGTTGATTGTATAATGGCGCTGAGAAGTATTGTAAACTCCTGTTTCGTCCCAGGATACACATCAAATCAAAAAATTTCTACTGCAACATTTTGCTGCTGACGTGACGGCAATACGTTTCTGATGCGTTTTGAATAACATCGAGTGACGAGTGTAAAGACCCAATAAACATAGGGGCGTGGTTGAAATAAGGGATACGTCAGAATATACAAGGTGGTTATGAAAAAAACCAATTAATATGTACGAAGATTAAACGTATTACGCTATTGAGCATAGTTATATATTAAAAAGCCATCGTGTCTCATGTAGATATCGATTCCCGATATTCACCGTGTTGAATGCCTACGTGTATTCTTCGTCGTTTCGACGTATAAATATAATTCCGACGATTTTGGCAAGTTGGGTTACCTCGTTTGGTTAACCTGAAGTCCACTATAGTCTGTGTTTATTAGGTGTTCATGATAATATAGGGTTCGAACTCAATGATTCAACTATCATGTAACATATCTTAATCGATACATTGATTAAATGCACAATAGCAGCGGATATTATATTCAACAGTAGCGATTATTTGATCAAGTAGATTCAGATCTTTGGAGTGCATTGTTGACGCTGGGTCGAATAGTTCGATGCGGAAGCACCATAGAGCTTGTAGGCATATACAGGGGCCTTGGTCACTCGGGCAGCGTAGCCAGCTGGATAGGGAGAGAGAGAGCCCCGAAGCGCATTCGCATCCTATGTCTGGTAACAATGAGAGAGAAAAAAGCGTTACGTCTCTCTTTATCCACCAGGCCACGCGTGGCTCCGTGTATTTAATATAGGAAAAGCTCGAGGAAAAGCTCCTTCATGTCTATAAGCTCTATGGGAAGCACGCGGGTCTAGACTAGAAGTTGATTCGAAATGGTCCCCGTGAAGGCGTCTGGCGAGCTGCCGGGAACATTGTCACAAATGTTTGAAAACTTTGAACTTTCGAACATTTATGACCGCAGGTTCCCGGCAACGTACACGTCACGGACCCTTTATAGACCAGCCTTATGATTTATGTGAATATAATAAGGTGCCATGAAGATGAAATTCTTTCACTGTCCCGTCGGCGTTGCTTATTAAATGTTAGGTTTATAGGTTACGTTTTATTTCGAACGTTTATTAAACGTCAATATAATTAACGTTTGCTCATTGCTAGCCGAACGTCTGAAAGCCAATATATGTATACCCGGCGTAGTTGATTCTAGCCCGGAAGTGATCGGATTATCGTGTTAAATCATATAGCAAACAATCACTTCCGGGCAAGAATCAACCTCGCCATGTGTATATTACTTCTTCAGTAATATAAAGGATTACATGTAAAGTGGAAAAATGATCTGGTAACTTCGACAAAATGTTTATACATATATAATTCGGACAAGTAATCGAACGAAAGACAATTCAAAAAAATAGGTTGACAATTCAGAGCGTCATAATCTTTCTGGCTTCATCAAATTACCCGTTGAATCCTCGACCTCAAAAATACATTCCTATACCGACAGATGAATACAACCATTTAGACCCCAATTCACAAGAATTATAAAATGCTGAAACCGGACATATATATGTCGTAGAAAGTGTCTCATCGGCCAAAGCAGCGTTATGTGATGGTTTGTGAAGAATGGGGTTATACTTGAATAACGGATACGTGTTTCATTGGTTGCCCAAATCTCAAAAATAACGCATCGTATCGAGGTCTAATTTCCCTTCCAAAATTCGTGATTCAAACGTTCATTCCACCGTTTCGGAAACGAATATGCTGAACGTGGGTAATCGGTATATCGGCGACCATTCAGTGACGTTAGGTGATGGTTTCTGAAAGATGAGGTTATACTTGAATAACGGATACGTGTTTCATTGGTTGCCCAGATCTCAAAAATGACGCATCGTATCGAGGTCTAATTTCCCTTCCAAAATTCGTGATTCAAACGTTCATTCCACCGTTTCGGAAACGAATATGCTGAACGTGGGTAATCGGTATATCGGCGACCATTCAGTGACGTTGGGTGATGGTTTCTGAAAGATGGGGTTATACTTGAATAACGGATACGTGTTTCATTGGTTGCCCAAATCTCAAAAATAACGCATCGTATCGAGGTCTAATTTCCCTTCCAAAATTCGTGATTCAAACGTTCATTCCACCGTTTCGGAAACGAATATGCTGAACGTGGGTAATCGGTATATCGGCGACCATTCAGTGACGTTGGGTGATGGTTTCTGAAAGATGGGGTTATACTTGAATAACGGATACGTGTTTCATTGGTTGTCCGAATCTCAGAAATAGTGCATCGTATCGAGGTCTAATTTCCCTTCCAAAATTCGTGATTCAAACGTTCATTCCACCGTTTCGGAAACGAATATGCTGAACGTGGGTAATCGGTATATCGGCGACCATTCAGTGACGTTGGGTGATGGTTTCTGAAAGATGGGGTTATACTTGAATAACGGATACGTGTTTCATTGGTTGTCCGAATCTCAGAAATAGTGCATCGTATCGAGGTCTAATTTCCCTTCCAAAATTCGTGATTCAAACGTTCATTCCACCGTTTCGAAAGCGAATATGCTAAACGTGGGTGATCGGTATATCGGCGACCACCTCGCGACGTTGAACGGACGTTTTCAAAACCCCAGATCTTCTGCGTCTCGAAAGGACGTGTTTCATTCGTTATTTCCATACCAATAATACCGCCTTTCATCCGCGTTGAATTGTCCGTTTTTAATTGAAATTTTGAACGTTTATTTCACCGTTTCAAAAACAAATAAGATAAACGTGAGTTATCGGAGTATCATCGACCACTTCGTGACGTTGAACGAGCGTTTTCGAGACCTGCGATCTCATGCGTCTCGAAGAAACAAGTTTAATCCGATGTAATAATACCAAAAATGACCGTAGACCGCAAACATTGAATTTTTCATCTTTACTAGGTGATATTAACACGTAATATACCGTTGATAATGCGAATAGTATAAATGTTGAAGAATCGCATTTTAACAGACAATATTATACGTATAAAAACCAATATACTAGGAAAAAACGTATTCTAAAAACGTAGTTTCAACGTACGTTTGAAACTGGTATGTAATAAACGTGTTTAATTTATACCTATACCAATTTTAGACTAGTCGAACGAAAATTACACGTTTATACTACGAACCTGTTCTTATTGGGTGGTTTTTAATCACAATACTTGGCAAAATTTGATGTTGCATCAAGAAGTTTTGAGGAAATGGTTAGGATCTGGATTTCTACCCCAATCGCGGAATGAACACGCGATTCCGCTGAATGCCAGTGGGGATATATTAGTTAAATGCTGTAAATTTTATGACAAAAGGGCAGTAATTTTCTCGACATCAATCATTGGAAGCATCGTAATGATGCAAGTGACTTCTGATAATTTCATGAGGCAGCTTCCATGTGTTCAAATCGTGATAGAAGAACTCACAAAGCATTTGTATGAGAGAGCAATGACAAAACACGAGCAATGAACGGGAAAAAGGAAACCGCTCGCGTAAAAAAAAGAAAAGAGTTTGACCAAGATGGCGAGTTATCGTGGTCGCAGAATTGTTACCTAAACTGTTATCCATTATAAAATATAATTATAATTCAAGTGTACAATAAAGAAAACATTAAGAAATATGTGTGAAGAGTATAATTACTCCCGAACATAATGGTCCTTCGAGCCGGATACTCCGGAAGCACTGCATAAGTCAAAATTAACACACCATCATAATGACGCCGACTGACGAAGCCTGAATCGATAGACGCTATCAAGCAAAGGAGTAGGTGTACAGGGTCCTTCCTACTCCGTTTTTTTCAAATTACCTGTAAGGTCTGACAGCACCTTTAGTTTTACTCGATTTCCAGGGGTTCTAACCGACGCCTTTATGTCAATGAACTCGGTCAAACCGGTTGACAAATCAAATAGGACTAATCATAACCCCACACGACAGGTTGTAAATGAAATTAATTGCATTGCCGCAAATCTACCGATTTTTCCAAAGTGTTTAGCGTAAATCTACAGATTTTTTCGAGATCGTATCGAAGCGTTAATTTTTTTCGCGATCGTTTACGCGTACCACACTGCGAAAGTGTTCGGCTTAATCCGTATTTTATACCTGATGGAAGCACCCCACTTCAATTGAAAATCTTCAAGGTTGGTAAGTGTTTGGCTTAAATCAGTATTTTATACCTGATGGAAACACCCCACTTCAATTGAAAATCTTCAAGGTTGGCAACCTTGCGAGTAATAGTCGACGCGACTGTTCAGACACATAAACATCAAATATTACTGCATCTGTCGTGAAAATAAACCGGTTCTAATTATGGTTCATGCAACCAAATGGTGATGTCTCTTTCGAGGATGGTGATTCAAATGATCATAACAGCAATTCGCAAATCTGTTCAGACACATAAAGTAGTGCTTACACAGTAGTCGGCGCCGACGCGTTATTGGTAAGCCGAGGTGGTGAAATCTGCTGCTAATTGGTTCAAGGTGATAAATACAAAGTTGCAGTCCTTAATGAGCGTTCACAACTTTGATTTTTATGATTGCCAGTAGTTGATAATATTGCATCTGTCGTGAAAAAACAAACCGGTTCTAATTATAGTGCATGCAACCAAATGGTCATATCTTTCTCTCGAGGATGGGGGATTTAAATGATCATAACAGCGATTTTCATCAATGATTTATTTCAAACATGATAAACTCTCTCAAGGATGGGGATTCAAAATGATCATAACAGCAATTCACATCAATGATTTATTTCAAACATGAGAAATGATGAATCAAGGTATAGTTTACATATAGTTAAATTCGATTCGGTTATACAGTCCGCCAAGATTGTGCATGTGGAGACGATTTTCATCGGCAGCAAGTATCATTTTGTGGAATAAGTCGACATCATCTATCAACACCTTGGACATACGTGCAGGTAGAAACGATGAAAACGAGTTGTCTATGTCAACTGTTATTCTTGTCCCGAATCTTGTTTGTACTTTCCGCAAGGTGGTGATTGGATAATGTTTATGTACTTCCAGATCTGCCAATTTTTTAGTCGGAAGGTATTCATCACATCGCCCCATCTTATTAATTTTTGATAAGTCCATGGTGCTCGTCATGTCAAATTTATATTCTCCAATTTCCTTATAACCTGATTGAGATCTGATTTGGTTCTAATCACTGTTTTTATTTCGTTGATATTATTTAAAAGTAATTCTATGCGCAGTTTTAATTCTCGCCGCAATCGAGCGATTCTCATTTATCGAGAACAATTTGTAGACTAACCCTCGACATGCTAATCTCAGTCTTTTATACCCAGCGATTAGGGGAAATAATCTTCGATTCATCCGTACTGGCCCATTTTTATTAAATAAATAAAACGTGGTTCACAGCACATTGCATAACATGCGCACCCCCACTCAAGTTCACTAATTCCAGTCTTTAAACCCAGCAACCAGGGGGCGAATAATCTTCGATTGATTCCTACTAGCCCATTTTTTCAATAAACGAACGTTGTTCACAGCACATCGCATACCATGATCACTGCACCTCAGTTCATGTGGATACGAAACTCCTAGTGAATCCAGTCCACGGCAACCGAATGATGTCATGTTAATGAAGTTGGCATTGCTCCATTGCTTCAGCCAAATGCATTTCTGGTGACCTTGCACATAGTAAATGTGGTCCTCCGATTCCTTTAGATGTTTATTTAAGAATGGTTGAAGATTTACGTATGGAACGTATCCAGTCCACCAACTCATCCCATGATATTCTGAGGCCCTATTTACAGAGTTTTTTCGTTTGTCGGATAGTTCCATATAATCGTAGGGCTCTTTGAATATGAGATGTATTATTTGGTCGTTTTTGGCACTTACTGACGCAAATTCCTTTACTACGAATTCTTTGTCGATTCCGAGAAATCCCTGAACGTCAACAAATGTGCGATGCATTGTCACTGTGAACTCACCACCGTTAATGAGTGCAGCATCAATCAGTATTTATACTTAACCGCTGGTAGAATAAAAATCCTACAAGCGGTGAAGTGTGCAGATGAACGCCTTGATCCACATCATACGATCCGAAATATTCCGATGCTGAGCAGTCTGAAGGAATATCTTCCACGTGCGGTGCATCGATGTGAAAAAACTGAAAATGTCACCTACGCCTCCGAGCTTAGAGATGCAGCTGGCACGCGCTCGTCAAATGCAACAACGAGAATGCTAATTCAGCCGAATTATCCGATGGTACAATCGACTCAGATGAGCTGATAATTAGTGGTGCAGTACTAGCATTCAATCAGGTAACAGATTGGTGTTAACTGCCGACGACAGGTAGCTTATCAATCACCTGTAAAATTTTTTGACGACAATTACACGTTGTAATCCTTACTAGCAACCAGGACAGACGACCGCTCAGAAATCAAGGTAAACATGTGAGGCACATTCAAAACCCCCCCAGTATGTCTGCAGCAGAAAAAAAATTCTCCAGAATAAATACGTTAACACTCGGGGTGCTGCAACATTGATAAAATTTCAAGCCGTAGTGATGTTTTGATCTCATGAGAATTAGTATTGAAGACATACAATGTCCTCAATATCGGATTTATCCATTCACATGGAAAATAAATTGTGTCAAATGTTTCGATCGATTAAAGATTTGAATAGTCCTGAAAAAATCGGGAGATGGATTCGCAATTGTGATAGTACTGTACGTTTATTGAGGCGTGCATTGAATAATTCTGGTTTATCTTGTGGGGCTAAACATAGCTTGGAGTCAAGAATTGGTCGACTGAAGAGTCTCAGAGTTTTAGTCAAACAACAGATCAGAATCGGTCGAGGAATTGGAGATATCGCGCACGAATCACGAAGCAGTCGAGTGTGTTGGCAGGATATTGAATCCGCATTCAAAGGACGAATCCGCACCGGTATAGTGATTAACATACTACATATTGATCCAAAACAATTCCTTGAAGATGCTCAATACTTGGTTATGATCCGCATGAGGAACGCACTACGGAAACATCATTGCATTAAAGTAAATACAAGCCTCAATGCTGAATTTAACCTAAAAGAAAAAAGTGACACGAAATGTTTCAATACTGCGAATATTCAAATCTTGTTAACATCGGATCTACAAAATTGGTATAGAGACCACGTCGTCACACCAATAATAACTCAGATGGAAGAATTTCAGGAAAGGGATAGCGGATGGGTCCTGATTCGACTCATTAATTTAGAGGTTAATGTGAATCGATGTGTACCTTTAAGTGGAGCGAGTTTCGTAGAATTACCCGCCAGCGTTAAAGCGCGAAAAGCAGTGATTAATGTTGACGTTAAGGATGATGCATGTTTTGCTTGGGCGGTTGTTTCCGCTTTATACCCGACATCACATCATTCCGAACGGTCAAGTTCATATCCTCATTTCTCAACAATATTAGAGTTGGAAAACATTTCATTTCCTATGACGATGAAACAAATTCCGAAATTCGAGAAAATGAATGCTCTGTCTATAAATGTTTTCATACTCAAGAAAGGTCGCAAAAATATTGAGATCGAGCCATTGTATTTGACCGACGATAAAAAGCCAATACATATTAATTTGTTAATGATACAGAACAGTAGTGGAAACTCACACTTTTGCTGGATTAAAAATCTTTCCAGATTGCTTGCCAGGCAGTTGTCGAAATCAACGCGAAAAAAATTCGTATGTGATAGGTGTTTACATGTTTTTTATAGTGAAATAAAATTGCTGAGTCATGAGACTGACTGCAGTAAGTTAAATCATTGCGCGGTCGAGCTTCCAAATGATGAAACTAAGTGGCTAGAGTTCAATAATTTCAACCGCAAGGAGTTTGTTCCATTTATAGTGTATGCTGACTTTGAATGTTTATTAAATGAATTACCAATTGATAAGTGTCAGGAAAAAAAATCTCATGCATATCAAAAACATGACGCATACAGCGTTGGATATTACTTCCATTGTTCGTATGATAACTCGAAATCGCGTTATTCATCATATCGAGGCATGGATCCGGCCAAGTGGTTTGTTATGGAATTGAAAAGAATAGCTGATAACTTGGAAGTTACCTGCAACAATTTCAGAGAAATGGATCAGTTAACTGAACATGAAACTATACATTATCGCAATGCACTGCACTGTCACATATGTGGAGGACCATTCACCGCTACATGCACACGAGTTCGAGATCATTGCCACTTTACTGGTCGATATAGAGGCCCCGCACATATAGGGTGTAATTTGAATTATAAAGATGAACGAACAATTCCAATCGTATTTCACAATCTAAGTGGCTATGATGCACATTTTATTATTACGGAATTAATGACTGCATTCGAAGGAGGGGTGTCAGTATTAGCTCTTAATAAAGAGAAGTATATTTCATTCACAAAAAAAGTTCAAGGAAATCATTTCAAACTGAGATTCATTGATTCATTTAAATTCATGAGTTCCAGTTTGGATCAACTCAGTTCATACTTGGGAGATGATGAGTTGCAAATATTAAGAAGCAAATTCGATCATATTAATCCCACAAAGTTTAAACTTTTGACGCGAAAAGGAGTGTTTCCTTATGATTACTTGAACTCAGTGAGCAGGTTGAATGAAACTACACTGCCACCAAGAGAAAAATTTCACAATAAATTGACCAATAGTGATATTTTGGAAGAGGATTATTTGCATGCAGTTAATGTGTGAAAATCATTCAATATACAGACATTGGGTGAATATAGCGATTTATACTTAAAGACAGATGTTTCACTGTTAGCGGATGTCTTTGAAAATTTTAGAAAAAGTTGCATGATAACTTATCACTTGGATCCAGCATACTATTATACACTTCCTGGATTGACCTGGGATGCGATGCTCAAGTACACGAAAATTCGGTTGGAGTTGTTAACCGATATAGATATGTTATTGTATGTAGAGCGAGGTATACGAGGTGGTTTGAGTCAGTGTTCGAATAGGTACAGTTGCGCGAATAATAGATACATGGCTAATTATGATGTAAATGCCGCGGAAAAATATTTAATGTATTTTGATGTCAATAATTTATATGGCTGGGCAATGTCTCAGCATTTACCTACGGGGAAATTTCAGTGGTTTGCAGATGTATCACAATTTGATGTGTCATCTATTTCCGATGACGCCTCAACGGGATATATTTTGGAAGTTGATTTAGAATATTCTGAAGAATTTCACGATTATCATAAGGATTTACCTTTCTGCCCCACCCATACCAAGGCTCCAAATACGAAGGATGAGAAATTGCTCGCAACTTTGTACAATAAACAGCGATATGTCATTCATTATAGAAATCTTAAGCAGTGTCTAAGTCATGGTTTAAAATTATCGAAAATACATCGAATTTTGCAATTTGAACAGTCCGCATAGTTGCGTTCATACATCGATTTGAATACAAATCTGCGCACACATGCTAGGAATAATTTTGAAAAAAACCTTTTCAAATTGATGAATAATGCCGTTTTTGGTAAAACCATGGAAAATGTACGTAATCATGTAGATATAAAATTAATCAGTAAATGGTATGGGAGATACGGAGCAAAATCTTTAATTTCAAAACCAAATTTTCATCGAAGAACGATTTTTTCAGAAAATTTCGTTGCGATAGAATTGCGAAAGTTGAAGGTGAAGTTTTTCAAACCAATTTACGTAGGAATGTGTATATTGGATATATCCAAAACGTGTCTGTATTCGTTTCATTATGAATAAATGAAACCTCAATTCCACGATGAATCCAAGCTCCTATATACAGACACAGATAGTTTAGTGTATGAAATAAAATGTGATGATATTTATAAAATAATGAAACGCGATATTGAAAGGTTTGACACGAGTGATTATAATGTGAATAATTGTTACAATATTCCGCTGATGAATAAAAAAGTTCCAGGGTTAATGAAAGATGAAAATAATGGTAATGTAATGACTGAGTTTGTAGGTTTGAGATCTAAAATGTATGCAATTAGAATTGATGAAAACGAAGTAAAAAAAGCTAAAGGTGTGAAAAATTGTGTCGTCCAAAGACAAATAACATTTGAGGATTATGTTGAATGCTTGCAGACAAACTGTGACTTGAGCAGACAGCAGCAGTCCATACGTTCAAAGTTGCATACAGTGTATTCAGTATGTGAGATGAAAATAGCTTTAAGCTCGAACGACACTAAACGTTACATACTTCCTGATACCACTGATACATTACCCTGGGGTCATTATAAAATACCGACAACTCAGCAGTTGCGTAGTGGGATTGAAGAGGATTTGGAAGTGGCTTGAAGTTGTTTCTATTATTTGATGCAAAAATACATTTATGATTATAATTATTTATTTGATGTAAAATACATTTATAATCACTTATTTCATGTCGAATACATTCATGATTATAAAACATTGTCCTTATTTATCCATGAATTGTGTGAAGAATCAAACCCCAACCACTTAACATATACATTATTCCCCTTTTTTCGTAAGATCTTTTCCACTAGATGTACATCTGGATATTTAGCTATTTTCAATTCATGTTCGTAAAAGCTCCCCATAATTGGTTGTCCGCGAGAATCTTCAAGCAAGTAAGATGCAGGATTGGTGACTTGCACTTTAATTATCTTGAATACCTCCGTTGACAAATTAGGTGTGAATCCGCGAGAAAATATAGTTTTGTATTTACTAATTCTTACAGAGTCTCCAATTTTAAACTTTGCTCGACCAGCGATTTTTATGTTGCTGTACACGGTGCTGAGAAGTTTTTTTGCAATTGATGGTGTGACGTTTCGCGGTCGCATTCTAATTGTTCTGTGCACACGATTGTTATAGTCCGAAACTAATCGTTGCAGAATATTAACCCAATTGTACGATCCATTACTGGTAAAAGCTATCCACATCGAGTTTTTCAGTGTTCTGTTCCAACGTTCAACTACAGAAGCCTTCATTACACTGTACGTAGAATAGTGATTAATGGCATGCTTCGATAAAAGAGACTTGAACGTCCCGTTATAAAATTCTTTACCATTATCAGTTTGAAGATTTATAGGTTTTCGGGGTCCTGAAATAATTGTATTGAAGGCTTCGGACACATCTTTACCGCTTTTAGTCTTAAGTGGTACAGCCCACGCAAATTTAGAGAGAACATCGATTACCTTAAGTATGTACTTGAATCCATTATTAATCTTTGCATGCGGTTGCATATCCACAAGGTCTGCTTGCCACAAATCATCGTAACCGTGAGTGATGACCTTCCTCCGAGGATAATTACGTCTTGTCGGTGCGTGCAGTTCTCTCACCAGTTGTAGTTTCTCCTTACTCATTCTTAATGATATATATTGATACGTGAAACAAGTACGTGAAGTTCCTCTTTGAGCGAGTCATGCAGCAAGTCAACGTACTCCTTATTCGCACCGTCTGATGGTTGAACCGGTTTTTGCACGTTGCGCAGTAATCTGTTATCGAAATCGAAATCATCCATAAGACCTACTCGTTTAACAGTAGGTTTGATATCCACATAACGCCTTGTTTGAGCGATCATCCTATCAACATACGATTTTGTTGCTGTGTCAGAACTGTTTTGGGGATCGCCGACAATAGTCAATCGTTTACCAGCGAACGCATAATTTCCATCTACCGTACGGTTATTATTATCAACGTATGCTTTATTTGCAGCATCAAATTCATTGACTGGATTGTCAACATTTTTTAAACGGTTGGTATTGAAATTCCAAGTTCCATCAGCTTCCGGTTGCAGCCCATTTATGCGAAGTGCATCGACATATTTTTTGTTGGCGGCATCGTTGTCGGCCAAAGGTGTATGTATTTGAACTATTCGATAATTCTTCGCATCGAACTGTTCCGACGTGAGGTTGTCATGCTGTGTAAGCTGAAGCCCCCGAACTTTCACAACATCTACGTACTGCTTGTTTACAGCGTCATCATCTGCCAGCGGTGTATGCACTTTTTTTAACCGCTTATTTTTCAAATTATAATGGCCTTTATCCGTAAAAGTCAAAAAATTGCGATCGATGTAATCTTTTGTGACGACATCACTTGAATCAATTGGAACACCTGCATTTGTTAACCTCTTGCCGCCGAAGTCGAAATTACCATTCACTTGCAAAATATTACCACCATTACTAGGTGTATGAAGTATGGGAGCTCGTTTGGAATCAAGATGTCTTCCGAATTTATCAACTGACATTTCGGCACTGACACAATGATGGAGTTGTTTCACGTATTTATTCGATAATTTTAGCCTCATGGAGTTCTTCAACAATAGACTTGATTTCATTGTCATGACCCGTGTGACCAGCCGTCTTTGAAGCAATCAAAAGTCGCAATCTCTCTACAAGTTCATTCGGATCGTCCCAATGCACGTAATCTACACGGTTATTAGTGACAACCATTTTACTGGGAATCAAACCTCTTCCGGAAGAGCCGGTACGTGCAGGAGTATTAAACAAATTCGCAATTATATACTTCCATTTATAACCTTTATTACCATTCAATTGACCGTTTAAAATATATCCACGCTTGTGGGCGTTAGTTGCAGTCAATATGCTTTTGTATTTTGCAAGATCAGTGTTATCAAATTGGTCGTCATCGGAAATTCTTTTGAAAATCAATTCCAACAATCCTGGAGTTCCCTTGTACCTAACATTATTGATTATAATATTATCATTTTTATCCACTTCAATAGTAGAATCACCAATCACCCATAATCCGTCCACGAAACGGACCCCGAACGTTGTGTCAAATGTATTTTTTGTGTCGAAAATCAATCCTTTGAAATATGTTTTAGTCAATTCACCAAAGTTTTCATCAATGTATTGTATCGCATGTCGCGCCCCTCAGGAGTTTCCAGGATTGACCGCATGGTGACTTCATCAGAATGGGATTGGGCTATGGTTTCTAGTGGCAAGAAAACACTATTATCATGATCTGAGTTCGTTTCCATCGAAGCAGGTGCACTCTGCAATCTCTTCTTGCGATTTTCCAGTGGAGTGCTGGATGGTTTGAAACGAATATTTCGATTTTGCTTGAGATCCTCGTCCTCATCTTCGTCTAGCTCAAGTTTTCGTTTCACCTGTACTATCGGTTTTCGTTCCGATGATGGATTATTAATGCTGCTGGTCTCTGCTAACATCTTTAGTGGTGCTACGATTGGTGCCAGGTTTTTTTCCAAAGCCTCGACAGCTTCCGATTGACCAACTTTCAGTGCCATGTATTTTGCCCGAATTGTTTTACTTGATCGTGCGATGGCTTTTTTTAATTTCGCATCCTCAACCGAATTGTTTTTATTAACCGTTTTAAGGTTTTCAACAAGCGCTGCAGACTCAAACATTATTTTCGATCGTAATACTTCGGAAGATAAAGTGCAACTGAATGCATTGAATTACCAGACGACGTATTCATTGAACCCCCTACGATAACGACCAGCCTGTAAGGGGTCATCCTTGACAATGACGAGAAAACCATATTTTTTTTGCCAACAGATGGCGCAGAGTTTCTGGAATGTCTCATACGACATATCGGTGTTAACGTGATCGTCGTAGACGTGACGTAGATTCATATTGTCCTGTTTAAATAAGATTAGAACGTTCGCGTTGTCGCGAATCAAATGTTTGGGGATTCGCGCATACGTTTGACACAGGTAGAAACAATCGACGTGCGCATGTCGGCCCATAGAAAAATATTCTCGAATCACATCCTGCTTGTCACAAGCCACATCATCAAACACGAACACTGAGTTGGGTAGTGATTCAGTCGGTGGGATTACATCGCAGTTGTTGGAGAACGGAAAAAATCCAATTTCTTCGATATTTGATAAAAGTTTCTCCAAATATTGATATTTGGGTTGTTCCAACGATTTTGAATAGATGTAGACGTTCTCAAAGCGAACACCGTTACAACTTTCCAGTAAACTCACAACAACATTTGTCTTTCCGCAATTAGATGGGCCGCAAATTATGGACCTAATTGTACTAGGTAACAGGGGGCCATGCCGCTTTGGAATGTTGAATTCGGTTTTACTGTCAAGATTAACGACTTGAATGGAATATGGTTGCTTGATGAAATGCATGTTGGGTTGTGACTTGGCTGCAATTGAACGCAAAGGGTATTTATAGACGAGTGTGATTTCTTTTTCCTCAGTTCCAAAATGTACATGAACATTGATTCATCGCCGAATCACTTTGTCGCGAAACAGCATTTTTTGAATTATTTTTAAAGTTGTATTGCTGAAATAATCCCAACAAATTCAATATATATTCTACTAATACTAATATGATTGACTGTGTAACGATAAGAAATTGTGGTCAATGTCAAGATCGAGATCTGGCGGAAGGGGTCTGATGAATAGAGTTATCAATTCATTACCTTTTGAACTACACATACCGGGTTATCAGTATTGCGGTCCGGGTACACATCTAACTAAGCGTTTAGCTCGCGGGGATCCGGGTATCAACCCATTAGACAAGTTTTGTCGCGAACACGATATTGCTTATTCACAAAGTAGTGACCTTGATTCACGTCATATCGCTGACCGAAAACTTGCTGAACAGGCATCACACCGCGTTAAGGCTGGAGACGCGCCCTGGCTTGAGCGGGCAGCTGCATGGGCAGTAGCACGTGCTATGCGAGTTAAATTAAAAATGGGGGCAGGATTAAAGAAGAGTAAGAAAGTTGGCGGACGGTTGAAAGTTAAAAAAAAATTTTCACAACTTCGCAGGTATAGGAGGAAAGTCGGTAAACCCCGAATATTACCGCTAGCGACACGGGGAGGATTTTTACCATTTTTAGTCCCATTACTGGCAGGATTATCTGCAGTAGGAAGTTTAGCAGGGGGAGCTGCAGGTATCGCTAAATCCGTCAATCAAGCATCTAATGAACGCAAACTTTTATCTGAAACACAACGACACAACCGTGCTATGGAGCAGCAGGGTCATGGACTGTATCTAAATCCCTACAAAAAGGGTGGGGGTATAACAAAATGTCGGAAAAAAAAAGTCAAAAATGAGATAATTAATCTACCTGGTGGTCCGACAACTAATATTCAGCTACTTACGTATGCGAAAGCCATGCATATTCCTTATTTTAGAGGTGTGTTTATGCGATCTGAACTAGTTGAAAATTCTGTCCATCAGAATGAATGTGGAATTATTAATTTGGATAATATTAATGGGCCTGGCACACATTGGGTGGCGTATGTAAAACGTGGCGATCAAGCGAAATATTACGATAGCTACGGGAATCTGCCTCCACCTATAGAATTGATTCAATATTTGGGAAAGAATGTGCGAATTGAATACAATTATCAACAATATCAAAATTATAATTCATCAATATGTGGTCAATTGTGTTTGTATTTTCTACATAATAATACATAGAGAGCATTGATGTTTGAACCTCAGTATCCGCGCGACCGCGTCATGTCTCTGACGCTTACGCTCTCAGGGTCAACATCTATTCTCAGTGCTAATTATTTTCCTCCGATTGCGTTGAGCGAAAATTCTCAATATGTATTGGGATTAGTGGATTTCGAAACATTTAACTCTGTACCGAACGTTGACCACACAAATAATACCTTTTATTACGGGGATAACAAAAAAATCGTAATCCCTGAAGGATCTTACGAAATAGATGATTTGAATAAGTATTTAAATGTAAAAATAAGTGAAACGGAGCAGGGTCCGGAATCGTCGCCACCAATCACACTGCGTCCGAATAACAATACATTAAAATGTGAGCTCAAGTGCAAGTATGAGATTGACTTTACTGGGAAAAAAAGCATTGGTTCGTTGATAGGTTTTACCAAGCGACGGCTAGAAGCTAACGTGTGGTATGAATCAGATTTACCCGTTAACATTCTAAAAGTTAATATTTTACGGGTTGAATGTAATATCACCGCGGGGGCTTACAGCAATGCCCGTCCAGTGCACACGATTCATGAATTCTCTGCCAACGTGCCACCGGGCTATAAAATCTCCGAGTCACCTTACCATGTCATCTACTTGCCCGTGAGCCAGCGTGTAATAGACAACGTGACAGTTCGTATTGTGGACCAAGACGGTAATTTGGTCAACTTCAGAGGGGAAGAAATCACAGTTCGCTTACACGTCAAGGAGCAAAAAAATTAGTTCTCATTATGCTGATCTACGAAGATGTGCACAAATATCCCGCGAACCTTGTTCCTTCCCTCAGTGTTCAAAGTTTGGTCAAACAAACAACACCGTACGCCGTACGTAAATCGCTCACTCCCGATAACGTGCAATTTTTGAAATCACTGGGATTCGTTGTCAAAGTAAGATATGGCGAGTCTGTTGAATATTAATGCTCGACCTGTATTTGATAACAGTATAACCCGAGTCGAAGTTCATTCACATGCCCCCTACGCGAGTACATCGTATCAGAATAATGATGAGATACGGATTCCAATTCAGCAGCAGGATTTGTATACATTACCTTGCAACAGTTTTTTATATATCGAAGGGACATTATTAAATTCAGTTGCAGACGCAAATGGTGTCCATCAGCCCGTGAAAAATGTGAAATTTGTCAATAACGCTGTAGCGTTTCTCTTCGATGAAATTCGATACGAGTTAAATGGTGTTGAAATTGATCGATGCAGAAATGTTGGAATAAGCACGACAATAAAAAACTATTTGTCATTGAGTACTGATGCCAGTAAGGCATTGGAAGTTGCTGGCTGGTCGATACCGGGAAATATGGTTGAACTGGATAAAGGATATTTTAATTACTGCATACCATTACGCATTCTGCTGGGCTTCTGCGAAGACTATAAAAGAATTATCGCCAATACGCGTCACGAACTGGTTTAAATTCGATCGAGAACTGATTCAAATGCAATATTTACGGGAGGCGAAAATGTATCTGTCAATTTAAAGCTGAGAAAATTGCAATGGCGGATGCCTCATATTAGTGTTGAAGATTTGCAGAAATTGGAGCTGTTACATCTCCTTGAGAGTGGGGCATCGATTCAGATGAGTTTCCGTTCATGGGATCTGTATGAGTATCCAGTGCTTCAAGAAACAACCCATCATACTTGGTCCGTAAAAACCGCTGTGCAACTTGAAAAACCTCGCTATGTCATATTAGCGCTGCAGACCGGACGAAGAAATAAACTGACCCACGATCCGAGTATATTTGATCATTGTGAATTGACGAACGTTCGCCTCTACCTTAATTCTGAGTCATATCCCTACGATAATTTAGACTTAGATTTCACTCGAAAACGATATGCTTACTCTACGATATGTATGCTAAATTCAAAGGATCGTATTACGGTGAGACTAGCAGTCCAGAACCATTACTTGATTTGGATACATTAAAAAAACACGCCCCCATCGCAGTCATCGATTGTTCGCGTCAAAATGAATCACTTAAAAGTGCATCCGTAGATATACGTCTCGAATTTCAGTGCAATGTTAATGTACCCCCCAATACTACTGCTTACTGCCTAATTTTTCATGATAAAATTATTGAATACAGTCCACTCACGAACGTAGTTCGGAAAATGATATAAACAAGTGGTGGGAGGTGATTTTCAACACTATAAATGTCTCACAAGCCCGATTAGTTGCAGAATATTGTATACAGTCATGGGGCCTACATTTATTGACGTTCAGGGGTTCGCGGGCCCCAACAACACGTTTATTGTAAAAGAGATTGCAATTCTAAGGAACAATTACAACCTTCAACATCTCGTATTCAAGCCCCCATATCCTTGGTCTGTTCTACCTGAAGATAATCAACGACAAGCATTGGAGAATAAAACTTTTCACGGATTCAGTTGGAATGATGGATACGTCCCATACTCCGGACTACAATTTTATATAAAACCACAGTTACAAGATTCTCCGTCATTTTTAGTGATGAACAAGTCTGTTAAAATAATATTGAAACGATTATTCAATATCGATGCCGCATACATAGCCGATAAAATAAATTCCCGTACGCAGCAGACACGATGTGCATGCCACTCAGGTATTTGTGCCATGGAAAATGTGTTTTCAATGCGTGATCGATGTTGGGTAGAAACTAATGATTTTTATAATGATAAATAAACTTTTATTCATCTAGTTACATTTTTTTATCGCATGCCTAAATCCCAATCCTTGAACCGAATTCGACTCGTTTCCTCATCGATTCGTCGTTGGTTTTCCAACCACTCATCCTGACTCTGGATCATTTCATTCCAGGTATCATCGTCAGAATCCTTTTCCTCTGCGCCAGCAGCAACAATCGTTGGTTTGGTTAGAGCTTGCGGCTGAAATTAGTCATTTTTTTTTTTTTTGTTATAATGTTCATTGAAACTCATTTGAATATCAAATATATCAATTTTTGGAATTTTTTTGTTTGGAACAGAAGAATGTGTTTGATGACTGAATTCATTACACGTATTTAACACTTATGCTGATTGTTTTTTTCAACCTTTGGAGGGAGTTCCTTGTCGTGCTGCTTCTTTTTCACCATGTTCTCTTCTGGCTGATCCACCTTCGCCGTCTAATGAATTTCCGGCTCATCACACTTTGATGATTGAGTTGTGATTTTCTGGGGCTCCATCAGTGTTTAGTCTGAATTGAAAATGAATCACTGTTATCCAATAGTATGGAACGCTTATCTTAAATATGATTCATCAAATAGTGTGGAATACTTATTCGAATTCTGATTTTCAATAGTATGGAACACTTATTTGTAATAAATGCCAAATATGAATACCGCACATACCGTAAACTTGATGTTGGATCGTACTGGTCGACCCTATAGCAGACGTATGAATGGTACCCGTTTGTACCCGACATATATCAGCTCGTATTCTGTGAGTGGAGGGGGGGAGCATTTCACATGAATGAAGCTCGGAGGCGTGGGCGACATTTTCAGTTTTATCGATGCACCGAACGTAGAAAATATTCCTTCAGACTGCTCAGCATCGTATGATCGAGTTGACGTCGATCGTACGATCTGATAATTCGGCTGAATTAACATTCTCGTTGTTCCATTTGACGACCGCGTGCCAGCTGCATCTCTAAGCTCGGAGGCGTAGGTGCCATTTTCAGTTTTTTCACATCGATGCACCGCACGTGGAAGATATTCCTTCAGACTGCTAAGCATCGGAATATTCCAGATCGTATGATCGAGTTGACGTCGATCTCGGATAATTTGGCTGAATTAGCAATCTCGTTGTTGCATTTGACGAGCGCGTGCCAGCTGCATCTCTAAGCTCGGAGGCGTAGGTGCCATTTTCAGTTTTTTCACATCGATGCACCGCACGTGGAAGATATTCCTTCAGACTGCTCAGCATCGGAATATTCCAGATCGTATGATCGAGTTGACGTCGATCTCGGATAATTTGGCTGAATTAGCAATCTCGTTGTTGCATTTGACGAGCGCGTGCCAGCTGCATCTCTAAGCTCGGAGGCGTAGGTGACATTTTCAGTTTTTTTACATCGATGCACCGCACGTGGAAGATATTCCTTCAGACAGCTCAGCATCGGAATATTTCGGATCGTATGATGTGGATAAAGGCGTTCATCTGCACATTTCGCATCTTCTCGCACACTCGCGTTGATGCATTTGACGAGCGCGTGCCAGCTGCATCAGCATCTCTGAACTGGTAGGTGGGGGCATTTTCAGTATTTATAAACCGCTCCAATTAAGGCTGCATTCAGTCCGCAAATTCTATTGCCAAAATGAAGTACTTAGTGATTTTGTTTTGTACCATTGCAATTCAACGAATAATTGCATCACCCGTGACCTTGGCCGATCGCTTGGTTCACGATTTGCGTGTGGATGAAATCCATTCACTAACGAATGTAACCTACTCAGGGTTACATTACCAAAAATTCGCGGACATATCGGATGGCACCACCGTTCAACAAAATCAACTGCATCCACCCAAAAAGTCGCCTTATAGTAATGTTGTGAATTTTTACCAGGCTGAATCGTTGACGACTACTACTACTACTGAACGCCCTGTCGGTAAGACTTTAACTATTGTTTCTGCATGTAAGCTAGATCCATATAATTTCATATCAGAAAACTTGAATTCTGCCGCTGAACCGGTCGTTCGAATTTGATTACAGATTCAATAACACCTGATTACTCAATATTCGGAGATTTTGGCGCAGATGTAACTACTAAAGACGATGTAGGTAAAGTTCGAAGTGTGCAACTCTCGTTATTCTACAGCTTTAGGCGATACACACATAAGCCGGACTGATTCTAATAGTGTAATCATTACATTACATTACATCTGTTCCAGGAGAGATGATTAAATACAACAACGTCCAGTTACTTGTATGATATACAAGTATCATTTATTAATGTAGTAAAATATGTAGATTGAAATAACATGGGGAACACTAAATGATATGGTATACGCAGATTGTTACATAGATATAAATATAGATATAGCTACAGATATAGATATAGATATACATAAATCGATTTATTGTAGTTCATTGTGTAGATTAAAAACATGGAGCACTGAATAGGTGTTACATATGTAATCAATAATGGTACCTTAAATAAATAAATGCTGCATATCCATATGCATAATGTACATTATTCAGTTTCAACTGATTTCATGACTGTCAGAATACCCATGCCAACCAATTCACAATCAACCATACTATGTCTATCGAAATCTTCAGAATTAATTAAAATTTTGATCGACTGTTCTTCATCAATGGCTTCCTCTTCCATCGCCGCGCAAAGTTTTCCAGCGAATAACTTCATACGATTTTTTATTGTGTTCGAATGCTTTGTAAGTTCTTCTATCACGATTTGAACACATGGAATCTGCTTCATGAGATTATCATAAGTCACTTGCATCATTACGATGCTTCCGATGACTGATGTCGAGAAAATTACTGCCCTTTTGTCATAAAATTTGCAGCATTTAACTATTATATCCCCATTAGCATTCAGGGGAATCGCGTGTTCATTTCGCGATTGGGGTAGAAATCCAGATGTTAACCATTTCCTCAAAACTTCTTGATGCAGCATCAAATTTTGCCAAGTATTGTGATTAAAAACCAGTTTCTTATTCTTGACGTTGTCCACAAGGGTTATTATAATTTCAGCTGTCAAATCACTCTTGATCAATACCCCAATCTCCAAACTCTTTGAGCAACTTTTGTTTAATTGATACTTTCGTTGTAAAATATTGCAAGATTCGAATTCCGTGATTGTTGCATGATAAATGTTGTTTATTCGCTGTTTTTTCGGACTAGGAGATTCGTCTCTGTGGGAAGATCCAGCTCGCTTGCAATTAGAATTGCAGGATATTAGGGTCTGCGTCTTCTCGAAGGATCCAGGATTGGAGCAAAATACCCAATGTTCGTTACCATCACACGTTTCAGTGTGGTACTCTGAGGCATGCGTTTCAAAATTATCTGCCATTCTAGCTTGGATGATTCTCTAGCTTGGATAATTCTCTTGTGAGAACTGGTAGAACTGTGTGCATCGGTAAACTGGTACAGGGGTTTTATATCTGAGGTGAAACGTTGGAGAGGTGGTTCAAACCCGATAAAATTCTTTTCGATGGAGTACGAAAAAAAATCGAATCGTCCTATGACATTGAACCAGATCTTTCACGAAACAAATCTTCCAGTGAATTACCTGCTTAGAGCGCTCGAAAATGCAACGGCGTTCAATCCGACACCTGATTTTTCTTAACTACCAGCGGGGTGGGTGAAACATTAATTGCATACTGCAACTATGTATGGGCTTCACTTTATCACGTTGAACCGATTGGATGTAGATTTCACTACCTTGGCTTACCAATAACGCGTCTGCGTCAACTACTGGCAATTATAAAAATCAAAGTTGTGGACGCTCATTAAGGACTGCAACTTTGTATTTTGGCAATTGTAAAAATCAAAGTTGCGGACGCTCATTAAGGACTGCAATCAAAGTTGCGGACGCTTATTAAGGACTGCAACTTTGTATTTATCACCTTGAACCAATTAGCAGCAGATTTCACCACCTCGGCTTACCAATAACGCGTCGGCGCCGACTACTGTGTAAGCACTACTTTATGTGTCTGAACAGATTTGCGAATTGCTGTTATGATCATTTGAATCACCATCCTCGAAAGAGACATCACCATTTGGTTGCATGAACCATAATTAGAACCGGTTTATTTTCACGACAGATGCAGTAATATTTGATGTTTATGTGTCTGAACAGTCGCGTCGACTATTACTCGCAAGGTTGCCAACCTTGAAGATTTTCAATTGAAGTGGGGTGTTTCCATCAGGTATAAAATACTGATTTAAGCCAAACACTTACCAACCTTGAAGATTTTCAATTGAAGTGGGGTGCTTCCATCAGGTATAAAATACGGATTAAGCCGAACACTTTCGCAGTGTGGTACGCGTAAACGATCGCGAAAAAAATTAACGCTTCGATACGATCTCGAAAAAATCTGTAGATTTACGCTAAACACTTTGGAAAAATCGGTAGATTTGCGGCAATGCAATTAATTTCATTTACAACCTGTCGTGTGGGGTTATGATTAGTCCTATTTGATTTGTCAACCGGTTTGACCGAGTTCATTGACATAAAGGCGTCGGTTAGAACCCCTGGAAATCGAGTAAAACTAAAGGTGCTGTCAGACCTTACAGGTAATTTGAAAAAAACGGAGTAGGAAGGACCCTGTACACCTACTCAAAGGGATTCAAAAATCGGTAAATCCAGACACAGCATGGGAAACCATCAACTACAAGTCATCATAATAATAATCTACAGAATATTCAAGCTGCAGTGAATGAATTTATTATCGAATAAATAATTCAAATAAATCATCAAACGGCATCATCCCCATGCATACGTACGGCGATTTACACTCGACGTACACACACATCGAAGAGGGTGCAGTGACGCAACAGTAAACAGCTCACACACGAGGCACGCACATCAATTAAGCTGCGTCTCTCGTCAGCAGCTCGCAAAACAATTGCAACAGCTCACAAACGAGACGTACACCACTAAAGCTATTGTCAGTGGTTTCTTGTAAACAGCTCGCAAAACAACTGCACTTCACCCACGAAGCACGCACACCACTGAAGCTACGTCAATCGGAGGAAACTCGCATCAAAACTCACAGCTGTTCCACGAACGGAGCACACACACCATCACTGCAGCCGTTCCTGAAACGAATCCTTCATATCAGCAAGGCAACGCAGAGGACGACATCCGCATCACATCATACATACTTACTATAAGGAAATATTTGTACATAGCTGAATAGGGTGAGTGAGTCTCCATCTCTCTATCCTATCCTATCACTATTTCTTCCTTCCGATTTAAACCCGTTTTTTCTCCTGAAACAAAATGGATAAAAAACTTATTAAGAAACGCGGTCAATTAAAGGCACAGTTGACAAAATTCCAAACATACCTAGAGACCTGTAATATAGCCTCAAAGGCGCAATTACAAATCAGATTCAAAAAAGCTGAGGAGCTCTGGGATAAATTCGAAGATGTTCAGACAGCCATAGAAGATTTGACAGACGATTCGGAAAAGGCCGACGTTGAGCTTCAAACACAAGAACGATCAAATTTCGAGAACAATTATTACGCGACAATAGCATCAGCGTCAGATAAGTTAGACTCGTTTTCCGCACTTGAGATTTCAAGTGCAAATAGAAGCTTCTCTAATACGTCAAACCTCAACGGTTCGAACGTCGGATTAGCAAATCACGATCGTAACCAAACTCCGCGAATTAACGTAAAACTTCCTATACTCAATTTACCAACATTCAACGGAGATTATGATCAGTGGTTATTATTCAAAGACTCTTTTAACTCTTCGATTGACGTGAATACTGAATTATCAGAAATACAGAAGTTTCAATACTTGCGGAGCTCTCTCAAAGATCAAGCCCTTCAGGTAATCCAAGCACTAGAAACTTCCGCAGGTAATTACGAAATAGGGTGGGAATTGCTTAAACAGCGATACGAAAACCAACGATCGATCATAAACACTCATATGAAACAGTTGTTCGAATTATCACTAACGGGGAAAGAAACTCACATAAATTTACAGCAATTCATAGATCATTTTAAAACACATATGCGAGCGTTAGAAACTTTAAAACAACCCGTTAAAGAATGGGACATGATGTTGATTTTCTTAGCCTTAGGCAAACTAGACTTCAATACTAGACGTGACTGGGAAAAGCAGATAGGAAGTCAGGAGAAAACTTATATGCCGAAAATGAGCGAATTTATGGAGTTTCCATCAAATCGTTGCCATACTTGGGAGATGATCGAACGCGGAAAATCCAAGCCTGAAACCTCTAAATTTGCTTATAATAAACAGAACGATAAGAAAGTGACATTAGCGTCAACCTTTCAACCAAATTGCGTATACTGCAAAGGTGCTCACACGATTTCAAAATGCGACGAAATAACAAAACTATCCGTGGCAGCTCGACAGGAGGAAACACGGAAAATTAAATTATGTTCAAACTGTCTGAAACGCAATCACGAAAGCAAAGATTGCAATTCACCTTACTCGTGTCGACACTGTGGTCAGAAACACCACTCGTTATTGCATCCATCGACAGAATCGACCACGCAGATGAACGCGCATAAATCGGGTCATTTGAACTCAAAATTAGCGATAGTTACATGCTGCGCACAAGAAAATGACGATAGCAGCGAACAAGTTCAATCAACAGAAGCAGAAATGAAGATAATTTGGAGTTCACAAGATTCGTCAAAAAGGAAAACCACTTAAGTCATTCTATCAACAGCTAAGGTCTTTGTTTATGACAGAGACGGAAATCAAGTAACTTGTAGAGCTTTACTTGAGCCAGGATCGCAGTCAAACATCATTACAACGGAACTCGCACAGAAGCTCCGCTTAAGGGGGAATATACACCTTTGAATTTTGAAAAAATCGATTTTTCGTTTTTTGCGTTTTTGGAATGCTAGGGGTCTAAACTATCTGTAAAAAAATCATCATGTCAAAATACGTCAAAATGAATAAGTTACAGCCATTTAAATCTCGAAGTACAAAGGCGCGCCGTACGGCGCACTATACTGGCAGACGGAGTTTATGACGTTTTACGCATCCCGATTCCCGCCCGAATCTTGTTATTCTCTTGTTGTCTGCTAGCATTACTGCGTCTCCGACAATTTAACTCGAGAATAAAACTAACTTGTTACCGCAAAGTTTCAATTGACTTGTCAATTATGAGTACCGGCGAAAAGAGAAACTCTTGGAGCGATAAGAAACGTTCCGTTGGGCGCTCGAAAAAAAGAACAAGATCTTTTGTAGGGAAACCACGACACTCCGACGAGCATGCTGATCCATTTCCGAGGCCTTCCAGCGCATCGTCCAGTAAGATCAGCGATGACGACTACAGCGAGACCGATGCACAGGGGTATATGCTTTTCGATTTGGCTATTCTTTTTCAAAGTTTGCAGGACAACCTAAGCTGCAACAGATGTGGGAGTGCTATCCGGATGAGAGAGGTTAGGATTCACGGCTTAGGTGGAACCTACGAAATCAAGTGCGGTAAGTGTCCCATCAGCTCGAAGTTCAACAGCTCCAGAATGGTCGGGAAGAAGAACAACGTCTTTGAGATAAATCGACGATCTGTATTGGCGAGCAGGAGCGTGGGCCTGGGCAGCGTAGGTCTTGCCAAATTCTGTGGATTGATGGACGTACCACCTCCAATCAAACAATCCACTTATAAGAAGGTAATTGATAGAATAGCTGAGGCAACAACCGAGGTGGCAAGAGAGACGATGCATGCGGCTGTAGAAGAAGAGATAAGGGCCTCGAATGAACCACTAGCCCGAGAGATAGTCGTACAGTGTGACGGAACCTGGCAGAAGCGTGGATTCAGCTCCCTGAATGGAGTGTGCGCAGTGATTGGGACAGAAACAGGTAAAGTCTTAGATATAGAAGTCTTGTCACGGTTTTGCAAGGCGTGCTCAAGCTTCAAGGGTAAGAAGTCCGGGGATCAATGGAACTCTTGGTACCAGAACCACAAGAGCAGCTGCCAGGCCAATCACCAAGGATCGTCCGGAGCAATGGAAGTCACAGGTATGGTTCGAATTTTTAAACGTTCACAGGAAGTACATGCAGCGAAGTACGTTGGATACGTTGGCGACGGTGACACGAAAAGTTATGCCAGTGTCGTGAAAGCAGAGCCCTACGGACCGGACGTGAAGATAGAGAAGCTCGAGTGCTGTGGCCACGTTCAGAAAAGGTTGGGGACACGAATGAGGAAACTGAAGGCTCGGCTCAGGGGACAGAAATTATCGGACGGCAAGACCATCGGAGGCAAAGGAAGGCTCACCGACAGAGCTATTGACCAGATGCAGTCCTACTATGGAAATGCGATAAGGAACAACCCCAAATCAGTTCCAGGTATGAAAAAAGCTATATGGGCTATATGGTTCCACAAGTCCTCAACAGACGATAAGCCGCAGCACCACCTTTGCCCGGAGGGTCAGGACTCTTGGTGTAAGTATCAACAGGCAATCGCAGCTGGAACTGTTGAGACGTTCAAACACCGGGCTAATCTCCCAGAGGCTGTGATGGACCAGATCAGACCAATCTTTGTTGATCTGAGTGACGAGGCACTACTGAAGCGCTGTGTTGGTGGTAAGACCCAAAATGCGAACGAGTCCCTGAACAGCGTCATCTGGAAGCTTTGTCCTAAAACTTTATTTTCAGGTCGTAACGTCCTTCAAGTTGGAGCCAACATTGCAGCGATCACCTTTTCCGAAGGTCAGCGAGGTATGTTGAAAATTATGCAAAAACTTTCAGTCGAGCCAAGACGCCACGCCTTCGCTGCAGCAAAACTACAGGACTTGGCCCGGATCAAAGGTGCTGATAGGCGAGTGGAGCAGAGGACAAAGGAAGCTCGTGTTGCTCTGAGACAACTACGGATGAACCAGCAGGAGGAGGCCATCGAGATGGAAGGTTGTAGCTATGAGCCAGGAGCTTTCTAGAAATAGGTCGGGTCACGACGTAGGCCACGTCGCAAAACAAATTTTAACTTCGCCCGTGTCGGTCCACAGCCCGGATCAAAAAGAAGGATGGAAAATTGTTTTGCATCATTAAATGACATGATAGATTAACACAGAGAAATATCACAGTAGTTATCGGAATCCAAAACCCTCAACGTAGAAAAAAAGTTTAAAAGTCAATTTCTGAACAATCACTATTTTGACCGGTTGTCGTAAAGAATCAGAAGCATCGTTGGACCGATCTTCGAATTTCTGGTCCTCAATTATTCGTAAGAGATGCCTCTATGGAATGAACGTAGAACTTTTTGATAAACCCATTTTTCTCTGAGATATTGGAAAAATAAGCCAACAAAATTTGAAAATTCGAAAAAAAAATCGAAAAAATCGAATAACTCAAGTAATTTTTGCAATATCAAAAAGTTCTCTGTTCATTCCATAGAGGCAACTCTTATGAACAATTGAGGACCAAAAAATCCAAGATCTGTCCAACGCTGGTTCTGATTCTTTACGACAACCGAGTGATTCTGTATTTTCCTATCTTCAGCGCAACTACGATTAGACTGAAAGTAATACATGATGTAAAATATGGATAATGAGGGTCAAACCCTCCCCAAACATGATGATTTTTTTCAATTCGTTCGGAGTGTTCAAGTTGCAGAAAAACACTTTTATATTTTTGAGAATTTCAACCAATTTAAAGGTGTATATACCCCCTTAAGCCAGAGGAAAATAAACTTGCCTATTAGCGGCATAAATAAAGCTAAAACAGTGGTTAAGAATCAACTGACTATTAAAATCAAATCACAACACTCTAGGTACGAAACTGAACTAGATTGTCTAGTCCTTCCAACAATTACCGGGATACTTCCTCGAGCTAAAATAGATACTTCAACTTGGAGTTTACCTCGACACATACAATTAGCCGATCCCGAGTTCCATCAACCGGGAAAAATTGACTTGTCAATAGGAGCTGGGTGCTTTTGGAAATTGTTGAACGAAAATAGGACTGAACTAGCACACGATCAACCCATTCTCCAAAACACGCTATTAGGTTGGATAATAGGGGGCGAGAATACAAACGACTCATCAGAATATACGACCTTTCACCTTGTAGTCTCAAGATTAGAGGAACAACTGAATAATTTTTTCAGAACGGAAAATTTAGCCGAAGAAAAAAGACGTCTTACTAAAGACGAAAGCTGGTGCGAAGCGCAATTCAGCGAGACAGTTCAACGACCACAGAAAAGATATATAGTATCTTTGCCCAAAAATTCTGCCGTAATTCTAGGGAAATCTCGCGAATCAGCCGTAGCAAGACTCATGTCTTTAGAAAGAAGATTGAAAAGACAACCAAAACTAAAAGACGAATACTTGAAGTTCACGAGAGACTACGAATCTACAGGTCATATGACACAACAAATTTACAACAAGATCCTCTCAGATGGCGAACAGTTCTTCCTACCACATCATCCTGTTGTAAGAGAATCTAGTATCACCACAAAGGTTAGAGTGGTGTTCGATGGTTCAGCTAAGACAAGCTTAGGGATATCTCTCAACGATAAGCTATTTGTTGGCCCAAATCTTCAAGAAGATCTTGTAGAAATACTCATACGATTCAGAACTCACGAATATGTAATAACTGCCGATATAGAAAAAATGTTTAGGCAAATTGACGTATTACCAGCAGATAGACCTTTACAACAAATTCTACGGTGGGAGGATCCGTCACATGAAATAAAAGCATACACGTTGAATACTGTTACGTACGGAACTATGTGTGCCCCCTTTTTGGCGATGCGTTGTTTGAGACAGCTTGCCCAAGATGAAGGCCCCAATTTTCCACTAGCAGCCGAAGCCTTGAGGAAAGACTTCTACATGGATGACGTCTTGACAGGAGCGAGAACGTTGAAAGAAATAATCCAGAAGCAAATACAATTATCTAAATTGTTAGAGGAAGGGGGCTTCAGACTAAGAAAATGGAGGTGTAATCACGAGCAAATTTTATCTCACCTAGCAGATGATAGAAAGGCGGATAACCTTCTGGTATTAGACGACTCCGACGCAGTAAAGACACTGGGATTACTTTGGAATTCAAAAACAGACGTACTACAGTACAGTATACATATATCTGGAAGAAGAGAAGCTAGAAAGGTAACTAGAAGATGCGTGACATGCTTTCGCTATCAACCAAAACCAATTGAAACCGTGATGTCAGACTTACCAAAAGAAAGATTGACGGAAGTGACTAGGTTAGGTTAGGTTAGGTTAGGTTAGGTTAGGTTAGGTTAGGTTAGGTTAGGTTAGGTTAGGTTAGGTTAGGTTAGGTTAGGTTAGGTTAGGTTAGGTTAGGTTAGGTTAGGTTAGGTTAGGTTAGGTTAGGTTAGGTTAGGTTAGGTTAGGTTAGGTTAGGTTAGGTTAGGTTAGGTTAGGTTAGGTTAGGTTAGGTTAGGTTAGGTTAGGTTAGGTTAGGTTAGGTTAGGTTAGGTTAGGTTAGGTTAGGTTAGGTTAGGTTAGGTTAGGTTAGGTTAGGTTAGGTTAGGTTAGGTTAGGTTAGGTTAGGTTAGGTTAGGTTAGGTTAGGTTAGGTTAGGTTAGGTTAGGTTAGGTTAGGTTAGGTTAGGTTAGGTTAGGTTAGGTTAGGTTAGGTTAGGTTAGGTTAGGTTAGGTTAGGTTAGGTTAGGTTAGGTTAGGTTAGGTTAGGTTAGGTTAGGTTAGGTTAGGTTAGGTTAGGTTAGGTTAGGTTAGGTTAGGTTAGGTTAGGTTAGGTTAGGTTAGGTTAGGTTAGGTTAGGTTAGGTTAGGTTAGGTTAGGTTAGGTTAGGTTAGGTTAGGTTAGGTTAGGTTAGGTTAGGTTAGGTTAGGTTAGGTTAGGTTAGGTTAGGTTAGGTTAGGTTAGGTTAGGTTAGGTTAGGTTAGGTTAGGTTAGGTTAGGTTAGGTTAGGTTAGGTTAGGTTAGGTTAGGTTAGGTTAGGTTAGGTTAGGTTAGGTTAGGTTAGGTTAGGTTAGGTTAGGTTAGGTTAGGTTAGGTTAGGTTAGGTTAGGTTAGGTTAGGTTAGGTTAGGTTAGGTTAGGTTAGGTTAGGTTAGGTTAGGTTAGGTTAGGTTAGGTTAGGTTAGGTTAGGTTAGGTTAGGTTAGGTTAGGTTAGGTTAGGTTAGGTTAGGTTAGGTTAGGTTAGGTTAGGTTAGGTTAGGTTAGGTTAGGTTAGGTTAGGTTAGGTTAGGTTAGGTTAGGTTAGGTTAGGTTAGGTTAGGTTAGGTTAGGTTAGGTTAGGTTAGGTTAGGTTAGGTTAGGTTAGGTTAGGTTAGGTTAGGTTAGGTTAGGTTAGGTTAGGTTAGGTTAGGTTAGGTTAGGTTAGGTTAGGTTAGGTTAGGTTAGGTTAGGTTAGGTTAGGTTAGGTTAGGTTAGGTTAGGTTAGGTTAGGTTAGGTTAGGTTAGGTTAGGTTAGGTTAGGTTAGGTTAGGTTAGGTTAGGTTAGGTTAGGTTAGGTTAGGTTAGGTTAGGTTAGGTTAGGTTAGGTTAGGTTAGGTTAGGTTAGGTTAGGTTAGGTTAGGTTAGGTTAGGTTAGGTTAGGTTAGGTTAGGTTAGGTTAGGTTAGGTTAGGTTAGGTTAGGTTAGGTTAGGTTAGGTTAGGTTAGGTTAGGTTAGGTTAGGTTAGGTTAGGTTAGGTTAGGTTAGGTTAGGTTAGGTTAGGTTAGGTTAGGTTAGGTTAGGTTAGGTTAGGTTAGGTTAGGTTAGGTTAGGTTAGGTTAGGTTAGGTTAGGTTAGGTTAGGTTAGGTTAGGTTAGGTTAGGTTAGGTTAGGTTAGGTTAGGTTAGGTTAGGTTAGGTTAGGTTAGGTTAGGTTAGGTTAGGTTAGGTTAGGTTAGGTTAGGTTAGGTTAGGTTAGGTTAGGTTAGGTTAGGTTAGGTTAGGTTAGGTTAGGTTAGGTTAGGTTAGGTTAGGTTAGGTTAGGTTAGGTTAGGTTAGGTTAGGTTAGGTTAGGTTAGGTTAGGTTAGGTTAGGTTAGGTTAGGTTAGGTTAGGTTAGGTTAGGTTAGGTTAGGTTAGGTTAGGTTAGGTTAGGTTAGGTTAGGTTAGGTTAGGTTAGGTTAGGTTAGGTTAGGTTAGGTTAGGTTAGGTTAGGTTAGGTTAGGTTAGGTTAGGTTAGGTTAGGTTAGGTTAGGTTAGGTTAGGTTAGGTTAGGTTAGGTTAGGTTAGGTTAGGTTAGGTTAGGTTAGGTTAGGTTAGGTTAGGTTAGGTTAGGTTAGGTTAGGTTAGGTTAGGTTAGGTTAGGTTAGGTTAGGTTAGGTTAGGTTAGGTTAGGTTAGGTTAGGTTAGGTTAGGTTAGGTTAGGTTAGGTTAGGTTAGGTTAGGTTAGGTTAGGTTAGGTTAGGTTAGGTTAGGTTAGGTTAGGTTAGGTTAGGTTAGGTTAGGTTAGGTTAGGTTAGGTTAGGTTAGGTTAGGTTAGGTTAGGTTAGGTTAGGTTAGGTTAGGTTAGGTTAGGTTAGGTTAGGTTAGGTTAGGTTAGGTTAGGTTAGGTTAGGTTAGGTTAGGTTAGGTTAGGTTAGGTTAGGTTAGGTTAGGTTAGGTTAGGTTAGGTTAGGTTAGGTTAGGTTAGGTTAGGTTAGGTTAGGTTAGGTTAGGTTAGGTTAGGTTAGGTTAGGTTAGGTTAGGTTAGGTTAGGTTAGGTTAGGTTAGGTTAGGTTAGGTTAGGTTAGGTTAGGTTAGGTTAGGTTAGGTTAGGTTAGGTTAGGTTAGGTTAGGTTAGGTTAGGTTAGGTTAGGTTAGGTTAGGTTAGGTTAGGTTAGGTTAGGTTAGGTTAGGTTAGGTTAGGTTAGGTTAGGTTAGGTTAGGTTAGGTTAGGTTAGGTTAGGTTAGGTTAGGTTAGGTTAGGTTAGGTTAGGTTAGGTTAGGTTAGGTTAGGTTAGGTTAGGTTAGGTTAGGTTAGGTTAGGTTAGGTTAGGTTAGGTTAGGTTAGGTTAGGTTAGGTTAGGTTAGGTTAGGTTAGGTTAGGTTAGGTTAGGTTAGGTTAGGTTAGGTTAGGTTAGGTTAGGTTAGGTTAGGTTAGGTTAGGTTAGGTTAGGTTAGGTTAGGTTAGGTTAGGTTAGGTTAGGTTAGGTTAGGTTAGGTTAGGTTAGGTTAGGTTAGGTTAGGTTAGGTTAGGTTAGGTTAGGTTAGGTTAGGTTAGGTTAGGTTAGGTTAGGTTAGGTTAGGTTAGGTTAGGTTAGGTTAGGTTAGGTTAGGTTAGGTTAGGTTAGGTTAGGTTAGGTTAGGTTAGGTTAGGTTAGGTTAGGTTAGGTTAGGTTAGGTTAGGTTAGGTTAGGTTAGGTTAGGTTAGGTTAGGTTAGGTTAGGTTAGGTTAGGTTAGGTTAGGTTAGGTTAGGTTAGGTTAGGTTAGGTTAGGTTAGGTTAGGTTAGGTTAGGTTAGGTTAGGTTAGGTTAGGTTAGGTTAGGTTAGGTTAGGTTAGGTTAGGTTAGGTTAGGTTAGGTTAGGTTAGGTTAGGTTAGGTTAGGTTAGGTTAGGTTAGGTTAGGTTAGGTTAGGTTAGGTTAGGTTAGGTTAGGTTAGGTTAGGTTAGGTTAGGTTAGGTTAGGTT